>CM060918.1:80937628-82390128 GCA_030737875.1 Allium sativum
TTTCAACGATCAAGAGTTTCCCACACTGGCGGATGGTAAGAATATGAAAGCAAAGAAGAAAGATAGAGTTGCTGGGTTTTCAAGAACAATAGGAAACGAACCATGCTTTCCATTGCCCAGTCCATCCAATTTTGATCAGATGAGACCAGAAAATGGATACTAACAATCTCAAGCTACCAAAGTAAGCAGAGCTTGGAAGGATGTGATAATAGGTAACCAAATTCAAGTTGATATTCCACTTGCATATTATGATATGAAGTTCTACGATAATCTAAACTGTGTATAATAATATGTTTATAACGGAATTTTGATTATATTGCTAATATTGAGTAACTATTGTATTTAATGGAAAAAGAAATGGTCGGACTAAAAAAATTGAAATTAAAACGGAACTTCCGAAATTTACAGAACCGAAATTTTCAGAATTAATTATAAGCAGAACTGAAAAGGATTCCAGAATTTTAAACATTGGTTTGTTTCTTATCTTCTGTAATGAAAATGCTAAAACTATTAAAACCTTAATAATTTCCGGATTGCACGACCAAACAATAAATGCTTATTTGATTGAATTTATAATACTGGGATAATGACTTTTTTTAGTTTAACTTTCAAAGATTTTTTTCCTCCTAAAAAAAAAAGACAAATCATTATTTTTCTATGAATATGTAGGATAGTAATAGACATATATACTTTACACTGAAAATGGGATATCCATACACATGCACTTGAATTTGTTTACATCATATATAAATCTTTTTTTTTTCGCCCCCACTGAATGTGATTTCTGCGTACGTCACTGTTAATGTACCAGCTTACTGATGAAAGGTTATAGAAAATATTTGCTTAGAAATTCCTCTTACTGTTTCTTCCTTCTTCTCCTGCAAGTCACAGTTATCCTTTATTTCTTCTTACAGCCTCCTTCTTCTTATAATTCTTCTTCATACAAAGTTCTTCTCTATTTGCTCCTTAATCTGCTCTATCCCTACTCGTATTCATATCAGAGCGTTTGTAACGTATTACTTTTGAAATCGACCATTTTAGAGTTTTGCCAACATGACAGATAACCTAATTGGTTTGAAGTCAAAAACATGCTTTTTCAGTTTCATGTATGTTTTACTTGTCACATATAAACCTAAATCATGTCATAGATCAGTTAGATGAATCAAGCTTCTTGTTGAAAGAAATGTCAACAATGACATATTCCTACATCAGTTTTATCTTTAGCATTTTTATTTCAGTATTTTGGTTTTCCAAATAACAATGATATTTTTAAGTGATTTATTTAATATATTAGTTCAATAATTTATGATTTATTTATTACATTTATTCTTGTTTTTTTTATTTCAATTAAATATTCATTAGTATGATGATATATTTTAAGTTTATATTTTTGTTACGTTTCTCCTTCTAATTATTTCTTCAATTCATTAATGGTCTAGAGCTGTAAAATAGTCTATCATCAAGCGTATATTGGTTTTACCTGATATATAATAAAAACGTATATATGTATCGGCTGTGTAGTCCCGCGCTACACATCCGTCTTACTAAAAAAAAATGTATATATGTGTTTGTGACTGATTTAAATCAAAACATTGATAGCATGCTCTTAATTTAAGTTAGTTTACATGTACAATGCTATGTAATTGAATTTATACATTTTCAATTACTTTTATTTTCTCATAAACTACACAAAATCTGATTTAAAATATGTTTTAACAAATATTTTTATATTATCAAACCGCTCGTAAGGAAGGTTTGCTTAGTGTCACTTAACTAAAATAAACTATTGTAAAACCAAAAAAATGTTCATTTTTTCTCGAAATTGTTTTATTTGATGTTTTTAATAGCTGAAATTCTAATTCCTAAAATTTCTCTAAAATATCTATTACATTTCAAATTTATTTCAGATCAACCGTTAATATCCTATTTCTACTACAATATCTTTTGATATATCTAAATATAAACAAAATTTGTAAATATAATTTTTTTTAAATCAATCATGTTTTCGTAGATTAATCAAAAAATACAACATTTTAAAAAAAATATAATCAAAAGGTCGGTTTAACATATAGTTAATGATTGATATCAACTCATTTTCAACAATCATATAGTATAAACTCACTCTTTCTAAGGAGAAAGTTTGCTTAGCATTGCTCAAATTTGAAATAGAGTCATTTACTACAGTCACACGTTAGTCCTTTTTGGATAGGAATTGTTACGCCACATATTTTTAACATGCAGCAGATATATATAAGTATTTAATTATAGCAGATATATAGAATTAACTGTTGTTTTCTTCTATACCCGGATGATAAATGGAGTAATTTCCTGCCACAATCAGCGATATTAATTTGGAATTGAATTTTGTTGATTTCTATCGGCAATGATTTGGTTTGGGTACACTGCACTTCAAATTTTGGATGCCGCTGTAATTTGGCATGTTTGGTTTTTGGAATGGGTATTTATAAAAAAACGATGGCATATATGTTAGCCTACCAATGCAATGCGTCTTTGGCTGCAAAAGCTAATATATCCGCGCATGAAACAAAACACCGCTGCATGCTTGTTCCCGCCTTGTTTTTATATTGTTGATGACTTCTAAACCTCTAAGGCTTGGATTGTTGATTGGAGAATCCTTTTTTGCAGCGTTTGATGTTGTTGAGTCCATTAGAACTGACCCATCACATCCCTGCTTAATTGTAGATGAATAAGATTATTATTATTATTATTATTATTATTTTGAAAATTATGCTTTCATTAGCTATGTATTTGAACTGAATGGTAAGCAAAATAAATCATCGATTTCATAATATTTTGCTCTGCTACTGCTAAAACCCAAAAACGTAGAAGCAAATATGAAGGGGTTTATAAATTCTTTTGCAAACTTTGTTTCTTTTCTATTCAGATGTCTAATTTCTGGTATTTTAATATCCTGTTAATATTTTAATATGTTTTCTCTTCACTATTTAGATCTGTTACTTTTGCGATCATTGGATTGATTTATCTATTATTTTCATTAAGGCTGTCTTTTGAAATCTGGCGAAACATCAATTTCAGCAGTATGTTTCTTTTTTGTTGTTGTTAAAGCTGTTTGAAGTTTAATCTTGAGCTTATCAGCGATCTGTGTAAATGCGAGTGGATCAATTAGTAAAATATCTGCACAGTTCATTATTTTTCTATCATTTAGAGCACAACCAACAATGGTTTGTTCAGTTACTAAACAAGCCACGGAGCAACCATGTGTGGCTTGTTTACTTCCCCGTGGCTAGTTTGGAACTCGTTCGTGTCCAGTTGAGTGAACAGAGGCTAGTGGTTATAACGGCGAAGTCTTTGCCGTTTTAAGTTTATAACGGCAAACACTTTGCCGTTATAAACTTTTAATAATAAAAAATATGCAAACGGTGTTTGGTGCGGTGAAAAGAGATATATTGGATGGAAGAGGTGTTTGGTGTTTTGTACTGTTTGTATTATATAATATATTTTTTAAGTGGTTTGTGGCTGGTTGTGGCTAGTTTTGTATTGCTGGTTGCTTGGTGGCTTGTTTGGATGAAAGAGAAAAAGTGAACAGAGCGGATGGTTGGTTATGGTCTTATAGTCTACTCACATTTATCATGAGGCTTTAGAGCACAACCAATAATGGCTTGTTCAGTTACTAAACAAGCCACGGAGCAACCAGGTATTGCTTGTTTACTTCCCCGTGGCTAGTTTGGAACCAGTTCGTGTCCGGTTGAGTGAACAGAGGTTGGAAGTTATAACGACGAAGTCTTTGCCGTTTTAATTTATAACGGCAAAGACTTTGCCGTTATAAACTTTTAATAATAAAAAAGCATGTAAACGCTGTTTGCTGCGGTGAAAAGGGGTAATATTGGATGGAAGGGGTGTTTGTTGTTTTGTACTGTTTGTATTATGTAATATTTTTTTTAAGTGGTTTGTGGCTGGTTGTGGCTAGTTTTGTATTGCTGGTTGTGTTGTGGCTTGTTTGGATGAAAGAGAAGAAGTGACAAGAATTGATTGTTGGTTATGGTCTTACAGTTTACACTTAAGTGCCTTCAATTTATATCTTATACTACATAATCTGGCACTATATATAGCACAATAGAATGTATGGCAATTTTAGCTGGAAGATATATAATTTTTTGACTTAAAATCACGTTATCATACTTGCAAATACTGCTAGGCGTTTTATTCGTCTTCATCAACATAAACTGAAATTCTACCTAGGATAAAATTCATAACTGAGTGCTGATGAGCTACAGTATTTTGACTGTTACAACCAAACATGCATATACTAGAATTTTTTAGCTAGGTATTTTGTTCATCTTCGCCAATAAAGCAAAATATGTGCCTATATTTTTGTGAGTTAAAATCATTCGTGCGGGTATGAGGATTGTGTGACAATTTTAAATATTTCTTATTCTTCATCCCTTTTTCATTTTTTTGCTTTCCGTGTGTACATGCGCCTAACATAGTGTTTTTTTGCCGAATACAAATAAGGATCGGGAGAATTGTCGGATTTTCAACAATACATGAAGGCAACAACATGTGAATGTCTGAAATTTACTACGTTCTAAATATTTGCTTGTTGGGTAATATCATGGCATGTCCCTTCTTCCAATGACCCAATATCATGCACAGAGCTTTTAAAGATTGGAACTTTCACATAAAACTTTTCCTCACATTCTTTCTATTTACAAGCCATCAAATTAGTTTAGGCAAAGGCATCATGCTCATGCCAGACAGACTCCGTGTCATGCACCACCGACTTAAAAAGCGTAGGGTCTCTAAACAACACTTGCCTTATCCACGTAACGTGAAGGTCATACTATTTTTGTGTTTGCATAGCTGACTGTAATAAAATATTACGTACTTTCTATTGAATAGATTATACTATTTTCATGTTCGCAAAACATGAAGGTCATATTTCATGTTCCTACGTGCAAATCTTGCTCCAAAAATTTGTATGTAATCCGCTTCGAGCGTGATACACATATTACACTAGCCCAGGAGTATTGGTGGGCTGTTAGCAACTGCATACTGTGGGTTGTTAGTGGCAAACACATATCCTTTTATTTTGTTTTTCATGTTACCTTTCTGTTATTTGTTTTTTTTTTCATATTGTTAGAAAAAGTTGCTCTACAGGCTAGCACCAGCAAGCCACGTGTTGTAGGCATTTACTACTATATATGTACCCAATGATGGACGCAGTTAAGGCCGAGTGGGATCTACCGCCCCCACTGACTTTTTAGTGCGCTGAAAAGGCCCGAAGTCTTTTTCCAAAACAAATGGCGGACCATCTAAAAATGCCGACATCGAGAAAATTATCATGGCAAGAAAACTCCAGGCCACCCCCTTTGTTGAACCGCCTTTTCCGCCACCCTCGATGCCGTCTCCCACTCGCTCTCCTCCTCCGAAGCGCCAGAGGCGAATTCGCATTACCTGAACACTGCGCCGCCTTCAACATCTGCAATTGATATGCCATCATCTAGTAAGACATCAGCCGACCTTGCCTTGTTCCACCCTTGTAGCAATACGTCGTGCGAAAATGAATTAGGGCAAATTACCCCTTTGCCGACATTAGGTTCATCAAATGAGGAAAACTCAAACCCTAATCTCAAGACTGCTTCGCCCGAAATCGAAGACCAAAAAAATCTGCGCAAGATAATTTGGATGGCTTTCAACTTGTTGTGTCAAAGAAAAGCCAGAAATTAAATAAGGTTCAGGGAGGACAAAATCGAACAAAATATCCAGTGGAGCACTGGAGCTACTGTGTTGCAAAAAGGAAAGGCTGTTATTGGTTTGGAGGGGGGAATCTTCAACGATCAAGAGTTTCCCACACTGGAAGATGGTAAGAATATGAAAGCAAAGAAGAAAGATAGAGTTGCTGGGTTTTCAAGAACAATAGGAAACGAACCATGCTTTCCATTGCCCAGTCCATCCAATTTTGATCAGATGAGACCAGAAAATGGATACTAACAATCTCAAGCTACCAAAGTAAGCAGAGCTTGGAAGGATGTGATAATAGGTAACCAAATTCATGTTGATATTCCACCTACATATTATGATACGAAGTTCTACGATAATCTAAACAGTGTATAATAATATGTTTATAACAGAATTTTGATTATATTGCTAATATTAAATAACTATTGTATTTGATGGAAAAAGGAATGGTCGGACTAAAAAAATTGAAATTAAAATGGAACTTCCGAAATTTACAGAACCGAAATTTTCAGAATTAATTATAAGCGGAACTGAAAAGGATTCCAGAATTTTAAACATTGGTTTGTTTCTTACCTTCTATAATGAAAATGCTAAAACTATTAAAACCTTAATAATTTCCAGATTGCACGACCAAACAATAAATGCTTATTTGATTGAATTTATAATACTGGGATAATGACTTTTTTTAGTGTATGAAACTTTCAAAGATTTTTTTCCTCCTAAAAAAAGAAGACAAATCATAATTTTTCTATGAATATGTAGGATAGTAATAGACATATATACTTTACACTGAAAATGGGATATCCATACACATGCACTTGAATTTGTTTACGTCATATATAAATCTTTTTTTTCGCCCCCACTGAATGGGATTTCTACTTACGTCACTGGGTGTGGCCACACACACACACACACATGAAGTTGGTAAGATAAGAACAACGCCATTTCTGTAGGCACGTAGCTTGAATTCTAGGTTTGTAGAGTATTCAGAAATAGACGTTGACATAAGTTACTTTGGTTGAAGTATGCTGAAGTACACATAGCATTAGGTTAATATTCGACCTAATAGAGGCTGCTCGTTTTTTTTTTTTTGAAAAGGGTTGTGATTGTTTAGTTTGGAAGTAACATTATATAGGCTTGTTATAGGCTATGCATTAGTTAGGGTGTAGGCAAGTACTTATACTGTTGACTTAGTAGTGAAGTTTCAGAGGTTCTTACGGTAGGCATTTGTTGAGTATTTACATGGCATAGGTGAGAGCTGGGTGTGATTCATCCTAGGAAGTGTTTATATTATTTATGCGGTTACCGCTATTTAACATCGACCGTTAAATATTCACACAGATACACATAGATTCCAAACGCAATGAAAATGGATACACTGCTATGTCTCAACATTCCGGTCCTAATTAAATTTGTTTCATTGAAAATTGACTCCGTTTGCACAATGACGTTATGTAAATTCCAATTTATTCATCGGTTCACCTTTAAATTGCATACACAAATAAAACAACTCCAATTGGCTTCAAAATGGAAATCTTGCAATAATTAGCTATACATATTCCAATAAAATTTGTTTTATCGAAAATGAAGGTCGTTTGAAAAATAGCTATTTTTAAGGCCTATATAATAACGATAAAATATAATTAAATCTAAAACAATTCTATTTAAATAAAAATAAATTATTATTATCGTATATCACCAAATGAAATATTATACAGCTTCAAGATAAGCCAATATACATATTTTTTAAACTCGACGTTCAAAATTCCGGGTTAAACGATATTCAAAAATATATATATATATATATATATAAACATTTAATACTTTATTTAATTAACGCTATCGTTTATTAATGCTTCCATAACAATTATTCGAAAATATGAATTGGACATAACTCACAATTTATAAATGAAATCTCCATTTTTTCTTTCATTAGAAAATTATAAGCAATTAGATTCAAATATTTAGCATTTCACAGAATTCCAACTTAAATTGAATCCTATATATTCAATTGAAGTTCAAATCGTAAATTACGAACTACCACGACGTTTCGAGTTTGTTTTATAATTAAATATAAAGTATTCGTTCATATATCGTTAAATAATGAATTCTATACTATAAATCCATTTATAATTCCAAATCAATATTTAAAATAATAAAATATATTAAATACTTGATTACCAAAAATATGGGATGTTACACGTATGATTTAGGAAAAATAAAAATTATGTTGTGATTTAATTTGGACAAATCTAATTGAACAGATGCCTAAATAGCAATTATCAATAAAAACAAACTAGAAAAGCAAGTAAAACTACTATTAAATTCAAGACAGATTCGAATTTAATTGGATCTATCTTAAATTCAATAATTAACTAAGAAAAGCAAAGCAAAATATAGGAATTAAAATTGCAAAATAGAAATAAACAAACGGAAAGCAAGTAAAAAAATTAGGATTAGCACTGAATCTAATCAAATGGTAATCACTAATTAGAAACTAAAATGCAATAGCAACTTGTGCTCTATCAAATCTATTTGAATAGACATGCCATGAAAAAAAATTGCATAAATAAAAGAAAGGAGAAGATTTATTAATGGATAAAAAGTGAAAAAGGTACATAAAACGTTACTGTGTTTACAATGGGAACTATAGGCATTTATAATGGTTGAAGTCTCCTATCTACGTGAACATTTGTCCTAGGAAAAAACTAAAAAAAATATTTTCTTTACAAAGATAAAGGAATATTTCCTTCGTGATGTTGGACTGGAGATTTTAATTATATGTTTCTTTTGACTTGTGGCACTATTAATTGTGCAGATCAACATATAATATGAAGGAATCTAATTTGAAATCTATGGTTGGCTTCTAATTTAGTAATGAAGTCCTACTGAATCTTCTTAAATATAAATGATTTGATCCCAGAATCCATAGGTAGTATGTAATATCCAACTCCTCTTTTCTCAGAAAAAATTTGGGATTTGGAAAGGATTGAACTCATCACACTCTATCTAAATTTTCAGACCTTTACCAGTGAGTTACAACATCTTTTGAGATTGGAAAAATGCTGATTGTGGAAAGTAGCGTTTTTCTATGCAAGTGATTTTTAATTGAGATAAAAGAGACTTTTATCGATAATCTGTGAAAACACACAAAAATACCCAAGGTAATATTTATTTATATACGATGAAGATAAGCTATGATCATAAATATAAAAACCTTTACATGTTAATCCGGAGCACTAGATGAAACGGAAAAGACAACCAGTACATGTTTCCATGATTCATCCCGACAAAGAAGGATAAACTTTTATCAATACTTCAATCGCACATCGAATTCTATCAGTCTCCAACATAGACACATTGTCTAAATCAACCTCATTGACTTCAAAGAAGTCGATACAAAACCTCTTTGAGGTAAATTGGTCTTGAGTGAATCAATTACAAGAATCTGACACGATGTCAACTCTCGACCAACTCAGGATCAACCTTGGAATATCTTAGGAGAAAACTCATAATTCATTCAACTCTAACTCCAAGTCATCGAAGAAAACCCTTGCGAGGACCAAGCAACTCTCGTACCACAACAGTCGGCCTGCTCCAAGGAACAGTATGCCACATAGACATGTAAGTATCCACACAACACAGTATAGTCGACGCATTACACTTGAGCGCCAAAACGAATTAAAGGGCATACCAGATAAAGGATCGCACCACTACCGAAAACATAAACTATGATTCGAGGTTAATAGTCCTCGATTTTGCGTAGTTCTCAATTCTAAAGACAATGTAATTAGAAGTATTTCTCATTTGCTAGATCGTCTCAAATAAAAGGTAAGGATGACCAATCACTAACAAAGAAAAATTATTCTAATAGCACTCCTATGCAAAACAACCTATACTATAATATATATATATATTACTAACAAATAGGTTTGAAAATCGAAATAGATACAAATACATACTTTCTCATGTACATTGAGTCTCGAATTCAATACTATTCAGCTTAAACAATGCAACCTAAGCTCTTATACCAAATGTGATGACCTGTTATACACCACCGGTGCTCAGCACTAAAAATTCGCAACTTTATAATATTTCTTTATTTCCTTTTCATTTTAGATCCGAGAGAGGAGGGAATTTTATAATATTTTATTATTTTTATTTTCTAAAAAGCAACTTTTTATTTCGACCTCCAAACGAGACCCACCGACTGTCGTCCATAACTAATTACCCCTATTTCGAATGCAATGGGATATGTACCGTAAGCGAGTTTGGTTATTTCGATTGGTTTCCGTCAGAATCAAAACATAAATCTATATATTGAATTTGAACACACATTTCAATTTATCGGGGCCACATACAGACTCTAAAAATTCCCGAAAAATATTTTCTAGCTTCATTGACGATACAGTCCTAACAAAACTAATTTCATCAAATTCCGAGACCGTTTGAAAAATGGCTATTTTCTGGTCGATCGAAATTGACTAAAACTGTTAAAACACGTTTTAATTCGCCATGCTCACATATCGATTCAGAAAATTATGATTTTTTGAATCTAACAATAACTTGACATGCCGGATCCAACAAAAATGGTTTCGTCGAAAATGGAGGTCGTTTGCAAAAATTTATTTTTAAGGGCCAAAATTCCATAGCGACTATTCTGAATTTTCAACTGGGCATAACTTTTTATTTCCGCTATGAAATTTCAATTTTTCGGATTTGTTGGAAAGATATTCTCAAATAGATTCTAATATTTTTGGTTTAGCCAAAATCTGGTTTATTTTGAATCCTGTACATTCATTTGAAATTTGTAATCGAATTTTCAAACTACCGTGCCATTTCCAATTCCCATTTATAAATAGAAATAAATATTTATATTCTAACGATGATCTATATAAATATATACGTTCTAATTCTATTAAAATAAATTTCTCATCGTTATTATTTAAAATAATCATTTTAAATATTCAAAATTCATCAAAATTGCCAAAATAATTTTTTTAAATTGGTTTGGATTTTCCGGGTTATTACCATCTCTCCCACTTAAAATTTTTTCGTCCTCGAAAAGGAACGGAGCTGAAAGTTGTTTTATAAACCAACTCAACTTCCATTATTTTAATTATGGCTTAAGTTCTTCAGCTTTTCAGTTTCTAAGAACTTTTCAAAATTTTCAAAAATTTGGCTAGCACCCTAAATTTTCGAAAAATTTCGCCATAACCTCTCTTGCACGGGAGCACCGGGAAAATCCCGAAATCGCCATACAGACCTTTCCAATCCAAAAAGAAAAACAAACAGCCAAGCGGCTCATAAAATCATCCAAACCCAATTAATTTGTAAACATGTACCTATTTGTCGGGCATGCAATTTTATTCCTCTGCTCTAGCCTCCTTGCAATGACCTGTTCAATGTATACACATGTATATGAATGCAATTGCAAACAATTTGCTATTCGGTTCAATATTTGATTCAGTTTGGCTAAATTTGCCTTCCTCTTTTTCCTATTGGTTTTATTAGTCCAATATTTTAATTAGTCAAACAAATAATCAAACAACACAACCAGCAATCAATTTGTTGATTAATTTTTCAAATTCATATAACTTTTATACATTCAAAATCATATTTTTGAAACCAGATTATATATATAATCAAAAATATGATATTTATAAACATATGACTCTCAACTCATTCTGGGGCATTTCTAACCCCATCTCTAACGAGTCACTCATTCTATAATGCTACTGATTCTATCTCTAATGAGGATTCTTTTATAGGATATTACTAATCCTACCTTTGATGAGTTTTTCATTCTATTCTAACGAGTTGTACCCCAAAGATTTGAGTTAACCAAAGCTCTAATACCAGCTATAATGATACAGATTTCTCCCGGACCTAATCGCTCGCTAAATCGACCAAGACCGTTCGAATCCTGCATACGCTAACTCTGGGCATACAAACATCATAACAAATAATATAAGACTTTTATAAACATCATAATAATGTTACATCAGCGTATAGAAATATCAGAGTACGAAAAATATTAATACAGCGTAAGATTAATTTACAATAAATGTAATACAATGCACAGCGGAAGACTGCAAATGTCTGGACACAGCTTAAAACTTCAATCCAGAATCCTGCTAAATATATCTGCAAAATAAACTACTTGACTGCCCGTGTGGAAAATAAGGGCACCCGAGTTTGCAAGGGAAAAGCAAACTACAGGTCAGTCATGGGACTGGTGTGAGAAACTTTAAACAGTTAAAATTAACTTATTTAATAATTAGACAAATCACAGGAACACGCCGCTAACGCGGAACAGGTTTACCCCCATGAATGCCAGTGTATAAAAAACAATCAGTAATATAGATATGGATCTACTATGCATCAATCAACATGCAATATCTCAATCTACCCATTTAGATTAATCACCGCACTTAGATTTTCCAAATCAATTCAATTTACAAAAATTATTCCTTTGGGCTTTATTTCCCGATTTCTACTTCAATTCATTTGAAATACATATCTAACTTTTATATTGAAGTAGATTTCACTTCGGGATTTCAAACCAAATCTTTGGAAATATGAATTTCAAAACAATAACAATGCATACAAACAAGTATGCAACCAAATATCGGGCTCCCCTCAGACAAGGCAAAGGGCACATACCTAAGCAACTCAATATATATATATATATATATATATATATATATATATGCACTTCCCACACATGGAGCAGGCTACACACTGACCACTCACCCTAAGGCACTAGATCCCACCCATACTTTTAGTAGACCGGGTTACCAAATCTTTAGCCACATACCAATCATTTTGTAACGACCCGCCTTTTTGCCCAGTTCTCGCCGGTAATTAAACCGACTTAAACTATTCATAAAGACAAATTGTTATAGGTACATACATAAGTTGAACAAAATAACAGAACTCTTCATTGAATAATTCAATAATTACATCAGAGTTACATAGAATATCAGAGTTACAACATACATACAGTGGAAGAAAAAGAAATAAATATACTCTCAGTGGAAGATCAAAAGGTACAGCGGAAGCTTCAACTCTAGCGTGGACTTCCACTCAGAAAGCGCATAGAGCTTTTCTCCAACGAAACCTATCTGCAAACTAAACTACTAGCTGCCCATGTGGAAATTAGTGGGCACCCAGAGTTTAGTAAGGAACAATAAACTCCTGGTCAGTTATGGGACTGGTGTGAGAACATAAACAGTAGTTTTTCAGGATCCATTTTAAAGTTGGGAAATTCATTGGACCATGCTGCTAACGCGGAACGGGTTTACTCCATGTGAATGCCCATGCATATAAACATGCCATGACTTTCGAAAATGAAGCTATCATAAGCTCATCCCACATCACACAATGCAAGCGCACACCAGATGGGCGAGTTTTATCTTACGATAACCAAACAAGCTTTCATACGTGAAAATCCTCTTTTCATATTATATATATTGTGTGGAAAACCATTTCGCAAATAAATGTATTAATCCTAGACGACATAATACCCCATAATATTATGTTGCCATATATATATATATACACACACACATATATATATATATATATATACAAACTAAAACCATGTGGCACGTATTGGAGATTTAGGTTTTCAACTTGATGATTCCTGGCACGAAAGATCAATCGGAAATCAAGCGAAATGTAATCACGGGTTTTTCATCCAGACGCGGACACCAATACTGTAACGAACCGGGATTTTCGACTCCAAAAATCAACATCAAACTACCATGTTGACCATTCAGACATCGAACATTCCAGATCATTAATAGGAAGAAGTTAGAGGGTGAGATAAGAAAGATAGAAATATTAGAATAGAAGAAGAAGAAGAACACCACACAACACAGAGTCTCACATCGCAGCGGGACAAAATATAATACAGAAATAACCTTTATTGAAAGCTTTTGAAATACTTACAATATCAGAGTACACATCTGGACAGTGATACTAATCTGTCCTCATATAACACACAGCGGAATAATAATATCATACGTCTGGACTCTTCCAGCTCGTCTCTTCACAGCAGTCGATAACCTGAACCTGTACACTCCGGGCTAACCCGAGCATTTACAAAACACCGGGTCAGTCTGGTGAACCAGAGTGAGATAAACTCGCATAGTAATAAGGGTGAACCATCCAATCATGATTTTAAAGTTCAAAATCTTTTCAAAAGAAAAGGATAATCGTAAGACCAAATCCACACATAAACACGGACGGTTTTTACCTTACGATAACCCAAAACAGTTTTGAAACCAATATCTTGTTCTGATATTATAATAATGTCTAAATACAAGTAAATAGCAATCTAGTGGAACGCTTGCATCTCACGCTCCACATATATAGTATACAATCAAAACCCGCAGGCGCTTATTGGAGATTGGATTCCGACTTGACAAGGTATGGGTCCACCTTCCGATAATGTATCTCTAGAGACGAATACACTGGGTTCAACAAGAACTTCTTGCAACCCGGCCCTCACATGACCGACCACTCATTTCGCTTGAGAGTATCGAATGTATATCACCGACGGTTGGGATCAGCAACCGTCTCCCGATAAGGGACAGCATCGAAACATAGATTTAAGAAACAAATAGGACTTCCTCTAGATAGGTGATCATACACCCTAATGGGAGCGACCCACATAGCCATGCTGCCTGCCCGATTTTTGTCATTTCCCGGTTGATGAGGCTTGAGGCCAGAATTAACTTCTGATCATCTGGTCACCATTCACTTTGAATGCCACATCGTCAGATTCGTCAGATATCACTAATTGACGTCCACAAAAATACTCTAGCTGGAAGCTAAGAGAACGGCAAATCTCTGCCAACAACTATCGTACGTTTGGAGAAATCAACGTACGTGACACTTTGGAAATACTCTGTCAGACATTCGTCCATACAAGTCATCCAGGAACAGGATGAACCGAAGGTACTCTCCTACCACATCCATATAGGAATCACCCCATGGATCAGTAGCGAGAAGTCCTTGCAACCCGTTAATTCCAACCACGACAGAATCACAGCTCATCTCGGCTTGCCAGGCAGAGAATATTAGTGGTTCTTCCGTTTATGAAAATCAACGGTCTTCACAGCACCATCTCGACCATCTCCTGATATCTTCACGTATTTGTTGGTCGGAATGGTTTTTGAATATAAATTCGATCCCGGTCTTTCCATACCAACAATCGTATTGGACAGATTTGATAGTCGGTGATTTAACTATCAAAATATACAGTGTTTCAATCATGACACTCCAATGAGTTCATTGGTTCAGTATTCAGCATCATTTGGCCTTTAACAAACTGATTTGCTTTTGTTAAATTAAAACTTCTAACTCTTTTAATATTCAAAATAGGATATTTGAATAACTCTAATTTTTGATTTAACTCTAATCGATTAACTAATATTCGACTTAACTCCATTCGCTTGACTCTAGATCGCAGCGATCACAATGGTTACGCCTGATTCCCTCAGGAAACATCCGACCGCCGTAGGCTATCTGCAGCCCTGCGAATTACGCTAGCAGTCGTACGAAATAGCAACTCATCCTTTATTATTTAAATCGGGGAATCCATTAGTTATAAATAAGGAAATTTATAGCACATATGTATAACGCTGTTTAGATTTTATAGCACGTATGTTATAACCATAGCGTTATAATTACTATTTAGATTTACAAAATGACAGCGCTATAATCGCTGTTAGATTTACAAAACATTTACCATAGCAACAGCGCTAAAATCGCTATTAGATTCATAAAATATATATTTTATAACAATAGCGCTAAAATCGCTGTTTAGATTTTCAAAACATATTTTCTAACGTCTCTTACGATTACCAACTAATATTATCTTCAGATAATCCCGATGTTGTTCAAGTTGGGGTATTTTAATTACCTCTCAGACCTTGATCAAACAACGGTCTTATCCTCAGATAAATATCAGTTATAATCAAACCCAAAATCCCATTTATAACTATGGTTTATAATAAACCTTTTTATCTTCATTTTCTTTGACTTAATTTAATAATGAAGCAACAATTTTAAATTCAAAGTTATCACCTTGCTTGCAATTCTCTTATAACTTCGTTATAAAAAGTTCGGGTTTAAATATAAAATCCGTTCATAACTTCTTTCACCATTCAACTGATTACATTTCACTTTGATCACTTTTAAAAATATTTTATTAAATAATTCCTCTAATTGTTTCCTTAAAACAATTATCAAATTTAAACCCCTCGGTTCAATTTTTTTCTTATCCTTGCAAATCTAACTCACAACAGAATTTACTTTAAAAATAAAGTATTAACCAATTGAAGTTCTAAATAAACGAAATATTTATTTATTCCTCTTTAATAACTTTTATTCAAAATTATATTCAAAATCTAACTCCAGTTATAAAATAAATTTTTATAACTTCATCTCTATCGATTCGTCTGACGGTGAATCGATATTTATAAAGCGGTTGATTTTATAGGCCATACGCCGCCAAATACCCAACCAATATCACCCATTGGTTTAAACCAAACAGATGTTGAACATTCAATAATCAACCATCAAATCAATCACCTCAAACAGGACAGTTCATATATGATAATATGAAAACAAACAATATTTTTGAGGAATCCGGTTGGATCCCTCCAACCTGTTCTTCCCTGTACTCGAATGGTTATCTCAAATCAGGTCGTTCAGTTTTGTTTAACTGATAACACTAAATAGCAACCATTCAACATCAACCGCAAACAGTTCAACCATTTAAAACACGTTTATAAATAAACGTGACCAATAAGGTGAGTTACCTTTTTTTCTTTTTGGAACCAACCGTTAAAAATAACGATTTGGAATTTTACTGAAATTAAACACAGTTTAATTTCATCAGCTAAATCAACAAACAACTGTATAACTAGCAAATAGGCAACCATCAGCAAGCAGAGCACACAAAATAAAAACACCCAATTTATATAAAATATAAAAAGGGTAACTGAGTGAGTTTAACTCACCTTGGTCTCTGTTCGTTCGCGGTAGCGGTTCGGTTATAGTTAAATTAAATGTGTGTTTAATTCACTATAAATTCTAGCCATCTCCGTCCGTGTCCAGAACAGTTCCATAGTGTTGCGTCCGTTACCACGATTCCATCGCAACTTGTTACACCGGATTCTCGTCGCCAACAATTATAATTGCAAGTGATTCCCCTTTTTCCAATGTTAAAACAAGATGTTGGTCCCAAGTTCGCTTTCGTTCATCCCAGGAGCATTCACTTGGTTTGTTTGTCTTCCACTATGTTCATCCCATCACTGTAATAACCAACTGTAACCACGTCAGCTCCTGGTCATCCCAGGTTCGCTCCTCCTTTTTACACTTACCATGTTTAAACTTCTTCCGCAACTTGTTACACCTACTACTCTAGTATGTCCTTTCCAAAGCATATATGCTGTTCGCATTCCAGTTCTTTGTTCCAACTAAGAACACCCCATCCCCTCCTCATCTTTCCCTTACATTGTTCTTACTGTTTCACTTCTGTCTTGTTCACTCCCCCTTGTCTTCTTGCGTTAATCATTCCCAAAACCAACACACCTTTTCGTTTGCTTTTCCCATCAGCACCACACCACTGCCAGCGTTCAAAAGCTCCTCACGTCAAAACTATACGCCACTCTTCCCTACAATGCCAAACGTTGCTGCTGCTTCTTTCGTTCTTACGAAAAGGAAAAGAGAACTACAGATGGTTTTCGGTTTGACTGAATTAAGTAAATGGGGTTTTGATTTCTATTGGTTTGTTGAGGAGGTTTCATTCGTTTTACAGGAAGAAAATACAGGCATTGTATTTATAGTGGAAATTGAGACGTGGGTGCCAAGTTTTAGGTGTAGTAGCCACTAGGTCTCGTACGCTTAGAGTATGAAATTTTTTAGAACGCATGTGCATTCATTAATTAAAGATAGCTGTACGTGATTTAACTTAACGGGATAGCTAAAAAGGAAATAGGGTAGGCTGTGTAGTCTTATTCACTTGGAAAAACAAGACATAAGCTGAAGCAAATCAACTTTGGATAGCCGCTGAAGAGAGGGACAGCACAGCGTAGGCTAAAATGAAATAGTAGGCTAGGATATAGCTGAGATGAATTTTCTTTTCATCCCCAGAGTAGGTGAAATATATAGGTACGCTGGGTGCGTGTACCTTTTACTTAAACCTAAAATGTTACCATTTTTTTTTATATATATATATTTTAGTATACAGTTACCCTGTCAATGAGTTTTCACTTCACACTTATAGTCTGCGTGCATTAGCCTAGGGTAGATTGCATTTGATTTTGGTTACCTAAGAATTAAGTTTTTACTATTTTATTTATTTACGAAACTTCGCGGTAAAGTAACACGTAAAAAGCACCACATATGATTTCTGTTTTCCGATAAAAAGGCTAATCTTGGTGTAAAAAGGTATTCCGAACCCAAATGGGACAGGTTTCGTCGAAATCCGATATCATTTGAAAAAAATTCCCTTATAAAACCAGAAATGAACACACGTTTAATTTTTCTACGATCACCCGATGAATCAAATCAACTCGAAACTGCGAAGTCTGACAATAACTTTTCGATACGAACCCAACGACACTAATTTCGTCGCATTCTGAGACTGTTGCCCCGGTAGGCTATTTTTACCCCGAACCGCCCTACCCTTTTTAAAGCCAAATTTCTCGATCTCTAAAAATAACAAACTATATACATATCCTGACTCTAATCGACGCTACGAACTCAATGGAACTGGTTTCGTGGCCTAATTTGATCGTCTGCTCTAGTTACACTCGAATGTCCCTTTATTTATTTAAATACGCGCTATAGAAATTGAACGGGCGTTTACGGCTACCGTGGTCACATAAGATATCGGTTTTCCACGCAATTCACCACCGTACAATAATTTAGCGATACGGTTCTAATGAAACTGATTTCGTCGAAATCTGAGTCCGTTTGCAAAACGGCCATTTTAAAGGCCTATAATTTAATAACGATTTTCCATAGTGACTATTTCAAAATTTGATTTGGCCATAAATATCAAACTATAACAAAAAATCTGGATTTTTCTCTTTCATATGAAAATTACTGTCAACACGCTCCCAACGTTTCTTGTTTCACAGAAATCTGACTTATATCGGACTCTGTATGTCCAGTTGAAGTTCAAACTCGAATTTTCGAACTACAGCGCTATTTTCAAGCTCTATTTATAATTATATAACTTCGAACTTTGTTTAAATAGCGAATTAGTTATTAATTCCGTCGATATTCCAAATATAATATTTAAATTAAATAAATTAAATTACATATTCGAGTGCCAAAAACACGGGTCGTTACAAATACAAATCGCGAGGTAGATCAACAGTTTTCGACAAGACACGGCTCCCTGAACATACTCTATTCCATAAGTTATAAGTGGTTTCCCACTGCTGCAGCGGTCATCTTCAATTCATATATATATATGTATATATACACACACACACACACACAAAACCTAACCGCCAGTTTCTCATCATTCGGGGTGTGAGGTTTGTCGATGTCACGTCATACACAAAGCATGCGTTGAAAAGCAATGCACTGATCGTACAAGCTCATTTCATTTCTTAAGTATGTCACATTGTCCATTCACCACATGACCACTGATTTCCATCCATACATAACCACTTCGAGCTCATACGTCACAAACCATATACATATCAACAAAAATCAATGTTATGCCATCAATTACAATGTCAGACACACAATCCATACAAGTCCGTCCTAGGTCTGAATGAAACAAAATCCGAAAGTTCTCCCCACACGTTCGGACTTCCTGCCACTCCGGTAATAGGGGCATCTCTCTACTGTAGCTATTCAGTAAAGAAACCAATCAACATATAGTCCATTCGATTTGTGAAGAACCACGGTGTGACGATCCCAAAATCCGAGGGGCGGTATTAAGGATAATCATTGGGAAATAACACATTAATCATCATAGCAGAGTACAGATAATAGCAGGAACAATAAATAAAATAATTTTACATGGATATGACAGCGGAATCACAACATGTAGGAATATCAGAATAGAATAACGTGGGGTATACTTAGTAAAAAGAAAGGGAAGTGATCAGTCATCATCGCCAGAGGCGGAATACATACATGCAGTGACATAATAAGAGTATCAGTCTACATCGCCGAAGGCGGAATACATATACATATAGTCCATATCAGTCATCAGTTCAACCTGTAGTACATAGTCATCGCCATACAAGCCTCTTGCTTATATGGTAAATCTTCCACCTCGTCACACAAGCTCCAATTGCTTATGTCGAATATGATGAAGTATGCCTATCGTCAAGAAGTATGCCATGTAGTGTAGTTCAAAATTAATTGTTACTATCCTATGGCGTTGTTTATTATTTCACACAGAAAAACCAGCACTCCGCATCCAATGGCATTCACAGGAGTTGATATATAAATAAAATTGCGCAGCCAACTCATCAAGGTTTACCTATTTGTCGGGCACGCAAATAATTTCTTTACTCAACAGCTAATCCCTTTTTCCTGTTCAACACATCTATATATATGCAGAACAAGCTAATAATAATATTTCTAGCAAACTATTATTTATTTCAACACGTGCGTATTTTTAACTAAGCGTATACATGATAAAGGGAATATTTTTATCATCAAAAATATTTATTCGACACTAGTGTATTTTTAACACTTCTTATTCACTATAAAAATATAGTTTTCATTGTCGATTCATTTTATTTTTAGACGGCGATAACATTCAACACATGAATTTCAATTTGGCGAACAAATTGCAATTCAACACATGAATATTCTATATCGTTTGTATATATATAAAAATGTGATTTTTATTACTAAAGCCATTTGTTTAAATTCGAATAATATTCAACACATGAATTTCAACTCAACGAATGAATTGGCAACTCAACACATGAATATTCGATATCGTTTGTATATATATAAAAATGTGATTTTTATTACTAAAGCCATTTGTTTAAATTCGAATAATATTCAACACATGAATTTCAACTCAACGAATGAATTGGCAACTCAACACATGAATATTCGATATCGTTTGTATATATATAAAAATGTGATTTTTATTACTAAAGCCATTTGTTTAAATTCAAATAATATTCAACACATGAATTTCAACTCAACGAATGAATTGGCAACTCAACACATGAATATTCGATATCGTTTGTATATATATAAAAATGTGATTTTTATCGCTAAAGCCATTTGTTTAGTTTCAAATAATATTCAACACATGAATTTCAACTCAACGAATGAATTGGCAACTCAACACATGAATATTCTATATCGTTTGTATATATATAAAAATTTGATTTTTATTACTAAAGCCATTTGTTTAATTTCAAATAATATTCAACACATGAATTTCAACTCAACGAATGAATTGCAACTCAACACATGAATATTCGATATCATTATGTAAATAATTTCAATGAAGGGAAAATTATTCTAACACATAAATATTTCAGAAAATTTCGGCAGCATAACGGCAGGGTAGTTAAAACAGGGACCGTCCCTAGTACGGCTTCTCGCACTACCTTAAAACCTCGCGGTTTTTGACAATGGGGATCATGCATCTAATTCGCACGCAGGCGGCATGTTTTATTTTCAATTCCACAATCCTATTCTATTTTGTTTCAACCACAAAGGTATTTTCCAACCACAAAGGTATTTTTCAACCACAAAGGTATTTTTCAACCATAATATCAACCACAAACAATTATTTCCAACCATTCGTCAAACAATATGATATCACGCCAATCACAAGCAATAAATATCGTCCATGGTCTGTGGACGAGGGGAATATATATATATATATATATATATATATATATATATATATATATATAATAATTCACTTGCATTTCATCACAATTTAAAGCATATATGTTTCAAACCACACTTGTATAATTTATACATCGCTAATATAACTTATACAACACATGTACATGAGGTATACAATGCGTATATAATTTACACTTCGCTTATATAATTTATACAACGCGATTACATTCACACAAATAGTTTAGATTCCTCACATTGGTTCTTGCGGTGCTAAAAATCGTAGGAAGGCCAGAAAAATCCGCGGCTTCTTCTAGAATGTAGAGAGCCTCCTTGCGGTCACGGTGTCTCCTGTTTCATCGAATTTCGTTGAAGAACGAAAAAGATATTATTTTTCAAAGTTTTGCAATGCTTTAAAGTGTTAAAACAGTTTAAAATTAAATAACCCGATAGTTTCCAAACCTGTTCAATTCTAGGTTTTGATTTTTCTTTTGATTCGTAGCTCTATAGGACGATCAGGCTGTTGGACGTCGTCGAGGGTGGAAAGAGCTTCCTAGCGGTGGTTGTTTGAGGCGATGCGATGGCGAATCCAGGCGGCGGCGGCTCCAAGAAGGCGGCGACTTTGAAGAGCTCGAACTCGTCGATGGCAGCTCTGTTGGGGACGAGGCTAGGTCGGATGTGGAGAGGGGGGTACGGCGAGCAAAAGCCTCAACAGTGGTCGGCGGCGAAGTGGCCTCTGGCGATCGGAAAAAGGAGGGGAAGTGGCGAGCAACGGGGACCGTTCTTTTCGCCTGGCGGCTTTAGGGTTTTAGGTTTTTATTTTTTTTTATAAAAGAAAATTTCTCATTGGTCGATATTTATAGAAAAAAAAATTTAAATAGTGTTTTTGCAAACGGACTCCTTTTTAAACCCAACGACTGTCGCCCCTAGCTAAATACCCCCATTCCGGACACAATGGGATATGTTTCGTTGGCCATTTCGACTGTTACAGTCAGTTATTTTTCAATTTAAAATATAAAACATTCGATATTTAATTTAAACGTACATTTCAATTTGCCAGGGCCACAAACTGAATCGAAAAATTCCAGAAAAATAAATCTAGCTTTGTTTTGACGATACGGTCCTAACAAAACCAGTTTCGTCGAATTCTGAGCTCGTTTGAAAAACGGCCATTTTTAGGTCGACCCATTTTAATAGAATTTGACCAAACACGTTATCTTTTGCCCCGCTCACATACTAGCTTCAAAAATTACGAAATTTGAAACTTAGCAATAATTTGACATCCCGGACCCAACAAAAGTGGTTTCGTCGAATTCCGAGGTCGTATGCAAAATCTCAATTTTCAAGGGCTATATATACTATATAACGACATTTCTGAAAATTCATTTGGCCATAACTTTTGATTTCCGTTATGAAATTTCGATTTTTCAGATTCGTTAGAAAGGTATTGATAAACAGATTTAAATATTTTCAGTTTCGTTAAAATCCGTTATATTCCCCACCCGGTATAGTCAGACTAAGTTTGTATTCAAAATTTCAAACTGCCATAACATACCAAATTCTATATTTTATTGAAATAGGCTATTTTAATCATTCCAATTTCTTGTTAATAACCTAATTTAAAAATTTTAAACTGGTTCACATTTTCCGGGTTATTACAATCTCCCCCACTTAAAACTTTTCGTCCTCGAAAAGGAAATAACAGTTAAGCAGGAAATAAAATGTAAATGCAAAGTATTGTAAAGGTACCTTGCACCGGAGTTAGTCAGAGATGTCCACTCTGCATTTGGGATAGGCTTGTTTAATGCTTTCCTCAGTTTCCCAAGTACAGTCTCTAGGATCACCACTCCACTGCACTTTGACTAAATGAATCTTTTTCCTCCTTAGCTCTCTAGTTTCTTTGCCAACTATCTTTAATGGATCTCTCTTGAGTGCTAATTCCGGAGTTATGTCAATATCCTGTTGTGCGGCTTCTTCCACAATAAGGTCGGGATCATGAACATGTTTTCTGAGTTGAGATACGTGGAACACATCATGTATACCAGGCAACCAATTAGGTAATGAAATCCTGTATGCAAGAGTTCCAATCCGTTCAAGTATAGGAAAGGGACCAATAAATCTCGGTGCCAACTTCCCAGTCTTGCCAAATCTGATTACCCCTCGCATTGGAGAAACTCTTAAATAAACATAATCGCCAACGGCAAACGATATATCCCTTCTTCTTGCATCAGCATAACTTTTCTGTCGGCTCTGAGCGGTTTTCAACCTCTTCTTAATGAAATCGACTTTATCCGATGCTTCTCGAATCATATCGGGCCCTAACACAAGTCTGTTGCCAGGTTCTACCCAACATGCGGGAGATCTACACGGTCTACCGTATAGTGCTTCAAATGGAGACATTCCCAAACTTGCTTGATAGCTATTGTTGTAAGAGAATTCTGCTAAATGTAAATGATCTTCCCATGAGCCTCCAAAATCGATAACGCAAGCCCGCAATAAATCTTCTAAAATTCTATTCACCCGCTCAGTTTGGCCGTCTGTCTGAGGGTGATAAGCGGTGCTTAGATTTAATTTGGTTCCCAATTCTTCCTGGAATGCTTCCCAGAATTTGCTAGTGAACAGGGGATCTCTATCGCTGACTATACTGAGCGGTACTCCATGAAGTTTAACTATTTCTTTGAAGTAAATCTGTGCTAGACTTTGAGCCGTTCTGTTGGATCGAACAGGGATAAAATGGGCAGTCTTCGTGAAGCGATCTACGATTACCCATATACTGTCGTTCCCTTTCCTAGTTCTAGGCAAGCCATCGATGAAATCCATCGAGATTTGTTCCCACTTCCATCCAGGAATTTCTAATGGTTGCAATAATCCTGCCAATTTCTGCTGATCACTCTTAACTAGCTGACAAGTGGGGCATCTGCTAACATATAATGAGATATCTCTTTTCATAGCTCTCCACAAGAATGTGCGTTTGATATCGTTATACATCTTGCTCACACCGGGATGGATACTTAACTTGGATTTGTGGCACTCATCTAGTATTTCTCTTCTGAGCTCGGGAAGGTTTGGGATGCAGATTCTACCCTTTAATCTTAGAACCCCTTTGTCATCAAGTCGAAAACTTGTGGATTCACCTCCTTTGATTCTTTGACTGATTCTTTGAATAAATTCATCGTCTTTCTGAAGAGTCGAGATCCTGTCTATTAATGAAGACGTGATGACAAAACTGGCGATGATTTCATTCTTTCTGCTGAGCGCATCTGCTATAACATTGGCTTTCCCTGGAGTGTATATAATTTCAAAATCATATGCTGCAAGGAATTCTAACCAACGTTGTTGTCTCAAGTTTAGATCTTTTTGTGTGAACAGGTATTTCAAGGATTGATGATCGGTGTATAGTTCGAATTTCTCGCCCAATAAATAATGCCTCCATATTCTCAAAGCAAACACGATGGCTAATAACTCAAGATCATGAGTAGCATAGTTTCTTTCATGCGGCTTTAGTTGACGGCTGGCATATGCGATCACTTGGCCTTTTTGCATTAACACTGCGCCTAGCCCTCTAATAGAAGCATCCGTCCATACTGTCAAGTCTTGGTTACCTTCTATTATAGTCAATACTGGAGCGGTTGTCAATTTCAGTTTCAGCTCCTGGAAAGCTTCTTCACATTCGGGGGTCCATTTGAATTTTTCATGCTTCTTTGTAAGCTTTGTCAATACTCCTGATATCTTTGAAAAATCCTGAACGAATTTCCGATAGTAACTAGCTAATCCAAGGAAACTTCGAACTTCAGTGGGTGTTGTAGGTTGTTTCCAGTTCTGAATCGCTGTAATTTTGCTTGGGACTACAGCAATTCCTTCCTTTGACACAACGTGGCCAAGGAATTTAACTTCATTCTGCCAGAAAACACACTTAGAAAATTTAGCTTTCAAGACATTTTTCCTTAGAATTTTCAACACTTGTTCTAAATGTTTTGCATGCTCTCCTTCCGACTTAGAGTAGATTAGAATGTCATCGATGAAGACTAGAACAAATTTATTCAACACACCACGGAACACTCTGTTCATGAGATCTACGAAGTATGCCGGAGCGTTGCACAAGCCGAACGGCATTACTAACCATTTGTAGAATAAATCGGGACCCCTGAAGGCTGTCAAAGGAACACAGTCTTCGGCTATACGCAATTGGTGGAAACCTGTAGCTAGGTCCATCCTGGAGAATACGGTTGCTCCATTTAATTGATCTAACAGATCGTCTATTCGGGGCAAAGGATATTTGTTCTTCAGTGTTTGTTTATTGAGATCTCGGTAATCAACGCAAAGTCTTAGAGTACCGTCTGATTTCGGGACAAATACTACTGCGGCTCCCCACGCTGAAAAGCTTGGTCTGATTAGACCTTTCCAAAGTAATTCTCGGGTTTGACTACTTAGCTCTTCCTTTTCTTTTGGGGCCATTCTTCGTATTGGATGTACTACTGGTCGGGCGTTAGGAGTTAGATCAATTCTAAATTCAATTTCTCTTTGCGGCGGTAAGTTTTCTACTTCTTCAAACACATCCGCGTAGTTTTTCACGACCGGTATCTTTTCTATCGAAGGGGGAGTAACTTCTAAAGAAGACCAAAATTCCGTTCTATTTATTTCTGAGCCATGACATGGTATAGTGATATGCCCCGATTTTGTTTCAACTTTCACGATCCTTTCGGCACATCTAACTTCGGCCTTAAAGTTTGTCAACCAATCGAGCCCCAGAATAATATCAAATTCGGACAGGTCCATGACGATCGAATCAAAAGGAAATCGGTATCGAGAAAAGGAAATAGGTACTTTACAATATATACCGAGACTAACAGAACCTCCTATCGGGTTTTGAACTTTAATTGGTTCTCTAAGTTTTCTTCGTTTCAGCTTTAATTTATGAACAATGTTACCAGAAATGAAGCTACGTGATGCACCAGTATCAAAAAGTACAGAAATAGGAATATTTTTGATAGTAAGGGTACCTCCCAAGACATCGGGTTTACCTGATCCATCGGTGATAGCTGGCGGGGTATTCCCGTCATAAACATGGGCCACTTGTGCGCTCTTCTTCAAAGGACAATTCCTGCTGTAGTGTCCCTTCTTGTGGCAGTTGTAGCATTCGGCAGAGTCCTTGGCCTTTGGCTTCTTTGGGGCCTTGCATACATTAGAGAAATGACCGGGCTTCCCGCAATTGTAGCAGTTTCCTCTCGGGATCTTTGCGGGTTTTTGAGTAGCGGCCGCGGTGATGCTAGATTCGGGTTGGTCTGTTGAAGCCTTGCGCTTATTCCCTGCTTGGCTTTTAGCGCGGTCTTGGCTAGCATGCCTCTCATCCATGTCTTCGTAGTTGCAAGCCATCTCTACTAGTTCTGTAAAAGAGAGTTTGATGTTGCTCATAGCTCTATCATGGTATTTGCGCTTCAGCCCAAAAATGAATCTCTTATTCTTCGCTTTGTCGGTCAAAAGCAGCTCTGGAGCATAGCGCGATAGCTGAGTGAACTTATTCAGATAGTCTTGAATAGAGAGGTCTCCCTGCTGGAGATTAGCAAACTGCTCCCGCATCCTCTCAAGCGCTTGTTCCGGTACAAACTTCTCATTGAATAAAGTCTTGAACTGCTCCCAAGTCCGGATAGTACCAGCTGCATCCCCAGAAGTAATGGCATCCCACCACAGCTCTGCCTCTTCCTGAAGGAGCCAAATGCCAAGTCGGGCTTTATTGTTAGTTCCCATGCCTATACCTTCGAAGATTTTCTCACAGGTTTTCAGCCAAGCGATAGCTTCGGTCACTGTGCCAGTGCCAGTAAAAGGTTTCCCGCCAAGATTTCGGTATCTCTTTGCCACTTTATCCAACTCAAAGTCTTCTGGTGCTGGTGGCTGAATAATAGGGATTTCCACAGCTACGGGGATATTCCCCCGTCCTCCTGCTGCAACTCCTCGGCCTCCCCGGCCTCCTCTAGCTGTTGCTGCTCGGGTAGCCATCTAAGAGAATACTGTATAAGCAAGAAAAGAGTCAAGCTCACAGATTTGATAATTTTCATAAACGATAAAGCAAGGGAATACAAAGAAAGAAAATGATGATGTACTGATCAAATTGTTTTGCTAATCTGCTTAGCTCATTCTAGGACATTGCTAATCCTATCTCTAATGAGCTACTCGCATTAGAACACTACTGATTCTATTCTGACGAGGTGTTTAATGTGTTAGATCCCGGAACTAAGGTTAACCAAAGCTCTGATACCAACTGTGACCATCCCAAAATCCGAGGGGCGGTATTAAGGATAATCATTAGGAAATAACACATTAATCATCATAGCAGAGTACAGATAATAGCAGGAACAATAAATAAAATAATTTTACATGGATATGACAGCGGAATCACAACATGTAGGAATATCAGAATAGCATAACGTGGGGTATACTTAGTAAAAAGAAAGGGAAGTGATCAGTCATCATCGCCAGAGGCGGAATACATACATGCAGTGACATAATAAGAGTATCAGTCTACATCGCCGAAGGCGGAATACATATACATATAGTCCATATCAGTCATCAGTTCAACCTGTAGTACATAGTCATCGCCATACAAGCCTCTTGCTTATATGGTAAATCTTCCACCTCGTCACACAAGCTCCAATTACTTATGTGGAATATGATGAAGTATGCCTATCGTCAAGAAGTATGCCATGTAGTGTAGTTCAAAATTAATTGTTACTATCCTATGGCGTTGTTTATTATTTCACACAGAAAAACCAGCACTCCGCATCCAATGGCATTCACAGGAGTTGATATATAAATAAAATTGCGCAGCCAACTCATCAAGGTTTATCTATTTGCCGGGCACGCAAATAATTTCTTTACTCAACAGCTAATCCCTTTTTCCTGTTCAACACATGTATATATATGCAGAACAAGCTAATAATAATATTTCTAGTAAACTATTATTTATTTCAACACGTGCGTATTTTTAACTAAGCGTATACATGATAAAGGGAATATTTTTATCATCAAAAATATTTATTCGACACTAGTGTATTTTTAACACTTTTTATTCACTATAAAAATATAGTTTTCATTGTCGATTCATTTTATTTTTAGATGGCGATAACATTCAACACATGAATTTCAATTTGACGAACAAATTGCAATTCAACACATGAATATTCTATATCGTTTGTATATATATATATAAAAATGTGATTTTTATTACTAAAGCCATTTGTTTAAATTCGAATAATATTCAACACATGAATTTCAACTCAACGAATGAATTGGCAACTCAACACATGAATATTCGATATCGTTTGTATATATATAAAAATGTGATTTTTATTACTAAAGCCATTTGTTTAAATTCGAATAATATTCAACACATGAATTTCAACTCAACGAATGAATTGGCAACTCAACACATGAATATTCGATATCGTTTGTATATATATAAAAATGTGATTTTTATTACTAAAGCCATTTGTTTAAATTCAAATAATATTCAACACATGAATTTCAACTCAACGAATGAATTGGCAACTCAACACATGAATATTCGATATCGTTTGTATATATATAAAAATGTGATTTTTATCGCTAAAGCCATTTGTTTAATTTCAAATAATATTCAACACATGAATTTCAACTCAACGAATGAATTGGCAACTCAACACATGAATATACTATATCGTTTGTATATATATAAAAATGTGATTTTTATTACTAAAGCCATTTGTTTAATTTCAAATAATATTCAACACATGAATTTCAACTCAACGAATGAATTGCAACTCAACACATGAATATTCGATATCATTATGTAAATAATTTCAATGAAGGGAAAATTATTCTAACACATAAATATTTCAGAAAATTTCGGCAGCATAACGGCAGGGTAGTTAAAACCGGGACCGTCCCTAGTACGGCTCCTCGCTCTACCTTAAAACCTCGCGGTTTTTGATAATGGGGATCATGCATCTAATTCGCACGCAGGCGGCATGTTTTATTTTCAATTCCACAATCCTATTCTATTTTGTTTCAACCACAAAGGTATTTTCCAACCACAAAGGTATTTTTCAACCACAAAGGTATTTTTCAACCATAATATCAACCACAAACAATTATTTCCAACCATTCGTCAAACAATATGATATCACGCCAATCACAAGCAATAAATATCGTCCATGGTCTGTGGACGAGGGGAGTATATATATATAATATAATAATTCACTTGCATTTCATCACAATTTAAAGCATATATGTTTCAAACCACGCTTGTATAATTTATACATCGCTAATATAACTTATACAACACATGTACATGAGGCATACAATGCGTATATAATTTACACTTCGCTTATATAATTTATACAACGCGATTACATTCACACAAATAGTTTAGATTCCTCACATTGGTTCTTGCGGTGCTAAAAATCGTAGGAAGGCCAGAAAAATCAGCGGCTTCTTCTAGAATGTAGAGAGCCTCCTTGCGGTCACGGTGTCTCCTGTTTCATCGAATTTCGTTGAAGAACGAAAAAGATATTATTTTTCAAAGTTTTGCAACGCTTTAAAGTGTTAAAACAGTTTAAAATTAAATAACCCGATAGTTTCCAAACCTGTTCAATTCTAGGTTTTGATTTTTCTTTTGATTCGTAGCTCTATAGGACGATCAGGCTGTTGGACGTCGTCGAGGGAGGAAAGAGCTTCCTAGCGGTGGTTGTCTGAGGCGATGCGATGGCGAATCCAGGCGGCGGCGGCTCCAGGAAGGCGGCGACTTTGAAGAGCTCGAACTCGTCGACGGCAGCTTAGTTGGGGACGAGGCTAGGTCGGATGTGGAGAGGGGGGTACGGCGAGCAAAAGCCTCAACAGTGGTCGGCGGCGAAGTGGCCTCTGGCGATCGGAAAAAGGAGGGGAAGTGGCGAGCAACGGGGACCGTTCTTTTCGCCTGGCGGCTTTAGGGTTTTAGGTTTTTATTATTATTTTTTTATAAAAGAAAATTTCTCATTGGTCGATATTTATAGAAAAAAAAATTTAAATAGTGTTTTTGCAAACGGACTCCTTTTTAAACCCAACGACTGTCGCCCCTAGCTAAATACCCCCATTCCGGACACAATGGGATATGTTTCGTTGGCCATTTCGACTGTTACAGTCAGTTATTTTTCAATTTAAAATATAAAACATTCGATATTTAATTTAAACGTACATTTCAATTTGCTAGGGCCACAAACTGAATCGAAAAATTCCAGAAAAATAAATCTAGCTTTGTTTTGACGATACGGTCCTAACAAAACCAGTTTCGTCGAATTCTGAGCTCGTTTGAAAAACGGCCATTTTTAGGTCGACCCATTTTAATAGAATTTGACCAAACACGTTATCTTTTGCCCCGCTCACATACTAGCTTCAAAAATTACGAAATTTGAAACTTAGCAATAATTTGACATCCCGGACCCAACAAAAGTGGTTTCGTCGAATTCCGAGGTCGTATGCAAAATCTCAATTTTCAAGGGCTATATATACTATATAGCGACCTTTCTGAAAATTCATTTGGCCATAACTTTTGATTTCCGTTATGAAATTTCGATTTTTCAGATTCGTTAGAAAGGTATTGATAAAAAGATTTAAATATTTTCAGTTTCGTTAAAATCCGTTATATTCCCCACCCGGTATAGTCAGACTAAGTTTGTATTCAAAATTTCAAACTGCCATAACATACCAAATTCTATATTTTATTGAAATAGGCTATTTTAATCATTCCAATTTCTTGTTAATAACCTAATTTAAAAATTTTAAACTGGTTCACATTTTCCTGGTTATTACACACGGTCTTCATTCTTCATTCATTGATTCCAAGTCTTGAATTTGCTTCATGCGTCGTATTAGTACATGGAATGGTTTTCGGACTTAAGATCCGATCCCGGTCTTTCCAAGTAATAAGCGTATTCATAAAACCATGGTTATGGACCACACAGGGTTTCAATTCAAATTTCCTTCCAATCATTTCAATTCATTTAAAATGTTAAGGTTGGATTTGTCATAAATTCTACTATCATTTTAACTTCTCTTTGAAATCAAATATTCTATTTACCCAACCCTTTTTATTTCAAACATACCTTCAATTCTCATCCTCTTTATTTCTTTCCACAAGTTCATAAATTTACCCCATCTCTATTTGGATTAAAAATTCCATTTCGATCATCCCAACAATTTATTTTTAAATATAAGTTTGATGGAGTTAAATCGACATATATCAGACATGAATTCACAACTCAACAAGCACTATCAGAACTTTGATATAGATATTTCCTATTGCTTCCGATAGTATTTGTTCAATCTTGAAAATTCATATCAAATATCTGACAACAACTCCATCCAACTCGTTTCCTTTTAAAAATTCAAGTTCTTTTAGAATAAATAAATAATTACATATTCAATCACTTAACAACCTTCAGAACCATTTTACCATCCTTTTTAACCATTTAAAATAATGGTTTACGATTATAATTTCAAAACCCATCTATCTTTGTAACTGAAATAATAACGGTTGAACGTTACTAAAAAGTGCTGCAATAGCCATTTAATTCAAATAGATTCCAAAACAGTTCAAAATTCAAATAATTCAGTTCTAATCACTTTAACTTAATAAAGTAAGGATTTCATGAATTTTCTCAAACTTTAAACATATTTTATTTGAATTGTCGATATGGTCGCCGAATTGCATGTATAGCACCTTTTCCAAATTGGTTTTGAATATAACTTGAAAATCCTACGCTGAAATTTGAAATTTTCTTTTCTATTCAAAACTGTTAATATTTGAAAATCAATATTTCTAGTTTTAAGTCAAACCGATTTCAAACGGTCAAGTTATAACCGTTTCAAAATTTAAATCGATATTTACGAATTGTCGCGTCACAGCGCGTTATAAAACGATTTAAATATAATTCCTTCAATCCTTTTAAATTTAAATTTAAAATTTCAAAACAACTAAATTTAAATATTATTCCTTCAATCCTTTTGAATTTCAATTTAAAATTTCAAAACAACTAAATTTCAAAACCGATTTTTTTAAGTTAAATAAAAATCATTTACAAATCTAAATTTAAACGAATTGTAAACCATAAGAATTAAAAAAAATCCTTTTTATTTAAATTTAAATTTAAAATTTGAATTTCATAAATGGTCCATCGGTTTTCCAAGTTTTACAACAACTTCATATTCAAATTCAAATTTTATTTGAATTAACCGTTCCGTCCGTCGGACCAGTTAGGGATAGGTAGGGAGAGCAGGAAACTGGATTTCCAAACCCAAGCCTAGACACCATCCTTTCTGTCATCCTAGAACGGTCTGGTATATTTTATTATAAAATTTAAATTTCCAAATCTCCTTCCAAACTAAATTGGACTTAAAATAATATTTGAATATTTGAAAAAAAAAATCAAATTTCACTTATATGGAAGGAACATTGAATCGGTCATCTGTATAATCTCACAACCAAAGTCTAGTGTGTGCAGCATGCAACAAAATAAATCAACCATATACATCAGATGATAATGAATTAACATCATCATCACAAGAAACAATTAGCTGTGCACAAGCATTACTGTCAATAAAGCTTTTCAGTGTTCAGTGTTTCATCTACTTACATGCACATACATTCACACAGTAACATCCATATCCAAACAACAACTAACTATAATTAATCTCATTTAATTATAATTATTCACTAAATTCTAATTTAATAAATAACTAAATTAAATGTTCTCACCTTAATGCCTCCCAATTTCTGCCGTCAGCGTTCCGTATCAACTGCAGACAATAATGGATGATTGCGAATAAATCTTTAAGGATGTCGCTATCGTCACACGCGCACTTACCTCTTTGCAAACTTGCACACGCCTGCTCCCTTATTCATTCATACACCAGAACCTAACCCCTTTTCTCTGCATAACTGTATATGTGTTCATACCCACGCATTTGTGAAAGCACAAACACTTGTAATACAAAATGTGCTCATGCATGCATGCTTGCATGCGCCTCCTCCTCCCATTCTCCACACACGCAAATCCCCTTCAGCCTGAAGCTTCCAACTTCTTCTTCTGTCTCTCCTTATCACTTACTTCTCCTTGCAAATACACAACATCTATATTTGTGATTTTATATTTCTCTACCTTCTTTCATGTTCCCAAATCAAATCCAGGATCCACTGTCTAAAACATGCATTACACTTTGCCTCACTTCCTTTATACATACACAGGGTTTCAATGGGTTGGAACACTTGTCGTTGAACGGGTGGATGCGTGGATGTCGGAGGGGCTTGCTATTAGTTGCCGGTAGACTGTCAGCTAGAAGAGACTACGAATGAGTGGGGTGATGTTGGCACATGCATCGAGTTAAGGAGAGGAAAGGGAAAGGTCTGGAGTTCGCTTGGCTGATGAGTGGGTTCGACGGACTTCCGGTCATCAGGGTGCTCCAGTGGGTGGTAGAAGGTGTGACGGCAAGGAATTTCGCTCGGTCCGAACCAGTCGCTAAACCGACCCAGACCGTTCGAAACGCCCTATCGTTTGAGAACACGACAAGATAGAACGCATACAGAAGAACATTTCACTGTGTATTACAACAATGCATCAGATTACAAGAATATACAGAGTAAAAATGAATATTATATATTACACAGAAATATCAGAGATTTAAATTACATTTAAATACATAGCAGCGGAAAATAATACAATACACAACTAGAAGAGATATACGGATACAAAGCTTTCCGGATATCGTTCCAGCTGTAAACCAGGATCCTGTGAATATAAATCTGCAAAACCAAAACTACTAGCTGCCCGTGTCAAAATAAGGGCACCCAGAGTTTAGGTTAAAACAATAAACTCCAGGTCAGTCATGGGACTGGTGTGAGAACTAAAACAGTTAATCTTTATTTTTAAAGCTAGGTAAATCAAGGGACCACGCCGTATAACACGGAACGGGTTTCCTCCCAAGAATACCAGTGCATAAAACAACAGCGCAATGCTAAATAAAGAAGAATGAAGCTGTTATAAGACCCAGGTCCCATCACACAATGCAACGCAGTCGAGGATAGGGTTTTCCCTTATAACAGCCAAAGAATGCTTGATACGTTTAAAACAAATCATTTGATACTATTATAAGTGCATAGTGTATAAAACACTTCGAATCATATGTATCAATCAAAGGCGGCATGAGCGCCCCATCCCACTATGTCGCCATATATAGGATTACAACTAAAACCGCAAATGTCACGTATTTGGAAATTGGATTTCCTTCTATGAACCGAGGCCAGGGATCGTCCTTACCGTCTTCGAGACAATCTAGCCCATGTCTCCGGAACAGCCGCAACTGCCCCTTGGAGCGACAGGGCCGGTCCACACGGAGTGGATTATAGTGCCTGAACAATACGTCTCTCCGCCCTATGGGGCGTAAATGAGCCAACGAATGACTCCATCGGTTCGAGAACGACCGATCAATCCGAGGCGCCTCGCAACAGCAACAACCACATAAGTCAAACTCGTCAGGGCGTGTAAAACTACTGACGCCACTTCTAGCTAGAAAGAAACGCATGTCCTCCCTGAGGTCCTCTCCCGTTTTTGGTTCATACCGGGTGTGAAACTCGCGAAGTAAACGTTACACAAAGCTACGCCACAAAGGCCGTGCTTTGATCATCACCACAAGACTTTGCTTTTCAACAGAAGCCTCGATCAATTGCCACTTAGGCATGCCACACAGGCGATTCACTCCATGCGTTTGATATCTATCAATATATAACCCCTGAGCTCGTACGTCTCAGAGAAGGGCGTTAAGCAAGAGAATAAATTCTCAGCCGCCAAACAGATATATATTTAATAGAGATCAATCACACGGACTAAAATCCAATGTCAGACACACAGTCCATTTACAAGTCCGTTCTGGGTCTGAACGAAACCGGAGGCACCTAGTACCCCGCATATCCATCGATCTCCAAGTACGTCTGGACGATCACTAACTGTTTCCATCTTCTTGGGTGTACAGCCCAATCAAGATCATCAGTTATCACCCAAACGACGTGAAGACTTCTGGTCTTCGACCATCGTCTTCATCTTCGACACCACGTCGAATCAGTTATTCAGAATGGGATAAACCCGGTCTTTCTGAATAACTCGCGTATATATTATAAAAGTGCTACACAAACACAACATACGCCTCATTCCAATTCATCAGTCACTAACCGCAAATTAATCAAGAGAATAGTTCCCCAAATATTAACCCCGAAGGCCGAAACCAACATCAGATCAATATCCAGAAAACCATTCTGCTTGGCTAACCGACAGTTAGTTTCTAAATTTCACATTCATAGGGAAAGATTCCCATTAATTTTATCAAAGATAAATTCCTTGAATTTATTCTTTAATCTACTTTTGAATATCAATTCAAAACTAGTCGGGATTAACGAACCTTACCGAAGTAATCATTTGTTTTAATTTCCCAATCCCAACCTATTCATCCCATGAAGTAAAACTGGTCATACTTCATATCTAACACCACGGTGTTATCGGTAAATTCAATTACCATTTCACGTTCAAATCTAATTAAAGATTTAACTATCGCCTGGAGCAAAACTGGTGATACTCCATTTTCGATCATTTCAATCTAATTAAAGATTCATTAAAACTCCACTTAGTTTTAATCCTCGACTGGGTTAAAGAATCAGTGTCATTTAAAACAAGGTTCACGATAAACCCAAAATCACGTTCATTAATTATTGGGTTAAAGAACGAGTGTTATTTAAAAACACTGTTCACGATAAACCCAAAAATCAATATCGATTCAATTCCAATTAAATATTATTTAATTGGTACACTTCATTAAATCTAAATAAAAAGATTTAATCTTTTCTCAACTGGGTTCAAGAACAGTGTTAGTGAAGACACCATTCACGACAAACCCAAATCACATTTGATATTCAATACAAGGCTCTGAATAGAAAATATATCGGCTTATATTCAATATCAAATTCTACGACTAACAAATGTCGTATTGGAAATAACGATATAAATATATATCTTTCAAATTTCCATAACAACATCTGTATAATCACGAATTCCAACATCGAAATATTCCGAAGACAATTTCGATTCAATTCCACTCCAATGCAATCATTGGATATTCTGGTTATTTTCAAAACCATTTCAAATCCAATTTATTTATTTTAAAAATAAATAGAATTATAATTCTAGTTCAAAACTAGTTCATTTCGATAAAAATCTATTTTTATCCTTTCAAATATGGAGTTTTTCATCCCAATTCTTTCTAAATCATTTCTTATGATTTTACACAAATTATTACTATTTTTAATAATTTTATCAAGGCCCGTACAGTCGATTTCCATCAATGGCCATCGAACTGCACTTACAGCGACCTTTTTCGAATTTGATTTGGACATAATTCCAAATCCAACCGTTAGATTTCTAATTTCTAGTATTCGTTAGAAATCTCTTTTCGATACGAACCCAACGGTTCCGGTTTTAGGAGAATCCGACGGTCGGATCTCCCGTAATGTCCGTTTGAAATCAATGGTCGAAATTCGCGAACTGCCGCGGCGCGGCGCATTCTATTCAGGCCATTATATTATATATAATATATATAATATATACTTCGTCGATTTCCATTTAAAACGAATTATATAAATAGTTTTAAAATCGTTTCAAAAGCTATTTCAACTTTCTTTTCAATTCAAATCAAAATTGAATTCTTCTTTATAAATTCGTTTCAAAATTCATTTCTATTCAATTCAAATTTCAATTCAATTTGAATTCATTTCAATTCGTTTTCAATTCCATTCATTTCGAAATCGTTTTCAATTCAATTCATTTCGAAATCGTTTTCAATTCAATTTGAATTCGTTTTCAATTCATTTCATTTCGAAATCGTTTTCAATTCAATTCATTTCGAAATCGTTTTCAATTCAATTCATTTCGAAATCGTTTTCAATTCAATTTGAATTCGTTTTCAATTCATTTCATTTCGAAATCGTTTTCAATTCAATTCATTTCGAAATCGTTTTCAATTCAATTCATTTCGAAATCGTTTTCAATTCAATTTGAATTCGTTTTCAATTCATTTCATTTCGAAATCGTTTTCAATTCAATTTGAATTCGTTTTCAATTCAATTCATTTCGAAATCGTTTTCGATTCAATTCATTTCGAAATCGCTTTTCAATATTCATTTTTAAGATGAATAAAATCGATATAAATATCGTTCACGTCAAAATGGCGTTAATCTAATCAACACGGCTTCATAAATTTCTATTTTCAAATATTCTATTTCAAATATTTCTTTTTCAAAATAGTTGTTATTATCAAAATATTTCGTTCAACACATGACCAATCTCAATGAATGAGTACTGTCAACACATGAACTTTTATTTTATATCGATAAAGATGTAAATTTTATTACTAAAATATTTCGTTCAACACATGACCAATCTCAATGAATGAGTACTGTCAACACATGAACTTTTATTTTATAATATTCTTTATTTTTCAAATTGGAATGAGGCCCAATCAATTACCATATAAAGTTAATTATATGGATTTTCATACAACACATGTATATAATTACATTGAAAAATAATCAACCATCAACCAAAGTGCACTACACTGTATAAGCATCAAATATAGATATTCAACGCTTATAACAGCCTGTCAATCAATCGATCGACACATTTAATCAATCAGGATGAGTGAACTTCAAATTTCATCCCAACACCCGTGTGGGGTTTCAAACAATCAAACGCATATTTTATTTGTGCAGTTGGGCGATGTGTAGAATTTATCGTCCCAATCAATGTCATTCAAATAGGTGTACATAAACAAACCGTCCGGCTTATAAATGAATATTTTATTTTATTCACTTCACGTTAAAAATTTATATTTTTAACGATAAAACATTTTATTTCAACCTATGAATTTCTATTCAATTCATTTACACAATAAAATGATATTTTTATTTTCTAACATATTTTAGAAAATTTCGGCGGCATAACGGCACGATACTAGAAACGGGACGAGGCCTAGCCTTATCCCCGGTCTAGTGAAGGCCCACGCCATTCACACATCAATCAAATCAATTCGTTATGCAAACCACAAAACTTGGAGTAAGAGTCTAACCTAGCCTTACTCCTTCGCCTTATAACGGCGCACGTCTAATCCTAACTAATTTATCGATTCGATTTTTCACACCACAAACCACATTCAAACCAATATCGCAATCAATCACCAAACAGCCAAACAAACAAGTCCATGGTCTGTGGACGATTGTGTCGGGTGCTACTAAACACCGTCTGCATCCTAGTATATATATATATAACCAGAAAATAAATTGAAGAGTGAGAAATTCTCACCGAAAGCTATCCAAGCCCCACGGCACTTCTAATGCAGGAAATCTTCGCCAACTCGCCTTTTTGTCGCTTTCGCCCGTATTCTCTACATATGTAAAAATCGAATTTTTACTTCGCTATTCAGTATATAAAAATCATATTTTTCTATGGAAGTTCAATATATAAAAATTCTATTTTTCTATGGAAGTTCAATATATAAAAATTCTATTTTTCTATCGAAGTTCAATATATAAAAATTCTATTTTTCTATCGAAGTTCAATATATAAAAAGCATATTTTTATTTCGATGCCATATAGATAAAAATTCCATTTCAAAAATATAGACTTCGCCTTTTCTAATAAAAAGTTTTCCTTTTTTTTCTAATAAAGATCACATCTTTTCCCTTTAAAGTTAAAACCTTTTCCTTTTTAAAGTTAAAACCTTTTTCTATTTCAAAGTTTAAACCTTTTCCCTATTTCAAAGTTTAAACCTTTTCCCTGTTTAAACCTTAAAATAAAATCAGTTTTCATTTTCTTTATAAATCAGTTTTTAAATTATATAAATCAGTTTTTAAATTATATAAAAATCAGTTTTTAAATTATATAAAAATCAGTTTTTAAATTATATAAAAATCAGTTTTTAAATTATATAAAAATCAGTTTTTAAATTATATAAAAATCAAATTTAATAAATAAGCAAAAAAACTTACAGGGGGGGTTTCTGCGCTGTCTGCGTCGACTGGGAGGGAGGGGTCTTCGGTGCTCGCCGTCGAGGAAGAGAAGGGGAGGAGGAAGAAGAAAGGAGGAGGACGGAAGAAGAGGGGGGGGGCGGTGGTCCTAGGGCTCGCGGTGCTCGATTAAGGGGAGGAGGGGCTCGCTGAAATGGAGCGGACGGGGCGTCGCGCGGCGTCATGCTGGGCGGAGGGAGATGGAGGAAGAGGAGGAGGGGCGACGAAGCGGTGGTGGCGATGTCGATGGGTGGCGGCCGATTAGATCGGGGCTTTTTTTTTTTCGATTCTGTTGAATGAAACGATGAGGGGGGGCTATATGAAAAAAAAAAAAATATATTTATTATTTTATTATTTAAATATTTTTTTTAAAAGTTGACTTTCACATATGTCATCTAAATGAGGCCCACCGCCTGTCGTCCATAGCGTTTAACCCCCATTCCGAACACAATGGGATATGTATCGCAAGCTGATTTGATTGTTACAATCAGTTTCCGTTAAATTTACATTTAAATCACTATATTGAATTTTAAACGTACATTTCAAATTACCGGGGTCGCATACTAACTTGATAAATCACAGAAAAATATTTTCTAGCTTCGTATTGACGATACGGTCCTAACAAAACTAGTTTCGTCGAATTCTGAGACCGTATGAAAAATGGCCAATTCCCAGTCGATTAAAATCAACTGAAATGGTCAAAACACGTTTTCCTTTGCCACGCTCACATATTGATTCGAAAAATTATGAAATTTGAAACCTAGCAATAACTTTACTTCCCGGACCCAACAAAACTAGTTTCGTCGAAATCCGAGGTCGTTTGCAAAATGTCTATTTTTAAGGGCCTTATATATATAAAAATATATATAAATTCCACACCGACTATTTCTAATTTTAAACTGGACATATCTTATCATTTCTAAGATGAAATCCCAGTTTGTTAACTTCGTTACAAAGATATATTTATACAGATTCAAATATTTCTTGTTTCGTTCAATTCTGACTTATATTGAATTTTGTATATTCATTTGAAATTAGAAATCGAATTTTCGAACTACCGCGCCATTTTCAATTCTATTTATAAATATAAATAAATATTTATATTCTAACGACGACGCGTATATAATATATACGTTCGAATTATATTCAAAATAAATTTTCGTCGATATTATTTAAAATAATTCATTTCAAATAATCAAAATTCGCTATAATTGCCAAAGTAAAAATTTTAAACTGGCCCAGATTTTCGGGTTGTTACAATCTCCCCCACTTAAAACTTTTCGTCCCCGAAAAGGAACAAAGTCGAAAGTGGTTTGATTAATCAACTCTACCTTCGATCTGGCTTTCATTCTCCAACCTTTCAGTCTCTGAGAATTTTCTAAAATTTCAAAAATTCGGCTAACACCCTAAATTTTCGAAAAATTTCGCCATAACCTCCCCTGCACCGGGAGCATCGGGGAATTTCAAATAGCTTCCCCGGTCCTTCAGATCTCAAAAAGAAAATGAAAAAGCCAAGCGGCTAGCCAATAGGCTCACAAAATCATCATCACCCAAACAAAACAGGAAATTATGTAGTAAACATGTACCTATTTGTCGGGCAAACAAATTTTATTCTCTGCTCTAGCCTCCTTGCTATGACCTGTTCAATGTAAGTACAGGTATATGCAAGCAAATGCGACCAATTTCAATACAATTCATTATTTGATTCAATTAGGCATAATAGTTCAAAATTATCAAACAATTAAACAAACAACACAAACATCAATCAATTTGTGAATTAGAGTTTCAAATTCATAATTTTGATACATATACAAAAAATCTTGTTTTTGATGCCAATTCACAACAAAGTGTTCTAACTATATAAGTTTTGGTTCTCACACCAGCCTAATGGAAATATATAGAAAATCACACCTTCGAAACTCGAACATAAATGTTGATGATGCGATCGCTATCATCAATACCATCTCCGGGCGACTACAGTGTAATCCTATATCTATCCAGTATATTAAAACTTCGAATATACGTTCATGACGCGTATATACAAAACCTTTATATATTGGATTGTCCATATAAATATAAATAAATAATCAACTACGAATAATTGATTTAAATTTTCAAAACAAAATTTTGTTTTCAATTTAAAAATATACTCTTCACACTCGTTCTAGGATACTATTGATCCCATCTCTAACGAGTCATTCTAATTGGATATTACTAACCCAATATCTGATGAATTCTTTCGTATGTTTCTAATGTGTCTTGTTCTCTAGCTTTGTAAACCAAAGCTCCGATACCAACTGTGACGGCAAGGAATTTCGCTCGGTCCGAACCAGTCGCTAAACCAACCTAGACCGTTCGAAACGCCCTATCGTTTGAGAACACGACAAGATAGAACGCATACAGAAGAACATTTCACTGTGTATTACAACAATGCATCAGATTACAAGAATATACAGAGTAAAAATGAATATTATATATTACACAGAAATATCAGAGATTTAAATTACATTTAAATACATAGCAGCGGAAAATAATACAATACACAACTAGAAGAGATATACGGATACAAAGCTTTCCGGATATCGTTCCAGCTGTAAACCAGGATCCTGTGAATATAAATCTGCAAAACCAAAACTACTAGCTGCCCGTGTCAAAATAAGGGCACCCAGAGTTTAGGTTAAAACAATAAACTCCAGGTCAGTCATGGGACTGGTGTGAGAACTAAAACAGTTAATCTTTATTTTTAAAGCTAGGTAAATCAAGGGACCACGCCGTATAACACGGAACGGGTTTCCTCCCAAGAATACCAGTGCATAAAACAACAGCGCAATGCTAAATAAAGAAGAATGAAGCTGTTATAAGACCCAGGTCCCATCACACAATGCAACGCAGTCGAGGATAGGGTTTTCCCTTATAACAGCCAAAGAATGCTTGATACGTTTAAAACAAATCATTTGATACTATTATAAGTGCATAGTGTATAAAACACTTCGAATCATAAGTATCAATCATAGGCGGCATGAGCGCCCCATCCCACTATGTCGCCATATATAGGATTACAACTAAAACCGCAAATGTCACGTATTTGGAAATTGGATTTCCTTCTATGAACCGAGGCCAGGGATCGTCCTTACCGTCTTCGAGACAATCTAGCCCATGTCTCCGGAACAGCTGCAACTGCCCCTTGGAGCGACAGGGCCGGTCCACACGGAGTGGATTATAGTGCCTGAACAATACGTCTCTCCGCCCTATGGGGCGTAAATGAGCCAACGAATGACTCCATCGGTTCGAGAACGACCGATCAATCCGAGGCGCCTCGCAACAGCAACAACCACATAAGTCAAACTCGTCAGGGCGTGTAAAACCACTGACGCCACTTCTAGCTAGAAAGAAACGCATGTCCTCCCTGAGGTCCTCTCCCGTTTTTGGTTCATACCGGGTGTGAAACTCGCGAAGTAAACGTTACACAAAGCTACGCCACAAAGGCCGTGCTTTGATCATCACCACAAGACTTTGCTTTTCAACATAAGCCTCGATCAATTGCCACTTAGGCATGCCACACAGGCGATTCACTCCATGCGTTTGATATCTATCAATATATAACCCCTGAGCTCGTACGTCTCAGAGAAGGGCGTTAAGCAAGAGAATAAATTCTCAGCCGCCAAACAGATATATATTTAATAGAGATCAATCACACGGACTAAAATCCAATGTCAGACACACAGTCCATTTACAAGTCCGTTCTGGGTCTGAACGAAACCGGAGGACCCTAGTACCCCGCATATCCATCGATCTCCAAGTACGTCTGGACGATCACTAACTGTTTCCATCTTCTTGGGTGTACAGCCCAATCAAGATCATCAGTTATCACCCAAACGACGTGAAGACTTCTGGTCTTCGACCATCGTCTTCATCTTCGACACCACGTCGAATCAGTTATTCAGAATGGGATAAACCCGGTCTTTCTGAATAACTCGCGTATATATTATAAAAGTGCTACACAAACACAACATACGCCTCATTCCAATTCATCAGTCACTAACCGCAAATTAATCAAGAGAATAGTTCCCCAAATATTAACCCCGAAGGCCGAAACCAACATCAGATCAATATCCAGAAAACCATTCTGCTTGGCTAACCGACAGTTAGTTTCTAAATTTCACATTCATAGGGAAAGATTCCCATTAATTTTATCAAAGATAAATTCCTTGAATTTATTCTTTAATCTACTTTTGAATATCAATTCAAAACTAGTCGGGATTAACGAACCTTACCGAAGTAATCATTTGTTTTAATTTCCCAATCCCAACCTATTCATCCCATGAAGTAAAACTGGTCATACTTCATATCTAACACCACGGTGTTATCGGTAAATTCAATTACCATTTCACGTTCAAATCTAATTAAAGATTTAACTATCGCCTGGAGCAAAACTGGTGATACTCCATTTTCGATCATTTCAATCTAATTAAAGATTCATTAAAACTCCACTTAGTTTTAATCCTCGACTGGGTTAAAGAATCAGTGTCATTTAAAACACGGCTCACGATAAACCCAAAATCACGTTCATTAATTATTGGGTTAAAGAACGAGTGTTATTTAAAAACACTGTTCACGATAAACCCAAAAATCAATATCGATTCAATTCCAATTAAATATTATTTAATTGGTACACTTCATTAAATCTAAATAAAAAGATTTAATCTTTTCTCAACTGGGTTCAAGAACAGTGTTAGTGAAGACACCATTCACGACAAACCCAAATCACATTTGATATTCAATACAAGGCTCTGAATAGAAAATATATCGGCTTATATTCAATATCAAATTCTACGACTAACAAATGTCGTATTGGAAATAACGATATAAATATATATCTTTCAAATTTCCATAACAACATCTGTATAATCACGAATTCCAACATCGAAATATTCCGAAGACAATTTCGATTCAATTCCACTCCAATGCAATCATTGGATATTCTGGTTATTTTCAAAACCATTTCAAATCCAATTTATTTATTTTAAAAATAAATAGAATTATAATTCTAGTTCAAAACTAGTTCATTTCGATAAAAATCTATTTTTATCCTTTCAAATATGGAGTTTTTCATCCCAATTCTTTCTAAATCATTTCTTATGATTTTACACAAATTATTACTATTTTTAATAATTTTATCAAGGCCCGTACAGTCGATTTCCATCAATGGCCATCGAACTGCACTTACAGCGACCTTTTTCGAATTTGATTTGGACATAATTCCAAATCCAACCGTTAGATTTCTAATTTCTAGTATTCGTTAGAAAGCTCTTTTTGATACGAACCCAACGGTTCCGGTTTTAGGAGAATCCGACGGTCGGATCTCCCGTAATGTCCGTTTGAAATAAATGGTCGAAATTCGCGAACTGCCGCGGCGCGGCGCATTCTATTCAGGCCATTATATTATATATAATATATATAATATATACTTCGTCGATTTCCATTTAAAACGAATTATATAAATAGTTTTAAAATCGTTTCAAAAGCTATTTCAACTTTCTTTTCAATTCAAATCAAAATTGAATTCTTCTTTATAAATTCGTTTCAAAATTCATTTCTATTCAATTCAAATTTCAATTCAATTTGAATTCATTTCAATTCGTTTTCAATTCCATTCATTTCGAAATCGTTTTCAATTCAATTCATTTCGAAATCGTTTTCAATTCAATTTGAATTCGTTTTCAATTCATTTCATTTCGAAATCGTTTTCAATTCAATTCATTTCGAAATCGTTTTCAATTCAATTCATTTCGAAATCGTTTTCAATTCAATTTGAATTCGTTTTCAATTCATTTCATTTCGAAATCGTTTTCAATTCAATTCATTTCGAAATCGTTTTCAATTCAATTCATTTCGAAATCGTTTTCAATTCAATTTGAATTCGTTTTCAATTCATTTCATTTCGAAATCGTTTTCAATTCAATTTGAATTCGTTTTCAATTCAATTCATTTCGAAATCGTTTTCGATTCAATTCATTTCGAAATCGCTTTTCAATATTCATTTTTAAGATGAATAAAATCGATATAAATATCGTTCACGTCAAAATGGCGTCAATCTAATCAACACGGCTTCATAAATTTCTATTTTCAAATATTCTATTTCAAATATTTCTTTTTCAAAATAGTTGTTATTATCAAAATATTTCGTTCAACACATGACCAATCTCAATGAATGAGTACTGTCAACACATGAACTTTTATTTTATATCGATAAAGATGTAAATTTTATTACTAAAATATTTCGTTCAACACATGACCAATCTCAATGAATGAGTACTGTCAACACATGAACTTTTATTTTATAATATTCTTTATTTTTCAAATTGGAATGAGGCCCAATCAATTACCATATAAAGTTAATTATATGGATTTTCATACAACACATGTATATAATTACATTGAAAAATAATCAACCATCAACCAAAGTGCACTACACTGTATAAGCATCAAATATAGATATTCAACGCTTATAACAGCCTGTCAATCAATCGATCGATACATTTAATCAATCAGGATGAGTGAACTTCAAATTTCATCCCAACACCCGTGTGGGGTTTCAAACAATCAAACGCATATTTTATTTGTGCAGTTGGGCGATGTGTAGAATTTATCGTCCCAATCAATGTCATTCAAATAGGTGTACATAAACAAACCGTCCGGCTTATAAATGAATATTTTATTTTATTCACTTCACGTTAAAAATTTATATTTTTAACGATAAAACATTTTATTTCAACCTATGAATTTCTATTCAATTCATTTACACAATAAAATGATATTTTTATTTTCTAACATATTTTAGAAAATTTCGGCGGCATAACGGCACGATACTAGAAACGGGACGAGGCCTAGCCTTATCCCCGGTCTAGTGAAGGCCCACGCTATTCACACATCAATCAAATCAATTCGTTATGCAAACCACAAAACTTGGAGTAAGAGTCTAACCTAGCCTTACTCCTTCGCCTTATAACGGCGCACGTCTAATCCTAACCAATTTATCGATTCAATTTTTCACACCACAAACCACATTCAAACCAATATCGCAATCAATCACCAAACAGCCAAACAAACAAGTCCATGGTCTGTGGACGATTGTGTCGGGTGCTACTAAACACCGTCTGCATCCTAGTATATATATATAACCAGAAAATAAATTGAAGAGTGAGAAATTCTCACCGAAAGCTATCCAAGCCCCACGGCACTTCTAATGCAGGAAATCTTCGCCAACTCGCCTTTTTGTCGCTTTCGCCCGTATTCTCTACATATGTAAAAATCGAATTTTTACTTCGCTATTCAGTATATAAAAATCATATTTTTCTATGGAAGTTCAATATATAAAAATTCTATTTTTCTATGGAAGTTCAATATATAAAAATTCTATTTTTCTATCGAAGTTCAATATATAAAAATTCTATTTTTCTATCGAAGTTCAATATATAAAAAGCATATTTTTATTTCGATGCCATATAGATAAAAATTCCATTTCAAAAATATAGACTTCGCCTTTTCTAATAAAAAGTTTTCCTTTTTTTTCTAATAAAGATCACATCTTTTCCCTTTAAAGTTAAAACCTTTTCCTTTTTAAAGTTAAAACCTTTTTCTATTTCAAAGTTTAAACCTTTTCCCTATTTCAAAGTTTAAACCTTTTCCCTGTTTAAACCTTAAAATAAAATCAGTTTTCATTTTCTTTATAAATCAGTTTTTAAATTATATAAATCAGTTTTTAAATTATATAAAAATCAGTTTTTAAATTATATAAAAATCAGTTTTTAAATTATATAAAAATCAGTTTTTAAATTATATAAAAATCAGTTTTTAAATTATATAAAAATCAAATTTAATAAATAAGCAAAAAAACTTACAGGGGGGGTTTCTGCGCTGTCTGCGTCGACTGGGGGGGGGGGGGGGGGGGTCTTCGGTGCTCGCCGTCGAGGAAGAGAAGGGGAGGAGGAAGAAGAAAGGAGGAGGACGGAAGAAGAGGGGGGGCGGTGGTCCTAGGGCTCGCGGTGCTCGATTAAGGGGAGGAGGGGCTCGCTGAAATGGAGCGGAGGGGGCGTCGCGCGGCGTCATGCTGGGCGGAGGGAGATGTAGGAAGAGGAGGAGGGGCGACGAAGCGGTGGTGGCGATGTCGATGGGTGGCGGCCGATTAGATCGGGGCTTTTTTTTTTCGATTCTGTTGAATGAAACGATGAGGGGGGGGCTATATGAAAATATATATATATATTTATTATTTTATTATTTAAATATTTTTTTTAAAAGTTGACTTTCACATATGTCATCTAAACGAGGCCCACTGCCTGTCGTCCATAGCGTTTAACCCCCATTCCGAACACAATGGGATATGTATCGCAAGCTGATTTGATTGTTACAATCAGTTTCCGTTAAATTTACATTTAAATCACTATATTGAATTTTAAACGTACATTTCAAATTACCGGGGTCGCATACTAACTTGATAAATCACAGAAAAATATTTTCTAGCTTCGTATTGACGATACGGTCCTAACAAAACTAGTTTTGTCGAATTCTGAGACCGTATGAAAAATGGCCAATTCCCAGTCGATTAAAATCAACTGAAATGGTCAAAACACGTTTTCCTTTGCCACGCTCACATATTGATTCGAAAAATTATGAAATTTGAAACCTAGCAATAACTTTACTTCCCGGACCCAACAAAACTAGTTTCGTCGAAATCCGAGGTCGTTTGCAAAATGTCTATTTTTAAGGGCCTTATATATATAAAAATATATATAAATTCCACACCGACTATTTCTAATTTTAAACTGGACATATCTTATCATTTCTAAGATGAAATCCCAGTTTGTTAACTTCGTTACAAAGATATATTTATACAGATTCAAATATTTCTTGTTTCGTTCAATTCTGACTTATATTGAATTCTGTATATTCATTTGAAATTAGAAATCGAATTTTCGAACTACCGCGCCATTTTCAATTCTATTTATAAATATAAATAAATATTTATATTCTAACGACGACGCGTATATAATATATACGTTCGAATTATATTCAAAATAAATTTTCGTCGATATTATTTAAAATAATTCATTTCAAATAATCAAAATTCGCTATAATTGCCAAAGTAAAAATTTTAAACTGGCCCAGATTTTCGGGTTGTTACAGAAGGAGTGAACAAGGCGATAGAAGCTGATGAGAAGAGGATGATGGACTAAGGTGGTGGTGATCTGCAGGTCAGTTCTGGTCGGAGGTTTGCGGGCCAACTGACCGAGGTAGGGAGAAACTGAGTGGCAGCGGTAGAGCAGATGGAAAGGGAAGCCTTTGCGAATTGAAGGGGAAAGGCAAGTGGGTGTGAGGGCGGTCTGTGCAAGCGTGGAGATGAGGAGGCAGGTGTGTGGTGAGTGCACGCTTGCATGCATGACATCATAGTGGCTTGCGCTTGACTGGGAAGGGGAAAGAGTGGCGGTGGAGAATGACTGGAGGCGGAGGTGAAATGGGATAGAGGAATAGTGCGGATTAAAGGGACAATGATGTGGTATGGAAGAGGGTAGTGGTGTATAAATTTGTGGAAATGAAAATAAATGGTGGAGGGGAAACTATTGTGGAGAGCTTCGGTGAAGGGGAAGATTTCCATAGTAAGGAGGGTATGTGGAATAATGGATGCTCAAAGAAACAAAACGGGGAGCTCAGGATTTTAAATACACGCGGTAAGATCCTCCTACCCTTTTGCCAACTGTCCCGCATGCACAAATAAACCTTTACATGTATTGTGCCTCACAAATACTAAATTACAAATGTTCAGTCATTGTTTAAGGTGTTTTAGAGGTTTAATATTTCCTTTCCTCAATTGTACGTAAGGTTGAAATGTATGTAACACGTTCCATATTAATAAACACGACACCTGACCAACCCATGTTATCACTTAGTTTGTACTATTATATTTTTCATCGTTGACTGCGAACTATAGCAACTAATAATAAAATCGGATACAACGATGTGCTATGATCACAAAACAAAAAGAAAATAAACCGGTTGATCAATTCTGTAAAGTGTCAAAAGGACCACTATTACCCTAAAATATGCCAGAAAAATATATGCTTATCTTCTGAAATAAAATCTCCAGAAAGATTCTACAAAATATTTTAAGACCACATGAATTGAAATTGAACAAAAATTTAAAACAAAAATTTAATTATAATTAAATTTCAAATTCGGGTCGTTTTTAACAACTTGATTACCACTAATTCCAATATTTCAACTTACGTCGAGCTGTTATCCAAAACAAACATTGTTATCACTATTTTCACCAAAAAAATTTCAATCATTTGAATACTATTATCGCCTTAAAATTTGATTCAACAGTTATTTAAACCTTCCAAAATAATTTAAAAATTCATATAAAATTCAAATGATTTTTGGAATCTTGGATCGTTACACGTTTCGTATCCCGAAGTAGGAAAAATCACTTCACAATATAATAATCACAAGTACTTTCGTAATATAGTACTTCACATCAGCAGTTCACACATATAATCAGTCACTAGTAATCACATAACCTTTGAGCTCGTATGTCTCAAAGAAGGTTGTTAAGCAACAGAATAAAATTCTCCGCCACCAAACAGATACATTATTAATAGCAACTAATCGAATATGTGATGAACTACAATGTAAAACCATAATACATTTCCAAATCATTTCGAAATCATCGGGTTTTAGCCCTCAAAATCCTTTCTATTTTATAAAACATTATTATAAAACATTCCCTGTCCAAAATCGGGAATACATTTCTTTTCACTTAAGAAAAATATCATTTCAAAATCATTCATTAAACTTAAAATGAACTCAACATCTTTGCTAACAGCTCATAATCAAATCGTGAAATGTTTCACAAGGCATTAGAATACCAACATTTCTACCCAACCCAATGCTAAATATAAAAGCATATTCTGCTCATGAACTGGTCGAGCACAATCCAAACAATCAATCAATCAAAATCATGAATATCAACAACCAAGTAAATTTGGTTTAATCACAACACGTGTTTTCGTAAATTCAATTACCATTTATTCATTCACCATATAATTAGAGATTTATTCAAATTCCAATTGGTTTCAATCCCAATTCTTTCCTTATTGATTGTTCAACTTTCTGGAAATTAATCCTGCTTTAACTAGGTTAAAGAACCATTATCATTTAAACACAGTTCTCGACAAACCCCAAATCCAATTCGATATTAAATACAAGGCCCTGAATATAAAATATATCGGCTTATATTCAAAATCAAATTCTGAAATCAATAAATATCGTATTGGAATAACGATATATATATCTTCCAAATTCCTCCACAATGTCTGTATAATCACGGAATACAATATCGAAATATTCCGAAGATAATTTCGATTCAAATCTATTCCAATTCATATATTGGAAATTCTGGTTATTTTTAAAACCATTTCAAACCCAATTCATTTATTTAAAAATATTGGATTATAATTCTAGTTCATCACTAGTTCATTTTGATAAAAATCTATTTTTATCTTTTCAAATATGGAATTTTTCATCCCAATTCTTTCCAAATCATTTCTTATAATTTTACACTAATTGTCGATATTTTAAATAATTTTATCAAGGCCCGTACAGTCGATTTCCATAAACGACCACCGAACTGTACTTACAGCGACCTTTTCCAAATTTGATTTGGACATAATTCCAAATCCAACCATTAGATTTCTAATTTCTTGTATTCTTTAGAAAGATCTTTTCGATACGAACCCAAGGGTTCTGGTTTTAGGAGAATCCGATGGTCGGATCTCCCATAATGTCCATTCGAAGTCAATGGTCGAAATTCCCGAACTGTCGCAGTGCGACGCGTTCTGTTCAGGCCATTATATATATAATATGTATATATTATATATATTTTGTCGATTTCCTTTTTAAAACGTATTTTATAAATCGTTTTAAATTCGTTTTCAAAACGATTTCAACTTCATATTCAATTTCAAATCAAAATTGAAGATTCCATATCATCGATATATAAATGATAATATTTTCAAAATATTATATTTTGAAATCAATTCCTCTTCGATATTCATTATAAAAATGAATAAAATCGATATAAATATCGTTCACGTCAAAATGGCATCAATCTAATCAACACGACTTTATATATTCAAATATATTCGTGTCCATCCCAAATCGGACATCAAGATCTCATTTTGATCCTTTACTAAATATTATTTCAAAATATTCATTATTTTAAAATAATCGTTATTTTAAAATAATCGTTATTTTAAAATAATCGTTATTTTAAAATATTTATTCGTTCTGAAATGGAATCAGACACAGTCAATTACCATATAATTTGATTATATGGACTTCATACAACACACGTACACCCCAACAACCAAACACAGTCAACCATCGTCCATAGTGCATTCTACACTGCATAAGCATTAAATATAAATATTTAACGCTTATAACAGCATGTCAATCCATCGATCGACATACAACCAAATATTGGGATTAGTGTATGTCCAGTTTTATCCCAATACCCGTGTGGGGTTTCAAACAATCAAACACAGTTTTTATTTGTTCAGTTGGGCGATGTGTAAAATTTTATCTTCCTAATCAATATCAGTCAAATGTGTGTTCATAAACAAATCGTTCGATTTGTTTCTAAATATATATTTTATATACACATTAAAAATTATATTTTTAACTATAAAATATTTTTGACTATAAAATATTTTATTCCATTCCACATCACACAATCAATTTTCACAACAAAATCAAACAAACAAACAAGTCGTCCATAGTCTGTGGACGACGGGTGTTGGGTGCTGCTAAGCACCGTCTACATCCTAGTATATATTATAACTAGAAAATTTAAAATAAAAGTGAGAAATTCTCACCTCTGGGTTCCACTCCGCCGTTCTCTATTTCTGAACTTTTGAACTGTTTGGATTTGTTTGAAATTCCAATGTAGTCCTTGCCATGTTGTTCATAATAAAAATTATATTTTTATTGCTTCATTCCAATAAATAAAAATCTTACTTTTATTTCTACTTCATATATTTTTACAATGCTTCTTTCTATATAAAAATTATATTTTCATCGCCATTCTACATATATAAAAATCACATTTTTATGTATAAAAATCGTACTTTTATATCTGTACTACATATGTAAAAATCACATTTTTATATTCTCCATCATATAAAAATCACATTTTTATTGCCTCTATAATATGAAAATCATACTTTTATTCTTAGTTTCAAAAATCAAATCTTTATCGTTTCTTCTTACATATAAAAATTCGATCTTTATCTTACTAAAAATCTAATTTTTATCATATAAAAAATCTAACCCTTTTTCTTGTTTTGTTTTGAAAAATCAAATCTTTTAAATGAAAAAAGAAAAACCAAATCTTTTAAATAAATAAAATTAGTTTTCATAACTAAATTAAAATCAGTTTTTATACTAAATAAAAATTATAAAAACTCACCTTTATATGTATGAACATATACCCTATCCCTATCATGATGTTCATAAAATAAAAATCCTATTTTTATTTTTAAAAAATCATCAAAACTTACATTTTTCGGTTGGAAAAGGGAGAAGGAGGGGCTGAGGTGGTGCCGGAGCTTGCAGGCGGTTGGTGGTGGGTCCCTGAGTCGCGGTGGAGGCTGTAGGGTGAGGAGCGGGTTAGGGTTTCGAGGGAGGCTTTCGATCCTGGAAGGGGATAAAAGGAGGGGAGCGAGGAAAGGGAAGGGGGAGGGAGAAGCTGGGGAGGCAGCGCCGCCACCGGTGGGGAGGGGGGTGATCGATCGCCAGTGGGAGGAGGGAGCGCCCGTCGTCTACCATTTTTTTATTTCTTTATTTCCCTTTCAAGTTAGATATGAGAGAGGAGGGAATTTTATAATATTTTATTATATTTATTTTCTAAACAGCAACTTTTTATTTCTACCTCCAAACGAGACCCACCGACTGTCGTCCATAGCTAATTACCCCCATTCCAAACGCAATGGGATATGTATCGTAAGCCAGTTTGGTTGTTTCGATCGGTTTCCATCAATATCAAAATATAAATCTATATATTGAATTTGAATGCACATTTCAATTTATCGGGGCCACATACGGACTCTAAAAATTCCAAAAAATATTTTCTAGCTTCGTATTGATGATACGGTCCTAACAAAACTAATTTCGTCAAATTCCGAGATCATTTGAAAAGTGGTCATTTTCTGGTCGATCGAAATTGACTGAAACTATTAAAACACGTTTTACTTCGCCACGCTCACATATTGATTCAGAAAATTATGATTTATGGAATCTAACAATAACTTGACATCCCGGATCCAACAAAAATGGTTTCATCGAAAACGGAGGTCGTTTGCAAAATTTCTATTTTTAAGGGCTAAAATTCCATAGCGACTATTCTCAATTTTCAACTGGGCATAACTTTTTATCCCCGCTATGAAATTTCAATTTTTCGGATTCGTTGGAAAGATATTATCAAATAGATTCTAATATTTTTGGTTTCGCCAAAATATGGTTTATTTTTAATCCTGTACATTCATTTGAAATATGAAATCGAATTTTCAAACTACCGTGGCATTTCCAATTCCCTTTTATAAATAGAAATAAATATTTATATTCTAGCAACGATCTATTTAAATATATACGTTCTAATTCTATTAAAAAAAATTCTCGTCGTTATTATTTAAAATAATCATTTTAAATATTCAAAATTCATCAAAATTGCCAAAATAAAAATTTTAAATAGGTTCGGGTTTTTCGGGTTATTACAATCTCCCCCACTTAAAATCTTTTCATCCTCGAAAAGGAACGGAGCTGAAAGTTGTTTTATAAACCAACTCAACTTCCATTATTTTAATTATGGCTTAAGTTCTTCAACTTTTCAGTTTCTAAGAACTTTTCAAATTTTTGGCTAACACCCTAAATTTTCGAAAAATTTCGCCATAACCTCTCCTGCACGGGAGCTCCGGGAAAATCCCGAAATTGCCATACAAGCCTTTCCAATCCAAAAAGAAAAACAAACAGCCAAGCAGCTCATAAAATCATCCAAACCCAATTAATTTGTAAACATGTACCTATTTGTCGGGCATGCAATTTTATTCCTCTGCTTTAGCCTCCTTGCAATGACCTGTTCAATGTATACACATGTATATGAATGCAATTGCAAACAATTTGCTATTCAGTTCAATATTTGATTCAGTTTGGCTAAATTTGCCTTACTCTTTTTCCTATTGGTTTTATTAGTCCAATATTTTAATTAGTCAAACAAATAATCAAACAACACAACCAGCAATCAATTTGTTGATTAATTTTTCAAATTCATATAACTTTTATACATTCAAAATCATATTTTTAAAACCAGATTATATATATAATCAAAAATACGATATTTATAAACATATGACTCTCAACTCATTCTGGGGCATTTCTAACCCTATCTCTAACGAATCACTCATTCTAGAATGCTACTGATTCTATCTCTAATGAGGATTCTTTTATAGGATATTACTAATCCTACCTTTGATGAGTTTTTCATTCTTTTCTAACGAGTTGTACCCCAAAGATTTGAGTTAACCAAAGCTCTGATACCAGCTGTAATGATACAGATTTCTCCTGGACCTAATCGCTTGCTAAATCGACCAAGACCGTTCGAATCTTGCATACGCTAACTCTGGGCATACAAACATCATAACAAATAACATAAGACTTTTATGAACATCATAATAATGTTACATCAGCGTACAGAAATATCAGAGTACGAAAAATAATAATACAGCGGAAGATTAATTTACAATAAATGTAATACAATGCACAGCGGAAGACTGCAAATGTCTGGACACAGCTTAAAACTTCAATCCAGAATCCTGCTAAATATATCTGCAAAATAAACTACTTGACTGCCCGTGTGGAAAATAGGGGCACCCGAGTTTGCAAGGGAAAAGCAAACTATAGGTCAGTCATGGGACTGGTGTGAGAAACTTTAAACAGTTAAAATTAACTTATTTAATAATTAGACAAATCACAGGAACACGCCGCTAACGCGGAACAGGTTTACCCCCATCAATGCTAGTGTATAAACAACAATCAGTAATATAGATATGGATCTACTATGCATCAATCAACATACAATATCTCAATCTACCCATTTAGATTAATCACCACACTTAGATTTTCCAAATAAAATTCAATTTACAAAAATTATTCCTTTGGGCTTTATTTCCCGAATTCTACTTCAATTCCTTTGAAATACATATCTAACTTTTATTTCAAAGTAGATTTCACTTCGGGATTTCAAACCAAATCTTAGGAAATACGAATTTCAAAACAATAACAATGCATACAAACAAATATGCAACCAAATGTCGGGCTCCCCTCAGACAAGGCAAAGGGCACGTACCTAAGCAACTCGATATGTACATATACATATACATATACATATACATATACATACATACATACATATATATATATATGCTCCTCCCACACATAGAGCAGACTACGCACTGACCACTCACCGTAAGGCACTGGATCCCACCCATACTTTTAGTAGACTGGGTTACCAAATCTTTAGCCACATACCAAATCATTTCATATCCCCAAGTAGGGAAAATCACTTCACAACATAATAATCACAAGTACTTTCATAATATAGTACTTCACATCAGCAGTTCACACATATGATCAGTCACTATTAATCACATAACCTTTGAGCTCGTACGTCTCAAAGAAGGGTGTTAAGCAACAGAATAAATTCTCCACCACCAAACAGATACATCATTAATAGCAACTAATCGAATATATGACGAACTACAATGTAAAACCATAATACATTTCCAAATCATTTCGTAATCATCGGGTTTTAGCCCTCGAAATCCTTTCTGTTTTATAAAACATTTTTATAAAACATTCCCTGCCCAAAATCGGGAATACATCTCTTTTCACTTAAGAAAAATATCATTTCAAAATCATTCATTAAATTTAAAACGAACTCAACATCTTCGCTAACACCTCATAGTCAAATCGTGAAGTGTTTCACAAGGCGTTAGAATACCAGCATTTCTACCCAACCCAATGCTAAATGTAAAAGCATATTTTGCTCATAAACTGGTCGAGCACAATCCAAACAATCAATCAATCAAAATCATGAATATCAACAACCAAGTAAATTTGGTTTAATCACATCACGTGTTTTGGTAAATTCAATTATCATTTATTCATTCACATATAATTAGAGATTTATTCAAATTCCAATTGGTTTCAATCCCAATTCTTTCCTTATTGATTGTTCAACTTTCTAGAAATTAATCCTGCTTTAACTGGGTTAAAGAACTATTGTCATTTAAACACAGTTCTCGACAAACCCCAAATCCAATTCAATATTAAATACAAGGCTCTGAATAGAAAATATATCGTCTTATATTCAATATCAAATTCTAAAATCAACAAATATCGTATTGGAATAACGATATATATATATATATATATATATATATCTTCCAAATTCCTCCACAATGTCTGTATAATCACGGAATCCAATATCGAAATATTCCGAAGATAATTTTGATTCAAATCCATTCCAATTCATATATTGGAAATTCTGGTTGTTTTTAAAACCATTTCAAACCCAATTCATTTATTTAAAAATATTGGATTATAATTCTAGTTCATCACTAGTTCATTTTGATAAAAATCTATTTTTATCTTTTCAAATATGGAATTTTTCATCCCAATTCCAAATCATTTCTTATGATTTTACACTAATTATCAATATTTTTAATAATTTTATCAAGGCCCGTACAGTCGATTTCCATAAACGGCTATCGAACTGAACTTACAGCGAACTTTTCCAAATTTGATTTGGACATAATTCCAAATTCAACCATTAGATTCTGATTTCTTGTATTCGTTAGGAAGCTCTTTTCGATACGAACCCAACGGTTCTGATTAAGAATCCGACGGTCGGATCTCCTGTAATGTCCCTTTAAACTAGATCAAAAAAATTGGTTTAAAATTTTAATATTAAGGTATAAGAGCTCAACATAAGTAAGAAATCTATCATAATCATCAAATCAAATGTACATAACTGTGATATTTTCTGTTATTTATATAAAATTGAATAACATTTGTTTCTTCTACACAAATGAATTGGAAATGATAATAAGTTAGCTTTATATATTTTATTTTTTTATCTAATAAACTATTTTGTACCTCTGTTATATCCCTGCTTTATATTTACTGCAACTTTTTGCATATTCAGTATTGAAGAACCAATTAGTGCTTTAATTGCACAAGCCATAACCACTCATACATTGGTTTTCTACTATCTTCTCTTTTTAATCGTCTGCTACAGTGTCATTTGTTCTTTCTTTCTAGTGGCTTATTACTACACCACAACAGAAACACTCGTTTACAGCTGTCAAAAACATTTGTAATAGGTATATTACAACTGATGATTGTTGGTCGTGATATCCATAGTTCATATTTTTACAACTGTTATTGGCAGTTGAAAAATAACTTTTTACAACTAATTTTTACAAGTGTAAAAAATTCTATTACAACTACGGTTGTAACTTCAATTACAACAGCTATTGACAGTTGTAAAAGAATTTTTTACAGCTGTAATTAGCAGTTGTGGTAAAATAAATGCAAAACATAAAAACAATTATATACACATTTTGCAGATTCTACAAAAAACCTGTAGAAAAATTATATATGTTCAAAAGCATCACGGTCCTTTCATAGTGAAGACACCACATCTTCATATTTGAAATACAAACTATCAATTATACACAATATTTTTCAGTCTTTAAGCTTAGAAGCTTCATTATCCTAAATCTCTAAACAATCATCATTGCATATACAATTAGCAAATAAAAGAAGCACATTCTCCTGCTTATAAAAACTAAAGCAGCCTTGCTTAATGACCTAGGTCATAATTTGGATCCTTGATGTCGAATAAACTACTACCATGCCAAACCATGCGATTTTTTTACTTTGTTGTAAGCATCTGACCATTTTCGATTATCTAACGTCAATGTTGCAAAAATGGACATGCTTATGGTTTCCCGTAGAATTTTACACACAATCAATTAACGATTAAAGGTATTGGAGAGAGCAACTTGAGCACGTGAACTGAGTTGAGGATTGCAAGTTTGAAGTCTGAGGAACAAACTAGCCATTAGAGAACCCAATAATTGCAGATAATGAGCTTTGGTGTGAACTGTAGACATCTTTGCTCTTTCTACTGTAACTAACGAAAATTACTGATTCAATTTCCAATGAAAATTTACAACCATAAACAAAAATTCAAAATTATTATCAACCGAAATCTTCAGTTTCAACAACTAATTGAGATGTAAACAACTTTTGATAACCTAGGTAAATGTTGTTTGTTGATTATGGCTCAGAAAACCATTTTATTAAGTGCTGGAGTAAATATTTATTATGTGATGTCTCATGTGCAACTATGCATTTGAAGTTAGAAGATGTCATCAACTGAACAAGCAGTGTTAACTTTGTGCATACATTAAGTAAACAACATGCTGACATGGCAAACATAAATGTAGAAAAATACTCAGAGGTTATTAACAAAAAAAATGACTTTAGAGCATAATGTGAATACCATGTAAATCTATAATAATACCTAATCTACTTCACAGAACTTGAAAAATAGAATGGTAAAAAACACCTTCTCCTTCATTGGACTTTGATATTTTTTTTATTTTGCTAGTTATAATAAGTAGAAGACCATAACATATCCCATTATTGCCCATCATCTTACTATTATCTATAGCTTCTCGTTGGTCCACCGTTAGATCTTTCACTCTTATCTTAGTTCTTCAGTTTTAGAACTAACCTCAATTGAGTTCACTTGCTTAATGACAATCCATTACTCATTATTCCAAGATAAACAAATCCCAATATCGTATGAGTGAACTTCATGGACTTTGTCCAATTTAAGAAATCTATATGCATCACTTGGAAACAACATTTAAGGTCTTGGTAATAAGCTTCCACAGATGATCATCAAATACTTCAACAATGTCACTAACCACCCAAGTAGGCTTATAAACAATATTAGTTTCAATTGCTTGTGTAGAAAGCTCTAGGTTAACTCTTGGTCTTCATCCAATTTGTGGTTATAATTAACCACATGTGTAGGCCAATGGGATGATTCAATATTTGTATCCCACCATGAAAATGTTGGCTCTACTCTCCTACTAAATAACTTGACCTTTTCCTCATTCTTGAACTTCACAATTTAGAGGTTTGTCCATAAATGTTGGATGAATATAAGAAAATATTTTGTAATAATGCAAATTCCAAAATCAGCACCAAGTTCCAAAGCAGTAGCATAATAAGAAAGGTTAAATATGTGTACTTAAAGTATCTAATACAAATTATGTCCACCTACATCAGAATTTTATATACGAACGAATGTTGTGTGTTTAACAAACAAGCAAAAGCTAAGACGTTTAATAGCATCAGGTGATTCGCTCATGAAAAATCAAGTCTACTTAAAAGTAAATAAGAAAATCTGTTTGAACCCATACAGATTTCCAAAGTAAGTCAATATTTCATTTAATCAACAAAATAATGGTTATTTTTACAAACAACAGCTTAAATCAACATAATTTATATCTAAAAAAGAACCCGCAAATAAACAGTGCCCCAACAATAATAAAAGAATTTAATAAAATTAAAAATATACAACTCACAACTAGATGTTTCCGATACAGAAAGCTTCTCAAAAATCAGGCCAATCCGAGATTGTGAATAGAGGTGTTCTTCACACAGAAGCACTGCCTAATTAAATTAAATTAGGTTAGTTTTCTAATTACATAACCGAAGATGATTATATGAAAACAATATAAATTGAATACAATATCAAACTGGTTGTTGTAATAAGTTGAAAATTTGAATTTCATTGGTGGGTTCGACTTTATGGATTGCGAAAATAACCACTTCAGCATCGGCAACTAAGGCAGTAATTGCAGATGTTAGATCGACGTTGTTTTTGCCTGTCCATGATGGTGCAGTTAACCAATTTTGGAGGAAGGAGAAATTTTTTCGTGGATGAAGATGAATGAACGAACATTTAAAGTCTGTACTACTTTGGAAAATAGGATAATTCACGCATGTAGGCCTGTTTCTTTAAATAGTAACAGAAATAACCATGTTTCAAAAATAATAACAGATTTATACCTGTTTGTTATTGAAGGCGAGTTTTGAAAACTCGCCCTCAATAAAATACAAAGGCGAGTTTTGAAAACTCTCCTTCATTGAAAACTCTACTTCAATTAAACCTTGCATACAAATAAACCCTTACTTGATTATGTAATATATTTACTAGTATAGCTGTAAATATTAATTATAAATTAGAGTTGTTAAATAGAGATAAATACATTATAATTTATATAATATATTAAAATAAGTGAAAATTAGGCTCACATCCTTAGAATTAATCTTAATTAAGCTCACATCTTCCCCTACAGAATAGTTTAAATTACATCCTTCTTTTTAAACTAACCGCGTATTTGTTCCTAATTTGCCCATTTTTAATATCGCGGCTGAACATACGGATCTCATCACAGCCAATTTTTTTTCTTTAACTATATTTTAATTACTCCTTAATTAACGGTTAGTATACAGAAATTGCGATTAAACAGATATTTCGTGATTAAGTTTCTTCTTCCACATTTTACTCCTGCTAATGGCGGCTGCAATTCATTTCTGAGCTTCCATTTCTGTCCATTTCATATTGAAATTGATTGGCAATTTTTCCATTGATTTTTTTGATTGAACAACTGTGTATTAAATGGCTTCGTCTTCCTTCAGGTAAAACATGCGGTTTTATTTTAATTTTATCTGCTGGTTTTCATTGTTTTATCTGTTTTTGTTGATTCAATAGTTTTTATTGATGGAATTGTCTAGTTTTATTGATGTGTAATTTAAATATTTTATAAAATTTCATTTTTTGTTGATGATTTTTCAGTATTATAAATTAATCTGTCAACTTTTCACTTCATCTGTTCTCCGTGCATGTATAAAAGTATGCATATAGTGTATATAAGAGCATATATAAATGCAAATATTGGTATATTACGTGTGTTTGGATGTACTCAGGAAACTAGATGTGTATGTATGAAAATTTTCTGTTTATAATCATGCAAACTACTGAAATTTCTGTTTTTTTTTTTTTTTGCGTGCCCGTTTATTAGTTGCATGATTCTAATACTTTATTTTTAATTTATGCATAATACAAGTGTTCAGGTTTTTTTTTTAATTTAAAACTTTCAAAATATACGGATTTTTTGCAGATATATATAAAGTTATTAATGTTTTTTGCTTCTTTGTGAGCATTTAATTATATTCATATGTTTTTTACAATTTTAATTTTATTTGACTACTGCTGATGTTGCTGATTAATTTTTATTTTTTCACTTTTCTCCCAGTGCTCCTTCAAATATTGGTGTGTTGGTGTTGCTGAAGTATAGGAATGATAGTTGTTCTATTCGCCTCTATTTTGATAGTACAGTTGCTACCGTTATAGATGTCGTCTGTGGTAAATGGATTGAATTAAGTCCGTTGTCGTTGGAATTGTATCATATTAGAGATGGTTTGAGAAGAAATATTGAAAGTATTTATGATCTTCAATCCATTCTTTTATTGGCTGCACATTACCGTGAAGATTACTTGGTTATTTTTGTTGATGTTAATCGAAGTATTTCTTCAGTTGCTCCTGATAGCAATTCTTCTTTAGTTAGTGATTCCTCTTTTGGTAGTTCCAGTGAGTCGAACAACCAGTTTAAGCAATTGTTGAAAACTGATTTGAACCAATCTGTTTTCTCTGGTGTTGGTCAACAATTTAAAGGAGGTGTTACTGAATTTAGACTTTATTTGATGATGTATAGTATGAAAACTAGATATAAGCTTACTTTGCTTAAGAATGATAACGAAAGAGTTACTGCTGTTTGCTCTAAAAAAAAAATGTTGTTTCAGGATTCATGCTTCACTCAAGTTTAATCTTCCAGGATATTTTGTTGTAAAGAGATTACAACTGGAACATAATTGTGGTGCTGGAATTCATGATATAAACAATCCTGTTATATCCAGTAAATTGATTAAGCTTTTGATTTGTGATCATATTCATGCAAATCCTTTAATGAAGACAAAGGACATTATTAACTTGTTTCAAACTGAATATAATGTCATTTTGAAGTATTATTATGCTTATAATGGAAAGATATTGGCATTTGATGATTTACATGGTAGCGACGTAATGTCCTACCGTCATTTGCAGTCTTTTTGTGATGTAGTTCTTTCTACTAATCCTGGAAGTACAGTTGTTTTGGAGTGCAATGATTCTACACGTCAATTCGAAAGGGTTTTTATTGGATTTGAGGCTTGCGCATTTGGATTTCAATATTGTCGACCACTAATTTTTGTTGATTCTACGTTTATGAAGGGAAGAGCTCAAGGATGTTTAATGGATGCTACTGGTAAAAATGGAACTGAAGGTATCATATTTTTTTAGTATATTTTTCCTATTCCAACTGTCAATATTCTTATTTTTTAACGGTTTTAAATACTGTTTGTTTGAAAATGTGCATTTACATATGTCACTATTTATAATAATTGCATCCATTTATGATAGTATTCTGAAGTTATGAATATAATTATGCTTCTTCAGTTTCAGACATGCATAAAATACTGTAAAATTAATAAACATATGAATACTATTATTTCAGACTTTTTGACTACATCATACAAATAGTCGAAAATCTTTCACATTCATATGCAACTTTTATAAATATACGCATTCTGTCATGCAATTATTCTGTCTATACGTTGCTCAAGCAACTGTTATTTTTATTATCAATTAGAAATGAAATTATTTTTAAAATCTGCATCAATTGTGCATATGCTAGTGATTATGTAACATTGGAAAAAAATTGCTTGCATTTTTTTTTAGAAAACAAAAATAATTTTTTTTGTCACGTATAACATCTATTACATTATTTCTAATTACTTGGCCACGTTCAGCCTTTTTTCAAAAAAATTATTCATGTTCCTTATTCTACTATTAAGCTATTTTTTTTAATAACAGGTTTTTTCCCTATAGCAATTGCAATTGTATCTGGAGAAGATGAAGATAATTGGATTTGGTTTTGTGAACAACTTAGAGAGTTTCTTAAAGAAGATTGTAGAAGCTATGTTTTCATATCTAATCGTCATCCAGGTATCCTTGTTGCTATTCCACAGGTGTTTCCAAATTCAGTCCATGGATCCTGTTTCTATCATTTGACCAACAATTTAAAAGTTACTTTAAAATCGCAATGTTCCAAAACAAATAAAAGGATTTTGCTGGATTTGTTTTCAAGAATTGCTTATGCATATAATTTGTCTGATTTCAATGCTGCTTTAAAGAATTTTAGAGATGTAGGTGGATCGACCACAACAAAATTTTTGAGTGGAATTCAATTTGAGAAATTTACTAATGTATTCTTCCCTGGTTGTCGTTACGGTGAAATGTCTTCTAATTGTTCAGAAAGTTTTAATAAGTGGATTTTGGAAGAACGACATTTACCGATCAGTGCTTGTTTAGATAAAATTAGAATGAAGTTAATGAAACTCATGTCCAATCATCATGAATTAGCTTCTACTTGGAACAGCGTTTTATGTCCTGCTATTGAAACTCGATTAAGAAGTCTACGTTTGGAAGGTGCTTCTTGGTTTGTTATCAAATCAAGTGAATATAATTGAAGTTCATTCTCTAGTACATCAATTTGTTGATTTATACAATCGAGTTTATACATGTAATGTGTGGCAAATAAGCGGTTTTCCTTGCGCTCATGCCATTAGAAGTATTTTAAGCTGTGAAACATTGTATGTGTATGACTACATTGAATCTTATTTCAAAGTTGGACATTTTCAACTCTCCTATTCACATCCAATCAATCCTGTCATATTTATATGGGTGAAGATGTGGTTGTTGAAGATGCAATTATAGATCCTCCAAAAGGAAGAAGAATGCCTGGTCGTCCATCCTTTTCTAAAAGGTTGAAATCAGCAGGTGAATTTACGAAGACTACTAGATGTGGATTGTGCAGTAAGTTGGGTCATAATAAGAGGGCGTGTTCTTCAATAAAGAAGTAATTTTTTTTACAAATAAATGTAAACTTGGTTAAAATGAATATTGTTCTGAACTATTGCGTGCTGCTTTGCTTTTAGTTCATTATTTTTCATGTTAATTCTGGTTTATTGTCATTTATTTCATTTCATTACTTCTGTTTCTCCTGTTATTCAATTTATATGCATATAAATATGCAATTATTACATATTCTTGCACAGATGAATGAATTTATATTGAATACAGGTATCAATTTTGCTTCTTATTTGCATATACTAATAATTTAATAACAAGGTTCAAACATGCTAAATATCTGTACGTCAATTTTTCCATGTAAACTGATAATGTAGTACAGTATTATTTATTTTGGCATAGAATTGTGCAACTATTTTCATTATTCTCATGAATGTATTCAAAAATTTGGTTTCATGCATGCTCTGTTATAACTTTTAATTCATTATACCTATTTAAACTTGAATTATTTAACTATAACATAAAAAAAAATTACTTATTCTTTACTGCACAAATTTTATGCTCTTTAGTTCATAAATACACTAGTTACTATTAAAAACAAATTCCAACAAGGTTGTACAATACTTTAGTACTGATAAAAAAATTCTACTGGAATGCTGCTGCAATAATGTTAATATTACCAATATTTTATATTCAGATTGATCAGCTGGATTAAACAATAAAAAATATTTTCCAGTCGCTTTACTAGTTATATGCAATACAACCACACAAGTAGTCAACTATTAACATAAAACTCTACAGAAGACAGCTTCAACACATAATTTCATGTTAAACTAAAAAAAACTTGATTCAAAGCCTAAAATAACAAAGTACTTCAGTTCAAACAAAACATAACCATTTACACGTGGTCCAAAAATCAAAACAACAGTCAACATTTTCAAACCAAAATAAAAATCCCTCTGCTTCCATTTTAAATAGTACGTTTGTTAAATTCTAACTTCAAATATTTCTGAGTTAGCTGACTCTCCTCAGTCCAGCTATAAAGTTTGCAGCTGAGTATTTCATGAGCCAACTCAGCACGTTGTTTACTAATAGCTTCAACACCAAATATTTCTTCATCTTTAACAATCCCTTTGTCCTCGCATCTTTGTTTCATTATGTTGATAACAAACATCCCACAATCGACACTGCAGAAATTTATTAATTATTAACACTTTGTTCAATAAAACTTATTCACAAAAACTGCATACATATATATAATTATTCAAATTATCTGCATATATATATGAAACCATTAACAATTTGTTGAAATAAATACCAGCATAACCGTATGAAAATTTTCAGATCTTATGCATAATCTTATGATAGCATTTATGTTATATACGAAAATAAGTGAAACTGGTATACTTAAATGCAAATACATGCATTATTTGCATACAAACATGCAGATATTTCAAAATTTGTTTACTAAAATGCAGAAGAACTTATTTTATTTTCTTACGTGTGGCCTTGTTGTGGGCAATCCGCTATTTCAAGTTCTTTTGGTTCCTGAAATTTCTTCTTCTCCAATTTTTTCATCACGCCACTGACGTAACTAATCTGCATACAAAAAAATTTATACACTCAAACATATATTAAAATATTTACAGGTGCATATATATATATATATATATGTATGTATGTATATGTATGTATGTATGTATGTATTCATTTTGTTACTGGTATAAACAACAACTTGCAAACGAAATATTTTCAAATTTCATACCATATCTTTCGCAAATTTTTGATGTTTTCCTTCACGATGTGGTTTATTGGAATCGTAATGAATCCATCTTCCATCATCTTTAATGTATTCCAAAATTGTAAAATGATTCTTTTGATGGATAGGAATTAATATTTTCCTGCACGCTTGGAATCCCTTTTGCAAGTGGTTCATCTATAAAATGCTGCAATTGTTCTACTGAATTCGTATTTACAAATGCCTGTAATTGCATTCAATTTAGTGGACAATTGTAATTATAAAAACAAAGTTATGCAAAAAAAAAATATAAAAATACTTACAGAAGCAGAAACTCTAATGTATAAAATCTCCGGATGGTTTTTCTTCAAATCGTATCCCACAAAGTCAATTATCTAGTACAATAAATGGAATGAATGTGTTATAGACATGACAGTTAATTCTAAACATATAAAATATTACTAAAATTATTTTCACAACAATTGATTTTCAATATAGTATTACCTGTCCATCGAAAAATCTTCCGGCTAACAAATCACCCAATGAAGTTCCAATAATGCAAATGGAATCTTCACCGTTCAAGTACACGCTTTTTCTGATAATACACGTAATACAGTAAGATAATTTCCATCAAAAAATTATAACTGATAAAAATATATAAATTATTCTACTGCATAATTGTCTGCAATAACTTATAATATTTGCTTAAAACAATCAACATTGTATACTTGCTTTACGTTCATATATTTTGTATTTTTTGCATAACAATATGAGACAATAATTTACATCAGCATATAAGCATGCAAACATTCTCATGATCTACAACATGAATTTAAATATAAACATTACGTCTTGATACATGACTGCATATACTGCCAATATATGCATACAAACCTGCATTTATATTACTTATCTGCATAAAAGCAAGCATATACTGTCAAAACATGTATACTAGAATGCAAATTTGACATAATTCTGCATAAATTTATGCACATTTTTAATAAACATTGCTACATTACAAACAAAACTAAAATTCAACAAAAATGAAAATAATATAAATTTTGAAAACTTTTTACCTAAGGTTTGCATGTGTGAAAAATTGTTCTTACTTTTCTATTTGGTTCTCTTCTAATTCTCGACCGTTCTTAAACTTCCTTATCTTCAGTTTAGCTTTTATAGGCATTTCTTCAGCTCTTGGTCCTTTTTCATAATCTTCGACTTCCACCATTTCTGCTGCTTTCCTTTTTGCTTTCCCACGACAACACATAACATCACATTTATCATCCACGTAACACTGGAAATTATAATTCATGAACATTAGTAAAATAATAACATATTGTGTACCTTTTCTGTTTCTTAAATTTATACGCCTCTGCATTTTTCCTGGTTCATCCATCTGGTTGTTCACACTAACTTTTTCTACCACTCTCTTCCTTGTTTCAACCATCTCCTGCTGCTTCTCCTTTGCATTGCCCATCTCTGTCTCATTCTTGCGGTTAACCATCTTCTCATTCTCCCTCGTTTTTTCTTCTTCAATTTTTCTGTAGTCGTCTTGTCATTCTCTGTCTGGACGAACCCATCCACCAAATTCTTCTGTTGTTCCTTCTCTAGATCATCAACTCCACTGTCATTACCCTCAATAGGTTCGTCATCTGTTCCTTCATCATTTTTATCATTATTATCTGTTAACATTGTTATTTTTTCCTGCTTCTGCTTCTTCAGCGCATTCTTCTTGCTGTGCTTCTTATCAATTTTCTCAACCAGATTATTAATCACCTGCTGAATGTTCTCATCATCCACTTTTTTATCACTTTCAGTTTTCTCATTATCTTCATCAATATTCATTTCATCATTACCTTGATCTTCCCCTTCTTTACCTTTATTAATATCCTCAATGTCTGTATCAAAATCGCCATCATTTTTATTACCTACGTCATGATCATCTTCAACACTTTCTGATGTTGTGTCAGCAGTAAGCTCTTTTATTTGTATTTTTAACTTTGTGTTCTCTTCTACTAACTGCCTTTTCTCTTGTTTCAATACGGTTATCATATCCTTCAATTTTTGTTCCCTTTTTTTTTGAAATATGCGTCATATTGTTCATCTTTTTCAACAGCTTGTTTCAGCAACTTTAATTCCTTTCCTTGCACATCCTGCAAACACAACAAACAACAAATATTGTGTAAAAAATGCATAATCTAGTTTTTGTATTGTTGTACTCAAATTTATGAAAAACTTGCATAGATGACTGAAATTTTACAAATTACTTGAACTTCAGTTCATAAATATTACAAATAAATTTCCTATAATACTAATATTACATTTTATATTTTGTCAAATAAGATATGTGAAAAAATTTCTTGTTTGCATTCACTTGATTAAGTATTCTGAGTAATGGTTCAATTTCACGAAACACGTCCTAATCCAAAAGACAATACTGCAGCTTAAGACACAATATCTACATACATTTATGCAATTACTATTCAATTTTTCACTCAAATATTCATCTTTTCATTTTACTAATTTTGACAAATACGTAAGATTCAGATTTACAATATAATTACAAATACGATAAAATTGATAATTTTTGAACACTTACATGCTAATATTGTGAGTACGTGACTAAAAATTAAACAATATAGGTAACATCTGCAGAAAATATTGTATTTATTTCAAAAAACTGCCAACATAGATGCAACTACGCTTCGTATCTGCATAAATGTATGCATATATAACTATTATTTGAATACAAGAATGTAAATATTGTCATTATTAGCAAACAACCACGCACATAATGTCTAACATCTATACAGTTATTTATAATATTTACTTCAATAGATATATATATATATATATATATATATATATATATATATATATATATATGTTTACAATTTACATGAGACTTACATGGTTGTATTTTATATCCAGTAGCATCGATGGCTTTAGTAATTTAAGGTCTCATTTTCCTGCTCGTGGAAATACATCCTTATTGTACTCAGGCTTAGATGTTGGCAGAATATGAGTTTTGTCGCAAACCCACTACTGCATAACAACAAAGTAAACAAAACATTATAAATAACATGAATAATAATTTCTAAACAATCTGAAATAATAAGTATGAAATTATTACCAAAAACAGTATCACACAATGAGTAATTTTCCGTGGTGCCTCATAATATTTATCAACTTGGCTGATTAGATGGTGGTTGACAGTTTTCGGCCAAGATATTATACTTAAGTTCCTCTCGCACACACAATATGGTACCAAAGTCCACAGTAAAGAGTAGTTTGGAGTAGATACAAGGAATGTTGCTACTACATAGAGAAGCAAAATCTTAACAGTATCAAAACATGCCACGTCTGACTCATCTTTAATTGTCGAGAAAATTTCTCGTTCGATATTTTTCTTGTTGATCGTAGCATCTCCATTAAAGTGTCTTTCTACAAAAGCTTTATAATCTTCATCATCCTTTTTTAAATGTCCGCTTGTTTTAGTCAAATATCCTTCAACAGGAGCACCCAACAGCTTCCCAATATCTTCTTCCGTAAATGTCAGCAACAAATCTCCAAACTGAAAATACTTCATATCCTTCTTATAATTTTTGATAATCAAATCTAAAGTTGTTGAATTTTTAACAGCTTCTGCAGGAGAGATGACGCCATCAATGATCATGTCAATTAATCCACTCAATGACAATTTTTCAAGAAAAACAGAATGCTGGTGTGTATACAAGTCATCCTTCTTCAGTTTCTCAATAAACTCTATGAATGCTTTCAGATTGTTCCTATAAACACTTTCCTTCTTCGGATTCTTTCTTAATTCTTCTATTTTTCTCTCTTTTACCACTCGGTCCACTTTACATGGCTGCTCAGTTACTACTATAGCTCGCTCTTTTTCAACATTTGAAATATGGTCATCTTCAACCAAAGCTCTCTGTAACAAGAAAGAAAAAATGTAATCACATATATGCATAATTCTATGCATGTATTCTGAGTAAATTCACCAATGTATGCTTGTATTCTTAATACATGTACAACATTTCCAAATTTTGTTATTTTAGTCACAAACTTGTGCAACTAAACCAAATATTTGTACACAAATTTGAAAACATTACTAATATTATCAGACAAACCATGAATCTGCAGTACTATCACATAGTTGTGCTAATATTTAGAAAAAATTAATGCAAGTATGCAATTATTACATACATTAGCACACAACTGTCCAATCATTCATAATATCATCACAGAATTGTGCAAGTAATCATAAAACTTTCATTACACTTTGCAGTTAACATACTAATATATACATCATTTCCCAACAATCTTGAATATCTCAAATATTTGTCTACGAAATACAACGTGGCAAAATATTTATTTCAAATTATACGAGAATTTTTATTTAACTTACTTAAATATTCCAAATTTATACTTACTGCAGTATTTCTCCTTTTTAAAAAAATTCATCCATCTATTCATGTTTCTTGCAGAGTATTAATTCAAAACTGCAACCATTTCATAAATATGCACACCAACATGCAAATCTTTTAATTTTGTACATTTCTACGTGCATCTATTTTGAATACATGCATTCAAACCTTTAATATGCATTATTGGATACAATCATACAATTCAAATGCACAAAAATCATACATTTATGCTAATATTCCATACAAATTCATGATGTTATTTATTAAGTAGGTTATAAATAACTTACACCTCCCCACGGGTATGCAGATTTTCTAAAAAAATTATACAATCACGTAATATTTCTAAAAAACATCTATATAAAACTTCAACAGTTATTACGAACACCATACACTCAGTCGTAAGGTTTATTTTATTATTACTAGACTTTCATACAAGATGATATCATCTGCAGTCGAATATGAAAGAAAAAACTCATATTTATATATTTTTTTGGCCATTACTTGTAATTTGACGACGACGTCTTCAAATTTGAAGCAAATAGGGACGATCTTCGAGAAAATAAAGAACGGTGGCTTTCGATTCTGAAACTCGAATTATTGTGTTAGGGTTTTCTCGAATCGTTCAGCTAGGGTTTTGGGAGAAATTAAAGGGGTGATTTGACTGCTTAATTGTTTAACTCGTTTTTGGATGTTTTGAGCGGTCTAAACGGTATTTTTGGAATATTTAGAGTGGTATTTCAAAAATAGGGATGTTTTCTAGATTCTTTTTATCAATGGTTTTTTTTCCTATTTAGAAAGTTTACAGGGGCCTATAAAAAATGCACCCTTAAAATAATTTATATATTATATATATTATATAATTTACATATTATATAATTTTATAATTATTAAATAATATACTTTTCATAATTTTTTCAATTATTTAATAATATATATTATAATGTATAAGCATATGACATATAATTATATTATATAATATTATAAATTATATTAGTACGACCCAGTACAACATAAATAAGACCCAAAATAACGTAGACCCAACAAGGCAACATAACTTAGACCCAACAAGACAACATAAGTTAGACCCAATGATACAACATAACCACTTCCCAATACAATGTAACTACGACCCATAGCTTCAGAATGAACCGTAGCACCTATGAAGCATTTCATTCTTAAGTGCCACATTCTTTCTTTCCAAGCGATTAACCTCAGCTTGCATCTCAAGTGCGTACTAGACACCTCTCTCAGTTAAAGGTGGATCATACCATGAAAAAAATTGCAACTCTGCAACCCGCGGTTCTGTGCATGAATGTACGCTTTGCAACCACAAAAGCGACAACCTGCATTCGTTTGACTTTTAGATACAAGAACATTACATTCGACTCCGCAATAGCAAAGAACTGAACAACCCGTCATGTTGGAGCTTGACCTATCAGGGTTCTGTCAGGCAAGAACTTCCCTCAACTGAGCATTGAGGGATTTTTGAACCAGTCCGATGCACTAGACTACAACGTTTGGTTGTATTGCACTAAAAAGTTCAGACTTGACCTCTGCGGCATCTACTTGGACTCCCATTTGCGTTTCGGGCACAAATTCAACATCTTCTGCAGGTTGTTTACCCCGTTCGTACTCATCGTACATTTAAACCATGGTATCGTCGTCGAATGCCCAGTTAGCCATTTTGACAGTGAACTACTCTATAAAAAACTAGCCATTTTGACAGTGAACTACTCTATAAAAAACCAAGGAGTGATGAAGAGAGTAAGAAAGAGGTTGGTTGGTCTTTAATAAGGGAGAGAGGAAGAAAGGCTGGTTTGAAACATATACGAAATAGCAACATTACATCTCTGCAAAGCAGATTCCCTATAGTAATATGTCATGCAAAACAGTGTCGTGCTGAGTTAAAGGAGTACGTAAAGCAGATTCTCTGCTGATATGACTAGTCAGTGGAGGGTTAAAGGGGTACGTAAAAAAGATTCTCTCCTGGTACACTATTGGCCTGCCATGTTGTGAGTTCCTAGGCATTTGTCAACAATAATGCTTATGGGAATTGGGACGACCCTGTTTTTTAACTCCTTTATGTAGAGAAATGTTTAAATTATATGGGGTTGGAAACGACCTTGTTTTCCGGTATATATAGCGGCTTCTCTGAATCCAGCTAAACCATCATTCACAATTTCACCATGTCGAAACAAGGAAAAGAAATGTAGGCTCCACCATGGACAAATGGGAAAATGATTATGAATCGGTAGTAAATCAACGACCTGGAAAAGAAAGGGTAGTTGCAGGGCGCGTTGTAGAGCCACTAATTCCTGGTGGATCCAACCCTATTTTGCTTTTGTGGAGAAGTATCGGTCGTGGTTGTTTCCAAAACCGAAAAAAATGCTGGTCGTCAATTTTTCGGATGTGAAGCCTATGAGGACCACAAGGTTTTTCCTGCAGAAATTGATTATTGTTACTTTAAGCAGTGGATTGACCCTTCGATCTGCGAACGTGGAGTTCAGACACCTAGAGATATATTTTACCCACGACCATGGTAGGTGTATGTGGAAACTATCTTAATGTGTTTTATTGTACTTCGAATTTGATGTTCGTGTGTTCCTTTGTTGTAGTTCGTATGATTGTAGTTTGCGTTTCTTAATGTTGTAATCGTTGTCGTTGTGAAATTCCCAGTTCTGTAATGCAAAATATTAAAATTCCTAGAAGTATGAATATTGCTGATAAAAACCGTAAAGCAGATTCTCTTCTGATACGACTAGTCAGTGTAGGGTTAAAGCATCATGCAACACGTAAAGCAGATTCCCTACAGTACAACACGTAAAGCAGATTCCCTACCAATGACCCTTCACAGCATTCTTTGTTTTACCCTCTATTCACTTGTACACTACGCAGCTATATATCTCTGTCGAATTTCTCAAAACTTACCTCACTCCCACAACTTTGTTTTTAACTACCCTGTGCTTTACCACAACTATGCCTTCTTGGCCATCATCTCCAGACTCTGAGGAAGAGGCGTACGAACAGATGGAACTTCAGGCGCTTGCAGATGAACTCGAGTTTCTAAATGAAATGAACTCTCGGCTTGGACCACCGACCGAACAACGGCCCGACCAACCTCCACATCAAGCCCAAGTACCAAACATTCAACACACGCATGAAAAGTCCATTGTTGTACCACGACAAGAAGTTGGTTCTTATCAAGAACCACATGTTCCAATTCCTTATGAACAGGAAGGTGACTCTTATCAAGTTTTTGCTACTGCGGTTATCCAATTGAAGTTGTGGTTCGAGCAGATGGCAACGATATTGGTCGTCGCATTCAGCAATGTCCATCCTATCCGAATGGGTGCAATTACATATAATGGATAGACGAACCGATAGGGCCAAGGGGAATAACATATGCAAACGAACTCGAACAAGAGATTAGACATCTCCGTAACGTTATTGAACAGTTACGGCTTAACCGTGATGATTAAGCAGCTTCACATCCCAAGAGCGTGAACGTAGTTTGGCTATCGTACTATTTTCCTAATTTGCATCTGCTATATCCTAAGCTATAGTATCTAGTCTCGTGTTAGCATTTGTTTCCTTCTGAGTTTCAGTACTTATTTCTGTGTTGAGGTCTCTTATAATCAGCTTTTTAGTAAATATTTGTTGTTATTTGGTTTATGAAATTCGCTACATTTGAATGTATAGTTTATGCAGAATTTTCATATAATATAAACTGAGCGTCGATTTTAACATACAAAGGAGTAGTCAACATAGCACTACATCACCTATTGTGTGTGGGTTAGTTTGAATGTGGTGTCCCGTGTACGGTAGTTTGAATATGGTGTGTGTGTAAGTTTGGTTGGGTGGGTTATGTCGAAGGTGAGTTTTCAAAACCCCCCTTTGTATTTTACTGAAGGCTAGTTTTCAAAACTCGCCTTCAAAACCCAAACAGGCCTATATTCGTAATTACTTCTGAAATACGGCTATACGTGTAATACTATTTCTAAACAGGCCTAAATGGGTAAAAAGTCCTAGAAAATAAGGTTTGATCATTGGGAGGAATGAGAGGGTGGGCATTATATGATAAAAAATTTGCTTAACACTCGAATTTTTGACTTTGGAGCCAAAGGTAAATTTGGTTTTGGAGCCCTAACAAGATAGATTGTAATAGGCATTTATTACAAATGCAAAACAAAAGAGTTGTTGAATACAAATTTATTACAACTTTCTGAGATTTACATTTGTAAATAATCTTTATTACAAGTGTTATTTTATGACAATTGTATAACTACAGTTGTAGTATGGTCTTTTTGTTGCAGTGCTAATTGTTAGTAAGCCAACTCCCTTTAATTCTTTTCGAGGGTGGATTCGTGTTTATGATTGCCAAGATACTAATTTTATAGAAACTTCCCTTTACATGTTGAAATATCCAGCATTTTTCTTTCTTTAAATGATCCAAACCACAACGTGTATGTATATAAATACACATACTCCCCCTTCATTATCCCCCTTTGGACTAGGATACATCCTCCACAAGCAGGATCAAATCAAAGCCAAGGAAAACAAGACTAATATCTAAGGTAATAAAGGAGTAAGAGGAAATGAAAGAGCAAGCGGCAATGAGAAAAACATTTCCCGGTTTTGTCAGCAAATGACCGACGAGTCATCGACTTCCTATCATGCGCCACAATGGTTCATTAACGCCTACTCCTCTATTTCAATTGCAGAACCATGTTGTACCTACCCTAACGCAAGTCATGCTCCTCTATGTCCACTTGCATAACATAATGAAGCTAGCTTCCCACTAGTGCCGGTGTAGATCACAGCCTCAGTTTCCCTCTAATTATAATTTTCATGATACTACCTTTACCTTGGCTTGTGTTATTATATTGCCTCAACCTTTGGTTCGACATATGAGTTCTTTTGTTAGTAATAAAATGTAAGTTTTTGATTAATTTGTACTAAAATGTTATTGTTGATTTTACGTTGATGTGTTTTTTCGTTGTGCGGTTGATTCTTTGCCTTTGATTTGTTATGATGCTGATTTTATACTAAAAGATTGCAGCCTTAATTTTTTAGATTTGATTTGTTATGACGGTTATTTTACACTAAATTTTTTTAATCTAAAATTTCTAGTCAGCGAATTAATAATGAATACGATAACGTTGTGGTTGAATGAATTAGATTATTGCCATTGATTCCTAGTAAAATGATTTCATTTTTATTTAAGTGAACTAAATTATGTGAATAGAATTAAATTCTTATACGAATTAAACTATAGAGTTGAAATTTGAAAAGGTTTAAAATATCAACATTCATTCGTCTAAGTGAATTAGATTATAACTAAATCTTTTTGTAAAGGAATTAAAATTTTGAAAAAAAATAAAGTTGATTTCATTTTTTCATGAATGAATCGAATTTCTGGAAATGAATAACATTGATTTCATTTCTTTTTTAATGAACTAAAGTATGATTAGTAACTGGAGTTGAGTAGAAAAGAATTAAAAATGGGTGAAATGCTAATTTTTTCATTGACAACATCTTATTTTTTTCAATTTGAGATAAGATTCAAAAACATTATTCTGGCTATCCAAATTGGGAGAGAAAAAAATGCTCATATAAAAAAGCAAAATTGTTAGTTACCTCAATTACAAATTTATTTGGAGAAGGATAAAGGAAATCTCAAACTTTAAATTAAACCAAGTTGAATTAATTGATCTTTAGCATGATGAAATTGATTCCAATATCGAGATTGTTAACTGGCCTTTTTGTAAGGCTATTATGCTTTTGAGTTAGAAATATGGATTACTCATGGCTCGATCACGGACTCGTATAAACTCGGACTATGCGTCGAAATTGACGTTGGTTTGAAAATATGGGATTTACTCAACTCAGATCAATCATCTTCGGGTATCGTCCAATCGCTTAAAAATGGCCTGATCAGCTCAATGGATCACTGAATGTTCACTTGATCGATCATGCTCCGGATGGGATCGAATGCCTCAAAAATCTTGATTAGCATATGTCGATAACTTGGAAATCAAGGATCAAATTGATCCAGCACATGCCCGATCATTTGGTAAGTTTGGATCGGTACTTTCAAAAATCATGATCGACAAGGCCCTCAATCACTCAAAATGCATGGATTAGAACATGGGATCGCTTCAAGAAAACTTCCTGATCACCTACATGTTCGGGTCAATAGGAATCCGAGGGGATCAGAATGGTATACTTGGACTAGGATGGATCAAGCCAAATTGGAGGATCAACACAGAATATCTCATGAAAAAGGAAGGATCTGCTCCAGGCTTCGGATCCACATTTGGAAATCGCCTAAATGGGTAAGACTTGGAAAAAATTCAAATTAGTATTTTTATTGGATGATCAATCACTTGGGAACTTAGGCGCATAAGCTTAAAAATGGGGATCAAACATGTTTTTTGATGAAAACCAGATAACTGAACCCAAGATCTTAGATATGAAAATAGCAAAACTACTTGGGTATGAAAGTTGGAGAATACCTATCCCATGGGAAATCGGTACTGATCCTTATAGAAAAGGATCAGATATGAATTTTCTCAAGACATAGTAAAACTCCGTTTCTACCTTTCACTCCTTAATTCATGGACGATCTCATCTACAGTAATGAACAGGACATCAAATAAAACATTTTAGGGAACTTTTCAGGCTTGGACCTTTTGGCACTCATACATAGGGACTCTGCCATTGTCAACACCCGATTTCTTTTAATCTACATTTCTATAATCAAAACAGACTATAATTGTAATCAAACACTAAAAATCAAGACTACCTTACAGTGGACATAGACATGATTAGCCGAACCACAAAAATATATTCTATGTTTACTTTTATGCACTTTGTGATTGCTTTGTGTCTATATTTACTTTGTTCTTTATGTTTTCTACTCGAATTTGGGTGTTGCGTTCGATTGACAAAAATCCAACAACAACATTTTGGCGTGTTATGACGAGGTACGACTAACTTCGATAACAACTGGGATTTCTCTTGGATTCAACCATGGTTAAGTGGAAGAAGATATATGCTACAACTCAGGATGAAGGCGCTGGATTAGAAGGGAAAAACGGGTCTTCCTCTGTTGGAAACTGTAACGAACTTGATATTTTTGACCCTAAAAATCGAAATAAAACTCATGTCAACTATTCAAGAATCGAACATTCCAGATCATTTATAGAAAGAAGTTAAAAGGTGAGAATAGAAACAAAGAAAGTTAGAATAAAAGAAAAAAAAGAAGAAGAACACAAATACAACATCAGAGTAAACACGAAACTCACAACGAAACAAATAAATATATATTATATAACAAAACATTGAAATAAATCCAGTATCTGTATATAATACCACTATAGGGGTATAACACTTACAATACAACAGAAATAAACAATACCTATATAATCCTGAAGTCTCCTGCTCCAAGCTCTCCAAGTATATCTGTAAAATCCCGATTACTTGACTGCCCGTACATATTTGGGCACCCAAGAGTTTAAGGTAAAACAAAACAAAATAAACTCTGGGTCAGTTATGGGACTGGTGTGAAATCCACTACTTGGATTAACTTTTAAAATCCTTTTTATAGAAAGGATAATCGTAAGACTGATCCACACGTAAACATGGATGGTTTTTACCTTATGATAACCCAAAACTTTTCTTTAAAATCAATACTCTTTTATATCATATTGATGTCTAAATCAAACAAATAGAAATCTAGCGGAACAATTTCATCTCACGTTCCACATACATAATATATAGTCAAAAACCGAGGGCGCTTATTTGGGAAATGGATTCCAACTGGCAAGGTATGGGACCACCTTCTGACAGTGTATCTCTAGAGAGGAATACACCGGGTTCAACAAGAACATCTTGCAACCCAAGCTAAACATGCCCGGTCACTCATTTCTCTTGAGTGTACTAAATGTACTATCACCAACTGTTAAGATCGGCATCCACTTTCCCGAAAGGGACAACATCAAAATAGATTAATGAAGCAGATAAATTTTCTCTAGATCAGGTGAGAATAAATACTACTTGGGAGCTACCCACTTAGTCATGCGACCTACCCGATTTTATACCATTTCCTGATTGTGAGGATCGAAGTCATAACGTATCTTTTTGAAGGATCACTCCTTTATTTTCTTTGAATGCCCTATTGTCATACCCGCCAAATCACAAATTGTTTTCTCTAAAAATACCATGGGTATAATACTAAGAGAAACAAATTTCTCCACCACCAAACGTAAATACGTTTGAAGAGATCAACTTTCGCGATCTATTAGATATACTCTGTCAGACATTCTTCCATATAAGTTGTCCTGGGATTGGAAAAACCGAAGGCACTATTTCGTGAACCCATCTTCGGCAATTTCTACCTAGGATTTTCCAGAACAACCCTTGCATAAACTCCGTATTCAATTATCTTCATCATATTTGATTCACAGTGCTAATTCCCATACGAAGTGGTTTTCAGATAATAAATCTGATCCCGGCCACTTCGTATTGACGACGGAAAAATGGTCAAAAATTTGATAGCCGATTATTTAACTATCAAAGAAAAATATACATACACACAACGATCTTATTTCCGAATTGAAATTTTATCGATCAATCAACATTTTTTCCTTTCAAATTAATTTATCAATAATTTATTCATTTCCCCATTTCATGTTTCCATATATTCATAAATTCTTATTTTCTAAATTTAGGAAATATACGTTATTAACATTGGAAAACATTTCCATTTCTTATTCATGCATCACAATACTCCCACATTTATTAGTCTCTAACTGTAAAGTAGTAAGAGAACATTTCCTAGAATATCAACCCCGGAGGCCAAAACCAACATCAGATCGACACTCGGGAAACCATTCAACTTAACTAATCTCTATTCGAATTCTAATTTCTTTAATCCCATTTCTTAATTTCTTATCAAATCCTTTCTTACACAACTCTCGGATTCGGTTTACGAATCCACTTCTCTTACGGAAAATATTGATTATAACGATAGCGTTATAATCCCTGTTTCCAAAATATTTGACTTTGAAATATAACTTTGATTCATTACTTTAAATAAATAATAATTTATTTATTTAAATAAATTATTTGTTTCAACCCAAATATTAATTATCTTGTCAATTTCTGAATTCTATAATATATAATTTCTATAAATAAATCATTCGACATAATCGAATTCTAATCATAAATCCTTATGGATTTATTCGATTCTAATTACATTTCGAACATCCAAACAATTCCATCGCTTTCCTTTGAAAACAATTCCCCATACCACAATTTAGTTCATTTTTAAATTCACAGTTGAATTCGTATTTCCAGAACCCAATTCCCTTTTAAATGTTCTCATTCGCAAAAATATATTTACTTTAATCCATCATTCACATCAAATGTGAATAATATTTCCTTTTTACATTCAAAACAGTTTGATTTCGCATTTGGAATATTATCCTCAATTCAAATTTTATTTATACATCCTTTTAGAGTTATTCATAAAAATGTTATTTTTAATTCAATCGTCTATACTCTAGTTTATAAATTCCTTTACAACTTCTTAATTCAAATCCAATTAGAAACATCGGTTTCAAAATTGATTATAAATCTTGTATTTATATTTCAAGTATGTAGTTAATCAATTCCTAAATTTCAACCTCTTACTTATTCCTGAATCTCTATTTATTTAAAATTCCATTAAATTGATATACATCCTTTAAATTCAGTATTTACTTTAAATTTTCCTTTTTATATTCCAAATAATATTTATGGTATTTAAAATACCAAAATAAAAATGGCCAGTATTATTTCAGCATCCAAACATGATCTCACAGATTATACATCACATCATATAACTTGATATATGGAAAACAGTAATATAAATGTTGAGGAATCCAGTTGGATCCCTCCAACCTGTTTTCTTGCATCCACAGATGTTAAACACGTAAATAATAGCAATTTCATTTCAATATGAAATATTCTGATAAACAGAATCAATATTTAATAATGAGATATATATATATATATAACTATATCTATAATTTCAAACAATTCTTTAGTGATTCATCCAATCAATCATCACACAACAATCAATCATCATTTATCAATACTATATTATGTTTATAAAAATATAAACTGGACAAAGTTAGTGAGTTTACTCACTTTGGTCGTCAATCGTTAAATAACGATTAACAGTTATTGATTAAAATCAGACGTTTTATTTCACTATAAATTGAGTCGAGCTCCAAATATCTTCAAATCAGTTCCATTATGTAGCCCTCGTTGATACGATCCCCAAGGATCTTGTTTCGTTGAATTCTGATAAAGTATGATAAAGTTATAATGATTACAAGTTTGTACACTTGTTATATTTAAAATTAAACTTACATATAAAATTTTAATTGGGCCTCACCATTAATACACTGGCCCATCTTCCTTCTTAAGAAACCAGACCCGCAACTTATATCCTTTCTTCCCCGAATACAACGCTGCTCCATTCCATGTCATTCACGCAAATTTATCCTTCCAGTGCTCCTCCATTTCTCCATGAAATCCCAAATCGATATCACTTCTAGCTTCCCCATAAAAATCTCAACGCCCCCATACTCTTCTCTTACAACTTGCACACATGATAATTATCGTGTCACCCTGGAATTCTCGTGCATTGCTCAACAATGATCGACATTTTTTCCTTTCGATTTTGCCAAAAAAATCGCATACAAGATCAAAACTCCATTATTGATCATCACAGCACTCTCCATTCCGCTCAAAAACCCTTCAATAGCTCATGAACTGGAACCCTAGGTGACACTGGATAAATACAGTTGCCAGAATGTTCATCGATCTTAATGAAACTTACTTGAGATTGAAGCTTACATTACTAGGAGTTCAAAAATGTTCATCTCATAATTTATAGGATTTAATCTGCTTTGTTTGATTTTACAAGATTGTTTTTCCCTCACTTTTCAAGTTTGAGTTAAAGAACTGGCGGCTACAACATTTGTTGACCAGGGAAAAATGACTTTAGGTTTAGGGAATATGTGTAGTATATATAGGAAGATTTAAATATTTTTTTATTAGTTTATTTAATTCCATTTTAATCAATCACTACTTCTATTTACCATTTTAAAATTCGTATAGTCACATTCGATATCCAATTCCGACCTGTAATGACCCGCAATGTCAAAGGTATTATAATTAATTTATTTAATTATATTTAGGGAATTAAATCATTGTTAATTAAATTATAGTGAATATTTAATTAAAATAAATAATTAAATAATATATTTAATTCAGAAATAATCAAAAATATTGGAAATCACAATATTCTGTGAACGGGGTCGTCCCTTAGATTTAATTCAGCTTAGAGTTGAATTATATTGACGAATATATTCAATCGACGTCAGTTTGAAACGTAGAATTATAATATAATTAAAATCGAGCTTGAAATGGCGCTGCAGTTCGTAAATTGGCGATTTGAACTTCAACTGAATGTACAGGATTCGTTTTAAGCAGGATTTCTGTGAAACAAGAAACGTGTGGAGCTGGTGGAGTATATCTTTCTAGTGGAAGAGAAAAATCAGGATTTTGTCGTGTAGATTTTGATTTACGTCCAAATCAAATTTCAGAAAAGTCGCTGTGGAATTCCTTTATATTTTGCAATGCTTTATTTACGTTATAAAAGGGTTTTCGATATAAATTGAATATCGAGATAATCTGGAATCTGAAATATCAAGCTGTAAATTCTGATATGATATTCTGGAGCTGTACGATATCATATGTGAAGATATACGATAATATAAATTTATTTATATTTAATTTAATTTTATCTAAATATATTTATATATTTAAATGGGTCGATTTCGACGAAACTAATTTTGTTGGATCCGCAATGTTAAATTATTGCTAGATGTCAGTTTCCGTGATTTTTAGAGTCATTGTGTGGCCGTACGGATTTTTAGAGTGAAAAACAGTCAGTATTTCGACGGTTAAAAATACGCTGTGTGAGCATACAGAGTCGGAATTCGACGAAACCAGTTTCGTTGGGACCGTAATGTCGAACTGCAGCTGCATGTCCAGTTTCGTGATTTTTGGGTATCGTGTGTGATCGTAGGAACTTTTAAGGATGGATACAAACAGCGTTGGATTTAAAATAAATATAATATTCGAATAAATAAATATCTAAAATTCCTATATATACCCCCTAACTAATTCCTTAAGACCTAATGCTTCATTCCTCAGTAAAACTTGCGCCGCCACTTCTATTCCTCATTCCCAGAACAAAACGCAAGAACCAAACATGGAAAAATCAAGAACACATCAAATAAAATGTTATAAATCATTCTAAGTGTGTATTTGAGTTCACCAAGAATTTAATTACAACTCTATACCCTTTTCAAAGAGTTCGACGTTCATTTGGGTGGTGAGGTTTTTCGACAGCGTGCCTAAGGTTGGAGATGGCGAGAGATATAAGCTTTAATCCTTGAATCTGAGTTTAGTTTTGGGTTTGTCTTCGAATTCTGCATCTGGTATGAGAAGCTTGTGGGGTTCGGTGGTTTTTGGTTTTGATGGCTTCACTGTAGTGAGCTTCCAAAGCCGACTGTCGCAGGTTGCAAAGGATGAGCGTGAGCGTTGTTTTTGGTATAAGTAGGTGCGGTTTGTGATGAGAGGAAGATTGGTAGTTGTTGTTTGAGGATCGATGAAGTATTGAGGGAAGGAATGGAGATCGAAGTGGGATCGATGGCATTTGGGATTGTCTGTAGCTTACGGGATGGTTTTTGGGGAAGAGAAGGATTGCGGGTCGGGTTTTTTAAGGGATGGTGGGTTGTGTATAAAAGGTGAAAGCCCAAATTAGTTATAAAAGAATGTGAATTTATTTTAATTAAAATATAGTTCAAACTTGTATAAGGTATAATTTATTCGTATGTTAACCAAATTCAGCGAAACAAGATCCTTTGGGATCGTATGGACGGACACTACCCAATGGAACTGACGGAGAGCGAATCGAAGCTAGTTACAATTTATTACAAAATAAATTGTCCGTCTGAATCAAGCGATGGTTATCGTTATTAACGATGATCGTCCAATGTGAGTAAAACTCACCAACTCTGTACAGTTCTATTTTTACAACGTATTCTTAGGACTGTTAAATATTGTCTGTTTGACTGTGTGTTGACTGTTGGATTGAACTGCTAGTCAGTTAGTAGAAATTATATATATATATATATATATGTATATGTATGTATATATATAAACTGTTAAATAATTATATGTGATTCTGTTATCAAAATATTTCACAGTGAAGTGAAATCGATGTTAATCGTATTGTCTAACATCTGTGATGCAGGGAAACAGGTTGGAGGAATCCAACTGGATTCCTCAACAGTTATTTTACTGTGATTTATATATATTGTGATATATAATGTGATATATAATCTGATGATTGATTATGTGTGTTTGGATGATATTTATCGTTGTTATATGGTGTTTTAAATACCATAAGAAAATACCAGAATGTAGAAAGGAGATTTTCAAAAGTATATATTTTGAAAATGATTTATTTATATAAAATCACTGGATTTTATATATAAGAAAAAAGGATTTTATTGTTAAACAAATATAGAGTAGATATATTTGTGAAATCAAATATAATGGAAAATATTTGTAAAATAATATATATAAAGGAAAATATTGTCAAAACAAATAGAAAGAGGTATATTTGTAAACCATTTACAAATAGATATAAAAGGATTTATTTATTTAGGAAATAAATAAAGGTAAAAGAATTTATTATTTAGGGTATAAATAAAGTTAAATGATTTATTTATTTAGGGAATAAATAGAATAAAGGAATATTTATTGTTAAACAAATAGGATTTAATCAAAGTGGATTAGTTGAGTTAAACTAAGTGAATTGGTTAAGTAAACAAAGTGGATTAGTTGAGTTAAACTAAGTGAATTGGTTAAGTAAACAAAGTGAATTAGTTGAGTTAAACTAAGTAATTTGGTTAAGTTAATCAAAGTGGATTAGTTAAGTTAAATCAAAGTGAATTTGGTTAAGTTAAACAAAGTGAATTAGTCGAGTTAATCAAAGTGATTAGTTCAGTTAAATTGAGATAAGCAAAATCAATTGAGGTTAATCGAGTTGAATTAGTCAGTCGAGTTAATAAATTGAGTTAGTCAAACCAAGTAAAATCAATTAAGGTTGACCAGTTAGAATAAATCAATTAGAGTCAACCAGTTATAGTTAACCAGTTAGAGTTATTCAAATGGAGTTAATCGAGCAGAGTTATCGAATATAGTGTATTCGAGAGAAGAGTTAATCGAATATAGTTTATTCGAATAGAGTTAGAGGAGTTAATCGAATATAGTTTATTCGAATAGAGTTAGAAGAGTTAATCGAATATAGTTTATTCGAATAGAGTTAGAGGAGTTAATCGAATACAGTTTATTCGAATAGAGTTAGAGGAGTTATCAAACATAGTTTATTCGACAAGAGTTTAGTGAATAAAGTAAATCAAATCGAGTAAATCAAGTAGAGTTAATCCAAAGGAGTTAATCGAATAGAGTTAAGTGAAGGAGTTAATCGAATATAGTATTCGAAAGAAAGGTTAAGTAAGGAAGTTAGTTAAAGAAATATAAAGTGAACTTTGCCTATATCAAGGTTAGAAGTGTTGTTCAGTTAAGGTCTGAGAGGTAGCTATACCCCAACTTGATTGACTGTGGTTTTAATTAAGAAATGGTTACGGTTCGAGAGTGAAGTGGTTAAGTGGATTTAGTTAATAAGTAAAATGGTTTAAGTTGGCATCGCGATGGTTTGTTTAACCATCTGTTTAAGTCCAATGTTTGAGTTTGGAAATGTTTTCCAATGAAGTATCAGAATTGTTTTCTAATATAGAAAACAAGGAAATGGAAATGTTTTCCAATGGTAATAACATATATTTTCTAAATCTGTAAAATAAGAAATGTTGAATATAGGGAAACAGGAGATGAAAATGAACTAAAGAGATTAATGTTAAATGATGTTTGTTCGATATAATTTCCATCTGGAAATAATATCGTTGTTTGCTCACTTGTTTTTCTTCGATGGTTAACTCACAGACTATCGAAGTTTTGACCATTTTAACGTTGTTAATATGGAGAGACCGGTTGGATTATTATCCAAAGAACCACTCTGTATTGGCATAAGCGTTGCGAATCATATATGCCAAAGATAATTGAAGACGGAGTAAAGTGCAAGGGCTGTTGTATAAGTCTTAGATAACAGTGACTAAGATGGATATACTGAATGGTGCCTTCGGTTTGTCCAGTCCCAGGACAACTTGTATGGACGAAGAGCTGACAGAGTATATCCAATGGATCGCGTAAGTTGATCTGTTCAAACGTATTCACGTTGGTGGCGGAGGAATTCGTTTCTCTTAGCTTCATACCCGTGTTATTTTTGGATAAGTCAATTTGTGATTTGGTGGGTATGACGATGTGACATTTTAAGTGAATGAAGATGAATGTCTGACAGAGTATTTCCAGAAAGGTCACGTACATTGATTTCTTCAACCATACCAAGAGTGGAAGCGGAGAAGGAAACTTCTTTAGCTGACACGTAATGTACCGTTGTAGACGTCAATTAGTGATTTTTGATGGATCTGACAATGTAGCATTCAAAGTGAATCTGATATGAAGATAAGCATAGCTTCTAGCCTCACATCCGGTAAATGACAGAAATCGGGCAGGTAGCATGGCTATGTAAGTCGCACCTATTAGAGTGTATAATCACCTGATCTAGGGTTTCATTTACTTCTAAAAATCTATTGTTGATGCTGTTCCATTCGGGAAACGGTTGCTGATCCCAACCGTTGGTGATATACATTCGATACACTCAGCGAAATGAGTGGTCGGTCATGTGTGGCCGGGTTGCAAGATGTTCTTGTTGAACCCAGTGTATTCCTCTCTAGAGGTACACTAGCAGAAGGTGGTTCCATACCTTGTCATAGTTGGAAATCCATTACCCAATACGTGCTTGCGGTTTTGATTGTATACTATATATGTGGAACATGAGATGAAAGCGTTCTGCTAGATTTATATCTATTTGTACTTAGACATTATTATAATATCAGAATGATATTGCTTGTCAAAGATGTTGGATTCTCATAAGGGAAAAACCCGTTCCGTATTCACGGCGTGGTCTTATGAGATATCATATACCTGTATAACTGTTTTAAACTGTTTTACTCATAGCAGTCCATGACTGACCCGGAGTTTATTTTGTTTGTTTTCCCTAAACTCTTAGGTGCCTAAATTTGTACGGGCAGTCAAGTAGTCGGGATTTATAGATATACCAAGAGAGCGGGGAGCAGGAGGCTTCAAGATTTTATAGCTATTGTTTTTCCGCTGTTGTTGTAAGTGTTGTACTCTGATAAGTGCTATTGTATACATAACTGTTATATTTCAAAGTTATGTTATATGTTATATTGTATCCGTTCCGCTGTGAGATTCGTGTTACTCTGATGGTGTAAGTTCTTCTTTCCTTCTTCTATTCTAAGTTTCTATCTTATCTATTCTCACCCTCTATCTTCTTTCTATTAATTTCTTGAATTTCCAGTGCAATTTGGGGTTTGACTTGTGTTATTTGGTCAGCTCAAATTGGTCCGGATTTTCGGGTCATTACAGTTGGTATCAGAACTTAAGTTAAGTATTACCTTGGCACTGTGGCGTGACTCGGTAGAGATGGGGTCAGTAATACCTTAGATTGCGTTTGAGTGTATAAATACGAGAGCGTATTTGTTATTCTATATAAAATGGTTTTATATTGTGGAGAATTATTGATTGAGTGGCTTATGAATTTCTGGTCGATCAGTTTGATCCACTGTATCGATAGGAGTTACTAAACACTTGAGTACGATGAACCGTCATGGTGTGTTTTGAAGAGAGGGTAAATGAAATAATTTTACCCAAGATTATATTTTGATATAAAGGATTTATACTGGTTGTTATTATAATAGAGTAAGATTATAAATATAATGGTTATGTGAATAATCGATCAGAATTCATATAAGTGAAATATATGAAATCGAAATGAATTAAATATGAAATTTAAACCAGAATTGAAATGAAAACACTGGAAATTTGAATAAGTGTTCGTAATTGGAATTGGATTGGATATATGAGAATTTTAAAATCCTGGGAGATTTTAAATTGTTTAGAGAATGATATTTTGAAATGATTTCAAAATAGAAATGTTTAAAAGATGAGTTTTGAAAAGTGATATAGTATTTGAACTCACTTTGATGGCTGGAAAATAACCCTGAAGATGAATTGCGACATCATTAGTGTTCATTTTCGAGTTCTAAGTGACGGATTACTACCAAAGATATTGTTTTGAAATTGTTTTCAGAAAACAAGTTGTTTTGGATTCCAAAAGGAGATATTCGATTTTTGGGAAAGCTAAATTATTTGAAACTCCCAGGGAAAGATTGTTTGCACTAAAACCAAGTTTGAATTGAAATTTGTAAAAGCAAATTAGAATTTAAAATAAAGTCAGTCAAGTGGTAACTGAAATTGAATTTGAATGATATCGAGACAAATTGTATTTGGGAGATTCGAATTTGAAGTGAAATTGGATAACCGAGTTAAGAGTTTGAAATCGAGAATGAAACTCGAGGTTGAAATAGGATTTGGTTTGATTAAAAGCGAATGGTTGGATTTGTGGATAAAACAGATCAGAGTTGAATTGAGATAACACTGGTATAGGTTATTTGATAACATGTGAAAGTGATAGAGTTGATATGCCCGACAAAAAGGTACAAGTTTATATTTCATATGAGTTTGGTGATTTATGAGCCTGATTGGCAAGCCGCCTGGCTGTTTGATTTTCTTTTGGGGTGGAGATGGCCTAGAGAGGCGAGTTGTGGTTTTACCGATAGGGCTGTACAAAGGAGGTTATGGCGAAATTTTCCGAAAATTTAAAGTGTTAGAAAATTTTCAGAATTTTTGAAAATTTTAGTTAGTCGGAATGAATAAATATTTTAGTCAATATTAATTGGTTCAGTTGAAATCAGAAATAAGGGGTAAACAAATCCTAGGAATTCCAATAGATAGGGTCGTCCTCTAACTTAGCATTTTCGAGGACGAAATTATTTTAAGTGGGGAAGAATGTAATGACCCACACTGTCAGAGGTATTATAATTAATTTATTTAATTATATTTAGGGAATTAAATCGTCGTTAATTAAATTATAGTGAATATTTAATTAAAATAAATAATTAAATAATATATTTAATTCAGAAATAATCAAAAATATTGGAAATCACAATATTCTGTGAACGGGGCCGTCCCTTAGATTTAATTCAGCTTAGAGTTGAATTATATTGACGAATATATTCAATCGACATCAGTTTGAAATGTAGAATTATAATATAATTAAAATCGAGCTTGAAATGGCGCTGCAGTTCGTAAATTGACGATTTAAACTTCAACTGAATGTACAGGATTCGTTTTAAGCTGGATTTATGTGAAACAAGAAACGTGTGGAGCTGGTGGAGTATATCTTCTAGTGGAAGAGAAAAATCGGGATTTCGTCGTGTAGATTTTGATTTACGTCCAAATCAAATTTCAGAAAAGTCGCTGTGGAATTCCTTTATATTTTGCAATGCTTTATTTACGTTATAAAAGGGTTTTCGATATAAGTTGAATATCGAGATAATCTGGAATCTGAAATATCAAGCTGTAAATTCTGATATGATATTCTTGAGCTGTATGATATCATATGTGAAGATATACGATAATATAAATTTATTTATATTTAATTTAATTATATTTAAATATATTTATATATTTAAATGTGTCATCCAGAGCTTTAAAAATACACTGTGTTTGAAAACTAAGTCGGAATTCGACGAAAATAATTTTGTTGGATCCGCAATGTTAAATTATTGCTAGATGTCAGTTTCCAGGATTTTTAGAGTCATTGTGTGGCCATACAGATTTTTAGAGTGAAAAACAGTCAGTATTTCGACGGTTAAAAATACGCTGTGTGAGCATACGGAGTCGGAATTCGACGAAACCAGTTTCGTTGGGACCGTAATGTCGAACTGTAGCTGCATGTACAGTTTCGTGATTTTTGGATATCGTGTGTGATCGCAGGAATTTTTAAGGACGGATACAAACAGCGTTGGATTTAAAATAAATATAATATTCGAATAAATAAATATCTAAAATTCCTATATATATCCCCTAACTAATTCCTTAAGACCTAATGCTTCATTCCTTAGTAAAACTTGCGCCGCCACTTCTATTCCTCATTCCGAGAACAAAACGCAAGAACCAAACATGGAAAAATCAAGAACACATCAAATAAAATGTTATAAATCATTCTAAGTGTGTATTTGAGTTCACCAAGAATTTAGCTACAACTCTATACCCTTTTCAAAGATTTCGACGTTCATTTGGGTGGTGAGGTTTTTCGACAGCGTGCCTAGGGTTGGAGATGGCGAGAGATATAAGCTTTAATCCTTGAATCTGAGTTTAGTTTTGGGTTTATCTTCGAATTCTGCATCGTGTACGAGAAGCTTGTGGGGTTCGGTGGTTTTTGGTTTCGATGGCTTCACTGTAGTGAGCTTCCAAAGACGACTGTCGCAGGTTGCAAAGGATGAGCGTGAGCGTTGTTTTTGGTATGAGTAGGTGCGGTTTGTGATGAGAGGAAGATTGGTAGTTGTTGTTTGAGGATCGATGAAGTATTGAGGGGAGGAATGGAGATCAAAGTGGGATCGATGGCATTTGGGATTGTCTGTAGCTTACGGGATGGTTTTTGGGGAAGAGAAGGATTGCGGGTCGGGTCTTTTAAGGGATGGTGGGATGAGTATAAAAGGTGAAAGCCCAAATTAGTTATAAAAGAATGTGAATTTATTTTAATTAAAATATAGTTTAAACTTGTATAAGGTATAATTTATTCGTATATTAACCAAATTCAGCGAAATAAGATCCGTTGGGATCGTATGGACGGACACTACCCAATGGAACTGACGGAGAGTGAATCGAAGCTAGTTACAATTTATTATAAAATAAATTGTCCGTCTTAATCAAGCGATGGTTATCGTTATTAACGATGATCGTCCAATGTAAGTAAAACTCACCAACTCTGTACAGTTCTATTTTTACAACGTATTCTTAGGACTGTTAAATATTGTATGTTTGACTGTGTGTTGACTGTTGGATTGAACTGCTAGTCAGTTAGTAGAAATTATATATATATATATATGTGTGTGTGTGTGTGTATATATATATATATATAAACTGTTAAATATTTATATGTGATTCTGTTATCAGAATATTTCACAGTGAAGTGAAATCGATGTTAATCATATTGTCTAACATCTGTGATGCAGGGAAACAGGTTGGAGGAATCCAACTGGATTCCTCAACAGTTATTTTACTGTGATTTATATATATTGTGATATATAATGTGATATATAATCTGATGATTGATTATGTGTGTTTGGATGATATTTATCGTTGTTATATGGTCTGTTAAATACCATAAGAAAATACCAGAATGTAGAAAGGAGATTTTCAAAAGTATATATTTTGAAAATGATTTATTTATATAAAATCACTGGATTTTATATATAAGAAAAAGGGATATTATTGTTAAACAAATATTGAGGAGATATATTGTGAAATCAAATATAAAGGAAAATATTTGTAAAACAATATATATAAAGGAAAATATTGTCAAAACAAATAGAAAGAGGGATATTTGTAAACCATTTACAAATAGATATAAAAGGATTTATTTATTTAGGAAATAAATAAAGGTAAAAGAATTTATTATTTATGGTATAAATAAAGTTAAATGATTTATTTATTTAGGGAATAAATAGAATAAAGGAATATTTATTGTTAAACAAATAGGATTTAATCAAAGTGGATTAGTTGAGTTAAACTAAGTGAATTGGTTAAGTAAACAAAGTGGATTAGTTGAGTTAAACTAAGTGAATTGGTTAAGTAAACAAAGTGAATTAGTTGAGTTAAACTAGGTAATTTGGTTAAGTTAATCAAAGTGGATTAGTTAAGTTAAATCAAAGTGAATTTGGTTAAGTTAAACAAAGTGAATTAGTCGAGTTAATCAAAGTGATTAGTTCAGTTAAATCGAGATAAGAAAAATCAGTTGAGGTTAATCGAGATGAATTAGTCAGTCGAGTTAATAAATTGAGTTAGTCAAACCAAGTAAAATCAATTAAGGTTGACCAGTTAGAATAAATCAATTAGAGTCAACCAGTTATAGTTAACCAGTTAGTGTTATTCAAATAGAGTTAATCGAGTAGAGTTATCGAATATAGTGTATTCGAGAGAAGAGTTAATCGAATATAGTTTATTCGAATAGAGTTAGAGGAGTTAATCGAATATAGTTTATTCGAATAGAGTTAGAAGAGTTAATCGAATATAGTTTATTCGAATAGAGTAAGAGGAGTTAATCGAATACAGTTTATTCGAATAGAGTTAGAGGAGTTGTCGAACATAGTTTATTCAACAGGAGTTAAGTGAATAAAGTAAATCAAATCGAGTAAGTCAAGTAGAGTTAATCCAAAGGAGTTAATCGAATAGAGTTAAGTGAAGGAGTTAATCGAATATAGTATTCGAAAGAAAGGTTAAGTAAGGAAGTTAGTTAAAGAAATATAAAGTGAACTTTGCCTATTTCAAGGTTAGAAGTGTTGTTCAGTTAAGGTCTGAGAGGTAGCTGTACCCCAATTTGATTGACTGCGGTTTTAATTAAGAAATGGTTACGGTTCGACAGTGAAGTGGTTAAGTGGATTTAGTTAATAAGTAAAATGGTTTAAGTTGGCATCGCGATGGTTTGTTTAACCATCTGTCTAAGTCCAATGTTTGAGTTTGGAAATGTTCTCATCAGAATTGTTTTCTAATATAGAAAACAAGGAAATGGAAATGTTTTCCAATGGTAATAACATATATTTTCTAAATCTATAAAATAAGAAATGTTGAATATAGGGAAACAGGAGATGAAAATGAACTAAAGAGATTAATGTTAAATGATGTTTGTTCGATATAATTTCCATCTGGAAATAATATCGTTGTTTGCACGCTTGTTTTTCTTCGATAGTTAACTCACAGACTATCGAAGTTTTGACCAATTTAACGTTGTTAATATAGAGAGACCGGTTGGATTATTATCCAAAGAACCACTCTATATTGGCATAAGCGTTGCGAATCATATATGCCAAAGATAATTGAAGACGGAGTAAAGTGCAAGGGCTGTTGTATAAGTCTTAGGTAACAGTGACTAAGATGGATATACTGAATAGTGCCTTCGGTTTGTCCAGTCCTAGGACAACTTGTATGGACGAAGGTCTGACAGAGTATATCCAATGGATCGCGTAAGTTGATCTGTTCAAACGTATTCACATTGGTGGCGGAGGAATTCGTTTCTCTTAGCTTCATACCCGTGTTATTTTTGGATAAGTCAATTTGTGATTTGGTGGGTATGACGATGTGACATTTTAAGTGAATGAAGATGAATGTCTGACAGAGTATTTCCAGAAAGGTCACGTACATTGATTTCTTCAACCGTACCAAGAGTGGAAGCGGAGAAGGAAACTTCTTTAGCTAACACGTAATGTACCATTGTAGACGTCAATTAGTGATTTTCGATGGATCTGACAATGTAGCATTCAAAGTGAATCTGATATGAAGATAAGCGTAGCTTCTAGCCTCACATCCGGTAAATGACAGAAATCGGGCAGGTAGCATGGCTGTGTAGGTCGCACCTATTAGGGTGTATAATCACCTGATCTAGGGTTTCAATTACTTCTAAAAATCTATTGTTGATGCTGTCCCATTCGGGAAACGGTTGCTGATCCCAACCGTTGGTGATATACATTCGATACACTCAGCGAAATGAGTGGTCGGTCATGTGTGGCCGGCTTGCAAGATGTTCTTGTTGAACCCAGTGTATTCCTTTCTAGAGGTACACTAGCAGAAGGTGGTTCCATACCTTGTCATAGTTGGAAATCCATTATCCAATACGTGCTTGCGGTTTTGATTATATACTATATATGTGGAACGTGAGATGAAAGCGTTCTGCTAGATTTATATCTATTTGCACTTAGACATTATTATAATATCAGAATGATATTGCTTGTCAAAGATGTTGGATTCTCATAAGGGAAAAACCCATTCCGTATTCACGGCGTGGTCTTATGAGATATCATATACCTGTATAACTGTTTTAAACTGTTTTACTCATACCATTCCATGACTGACCCGGAGTTTATTTTGTTTGTTTTCCCTAAACTCTTGGGTGCTTAAATTTGTACGGGCAGTCAAGTAGTCGGGATTTACAGATATACCAGGAGAGCGGGGAGCAGGAGGCTCCAAGATTTTATAGCTATTGTTTTTCCGCTGTTGTTGTAAGTGCTGTACTCTGATAAGTGCTATTATATACATAACTATTATATTTCAAAGTTATGTTATATGTTATATTTTATCCGTTCCGCTGTGAGATTCGTGTTACTCTGATGGTGTAAGTTCTTCTTTCCTTCTTCTATTCTAAGTTTCTATCTTATCTATTCTCACCCTCTATCTTCTTTCTATTAATTTCTTGAATTTCCAGTGCAATTTGGGTTGGACTTGTGTTATTTAGTCAGCTCAAATTGGTCCGGATTTTCGGGTCATTACACGACCAAAATGGACATACAGCTATACTTTGAAATTATGGACCCAACGAAATTTGTTTCGTCGAATTCTGAGTCCATCTATTCACATAGCGTATTTTGCAAATCAAATTATTGACTGTTTTTCACATTAAAATCGCATACGGCCACATACTAACTCCAACATTCATGAAATTTGAAATTTAACAATAATTTAATATTCTGGATCCAACAAAATTATTTTCTTCGAAAACTTAGGTCGTTTGCAAAAATGGCTATTTTCTAAGGTCTAAATAAACCAATAAAATATTAATATATTCAAAAACAATTTAATTTAATTTTAATAAATTAATATTATCACATATATATCCCTATATAATATCATACAGCTCCAAAATATACATATCTGGATTTATAACTCGATATTTCAAATCCAGGTTAAATTGATATTCAATTTATGATAAAAACCCTTTTTATTATATCAATAAATCGTTATAAATTATAAATGAATTCCATAGTGACTTGCTGGAAATTTGATTTGGACATAACTTATAATCCATAACACGAAATCTCGAAATTTCTCTTCCATTAGAAAAATACTGTTCAATAGATTCGAAGTTTTTTTGTTTCAAAGAAATCCGACTTAAAACATATTATGTATATTGAACTGAAGTTCAAAACTCAATATTACGAAATACTGCGACGCTACGGTTCCATTTTAAATTATGTTGTAATTAATACGTTCAACCATCGTTTATTAAATGTATTCGTTATTATAATTCAATTTTAAACTGAATTAAATCTTATAATAATCCAATTTACACAATATTGTCAATTCAACTTAATTCCGATAATTTGGAATTAAATATATTATTATATTATTCATATTAATTAAATATTCAATATTATTTAATTTAAACCATTTAAATCTCTAAAACACTAATTAAACAATTAAATAATTAAACAAATTAATTATTGTAACGCTAAAAATTCGGCATGTTACATTCCTTCCCCCTTAAAAGAATTTCGTCCCCGAAATTACTAAGCTGGAAAAATGTTGCCAACCCTATTAACTACATTAAAAATTATTGGTTTTACTTATTAACTTTAGTTTTAACTGAACCAATTTAATTCTATTAAATTATTAATTTATTCTTACCAACAAAAAAATTCAAAAATTCAGAAAATTTTCAAATACCCTAAATTTTCGAAAAATTTCGCTAGCATCTCCTTTGTACAACTCAACTGGTACAACTACAACTCGCCTCTCTAGGCTTTCTTCAATTTAGAAGAAAAACAAACAGCCAAGCGGCTTGCCAAACAGGCTTAAAAATCTCATACTCATAAATAAAATATAAACTTGTACCTTTTTGTCAGGAATTCAACTCAATCACTTCCACCTCTTATCAATTCAGCATAAATAAATGTCATCCCAATCAATCTCCAATCAATTCATCCTCAACACAATTATTCGTTTATACCCAAGCCATATTACATTTCAAATTCAAGTTCCATTCTTGATTCCAAACTCTTAACTTACCCATCTAATACCATTTCAAATTCCTGCTTCATAAATCCAACTTCTCTCGATATCATTCTAATCCAATTCAGTTTCCACATAATCTTTAAATTCGATTTCAATTTACTTTCCCACATTTCTATTTAATTTGTTTTTAATTCAAACAATCTCTTCTTGGGAGTTTTAAAAAACTTCACTTTTCTCTAAAATCAAATATTCCTTTCAGAATTCCAAAACAACTTGTTTTTCCAAAATAATTCAAAAACAAAATCTTTGATGGTAATCCGTCACTTTGAACTCGAAAATGAACACAATGATGTGGCAGCATCATCAGGGTTATTTCCCAGTGATAGTGAGTTCAATACTATAACATTTTCAAAACACAGTTTTAAGCACCTCCATTTTGAAATTATTTCAAAATATCATTCACAATGTTTGTAAAACAATTTAAAACCTCCTAGGATTTTAAAATTCTCATATATTTAATCTAAGTCCATTTACAAACACTTTTCCAAGTGTTCGAAGTTTTTAATTCAAATTCTGGGTTAAAACCAGTTTTAATACATTTCATAGTACTTATATGAATTTTATTTGGTTATATACGCATAACCAACTCAATTTTAATCTTATTCGATTAATATAACGACCAACACATCCAATATACTTAGTAACAATCTTAAGATAAATATTTTCTTTATATCAAAATATACTTCGGGTAAAATTATTTTATTTACCCCCTTTCAAAACATACTATGTCGGTTCATCGTACTCGAGTGTTTAGAAACCCCTACTGATACAGTGGATCAAACTGATCGACCAGAACTCATAAACAACTCAACCAATAAATCTTCACAATATAGAACATTTTTTATTAAATAAATAATATGCACTCATATATCTACAATCAAACTCAATCTAGAATATTACCAATCCCATCTCTGTTGAGTTATGCTACAGAGCCAAGGTAATCAATTTAACCTCGCTCTGGTACCACTGTAACGAACTGGATATTTTCAACCCTGAAAATCGACATAAAACTCATGTCAACTATTCAAGCACCAAACATTCTAGATCATTTATAGAAAGAAGCTAGAGGGTGAGAATAGAAAGAAAGAAAGTTAGAATAGAAGAAGAAGAAGAACACAAATACAACTTCATAGTAAACACGAATCTCATAGCGGAACGAATAAATATATTATATAACAAAACTTTGAAATAAATACAGTATCTATATACAATACCAATATAGGGGTATAACACTTACAACACAGTGGAAATAAACAATAGCTATATAATCCTGAAGCCTCCTGCTCCAAGCTCTCCAAGTATATCTGTAAAATTCTGACTACTTGACTGCCCGTACATATTTGGGCACCCAAGAGTTTAAGGTAAAACAAAACAAAATAAACTCTGGGTCAGTCACGGGACTGGTATGAGTAAAATCCAACCACTTGGTTTAACTTTTAGAATCCTTTTTGTATAAAGGATAATCATAAGACCGATCCACATGTAAACACTAATGGTTTTTACCTTACGATAACCCAAAAGTTTTCTTTAAAATCAGTACTCTTTTGATATTATAATAATGTCTAAATCAAATAAGCAGCAATCTAGCGGAGTGCTTTCATCTCACATTCCACATACATAATATACAATCAAAAACCGAGGGCGCTTATTCGGATAATGGATTCCAACTGAAAAGGTATGGGACCACCTTCCGACAGTGTATCTCTAGAGAGGAATACACCGGGTTCAAAAAGAACATTTTGCAACCTAGGACATACATGATCGGTCACTCATTTCGCTTGAGTATATCGAATATATTATCACCAACGATTGGGATCAGCAACCGTTTCCCGAAAGGGACAATATCGAAAAAGATTAAAGAAGCAAATAGATTTTCTCTAGATCAGGTGACAATACATACTACTTGGGAGCTACCCACTTAGTCCTGGGACCTACCCGATTTTATACCATTTTCTGGTTGTGAGGCTCGAGGTCATAACGTATCTTTTTGACAAATACTCATTTATTTTCTTTGAATGCCCCATCGTCGTACCTGCCAAATCATAAATTGATTTCTCCAAAAATACCACAGGTATAAAACTAAGAGAAACGGATTTCTCCGCCACCAAACGTAAATACGTTTGAAGAGATCAACTTAGCGATCTATTAGATATACTTTATCAGACATTCTTCCATATAAATTGTCATGGGACTGGACAAACCGAAGGCACTATTCTTTAAACCCATCTTAGGCAATTTCTACCTAGGATTTGCCAGAGCAGCCCTTGCATAAACTCCATCTTCAATTATCTTCATCATATTTGATTCACAATGCCAATGCCTATACGAAGTGGTTTTCAGATTATAAATCTGATTCCGATCTCTCCGTATTGACGACGGAAAATGTAATAACCCGGAAAATCTGGGCCAGTTTAAAATTTTTATTTTGGCAATTTTAGCGAGTTTTGAATATTTAAAATGGATTATTTTAAATAATATCGACGTGAAATTTATTTTGAATATAATTCGAACGTATATATTATACGCGTCGTCGTTAGAATATAAATATTTATATATAATTATAAATAGAATTGAAAATGGCGCGGTAGTTCGATAATACGATTTCAAACTTCAATTGAATGTACCGGGTGCAAAACAATCCGGATTTTAGTGAAACCAATAATGATAGGATCTAATTGATAATATCTTTCCAAAGAATCCGAAAAATCAAGATTTCATAGCGGGAATCAAAAGATATGTCCAGTTGAAAATTCTGAATAGTCGCTATGGAATTCAGGCCCTTAAAAATGGGAATTTTGCAAATGACCTCGGATTTCGACGAAACCAGTTTTGTTGGGTCCGTGATGTCAAGTTATTGCTAGGTTTCAGATTTCATAATTTTTCGATTCAATATGTGAGCGTGGCAAAGGAAAACGCGTTTGACCAGTTTCAGTTGATTTTAATCGACTGGAAATTGGCCATTTTTCCAACAGTCTCAGAATTCGACGAAATTAGTTTTGTTAGGACCGTATCGTCAATACGAAGCTAGAAAATATTTTTTCTGGAATTTTTTTAGTTCGTATGTGACCCCGGTAATTTAAAATGTACGTTTAAAATTCAATATAGTGATTTAAATGTAAATTTAACGGAAACTGATTGTAACGTCCGAATCAGCTTACGATGCATATCCCATTGTGTTTGGAATAGGGGTAAAACGCTATAGACGACAGGCGGTGGACCTCGTTTCGAGGTCGTATGGAAAAGTACCTTTTTTGAAATTAAAATAATTAAAAAAAACCCTTTCTCCCTTTATCTTTCTGCCCCCCCCCCCCCCCTCGTTCGATTTCATTTCTCAGAATAAAAAAAAGGAAAAGAAGAAAATCCCGCGTCGATCGTGGGAACCGCCGCCTCCACCCATCGCCACCCACGACCGCTCTTCCCCCCCTGATGTCGACCGCAACGCCCAGGCCCCCTCCTCTTCGATGCGTCGCAGACCCCCCCCCCCTCCCCAGAAAAAAAACCGCCGCCTTGGATGGCGCGCAACCCACCTCCGGCGTTAACTCCAGCGAAAACCCCCCGATCCCCCTTCTAGCTCACCTCCTCCTCCTCTAAACCGAACCCCGACTAACCACGAAGACCCCGAACCCTAGAAACCCGTCCACTGATCGACTTCACACCAGAAGCAGCCCCTCCCTCTTCCAAAATTCGTAAGTATTTTAGTTTGTTTACTGATTTTCTTTTATAGCATAAAGAACTGAAAAAAGTTTGATTTTTAAATTAGAAAAAAGTTTGATTTTTAAATTAGAAAAAAGTTTGATTTTTAAATTAGAAAAAAGTTTGATTTTTAGATTAGAAAAAAGTTTGAATTTTAAATTAGAAAAAAGTTTGATTTTTAAATTAGAAAAAAGTTTGATTTTTAAATTAGAAAAAAGTTTGATTTTTAAATTAGAAAAGTTTGATTTTTAAATTAGAAAAAAGTTTGATTTTTAAATTAGAAAAAAGTTTGATTTTTAAATTAGAAAAGTTTGATTTTTAAATTAGAAAAAGTTTGATTTTTAAATTAGAAAAGTTTGATTTTTAAATTAGAAAAAAGATTTGATTTTTAAATTAGAAAAGATTTGATTTTTAAATTAGAAAAGATTTGATTTTTACATTAGTAAAAATTTGATTTTTATTTATTGAACTTTGAAGTAAAAATTCGATTTTTATATATTGAACTTCGAATTAAAAATGTGATTTTTATATATTGAACTTCGAATTAAAAATGTGATTTTTATATATTGAACTACGAATTAAAAATGTGATTTTTATATATTGAACATCGAAGTGAAAATTTGATTTTTATATATTGAACTTTGAAGTAAAAATGTGATTTTTATATATTGAACTTCGAATTAAAAATGTGATTTTTATATATTGAACATCGAATTAAAAATGTGATTTTTATATATTGAACTTCGAATTAAAAATGTGATTTTTATATATTGAACATCGAAGTGAAAATTCGATTTTTATATATTGAATAGCGAAGTAAAAATTCGATTTTTATATATTGAATAGCGAAGTAAAAATTCGATTTTTATATATTGAATAGCGAAGCAAAAATTCGATTTTTATATATTGAATAGCGAAGTAAAAATTCAATTTTTACATATGTAGTGGCTACGGGCGACGAAAGTAACAAAAGATGCGATAGCGATGAAGATTTCTACAAAGAAGGGCCGAGGCGTCTGGTTTAGCAAATATGTGAGAATTTCTCACCTTTCAATTTCATTTTCTAGTTATATATATATACTAGGATGCAGACGGTGTTTAGTAGCACCCGACACAATCGTCCACAGACCATGGACTTGTTTGTTTGATTGCAAAAATTAGTTAGATTATTGGATTGAAATTGAATTATTTGGTGAAATTAATTGATTTGATTGATGTGTGAATGGCGTGGGCCTTCACTAGACCGGGGATAAGGCTAGGCCTCGTCCCGTTTCTAGTATCGTGCCGTTATGCCGCCGAAATTTTCTAAAATATGTTAGAAAAATAAAAATATCATTTTATTTAAAGAATGAACTGAATAGAAATTCATATGTTGGAATAAAATGTTTTATCGTTAAAAATATAATTTTTAACGTGAATGTGAATAAATAAATATTCATTTACAAACCAGACGGTTTGTTTATGTACACCTATTTGAAGGACATTGATTGGGTCGATAAATTTTACACATCGCCCAACTGCACAACTAAAATCTGTGTTTGATTGTTTGAAACCCCACACGGGTGTTGGGATGAAATTTGAAGTTCACTCATCCTGATTGATTAAATATGTCGATCGATTGATTGACAGGCTGTTATAAGCGTTAGATATCTATATTTGATGCTTATACAGTGTAATGCACTTTGGTTGATGGTTGATTATTTTTCAATGCTATTATATGTGTGTAATGCATGAAAATCCATATAATTAACATTATATGGTGATTGATTGGGCCTCATTCCAATATATAAAATAAAGGTTCATGTGTTGACAGTACTCATCCATTGAGATTGGTCATGTGTTGAACGAAATATTTTAGTAATAAAATTTACATCTTTATCAATATAAAATAAAGGTTCATGTGTTGACAGTACTCATCCATTGAGATTGGTCATGTGTTGAACGAAATATTTTAGTAATAAAATTTACATCTTTATCAATATAAAATAAAGGTTCATGTGTTGACAGTACTCATCCATTGAGATTGGTCATGTGTTGAACGAAATATTTTAGTAATAAAATTTACATCTTTATCAATATAAAATAAAAGTTCATGTGTTGACAGTACTCATCCATTGAGATTGGTCATGTGTTGAACAAAATGTTTTGATAATAACAACTATTTTGAAAAAGAAATATTTGAAATAGAATATTTGAAATTAGAAATATATGAAGCCGTGTTGATTAGATTGACGCCATTTTGACGTGAACGATATTTATATCGATTTTATTCATTTCGAAATGAATTGAATATAAAACGATTTCGAAATGAATTGAATATAAAACGATTTCGAAATGAATTGAATATATAACGATTTCGAAATGAATTGAATTAAAAACGATTTCGAAATGAATTGAATATATAACGATTTCGAAATGAATTGAATTAAAAACGATTTCGAAATGAATTGTATTAAAAACGATTTCGAAATGAATTGAATTAAAAACGATTTCGAAATGAATTGAATATATAACGATTTCGAAATGAATTGAATTAAAAACGATTTCGAAATGAATTGAATATATAACGATTTCGAAATGAATTGAATATAAAACGATTTCGAAATGAATTGAATTGAAATGAATTCAAATTGAATTGAAATTTGAATTGAATAGAAATGAATTTTAAAACGAATTTATAAAGAAGAATTAAATTTTGATTTGAATTGAAATGGAAGTTGAAAATGTTTTTGAAACGAATTCAAACTATTTATATAATTCGTTTTAAATAGAAATCGACGAAATATATTATATATATTATATATATAATATAATGGCCTGAATAGAACGCGCCGCGCCGCGGCAGTTCGTGAATTTCGACCATTTATCTCAAACGGACATTACGGGAGATCCGACCGTCGGATTCTCCTAAAACCGGAACCGTTGGATTCGTATCGAAAAGAGCTTTCTAACGAATATTAGAAATTTGAAATCTAACGGTTGGATTTGGAGTTACGTCTAAATCAAATTTGAAAAAGGTCGCTGTAAGTGCAGTTCGATGGCCGTTGATGGAAATCGACTGTACGGGCCTTAATAAAATTATTAAAAATATTAATAATTTATGTAAAATCAGAAGAAATGATTTGTGGAAATTTGGGATGAAAAACTCCATATTTGAAAAGATAAAAATAGATTTTTATCGAAATGAACTAGTGTTGAACTAGAAATATAATTCTATTTTTTTTAAATAAATAAATTGAATTTAAAAAGGGTTTTAAAAATAACCAAAATTTCCAATGATTGCATTGGAATGGATTTGAATCGAAATTGTCTTCGGAATATTTCGATGTTAGAATTCGTGATTATACAGGTGTTGTTATGGAAATTTGAAAGATATATATTTATATCGTTATTTCCAATACGACATTTGTTAATCGTAGAATTTGATATTGAATATAAGCCGATATATTTTCTATTCAGAGCCTTATATTGAATATCAAATGTGATTTGGGTTTGTCGTGAATGGTGTCTTCACTAACACTGTTCTTGAACCCAGTTGAGAAAAGATTAAATCTTTTTATTTAGATTTAATGAAGTGTACCGATTAAATAATATTTAATTGGAATTGAATTGATATTGATTTTTGGGTTTATCGTGAACAGTGTTTTAAACAACACTCGTTCTTTAACCCGATAATTAATGAATGTGATTTTGGGGTTTATCGTGAACTGTGTTTTTAAATGACATTGGTTCTTTAACCCAGTTAAAGATTAAAACTAAGTGGAGTTTTAATGAGTCTTTAATTAGATTGAAAAGATCGAAAACGGGGTACCACCAGTTTTGCTCCAGGCGATAGTTAAATCTTTAATTAGATTTGAACGTGAAATGGTAATTGAATTTACCGATAACACCGTGGTGTTAGATATGAAGTATTACTAGTTTTACTTCATGGGATAAATAGGTTGGGATTGGGAAATTAAAACAAATGATTACTTCGGTAAGTTTCGTAAATCCCGACTAGTTTTGAATTGATATTTGAATAGATTAAAGAATAAATTCAAGAAATTTATCTTGGATAAAATTAATGGGAACCCTTCCCTATGAATGTGAAATTTAGAAACTAACTGTCGGTTAGCTAAGCAGAATGGTTTTCTGGATATTGATCTGATGTTGGTTTCGGCCTTCGGGGTTAATATTTGGGGAATTATTCTCTTGATTAATTTATGGTTAGTGACTGATGAATTGGAATGAGGCGTAGGTTGTGTTTGTGTAACACTTATTTAAATATATGTGAGTTATTCGGAAAGACCGGGTTTATCCCATTCTGAATAACTGATACGACGATAAGTCGAAGATGAAGACGATGGTCGAAGACCGGAAGTCTTCACGTCGTTTGGGTGATTACTGATGATCTTGATTGGGCTGTACGCCCAAGAAGATGGAAACAGTTGGTGATCGTCCAGACGTACTTGGAGATCGATGGATATGCGGGGTACTAGGTGCCCCCGGTTTCGTTCAGACCCAGAACGGACTTGTAAATTGAATGTGTGTCTGACATTGGATTTTAGTCCGTGTGATTGATCTCTATTAAATATATATCTGTTTGGCGGCGGAGAATTTATTCTCTTGCTTAACGCCCTTCTCTGAGACGTACGAGCTCAGGGGTTATATATTGATGGATATCAAACGCATGGAGTGAATTGCCTATGTGGCATGCCTAAGTGGCAATTGATCGAGGCTTCTGTTGAAAAGCAAAGTCTTGTGGTGATGATCAAAGCAAGGCTTTTGTGGCGTAGCTTTGTGTAACGTTTACTTCGCGAGTATCACACCCGGTATGAACCAAAAACGGGAGACGGACCTCAGGGAGGGCATGCGTTTCCTTCTAGCTAAAAAGTGGCGTCAGTGGTTTTACACGCCCTGACGAGTTTGACTTATGTGGTAGTTGCTGTTGCGAGGCGCCTCGGTTTGATCGGACGATCCGGGTCCGATGGAGTCATTTAGTTGGCTTACCTACGCCCATAGGGTGGGGAAACGCATGTTCAGGCATTTTAATCCACATCGGTGGACCGGCCCTGACGATCCAAAGGCTTGACTGAGTACTTGCCTGAGAGGCGGGCTAGAGCGTCTCGAATCGGTTGAGGACTATCTTTTGCCTCGGTTCATAGACGGAAATCCAATTTCCAAATACGTGACATTTGCGGTTTTATTTGTAAACCTATATATGGCGACATGATATATGGTACCCATGCCGCCTATGATTGATACTTATGATTTGAAGTTGTTTTATACACTACGCACTTTTAATAGTATAAAATGATTTGTTTTAAACGTATCAAGCATTCTTTGGCTGTTATAAGGGAAAACCCTATCCTCGGGTGCGTTGCATTGTGTGATGGGACTTAGGTCTTAAAACAGCTTCATTTTTCTTTATTTAGCATTGCGCTGTTTGTTTTATGCACTGGTATTCTTGGGAGGAAACCCGTTCCGTGTTATACGGCATGGTCCCTTGGTTTACCTAAATTTAAAATAAAGATTAATAACTGTTTTAGTTCTCACACCAGTCCCATGACTGACCTGGAGTTTATTGTTTTAACCTAAACTCTGGGTGCCCTTATTTTGACACGGGCAGCTAGTAGTTTTGGTTTTGCAGATTTATATTCACAGGATCCTGGTTTACAGCTGGAACGATATCCGGAAGGCTTTGTATCCGTATATCCCTTCTAGTTGTGTATTGTATTATTTTCCGCTGCTATGTATTTAAATGTAATTTAAATCTCTGATATTTCTGTGTAATATTCATTTATACTCTGTATATTCTTGTAATCTGATGCATTGTTGTAATATACAATGAAATGTTCTTCTGTATGCGTTCAGTTGTGGCTTGTTCTCGAACTATCCGCCGCTTTCCTTTACGGGGAAGTTACGGGTTTTCACAGTTGGTATCAGAGCTTTGGTTTACAGAGCTCGAGAACAAGACACATTAGAACCGTACGAAAGAATTCATCAGATATTGGATTAGTAATATCCAATGGGAATGATTCGTTAGAGATAGGATCAGTAGTATCCTAGAACGAGTGTGAAGAGTATATTTTTCAAATGAAAACAATTCTGTTTTGAAATTTAGATCGTTTTACACGTATTTGAATAATTTATTTATATTGATTTTGGACAATTCAGTATATAAAGAATTTGCATATACGCCTTGCAAACGTATATTCAAAGTTCTAATATACTGGATAGATATAGAATCACACTCTAGTCGCCCGGAGATGATTCTGATTATAGTTCGAACATCATCAGAATTTGTATTCGTCTTTCGAAGGTGTGATATCTATATATTTCCTATTGACTGGTGTGAGAACCAAAATTAGATAGGGCCTATTGTTGTGATTTGGCATCAAAAATGTGATTTTTGTATATGTATCAAAATTATGAATTTGAGACTCTAATTCACTAATTGATTGATTGATGTTTGTGTTGTTTGTTTATTTGGTTGATAATTGTGAACCATTTAGTTCATTTGAATCAAATATTGAACTATATCGAAAATTGGTCGCATTTGCTTGCATATACTTGTACTTACATTGAACAGGTCATAGCAAGGAGGCTAGAGCAAAGAATAAAATTTGTTTGCCCGACAAATAGGTACATGTTTACTACATAATTTACTGTTTTGTTTGGGTGATGATGATTTTATGAGCCTATTGGCTAGCCGCTTGGCTTTTTCTTTTTCTTTTTGAGATCTGAAGGACCGGGGAAGCTATTTGAAATTCCCCGATGCTCCCGGTGCAGGGGAGGTTATGGCGAAATTTTTCAAAAATTTAGGGTGTTAGCCAAATTTTGAAAATTCTCAGAAACTGAAAAGTTGGAGAATGGAAGCCAGATCGAGCGTAGAGCTGAATGATCAAACCACTTTCGACTTTGTTCCTTTTCGGGGACGAAAAGTTTTAAGTGGGGGAGATTGTAATAACCTGGAAAATCTGGGCCAGTTTAAAATTTTTATTTTGGCAATTTTAGCGAATTTTGAATATTTTAAATAATATCGACGTGAAATTTATTTTGAATATAATTCGAACGTATATATTATACGCGTCGTCGTTAGAATATAAATATTTATATATAATTATAAATAGAATTGAAAATGGCGCGGTAGTTCGATAATACGATTTCAAACTTCAATTGAATGTACCGGGTGCAAAACAATCCGGATTTTAGTGAAACCAAAAATGATAGGATCTAATTGATAATATCTTTCCAAAGAATCCGAAAAATCAAGATTTCATAGCGGGAATCAAAAGATATGTCCAGTTGAAAATTCTGAATAGTCGCTATGGAATTCAGGCCCTTAAAAATGGGAATTTTGCAAATGACCTCGGATTTCGACAAAACCAGTTTTGTTGGGTCCGTGATGTCAAGTTATTGCTAGGTTTCAGATTTCATAATTTTTCGATTCAATATGTGAGCGTGGCAAAGGAAAACGCGTTTGACCAGTTTCAGTTGATTTTAATCGACTGGAAATTGGCCATTTTTCCAACAGTCTCAGAATTCGACGAAATTAGTTTTGTTAGGACCGTATCGTCAATACGAAGCTAGAAAATATTTTTTCTGGAATTTTTTTTAGTTAGTATGTGACCCCGGTAATTTAAAATGTACGTTTAAAATTCAATATAGTGATTTAAATGTAAATTTAACGGAAACTGATTGTAACGTTCGAATCAGCTTACGATGCATATCCCATTGTGTTCGGAATGGGGGTAAAACGCTATAGAGGACAGGCGGTGGACCTCGTTTCGAGGTCGTATGGAAAAGTACCTTTTTTGAAATTAAAATAATTAAAAAAAATAAATAAAACCCTTTCTCCCTTTATCTTTCTGCCCCCCCCCCCCCGTTCGATTTCATTTCTCAGAATAAAAAAAAAAGGGAAAAGAAGAAAATCCCGCGTCGATCGTGGGAACCGCCGCCTCCACCCTTCGCCATCGCCACCCACGACCGCTCTTCCCCCCCTGATGTCGACCGCAACGCCCAGGCCCCCTCCTCTTCGATGCGTCGCAGACCCCCCCCCCCCCCCCCCCAGAAAAAAAGCCGCCGCCTTGGATGGCGCGCAACCCACCTCCGGCGTTAACTCCAGCGAAAACCCCCCGATCCCCCTTCTAGCTCACCTCCTCCTCCTCTAAACCGAACCCCGACTAACCACGAAGACCCCGAACCCTAGAAACCCGTCCACTGATCGACTTCACACCAGAAGCAGCCCCTCCCTCCTCCAAAATCCGTAAGTATTTTAGTTTGTTTACTGATTTTCTTTTATAGCATAAAGAACTGAAAAAAGTTTGATTTTTAAATTAGAAAAAAGTTTGATTTTTAAATTAGAAAAAAGTTTGATTTTTAAATTAGAAAAAGTTTGATTTTTAAATTAGAAAAAAGTTTGATTTTTAAATTAGAAAAAAGTTTGATTTTTAAATTAGAAAAAAGTTTGATTTTTAAATTAGAAAAGTTTGATTTTTAAATTAGAAAAAAGTTTGATTTTTAAATTAGAAAAAAGTTTGATTTTTAAATTAGAAAAGTTTGATTTTTAAATTAGAAAAAGTTTGATTTTTAAATTAGAAAAGTTTGATTTTTAAATTAGAAAAAAGATTTGATTTTTAAATTAGAAAAGATTTGATTTTTAAATTAGAAAAGATTTGATTTTTACATTAGTAAAAATTCGATTTTTATATATTGAACTTTGAAGTAAAAATTCGATTTTTATATATTGAACTTCGAATTAAAAATGTGATTTTTATATATTGAACTTCGAACTAAAAATGTGATTTTTATATATTGAACTTCGAATTAAAAATGTGATTTTTATATATTGAACATCGAAGTGAAAATTCGATTTTTATATATTGAACTTTGAAGTAAAAATGTGATTTTGATATATTGAACTTCGAATTAAAAATGTGATTTTTATATATTGAACTTCGAATTAAAAATGTGATTTTTATATATTGAACTTCGAATTAAAAATGTGATTTTTATATATTGAACATCGAAGTGAAAATTCGATTTTTATATATTGAATAGCTAAGTAAAAATTCGATTTTTATATATTGAATAGCGAAGTAAAAATTCGATTTTTATATATTGAATAGCGAAGTAAAAATTCGATTTTTACATATGTAGTGGCTGCGGGCGACGAAAGTAACAAAAGATGCGATAGCGATGAAGATTTCTACAAAGAAGGGCCGAGGCGTCTGGTTTAGCAAATATGTGAGAATTTCTCACCTTTCAATTTCATTTTCTAGTTATATATATATATATACTAGGATGCAGACGGTGTTTAGTAGCACCCGACACAATCGTCCACAGACCATGGACTTGTTTGTTTGATTGCAAAAATTAGTTAGATTATTGGATTGAAATTGAATTGTTTGGTGAAATGAATTGATTTGATTGATGTGTGAATGGCGTGGGCCTTCACTAGACCGGGGATAAGGCTAGGCCTCGTCCTGTTTCTAGTATCGTGCCGTTATGCCGCCGAAATTTTCTAAAATATGTTAGAAAAATAAAAATATCATTTTATTTAAAGAATGAACTGAATAGAAATTCATATGTTGGAATAAAATGTTTTATCGTTAAAAATATAATTTTTAACGTGAATGTGAATAAATAAATATTCATTTACAAACCAGACGGTTTGTTTATGTACACCTATTTGAAGGACATTGATTGGGTCGATAAATTTTACACATCGCCCAACTGCACAACTAAAATCTGTGTTTGATTGTTTGAAACCCCACACGGGTGTTGGGATGAAATTTGAAGTTCACTCATCCTGATTGATTAAATATGTCGATCGATTGATTGACAGGCTGTTATAAGCGTTAGATATCTATATTTGATGCTTATACAGTGTAGTGCACTTTGGTTGATGGTTGATTATTTTTCAATGCTATTATATGTGTGTAATGTATGAAAATCCATATAATTAACATTATATGGTGATTGATTGGGCCTCATTCCAATATATAAAATAAAGGTTCATGTGTTGACAGTACTCATCCATTGAGATTGGTCATGTGTTGAACGAAATATTTTAGTAATAAAATTTACATCTTTATCAATATAAAATAAAGGTTCATGTGTTGACAGTACTCATCCATTGAGATTGGTCATGTGTTGAACGAAATATTTTAGTAATAAAATTTACATCTTTATCAATATAAAATAAAGGTTCATGTGTTGACAGTACTCATCCATTGAGATTGGTCATGTGTTGAACGAAATATTTTAGTAATAAAATTTACATCTTTATCAATATAAAATAAAAGTTCATGTGTTGACAGTACTCATCCATTGAGATTGGTCATGTGTTGAACGAAATGTTTTGATAATAACAACTATTTTGAAAAAGAAATATTTGAAATAGAATATTTGAAATTAGAAATATATGAAGCCGTGTTGATTAGATTGACGCCATTTTGATGTGAACGATATTTATATCGATTTTATTCATTTCGAAATGAATTGAATATAAAACGATTTCGAAATGAATTGAATATAAAACGATTTCGAAATGAATTGAATATATAACGATTTCGAAATGAATTGAATTAAAAACGTTTTCGAAATGAATTGAATATATAACGATTTCGAAATGAATTGAATTAAAAACGATTTCGAAATGAATTGAATTAAAAACGATTTCGAAATGAATTGAATTAAAAACGATTTCGAAATGAATTGAATATATAACGATTTCGAAATGAATTGAATTAAAAACGATTTCGAAATGAATTGAATATATAACGATTTCGAAATGAATTGAATTAAAAACGATTTCGAAATGAATTGAATATATAACAATTTCGAAATGAATTGAATATAAAACGATTTCGAAATGAATTGAATTGAAATGAATTCAAATTGAATTGAAATTTGAATTGAATAGAAATGAATTTTAAAACGAATTTATAAAGAAGAATTAAATTTTGATTTGAATTGAAATGGAAGTTGAAAATGTTTTTGAAACGAATTCAAACTATTTATATAATTCGTTTTAAATAGAAATCGACGAAATATATTATATATATTATATATATATAATATAATGGCCTGAATAGAACGCGCCGCGCCGCGGCAGTTCGTGAATTTCGACCATTTAACTCAAACGGACATTACGGGAGATCCGACCGTCGGATTCTCCTAAAACCGGAACCGTTGGGTTCGTATCGAAAAGAGCTTTCTAACGAATATTAGAAATTTATAATCTAACGGTTGGATTTGGAGTTACGTCCAAATCAAATTTGAAAAAGGTCGTTGTAAGTGCAGTTCGATGGCCGTTGATGGAAATCGACTGTAAGGGCCTTGATAAAATTATTAAAAATATTAATAATTTATGTAAAATCATAAGAAATGATTTGTGGAAATTTGGGATGAAAAACTCCATATTTGAAAAGATAAAAATAGATTTTTATCGAAATGAACTAGTTTTGAACTAGAAATATAATTCTATTTATTTTTAAATAAATAAATTGAATTTAAAAAGGGTTTTAAAAATAACCAAAATTTCCAATGATTGCATTGGAATGGATTTGAATCGAAATTGTCTTCGGAATATTTCGATGTTAGAATTCGTGATTATACAGGTGTTGTTATGGAAATTTGAAAGATATATATTTATATCGTTATTTCCAATACGACATTTGTTAATCGTAGAATTTGATATTGAATATAAGCCGATATATTTTCTATTCAGAGCCTTATATTGAATATCAAATGTGATTTGGGTTTGTCGTGAATGGTGTCTTCACTAACACTGTTCTTGAACCTAGTTGAGAAAAGATTAAATCTTTTTATTTAGATTTAATGAAGTGTACCGATTAAATAATATTTAATTGGAATTGAATTGATATTGATTTTTGGGTTTATCATGAACAGTGTTTTAAACAACACTCGTTCTTTAACCCGATAATTAATGAATGTGATTTTGGGGTTTATCGTGAACTGTGTTTTTAAATGACACTGATTCTTTAACCCAGTTAAAGATTAAAACTAAGTGTAGTTTTAATGAGTCTTTAATTAGATTGAAAAGATCGAAAATGGGGTACCACCAGTTTTGCTCCAGGCGATAGTTAAATCTTTAATTAGATTTGAACGTGAAATGGTAATTGAATTTACCGATAACACCGTGGTGTTAGATATGAAGTATTACCAGTTTTACTTCATGGGATAAATAGGTTGGGATTGGGAAATTAAAACAAATGATTACTTCGGTAAGTTTCGTAAATCCCGACTAGTTTTGAATTGATATTCGAATAGATTAAAGAATAAATTCAAGAAATTTATCTTGGATAAAATTAATGGGAACCCTTCCCTATGAATGTGAAATTTAGAAACTAACTGTCGGTTAGCTAAGCAGAATGGTTTTCTGGATATTGATCTGATGTTGGTTTCGGCCTTCGGGGTTAATATTTGGGGAATTATTCTCTTGATTAATTTACGGTTAGTGACTGATGAATTGGAATGAGGCGTAGGTTGTGTTTGTGTAACACTTATTTAAATATACGTGAGTTATTCGGAAAGACCGGGTTTATCCCATTCTGAATAACTGATACGACGATAAGTCGAAGATGAAGACGATGGTCGAAGACCGGAAGTCTTCACGTCGTTTGGGTGATTACTGATGATCTTGATTGGGCTGTACACCCAAGAAGATGGAAACAGTTGGTGATCGTCCAGACGTACTTGGAGATCGATGGATATGCGGGGTACTAGGTGCCCCCGGTTTCGTTCAGACCCAGAACGGACTTGTAAATGGACTGTGTGTCTGACATTGGATTTTAGTCCGTGTGATTGATCTCTATTAAATATATATCTGTTTGGCGGCGGAGAATTTATTCTCTTGCTTAACGCCCTTCTCTGAGACGTACGAGCTCAGGGGTTATATATTGATGGATATCAAACGCATGGAGTGAATTGCCTGTATGGCATGCCTAAGTGGCAATTGATCGAGGCTTCTGTTGAAAAGCAAAGTCTTGTGGTGATGATCAAAGCAAGGCCTTTGTGGCGTAGCTTTGTGTAACGTTTACTTCGCGAGTATCACACCCGGTATGAACCAAAAACGGGAGACGGACCTCAGGAAGGGCATGCGTTTCCTTCTAGCTAAAAAGTGGCGTCAGTGGTTTTACACGCCCTGACGAGTTTGACTTATGTGGTAGTTGCTGTTGCGAGGCGCCTCGGTTTGATCGGACGATCCGGGTCCGATGGAGTCATTTAGTTGGCTCACCTACGCCCCATAGGGTGGGGAAACGCATGTTCAGGCATTTTAATCCACATCGGTGGACCGGCCCTGACGATCCAAAGGCTTGACTGAGTACTTGCCTGAGAGGCGGGCTAGAGCGTCTCGAATCGGTTGAGGACTATCTTTTGCCTCGGTTCATTGACGGAAATCCAATTTCCAAATACGTGACATTTGTGGTTTTATTTGTAAACCTATATATGGCGACATGATATATGGTACCCATGCCGCCTATGATTGATACTTATGATTTGAAGTTGTTTTATTCACTACGCACTTTTAATAGTATAAAATGATTTGTTTTAAACGTATCAAGCATTCTTTGGCTGTTATAAGGGAAAACCCTATCCTCGGCTGCGTTGCATTGTGTGATGGGACCTGGGTCTTATAACAGCTTCATTTTTCTTTATTTAGCATTGCGCTGTTTGTTTTATGCACTGGTATTCTTGGGAGGAAACCCGTTCCGTGTTATACGGCGTGGTCCCTTGGTTTACCTAAATTTAAAATAAAGATTAATAACTGTTTTAGTTCTCACACCAGTCCCATGACTGACCTGGAGTTTATTATTTTAACCTAAACTCTGGGTGCCCTTATTTTGACACGGGCAGCTAGTAGTTTTGGTTTTGCAGATTTATATTCACAGGATCCTGGTTTACAGCTGGAACGATATCCGGAAGGCTTTGTATCCATATATCCCTTCTAGTTGTGTATTGTATTATTTTCCGCTGCTATGTACTTAAATGTAATTTAAATCTCTGATATTTCTGTGTAATATTCATTTATACTATGTATATTCTTGTAATCTGATGCATTGTTGTAACATACAATGAAATGTTCTTCTGTATGCGTTCAGTTGTGGCTTGTTCTCGAACTATCCGCCGCTTTCCTTTACGGGGAAGTTACGGGTTTTCACAGTAAAATGGTAAAAGCTTTGATAATCGATTATTTAACTATCAAAGGAAAACATCATTAACACAACGATCTTATTTCAAAATGGAAATTTTATCGATCAATCATCAATCAACATTTTTCCCTTTTAAATTAATTTATCACTAATTTATTCATTTCCCCATTTCATGTTTCCATATATTCATAAATTCTTATTTTCTAAATTTAGAAAGTATACGTTATTAACATTGGAAAACATTTCCATTTCTTATTCACGCATCACAATCCTCCCACATTTATCAATCTCTAACTGTAAACTAGTAAGAGAACAATTCCTCGAATATCAACCCCGAAGGCCGAAACCAACATCACATCGACACCCAGAAAACCATTCAACTTAAGTAATCTCTAGTCAGTTTCTAATTTCTTTAGTCTCATTTCTTAATTTCTTATCAAATCCTTTCTTATGCAACACTCGGATTTGGTTTACGAATCCACCTCTCTTACGAAAAATATTGATTATAACGATAGCGTTATAATCCCTGTTTCCAAAATATTTAACTTTGAAATATAATTTTGATTCGTTACTTTAAATAAATAAATAATAATTTATTTATTTAAATAAATTATTAGTTTCAACCCAAATATTAAATATCTTGTCAATTTCTGAATTCTATAATATATAATTTCTAAAAATAAATCATTCGACATAATTGAGTTCTAACCATAAATCCTTATGGATTTATTCAATTCTAATTACATTTCGAACATCCAAACAATTCCATCGCTTTCCTTTGAAAACAATTCCCCATTCCACAATTTAGTTCATTCTTAAATTCACAGTTGAATTTTTATTTCCAAAACCCAATTCCCTTTTAAATGTTCTCATTCGCAAAAATATATTTACTTCAATCCATCATTCACATCAAATGTGAATAATATTTCCTTTTTACATCAAAACAGTTTGATTTCGCATTTGAAATATTATCCCCAATCCAAATTTTATTTATACTTCCTTTTAGAGTTATTCATAAAAATGTTATTTTTATTTCAATCGTCTATACTCTAGTTTATAAATTCCTTTACAACTTCTTAATTCAAATCCAATTGGAAACATCTGTTTTAAAATTGATTATAAATCTTGTATTTACATTTCAAGTCTGTAGTTAATCAATTCCTGAATTTCAACCTCTTACTTATTCCTGAATCTCTTTTTATTTAAATTTCAATTGATTTGATATACATCCTTTAAATTCAGTATTTACTTTAAATTCTCCTTTTTATATTCGAAATAATATTTATGGTATTTAAAATACCAAAATAAAAATGGCCAGTATTATTTTAGCATCCAAACATGATATAATCAATCACAGATTATGCATCACATCGTATATCGTGATAAAACATTAATATAAATGTTGAAGAATCCAGCAGGTTCCCTCCAACCTGTTTTAATGCATCCACAGATGTTAAACACATAAATAATAGCAATTTCATTTCAATATGAAATATTCTAATAAACAGAATCAATATTTAATAACGATATATATAATATAACTATATCTATAATTTCAAACAATTAATTAGCAATTCATCCAAGAAATCATCGCAATCAATCATCATTTATCAATACTATATTACGTTTATAAAAATATAAACTGGACAGAGTTAGCGAGTTCACACACTTTGGTCGTAAATCGTTAAATAACGATTAACAATCATTGATTCAGATCTGACATTTTATTTCACATAAATTGAGACGAGCTCCAAATCAGTTCCATTGTGTAGCCCTCATCCATACGATCCCAACGGATCTTGTTTCATTGAATTCTAATAATGTATGCTCAAGTTATAACGATTACAAGTTTGTACACTTATTAAATTTAAAATTAAATTTATATATACAATTTTAATTGGGCCTTACCAATAATACACTGGCACATCTTCCTTCATAAGAAACCAGACCCGCAACTAATATCCTTTATTCCCCGAATACAACACTGCTCCATTCCATGTCATTCACACAAACTTTATCCTTCCAATGCTCCTCCATTTCTCTATGAAATCCCAAATCGAGATCACTGCTAGCTTCCCCATAAAAATATCGATGCCCCATACTCTTCTCCTATAACTCACACACATGATAATTATCGCATCATCCTAGAATTCTCGTGCACTGCTCAACAATGATTGACGTTTTTTTCCTTTCAATTTCGCCAAAAAACCTCCTACAAGATCTAAACTCTATTATGATCATCACGACATTCTCCATTCTGCTCAAAACCCCTTCAATAGCTCATGAACTGGAACCCTAGGTGATGCTGGATAAATACAATGGCCAGAATGTTCATCGAGCTTAACAAAACTCATTTGAGATTGAAGCATACAACACCAGGAGTTCAAAATGTTCATCTCACACTTTATAGGATTTAATCTACTTTGTTTTGGTTTTTACAAGAATGTTTTCCCGCACGTCTCAAGTTTGAGTTGAAGAACTGGCGGCTACGACATTTGTTGACCAGGGAAAAATGATATTAGGTTTAATGAACATGTGTAGTATATATAGGTAGATTTAAATAATTTTTTATTATTTTATTATATTCCATTTTTATCAATCGCTGCTTTTATTTATCATTTTAAAATTTGTATAGTCACATACGATATCCAATTCTGACCAAAATGGATATACAGCTATACTTTGACATTATGGATCCAATGAAACTTGTTTCGTCGAATTCCGAGTCCATTTATTCACAGCGTATTTTTAAAATCAAATTATTGACTATTTTTCACATTAAAATCGCGTATGGCCACATATTGACTCCAAAAATCACGAAATTTGAAATTTAACAATAATTTAATATTCTGAATCTAACAAAATTAATTTCGTCGAAAACGGAAGTCATTTGCAAAAATGTCTATTTTCTAAGGTCTAAATAAACCAATAAAATATTAATATATTAAAAAACAATTTAATTTAATATTGATAAATTAATATATCATATATATATATCCCAATATAATATCATATAGCTCCAAAATATACATACCTAGATTTATAACTCGATATTTCAAATCCAGGTTAAATTGATATTCAATTTATAATAAAAACCCTTTTTATTATATAAATAAATCGTTATAAATTATAAACGAATTCCATAGCAACTTTCTGGAAATTTGATTTGGACATAACTTACAATCTATAATACGAAATCTTGATTTTTCTCTTCCATTAGAAAAATATCTTTCAATCGATTCAAATGTTTCTTATTTCAAAGAAATCTGATTTAAAATGGATTATGTATATTTAATTGAAGTTTAAAACTCAATATTACAAACTACCGCAACGTTATGGGTCTGTTTTAAATTATATTATAATTAATACGTTCAGTTTTCATTTATTAAGTATATTCGTTATTATAATTTAATTCTAAATTGAAATAATTCTTATAAATAATCCAATTTACACAATATTGTCAATTCAACTTAACTTCGATAATTTGAAATTAAATATATTATTCTATTATTCATATTAATTAAATATTCAATATTATTTAATTCAAACCATTGAAATCTCTAAATCACTAATTAAATTAATTAATTATTGTAACTGTAAAAATCCGGGATGTTACAGGAACCCCTCTATCTATTTACCTTGGAAAAAGGTGGATAAAGTGATCAAGGAATGGGAATAATGACTAGAGTGACAGAAAGGACTCCTCAAATGACAAGTGGAAATGATGAACATATTTTTGCTTAGATGGATAAACTCGGAAGGACAACAGTCCAAGGAATAGTATCTGGGGATCCCCTACTAAATCTCTTTGGAATGGCACTAAACTGGTTCAAATCGGAGGTAGCCCTTGAGCTGCTGGTGATTTGGATTACGGCACTCTGGCTTGACGTGTTATTGGTTCAAGTAATGGGAATTTGGATCATGCATATGCATGTGATGGATTAAATCGCGAAAGAGATCCTACAGCTCTTGGAATTCGGTCTATACCCGAGAGCGCTCCTCAGGACAAGGGCAAGCTGGATAACTTCTTAGACCAACATACACCTATATAGACTAAACATCAGAGGAACATGTGTAGGATTAAACAATTGGGAACATCTTCTCAGTAATGGAAATTGGATCGTGGATGTGATTCAACCATTTTATCAAGGTGGGATGTCTCAACCATATATGGACTGCGTCAATCGTACCTCCTTTACTTAGGTCATAAAGAATTCTCGAAACCCAGCAGAATTCAAACTGCCGTTGGGATTTGGTTTAGGTAGTTGGAATTGGAATCAATCGACAACTGAAATACTTTAGTTAAAGGGTCATCGAACAGTTCGAGGCCTGCATCTAACAACCCAAGAACATCACGACTTTCATGATAATTAAGAAGAGGAAAAGAGAAACTCAGCGATGGTTTAATTCGACGGTGACGTCGGTGGACCACAGTGACCCGTTTATGGTACTTATAGCTTCCAGTTCAGGCATATTGGATAAAACATACTATAAGATCTCACCGGAAAGGGATCCTTCAAGGGTCCTTGGCGAATTTTATTTTGAAGCAAATAGATTTCTATGTGAAGAGGATGCGGGAAGTAATAAGGTGACTGTCGAGGTTAACATGGCTAAGGATGGAGGATCGTCTAGATCAAGAAAAAGAAATGAAAAAGCTTAAGGAAAAGCCTTAGTTGGAAATGACCGGAATGTTCAACAATTGAGAGAAAATAAGTTCTCTTCATACACTAAGCTCAAGGATTATCTAGAAGACATCTATCTAGATATTTATGAAATTTCTCCACTTAGAAAGCCTCCTGGAAGAGAGCCAACTCAAAGAGAAAGGAAATCTTGTAAGTGTTGTTTGTTCCATGAACTAGATGGTCACAACCCAAACAACTATCGGCATTTGTGGGATATGGTTGAAGAACCTGTCAAGCTTGGAGATCTGGCAAAATATGTCAAGAATAAGGATGAAGTAGTGAAACAGGGGCAGTTGCCTACTTCCCTTTGGAAGAGGAACGAGCCAGGATATAGCTCACATGGGTTAATCATCAATTGATATGATTCTCTTTATCTTGGATTCTTTGGTTTGATTTTCTGGATTTTAGTCTTTTATATTTTGGTTTTGGATGGCTACATACGCCTACCTATGTACAGGATTATGATTTAATCCCTATGCATGCTCTGTGCCTGGTAATAAACCATTCTCTCTTTAGGCCATAAATTTGTAATAAAAACGACTAAGCTAGATCACCCACGCACGAGATTAAGATGTAATCCCTAAGCATGCTCTATACCTGATGATAAACTATTTGATTTTCTTTTGGATTTGTAATAACACAACACCATAATCGCCAATTGGCAACTCTTATTTTTTTCAACTGCCAACACTTATATGTGTTGTTGACTAGTGACACTTATATGTGTTGCAGTAGCAAAAATGTGTCACCAAAAATGTGCCAACACTTTTATGTGTTTGGTCAACTCTTCTTGTTTAAGGGCAAAAGGGTAAGTTTCCAAACATAACCCTAATCGGATGCTCAACGCTTTGTCCTCAACGCTTATTCTTTCCAGGCCGCAACATACGCAAATAAACAGAATGGACTTGGAAGATTGAAATCAACGATTAGATCATCAACATCAGAGACACGGAGGAAATCAAAGAATTGAAATCTTGGATTAAAAGAATGGACTTCGAATTGGGGCTTCTAGGGATTGGGGATTCTAGGAATCACGGCGGCTTCTAGGAATCACGATAAGAGGTAAAAAAAATCGATTTCACTTCTAGGAATTTACTTTCGATTCCTTAAGTTGTTCAAATTTACTTTCGACTTCCTTAAGTTGTTCGTACCTTTGATTATGTCAATTTTTATCTTCTTAACAGATTCGAACCTTAAGAATGTTAAGGTCGCGGTTTCAATCATTGCCTGGTGTGTTCAATAATCGACTGATCCCAGTTAATAAATCTGATTCTAAGAAAAAGGGCTTGCGTGCTGCTTTATCCACTAAAATTGCTAAGGTTGAATAGTTTTCAGTTGATAATTTAAAGTTCAAAAGGATAAATTTTGTTTGTAACACTATTAGCGGTTCAGATACCAGGCAGTAAGGAGAAGGAAGCAGTAAAATTTGCTCAACTTTGGAATAAAGTAATTAGCAGCTTCCGAGAAGAAGATCTGATAAGCAATGAGTAGAAATATCACAGTTTATTTATTTATTTGAGTTTTGATCATTGATGGATAGTACTGACCCTTGTGTTTCAGGGAAATGGATTTGTTGCTTGTTCCTTATTGGACTGATCAAGATCTAGATCTCATCCGGTGGCCACCATTTTTACTCGCTAGCAAAGTGTCTGTGTATATAGCTTACAATTAGCGATTTAATGTACTTTCTGATTTGTTCTGTATACTGGTGCATCTTTAACTTACATATTCCAGTTGCACTGAACATGGCCAAGGACAGCAATGAGAAAGACCGCGAATTGAAGAAAAGAATCAATACTGATGGATACATGTTTTGTGCTATTCGAGAGTGCTACGCATCATTTAAAAACATCATCAATTATTTAGCTCAGGGAGATCAGGAGAAAGAGTAAAGAATAATTATCTGAACCTGACCTTTCATTTATTAAGTATCGGCTGACCATTTTTTAATCTTTATATAGGGTCATCAGTCGTATATTTGCTGAGGTTGATAAGTGTATAGCCAATGACTCTCTTATTAAAGATTTGAATATGATTGCTCTTCCCGGTTATACAACCATGTTGTCAAGTTGATAAAGATATTGGTATATAATTTTTGTATAGAGTTTTTACGTTCCTTGCTGGTAATTCGTAAATGATTTTTTCCTTGTATATAACTATCTTATTATTTTAGATGGATAATCAAGATAAAGCAAGAGGCCAGGTTATTACTCTTTTCCAAGATATGCTTGAGGTGGTCACAAGAGATGTAATGGAGGAAAAATTTTCTAGGCAAGGAAATTTCATAGTTTTCTCTTTCTGTTGTCACTTTGCTATTTAAAAGAAGTGAAATTGCAATGGTGTTATCATTTCTTTTAATGCTTAGGTGGGAATACGTTTTATTACCTTTTTTTGTGTGCGTATCTGATATTTTTCTGTTTTTGTTTTTGGTAATAAATTGCTAGAGTCTTTAGCATTTACTTAAATGCTGCTAAAAGTAAAACATCAAATTTTCAACTGCAGAAAATAATTAAAAACCGACTTAACTCATAAATCTGGTCGTAACGAGTTTGCAATCTGTCCTCTAGTGTAATTACATACCTTTTGGCGTATAACTCTATATTTGATTATATAACACCCTTTCTGTTTGAAAAACGCAGTCTTTTAGTTATGATATCAGATCAGCAAGTTCAATTGTTTGCTGCTAAGGCTATCAACTTTCCTCTACCAGAGTCAGATGCATGGAAAGAGAAGGCATGTTATTTTTTCTTAAGCAATATTTTTTCATTTTCCTTATGTTATCTAAACTGACAATTTGTTACTCTTACTAGATCAAAAGACTTTTTCTATTGTTAACTGTAAAGGAATCCGCAAGGGATGTACCAACTAACCTTGAAGCAAGAAGGCGGATGACTTTCTTTGCAAATTCTTTGTTCATGGACATGCCTGATGCTGCAAAAGTTCGCAACATGCTATCGTTTTCGTAAGTATTTGCATCAACACATTCTTATTTCTTTATCTTGACACAACCATTTGTTATTATTTTTAGCATAGCTAACATTTGTATTTTTTCCTTTTACATGTTTATTTTGACATCTGATACACTTTGTAAAGCGTATCTTGAGATTCTAATAAACATTTGCATATGCTGAGTAAGAAAATACCTTTAAAGATTAAAAGATATAATCATAATGTACTGGAATTGTTATTGATATGTTTCATGCAACGCTTGTTTGATTGCTCAATTTTTTTGGCATGCAGATCAACTCCATGTAGAATAGATACCCATTTATGCCTCTGTCGTGGGAGAACTAATAATGTATTCATGTTTTGATGCTTGGTGTTTTTCTTTTTTTCAATTATATTAGTTAAATGAGTAGATACGCTAGTTTGCATGTTGGGATACATTAGCGTGCTTCTTGCTTCTTTTCTGTGCACTTTACGGTCCATATGTCAGATTTGTGGACTGGATGACAGTAACCTTGTTTACTGACTATCCATCTTGTAGAGAGTAAATAAGTGCATTGATGCCTCTATCACATTGGAAATGAAACTGTAGAAGATCCATCCCCTGATTGATGTTTTCCAACAGTTGTGAATAGTGTGCACGTTATCCTTGTTCTGGTCTTTTATTATGTAGTTCATTGATCATTTTCACTCAACTGGGTTCACAATATAAAATTTAATTTATTTATCTCAGGTGAACGTTTAAAGTGATATGAAAGTTGTTCTAGCTTATTATTTACTGCTGCCCATCTACATTTATGTTACAAAGCATTACACTTTTGTTTCAGTGTTTTGACCCCATATTACACTGAAGACGTTCTTTTTTCTTCTTTTGGTCCGGGTGAGCCAAATGAATATGGTGTTACCATACTTTTTTTACTTGCAAAAGATATACCCTGGTTGGTGATCCTTTACTGGAGCTTTAGATTATAATAAACTGTTTGTAAAGTAGTAATTTTTTTGTATGATCTTAGATGAATGGAAGAATTTCCTTCAATGAGTAGAATGCAAAGTAGAGGATGAAATCAGAGGAAATGAAGATTTAGAAGAGGAGCTTCATCTGTGGGCATCTTATAGGGGTCAAACATTGACAAGAACTGGTATACCTCATTTGTCTCGGTGGCTGTTTTTTTTTCTAGTGTTTTTTACTTTACCCCTAGAGTTAATAGCGAAAGTAAACTTAAAACCTTCAAATGTTCATATTACTACCCATCCCCTTGGGTTTCAAAATTAAATTACAATATTTATTAAAACAAAAATGAACTCCTAGGCCTTTTTTTGAGCCTTTTTGAACTTGTTAGCGAAAGGGAATGTCGGGAAGGGAAAAAATGTTCTTACCGTCGAGGCTTATATCCACCATTGAGGTGGTTGTCAAACAATCCTTTTTTGTTGTATGCAAAACTTTTTTTAGAATATTGATTCCTCGATCATCACCATGGGCTTGACAATGTAGGATAGTAAAAGACCTGGATATATTTTAATCCTAATATTAATTTTTGACAAGTGTCGTGAAATTTCATCTTTTTAAATGAAAATTAACAATGACTATTATTGATACTTTGATCATTTATTTCCTAGTTAGAGGCATGATGTACTATAGAAAGGCTTTGGAGCTTCAAGGTTTTCTAGATATGGCCAAGGATGAAGGTAATTCTGAACCTAAGTAACCATGTTTTAAGCTCTGGTATTTATGCTTGCACACTAAGTCACTAACAAGTCAAATATGTGATTCCGTTCAGAAATTCTGGAAGGTTATAAAGCTACAGAGTTAGCATCTGAGGAAAATTCTAAAGTTGGAAGATCACTATGGGCCCAGTGCCAAGCTATAGCTGATATGAAGTTTACATATGTGGTCTCCTGCCAGCAATATGGTATTCATAAGCGATCTGGTGATGTTCGGGCTAAAGATATACTACAGCAGATGAAAACGGATGTATGGTTAACTTTCAGTATTATAAACCTGCTATGCATTGTCGTTTCGTTTACGGAAAAAAGGAGCATGAATATGTACCATTAGCACAGTCGTGAATCTATGCACTAGTTATATCCGTGGTGCAAATATGAACCTCCACCAACAACAAAGTCTAAATTACCTTTGGTACAGTTATGTTATAGCTCATAAAAAAACAACGACAACGACGATGGTAATCACACGGTCTAGTACTATATGATCTAAAGGCTCATAAAAAAACCAATTACCATTTGTTTAGTTGTTTTATGTAAGTGGATTGGCCTACTTCAAATTTACTTTCAACTTCCTTAAGCTGTTCGCACCTTTGATTATGTCAATTTTTATCTTCTTAACGATTAGTTGTGTCTTATTTAATATTGAGAGCTGCATTTATTTAACAGGTAATGAGCATTGTAAAGTACACAGAAGAAGGAATGCAAAGACTGTACAGTGGAGCATGTCAAATTGAGAAAGTTATAAATGCTTTTTCATCCTCTACTAATTTATAGTTTTCAATCAATTTGATTCTGCATTTGTCTTTGCATTGATTTTTCAGTTTCTAATGTTCTCAAATTAATTCGATGCACCTTCCATAATATAAAATAACACAAACCATAATGTTAATTGAAATTCAGTGTGCTTGTATTGTTGACATGCAAATCCCTATATAAGGAAAAAACAGACCAGCAATCTGGGTTGGCGACTTAGTTTTGCAAAATTGAGTCGGCGGCTCAGTTTTGCAAAACTGGGTCAACGACTCAGTTTTGTTGTTTATAAATACACTTGTTATTTATCAGTTTTGCAATTTCTAATTTCTGTAAAAATGAGTGCATTTATATTTTGTAGGCACTTGTAGAGAATGAGGAAAAAAAATAGAATTTGGAATGTAATGTCAACGAGAAAGCAAATACATGTGACCTTGACAATGATCCCATCTTCAAAGTTTTTGGTTTTGATAAAAAGAAAAATTATTGTTGTGCAATTAGCTCCAATTCTTCCGTAAAGCAAGTGAAGATGATACAAGCTTCAAAATCAATTGCCAAGGAGAATAAAAAGGAAGATTTTCGTCAATGGTCTATGGAATTGCAAAATCAAGTTGCAAGTCAAGTGGTGAATCAAGTGTCAATAAAATCAACGATATTATGGTATTTTGAAAGTGTAAAATTTTGTATTGTTTTTTTTATAATTTGAACATGATATTATGGTGTTTTGGAATTGGAAGCATGTAACAAATATTTGAGCATTATGGAGATGTGACATTGTTGAATTTGAAATATGGAAGTGTACTGAATCTTATATTGAATTGATTTGTTGAACCATATATGTGATTGGAAATCATTAAAGACATGTTATACTCATTTATTAGTGTTAGCCATTTATGTATGCCAACATTTATAAGTGATAGTAGGATGATGTACTGACATTTATAAGTGTTACTATATCTTATGGTTCCAACATTTATAAGTGTTAGCAATGAATATGTTTTTAACTCTTATAAGTGTTACCATATATTATAGTTCCAACATTTATAAGTGTTAGCAATGAATATGTTTGTAACACTTATAAGTGTTACCATATCTTATAGTTCCAACATTTATAAGTGTTAGCAATGAATATGTTTGTAACACTTATAAGTGTTAGCAGTCACTCTGTTTGTAACACTTACAAGTGTTACAGGAAATTCCTCACAGGCCGTTGGTGACACATAAAAGTGTTACAGAAATTATTTGTAACACCTGTACTTGTTGGGAATCCGCTGTTTTGGTGTAGTGTAACTTATAATTTTGAAATTTAATAAAATTACTTCACTTATATCGATTATGCTTGTGAAATATGGAATTTGAATTTCAAATTTTAATAATTGTTCCCTATGTATGGATTATAATTGGGAAGAGTCAGGCCGTCTTGTCAAGGTTTGATAAGATCGGTCAGTCAAGGCTCGAGTATGGATTATACTCAATTGGATTTGAGATGTCTTTAAGGACTTGACAAAGAAGTTTACTTGGTTTTTTGTGGGCATGGATTATACCCACATTGGTTAGGCTTGGAAAGTCCATGGATTTCGGATTGGATGTTCCATAATTCAGATTTCTCGTGTTTCTCTGATTTCTTTGGTTTTCTGGATATCCAGATTTCTTGGATTTGAATTTCGGATATTCTGGACTCGCTCTTCTCTTATAATATGATCCGGAGTAATCGTCGAACTTTATTGGCTTCAGATTTGAATTTCATTTTTTGATTTTATATTAATACAATCCAATGAGATCGTGGTTTTTTGGATTTCTAGTCTTTTGTTATTGGATTCTTATTTGGACTTCTCTCGAGTTACAACTCACTGATTGTAAAAGTTCAGATTATCCAAAATACATCTATAACCACCCAAAAATTCTGATATTTTTCAAACTTCGAGTTTTGAAAATTTGGAATAATCGCGCACGGTTCTGGATACATACACTTATTTTTAATATGATTCTAAAATGTATAACGATCATATAAGTTACTTATATCAGTTTGAGATTTTTTGATAGTATTTAAATACGATTTTTAAATATGAATAAATACATTTTAATTAATAAAAGAAAGTAAGAAACTCATATTTTAATTTTGTTTATATAAATGAGTTTGTTAAATAAACCGTAAAAATATGACTATAAAATGTTTTTGCAGAAAATCCACGATTCAACCAAAATAAGTTGTACAAAGGTTTTGCAACTTAAATAGTAAAATGTACATATTTTAACAAGTATTTAAATGTCTATTGAGTTAATAAAAAGATTAATTAAGTTAAAGAAATAACTAACTAAGTTAAGTATATAAAACAAAGTACCAAATCAAAACTTTTTAAAAGAAATCTCTTTATTAACTTATATGAAATCCTAAGTCATGACATGCATGGAAAAGGAGCACTTCCTAATGTCATCATTTCATACTTTCCATCCTAATCAATACACATCACATAATCAAGGTATAATAGAAATGATAAAGTAATGGAAGTTAAATTGGTAAGTTGCCTTTTAGAATGCAACTATAAATAACTCCACCCTTTCTACCATTTCAACACACAGCTTCTTTTCTTGTTCTTCTTCCTAAGCTATTTTATGGACACTTCTTGAGAAGTAGGAGGGTTAAAAATGGAGGAACTGCTTAAGCATTAATCCACTAATTACTCTCTAGCTTTTTAAAAGTTGACCAAAATTTCTTTATCTCTTTTGAACTTTGCCTTTGGGCCTAATTCATCATGGAAGACATGATTAGCAAGTAAGAAGTGAAGGAAGGTGAGAGGAAGAAGAGGTTCCAAGGATAGGCCATCAGCAATGGTGGAGGAGAAAGAATAAGATGATTGGGTTTGGGCTTGACCCATTTAGGCTTGAGTGAGACCGTTTCATTTATTTTTAATATCTAAACTTCTAAAAATCATAACTCGCTCATTTTAGCTCTGTTTGACACATCGTTTTCGGTGTTGGAATCATATTCACGAGTTGACACGTTAGTATAAAACATTGACACGTTTGGTTAAGTATAAATTTCTGATAAATTATTAGTAACTAAATTTAATTACGACGAAGGTAGTTAGATAATTTTTTATCGACATTTAATTAGTAAAAAAAAATTCCCAGTTTTTTATTATAAGTTGAATTAACAATTACAGACATTTATTGAGCAAGATAAAACATCGTTCTGTGCTTGCAAGTAAAATGATTATTTTGTAGTTCATTAATATGTTGATTAATTAATACTGAATAATTGAAGTATTATCTATTGACCGTTAGTTATTGATTGTTTGTTTGATATATACTCGGGCAGTTTATGAGCAATTAATTATCCATAGCCATGGGTTGGGTCGAATAGAATTACAAGCTAACACCTTGTGATTTATTTCACAATTTGACTATAAGGTGTTTAGCAATAAATTGGATTGTCATCGGAAACAAATGTTTAGAGTCAATCAAATAACTTGACCGCCTTAGGGTGACAGAGAGATAAAATCTAGGCTTGGGTTTGAAAACCCAGTTTCCGGCTCTCCCTGGCTATCCAGACTGGCCTAACGCATGAGATAGTGAATTTGATGTACTCGGACCAGATCTTCTTAATAATATGGAATATAGCCAAAATTTAAGTGTTTATTGCAGTAATCGCTTTATTAGTGAAATGTAAACATGAACATCTTGTGATTAGAATCTCACGCTTTGACTATAAGATGTTTCATATAGATAAATCGATAAGTTAAGAAATGGAAAAAATTTCGAAGACTAAACCTGATTGCTTTTAAATGATTATTATGAAAGATTTGCAATTGGAAACTATTATAGATTTTATCTATTGATGTAAATGATTTTGCCAATTCGGGATATAAAATGATTTATTATGTTACCAATGATTCGGGTAACCCGTAACTAAAAAGTGGGAATATGTTTGGGTATGGTTCGCTCTTGGGATAGAGGAATATACTTATATTATTGATGGCGTGAAGGCTGGGACCATGTTGTCATGTTATTGGGAGAAACCTCTCGGGATTGGTTGCATATATTTTGATATGCTTCTATTGTAGATAATTGAGATTTTCATAAATGATTTGTTTTTAAATCCCGTAGTGAAGTATGATTTGATATGAAAGAAGTATATATTATTTCAAAGGTTTTGAAATAAAAACTCGGGAATAAAGTCCAAGAGATAATTTTCGCAAAGATAAATAGATTTAAAATCTAAATGTAAGGATTAAGTTAAGTGCGTAGTTTTGGGAATTGCATATTGTTTGTTGCATTGTTGGCTCCATGAGTTCTATTTGCAATAGGAGAACTATGTTGGTTTGATCCTGTTTCTAATTGGGTACCCAATTAGATAGGGGTACGTAGGTAGTCACAAGTGGTAGTGATACATCCCCTTAAATAACATAACATTTTTATGTTTGCTGTTTGCAATATATCAAGTATTGATATATCTTTAATGCTTAATATTTTATTCCATATTTACATTATTTATTGAGTTCGTAGGATTTGATAGGGCCGTTTCTCTCACTTGAGTGCACAATAGTAGATGTGTAACATTTAAGTTAGGTATGCACACCTAGTATATTAAAAGGTCTCTGATAGTTTGTTGATTAAAAATTGTATCCAGTGCATTTAGTAATGTCAAATATTTATCAAATACTTATTATTAAGTTGGTAGTTTTCATTCGTAGTTTTAGAGCGAACAAATATTTCAGTAATTTTGACTGTTCTGAAATCTGGGTCGTCATAACATCTTTCATAGAAAGACATGTTTTATGAAGCAAGTGTTAATCAACCTTTTTGCAAGACCTTACGCTTTAGACTTGGACATCTGGAACGCTTGTGGCTCGAGTACGAACTTGTACAAACTCGGATAAGCGTAAAGACCGACGTTGGCTTGAAAATCTGAGATTTACCCAACTCAGATTGGTCATCGCTAGGCATCGTCCGATCACTCAAAAATGGCCTAATCGGCTAGTTGGATCACTCTGTATTCACTTGATCTATCATACTCAGGATCAGATCGATCACTTCAAAAAAGTTTGATAGGCACGTGTCGATCACTTGTAAACCAAGGATCGGACCGATCCGACACTTGCTCGATCATTTGGTAAGTTTGAATCAATACTCTCAAAAATCGTGACTGACATGTCCTGATCACTCAAAATGAATGGATAAACACATGGGATCGATCCAAGAAAACTTCCCAATCACCTAAACGTTCGAATCGATAGGAATCTGAGGATATCATATCATTATACTTGGACTAGGAAGGATCGAGCCAAATTAGAAGATCAACATAGTAGATCACATGAAAAAGAAGGGACCTGCATTGGTCTTCAGATTCGCATTTAGGAATTGCCTGGTTCGGTATGACTTAGAAAAAAATCAGAACAATATCTTTATTGGATGATCGACCACTTGGGAACTCAGGCGGATCAGGTGAAATGTGGTAATCAACACATGATTTTGGACGAAAACTAGATAATCGAACCCAAGACCTCAGATACGAAATTACACAAGTGCTCAGATATGAAAATTGGAGAATACCAATCCCATGAAGGATAACTACCCATCTCTGTAGTAGGGGAACAAATATGAACTTTCTTGGACGCAGTCAAACTCCGGATCGAATTTTCACTCCTTGATTATGGACGAGCATATTTCCTCTACAGCTATAAATAGGACATCAAATGGCACTTTTAAGGAATCTTTTTTGGCTTGGAATTTTTGATTCTCATACTCAAGGACTCTACCATTGGCAACACCCGATATCTTTTTTTTCTTTCTACATTTAGTAATCAAAATGGACAGTAATTGTAATCAATATCTTGCGGTAGATGTAGACGTGATTTGCCGAACCACTATAAATTCTGTGTCTCTTTATTTTTTTTGCACTTTATGATTGATTTGTTTCTGGATTTGCTTTGCTTTTCTGTGTTTTGTACCCTGATTTGGGAGTTGTGTTCGGTTGAAAAAAAATCCAAGATCAATAAAGATGAAGAGCGTGTAATGGAGAACGTTGAAGAAATTTTTTTAAGGGTCAACAAGTTCTAAAAGTTGTAAATGAGGATTATAACATAAATGTTACGGTTTTGTTGATGGTGAAGATATTAAGATTATAGCTATTAATTATATTGAATGAAACATTGATAAAAATTACGATTTCATGTCATGAGGAAAAAATTATTGACTTGAAACAAATTATGCTAATTTAAAATGGTCCTATGAAAACTATGAAATAAAAATGTTTTCTTCCTTAGAAACAAGATTAGTGACAAACATTTCTCTTCTAAATTTTTTACATAATAGAAGATTATGAAAATAACGACTTGTGTATTTGGATGAGTATGATATAAAGTTTACTGTTATTATTGTAAAGTATCTAATCACATAAAAAACATCCAAATTAGCTACTGAAGGAATTAACGACTGACACAATTTGTCTACAAAATAAAGAGAGCATGAAGGCAATCTATTATACAATGAAAATCTAATCAAATGGAAAAATTTGCATACAGGTTTTTAATAAAAGGCAACAATCGACGAAGCAATGAAATCACAGATTTATCAAGACAGGACAAAAAATACTTGTGTGCATAGCTTGTGTAACGATTCATCTTCTCGACTATCGAAAGTCGGCTCCAAATACACCTACAGAATTCAAATGTCGAGCATCCAATTATCAGAAAGGAAAATTGATTAAGTAAATAAAAGAACAATGTAGAAAGATACGAAAAGGACAAAATCTTGTAGCTCAAGAGACAACATATTATAGCACTAAAGATGGATAAACTGTCTTTTCAAGGTAGAAAGTACATCAAAGTTAGAAAAATCATCAACTGGATGTGATCTGATCAGATCTGATTAGATCAGATCAGATCCCACCCCGCATCATAATTAGATTGCTCACTCTCATTAGCAGAATCGGACCAAGGCCTAGCAGAAGAAGTCCAGTATATTAGTCTTGCACGGTACCACTATGTAAGGGCATTGCTCCTTTCTCTTCCATTCTTTTGCCTATCAAAATTTGAAGCCGGGGGGTATAATCCTACTGCAATAATTCTTGCTAAGAATCATGCCCATGTTGTGGAAATTCCTATTGGTAATGCGTTACTCCTACGACACGTCCTTGTACAATGCTCAAGGCTCTAGGCTGAAGTATAGTTGCTGGTAAGTATATATAATACATCGAATAAATATAATGTTACGATAGGTAGACAATAACTCTACTCCTTGAGCTTCATGCCCACCCAACAACAACTAGGAAAATATTTGGCCTTCCTAAGAGTTATAATGAAATAATACACATGCATGCCAAGAAAACCAGTGTGAAAAAGTCAAGTGATGTGGAACGTGTAATATTCCGTGAGACCACACCTCTGATCGCGAAACATGTTTTTACCTTGGAAGAACAACATCAATACATAATAGAATGAAAACAAATAAAAACAATGATTCAAATAGAAATAGTAAACATAAATAAGATCAACACCAGAAATCAAAAGAATGGACAAAATAAATGTGTCACTTCCAATACTTCCACTTGACAGTGTTCTTTCAAAAGCATTGTTGTGAGATGAAGCACTTCATCTTTAGGATAAGCAGAGACAATACGCCTTTGCTACCGAGGTGAAGTGACATGCTTCTTGTAATCCAGTGCAATTTTCAAGCAACACAGGAAGAGCATGTCTTTTAAGATGAAACATCTCAACGAGGTGATTTGGCTTCAGTGGGGCAATATGAATTTATATGGTATATAAGGCGACATGATTGCTTATTTCAAGAGAAGAAAACATCTTTTAGAAGTCTTCAGAGCAAGATGCGTCTAAGGTGAGTCCATTTCTATGATCTTGTCATTGTTAATGGGCAAAGAAACTTAAAAAAGTGAAGCACTCTTCTAATTTGGAAAAAGTGATATCATGCATAAGTCAACATAGACTCGTTCTTAATTCGAAAGCAATTCATCTACCCTTGAAGATGAGACAATTGTGGCGTAGTAACTTTATCTGCTTGATGTGATGCGATGCAATATTTCTAATAGAAGTCATATGGATTTCATTCCTTTGAAGGTAATACAAATATGGTTTAAAAATAACCCCCATAAAGTATGACAAGTCCATTGATTTTTAAGTCGATCCTTGTTGTCACGTTTCATCATTTATTTCTCTCTTGATTAATCTGGCCTATGTATTTGAAAGTAGCGGTTCTTCTTCCATCGCTCTCTTGTAAATAACAATTTGACTCATCTTGCATCTCCCCTACAAAGCTTGGATGTATTGATGCTTGGGCTTGGGTAAATTCTTCGATTCGAAGGTTAGGCAAGACCTGATTCATCCATCAGTGGCTCGAGTTGATATGGGCTTGTGATCCACTGAACATTGCATGGGATAACATGTAATTGCTTCTTTCTTTTTCTATTTCCTTTTTCTTCTCTCTTTCTTTCTTTTTTCTCTCTATCTTTTTTTTTTTTTTTTTTTTTTTTTTTTTAGAGAGATCATGGGGAACCTTAAGATCACAGTATTAACTGCTTCCTTTTGTTGTCTCATGAATGAATAATTAAAAGAGAGTTTAAGTATTACTAAACTCTAACTATGATTTTGGATCGAACCATGGCTTCATTTGATCTTTGACCATTTTGTTTTGGAACTTGTAGCGGGTGGCATGTAAGCAGCGTTCGGAGTTTGGCTTATGATTTTTAAGTTCAGCATTTACCGCTCTGGGATTCTACTTGGTTATTCCCTTGTTTATCAGCCTGAACATGGTTTGATCACAAGACTAAATAATATTCTTATTTCTTCCTCTAATATAAAAACAAATTGATCGAATGATATAAATCTATCGTGGTATTGATTGTGTTTAATTTTACGTCAAATAAACAACATGCACGGTGATTGTGTTTAATTTTATGTCAAATAAACAACATGCATGGTGAATTTAAATATTCTTGAGTAAGTGACATATAAACATAATAACAAAACACATTCTTGACATTAATCCAAAAGTAAACTGTATTGCTTGTCTACTACACGAGAGAGAGCGAGAGAGAGAGAGAGAGAGAGAGAGGGGGGGGGGGGGGAGGGGAGGGGGGGAGAGCTTATTATTTTAATACAATCGCTAACCGACATATCTGTCAAAGCAAAAGAGAAAAAACATAAACAAATTATTGTTTATGGTTTCAATTTATTAGACTAAATTCTGCAAACTAAAGAAATTAAAAGTGGCATACAAATTAAAACACAATTTTATCTGTATGCTATGACTTAAGGAAAACTTTTCTTTATACGAAAAAACTCATCAAGGGTAGGTATTAAAGCAAAAGCAGGCTTCCATAACTTGCATGCTAATATCCTGCTACTGCGTAGTCACTCATCAGCTTTAATTTTACATATTGATCGCTAATGACATATTGTTCTACAACACCAAAAGACTAGACCAAAATAACTGGTAAATAACTGACGAAATACATACTTGAAAAAAAAAAAAAAAAAGTTAAATAGTCACTATTGCTAGAGAACAGGGTGAACATATGAAAGAATTCACGTTGCTCTTCTAAGCCCCTCTTCTTCAGCAAAAAAAACAAGCACAGAGAAAGTTTCAAGTTTAGTTCAATGGAAGCCATTTTCTATAGGGGGTTGTTCAACTCTGCCATCGAAACCATGGTAGGGTACCTCGCTTATAGGACGCGGAGTAGGGCGGTTGTCCCAATCTTTTGGGGCGCAGTCAAAATTGGGGCCAAAATTAAACTTAACTTCGCAGTTAGGTTGATTGGGCAGGGTGTACATTGATGCGGCTGGGTAATATCTTCCTCCTGCAATGTCTTTGAATGCCACTCCTTGACATACCCCATTTTTGAAGAATGATATCTCACTGCCTGCATTAAAACGAAAAGGTTACATCAACATATACAATTGTTGTGTAAAACAGAACTTGCAACATGCGGTAATCAGATATATTTATATGTAATTATTATAACAAGAAACCACGGCTTTCTCCATTCATTCACAGCCATATGATACTCCTTTTAACATGAATACATGAGATATCATGTTTTAAACAACTGTAGAAAAAGCAACGACCTCCAGAAGATGATCATTATTAGTGAGAAGTTGGCCTTCAAGCACTGCACACGCGCATGTGTGTGAAGGGGGAAAAATGATGTTAAAGATCTAGTAATGCATTTGGTACAATATGGCATAAAATAGTGAAGATAACATACTTTGGGTTGTATATATACTTCTTTGACTGCCTAAGCTGCTATTTTTTTTAATTTGTTCTTCAAGGTTATAAATCACATACATAACACACAAAATTTCTTACTTTTTCCCCAGGGAAAAAACAAAACAAAACAGAAGAAGAAAAAGAAACCATATACCCAAGATCCAGTGCTACAAAATTAATTGAGAGGTGTCACAACTACTCTTTGAAATACACTACATACTTACTGAGATAAATTCCACTTACCTTGAACTGAAACTAGGCTTTAAAAAAAATAAAATGAAATCAGTGGTTTTCTGTGACTCCATACTGATTGCCAGGATGCAAAACCAGCAGTAGAAGAAACCTTTGGAATTCATCGTATTAACATAGCAAACGTGTGCAAATATGTTTCATAAGCATTTTTAGAAGACATTAAAATGTTCTTTTCCTAAAAATATTTATTTTGGCTCACCAAAATTCAAAAAGTTACGAACAAATTAACAACTGAGGATTTAGTGTCATTCAATGACAAGAATCAAATAACCTTGCACCTAACTTGAACTCTTGCTTGCTTTCTTAGAATCAGAGAAGGAGGAAAAAAGACACCATCATCTTCATTATTATAAACACCGAAATAGCAACAAGTATGATAAAACAACAAAGCGCAGTGATTCATTTATTAGGTTATTTAACTTCCAGAACAACATATATTACTGTGAAGCACAGCATATACAGTTGTACTTAATCTTATGTGCATGCAGATGATGATGCTAGTGATTCAGCTTTAGGAAGGAAACAGCTTTGATTATTAGATACAAAATGGTTTATAGCTTTATATATATGGAGTGGCTACTCGGCAAAATTAAACACAAAATCAGACACAAATGGATTTGTTTGTCTTTACATGAAATGAGGAATTCAAACGGAGAGAGGAAAGGCGATCCCCAAGGAAAACGAAACTGCTCCGCGGTTTCAGGCCATTTTCATTAAAAAAAAAGGTGAGTTTAGTTTCTTCGCTCTAATCGCCTATAACTATCACCATCTCAAATTTCAACGATTACTGGATCTCGTACCCTTTAATCTTGATAAGCCTCAAAGTTAAACACTCCCCTATTCTAAACTCCTATCAACCACATGTCGGATTTGTGGCCCATTTTGTTTTGGCCATAAACCCATTATTAACAGCCCATATTTTCCCTTAACCACTCACTAATTTTGAATCACTTTCTAACCGCTCCATGATGGCCAAAGCGGTATAACCGAAACGTGATTCATTTTTTCTGATAACGGTTCACTAATCCTATTCTCAATATCGAAAAACACCATCCAAAATTGAGAAAAAGGGTTTGGAAACAAAATCAGAGATAAAGACTCGAAATTGGAGGAAGAAAAGCATACAATTCCGTCGATTACGCTAGGCAATGGCTGGAGGTACTTTATTGATCCCATTATTTGCTTCCGTTTTTTTGATTTATGCTGTAGTTAGAGAATCTAACATTTGGTATCAGAGCTTTCAATCGCCTCTGCCTTGCTTTGATAATTAGACTGCCATCTATTTTGTTGAATTCCTTGCCGTTTTTGTATTTCGCTGAGAAATTAATGGATTTGAATCTCATACTTCCGTGACTGTATTTCGCTGCAATAAAGAATTTCTCCAGTCCATTTTTATTTGATGCTTTAGTTGGTATAACGAAGGGATGGCACGATTTCTATGGTTGCCTTTTATTGATAATCATAGAACCAGTTGCTCATTTTTGGCTAGAGTATTCTGAATAGTTTTTTTTATTGAAGCATATTTTTGGACTGTAGCATAATAAAGGCGTTGATGTAGCCTGTATGGTATGCACTTATATGTGTATGAAAAAAATAATGTGAAAAGCATTATTTTTTTGAACTGGCACTTGTTTTAGTTGACTGCGAAAGTTTTCTACAGTAGAAAACTTTGTCTGAAGCATCTCTTTTTATGACTAGAGCATGTTTAATTTTGTAAGCATATATGTAGTGAAAGTCATCATACTTAGGCTACATCATAGACTTACATATAATAATCGGTAGACTTGCTTTCTTTTCTAGTCAGCCTACAGTTTTGGTTGTACTGATCAAAAAAAACAAAAAAAAAAAAAAAAAAAAAAAAAATGTCGTTTATACATTGCAAGCTAGGTGTATGCGTATAAAATAATGTGAAATGTCAAGTGATTGAGCAAATTTTATTAGTTAGGGAGTAGCCACAGCATCTCTAATTATTTAAAATTTTGATAAACTGAAATCACATGTGGATACTAGACATTGATTGTAATTAATAATGTATAACATAATAAGATTTGCCCACAGGAAATTTTATTGTTTTGCATGATTAATTAGGGTGATGTATCATATTGTGTTTCTTAATCTACCAACAGGAGTTAAGAAATAATGATTTGATGGTTTCACTATAAGATTAAATTTATGAATCTGATTTGAGTAGACTTTAACCCACAGGCAAGTTTTATGCCACCGGATTCATATGTGCATAGTTTACATTGGTAAATTATGATAAAATTACAATCTCGGTTTATTATGTTAATAAGCATATTTTATTTTATTTGCAGTAATTTTACCTGGAAATATTTCTGATGGTAAATGTGACATTCCTGAATTAAGAGGTGATAACTACAAGGTATGGAAGGAGAGAGTGTTACTGCATTTGGGATGGATGGATATTGACTATGCTATTCGGAAAGACGAACCACCTAGCATAACGGAGGATAGTACTCCTGAAGCTATTGATCTTTATGAAAAGTGGGAGCGATCTAATCGTCTTTCAGTTATGTTCATAAAGACCAAGATTTGTGCTAGTATTAGGGGTTCAGTCGATCAGCATGTTAAAGTCAAGGATCTTCTTGAAGCCATCGATGAGCAGTTTGCATCCTCTGATAAGGCTCTCGCTAGTACCTTGATTATGAAGTTCTCATCCATGAGGCACACTGAAGTTAAGGGAGTGCGTGATTATATCATGCGCATGAGGGATATAGCGGCTCAACTAAAAGCTTTAGAAGTTACCATGTCTGAATCTTTCTTGGTCCATTACATTCTGTGCACTCTACCTCAGCAATATGCCCCATTTAAGATCTCTTACAACACACATAAGGACAAATGGTCAATTAATGAGCTTATGACCATGTGTGCTCAAGAGGAGGGTAGATTGTTGATGGAAGAGGACGAAAAGGTGAACCTTGCTACGACTTCTTATTCAAAGAAAAAAAAGGATCACCATAAGGAAAAAGAAAAAGGAAAGATTCATGCGAATCAAGTCGTGAAGAAGGAGTCAAAGTGTTACTTCTGTAAAAAGAAGGGACACATTAAGAAGGACTGCATTAAGTTTAAAGCATGGCTTGAGAAGAAAGGTAATTTTCCAGCATTTGTTTGTTATGAATCTAATATGGTTAACGTTAATCATGATACATGGTGGATTGATACTGGGACTACAATCCATGTTTCGAATACCTTGCAGGGTATGACAAACCTAAGGAAACCAGTGGACAGTGAAAGACTTATCTATTCAGGCAACAAGATAGCTTCACGTGTGGAATCCGTTGGGACGTGCAGTTTGGTTTTAAGTAGTGGTTTTACTTTATGTTTAGAAAAGACATTCTATGTTCCTAATTTTGCAAAGAATTTGATTTCTGTATCTAGACTTATACCTTTTGGATTTTCCTTTAATTTTTCAGAATCTGGTTTTAGTATTATCAAAGATTCTGAAGTTATTGGCTATGGTACATTGTCTGATAATTTATTTCATCTTGACTTGCAAAATGATACCACTCATAATTCTATGCATGTTAATGTTGGTTTAAAAAGATGTATTATGAATGAGGATTCTTCTATGTTGTGGCATCGGAGATTAGGACACATCTTCATTGACAGAATTAAGAGGTTAGTAAAGGAAGGGGTACTTGGTACTCTAGACTTTACTGATTTCGACACTTGTGTTAGTTGCATTAAAGGAAAGCAAACTAATAAACACAAAATTGGTGCCAAGAGGAGTTCTGACTTATTAGAAATCATACATACGGACATTTGTTGTCCGGACATGAATGCTGATGATCCAAAATACTTTATCACCTTCATAGATGATTATTCGCGATATATGTATCTCTACTTACTTCGTTCCAAAGACGAAACTTTAAATGCCTTTAAATTGTTTAAGGCTGAAGTAGAGAATCAATGTGGTAAGCACATTAAGATCGTGAGATCAGATCGAGGTGGAGAGTATTATGGTTGATACACTGAAAACGGACAAGCACCTGGTCCATTTGCTAAATTTCTTCAAGAGCATGGGATTGTTCCCCAATACACTATGCCTGGTTCTCCAGACCAGAATGGTGTAGCTGAAAGAAGAAATCGGACATTAATTGATATGGTGCGTAGCATGAGAAATAATGTTAAACTTCCATCATTTTTGTGGACTGATGCTCTTAAGACGGCAGCATATATATTAAACCGGGTTCCATCCAAGGCCGTCTCTAAGACGCCTTTTGAGTTATTCAAAGGTTGGAAACCGAGTTTGCGACATATACGCATTTGGGGATGTCCGTCTGAAGTGAGAATCTACAACCCACAAGAGAAGAAACTTGACCCCAGGACTATTAGTGGGTATTTCATTGGATATGCCGAGAGGTCAAAGGGTTATAGATTCTATTGTCCGTCCCATAATACCAGGATTGTGGAATCAAGAAATGCTAAATTTCTTGAGAATGATTTGATCAGTGGGAGTGATCAATTTCAGAATATTATTCCTGAAAAATACCACTATGAGGTTCCACCCTCTGATTCAAGTGATAGATTGATTGTCATTCACACTCCTCAAGTTAAGCCGAGTGTTAGACAACCAAATATAGAAATTCCACAAATTATTAATCAAAATCCGATAGATCATGTTGTAAATGAGGATTTGGTTCATAATGAGAATGAACAAGATTTGGTTCATAATGAGAATGAACAAGTCCCATTAAGAAGATCTACTCGAGAAAGGCGATCAGCTATTCCTGATGATTATGAAGTGTATCTACAAGAATCGAATTATAATATTGGAGTCGATAACGATCCTTTGTCATTTTCACAAGCCATAAGTTCTACAGATTCAAACTTATGGATGAATGCTATGAAAGAAGAGATGAATTCAATGGCTTCTAATCGAGTTTGGAATCTTGTCAAGTTGCCTGATGGTGTAAAAATCATTGGATGCAAGTGGGTTTTTAAGACAAAAAGAGACTCACTAGGCAACATCGAAAGATATAAAGCAAGACTCGTTGCTAAAGGGTTCACTCAAAGAGAAGGAATCGACTACACGGAGACATTTCTCCTGTATCAAAGAAAGATTCCCTTCGTGTAATTATGGCATTGATAGCTCATTTTGATTTTGAGCTACATCAAATGGATGTGAAAACGGCATTCCTTAATGGTGATTTAGAGGAAGAGGTTTATATGAAACAACCTGAAGGATTCTCCTCTAAGGATGGTGAACATTTGGTTTGTAAGTTGAATAAATCCATATATGGGTTAAAACAAGCCTCCCGCCAGTGGTATAAGAAATTCCATGAAATAATTACTTCATTTGGTTTCGAAGAAAATATCATGGATCAATGTATATATCTTAAGGTCAGTGGGAGTAAAATTTGTTTTCTTGTATTATATGTGGATGATATTTTGCTTGCAACCAATAATAAAGGGTTGCTACATGAGGTAAAACAGTTCCTTTCAAGAAACTTTGATATGAAAGATATGGGAGATGCATCTTATGTCATTGGCATTAAGATCCATAGGGATAGATCTCGAGGCATTTTAGGATTGTCTCAAGAGGCCTATATCAATAAAGTACTTGAAAGATTTAGAATGAAAGACTGTTCACCAAGTGCAGCACCCCTTGTGAAGGGAGACCGGTTCAGTTTGGACCAGTGCCCTAGGAATGATTTTGAAAGAGAACAGATGAAAAATATTCCATATGCTTCAGCTGTTGGTAGCATAATGTATGCCCAGGTCTGTACCAGACCTGATATTGCATATGCAGTTGGGGTATTAGGAAGATATCAGAGTAATCCAGGGATCGATCATTGGAAGGCTGCAAAGAAAGTGATGAGGTACCTTAAGGGTACTAGGGATTACATGCTTATGTATAGAAGAACTGATAATCTGGAAGTGGTAGGCTATTCGGACTCTGACTACGGTGGCTGCAGTGATTCACTTAAATCCACATCAGGATATGTGTTCATGCTAGCTGATGGTGCCGTATCGTGGAGAAGTGCAAAGCAAACTTTGACGGCTAGTTCCACTATGGTCGCAGAGTTCATTTCTTGCTTTGAGGCTACCTCGCATGGTGTTTGGTTGAAAAGTTTCATATCTGGACTTAGAGTTGTTGACTCTATTAATCGGCCGATAAGAATGTATTGTGACAATTCAGCTGCTGTCTTCATGGCTAAAAATAATAGGAGTGGAAGTCAAAATAAACACATTGACATAAAGTATCTAGTCGTGAAGGAACGTGTTCAAGAAAGAAAAGTGATCATCGAGCACATTAGCACTGATTTAATGATTGTTGATCCCTTGACTAAAGGCATGCCAATTAAGACTTTTAGGGATCATGTAGTGAAAATGAGACTTGCACCCATTATGTAGTACATTCATTATGTTGTTATTGAACTTTATTATGTTGGATATTTTCTCCTTTTGGATTTATGCGCATATTTATGTTATTATGTTGAGAAATATCATTTGTTTGAACCTAGAGTAAACATGAGGTTTACTCATTAAGTTAAGTGTGTGTGTGGTTGTTGAGAATTTGATATATTGTGATACATGGAAGATTAATTCTCGTATTAAGAGATTTGGTCGTTGTGATTCGTATATCATATCTCATTTCAGATGGGCCAAGTGGGAGAATGTCGGATTTGTGGCCCATTTTGTTTTGGCCATAAACCCATTATTAACAGCCCATATTTTCCCTTAACCACTCACTAATTTTGAATCACTTTCTAACCGCTCCATGATGGCCAAAGCGGTATAACCGAAACGTGATTCATTTTTTCTGATAACGGTTCACTAATCATATTCTCAATATCGAAAAACACCATCCAAAATTGAGAAAAAGGGTTTGGAAACAAAATCAGAGATAAAGACTCGAAATTGGAGGAAGAAAAGCATACAATTCCGTCGATTACGCTAGGCAATGGCTGGAGGTACTTTATTGATCCCATTATTTGCTTCCGTTTTTTTTATTTATGCTGTAGTTAGAGAATCTAACACCACAGCCTGGTATTCATAAAAATGGGGTTTTTGATTCCCTAATTAAGCATGCCATCAAGACGAGAAGAGTTGAAGTTTTCGTTTGATCGATTTAGGATCAAGACACTAGGGATTTTGGTATTTCAGCGCTATTGAACTCGATCTCCAGATCTCAAACCTGAGATTTTCTTATATTTCTCAAACCAACCTCATCAAAAATCAGATCTGCAAAACGCTATCCTTCCAATCTACAATGGGTATGAATCTCAGAACGGGGTTACTGGTGTGATTTTGGGGTTTATTATATTGGATAGGCCATATAACAGATTTACTGGAGATCGTTACTAAGCAGAACACAATCAGTTTTACTTTTAAGTCTATACGCAATCGACTGTTGAATAGGGCTGTAAATTTTGTTCGAATGTCCGACGTCCGTTCGTGTCCGTGACCGAAATACGTCCGTCCGAGTCCGTCCGATTTTCATTTAGGACATGAGTTAGGACAACAAGATTTGTACGAGAAAAAATCATGTCCGGTCCGGGCTCGTCCGAATTATTTGAAATTCGTCGTATAGTAGAGAGAAAATCTAGTAAAATGTACAAAATGTGATATAAATAGCCATGTCTGACCGAGTCCGACTTGTCCGATCGTGTCCGTGTCCGACCGATTTTATTTAGGACACGAATTAGGACAACGAAATTTGTCCGAGAAAAAATTTGGTCCGGTCCGTGTTCGGTCCGATTTTTTTTAGGACAGAAACTGAACATACCTCCGTCCGGTCCGGTCCGACCGATTTACACCCCTACTGTTGAATAGCTCGACTTTCAATCACCGATTTCTGGAATTGCTGCCTCTAACAGCAAAGTGGGTATTATTTGTTAAGTTACATGCTGATATTTTCAATGTTTGTTTTACTGCCTGAGTAAATTCATGTTTGGGATGTTCGTTCATGCTTTTCCAGTTGACCATTCGGTCTGTTATATATTTTGAGTTTCGCTGGTTATTTCATATGTTTTTCATATGCTAAAAAGAGAAGATCCAGAGAAACTTCTCTGGTTCCCAAGGTTAACTACCATGGTGATATTAAGAAAAAAAATTCATGTTTTATAATAGAAACAACGATGCTGTCTTCGGCCTTCCTAAAACTGCTAACCAAAAGCATGTGTACCAATTTAATGGTTTTGTGTAGCAGGATGGAGAAATGCTCTTAAATAGTTGTTGTGACTCTAGTATACAGTTTCCAGTGATAAAACAAAGTTATCTCATTAGCAACAGGCAAGATGAAATGTGCTTGGATATTAATTGCTTGTTGAGGATGCAGGTAAATTTAAATGAAGGAACGTGAGTGTAATGCACAAAAGATTTGGAGTAACTTCGGATCTATTGTGCCACAAGGTTGCAGTTCTGCTCATTCCCGAAATGGAAGCATGGAACGATACAACAACATGGGATAACATCAGTAGCAGCACACAGGACGGTTCCTGCTAGTGAAAGCCATTCAGTTTTCTTTTTATATGACAATCCATGCCCCAACTGTATGAAATGGAAAATAACTGCTCGGGGATGGAGCAGTAAGTCAGTTGAGATTGTGGGTAGAATTGTAGTGCAAAGGGGCGCACTTGAAGGAGTGGAGAAAGTGCCATATCATGGGTCCAGTTATCTTTATTTTGTATTTACTTCTGTTTGTATTTCCTGTTTTCTTATGTTGTTTTATGCATGTTTGCTTTAAGTTGTTCCAGTTAGTATGCTAACCTAATCTATGTACTGTTATTCTACAAGTTAATAAAGGCGTACCAATTTTCAATATATACACTGTTTCAGATTTAGAAAATATTGCCCGAGATCTCCTCCAAGATCTCGTTTTAGACTCCTCCCGAAACGAAATTACAAATCTCACTGTAAATCTCGTTTTGAATATATCGTCCGAGATATTACAATATCAAACGATATATCGACCGAGACGAGATACTGAGATATCACCCGAGATCTTGGTTTTTCTAGTTAAAATTAAGCTTGTGTCTAAACCAAAACAATAATCAAGAAAACTCAAATCCAGCTATGATAATCTCCTGCTATTTTATATTTTTCATGTTAAACGAGCATATCATATGTTCATATATGTTCTACAATGCTTATGGTTTTGATTTTCGTCATTTTTTACTAGCATGCTACCTATAAAATTATTTATTTTATGTTCTACTTATGTTGAAATTTTTATGTTTTGGATCCTTTTTATGTTCTTTGTCTAACAACAATTCATGCTCATGGATCATAAGTTGTAAGCGCTAATCAATTTGTATTGTGTTATTTTAAGCATATAATGATTTATAAATATGAATGTTCTTTCATAGTTTAAGAATGATGCGGTGATTTTGCAGTTCAACTTTAAATTACTATCTTACAACGGCATTCGTGAAAATTATTATGTAAGAATATCCGTTTCTAACATATCATATTCCCCAAGATTGTTCCGATATGAGTTTAAAGATCCGAGATGGAAATCCGAGACAAACCCCCGAAAGTTAGACTCATCTCATCCGAGATCTCCCCCGATACGAGATCAAGCCTCTAAAATTGTCGAGACGAAACATGACCGATATCCGAAATTTAAAACCTTGAATATATATATATATATATATATATATATATATATATATATATATATATAGATAGATAGATAGATAGATGTCTATTTAGACACAAAAAATCTTTATTATTAGATCTCCCCTTGAATTTCACCTTCTATGTAAAGACAACCAAATCCACTGATTCATATTTCGTATATCGAACTTTATGTTTAATTTTGTGTCTCGATAGCCACTTGCATACACACACAGAGAGTTGTAGGTTGTGCAAGTAGGATGAGAATTTCCAAGGCAATACACTTTAATTTCAGAGTTTGAATCTTTGACATAAGAACAATTAATTTACTTAAAAGATAAAACTTCAATTTTTTTAACCATTTGGTGCGTAAGAAATTTAGCATTATATATTCATGATACATATTAATTTTGTTTTTCAAACAAATCAAAATTTCAATTTGGTAGCAATTTTATGCCCATTTCATGGGAAAAGTTCTCTTACCTACTAACCTACCATCTAAATATGTTGTCTGCGCAGATCAGTGGAAAAAAATGCTTACCCTTTGCCTACCCAGTGACATTTTAAGATGCACTGTAATCCTAGAACAAAGAAAAAACCATCAAAGCAGTACCATTTCAACAACTTCCCAGTAGGTCGAAAAGAAGGTTGAATCCGGAAAACATACAAGATGGACCTTAAACAAATGACAAAAAATAGGTAATATTTATCAGATGGTTACATTAACAAAACAAATTTGTTCCAGTTCAAAAAAAAAAAAAAAAAAAAAAAAAAAAAAAAAAAAAAAAAAAATTAACTGACAACTAGTTTCCAATTGTGATTGATCCTATCAAGATTTGACATATTAAGATTGTTGCATATGCTTTCATTGTTATTTTTATTAAACATATATCCTTTCATTATACGTAAGCAACAAGCGTTGAGTCAACCATCTTCTCTAGACTACACATTTGAATCTTAACAATTATCATATATCAATAGCAGATAATATTATTTCAAAGGCTGCGATTGCTATGGGTAAATTCAATGCCAATACAATAAGCATGTAGATAAATTGGTAAATTATATCTTTTTCTCTCAACTTTTTTTCCCCTCTGCAGTAGCCATGTTTACTCACTTCGAGTCTGAAGGGATATTTCCATAGCCAATACAGTAGTCAATTTTATTATATCAACAACCAATTCATGTATAATTACAAATACAGGCAAGAACTACATAAACAAACTAAATAGTAAATCTAACATTCCCGAAGACAATCTCAATTCCAAGACTAAGCTAGAATTTTCCCCTGTATGTTTTTTTTGCAAAGTATTTTTTCCTACAATATAAGAGGTAATATTATGATGATATATAAAACATACGAAAAATCTGAACATTTGATTCATTTGTTACATTCAGAACAAGTAGATCAAAAATTAACCTGAAAAAAGCACCCATTTATAATATATTTTAAAATAAACCCCATGAATCGCCACTTTGAAGGAAACTAAAATAAACCAATTAGCAAATTAAGTAGATAAATGATAAAGCATCGTACCAATAGAACGCTGAAGCACTCCACCAAAAAGGTTAAAGGTAGCTTTGTAATTTTGGTTGAATGAGTGATCGTCTATTACATAAAAGTAAGGGTTTGACTTTTATTGTGTACCTAGGAAGAGAAAAAAATCAAGACCGAGAGGAGTGAAACTTATAAAGTAAAACAACGAAAGGCACGAGTAGTAATTAATTTTCTCTGCAAAATTATCTTGAAACCCATTGATATTTTTTATTTTAGAGTGGTCAAAGACTCGGTATATTTTAAAAATCAATCCACAATATAATCATGGAAACTGAGTAATCATCCTCATCACTAACTAGATTCGTCCCCCGTCAAACATATAAAGCAATTTCAAATTTTCATACAAACCATACAACCAGGTGGCTATGACAAAAAATGTACGTTCATGCATTTATTAATATTGTTTGAGGTTACAAGAGGACAGAGACAGGCAATTTGGCCACAAAAAAACCATCAGCTAAATGTTCTTTGATATTGAATTAGATATAGAAAGCATCATTATGGAACTTGGTTAATAATGAAAATTGTTTTTTTTTCCCTGAACCTTATAATATTTGTATTGATAGAATGGTTGAATGATTTTTCAATTCTTTTCTTCTGAGTTCTTTGGAATAACTTTCAATTTCCTTTTTCCATTTATAAAATTACAGAGACATATAAAAAAATAAAAAAACACTGTGAAGATATAACTATATTTTACTTGTTTTGTGTAATGGAAAAAATAACCTTAGTGCACCCCTAACAAAAAAATAACCTTCGTATCGTACAATTCTATTTAGGTCTCTAAAGCCAACAAAATTGTTTAGTTTCACGAAATCAATAGATTGATTCATTGAACTAATAAACTCAACATCAAACACACACACACGCGCACGCGCACGCACGCACACACACACACACACACACACACACACACACACACACACATATATATATATATATATATATATATATATATATAACAGCCAAATTAGATTTTGCAATGCTCACTACAGTGGTAGTACACATTAGTATGAAACACCTTTTCCATATATGCAATTACTGATGACAATATACTTTGATTGTAAAGATGAAACGCGTATGTTTCAAGGATTAAAGTATGAACGATACCCCTTTTTTTAAATTGAACATCACATTTTAATATGTATTACTCTAGTTTTTTGTTTAGTTTTCAGAAATAACAAAATTATTTACTGATTGAGAAGACAGCGGAACCAAATAGAATTTTTCCTAATATGACAACATAGTATTTGACAAAAATATGAATTTGTATACTCATTTCATATAGCTAGATGGTTTGTTGTTCAATTAGCTTTAGCTTGGCTGCCAAATGCAATAGCTTTAAATCTTCATCCTTGGCCTAAACATCCACTTTATGCTAAAAAAGCCTAAAACAAGAATACATCACTACAAAATAAAATATAGCCTTACCCTATAGCACGACAACCATATGTTTCCTGACATAATAAATGTAAAAAGAGAACAATAACAATACATCAATATGAAGCCTAACATATGCTAAAAGGGCAAACAGAAATTGAAGTTAACAAATTTAAGGTGTCAAAGATAAATAAAAGATAACAGAAGGAGATAACAAATATTTCAATCAAAGTGAAGGTAACCAAATGTTTCAGAGCCATGGACAAATAAAAACGACACCAGTTTGGATAAAGATCCCTAGCTTCATTAAAATATTGCTGTCTTAGGCTTGAACAAGGATTATAAAAATATCTCAAAATAGCCTATCCAAGTATTAACTCCATGGCACTATGTTTATAACCATGGAAACACTTCAATGTAGTTATGCAAATTTGTGTCGACATCAAATAATGCAACAGAGTTGAATATGGTAAATGTAAAGTGTTGGATTTAAATAAATCTTACCAGGCACAACTTTTGCATTCTCATCTTTCTCACTGCGATTGCACAAGAACTTTTGCCCTTTATACCAAACCAGCCTATTATCCTTATCAAAAAAACTCTCTCCGTCGGGCATACTAATATAGAACCCGATCACATCCCCTTCTCCGAACCCCTCTGCTCCATACACCTCCCTCACCCCCCTATGCACTTTGCTCCCATCCACATCCCTATAACCATACCCAAACCTATCATATCCAACTGGCGCCTGCAAATCTCCTTTCTCCATGATAAAACCTAGCCTCGCATGTCCTGTAGGACCAAGGTGCACAATTTTGATCTCGAAGTACCATGAACCACAAATTACTCCACGAGTGGAGCGAACTGTACGGTAACCTTTACAAGAGGAGGCGGAGAGACGTGAATCAGAAAGTTCGATCTTGTCGGCTTTGTAAATGCGGGAAAGGAGGACGGGAAGGTGTGGGTCGTCGTCGTAGGAGAATGCCGGAAGTCGGGGCAGTGGGGTGAGGACCGTTGGTTGGGAGATAGCGGAGGGTGTGGAGGGAGCTGCGGCGGCAGAAGAGTCGATTTGGTTGGTTTTTTTGGGCTTTTTGCGGGAGGTTGGTTTGGTCCAGACGCTGTTAGGGTTCTTCTTCTTTGATTTTTTACCGCTTTGGGGCTGCTGCGATGAGCGAAGAGGAATAGATGTAGCAGTGGGGATACCGTCGCCGTTGAGGAAGGTATTGCTGGCATCGACGGGAGTAGACGAGTCCGAGATGTTTTCATCGTCGTCGGTGACAGGAGTTGGTACGGATTGGAGTGGGGTTTCTGATTCCATGAGTTTATTTCAGCTGAACGTGCCTCAGTCTATTTTTTGGGAGCGGTTAAGACTTCGGATAGGTACACGAAGATGTGTTTACAATACAACATGGAAGATGGGCCGGGTTCAAGTGTCATCTTTTCTTGAGTGGTGCTCATCAATTCAAAACATGAATCTTCAATTTGATAGATATGTTAATGACATAAAAAATCATCACTATTTCTTAGACTCATGAATCAAGTTTGATTCAGTGGGATCTTTCATTCATGTTTATTATTTCACCAAGAACATTAAATGAAAATTTATTATCTCTAAATTTGAAGTATCATATTTCACGTGATTCGTAAGATTCAACAAGCAGTCAATATTTCCTGATTAAATGAGTAATACTGCTTGTAGTATTTGTTTTTATATCTCGTATTACAGAGCGAAAGATGGCAAAAAAATAATAATATCTCTATTTGATGAAGTTTATTTTTATACCTATGAATCCATCAGACTCGGAAATGAGGCATCGAAAAATATTGTTGGTTTTCTAGTATCAATAAAATGATTGTTTCGCTCCTGTATCTTCTAAAAAGGAAAAAGATTTCAAAGAGTTGTTACATTGATCCATAAGAAAGTGCTTGGGCTCTCCCATAAATAAAAAATGTATCATGTATGAAACAAAATGGGGTACACAACTGTGGAGGAACCAAATCAGAACAAAGAGGGATTCCAATTGTAAGACAGCTATTAAATTGTAGTTGGAATTGAGGTCTTTGAAAAATAGCAAATATCTACAGTTTCTTTTTTTTTGGTCCAATACGGATGATCTGATCTATATGGACCATGATTATGAATTGTTTCATCGACATTCTTCGAGAAAGAAGCGAAACATAATCAACACGAATTCGGGATACGTATTCGAAATCCTAGAGAAAGGCTTTAGTTTTTATCTTATGTATGTTTTTGTGAGAGAAGACCAATTGAAGGGCTTCAAACAATAAGGAGGTAAGGATACTATTGTAGCGTCCCGGGAAATTCCGACACTCGAATTTCAACACTAAAACATCTCGTGTCCAAACTCAAGTATCAAAATCCCAGAAAGCTAAAATAAAGAAATTAGAGGGTGAGGTAAGAAAGAAAGTTAAAATAAAAGAATAAGAAGAAGAACCAACACAGAATTAGAGTCTCACATCGCAGCGGAACAAAATATAATATACAAATAAATCTTTATTGAGAGCTTGAAATAAAACTTACAATTATCAAAGTACATCAATACATCTGGACAGTTATAACAACTTGTCCTCGTATGAAACATACATCAGAATAAATACTAGATATCATACGTCTGGACTTCTCTAACTCGTCACTGGACTTCGCAACATCTGATAACCTGAACCTATAAAACTCGGTCTGACCCGAGCATTGCAAACGCCAGGATCGGTCTTATGAACCAGCATGAGAAAACTCACTAAATTTAAGGGTATCATCCAACTTGATTTTAAAGTCAAAATCTCTTCGAAAGAAAACGATAATCGTAAGACCAGATCCACACATAAATACGAACGGTTTTTACCATACGATAACCCAAAACATTTGAAATCATATCTTTTCCGATATTATAATAATGTCTAATACAAATAAATAACCATCTAGCAGAATGCTTGCATTTCACGCTCTACATACATATTATACAATCAAAACCGGGGGATCTTATTGGAGAATGCATTTCCAACTGGCAAGGTATGATACCACCTTCCGTAAGTGTACCTCTTGAGAAAATAGACTAGGATTTAACAAGACCATCTTGCAACCCTAGCTAAATATGACTGGTCATTCACTTCGCTTGAATGTTTCGAATATATTATCACCTACGGTTGGTACCATCATAACCATTCCCGAGAGATACAGAAGCGAAAGAAGAACAAATAGAAGTTTCTCTAGATGGTGGAAATACATCCTTTTAATAGGAGCGACCCACATAGCCATGCAACCTACCCGATTTTATGTCTTTTCCCGATTGAATAGGCTTGAGGTTTAAATCTTCTTTTTAGAACATCTGCCCACCATCCACTATGAATGCCACATCGTCAAATCCGTAAAATCACCAATTGATGTCTACAAAAGTACTCTGGGTGTCTAAGTAGTAAGAACAAATTCCTCTACCACCAACAAAAGTATGTTTGTAGAAATCAATGTGCGCGGTCCTTCGGAAATACTTTGTCAGACATCCGTCCATACAAGTTGTCATGGGACTGGACAAACCAAAGGCATCCTCCTACTACATCCTAGGAATAAACCTATAGATCAGTAGCAGGTAATCCTTGCAATTCATAGATTTCAATCATGACAGAATCACTGTCGGAATAAGTCCAGGGATCAGCCATAGAATTTCAACGATATTTCTCCTTCTCTTGAAGATTTAAGGTCTTCGATTGCTACATCTCGATCAACATCAGGTATCTTCTTCGTTTACGTATTCGTTGGTTAGGAATGGTTTTCAAATATAAATTCGATCTCGGTCTTTCCGTACCAATAACGTGTTAGGCATGATTTTGATAGTCGATTGTTTAACTATCAAAATAAACAATCATAAAAATAAAATAGATCCATTGGTTTAGTACACAACGTCACTTGGCGGTTTTAATTTTCCATTCGTTAATCAAATCTTGTAAATCTTCCAATATTTGAAAACATGGCTTTTTTACTTCTTATTTCTAAAATAATATTATACTTGCTTCTATTCAACTTATAAAACTTTTCGAATAATATTTTATAATGTCACTCTCTTTGGAAACCTTATTACCAATCTTATACCCGATTACTTAATTTAAATATTAAGTAAAATATTTTTCAAAACTCTTTCTATTAACCTTAATAATCTAGAATACATTATATACAAGCATTCATTCTGTTTTAAACAGAATCTTTTATAAACTTCTGATAATTTTATTTCAAATCCATTTCTGTTATATTTCGATAAAACCTCATCTCTTATTTAATATAGCGAAGTTTGATCGCATCTATATAACTTAACTCGCTTAACCTCTTTATTCAAATTCGGGTTTCCATTTTGATTTCCATTTCATGCCTTCATCAGTCCTGTTTATCCCTTAAAAACCACACATATATTGGTCTATTAAAATCTGCGTTAGCGTTATGGGTCGAGCGTCATTTGGCTCGGTCGTGCAAAGTGCTATCCAATACACTCAAACGGACTGTGAAAGGTCATGGCCAACCACACGTGACACAATGACAGCAAGACTCACACATCCTGGAAGGGTTGCTTCGCTCATCCCCATATCAGAGAGTTCAGTCACACATTCCACTCCCAATTAGTCAGCCTAAAGTCCAAAGATACCAGAGATCGCATGCACGCTCTATTTCTGCTCACAGATTACAGCCCTAGTCGCTCGCTTCTTAATCTGTCATTACTATTTCAACCGGGCGCTTTCCTCCAATTATGGTGCTGGTCGCCCATTCGTCTACAATCAGGCATGGCCTCTCCAACCAGCCCGTCGCATGCATGGAACCGCTCGTCTAAACTGTTCGGACCTAAGCAGTCGCTCACTCTCACAAAGTCGTTCGCTCTTGTAAAGTTACTTATACTAGGCAGCTAGGAACAGTTGCTGACAGCTGGCTACAGCAAGGTTAGTAATTAATGGGACGAGCGACTTGTATGAATTCCAGTTCAAACCTCCGCGAGGGCTCAACTATAAATAGGTCATGTCTTCCACCAAAAAAGGGAGGAGCTCCTACCACCATGAAGTGCTGCCGAATTCTGGTCCTGCGCCATTCCTTGAGCATTTTAACCAATCATCATCATCTCCATTCGAAGTTCTTCCGTCTACTCAGTCATGGCGTCCATTAAAATCCTATAAGTGCAAAAGATCGAAGACATCCTCCTCCTCCGTCGCTCATCCATCCTTCTTGTAACGACCCGTATTTTTGGCAGTCAAATATATTTAATTTAATTTATTATTTTAAATATTATATTTGGAATATTGATGGATTTTAATATTTATTTCGTTAATAAAACAAAGTTTGAACGTTATATATTTATATAATTATAATTCGAGTTCGAAATGGCGCACAGTTCGTAATATGGAGTTTTGAACTTCAATTGAATATACAGAATCCGATATAAGTCGGATTTCTATGAAATAAGAAACTTTGGAATCATGTTGATTATAATTTTCGTATGGAAAAGAAAATTCCAGATTTCGTGTTATAGATTGTTAGTTATGGCCAAATTAAAATTTTAAATAGTCGCTATGGAAATCGTTATTAAATATAGGTCATTAAAATAGCCATCTTTGCAAATAGGCTCGGTTTTCGACGAGGTTTGTTTTAAATGAACTGGAACATCAAGGCATTGCAGTACATCCATTTTCATTGCGTTTGGGATTCGTGTGTATTAGTGCGAATATTTAACGGTCGATGTTAAACAGCGATAATCGTATATAATATAAAACCTCACTAAGATAATTCATGCACAACTCTAACCTACCCTAAGTAAATACTCAACGCATGCCGATGGTAAAATAAGGTCTGTGTCCTTGTATACAAGCGGAGATACATTTCAAGTTCTGCATTTATATATATAAAGGAAAAAAGGGGCAACTTACCCTATTTCCGATTCTCGTCTAAGCTATATTTTCTACCATTGATTTGTCTTCGTCAATTTAATGAAACATACCCCTCCCTATAGACTAGCGCGTCGGCTAATTGTACCCAATGATGGACGTTCATCCTATCAGTTCTTACGTGCAAATATATATCAACGTTACTTCATTCATTTCTTCTTCGCTGGAAATGAAACCATTCTCCATATAGTAATAAATGAAATAAAAATAGATATTGAATGCTTTAATCCTAAGCAACTAAAATAAAGTACATGCAGCCATTAATTGTTCAATCACGTACATACAATGAAAAGAGCCTACGCTACCCCCTATACTAGGCCAGTTCTATCGAATTGAAGGCGACTGAAGCTTGCAGAACCCCAGCTACCCTATCACCTACACCTACAATTATTTGAGTTCCAAACTTAGAATCCTTGATGGCGAAACAACTCAAACCCGTGCTTGCCAAGTTCCCTTCGCTGTATATATACCCCTGAAACCATCCTCTTCCTCTCGCTTCAGAAATCAAATCTCTTTTGAATCCAAAAATGTCGACCAACCTAGAAAAAAACATATTTAAATATATATAAACTGCTTTGAATGGAAATAGATACTTCCGTCACATGCATATATGAGGAGAAGTGTATCCACGAGAGAGGAGGGAGTGTCCTGCAGCTTTATTATTTTATCCGCATAAAGTGAACAAGTTGAAGAAGGAGAGGGGGCAGATCACTTGGAGGCGGTCGCAGGCTCTCAGGCGAGATGCATCGGCGGTGAATCTCAGTGGAACGGAACTTAACAGTTCCGTGCTTTTCTGGTCCGCAGGTCCTACAGGTGACTGGGGGTGATGATCGAGGCCGACGATGCGGTGCTACTGAGGGCTGTCGATCAGAGGTCAGCGGTCGGAGTTTGATGCAACAGGGAGGTTGTTCGGTCGAGCAACGTGAAGATAGAAGGCAATACGAGAAGCTGGGGCTGATGGGTTTAACAGCGGTTCGAAGCAGGAGGGATGAAAGGCGAGACCTGGCACAAAAGAAGCGGTCCAAACCTCTGTATACTAACCACGTAATTAGTAAACAATATTATAATTAATTTAGAAATAAGAACATTAATTGAATGTTGATATCTTCCTGTTGTTGCAGATCGAAAGCAATGAGAAGTTCTTGTGTGCGAAGGTTGGAGTAACGAAGTAAAAGCCAATGAGAATCGGCATGTTAATCATACGTATTAACCTTAAAATATGGATTAAAATAATTAATACGGTTATAAGCTATTAAAAGCCTTTCGTTTTTTGCTAACTAGGAAAGGTCGGACTGTCCAAAGTGTAAACCGATAGTAGAGCATAGGAGAGAAGTATCCGCCAGTTCCTTTGCAATCCAGAAGCAAACCAAAGTAATTAGTATAATCTAGTATAATTAAGAATTAATTATAAGGTTAATAATTAAATCATTTTATTTGAACATTGCAGGGAGCAGTATATGGAAACCAAAGAAAACAAAGGTAGCCAGCCTTTATTTTTCCAACTGAATGTAATTAGTTTAAACATAATTGCTTAAATTAAATATAAGATTAGGGTTTAATTAAAACAGTAGTTAAAGAGTTAATCGTTATATAAGTTGAAACCTGAATAACTGTTTATCTGGTGATCAGAATTGGACAAGCCAAGATACGTTGGAACTGCGTTGACAAGCACTGCAATATGGAACAGTACCGAATGGAACTAAAATCAACCGGGATTTTTTTTAATTAAATTAAACACTCGTTTAATTTAATTAAAACCAACCATTCAAACAACAGTATTAACTCGAGTTAAACTCACTTAGTTCTCCTCATTTATATTTTATATAAATTGAGTTTTTGTTTTGTGTGCTCTGGTTGCTAATAGTTGACTGTTCGCCAGTTATATATTTATTTGTTGATAACTGATGAAATTAAACCGTTGTTTAATTTCGATAAAATACCATATCGCTATTTAAACGATTGGACCTAATGAAGGTAACTTACTTTATTGGTCACGTTTATAAAATAAACGTGTTTAATGGTTTGAATTGTTTAAACCGATTGAATTGTTTTGTTTATTGGTTGATGTTAAATGGTCGTTATTTGTTATCAGTTAAATGTGATTGAATGATCTGATTTAAGCTAACCAATTAGAATACAGGGAAGAACGGGTTGGAGGGATCCAACGGGATTCCTCAAAGATACTATTTATTTTCATATTATCATATACGAACTGATCTGATAGGGTGATTGATTTGATTGTTTGTTGTTGACTGAAATTTCAACATCTGTTTAGTTTAAGCCAATGAGTGGAATTGGTTGAGTATTCAGCAACATATGGCCTATATAATCAACTGTTTTATAAATGTCGATTAATCGTCAGGCAAATCGACAGAGATGAAGTTATAAAGTTTATTTTGTAACTGGATACAAATTTTGAATTAAATTATATTGAAAATAAGTTTATAAAAGGAAATAAATATTTATTATTTATTATTTAAATTTATAATTAATTATTAATTTATTTTATCAGGAAATTCTGATGTTAATCAGATTGATATTCAAGGGAATAGAAATTCACCAGACGATTAAAATTGGATAATTGTTTTGTTTAGAACAATTAAATGGAAATTATTTAAATTAATTATATTATTAATTAATTTAAAGGGAAAACTAATTGGAATCGGTTAATGGGATAATCATGTTTTAAGGTGACTAAATAGACCATTTTTAAATGGAATTAATTATTAAATTAGGTTGTTTGGATTAATCTAATCAAAAAGTTCAAAGAATATTTGTTTAAATTTAATACGGTTTTGAAAAGGGAATTACTATTTACTTTAGTTAATAAAGAAATTAACTACGTAAGTAGTTAATGAATTAAAGCAAACTATTATTTTAATTGATAATAATTTTGGGAATTACTTTTTAATTAAGGTTCATCTAAAAAGTAATTGAATTGAAATGAAATAGTTAAATGGAATTTGTTTTAATACTGGAATGGAATATTGGATTTTGGATTACAACTTATATTTATTTGAGGATAAGAACGTTGTTAATTAAGGTCTGAGAGGTAATTAAATACCCTAACTTGCATCAGGATTATCTAAAGAGGATATTAGTTGGTAATGGTAAAAGTGGTTGGTGATAAATTATTATTTCCATTAGTGAAATAATAATGCAACGTTTGATGAAAATTTGAGAATATATAACGAGAGATCCGAAGTAAAGGAAATTAGCAAGAAGGGAAAATATATAATGACGATTCCAAAGTAAAAGGGAAATTAAAAGGGGTTACCGAAAATATAATGATATTTTCAAAATAGAAAAGGGAAACGTAAAGTTGAGTTTTATTCTATAAGAGTAAGAATGGATTATTGTTTTCAAATAATGAATAAATGACGTCTCGCAACGTTGTTGTACGAGTAATAGGTTGAATTGATTTCCCAATATTTTATAATATTGAAAGACCGGGATCGAATTTATATTCGAAAACGATTCCGACTAATAAATACGTGAAGATATCAGAAGATGATCGAGATGGAGCATTGAAGACCGTGGATCTTCATAAACGGAAGGACCACTAATATTCTCTGCCTTGCAAGCAGAGATAAGATGTGATTCTGTCGTGGTTGGAATCGACGGATTGCAAGGACTTCTCGCTACTGATCTATAGGGTGATTCCTAGGATGCAGTAGGAGAGTACCTTCGGTTCATCCTGTTCCTGGATGACTTGTATGGGCGGATGTCTGACAGAGTATTTCCAAAGGGATTACGTACGTTTATTTCTTCAAACGTACCATAGTTGGTGGCAGAGAAAAGGCCTTTCTCGTAGCTTATCAACTAGAGTATTTTTGTGGATGTCAATTAGTGATATCTGATTGATCTGACGATGTAGCATTCAAAGTGAATGGTGATCAGGTGTTTCAAAGATAAATTCTGACCTCAAGCCTCATCAATCGGGAAATGACAAAAATCGGGCAGGCAGCATGGCTATGTGGGTCACTCCCATTAGGGTGTATAATCACCTATCTAGACAAATTCCTTTTGCTTCTTTAATCTATTTCGATGCTGTCCCTTTTCGGGAAACGGTGATTTGAGCCCAACCGTTGGTGATATACATTCGATACGCTCAAGCGAAATGAGTGGTCGGTCATGTGCGTCCATTAAAACCCTATAAGTGCAAAAGATCGAAGACATCCTCCTCCTCTGTTGCTCGTCCATCCTTCTCCTCCATAGATTCCGCCGTTCTTTCATTGAATCTCGTGAATCTAAGCGAGATTTTAATGTAAAAGTGTGAATATATTGAGAGAACAAGAAGATGTATAAAAATCGAGAGTTGATGTGTCTTGTAATCATCGTCATGATAATGCAAACCGCCTTCATAGTGGATGTAGGTCTAGCTTAAGGTTGAACCACTCTAAAATCTTGTCTTTATTTTTTACCTTTTTATTGAGTGCGGCTCCATTTACTTTCTAACCTTGATGGTGAAGTACGATTTTTATACCATTGGTGTTAGATCCAAGTTTTGGTGAAAACATTTTGGCGCCCACCGTGGGGTCCATCCATATTTCCTTTATTCACACTTTCCTCTAATTCCAACCACCTATCGTCAAAATCCTGAACCGTCCTTTTCCTCGAAGCCATGGCCGGTTCAAAGAAAAATAACAAGCCCATTAGAGCTACCACGACCGTTGAGGATGTTCATGGTGACGAAGCTACGCAGCAGACTCTGAATCGAGAAGTTGAGGAATCCTCTAGGCCATCTGTAATACGAGATGAATTAAATGTGGCTGTGACCCTCTTAAATGGAAAAATGGATTCCACGACCGAAATGATGATGGAGAGGTTTGATGTATTAATTAATGCTCAAACCAATCTTCCACCACCATAGGCTGTAAACAATGTTGACGACAAAGAGGACTCTTCAGCCTCAGACCCTAATCGATCCCACTTCTTAGTGGAAGATAAGGGGGAGGCCGGCGATGAGAACTCTAAGGTCAAATCCCTACAGCTCAAAGAGAAGAGTGCGACTCAAAGTATCGCAAGTCCTACCAAAAGGACGCTTCCCAAATGAAATGAAAGGCATCGGAACTCGAACCGTGATCGCACCAACAAAAACCTCGATGCTAGTCCAGTGGAACGAGTGAACGATGAGAGACACATTACAGATATGATCCAGCGGATAATGTAAAAAAAATCAACCCAGGAGGATGAAGAAAAAGAATGGGAATTTTCACCCAGTAAAAACCCGTTTAAAGAAAGGATCCGTCAAGCGAAGTTTCCCAAGAATTTCATACCTCTAACAATAGTGCCTTATGGTGGAACTGGGGATCCGAATATCTTCCTATTCAGATATGATCAACACATGAATGGAGCCAGGGCGACCGACGAGATAAAGTGCTTGTACTTTCCCATATGCCTAGAAGGTGTGGCCTCGCTGTGGTTCACCAGACTCCCACCTAGGTACGTTGATCAATTTGCTGATTTGGCAAGAAGATTTCAAGACCAGTTCCGCCTACAAACTACCAAAGCAAGAGATGTAATGTCGCTCAGCGAGATGGAGCAAAAATTCGGAGAAAATATCAAAGCTTTCCTTACACGATTCCATGCGCCGGCAGCTGAAGCCGTAGAGCCAGAACCCTGGTATTTGTTAGCAGCCCTAAAAGGTGCTATTGACAAGAAATCGGAATTTGGGAAATGGCTCAAAATGAAGAAACCCAAAACTCTAAAGAAGTTCTATAAGAAAGACGAGGAGTATATGAGCGTGGAAGATGACGCACCAAATGTTCAGAAGGTCATAGCGCCAAAGAAGGAAAAAACAATGAGTTCCGAACGGAGCAGAAATATGACTCTGGGCAAAAAGGGGGAGTGATGAGAAGGACAGCAAAGCTTATAAGAAGACGCGGCTTTACAAACTTTCAGAATTGGCTCTTTTAAACGAAACCCCAGAGAGGATTTACTCCGCCACGAAGGATTCATGCATCTTTCCCCATATGATGCCTCAGAAGATTACTAAGCAACAAGCAAATTCTGGTAAATTCTGCCGGTTTCATAACCAACCAGGGCACAACACAAATAAGTGTCGACACCTGAAAATTTTAATCGAAGAAATCATCAGGAAGAATCAACTCCAACAGTATGTGAAGAATCCTCAAAACGCTCCATCTGCACAAGGACACAATATTATCATTAGCCAACCCGACTCAAGCGAGAAAGCTCAAGTATCTATTGAATCGAGACCAGTAATCAACATGATATTTGGGGGGCCTCACCCGGTTGGAAGCAGCTGGGCAAACATGGAAAAGTATGCTAACGAGTTAAAGGGAGCCTCAAAAGAAGAAAGATGCATGATCCTAAGTAATGAATTGCCGTTAAAGGTGCCTAGAACCTCGATTGATGACATGATATTCAAAGATAGAGATGTTGACGGATTAGTTACACCAACTATCGATGCCATGGTGATTACAATTGGTCTTGGTCCTGTAGTTGTGAAAAGAGTCATAGTTGACACGGGGGCATCTGTTAATGTGATCTTCATAAACTTGTTCCAGAAAATGAATCTCTCTATGGCAGAAGTGCGGGCCTATCCGAATAAATTCCACGGGTTTACTGGACAACCTACACAACCCATCGGTATGATAAACCTGCTCGTTGAACTAGCAGATGGAGAACTCAAGGTCTCTATGGTGCAGACCTTTATCCTAATAGATGAGATTTGTTCCTACAATGCATTCCTTGGAAGACTGACTCTTGCAGGCTTTAGGATCGCACTAGCTCCATTGTGCTTGACCATGATGTTTCCAACTGAAAGGGGAATTGGTGTAATTAAAGGCGACCAGATCACTGCAGGGATTGCCACGTGACAGAATTGCACGAGGCTAGGAGAAAATACTTGGGAAAAGGATGCGGAGGCTCCGCTCCGCATTCACAAACTTCCTTTATAGCAACTAAAGAAGGGTCCCTGCACTGGCGAGCACAGCAGGAAGGCTAGTGCAGAGGACGAAAGAGCGACTCCAGTTGAGATCACAATTCCCATAGCTATTAATTCAAAAGATCCAAACGTGTGTTGAATATAGGATCTCAATTGATCCATGAACTAAAAAGTCAATTGGTTGTCTTTTTGAAGGCTAATTTAGATGTGTTCGAACGGAACCATTCTGACATGTGCGGCATATCTCTAGATATCGCAGTCCATAAACTTAACATTGATCTGCATGTTCCTTCTGTCAAGCAGAAAAGGAGGACCCAAGGCCCAGAGAGATCGCACGCCTTAAAGGAGAAAGTCGATAGGTTAATGGAAAACGGCTTCATCAGAGAATCTACTTATCCAAAATGGGTATCCAATCCTGTGCTTGTAAAGAAAGAAAATGACAAATGGCGAGTTTGTGTAGACTATTCAGATCTTAATAAAGCTTGCCCAAAAGATAGTTTCCCTCTTCACAGAATAGATCAACTAGTGGATTCTATGGTTGGGCATGAGTTGCTGACTTTCATGGATGCGTATTCTGGTTACAACCAAATTTTGATGTACGGACCAGACCAAGAGGACACGAATTTCATTACTGATCTTGGCTTATATTGTTACAAGGTGATACCATTTGGCCTAAAGAACGTCGGGGCAACTTACCAGCGATTAGTAAATACTATGTTCAAAAAGAAAGATTGGCAGGACAATGGAAGTCTATGTCAATGATATTTTGGTAAAATCAAAAAGAGCAGAAGATCACTTGGAAAATCTGGCCCAAATGTTCAATATTCTACGCCAATATGGCATGAAGCCGAATCCTTTGAAGTGTTCTTTCGGGGTTGGTTCAGGCAAGCTCCTAGGGTTTATGGCCAACGTTAGGGGCATAGAGGCCAATCCAGCTAAAATATCAACCTTAATTGAAATGCACGCCCTAGGAACCAAGAAAAAGCTTCAGCGTCTAAATGGAAAGATTGTAGCTTTGAATCACTTCATATCCAGGGCAACGGACATATGTCTTTCCTTCTTCGATGCCCTTAGGAAGGGAAAGAAAGAGATACAGTGGACTTAAGAATGCTAGAAAGATTTCGAAGAATTAATCCAACACATGGAAACACCTCCAATATTGTCAAAGCCTAACGACGGAGAAGATTTGTTTATGTATTTGGAAGTGTCTACCCATGCTCTAAGCGCGACATTGTTAAGGGAGGACTTGAAGGTTCAGAGGCCAGTCAACTACATTAGTAAAAGATTAACTGGGGCATAACTGAATTACCCAAAGCTCGAAAATCTCGCCTATTGTTTACTTATTGCCTCAAAGAAGCTCCGGCCTTACTTTCAGGCTCACCCTATTAAAGTTCTGACGAATCAGCCTCTAAGGAAAGTTTAGTCCCGACCAGAGACTTCCGGGAGGTTGTTAAAATGGAATATTGAACTTAGTCAATATGACATTACATACCACCCCCGAAAGGCAATCAACGGACAAGCACTTGCTAATTTTATCGTAGAATTTACCGACCGAGGAGAGATAAAAGAGGATCCTGATACTGAAACTAACGTCCACTAGAAATTGTTTGTTTATGGAGCATCAAACGATTACTGTTCTAGGGCAGGGGTAGTCCTGGAAACTCCTGAAGGAAGATCTATATGGTACACGCTAAGATTAGAATTTCTATCAACAAATAACGAAGCTGAATACAAAGCCCTCATTGCAGGGATAAGGCTTGCAAAAAAATTACAGGTAAAGGCCACACAAATTTTCAATGATTCCCAGCTAGTGGTGTGTCAAATCAGAGGAGAGTTCCAGACCAAAATAGGTAATTTTCCAACTAATCTAACTAAGGCCTTGGAACTACTGGAAATTTTCGAACATTAAACCATATCTCATATTCAATGGGAAGAAAATACCAAGGCAGATTCACTGGCGAAATATGCAAGCACAGGAGATGCACAACTTATAGGATTAGTTCCAGTGGAAGTCCTTTCCAGCCCCAACACAGAACAGGTTGAGATGGATCTAATCATGGAAGCGACCGATGAGCCAGACTCATGGATGACACCAACCAAAGAATATCTCATGGCTGGTGCGCTCCCAGTAGAAATTAAGAAGCGAAAGAAAGTCCTACGAAAGGCTCTTATGTACCTTATTTTGGATGGACGACTATACAGACGAGAATTTTCTACGCCCTTGCTTCGTTGTGTTACAAAAAGAGAATCGAAAGCAATCATGACAGAATTACATGAAGGTGAATGCGGGGGTCATACTGGTGGTCAGACCTTGGCTAAGAAAATTCTGCGATACGGTTATTTTTGGCCAGATATAAATAAAGACTCCGTAGCTTACACTAAGAAGTGCGATAGATGTCAAAGATTCGCTAAGATTCCAAGGATGTCATCCACAGATATAACCTACATGGTCATCCCATGGCCGTTCGCTATCTGGGGCATTGATCTTATAGGGGCGCTTCCCACCGCAAAATTTGGCTTCAAATATGCCATTGTCACTATTGATTATTTTACAAAATGGGCTGAAGCAGAACCATTGGCAACCATAACCTCAAAGAAAGTTATTAACTTTGTTTTGAAAAATATCATATGCAGGTTTGGGGTGCCACAAAAGATAATCACAGACAATGGAACCCAATTTGAGAGCGAAGAGTTCCAAAATTTCTATGCCAGGTATAAAATCCAGAAAAGCTTTTCAGCAGTCGTCCATCCGCAAGCGAATAGGCAAGTGGAAGCGGTAAACAAAATCATTAAAACAACTATTAAGAAGCGGTTAGAGAAATCCAAAGGTGGTTGGGCAGATGAGCTTCCACTAGCATTATGGGCATACCGTACCACTCATAAACTGCGACTGGGCATACCCCCTTTTCCTTAGCTTTTGGCTATGAAGCTATGATCCCTGTGGAATTGGAAGTTCCCACTCACAGGAGGACTCACTTCAACCAGAAAGGAAATGAGAGGTTGCAACTTGAGGCCCTCGACCAAATAGAGGAAAAAAGAAAGGAAGCCAAACTTAGAATGGCGGCACATCAGAGAAGAGTGGCCAGACATTTTAATTCAAAACTCAGACACAGGACTTTCGAGATCGGAGATCCTATGCTGAAAAAAGTAATGACCAGAACCGGAGTTTTTGGACCAAATTGGGAAGGACCTTATATTATAAACCAAAACTTCGAGATGGTACTTTCAAATTGACCACGACAGATAGAGTCCAAGTTCCTCGAGCTTGGAATAGCGGCCACATCCGTCGTTATTTTCTTTAATGCATTGTTTAAATTTATTGAAGATATTTGCAAAAACTTCGCATTTGAGCTATGTACATAGAAAACAAATGAGTAAGAAACTCCATTTGCATGCATGAATCATACATTTGCAGACTTCTGCTAAAAAGTGATCTTTTTGTGTAGGCAAACGAGTAACAAGTGGGCATTGAGTCAGAAAACTCCGCCTTTTATCGCAAAACACCAGCACCCTTTGTAAGCATTCAGCAAAAGGATTGGTATCAAACTATGCGAGAGCAGAAACAACTCAATATGTCCCACGGGTAAAGGATTGCTAAGTCCCATTAAAGAGGCACCTTCTCAGGTGCAGGATGCTAATTCTTTGAGTCGAAAAAAAACTCGACGAGGAGAGCTAATGTCCACCTCCCGAGATGAAGCATCAAGTCAAAGACAACTCAGTATATCCCACGGATTTAAAATTTCTTTTTTTCAATCCCAAAAGAGGCACCTTGTTAGGTGTAGGACATGAATTCTTCGAATCGAACAAAAACTCAATAAGAGGAACTAGTGTCCACCTCCCGGGATGAAGCATAAAGATATAAAAAAACCTAGGTTGGAAACACTAGTCCTAGTGTCGGAATGACCAGCAAAACATGCTGGAAGGACCAGCGCAAGCAGAGATCCTAGCCGAAAGGGGGTATCCAATTTAGGACTTTTTTGATAACCAGATCAAATAAGACTAAAATTGGATTGAAATTTGAAACCCAAGCCCTCCCATGGGGGCATGTACTCAAAACCAGTCTCCGAATAATTTGGGTCACCAAGTTAGTGAGACGCGGAGTTGAGTACATCCAAAACAACAACAATGTACAATCAAGTCTAAAGACCTTGTGCCATCGGATCAGTAAACATACAAATAAATGCGCGAATACAAAAGGAAAAGTGGCACAAGGTCAACTAACCAAATTAAATTTTAAAGAAGCTGACCGCTTCTAATTCGATAAAAACTATAGTAAACCGCTATAAAATCGAAAGGCAAGCCGGTAGCACTAAAGCTACACATTGTAAATGCGATACTAACGCGCAATCGTAATAGAAAATTGTAATACAAAGACGCAAATAAAAAAAGCTATTAAACAGGGTGGAGAACCACAGTGGAACAAGTACGAGCACTGCCTTGCACCAACAAAACAAAACACAGAAGCATCACAACATCGCAAGTCATCCACGATGCCACCAAAACAACAAAATGAGCACAAGTCGTAAAGCAGACCATCAGAAAGTCAGATACAGAGATCGGCACCCGCTTATACAACCGATCTGAGAACATAGTTTGCAAAAGGAACAACCAAAATCAAGACAGGAAAGCTACAAACCTCTGTTTTTCCTGGGCCTACCAACCTTCCTCTTACCTGGAGCAGAGTAGGATGGAGGCTCATCAACACACTTTGAAGCTACCAACTCGACATCTACCGGAACAAAAGAAGCAACCACACTATCTCTGGACCTTAGAGCCTAAATCAGCTTCGCCTTCTCATCCTCTAAAGAAGAAGTACGCTCAAGTTTATCCTTATGAAGCTTTTGAAGGTCATGACCTAGGGAGTGCCAACCACTCATTTGTTTTGCGGAATGATCCTTGAGTAGGTCCATCTACTTTCCAAATTGGTACATAGCAGCCCCAAAGCGGGCCAACATCTGAGTCTTCACAGCAATCATATCGCAAGAAAAAGTCTGATGGTCAGATAGAGATATGTCTACATTAGAAGATATTCCCTGTAAGCTCCAGCCTTTAAGCTGCTTAGCAAGCTTGGGATTGCATGGCCCCAGACCATAACATAGCCTACTTACAATAGTCTGAAGTTATGAATAAGAGGAACTGAGAGGAGAATCCACAGATGGCTAGCCTACTTACAATAGTCTGAAGTTATGAATAAGAGGAACTGAGAGGAGAATCCACAAATGGCTGCCCCATCGATTGAACGTCAGCTGTTTGAACATCCAAATCAAAAAACCTCTCCATCTGAAGTTGTTCCGGAGACGAATCCATCCTGTAAAGTGAATTAGTGAATAATTGTGCAAATCAGGAGGTTAAAGGGTCAGTCAAGGCCAAGACAAGTAAAGTGATCAGGAGAAGTACTATGAACGACCAACTCCTCCAATCATGATTGCATATTGTCCTCGCATATCAGGATTATTCAGAATTGATTCAAGAGCAAAGTAAGAACGATCTTCCGTCAAATACACACGAGTGACCATAGGAGTCAAACCAGAAGCGACAGTACCAAGACAGCATGTCTTAAAGCATTATAATTTGTCTTAAACATTTCGACAAGCATATCATATATATGAAGTTTCAAACCAGATGAAGGAGTGCCTCGGAGTTCTCAGATAAGTAAATGAACAAAATAAAATGAATCCATTCCAAAATTTCGACTATTCTCATCATGAAAGATCAACAACAACACAAATCGTATTTAATGATCATAGAAGATTTCAGAAAGCAGCTCAAGAAAGCATTAAAAAGGTCTTATTTTTACTAAAAAGCATGCATTATCGATTCAGAGAAAGAACAAGCATAAGCAAGAATGACAAAACTGCCCTTCACAGATTGAAGAAGTACGGGGATTCTTAATGGGAATATCAAATCGCAATGAAGCCGAAGCAAAAATTGGGGTTTAAGAAACTTAAGTAGCTACTATGAATGTGTTTTATATGGGAAAATGAGAATAAAATAAAAAAGGAGAAAGAAAACGACAAGGAAGACTAAAGGACATGCATCCATACCTTTTCCGCCATGTCAGCTCAGTACTCAATTATGCATGGCCCATCAAAGTCCAGATGCCTCGCTTGCCTCCCCGTGATTTAAACGATCGAAATAATGTGAATGACTTAGACTTTCCTTTCACAAGAAGAAACCAGCTCAGCCATTTTTCCTAAAACGATCCTAAGTCTTGCGCGACCGACCCTTGATAAACCAGATTTAACCTACCAAACTATGTTATGATCAGTTATTTCGAAGACAGTAATTTTTGCAAAATAAAAATTACAAACTTCGAGGGGCAAATGTTTATCCCTTAAAATCCACACATATATTGGTCTATTAAAATCTGCATTAGCGTTATGGGTCGAGCGTCATTAGGCTCAGTCGTGCAACGTGCTATCCAATACACTCAAACGGTCTGTGAAAGGTCATGGCCAACCACACATAACATAATGACAGCAAGACTCGCACATCCTGGAAGGGTCGCTCCGCTCATCCCCATATCAGAGAGTTCGGTCGCACATTCCACTCCCGACTAGTCAGCCTAGAGTCCAAAGATACCAGAGATTGCGCACACGCTCTATGTTTGCTCACATATTACAGCCCTAGTTGCTCGCTCCTTAATCTGTCATTACTATTTCAACCGGGCACTTTCCTCCAATTATGGTGCTGGTCACCCATTCATCTACAATCAAGCACGGCCGCTCCAACCAACCCGCTCGCATGCATGGAACCGCTCATATAAACTGTTCAGACCTAAGCAGTCGCTCACTCTCACAAAGTCGTTTTCTCTTGTAAAGTTACTTATACTGGACAGCTAGGAACAGTTGCTGACAGCTGGTTACAGTAAGGCAATGACATTTTAGTAATTAATGGGACGAGCGACTCATATGAATTACAGTTCAAACCTCCATGAGGGCTCGATTATAAATAGGTCATGTCTTCCACCAAAAAAGGGAGGAGCTCCTACCACCACGAAGTGCTGTCGAATTCTATCCTACGCCATTCCTTGAGCATTTTAACCAATCATCATCGTCTCCATTCAAAGTTCTTCCATCTATTCAGCCATGGTGTCCATTAAAATCCTATAAGTGCAAAAGATCGAAGACATCCTCCTCCTCCGTTGCTCATCCATCCTTCTCCTCCATAGATTCCATCGTTCTTCCATTGAATCTAGTGAATCTAAGCGAGATTTGAATGTAAAAGTGAGAATATATTGAGAGAACAAGAAGATGTATAAAAATCGAGAGTTGATGTGTCTTGTAATCATCGTCATGATAATGCAAACCGCCTTCACAGTTGATGTAGGCCTAGCTTAAGGCCGAACCACTCTAAAATCTTGTCCTCATTTTTTACCTTTTCTATTGAATGCGGCTCCATTTACTTTCTAACCTTGTTGGTGAAGTACGATTTTCGTACCATTGGCGTTTGAACCAACTTTTGGTGAAAACAAGTGCCTAATCGAAAATCAAAAAGAAAATATTTCCCTAAATATCAACCCCGCAGGCCGAAACCAGCATCAGATCAATACTCAGAAAATCATTTAACTCAACCGATCTCAAGTTAGGTTCCAATTTCTTATATTTTCAGCTTTTATCTCGTTCATAAGCCATTTCTAATAACTCATTCCTATAATCTCTTTAATAAAACTTGGGTTTTATAACTTTGTAAAATCTTGGATTTTATTAAATCCAATTAAATATAATTCCAATAATAATTTTAATTAAAACTTCAATTTCAAACATAACTTATATTATTATTAATCTCAAATCACTTAAATATTCATTAAACTATAAACTTGGCTTTAAAACTTTGTAAACCTTCATTTTAAATTTTGAATTCCAGTATTACTACTCATATTATTATTTAATAAATAATAATCCACTTTCAACATTTATAAAAATAAAAATGGTTTACTTCCCATTAAAAATCAATTTAAGTTAACGTCGTAGACTTGTTCAACTCTAAACATGATTAACTCGTTAATCAATTCCAATTAGTCTCCTTATTTAAATTAATTAACACTATTGTTAATTCAAATAATCCCATTTATTCTGATTGCTTTTAAATAAATAATAATCAATTCAATATAATCACATTTTAATTGCTCTTAAAAAAAATCAATCCCGGCTATTAATCGTTACGTTATTTTCTACTCACTTGCTTATTAATCTTATTAATCTTAATAATTTGTTTTATAAAACCATTTAATAATCACTTAAATAATAAATATTTACTTTCTTTTAGAAATTTCCATTTAAGATAGTATATTTCAAAATACATCTTCAGTTATAAAATAATTTTATAACTTCATTTCTATCGATTTACCAGACGGTAAATCATTTTCTACAAAACGATGTATAATTATAGGCAATCTACTACCGATTTCTCAACCAATATTGCCCATTGGTTAATAACAAAACAAATGTTGAATTTGGATTCAACGATCAACAATCAAATCAGTCATACAATCAGATTGGTAAACAGTTCATATAATGATAATACATAAATAAACAATAAATTTGAGGAATCCAGTTGGATCCCTCAAACCTGTTTTCCCCTATATCCAAATAGGTTACCTCAAATAAAACAATCTGTTTAATACAATAATACGTTATCTGCTATAATAAACCAGAATAATTTATTCAATTGATAACAGTCAATTAATAATAATAATTCCAGCATCCAATTAAATTTAGTACGTTTATATAATTACAAACGTAACCAAGAAGGTAAGTTACCTCAATTGGAAATAATCATTAAAAATAACGATTAGTTTCGATTAAATTAAATGAACATTTAATTTAAATCAGTTATATGAAAATATTCAACATATATTCAAACAATCATCGAATCATCCAATAATTAGCAAACATAACACACAAACATTTAACCAGACTTATATAAAATATAAGTGGGACAACTGAGTGAGTTTTACTCACCTTGGTTTAATTCTGCGTTAAAATGACTTATTCTTATTAAATTAAACTGGCGTTTAATACAATTAAAAATTATCATTGCTTCTAATCTTGACTAGACCAGCTCCATCTCGTAGATCATGTCCATACGGTTCCAACGTGACCATCCGTTCTCGATTCTGATAAGGTAGGGCCGAGATATCAAGTTAATAAGATCATAAAACAAATTGATTAATTTAAACTTTAATTTTTTTATTCAAAATGGGCCCTTACCACTAATTATTCAGCCCAAACACCCATAACCGCGAGCAAAAATATCTTCTTCCTGATTGACATTTGCCTGAACCCAACGTGTACACCCGTGCACCCATATTCAATGACACCACCAAACTCTCCACTAATTCCCAATCTAAAACAACCATCAAACTTCTCTCTCCATCCTCGACTTACCGAACCCCTGTGCACCCACTCTGGCGAACCGCTGCTCTGACCGAAGTGATGAGCTTCTTCCCAGGTTCGAACTTAATTCACTCCATATTTCAAAAAAAAAAAATTACCCATTCGAATGCCACACTCCATTATCACTGCTCCACACTCTAATCCATGCATCGAACACTAATTCTCGAGATAAACCTAGACCTAGGTTACGACATTGGACTTTGATCATCATCGTTCACAAATTTGAAATGGTGAAAATGTGCAAATGGATTTATGGGACTTAACGGGTAAGTATTATGATTTTAGCTTGTATATTAGAGTCGAAATAATTTTTCAATGCCTATGGCCATTTTTTTCCTTCACTGTAAAAAAAACTTTGAAAAGATGAAGGCGCAATATATATATATATATATATATATATATATATATATATCTGTGTGTGTGTGTGTGTGTGTGTGTTTGTGTGTGTGTGTGCGCGAGAGATACCTTGGCAATCATGTATAATGTTTGGAGAGCATGTATTAGGTAGTAGGTAGCTCTGTGTCCTTGTGAATAGCTGTGTGTTTTTACTTCTGGTCATAGCTGCGTTCATCCGTCTTGCTATGACATTAGAGATTGGTAGGCCTGTGTACTTGCGTGGGTTTAAATCAACAGGGTAGCTGTGTTTTATTTCTCTTTAGGTGCATGTGTATTGATTTGTACAGATTAAGGTAGGCAACCTTTCATTTATATAGCCTGTGCGTGCATGTGCCTAGACATGGGAAATGAATTAAAATGGTTAGGCTTCACACTTAGTACACTGATAGGGTTGTTTCTTCAGATGAAGGAATTTATTTATGATGGACTGAAGTAAAAAGGTAGGCTTGCATATTTTCAAACCTAGGATGGTAAGCTTTCTTAGTACTTAAGAAAGGTTAGGGTAGAAATTTTATGTTATTTAGTTTGTTTGACATAATTTTTTTTTTACACGGTTAAATTGTTTCTACCGCTATTTACATTGCACGTTATATATATGCTTCGCCACGCAAACTTCAAACGCAACAAAAAAAGACACACCGCTATGTCTTGACATTCCGGACCCAAAGAAATTAATTTCGTTGAATTTCGACTCTGTTTGCACAACGACGTTATTTTAATTTCAATTTATATATCGGTTCCCAATTTTTATATCGCATACTCACAAAACAATTTTGATTGGCTCCAAACTGGAAATCTAGCAATAATTAGCTATACGTATTCCAATAAAATTCGTTTTGTCAAAATGGAGGTCATTTGGAAAATAGCTATTCTTACGGCTTATATAATATTAATATAATATAAATTGATTCCAAACAATTATATTAAATTAATAATAAATTATCATTATCGTATATATCCAAATAAAATAATATGTCAATCCAAATATGGAATTATAACTCAACATTAATATTTTTGAGTTAAACGATATCTAAATTATATGAAATTTCCCATTTAAATTTACTAAATAAATGTTATCGTTTATAAACAAATACATAACGACTATTTTAAAATTTGATTTGGACATAACTTACAATATATACGATAAAATCTCATTTTTTTTCTCTTTCATTACAAAATTATAATCGAATAGATTCTAACGTATCTTATTTCACAGAATTCTGACTTAAAACGAATTTTGTATATATTCAATTGAAGTTCAAAACTCAATATTACGAACTACCACGACGTTACGAGTTCGTTTATAGATAAGTATAAATTAGTACATTCAATCGTCGTTTTATAAAGAATTCTATATTAAAATCCATTGATATTCCGAATATAATATTTAAAGCAAGTTTAAATATTCGAATGACCAAAAAATCCGGGTTGTTACATTCTTTCCCCCTTAAAAGAATTTCGTCCCCGAAATTACTAAGAAGAATGCTCCGAAACCAATTATTTCAAAATAATTATTTTAAAATATTATCAAAAGTATTCCAAGTCTTAAAATTTTACAAAAAATTCGCCAGCACTTCCGCTACACGGCTCGATCAGAACAACTACAAACACCACTCTGAGCCTCTCATATCGATCAAAAGAAAACAAAAGCCAAGCGGCTACCCAACTCAGGGCTATAAAATCAATCATACAATCAATAATATTAGGTTTGCCTATTTGTCAGGCAACCAATACTCTAATCACGAAGCAAAGCAATTAACAGCCCTTCCTCTTCCAACCTGCGCTAACTTAATAGAATGCAAATAACTAATACAGGGTTAAACCATCTAGTTTTATTTCATATGTGGTTCTATTCTCATATTTGTTATTGAAATTTATTCCTCAGTTTCCAATTCACATAATTTTTGATGAATTTTATTCAACCAATAAACAAACAAGGCATAATCCATATAGCCAAAGCATTCCATTTTCCATTCTAATATCATTTAACTCATTTCTATGTTATATTCTGAATTATTTAATTTCATATAAAAAATTCTATTCACAAATTCTGTGTGAAATTTCTTCTTGGTTATAATAACCATTCAATTTTAAAAATTCATCTTGAATTCTATTCAAATTAATCAACAAACCAATATTCCAATAATTTAAAAATTATTTCTCTTTGTACTCGAAAATATAATTTAGGCAAAAATATTTCATTTACCCGCTTTATAAAACAATATTGTATCAATTGCCAGTTCAACTTGAACCGATCAATTAACACAATACAAAACATTTTTATATAAAATCTACAAATACACACTCTTATATATATACACTTCAACTCAATCTATGGAATTAATAACCCAATCTCTATCGAGTTATACCACAAAACTAAGGTTATTACTAAGCCATTGCTCTGATACCAATTGTAGCGTCCCGGGAAATTCCAACACTCGAATTTCGACACTAAAACATCCCGTGTCCAAACTCAAGTATCGAAAACCAATAAAGCTAAAAGAAAAATTTATAGGGTGAGATAAGAAAGAAAGTTAGAATAGAAGAATAAGAAGAAGAACCAAAACAGAATTAGAGTCTCACATAGCAGCGGATCGAACAATATATAATATACAAATAAATCTTTACTGAGAGCTTGAAATAAAACTTACAATCATCAGAGTACATCAATACATCTGGACAGTTATAACAATTTGTCCTCATATACAACATACAGCGGAATAAATACTAGATATTATACGTCTCGGGTAAGACCGAGTTTTACAGGTTCAGGTTATCATATGTTGTGAAGTCCAGAGACAAGCTAGAGAAGTCATTGTAAACGCCAGGATTAGTCTGGTGAACCAGCGTGAGAAAATTCACCAAGTTTAAGGGTACCATCCAACTTGATTTTAAAGTCAAAACCTCTTCGAAAGAAAATGATAATCATATGACCAGATCCACACATAAATACGGATGGTTAACCCAAAACATTCGAAATCATTTCTTTTCTGATATCACAATAATGTCTAAACAAATAAATAACCATATAGCAGAACGCTTGCATCTCACACTCTACATATGTATTATACAATCAAAACCGCAAGCTCTTATTGGGGAATGGATTTCAAACTGGCAAGGTATGAGACCACCTTCCGTAAGTGTACCTCTAGAGAAAATTCACTAGGATTCAACAGGAACATCTTGCAACCTTAGCTAAACATGACTAGCCATTCACTTCGCTTGAATGCTTCGAATATATTGTCACCTACGGTTGGTACCAACATAACCATTCCCGTGAGATACAGAAGCAAAAGAAGAACAAATAGAAGTTTCTCTAGATGGTGACAATACACCTTTTTAATTTGAGCGACCCACATAGCCATGCGACCTACCCGATTTTATGCCATTTCCCAGTTGAATAAGCTTGAGGTTTAAATCTTCTTTTTAGAACATCTGGCCACCATCCACTTTGAATGCCACATCGTCAAATCCATCAAATCACCAATTGATGTCTACAAAAATACTCTGGGTGTCTAAGCAGTAAGAACAAACTCCTCTTCCACCAACAAAAGTATGTCTGTAGAAGTCAACATGTGCGATCCTTTGGAAATACTCTGTCAGACATCCGTCCATACAAGTTGTCCTGGGACTGAACAAACTAAAGGAACCCTCCTACCACCTCCTAGGAATAAACCTATAGATCAGTAGCAAGTAATCCTTGCAATCCGTAGATTTCAATCATGACAGAATCACTGTCGGAATAACTTCAGGGATCAACCAGAGAATTTCAACGATATTTCTCCCGCTCCTGAAGATTTACGGTCTTCAATTTCTCCATCTCGATCAGCATCGGATATATTCTTCGTTTACGTATTCATTGGTTCAGAATGGTTTTCGAATATAAATTCGATCCTAGACTTTCCGCACCAACAACGCATTCGGTATGATTTTGATAGTCGGTTATTTAACTATCAAAATAAACAATCATAAAAATAAATAGATCGATTGGTTTAGTACACATTGTCACTTGGCCGTTTCAATTTTCCATTCGTCAATCAAATCTTTTAAATCTTCCAACACTACAACAAATTGACCATATTACAATGGTGGAAAACAGTTGTAAAAGACTTTTTACAACGGTGGAGCCACCGTCGTCTATTAAGAAAAATCCTTTAACAATTTTTTTGCACTATTGCGACACTGTTGTGAAATGTATATTTTACAACTGTTTACCACCCTTGTAGTAATACATATTACAACATTTTTGCACTGTTGTAGTAATACGTATTACAACCTTTTTTCACCGTTGTTGTAATTCCTACTGCAATTGTTATGCATCGTTAAGGCACTGTAATTTTTACAATATTTCTGTCAGTTATAATACACTTTACTACAACTATAGTTGAATACATTTTGCAAATGTAACAAGAGATGGATAAACAGAAAACAAATTAATATAAATTCAAAGAATCAGTTCCATTTATATAAAAAAGGTTACAACTTTATATTCAAATACAAAACTAAAGAATTATATATAATACATATTGAACCACATTCCAGAATTTCAATGCCTCATCCCCTGCATTTCATTCAATGATTGTTCATGTATCACATCACACAATTCAACTCATGCCCCTTCTACACCTATAATCCCATCGGCTGCTTGGCTATTCCATCTTCACCATCACAAGATCAGCCATCTTAAACACAAAAAAGCACCGTATATTTCATCAACCATCCCATCGGCTTCTTGGCTACTCCATCTTCAACCCACTTGTATAATAAGAACATCACCACATATCCTTTAAATAAAATAAATAAATAAAATCCGTAAGGGGTTAAATAATTATTAACAATTATTGATCAAATAACTTCAGTTCAATGAAGTTGAAGCGCCTACCTGAGATAATTGATCTTTACATCGCGACTTTGGTGTCCAACATTTGAGATTGACAGTGTGGTGCATTTATATTGGCCTTCTCATCGTCAGCCTTAACCATTACCAACATACTTGGATTACAGTTCTCAATCCCTCTCCCTAAACTATGATAGTTAATACTATAGTCTGCATGTATATAATCACCAATTTCAGATTGTTTACAGTTCTCAATCCCTTACCCATTCATGACCGCATCATTTTCATCCATAGCACACTCCACTTGCTTTCGTTAAATCACTCTTTCAAAATCTATATGCCCTAGCATTGACACCCCATCATTTTCAGCAACATTCAGGATCGCAACAAGAAGTTCCAAAGAGAGAATATAATCCAATTCAGCCTTTGACAAATATGCATACACAACCTGGAATCTTTGCCATTGTCAGCAACCGCTGTCCATGTGCCACAAGAACTAATAAAATACCCTTCCTATCCATTTTTACTATCTTTTTTTCTTTCTTTCTCCATATTTGATGGAGCTCACATTGCTCAAGCAGCAAGCAATGAATAAAGAGCCAATGAAGCAGTCTTCTTTTATAAATTCCTTGTATTTTACAGCATATTTTGCTAGTTTTAGGTTCCTTTCTTCTATGCATGCTTTGCCTATACAAAGGCGTATCAATTATGCCTAACTTACTGGTAATTTTCTCTACAAGTTTTTCCCAACCCCCTCAATAATAAGTGAATGGGCCTTATCTTTACAGGGTCCACTATACTTTCCTGTTTATTACCTGTCCACTTTCCTTCCATATCTACAATATATCAATAGAAAAAAAAGACACTTATGCATTAGATTCTTTCATGAAAATAATTCTAATTAATTGAGTGGTTATGGCATCAATATGCAAATATTCACATACATGCACGTAGTCTCTTGCCCATATAAGTACACTGTGTTTGCCTCAAACATGTCTCCCGCTACTTTTGTCTTCTAATACTTGTCTTATTGTTTAGTGTTTGGCGGAAAAATATACATAAGAATCCAAAGTCCTATAAACAAGAATACAACAATGTAATTAAAGAACACTGAAAGCGCAATAACCAAACCGACCGTTAAGGATGTTTCCATACTGTAAGAGAGCCAAAATAAAACTCTCTGAAGCCAATTATAATCGCCTACAAAATCTCTCACCTTTTCCGCATGACAATTTCCACAATTTTCGTTCTCGCCGATTCTTCCTCTGTTAACAAAATCAATGCAGTATTTTAGTTTTTTTCCCCCTCTTTGCCATTTCTCTTCACCATGTCGATTCTTCCTCTGCTAAGAAAATCAATGCGTGATTTTATATTTTTTCCCCTCTTTGCCATCTATAAAAATATCTCCGTCTTCCTAAAAAACCCCAATTCGTTTTCCTCTAAAAAACCTTACCTCCTAAGTACTGTAAGTCGTCACCAACCTCCGCCTCCTCAGAATCCGAAGCTACGACCTGTCTTCTCCATCGTAAAACGACAGCTGCAACCTTCCTCCTCAGTCATAAAGTAAGCCACTGACGATGAAGAAGAAAACGATCCTCAGTCATCAAGCAAGCTCACCCACGATGGAGAAGAAAACTTGTTTTTCGGCTAGTCGTTTGGAGAATAAGGTACGATTTTGAATTAGTATGGTTTGATAATCTTGATTTTCCTGTATCATAAGGTCAAGCAACAGGCACATGTTTTGAATTTTCCTGATGAGCGTTTGATCCTTCTATTTATTTTAGCACATTTTTTCTCTTTATATTTATTGCTTTATACTGTTGATAATTTAGTTTGTTTTTTGTGTGTGTTACAGATTGTCAAAAACTGCTAGCATGTTTTTTTAAGATATATATTTATTCTAAATTTCTTTAGTTTCTGCACATTAAACATAAGCATTCAATTGAACTATGTAATTACTATGACAAATTTACTTTAAAGAATTTGATTTCAAATTCATGCAGTTTTTATTTAGCTACTTTAGGATTTGAAGATATATGCAACACAAATATTGAGATTTCAATGTTTATGCACTATTTAAATTATAATGGCACATGTCTTGGTAACAAACTGCAGGTGTGGATGAACTATAATCTCTTTAATGAGTAGATAAGTTGAATGAAGATGAATTATGGAGAGTGGGTGGATAATGCAGATCACTGGTTTGTTGGTTTTCTACAGAAGTTTGAAGAAGGTTGTCATATCATGGTGATTATTTTCTTTCTGATCATAAATATCAACAAATTTTCGACAAGGGAAAACAATGCTTTTCTGCTCCTTTTTTTTATATCAAAGACGGTTTCGACAAATAGGACGGGCCATAATTTAAACGAATGCCTCATAAGTTAGGAACTAGAAACTGGAATTTAGCAAAATCTGTAAAATATAATGTTGTTATAGGATAACTAGATGCTTGAGTTTTTAACATTATTTTGGGCACACTATATATAGTTAGTTGATTTGAATGTTGTTATATAATGCTTTTTAGTCATTTTACTTACATTAACCTGTACACATTTCAAACAAATAAACAAATGAATAAATAAAATAATGAATGGTGATATATACATATTTATGCCTTGTAAAGAATAAAATTATTCCGATCAGATTTATAGGTTGGCTGCCTTTTACCTTCTTTCTTCAGACAGAATTTCTGCAAAGCGAATTGAGTGCATCTTCATTTGTTTCCTACCCATCAATTGGTTTAACCTATCCATTCTCTAAGTTTGCCATTGATATTGGTTTTTTGAGCAAAACTTTTCTAATTTTAACTAAACCCAGTAAGTTCTTTTTCGTGGATAGGTCGACATATGTCGTGTTCCCAGTTAAGGTGTTATCCTTATTAACAAAAGTAAACTGGATTAAGGCATCATCTTAAAATACGAATATGGCATTGATCAATAAAATTCAGTGAACTTCATTTTTAATAGATTAAGTGGTGAAGAAGTATCATTTTTTTATAATTAAGCCCATTTTTCTGTGTTTCTATCATTTACAAGATATATATCTTTTCAATGAATAATTTTAATGTTATTACAGGTGGTAACATTTTACGTTTCTATAAATAAAAATATTTGAACCCAAAAATAAGTTAAATGATATAGTTACAAATAATTTCGGTACATCTATACGGAGGTAGTCCTTTTTAGAATGCATTGCTTGAAAGAGAATGGAAGTATGAATATGTATCATATCAGCACTTGCAATATTGCTGAATGTTGAATATTGGCATGGTTCCTTTGTTGTATAACCATCCTATAAATCCCCATTTTTCACATTCTTTGGTAGTAAACTAATTAATGTCCTTGGCAGCAAATAAAGGCTGTTTGTGAGGATTAGAAAAGGTGAGCAATGCAGTAAATAGAGCATCAGTGTTTGTTCCAACTATCACATCAAAACGGTCTGCTAGTCTTGCATCTGCTCCATCCAACTCCCACATTTACAATGTCATTACCATAAACACCAAGATTTGAAAAAAAAGAAAAAGAAAAAGAAAAAAGGTTAGCATATGAAAAAATGTACATACTTGAAGTTTGGGTTCGAGGAAAGCAAGAATAGTTCCGGGAATAACGCCACTGACTCCTCCTCCATCAATGCTTAGAATTGTGACCGTTTTTCCAGTTGGAGGATTAAGGCTTGAAGTCCCGTTGCTGTTGTAGCTTGCCATTTAATATTGTATTTTTATTATGAAGTTTCTTTTTCAAAGGAAGGAAATGAAATATTTTTGGATGTAAGTGGATGTTTGATACGTTGCAACAAATGTTTAAAAAGCTTTCGTGATTAGTTTTTGATGTTACTGTATCTTTAGACTTGCATAATGTATTTATAGGCATTAAATTTGAACTTGTAAAGGAAGACTTTGCTTTAAATTTGCAGTCATACGATTTTGATAAATTCAAGCTTTACGAATGATATTCTATATATAGGTCTGTTCTAGGGAAGTTATTTCAATATTTGCTTAGAATTAGTTAAAATCATAGGTCGTGCATTTGACAAAGGTACGATTACTTGCAGAGGTTGTGTAATAATTCAACATAGTCTAGAATGAACATTTTAATCTTCACATGTCAAAATAGTATTTTCGATACGCGTCTTTTGTATTAGATACAAGGAAAACGACCAATGTTGTTACCGGAGTATTCTTTAGTTTACTGTTATTGCGGTTGTAGCTTAAGTTGCAATATCAATAATACCTGAATTATTTCTTACATATATGTTTGCAAATTTTATTTTTTAGATTAAGTTTTCAAAAATATGATCTATATTTCAAGCTAATATTTTTTGACTTTTCCTTCTTATCTTTCAAATTCAATACTAACTATAGTTACAAAAAAGCTCAAAACTAAGAGTACATTGATCGTCGTTGATATAATATATATGTATTTGTAAATGATACATATCAATACATTGAAAAGAAATCCTCAACATCTTGCTAATTTACATGTACAAGCCTCGGTAGAATTGGATTTTTACTTTTACAGTTACTTTTGTTTCTTAAAAAAGCAAGTCAGTTAAGGATTTTTTTTTACACAAATACTCTTTTCTCTATTATAGTATAATTTAACGGTCGGTTTTCCCACTGTTGTACGGTTATACTAGTAGCATTCCCAGCCACAATAGCAAAAATGTCATAAACACACTGCCTAATTGCAGCACCCAATCCAAACCCTAAATCTAATACACAAAACTGATTCTTACCTAAACCCCCTAAATCAAACACGACATTCAAATAGAAAAAACCGATTAACCAAATACCCGAAAACTAGAAACCCATAAAACCTGGGCTTCCACTTTGACCTCGCTGAACCCATTCACGCTGCTTTAGATCTACAAATAAGGTGAGGTCTCGGATTTAGATCTGGGTAAAAGAGGTTATGCGAATTCAGCTTGAAGAGGATATGTGAATTCTATGACGAGAAGCGAAACAAGAAGCAGAAGTCACATGGAAACCATGGTAAGATTTTTGTTCCAAGGAAAATCAAAAACGACGCGAAGTATAAAAAATCAAAAAGGGATAATTGAAGTGGTTTAGGATGGTCTGAGAAAAAATTGCGAAGACTAAAAATAGAGAAGTAGAATGTATACCAACAGAAAGGGTGGAATTTGGGTAAGAGCCAAAATTTTGGGGAGTTGCGCCAAAAATTTTGAGCAATAGAGCCAAAAGTTTTGAGTGGAGCCAAACGTTCAATTGGTTAAACCAAGAAAGTTGCTGAAAATTTACGGTTCATGTTCAAAATTTGGGTTTGGAGCTCAAGGAAACTCTGGTTTTGAAGCCAAGGAAAAAAATAGTGAATTATTTATAAACCATTAATTAGTAATGAAATATATAACATTTAATATCTATTAATTGATTACCAATTACAAATTAGTTATAATTATTAATTACTAGTTATAAAAATAAAAGACTAATAATTAATTATTAATTACTAATTACCAAAAATAAATGACTAAATATTAAATATTACTTCTTGATTATTGCTTTTTAATTATTAATATTAATGATTATTTCTTAATAATTAGTAATTGTTAAAAATTAATTATTAATTATACTAATTATTATATTGAAAATAGCTATCTATTACAACTGACATAAAATAAAGGTTGTAATAGACATAAAGGCAAAAAAAGTGGGTAAAAAATATTTATTACAACTTTCAATGAAGGACAGTTGTAAAAAACCTTTATTACAACTGTCATGATAGTTGTAAAAATAAAGTTGTAATATGGTGGATTTTTTGTAGTGCAATATCTGAAAACATGGCTTTTTACTTCTTATTTCTAAAATAATATTATACTCACTTTTATTCAACTTATAAAAAATTTCGAATAATATTTTGTGATGTCATTCTCTCTTTGGAAACCATATTACCAATCTTATACCCGATTATTTAATTTAAATATTAAGTAAAATATTTTTCAAAACCCTTTCTATTAACTTAAATAATCCTGAATACATTGTATACAAGCCTTCATTCAATTATAAATGTAATCTTTTATAAACTACTAATAAGTTTATTTCAAACCCATTTCAGTTCTATTTCGATAAAACCTCATCTCTTATTTAATATAGTGAAGTTAGATCGCATCCATATAGCTTAATTCGCCTAACCTTTTTTTTTCAAATTCGGGTTTCCATTTTGATTTCCATTTCATACCTTCATCAGTCCCTAACCGTAAATCAGAAAGAAAACAATTCCCCAAATATCAACCCCAAAGGCCGAAACCAACATCAGATCATTACATAGAAAATCATTTAACTCAACCGATCTCCAGTTAGGTTCCAATTCCGTAATTTCATTTTTTCAGCTTTTAACTCATTCATAGGCCATTTTTAATAACTCGTTCCAGTAATCTCTTCATTAAAACTTGGTTTTATGACTTTATCAAATCTTGGATTTTATGAAATCCAATTAAATATAACTCCAATAATAATTTTAATCAAAACTACTATTTCAAACATAACTTATATAATTTTAGTCTCAAATCACTTAAGTATTCATTAAACAATAAACAAGGCTTTAAAACTTTATAAACCTTCATTTATAAATTTTAAATTTCAATATTAACGCTTCGATTATTACTTAATGAATAATAATCCACTTTCGACATTTATAAAAATTAAAATGGTTTACTTCCCATTAACAATTTCAATTAAACTAATAACCAATTAAAAAACAATTTTAGTTAATGTCCGTTGACTTGTTCAACTCTAAACATGATTAACTCATTAATCAATTCCAATTAGTCTCTTCAATTAAATTAATTAGCACTATAGTTAATTTAAATAATCCCATTTACTTTGATTTTTTTAAATAAATAATAATCAATTCAACATTATCACATTTAAATTGTTCTTAAAAACAATCAATCTCGGTTATTAATCGTTGTGTTATTTTCAACTCACTTGCTTATCAATCTTATTAATCTTAATAATTTGTTTTATAAGACCATTTAATAATTACTTAAATATTTATTTCCTTTTATAGACTTCCGTTCAAAATAGTATATTTCACACGAATAATCTAAAGTTTAACGTGTCTTCCCATATTAATCCCAAGTTTGAATTATTTTTAATTAATCCCAAGTTTAGGGGGTCTCTTCCCATATTGATCCACTTGCTATAGCTGACTTTTCCTCAATTGCCATTATCCTTCGCTCCTTTTTCTATTGCCATTATCCTACGCTCATTTTTCTATTGCCATCTCCTTTTATCTCTTTATTTATATTTCCTCTTCATTCTAGCTTTTCACTTGCCGGTTTGGATCGAAAACCCACTTGTATCATAAGAAAATCACCACACATCCTTTAAATAAAATAAAATAAATAAAATCTGTAAGGGGTTAAATAATTATTAACAATTACTGATCAAATAACTTCAGTTCAACGAGTTGAAGGGCCTACTTGAGATAATTGATCTTTACATCGCGACATTGGTGTCCAACATTTGTGATTGACAGTGTGGTGCATTTATATTGGCCTTCTCATCGTCAGCCTTAACCATTGCCAACATACTTGGATTATAGTTCTCAATCCCTCTCTCTAAACTATGATAGTTAATACTATAGTCTGCATGTATATAATCATCAATTTCAGATTGTTTACAGTTCTCAATCCCTTTCCCATTCATGACCGCATCATTTTCATCCATTGCACACTCCACTTGCTTTCGTTAAATCACTCTTTCAAAATCTATAGACCCTAGCATTGACACCCCATCATTTTCAGCAACATTCAGGATCGCAACAAGAAGTTCCAAAGAGAGAAGATAATCCAATTCAGCCTTTGACAAATATGCATACACAACCTGGAATCTTTGCCATTGTCAGCAACCGCTGTCCATGTGCCAAAAGAACCAATAAAATACCCTTCCTATCCATTTTTACTATCTTTTTTTCTTTCTTTCTCCATAATTGAAGGAGCTCACATTGCTCAAGCAACAAGCAATGAATAAAGAGCCAATGAAGCAGTCTTCTTTTATAAATTCCTTGTATTTTACAGCCTATTTTGCTAGTTTTAGGTTCCTTTCTTCTATGCATGCTTTGCCTATACAAAGGCGTATCAATTATGCCTAACTTACTGGTAATTTTCTCTACAAGTTTTTCCCAACCCCCTCAATAGTAAGTGAATGGTCCTTATCTTTACAGGGTCCACTATACTTTCCTGTTTATTACCTATCCACTTTCCTTCCATATCTACAATATATCAATAGAAAAAAAAGACACTTATGCATTAGATTCTTTCATGAAAATAATTCTAATTAATTGAGTGGTTATGGCATCAATATGCAAATATTCACATACATGCACGTAGTCTCTTGCCCATATAAGTACACTGTGTTTGCCTCAAACATGTCTCCCGCTACTTTTGTCTTCTAATACTTGTCTTATTGTTTAGTGTTTGGCAGAAAAATATACATAAGAGTCCAAAGTCCCATAAACATGAATACAACAATGTAATTAAAGAACACTGAAAGTGCAATAACCAAACCGACCGTTAGAGAGGTTTCCCTACTGTAAGAGAGCCAAAATAAAACTCTCTGAAGCCAATTATAATTGCCTACAAAATCTCTCACCTTTTCCGCATGACAATTTCTTCAATTTTCGTTCTCGCTGATTCTTCCTCTGTTAACAAAATCAACGCAGTATTTTAGATTTTTTCCCCCTCTTTGCCATTTCTCTTCACCATGCCGATTCTTCCTCTGCTAAGAAAATCAATGCGTGATTTTAGATTTTTTCCCCCTCTTTGCCATCTATAAAAATATCTCCGTCTTCCTAAAAAAACCAATTTGTTTTCCTCTAAAAAACTCTACCTCCTCAGTACTGTAAGTCGTGACCAACCTCCGCCTCCTCAGAATCCGAAGCTACAACCTGTCTTCTCCATCGTAAAACGACAGCTGCGACGTTCCTCCTCAGTCATAAAGCAAGCCACCGACGATGAAGAAGAAAACGATCCTCAGTCATCAAGCAAGCTCACCCACAATGGAGAAGAAAACTTGTTTTTCGGCTAGTCGTTTGGGGAATAAGGTACGATTTTGAATTAGTATAGTTTGATAGTCTTGATTTTCCTGTATCATAAGGTCAAGCAACAGGCACATGTTTTGAATTTTCCTGATGAGCGTTTGATCCTTCTATTTATTCTAGCACATTTTTTCTCTTTATATTATTTCTTTATACTGTTGATAATTTAGTTTGTTTTTTGTGTGTGTTACAGATTGTCAAAAACTGCTAGCATGTTTTTTTAAGATATATATATTTATTCTAAATTTCTTTAGTCTCTGCACAATAAACATAAGCATTCAATTGAACTATGTAATTACTATGACAAATTTACTTTAAAGAATTTGATTTCAAATTCATGCAGTTTTTGTTTAGCTACTTTAGGATTTAAAGATATATGCAACACAAATATTGAGATTTCAATGTTTATGCACCATTTAAATTATAATGGCACATGTCTTGGTAACAAACTTCAGGTGTGGATGAACTATAATCTCTTTAATGAGTAGATAAGTTGAATGAAGATGAATTATGGAGAGTGGGTGGATAATGCAGATCACTGGTTTGTTGGTTTTCTACAGAAGTTTGAAGAAGGCTGTCATATCATGGTGATTATTTTCTTTCTGATCATAAATATCAACAAATTTTCGACAAGGGAAAACAATGCTTTTCTACGCCTTTTTTTTATATCAAAGACGGTTTCGACAAACAGGACGGGCCATAATTTAAACGAATGCCTCATAAGTTAGGCACTAGAAACTGGAATTCGGAAAAATCTATAAAATATAATGTTGTTATAGGATAACTAGATGCTTGAGTTTTTAACATTATTTTGGGCACACTATATATAGTTAGTTGATTTGAATGTTGTTATATAATGCATTTTAGTCATTTTACTTACATTAACCTGTACACATTTCAAATAAATAAACAAATGAATAAATAAAATAATGAATGGTGATATATATATATATATATTTATGCCTTGTAAAGAATAAAATTATTCCGACCAGATTTATAGGTTGGCTGCCTTTTACCTTCTTTCTTCAGATAGAATTTCTGCAAAGCGAATTGAGTGCATCTTCATTTGTTTCCTACCCATCAATTGGTTCAACCTATCCATTCTCTAAGTTTGCCGTTGATACTGGTTTTTTGAGAAAAACTTTTCTAATTTTAACTAAACCCAGTAAGTTCTTTTTCGTGGACAGGTCGACATATGTCGTGTTCCCAGTTAAGGTGTTATCCTTATTAACAAAAGTAAACTGGATTAAGGCATCATCTTAAAATACGAATATGGCATTGATCAATAAAATTCAGTGAACTTCATTTTTAATAGATTAAGTGGTGAAGAAGTATCATTTCTTTATAATGAAGCCCATTTTTCTGTGTTTCTATCATTTAAAAGATATATATCTTTTCAATGAATAATTTTAATGTTATTACCTGTGGTAACATTTTATGTTTCTATAAATAAAAATATTTGAACCAAAAAATAAGTTAAGTGATGTAGTTACAAATAATTTCGGTACATCTATACGGAGGTAGTCCTTTTTAGAATGCATTTCTTGAAAGAGAATGGAAGTATGAATATGTATCATATCAGCACTTGCAATATTGCTGAATATTGAATATTGGCATGTTTCCTTTGTTGTATAACCATCCTATAAATCCCCATTTTTCACATTTTTTGGCAGTAAACTTATTAATCTCCTTGGTAGCAAATAAAGGTTGTTTATAAGGATTAGGAAAGGTGAGCAATGCAGTAAATAGAGCATCAGTGCTTGTTCTAACTATCACATCAAAATGGTCTGCTAGTCTTGCATCTGCTCCATCCAGCTCCCACATTGACAATGTCATTACCATAAACACCAAGATTTAAAAAAAAAAGGTTAGCATATGAAAAAATGTACATACTTGAAGTTTGGGTTCAAGGAGAGCAAGAATAGTTCCGGGAATAACGCCACTGAGTCCTCTTCCATCAATGCTTAGAATTGTAACCGTTTTTCCAGTTGGAGGATTAAGGCTTGAAGTCCCATTGCTGTTGTAGCTTGCCATTGAATATTGTATTTTTATTATGAAGTTTCATTTTCAAAGGAAGGAAATGAAATATTTTTGGATGTAAGTGGTTGTTTGATACGTTGCAACAAATGTTTAAAAAGCTTTCGTGATCAGTTTTTGATGTTATTGTCTCTTTAGACTTGCATAATGTATTTATAGGCATTAAATTTGAACTTGTAAAGGAAGATTTTGCTTTAAATTTGCAGTCATACGATTTTGATAAATTCAAACTTTATGAATGGTATTCTATATATAGGTCTGTTCTAGGGAAATTATTTCAATAATTGCTTAGAATTAGTTAAAATCATAGGTTGTACATTTGACAAAGGTACGATTACTTGCAGAGGTAGTGTAATAATTCAACATACTCCAGAATGAACATTCTAATCTTCACGTGTCAAAATAATGTTTTCGATACGCGTCTTTTATATTAGATACAAGGAAAACGACCAATGTTGTTACTGGAGTATTCTTTAGTTTACTGTTATTGCGGTTGTAACTTAACTTGCAATATCAATAATACCTGAATTATTTCTTACATATATGTTTGCAAATTTTATTTTTTAAATTAAGTTTTCAAAAATATGATCTATATTTCAAGCTAATATTTTTTGATTTGTCCTTCTTATCTTTCAAATTCAATACTAACTATAGTTACAAAAAAGCTCAAAACTAAGAGTACATTGATCGTCGTTGATATAATATATATGTATTTGTAAATGATACATATCAATACATTGAAAAGAAATCCTCAACATCTTACTAATTTACATGTACAAGCCTCGGTAGAATTGGATTTTTACTTTTACAGTTACTTTTGTTTCTTAAAAAAGCAAGTCAGTTAAGGATTTTTTTTACACAAATACTCTTTTCTCTATTATAGTATAATTTAACGGTCGGATTTCCCACAGTTGTGCGGTTATACTAGTAGCGTTCCCAGCCACAATAGCAAAAATGTCATAATCACACTGCCTAATTGCAGCACCCAATCCAAACCCTAAATCTAATACACAAAACTGATTCTTACCTAAACCCCCTAAATCAAACACGACATTCAAATAGAAAAAACCGATTAACCAAATACCCGAAAACTAGAAACCCATAAAACCTGGTCTTCCACTTTGACCTCGCTGAACCCATTCACGCTGCTTTAGATCTACAAATAAGGTGAGGTCTCGGATTTAGATCTGGGTAAAAGAGGTTATGCGAATTCAGCTTGAAGAGGATATGTGAATTCTATGACGAGAAGCGAAACAAGAAGCAGAAGTCACATGGAAACCATGGTAAGATTTTTATTCCAAGGAAAATCAAAAATGACGCGAAGTATAAAAAATCAAAAAGGGATAATTGAAGTGGTTTAGGATGGTCTGAGAAAAAATTGCGAAGACTAAAAATAGAGAAGTAGAATGTATACCAACAGAAAGGGTGGAATTTGGGTAAGAGCCAAAATTTTGGGGAGTTGCGCCAAAAATTTTGAGCAATGGAGCCAAAAGTTTTGAGTGGAGCCAAACATTCAATTGGTTAAACCAAGAAAGTTGCTGAAAATTTACGGTTCATGTTCAAAATTTGGGTTTGGAGCTCAAGGAATCTCTGGTTTTGAAGCCAAGGAAAAAATAGTGAATTATTTATAAACTATTAATTAGTAATGAAATATGTAACATTTAATATCTATTAATTGATTACCAATTACAAATTAGTTATAATTGTTAGTTACTAATTATCAAAATAAAAGACTAATAATTAATTATTAATTACTAATTACCAAAAATAAATGACTAAATATTAAATATTACTTCTTGATTATTACTTTTTAATTATTAATATTAATGATTATTTCTTAATAATTAGTAATTGTAAAAAATTAATTATTAATTATACTAATTAAAATTAATTATACTAATTATTAATATTGAAAATAACTATCTATTACAACTGACAAAATATAAAGGTTGTAATAGACATATAGGCAAAAAAAGTGGTTAAAAATATATTTATTACAACTTTCAATAAAGGACAGTTGTAAAAAAACCTTTATTACAACTGTCATGACAGTTGTAAAAATAAAGTTGTAATATGGTGTTTATTTTGTAGTGCAATATTTGAAAACATGGCTTTTTACTTCTTATTTCTAAAGTAATATTATACTCAATTTTATTCAACTTATAAAAAATTTCGAATAATATTTTGTGATGTAATTCTCTCTTTGGAAACCATATTACCAATCTTATACCCGATTATTTAATTTAAATATTAAGTAAAATATTTTTCCAAACCCTTTATATTAACTTAAATAATCCTGAATACATTGTATACAAGCCTTCATTCAATTATAAATGTAATCTTTTATAAACTACTAATAAGTTTATTTCAAACCCATTTCAGTTATATTTCGATAAAACCTCATCTCTTATTTAATACAGTGAAGTTAGATCGCATCCATATAGCTTAATTCGCCTAACCTTTTTTTTTTTCAAATTCGGGTTTCCATTTTTATTTCCATTTCATACCTTCATCGGTCCCTAACCGTAAATTAGAAAGAAAAAAATTCCCCAAATATCAACCCCAAAGGCCGAAACCAACATCAGATCAATACTTAGGAAATCATTTAACTCAACCGATCTCCATTTAGGTTCCAATTCCTTAATTTCATTTTTTCAGCTTTTAACTCATTCATAGGCCATTTTTAATAACTCGTTCAAGTAATCTCTTCAATAAAACTTGGTTTTATGACATTATCTAATCTTGGATTTTATGAAATCCAATTAAATATAACTCCAATAATAATTTTAATCAAAACTACTATTTCAAACATAACTTATATAATTTTAGTCTCAAATCATTTAAGTATTCATTAAACAATAAACAAGGCTTTAAAACTTTATAAACCTTCATTTATAAATTTTAAATTTCAATATTATCGCTTCGATTATTACTTAATGAATAATAATCCACTTTCGACATTTATAAAAATAAAAATGGTTTACTTCCCATTAACAATTTCAATTAAACTAATAAACCAATTAAAAAACAATTTTAGTTAATGTCGTTGACTTGTTCAACTCTAAACATGATTAACTCATTAATCAATTCCAATTAGTCTCTTCAATTAAATTAATTAGCACTATAGTTGATTTAAATAATCCCATTTACTTTGATTTTTTTAAATAAATAATAATCAATTCAATATTATCACATTTAAATTGTTCTTAAAAACAATCAATCTCGGTTATTAATCGTTGTGTTATTTTCAACTCACTTTCTTATCAATCTTATTAATCTTAATAATTTGTTTTATAAAACAATTTAATAATTACTTAAATATTTATTTCCTTTTATAGACTTCCATTCAAAATAGTATATTTCACACGAATAATCTAAAGTTTAACGTGTCTTCCCATATTAATCCCAAGTTTGAATTATTTTTAATTAATTCCAAGTTTAGGGGGTCTCTTCCCATATTGATCCACTTGCTATAGCTGATTTTTCCTCAATTGCCACTATCCTTCGCTCCTTTTTCTATTGCCATCTCCTTTTATTTCTTTGTTTCTATTTCCTCTTAATTCTAGCTTTTCACTTGTCGGTTTGGATCGAAAACCCATCTGCCAGTTTTGATCTTTTTCCTCAACCTCAAATTGCCTCCAGTTCTGAGATCCCATTCAAGTTCTAACGCCATCCAATTGTATGAATACTAAGTTCGAGCAACGATTGAACCAGAAAAACGAATAATCCAACAGCAGAATCTTTCTTCCTTCTTTTTTTAGTAGAAATTTGTTTCCTAAGCTCGATAATGCACAACTTTAATGCTGGCCATTTAAAACCTGCACCATAAACTTTTGCTCCCTTCTCCTTGGCGCTCTGACCCATAATGTTTGCAGACAGACTTTCGTGATCAAACATAGTCAGTAACTTTTTATTTGTTTGAAAAGGGTTGGATTCAGCAAGCAGTTTAAAAGTTGAGCCTGTACTAACAGTAAAAACCAACCTATATTCGAGTTTTGGTATATTCAAATAATCCATGATTCTCGTTTTAATATCATGTTCAGCAGTGCCATTCTCAACACCACCATACAGTGCATCATCACCCAAATTAGCAGTAATTTTTGATAAACTAAGAGCTGAAGATTTCTATCTTTTGTAACTTTGTACATATGAAAACAACCCAAAACCACAGTAGTCAAGGCAAACCTTTTCTCCATTTTCAACTAAATGAGAGTACACGTCATACCTCAACTTATCTATCTTCTCCGAGCTTGAATATTTAGAATACATGGTCAGAAATTTGGAAAAGCATTCTTCAAGTTCGGGGAGTGAATTTATAGATATGAATATTCTGTCAGTAGCTATAGCGGTAGCTTTTAGAAACTCTTTTTGTGCATGTAATCGAGCAAGAGACCTTGAGATTTAGAAAGAGACCCCTTTATAGAAGCTTCTTCTAGAGCCTCTCAAAGTCACATTCTTTAAGTTGGCAAAGAGTAGAAGGCTTTTTACTACTGTTTTCTTCGGGATTATCTGAGTTTTGATGATAGTTTTTCTTCTTTTTGTCTAGAAATATGGCATCGAAATGAGAAATGGGTTTCCATAAGGATAGATGCATGTATAAACTAGAAGATTTTAAAAGAGAAATTTTGGAAGATCATGAAACCATAGAAACATGTCTCTAGAATAAGAAGAAATAACTTCACGTTTGATTTGGGAAAATGAAAAGTTGAAACCTGTTATGATAGGTAAAAAGGTAATTGGGATTAATATGGGAAGGAACCCTCTAAACATGGGATTAATTAAAAATAATCCAAACTTGGGATTAATATAGGAAGGCACGTTAAACTTTGGATTATTCGTGTCAATTATCCCATAATTTTATAACTTCATTTCTATCGATTTACTTGACGGTAAATCATTTTCTATAAGATGATATATATTTATAGGCCATCTACTACCAATTTCTTAACCAATACTGCCCATTTGTTAATAATAAAACAAATGTTGCATTTGGACTCAATGATCAACAATCATATCAGTCATCCAATCAGATTGGTAAACAGTTCATTAACGATAATATGAAAATAAATAATAAATTTGAGGAATCCAGTCGGATCCCTCCAACCTGTTTTCCCCTGCATCCTAATAGGTTACCGCAAATAAATAAATTTATTTGATACAATAATATGTTATCTGCTATAATAAACAAGAATGATTTACTCAACTGATAACGATCAATTAATAATAACCATTCAAGCATCCAATTGAATTTAATACGTTTATATTATTACAAACGCAACCAAGAAGGCATGTTACCTCAATTGGAAATAATTGTTAAAAATAACGATTAGTTTTGATTAAATTAAATGAACATTTAATTTAAATCAGTTATACGAAAATATTCATCATGTATTCAAACAATCATCTAATCATCAAATAATTAGTAAACATAGCACACTAACATTTAACCCGACTTATATAAAATATAAGTGGGACAACTGAGTGAGTTTTACTCACCTTGGTATAATTCTACGTTAAAACGACTTATTCTAATTAAATTAAACTGGCATTTAATTTAATTAAAAATTCTTGTTGCTTCCAGTCTTGATCAGACTAGCTCCATCTCGTAGCTCATGTCCATACGGTTCCAACATGACCAACCATTCTCGATTCTAATAAGATAGGCCCGAGATATCAAGTTAACAAAATTATAAAGCAAATTGATTAAATTAAACTTTTTTAATTCTAAATGGGCCCTTACCACTAGTTATTCGGACCAGACACCCATAACCATGAGCAATGGTATCTTCTTCCCGATTGACATTTGCCTGGACCCAACGTGTACACCCGTGCAACCATATTCAATGACATTGCCAAACTCTCCACTAATTCCCAATCTAAGACCACCATTAAACTTCTCTCTCCATCCTCGACTTGCCGACCCCTTGTGCACCCACTCCAGCGAGCCGCTTCTTTGGTCGACGTGATGAGCTCCTTCCCAGGTTCGAACTTAATTTACTCCCGATTTCGAAAAAATTACCCCTTCGAACGCCACACTCCACTGATCACTACTCCATACTCAGATCCGCGCATCGACCACTAAATCTCGAGATAAACTTAGACCTAGGTCACGACATTGGACTTTGATCATCATCGTTCGCGAATTTGAAATGGGGGGAATGTGCAGATGGATTTATAGGACTTAACGGGACATGTATCGTGATTTTAGCTTGTATATTAGAGTCGAAACAATTTTTCAAAGCCTGTGCCCTTTTTCCCCTTCACTGTAAAAAAAACTTCGAAGATGAAGGCGCCGCATATATATACATGTGTGTGTATATGCGAGAGATACCTTGGCAATCGCGTATAATGTTTGGAGAGCACGTATTAGGTAGTAGGTAGTTGTGTGTACTTGTGAGTAGATGTGTGTTTTCACTTCTGGTCATAGCTTCGTTCTTCCATCTTGCTGTGACATTAGAGATTGGTAGGCCTGTGTACTTGCGTGGGTTTAAATCAATAGGGTAGTTGTGTTTTATTTCTCTTTAGGTGCACGTGTATTGATTTGTACAAATTAAGGTAGGCAACCTTTCATTTATATAGACTGTGCGTGCATGTGCCTAGCCATGGGAAATGAATTAACATGGGTAGGCTTCACGCTTAGTACACTGATATGGTGGCTGCTTCAGGTGAAGGAATTGATTTATGATGGCTTAAAGTAAAAGAGTTGGCTTGCATATTTTTAAACCGAGGCTAGTACGATTTCATAATACTTAAGAAAAGTTAGGGTAGAAATTTTATGTTATTTAGTTTATTTGACCCCATTTTGTTTTTACACGGTTAAATTATTTCTGCCACTATTTACATTACACGTTATATATATGCTTCATTCCACGCAAACTCCAAATGCAACGAAAACAGATGCACCGCTATATCTTGACATTCCGGACCCAAAGAAATTAATTTCATTGAATTCCGACTCCGTTTGCACAACAATGTTATTTTAATTTATATATCGGTTCCCAATTTAAATATCGCATACTCACAAAACAACTTTGATTGGCTCCAAACTGGAAATCTAGCAACAATTAGCTATACATATTCCAATAAAATTTGTTTTGTCGAAAACAGAGGTCGGTTGGAAAATAGCTATTCTTATGGCTTATATAATATTGACATAATATAAATTGATTCCAAACAATTATATTAAATAATAATAAATTATCATTATCGTACATACCAAATAAATAATATATCAATCTAAATATAACCAATATGGAATTATAACTCAACATTAATATTTTTGAGTTAAACGATATCCGAATTATATGAAATTTCTTATTAAATAAACGTTATTGTTTATAAACAAATCCATAGCGACTATTTTAAAATTTGATTTGGACATAACTTACAATATATACGATAAAATCTCATTTTTTTTGCAAAGCTGACCGGTTTTTAAGGTGACCGCAAACATCTTTTATTATAACCAGTAATGAAATACATGAAGTTCAGGTGATTGGAGTTAACAATCAGCTAAAGGTTTTTAAGGTGGACCATCCACCGCTTACATAAAAAAACCAGGAGCTAAGCAGTATTGCCAAGACTACTATGCGCTATTGGAAAACTAGTCTCCAACAGCATCACATGGTGGTGTTTCCATCCTGATGCGAGTGAAGTGTGACACCAGGTTCACAACAAATTGCGGAGAGTTCGGGCCGTATAGATAACGCCTATCCTATGTAGAATCACCCAATATCTTCACATTGTTTAAGCCATCCACTCCCTCAATTGCTAAAATCATCTCATTACCAATAATATGATACATAAGATATCTAGATTCTTTATCTTCCCCAACATAAATGTAATATTTATTTGTGCCTAGGCGGTGACGCATCTCAGTCCTACCATGCACCCATGCTTTCTCAGAATTGTTCCATAAGAAGGTTCACTCATTGTGCAATTTAACATCAGCTATGCTGGCAATATCAGAAGGCGAAGGATCAGGGGCACACACATCATCAGGCGGTTCTGCATCACCAATACCAGCGGTTGCAAGGGCCGATTCAACTTCCCTTAGATTAGGTGGCATAGCATTGACAGGTTCAGGTGGAGGAACACGTGGCTTTGGAACCCACAGGAGGTTCGGCTTACAAAGCGGGATCTTGGTGGAGTTCTCAAAGGTAGCCTTACACAAATCAGAAGTATGTCCAAAGGATCGATATTTAGAGCAGATGTCCGGGATCCAGCTATAACGTACATCAACATCTACATCACAGCCTTCTACTAGTGTCACAGGAAGTTTATCAAGTAGTGGCTTCAATGGTGAAATCTCTATAAGCACTCTAGCATAATTAAGGCTCTTCCTAGCCGCCGTATTCGAGTCAAAACATCTGAGTTTGCCAACCAGACTCGCTAACCAATCCAATCCAATTAGAGGCTGCAGTACAAACGAAATATTTGTGAATGTTGCCCAAAATGGAATGGAAATAACTTGTTCTCTAGCATTACCAACTGTTACACTCCAAGGTGAAATAATGAATGGTTGTCCTTCAATTATAACCGGGTCCCTCTCAAGTATACTCAGCTTACCATTTGGATTGCTAAATTTCAAGTAAAACATTGAATCAAAATGTTGCACAAATAATCTACCTCTTATTCTCCAGATTTTATTGCATTGCTCTCTTACGACATGATATGGTGGTGCTTTTCCTAGAAAGAATCCAACAAGGAGGTCTGCCCAATATTCAGCTCCAACGTTATGCACATCTGGCGGCATAACAAATCGACCATTTGTTGTCACTGTATCAAAGTGCTTCCGTGGGGAGTATTCGCCTGCAACCTTGGGAAGGTTTGTAAAAAAAGATGTCCAAGTAACAGGATTGGCATCAGTGGGTTTCAGAGCTGCTCTGTTGAGTGTAGACTTCGGTTGGGCATGGTCCCGAACAGATTTTGTGCAATGTTCTTTTCCTAGAGCTCAAGCACTATTATCACTAATATCAACCATCACATTTGCATCAACAATCACTGCATCCTCATCAGTTGCTGCCTCATTCACATTCATGCCATAATTGGGCATAGACACAAAACTGTTCCTCCATCTATTTTCATCAATCCATGCAAGTAATTGGGAAAGAGAAGTTGGATGTAGCTTATCAGAAAGAGTAGAGAGAGGTTGCGTAGAGGCAGAGTTGACTTCCACGAGACCAGCGATGGAATCAGCTAGCAGTGCCGTCGAACTGGAACTAGGGTTAGAGGAGCCAGATCTGAAGGTACGACCAGAGCGAGTGCGCGAGTTAGGGCTCATAGGATTGGATGGCGGAGGGGCGGGTGACATGAAGAGGTGGAGCAGAGGGAAGAAGAAAGTGTGTGGAGCCGAGGGAATGTGGAGCGGATGAGTATTATTCGCAGGAAGCTTCTGCCATTTCTTGATGAAAAACTTTGGGGACACGAGGACTATATCTACCATGCCCTCTTGGTTAATCGGTTTTGAAAGTGGTCGTGCACTATGTCTCGGTATTGTGGCCGCTGGGTTTCGAACCTGTGCCACTGCAAACTACATGCAGCAACTCATGGTGTTCTTAACCACTGGACCACTAGACTTTGACATAAAATCTCAGTTTTTCTCTTTCATTACAAAATTATAATCGAATAGATTTTAATGTATCTTGGTTCACTGAATTCCGACTTAAAACGGATTTTGTATATTCAATTGAAGTTCAAAACTCAATATTGCGAACTATCGCAACATTACGAGTTCATTTATAATTAAATATAATTTTTTATAAATGAACTCTATATCAAAATCCATTAAAATTCCAAATATAACCATTAAAACAAGTTTAAATATTCAAATTCAAATAACTGAAAAATCCGGGTCGTTACAACTATCAAATGATATTGAGCATGTTTCCAATCTCTTATCAATGAACACGTGAGATATTTCAATGCAAAATTGTGCTCGATTTCTTATGTGACAAATTTTCTAACATCTCCCCATTGGTTGGGAAAAGAATCAACATATGTCGGATTTTTTGAGGAATGTATCGAGATAGTATTGGATTTGGTTAGATGATGTGTGGTTAGTAAACTATGATTAGTTTTTTAGCTGGTTACATAATTGATTGTCAAATATCCGATATGATTCAACAAGATCTATTTTTTTTCAAGCAACAAATTATAGCCAATTGAATGGATTTTTTGATCAACAAATAAATCGTTTCGATTCTATTAGAAATGGGGATTCAATAAATCACACATTGATCGATCAAACAACGACCCAACAACTAAAAGAAAGATTGACACTTCGAAATCCTTCCTTTCTTCAAACAAAGCAAACAAAAATAGAATCAAATCAATTCTCGAAATGCCTCCTTGGACCTTCCTCAATATGTTGGCTATTTACGAAACATGAAAAGAAGATGAATAATCATTTGCTTCCAAAAGAAATCAAAGAATTTCTTAAGAATCTTACCTGATCAACTTGTTTTTTCTCTTAACAGATGATCAGAACATCATCTGGGTTCGAATCCTACTGAAAGGTCCACTATTGATTATAATTTTTTGAAACAAAATAAGATGTTTCTTTTATCCTTTACAGACGATTAAAAAATAAAGAAATAGTTGATATATTCAAAGGTAAATAAGTATTTACAAAGTACCATCTCAAACTCGTTGGATATGGGATGTGATATGGTTTTGAAGGATGAACCAGATATGGACCATTCCAATAAGGTTTATTCTTAAAAGAAAAAAAAAATCCAATTTTGGATTTATTTCATCTGTTTTATAACCGAAACAAAAAGGTATACATGTTACACCACAATTTTGAATCAAAAGAGATATTTCAAGAAACGTGAGACCTATTCATTCTATCAATACCCAAGCCAAAATTGGTGTATCATAAAGGATTTGCCTTATTCTATTGATTCCTACGGGTCCAATCGAAAAAGTTTTTGAATGAGGTATTTGACTTTGAAGATGAATCGAGAAAGAAATATTCATTGGTTTTACCTCCTTTTTTATGAGTAAAATGTATCTTTTTATTGAAGGATTAAAAAATTAGCCTGGAAACACTATGGGAATGATTTGGGAAATCCAAAACTTAATACAGTGTATCTGGTAGTGACAACAATATAGAGGCAGTGAACCGGTACAGATTGATCCGAAATCTTGTTTAAATCAAATGTAGCATATACAGGTGCATAAAAAATGTATCAAATCGATTCTTTTTAATGAATAGATCCAATCACAACTTCGAATATAGAACTTAATTGGATCAAATATGAAATGATACTCTTAATCATATAACTATAATGAAATATACAGTCAACCAATATTTATTGAATTTGAAAGTGACTCAAAAGAAATTGTTTGATCCTCTAATTTCTGAAACTGAGAGATCCATGAAATAGGATCTTGATGCATATAGATATAAATGGTCCATTGGAAGCAAGAATTTACAGAAACAATTCATTTTGTAACAGAAGAACAGTTTTCAAGTGGTGTTCAATTGATTGTGTATGAGTCAATATTTGAATGATTGGTCTAAGGCTATCAACAAACAAGATTTGCCTAAGTTGCATTGGTTCCTTTTGTCTAAGTCACTTCTATAATTATCTAAGTCACTTCCTTTTTTTCTAAATCGCTTCCCTTTTTCCTTGTGAGTATCATGAATCATAGGTCCGAGGTCCACGTCGATGAACTGAAAAGTCCATATGATCAACCCTGCAACCATTTGTTAGAATCAATAGTTATTCAAATCATTCATTTGAGTTGAATGAAACCTTACTTATTGGATGATCGTGATACTTCCCAACAACCAAAAATTTATTAAGGACTGAGATGTTGATGATGATGGTTTTAATGACAACAACCTTGTTTCTACTATATTTCAATCATTATTGTTATAAAATGTAACAGCCCGCATTTAAAGTATTGAAGGATCGTAAAATATTTTTATTTTATTCCCTGAGGGTTGGATCATTCTAATATTTTTATATGTTGGTTATGGGAATGTGAGACATGTCCATAATTTTTACCAATTTTATTTGTGACCATTTTGCCCTTTTCAGTTTTGTATAGGGCATAACTTTTAACTTAGATCGAATCAGGTGTTGAGATTGATTTCACTGAAAATAAATGGCGTTGCCAATTCCGCATAGTGGTTACATTAAAGATTTGATTTAGCGGCTTGGGAGAAATTGATGTTTTAGTGTTTCACAATTTGTTGTTCAGGTTTTTAAGCCATTAGTGGGATGATTTGAGGAGGCCCATTAGTGGGATGGTGGGAGGCTGTAAATAGGGGGTTAGAGGCATGGAGAGAGGGTTACTTTTCTACATTCTCTCATTTGGTTGAGCTCTTGATCCTCCTTGCTCAATCAAATACACATTTCCACCATAAAAATTCTAGGTCTACATAAGAGAATTGAATATCAACATCGTTTGAAGCTAGATCTACGCAAAGTAAAGAGAGATCTCATCAAATTGGAAGGTTTGAAGAGTGTTCTTCGCTGTTCGGACTGGTGATTCATTGATTTTGTTTTGTTTTGGGGAACTGGTGAGTGATATGCATCTCTCACGCGGATTCAATCAAGTATATGAGTTGTTTGATCATAATTTCATCATTTCAAGTCGTTTTCACCTAGATCTACATCATTGTAAGTATATTTTCATATGAATCGCCATAAGATCTAATCTAGCAACTTAAACCGGTAATTTTCATGTTAATTCATATGTTTATGCAAGTTAGATCCATCGTTTTAGTTTATTCATTGATTTATCATGATTTAGCGAAATTTATATAATAATTGATGATAATCGTCATTTTTATGATGTTGAGAATTTCATGAAGTGTTTATGATTGAATTGGATGAGTATATTTCATTGATGTTGTCGTATCAAAGATTTGGTCAAGATTAGAGCTATTTTGGTTGAATCAGGAGTCGGGTCATTTTTCCTTAGGTCGGTGCTGACGTGGCGGAGTTAGGTCCTGGCTTGTTCTTCAAGAAATAGCGGTCAGGTCGGAGAAGGGGATCCAGGTCGTGGGAGGCTAGAGCGCGGTGGCGAGGATAAAGGCGGGTGCTGAAGCATAATCAGGTCGTGCCGTGGAGCTTGGTTGTTAGGTCGTGAAAACCACCTGGTAATTCAGGTCGTTGGACTCCACTTGGGGGTTGGATCGGGGTTGATCTAAGGACGTTGGGTCGTGGAGCGGAGGTCAGGTCATTCTGCTCTAGTGAGAGGCAGGTCCTTGCCTTGTGGTTTGGCTGGGTCGTGGGTCGAACTATGGAGTCAGGTCGTGAAGACGACCTAAGGAAGACATCGTTTATAAATGTTGTGGAACGAAGATTTAGTGCTGTGGTTTTTTTTTCGTAGCAGAAAATTTGGAAATACTATGGAAAGTAATATCGACCAAATGGTGTATATTCTTGGTTCGAGAATGGTGATGACTTCGAAGTGAATTCAAGGGAGAATGTCGAAGTGCTGTGATGCGTTCGTTAATCGTCGTACTGCAACGAATGTGAAGACGACTCAAGGGTGTTTTGAGTTCCTGGATAATGGTTGGATGTTCGTCGTTGATGACGATTAAAGATATGGAGACTGAGAAATTATCATTGTCGTAGGTTCTAGCGGACTCAAAGCAAGGGTTACACGATTTCGTTATATGGTCGAGTACCTTTGGCAGCTCGAACGGGCCCAGTTATGTTTCTTTGTATGGCGTAAGGAGTTTTGCTAGAACCGGGGTTTGCCATTAACCCTTGATAGTTGATGGAAAGATGTTTAGCCAGTCATATGATTAACTATGTTTTCGAAGTAGGATTGGCGGTGATAGCCAGAGTCAGTCATGAATGTTGGTTGTTCTATTTGTACCGTCTTACGTAGATCGTCTGACGTCGAAGAGATGTTTCTTGGGTATTTGTCTGATGTTGGTTTAGTCCTTCGGGGATTGTGCTTGGGGAGTGTCGATCTCGATTAGGATGGTTTACATAAGATATAACTAGTTGCTTTGGTTGCTATTGCTTCGTTACTTCTAATCGCCACGAATGAGTGGTTTTTCTGATTTCCATGGATGTATGGTTGAAATGCTTGGTTATAAAGGCTATCACTATCCGATGTGGGAAAGACAGGTCGAGTTCTTCTCTGGTGTTGTGGGTAGATTAGTTCATTTATTTACCCGTTCTCATATACTTTTTTGATGATGTTAGACAACTGTTTTTTATTGCTCACTAAGACTGTTATCTGACTCAAGCTTTTATGTTTCCCTCTTATTACCTTGAGCTATTCATCCAATTTTTGGATGGGTCGGCTGAGTAGCAGATAGCAGGTGATAGCTTGATGAGGACGATGCTGCTGTGCGGAGGCGAGCAAGAGGCTGGCATATTACTCTTCTTCTGTATAATATCTGTTATTTCCGCTATTTGATGTTTGACTCTGAGTGTTGTAGTGAGGAAAATTTGTACAAATCACATATATGTTGCAATCCGAGGTGTATGGATATTTTTTCTAGTTGTTGTGAAAGTAATAGTTTCTACTCAAATATGCTTCACTATTATTTCCTGTTGTATATGTTATATTATATTTTGTCCTTGTGCTGTAAGTTATACGACAGGTTCCGCATTGTTTTTTCATATCTTGATGATCGTCCATAGCTGCCTAACACGTCTGTCAGTGCATTATTTCCTTTGTTAAGTGCAGGAGTTATGGGCAGTCGTCACATTTGGTATCAGAGCTCTGATTATCGATTTTAGCCAAAGTTCAAAAACGTAATTACGTATGAGAGACGTATTTGTTGATTTCTGATGGATGTATACTATATAGTAGTATATAGTATAAGAACGTTTGAACTTCGTTTGCAGTTTTCTCGTAAGTAGCTAATTATTCTATATTACAGAAAATGAATCGCCGACCATCGAGACACGCTGCCAGGGGGGAGCCTGTGCCTGGAGGGGGAAATGGCGGTACACCACATTACCCAGCCATGTTTAAGGCCATGATGGAGGCATTCATAAGAAGGGTACCTGCTCCAGTGGCGGCCACGGTAGATGTAGGGATGCAGGTGCCTAGGGTTGTGGATTTTGCGAAGCTGCGTAGAGACTTCACATTTCTAGGAGGAAACCAGTTCGAGGGGATAAAGCCAACTGAAGAGGTTCAAAGGTGGTTAGATGCTTGTATTCGTATTTTTGGAAACTTGGGTATAGATGATGCAACTAAGATAAAGCCTGCGTTAAGGCAGCTATAGGGCAGAGCCATGGATTGGTGGAATTCTGTTATGCTCGAGACTCCTGAAGATGAGATAACATGGGAACAGTTCCAAGTTAAGTTCAAGACAAAGTTTATCTCTACTACTCAGAAGTCAGTTATGTTCAAGAAATTTGTGGAATTGAAACAGAATGGTAGACCAGCGCTTGATTATGTTTCTGATTTTGAGGCATTGTCCAGACATGATTTTTCATAAATTGACACATGCTATCAAAAGAACGAGAAGTTTGTTATGGGTCTGGATACTTATATAGAAAGGCCCTTGGTGGAACAACTTAATGATTCATATGAGAAGATTATGGAAAAAGCTATGAGACATGAAGGCTTGTTTCCAAAAGAAGAAGATGTTTTTGTTGCAGCTAAGGAAGGTCCAAAACCACAATAGGGTGGTAATAACAACAAGAAGAGAAAGCAACAACAGTAGAAAGGAAAGGATGGTCAAAAGAGACAGAAAGGTGAAGTGATTTGCTACAACTGCTGGCAGAAGGGCCATTATTCCAAGGATTGTAAGAATCCAAAAGCTGAAAAGAAGTGCTTCAAGTGTGGAAAACCTAGGCATGATAAGAATGATTGTCCGAAGCGAGCGAAAAGGAATCGGATATTGAAGTCTTATGCTTTGGAGGTCTACCATCTTCTTCAAGAGCTCCTAATGTAGAGGAGAAAGGGAAGGGTGTCATTGTTCAAGGTACTCTTTTCGTTAGAGGTGTTTCAGATCGAGTGTTGTTTGATACTAGAGCGTCGCATTTATTCATTTGTAGCGAGCTTGTATGCCGCTTGAGTTTGGATCCCGAGATTTGTTAGACCTTTGGTTCTGACTAATCCAGTTAGGGGTTCGTCCAGCCTTTGCATTCTTTGTCGTGGTCTTATGTTATCGAGTCATGTTACTCTTTTGTGTGTGATTGCTTTGTTTTGAACTTCGCTGGGTTTGGGATCATCTTGGGCATGGATTGGCTCAAGAGGTATGCGACGAGAGTGAATTGCGAGAAGCTTGAGGTGAGAGTTGGAGATGTGGAAGGGCGAAAGGTTTTAATTTGGTGTAAGAACGAAGATGGCGTCTTCGTGGTTTTTTTATATTCGCTTGTGATTCCGCAGGGAGACTTGTCATCTGTGTTGATCGCTAATGAGTTTAAAGATGTTTTTGAAGAAGTCAAAGGTTTGTCGCCGCATCGTGAGATTGAGTTTATAATCGATTTGGTTGAGGGAGCTAGACCTATCGTTATGCCTCTTTGGCGGATGGCGCCTAAGAAACAACGAGAGTTAGAGGTGCAAGTTCGTGACCTTTTGGGAAAAGGATTCATACGGAGAAGTGTATCTGAATAGGGAGCACTAATTGTGTTTTCAACAAAGGCTGATGGTTCCCTGAGATTGTGTGTGGACTATCGGGAGCTGAACCAGGTGACCAAGAAGAATAAATATCTGTTGCCAAGGATGACTTGTTTGATCAGCTTCACGGAGCTAAAGTGTTTTCTCAGATGGATTTGGCAACAGGATTCCACCAGTTAAGGGTGACAAAGGATAGTTTGCCAAAGACTACTTTTAGGACACCATCTGGTTTATTCGAATGGTTGGTGATGCCATTCGGGTTGATTAACGCGCCAACATATTTTGTGGATCTTATGAATAGGGTATTCAGAGATCAGTTGAACAAGTTCATGCTTGTGTTCGTAGATGATATTCTGTTTTACTCTCGTAATGAGGAAGAATATAAGTGGCACTTGAGGGTTGTTTTGGAAATCTTGAGAAAGCATCAGCTGAAGGATAAGTTTTCGAAGTGTCACTTCTGGAAGAGCGAAGTGAGGTTCTTACGACATGTAGTTTCCAGAAATGGTATAGGGGTTGACCCCGCTAAAATGGCAGCAATTCAGGACTGGGATAGACTTAATAATGCGACGAACGTGAGAAGTTTCCTTGGATTAGCAGGTAATTATCAACAGTTTATCATGGATTTCTCTAAGATAGCTGCTTCATTAACAGGATTGATGAAAAAGAATCAAGTGTTCACATGGGATGCAAAGTGTGATCAAGCTTTCGTAATTTTGAAAGAGAGATTGATGCGTGCTCCTGTTTTAACCGTTCCAAGTGGGAATGAAGAGATGGTGGTATACACTGATGCATGCGGTACTGGACTAGGAGCAGTACTAATGCAAAAAGATAGAGTTGTTTCCTACGCAAGTGACAACTGAAGCAACAAAGTCGCATGAGAGGAATAATCCAACTCATGATTTGGAGTTGGCAGAGATCGTGTTTGCTCTGGAGATGTGGAGACACTACCTGTTGGGGGTTAGATTTGAGTTGTTCACGAATCACAAGTCATTGACGTATCTTTTCTCCCAAAAGGATTTGAATCTTTGGCAGCAGCAGTGGTTACAGTTTCTGGCATCATATGATTTCGGTATAGCCTATACTCCTGGTAAAGGTAACGTAGTTGCAAATGCATTAAGTAGAACACATACAAGTTTGGGAGCGATGTTTTCAGAATGGAAGAGCCTAGAGTACTTGGCAGGATTTGATTTCAGGCCACAGTTTGAGTTGGAACCTGAAATGTTGGCAAGCTTATCGATAAGACCTAATCTCATCGAAAGGATTTGAGAGCGTCAAAAGTGAGATGCAAAGCTTGTCGAGATTATTCAGAAGTTGGAACCCAAGAATAAAGAGTTCAAGGTTGATCGAGAAGGTTGGCTTCGAAAGCAAGGACAATTGGTTGTTCCTGATATCGACGGATTGAGAGATGAGCTACCGAGGGAATGTAATCACTCGAAGTTGACGATTCATTCTGGTGGTAACAAGATGTATCAGAACATGAAGCGATCCTACTACTGGGAAGGGATGAAGAGAGATGTTAGAAAGTGTATTTCCAAGTGCATGAACTGTCAGTTGGTGAAAGCTAAACAGAAGAAGCCGAGTGGATTGCTTCAGCCATTGGAAGTTCCTACATGGAAGTGGGAGCAGATATCGATGGACTACCTAGAGCTAGGGCAAGAAACGAAGGAATTTTAGTCATCATGGATCGCTTGATCAAAAGTGCAAGGTTTATTCCTGACAAATCGACTAGGACAATTCGATTCCATGGTATCCCAAAGAGCATAGTGAGTGATCGAGATCCATTGTTCACGAGTGGATTTTGGAAGAGTTTGCAAGAAGCTTTGGGAAAGGAGTTTTGTTTGAGTACGACTTATCATCCCTATACTAATGGTCAAACCGAGAGGGTAAATCAAGTTTTGGAAGATCTCTTGAGGGCTTGTGTATTGGAGTTCGGAGGATCGTGGGAAGACCATCTACATTTAGTTGAGTTTGCATATAATAATAGCTACCAGTTCAGCATTGGGATGGCACCATACGAGGCGTTGTATGGAAGACCATGTATTTCTCCAGCATGTTGGTTATAAACTGGAGATAAGTTGATACTTGGGACTGAGGTGATTAAAGAGACATTGGATTGTATCGAGATCGTTCGACAACGAATGAAGGTAGCTAGGGTCATCAGAAGAGTTACGCCGATAAGCATCAGAAAGATTTGGAATTCAACGTTGGCGATATGGTGTTCGTAAAGATCTCTCCGTTGAAGCACATTGTTCGGTTCAGAAGAAAAGGAAAATTAGCTCCAAGGTTTATAAGGCCATTTCCAATAATTGAGCAAATTGGAAAGCTCGCATATTGATTGGAGTTACCCGAGAAGATGTCGAGTGTGCATAATGTTTTCCACGTGTCGTTTCTTTGGAAGTGTTGCATGATTCAAATATGGTGGTATCTCCGGCTCAGTACGAAGTCCTATAAGTCGAAATTGTAGTTACGAAACCCGGTAAGCCACTTCGCAATACGGGGAATGTCACGAAACATCTTAGGAGGAAGATAGTTAAGTTGGTCAAGGTACAATACAGTGAAGATGATGAAGATTGTATGTGGGAGACGAAAAAGAGTGTGACGACGACCCATCCAGAACTCTTCGTCGGTATGACCCATAAGTATCATGTCATTCTTACCCCGTTGTAACTTATACCATTATTGTGTTGTTGTTGTTTTTTTAGAATTCCGTGTGCTAGGATAAGGCTATGAATGCATGATTTCATGGCTTCTAGTTTGAGTGATAAAATTGGCTGCTCATGAATGATAGGCATGCATAATTGTTTTAGTTGTTGGGATTTCTTGGGGCGAAATTCCTAAAGGGGGGTAGGGAGATTGTAACTTCCCGCATTTTACGTATTAAAGGATCGTAAAATATTTATTTTTTATTCCTTGAGGGTTGGATCATTCTAATATTTTTATATGTTGGTTATGGGGATGTGAGACATGTCCATAATTTTTACCAATTTTATTTGTGACCATTTTGCCGCTTTTAGTTTTGTACATGGCATAACTTTTGACTTAGATTGAATCAGGTGTTGAGATCGATTTCATTGGAAAGTAAATGGTGTTGTCAATTCTGTAGAGTGGTCACATTAGGTTTAGCGGTTTGAGATGAATCGCTGTTTTAGTGTTTCACAATTTGATGTTCAGGTTTTTAAGCCATTAGTGGGATGATTTGAGGAGGCCCATTGGTGGGCTGGTAGGAGGCTATAAATAGGGGGTTGGAGGCATGGAGAGAGGGTTACTTTTCTTCATTTTCTCATTTGGTTGAGCTCGTGATCGTCCTAGCTCAATCAAATACACATTTCCACGAACAAAATTCTAGATCTACATAAGAGAATCGAAGATCAACATCGTTTGAAGCTAGATCTGCGCAAAGTGAAGAAAGATCTCATCAAATTGGAAGGTTTGAAGAGTGTTCTTCACTGTTTGGATTGGTGATTCGTTGATTTTGTTTTGTTTTGGAGAATTGGTGAGTGATATGTATCTCTCACGCAGATTCAATCAAGTATATGAGTTGTATGATCATAATTTCATCATTTCAAGTCGTTTCCACCTAGATCTACATCATTTTAAGTATATTTTCATATGAATCACCATAGGATCTAATTTAGCAACTTAAATCGGTAATTTTCATGTTAATTCATATGTTTATGCAAATTAGATCCTTCATTTTAGTTTATTCATTGATTTATCATGATTTAATGAATTTTGTACGATTATTGATGATAATTATCATTTTGATGATGTTGAGGATTTCATGAAATGTTTATCATTGAATTGGATGATTTCGATGAGTTTATTTCATCGATGTTGTCAATTGGCGAAGATTTGGTCAAGATTAGAGCTATTTTGGTCATATCAGGAGTCGGGTCGTTTTTCATTAGGTTGGTGCTGACGTAGCAGAGTTAGGTCGTGGCTTGTTCTTCAAGAAACAGGGGTCAGGTCGGAGAAGGGGCTTTAGGTTGTGGTGCTTAGGTTGTGGAAGGCTAGAGCGTGGTGGCGAGGAGAAAGGCGGGTGCTGGAGCATAATCAGGTCGGGCTACGGAGCTTTGTTGTTAGTTCATGAAAACGACCTGGTAATTCAGGTCATTGGACTCCAATTGGGGGTTGGATCGATGTTGATCTGAGGGTTGGGTCGTAGAGTTGAAGTCAGGTCATTTGGCTCTGGTGAGAGGCGGGTCATTTGCTTGTGGTTTCGCTGGGTCGTGGGTCGACCTATGGAGTCAGGTCATGAAAATGACCTAAGGAAGACAACGTTTATAAAGCTGTGGAATGGAGATTTAGTGCTATGGTTTGTTTTTCATAGCAGGAAATTTGGAAATGCTATGGAAAGCAATATCGACCAAATGTTGTGTATTCTTGGTTCGAGAATGGTGTTGACTTCGAACTGAAACCAAGGGAGAATGTCGAAGTTCTGTGATGCGTTCGTTGATCGTCGTAATGCAACGAATGAGAAGACGACTCAAGGGCGTTTTGAGTTCGTGGATAATGGTTGAATGGTCGCCGTTGATGACAAATAGAGATATGGAAGCCGAGGAATTATCGTTCTCGTAGGTTCTAGCAGACTCAAAGCAGGGGTTACACGATTTCGTTGTGTGGTCGAGTACCCTGGGCAACTCGAACGATCCTAGTTACGTTTTGTTGTATGGCGTAAGGAGTTTTACTAGAACTAGGGTTTGCTATTAACCCTTTATAGTTGATGGAAAGGTGTTTAGCCGGTCATACGAGTAACGATGGTTTCAAAGCAGGATTGGCGGTGATAGCCAGAGTCAGTCATGAATGTTGGTTGTTTTATTTGTACCGTCTTTCATACATTGTCTGATGTCGAAGGAGACGTTTCTTAGGTACTTGTCTGATGTTGGTTTAGTCATTCACAGCTTGTGCTTCGGGATTGTCGATTTCGAATAAGATGGTTTACGTGAGATATAACTAGTTGCTTTGGTTGCTATTGCTTGATTTTTTTTGATTGCCGTGAATGAATGGTTGTTCTGGTTGCCATGGATGTATGCTTGAAATGCTTGGTTGTAAAGGCTATCACTGTCTGATGTAGGGAAGATGGATTTGAGTCCTTCTCCAGTGTTTTGGCAGATTTTTTTGGTTAATCTACCAATTCTCTTATACTTTCCTGATGATGTTAGTTAGCTGTTTTATCGTTCACTAAGACTGTTATCTGACTCAAGGTTTTATGTTTCCCTCTTATTATCTTAGGCTATTCATCCGATTTTGGATCGGCAGACTGAGTAGTAGGTAGTAGGTGGTAGCTTGGTGAGGACGATGCTGCTGCGCGGAGGCAAGCAGGAGGCTGGCGTATTATTTTTCTTCTATATAATATATTTCCGTTGTTTGGTGTTTGACTCTGAGTGCTATAATGAGGCAAATTTGTACATACATTTAGATTGCAATCCAGGTCGATGGGTATTCTTTCTAGTTGTTGTGAAAGTTAAAATTTCTGCTCAAATATGCTTCGCTATTATTACCTGTTGTATATGTTCTATTATATTGTTATCCTTGTGTTGTGAATTATACGACAGGTTCCGCGTTGTGATTTCATATCTCGATGATCGTCCATAATTGCCTGGCATGTCTTTCGGGGCACTGTTTCCCTTGTTAAGTGCAGGAGTTATAGGCGATTGTCACATAAAATATATACTAACTATTTTCTAGAATATATATATATAGGAAAACCATGCAGGTATATATTATTGAAGACTGTACAGTTACAAGGATCAAGATTTCAATTAGAAGAGTTCAAGTTTCAAGACTCATGAGTATCAAGAAATCAAGGGTTCAAGAATTATAGAGTCAGTGTGTCTAGAAATTCCGTTAAAACACTGGTTAGCACTTGATTCTATTTTCAAATTTAACTTCTGATCTTAAAATTTAAATCCTGATTTTAAACTTGATTTCAAATAATTTCAAATTTATTTACTTATTTTAAATCTTATTTTCAAATGATTTCAAAATTACTTCCTTATTAAAAATATATTCTTCTTTGTTTTAATAAATACTTTTACTCCTGATAGTTATTTTCTGAACTCCTGAAAACTTTTATTGATTTTGAACTTAAGTTTTACTTGTTTCATAATTACCTATGTTTTCAGTTTTCTTGTATATATATATTTTATATATATTTATATTTTTATTAGTTTATATTTAATTCCTTAATTATTTTTAGTAGATCTTTATACAAGTTTTAAAATATATTTTACTTTGAAAAAGAATGTTTAAATATAAAGGAATTTAGGTTTTTCTAATTCTGGATTCACTGTAATTTATTTAAACATCATTTACTTTGTTTAAAATTTTATTTTTTGATTTTACACTAGCATATGTCGACATATGCTTCTATGCATGTCGACATACTAGCCGTTAAGGTGTTTTTTAAATTTTAAAAAGAGGTGTCTTCTGAATTCAAATCCTTTTAGAAACGTTATGACTATTGGAAACATGTAAATACCTTCCAGAATTCGATGTTTTGATAACTAATCATCTTCTTCTTCCTCTCTTTACATCCTACCATTATAATGCTTTATTTCTTGATTTCCTACACTTATACTCTGTCGATTTCAATAAAAATCATATCGTTTTTCTTCTCTTTTAATTCTAAATCAAAATCTCTCTGAATTCAAGTGCTTCTCAAGAGTAATAGGTTGTTCGTAATCAAAGAACCCAAGATCAAGTCCTATAGAGTCATTACTATAAAAAATGATAAGAGAAGGGTGTGGTCCTATCCTGTTTAAAGTGATTGGGTGCGATTATGTCCTGGAAATCGATTGGGGTGTAAAGTTGTGGCCCAGAAATCAACTAAGTCTCACCGTATTTGGAATCAGTTAGGGTGTGCCATTGTAGCCCTGAAATCAAGGATTGTAATTGGATATTGTTGGATAAAAATCCGCATCATTCCAGCGTTGTGGGACTTGATGTAGAGGAGTCCAGAACCAGTACAAAATCCCGGTGTGTACTTTCCTTTTATTGCTTTTACGTTTTGCATTCTGTATTTGTTGATATTTGTGATCTGTATACTCTGTGTTTGATTCAAAAAGATTTCAAGAAATTTAATAAATTCCATTAAACACTATTCACCCCCTCTAGTATCTAGCTTGCCTTAAGATCCTTAATCCGCATCTCAACCAAAACTTTGATTAGTTGGAGGAAAAATGTTACCGTTTTTATTTAAAAAGATACCAAAATGGATGAATGACACATTCGATCCTATAAATAATTGCGAAAGGTTCTTTGATAACACAAATTCCCATTTATCGATGACATACCACGATCAAGGCAATTTGCCAAATCTCATGATGCAATTTAATAGAAGTTTATTGATATCTTCTTTCTATAAGGTTTTGGGTCAGATTCTTGAATGATCCATATCCCTTATGGTTCCATTGTAATAAAAGATTCCCTTTTTTATGGAAAAGACCTATATCCAAAATCACTATGTCTAAAAAAGAAATATTTGAACATAAATCTCGTTGACGTTGTGAGTATTATAACAAGTTCCATCAATCGAATCACTTTTCCAAGAAATACGAAATATAACCCGTAAAAGTAAAGAGATCTATTTATTGATAAGAAAAGGAAAAAATGTAAATGGTGATTGGATCAGTGATAATTCTGAATCCTAGGTCATGAACATTAATGTGATCAAAAGAAAGAGAATTATTGATTTAATTCCCTACCTTAATGACATGGGAAAAGATTGATCAAACTCTGTTAAGTCTGACTCATTGTAAACCTTCATCAAAGAATGGCTCGGTTTATCAAATGACTGGAAGAACATGATTAATTTTCTTATAATATTTAATTGACATCCAGGAAAAGTACCTAATAAATTATGAGTTCAATAGATTTTGTTTGGTAGAGAAATGAATATTCCTTGCTCTTTATCAAATAACCACTTATTCATAAACCTCTTGTGGGGCTAACAGTTTTCATTTTCAGTCTTATGAAAAATCGGCTTTTCCTCTTCGCTCAGCCATACTCCCTTCTAGGGGTATTTTTGTAACAACCCGAATTTCTACAGGCCCGAAGTTTTTTCAAAAATTCAAATATATCAAAGCTCGAGTTCGTTCGTTTGGTATCCTGTAGAAAGTTAAAGATAAATATACCAGAGCCCATAATAGAAATCTCATATCAAAGGGGAATAAATTATAATTGTAGGTAATTACTTACAAATATAATGACACAATCTAGCAGGTGTCTCTAAGCTGCAGAATCTCAACCACCAGTCTAACCTGCGGGTTTGTCATGAGGAGGGGGTCATAACAAAAGTTCTGGCGAATGCATAATTTATACTTTTTACAAATAACAATACATATACCATTCTATCACTGATTCATATTTATTAAACTATTCGGGTTTATCTCACAATATACTTTTGATCTTTTCGCATAAATCATACCCGTCAACCCTCCAGTAGATGAACCTAGTATATAATATATATGTAGCTATATTCCTAATATATCGAGGTACTCCCTATGGTAACTTCCTTGAGTGGTCCCTATCGTCGTACTATGAAAACGTACTGCACCTCCATCTCCACGTTATGAACGCGTACTAGACTATGCGACGAAGGCATACCAAGTCTCCAACGTTACACGGCGGAAGCGTACTAGGCTGCTGCGAAAGCGAATAAGCCTCTACCGCTGCGCCACAAGGGTGCCCTAAGCCCTGAGTTCCTCCACGGAACTCAGTCAGTGGATTTACACATATTTGTAAAGGACAGCCTCGTTAGGCCTACATTACAAATATCCAAAGATAGGTCTATCTTTTTCGGTGGCTATCCAAGCCCCCTAAACCTAACCCCAAAATAATGAATGACTATTCAAAAGAGCTAAATGACCTCCCAACCATCCATCCCAACAAACATGTGGTCCCTCATCCAATGACCCGATAGTACAAGATCATTGGCCTCTTGCCTTAGCTTCAGTCTTTCCTGCACATGCTCAGACTGACGATGACAGGTATCCGATGACCTACTACCCTTTGTTGGGTCCCTACCACGAAGCCTACCCTTCTGAAGAAGCCTCTGAATCATCATAAGATCATCCCAATCAGCCTTAAGTCTGCTCCACTATCAAAGATGTAGCCAAGGTATACTCACTTGATGGAACCTTACAGACCATGCCTCTGTGGGTACAACTTCATTAGGCCTACCACAGAAGGTCATCTCGGAGCATCATCGTGTCCCGTAGAAGTCCCGCACTTGCCTCCAGTCCTGTTGGATAAGATGGACGTGATCCTCTCATGTATCCAGCCACCCGCGATGATCTGCCCCATTGGGTTCTTCACCCCAAATACGTACGGACTGGTCCAAGTGCATCCCACCCTTATGTCATTAGACCCTATGCGTAGTCTTCAATTATGTGCTTCTTTTACTTTCCTCGTTAATAATTAACAAAAACATTTTACTTGCTTAGCTTATATTCAAGTTATTTGTTTATTAGCTTCAGTCGCCGCTTATTTTCCCTAATCAGATATCGCTGCCGGAACGGGCCACTACTTATTATTTTATTCATTAAACTTAATCCCTCAATTATAAGTTTATTGATAACAAGCCTTCTCTACTCTTTTCCATTTAATTATAACCTCGTGTTATAATATAACCGCAACTATAGTTGTGGGTTTGCATGTTAAACTTATTTTCCGTAATTTAAGTTCATTTACAATAAGCCTCTTACTTTCCCTTTCATCTTTTAATTATAACCTGTATGTTATAATCCTACTTGTCCCTATGACAAGTCTATCTATTATATTACATTTACGTCTTATATAATTTATTATAATAGGTTACATTCTCTGTTCTTTACATACTTCATAGGTTTCTTATTATTTAACATAACTCTTACAGTTATGACACTAATCTACTTATCGTCTTTGTAAGTTTACACGTTTACAGAAAATAATTCACACACCTTATCTAGTAGGTTACTGGATATGTATTAAAATCTATTTCTATAATACAAATTAACCGAGACCCATAATTGCAAGATATTATTCTTTACTGGGTTATTTTAGGCTGTTGATTAGTGTGCATGTAAGAACCCGTAACTACCCCGCGAAGGAAAGCACGAATACTTTGAGAACATGACAAAATAGAACGCATACGGAAGAACATTTCATTGTTATTACAACAATTCCATCAGATACAAGAATATACAGAGTATAAATGAATAAATTACATTCGATAAATATCAGAGATTACATTTAAATACATCGCAGCGGAAAATATACAAAACACAACTGAAAGTGATACACGGATACAGAGCTTTCCGAGCATCGTTCCAGCTGTAAACCAGGTTCCTGTGAATATAAATCTGCAAAAACCAAAACTACTAGCTGCCCGTGCGGAAAATAGGGGCACCCAGAGTTTAGGTTAAAACAATAAACTCCAGGTCAGTCATGGGACTGGTGTGAGAACTAAAACAGTTATTTAAAACTTTACTTTAAAAGAGAGTAATTCAAGGGACCACGCCGTATAACACGGAACGGGTTTCCTCCCAAGAATACTAGTGCATATAACAAAACAGCGCAATGCTCTTTAGAAAAATGAAGCTATTATAAGACCCAGGTCCCATCACACAATGCAACGCAAGCCGGAGGATAGGGTTTTCCCTTATAATAGCCAAACATGCTTGGTACGTTTAAAAACAAATCATTTGATACTATAATAAGTGTATAGTGTCAAAACATTTTCAATCATAAATATCAATCATAGACGGCATGGGTACCATATATCATGTCGCCATACTAGTTCTACAATTAAAACCGCAATACACGTATTTGAAATTGGATTCCATCATGAGTCGAGGCAAGGGGCAAGCTCCTCTCTGCGTTCGAGACACTCTAGCAAATGTCCCAGGACCCCACTATGATCCTTGGAATCGGCTGGGCCGGTCCTCTCTTACTTTTGAGGATTAGTTATTCCTGAACACACGTTTCCCGGTCCTTACAGACCTATATCCGAGGCGCCTCGTATCCAACAACCACACAGGTGAAAAGTATATAAATGTCAGGGCTGGTAGGTCACTGACACCACCCTAGCTAGAAAGAAACGTCGTGCTCTCTCAGCGGTCCATCTCCCGTTTTTGACTCATACCGAGGTGTAAGGCTCGCGAATTCACGTTATACACAAAGCTACGCCACACAGGCCGTGCTTTGATCATCGACCACAAGACTTTGCTTTTCAACAGAAGCCTTGATCAATTGCCACTTACGCATGCCACATTGGCAATTCACTCCATGCGACTGATGTCCATCAATATACAACCTCTGAGCTCGTACGTCTCAGAAAAGGGCGTTAAGCAAGAGAATAAATTCTCCGCCGCCAAACAGATGTATATTTAATAGAGATCAATCAACATAGAATAAAATCCAATGTCAGACACACAATCCATTTACAAGTTCGTTCTGGGTCTGAACGAAACCGGAGGCACTTTCCTCGCATATCCATCCATCTCCAAGTACGTCTGGACGATCACCAACTGATTCACTCATCCTGGGTGTACAGCCCAATCAAGATCATCATTAATCACCCAAACGATGTGAAGACTTCCGGTCTTCAACCACCGTCTTCATCTTCGACATCTCGTCGAATCGATTATTCAGAATGGGTATAAACCCGGCCTTTCTGAACAACCCACGTATATAATAAACGAATGTTACACAAACACAACAAACGCCTCATTCCAATTCAGAATATTCTTTTATTCACAAAATCACATTCTTAGGGAAAGGTTCCCATTAATTTTATCAAAGATAAATTCTTCTAAATTTATTCTTTAATCTTCCTTTGGATATCATTTCAAACTAGTCGGGATTAACGAACCACACCGAAGTAATTATTTAGTTTATTTCCCAATCCCAACCTATATATCCCATGGAGCAAAACTGGTAATACTCCATATCTAACACCACGGTGTTATCGGTAAAATTAATTACCATTTCACGTTCAAATCTAATTAAAGATTTAACTATCGCTTTGGAGCAAAACTGGTGATACTCCACTTTCGATCACCTTTCAGATTTGATAATTTAAATTATCAATTCACATTTTTAATCTAATTAAAGATTCATTAAAACTCCCCTTAGTTTTAATCTTCTCAAAAATCAATATTATGTCTTTAACTGGGTTAAAGAACCAATGTCTTCTAAAACACGATTCACGACAAACCCAAATCACATTTGATATTAAATACAAGGCTCTGAATAGAAAATATATCGGCTTATATTCAATATCAAATTCTGAAACCAACAAATATCGTATTGGAAATAACGATATAAAATATATCTTTCAAACCCCCATAACAATATTTGTATAGTCACGAAATCCAACATCGAAATATCCCGAAGATAATTTCGATTCAACTCCATTCCAATTCACATATTGGGAATATTGATTATTTTTAAAATCACTTTCAAATTCAATTTATTTATTTCACAAATAAATTGATTTTAATTCTAGTTCAAAACTAGTTCATTTCGATAAAAATCTATTTTTATCTTTTCAAATGTGGAATTCTCCAGCTCAATTCTTCCCAAATCATTTCTTATGATTTTACACAAATTATTAATATTTTTAATAATTTTATCAAGGCCTGTACAGTCGATTTCCCACAACGGCCATCGAACTGCACTTACAGCGACCTTTTTCGAATTTGATTTGGACATAATTCCAAATCCAAACGTTAGATTTCAAATTTCTAATATTCATTGGAAAGCTGTTTTCGATACGAACCCAACGGTTCCGGTTTTAGGAGAATCCGACGGTCGGATCTCCCGTAATGTCCGTTTGAAATAAATGGTCGAAATTCACGAACTGTCGCGGCGCGGCGCGTTCTATTCAGGCCATTATATTATATTATATATATATATATATATATATATATATATATATTTCGTCGATTTCTATTTTTAAAACGAATTTTATAAATAGTTTTAACTTCGTTTCAAAACCATTTCAACACTATATTCAATTTCAAATCGATTTGATTTCAATTCAATTCGAATTCATTTCAATTCAATTCCAATTCTAATTCATTTCAATTCAATTCAATTTGAATTCATTTCTATTTTATTCGAATTCAAATTCACTTTCTATTCAATTCGAATCGAATTCATTTTCTATTCGATTCGAATTCATTTCAAATTGATTCAATAAAATTTCAATTTGAATTTTTATCCAATTCAATTTGAATTTCCTTTCAAAATATTAAATTTTGAAATCACTTTTCAATATTCATTATAAAACGAATAAAATCGATATAAACATCATTCGCGTCAAAATAACGCATCTCTAATCAACACGGCTTTATATTTCAATAATTCGTTATTCTATTCAACAAATGAATATTTGTTCTATTCAACACATGAATCTATATTTCTTTCAACACACGACTAATCTCAACACATGAGTACCGTCAACACCTCACTATTTTTGTTATGTAAAATATTTTATAAAACTATGGTATCTATCGTTTGATTTTTAATTAGACTCCTACTGCGAAGTAGATTCTAATTGTAAATATGATAAAGATGTGAATTTGATTATTAAAATATTCCACTCAACACATGAATAGATTCAACACATGAATTTTCCTTTATAATATTCATTATTTTCCAGATTGGAATGAGGCCCAATCAATCACCATATAATGTTAATTATATGGATTCCATACAACACATGTATATAATAGCTTTGAAAAATAATCAACCATCAACCAAAGTGCACCACACAACTGCATAAGCATCAAATATAAATAATCGACGCTTACACAGTCTGTCGACCAATCGATCGACAATAATTAAATAATTGGGATTAGTGTACGCCAAATATCATCCCAACACCCGTGTGGGGTTTCAAATCAACAAACACACATTTTTGTTTGTGCAGTTGGGCGATGTGTAAAATTTATCGACCCAATCAATATCAGTCAAATCAGTGTAAATAAACAAATCGGCCGATTTGTTTATAAATATTTATTTATTCACTTTCACATTAAAAATTATATTTTTAACGACAAAAATATTTATTTCAACACTTGAATTTCTATTCAGTTCATTTATACAATAAAAATGATATTTTTATTTTTCTAACATATTTTGGGAAATTTCGGCGGCATAACGGCACGATACTAGAAACGGGACAAGGCCTAGCCTTATCCCCGGTCTAGTGAAGGCCCACGCCATTCACACATCAATCAAGTCCATTCAATTCACCAAACAATTCAATTCAAACCAAATAATCTAACCAACTACACAACCAAACAATTAAACAAACAAGCCATCCATGGTCTGTGGATGACGGGTGTCGGGTGCTACTAAACACCGTCTACATCCTAGTATATATATATATAACTAGAAAAAGAGATTTTAGAGTGAGAAGTTCTCACCAATAGCTATCCAACTTCACGACACTTCATTTATAGAAATCTTCTTCATTCTCGCCTTTTTATCATCTTCGTTTGCCCGTAGTCACTACATATATAAAAATCACACATTTTTATATTTTGATGTCTTTAAAATAAAAGTCACATTTTTATTTGTTTACTTTCAATTTTTAAAAATCATATTTTTATAATCACTTCATATATATAAAAATCGAATTTTTCACAACGCTACTATATGGATAAAAATTATATTTTTATCTCGCTATTCTTCATATAAAGATCTCGCCTTTTCAAAAATATAGATTTTGCCTTTATAAAAATAAAGTTTTTGCCTTTATAAAAATAAAGTTTTCGCCTTTATAAAAATAAAGTTTTCGCCTTTATAAAAATAAAGTTTTCGCCTTTATAAAAATAAAGTTTTGCCTTTACTATCATTAAAATATCGTCTTTTTATTTTTAAAGATTTTACCTTTTCAATTCCATCCCTATAGAAATCACATTTTATTTTGCTACCTATAAAAAGATGATATTTTTAATATTCCTAACATGTAAAAATTATATTTTTAATTCTTTAAAAATATAAAAATCATATTTTTAACTGAATAAAATCTTTTCTTCACCAACATCATAGGTAAAAATTGATTTTAACAATTCTTTTTAAATTAAACTAAACGAATTTTATAAACTAAACTAAATTAAATAATATATATATAAAAACTTACAGCTGGAATTATGTTGAGGGGGGGGGGGGCTGCTGTTGAGGTCAGGGAAGTGGAGGGAGGAGGGAAGAAGAAGGCGGAGGATCGGAGGGGGGGCTGGAGGTGCGTCGGCGTCGGGTTCAGGCAGTGGAGGCGGCGACAGGCAGGGCGGTGGTCAGCGGAGGAGGATGCGGATGAGGGGGGGTGGGCCACGGCAGTTGGTTTCAGGCGCTGGGGGTTCTCGCGGTGGGAAGAGGGAGCCGGAGGAGGGAATCGAGGAGGGAAGAAGAAGAAGCGGCGGAGGGCGGCAGGCGGGTGGTGGCGCGTCGGGGTGGCGATCGCCAGGGGGCGGCGGCTGCGTCCTTTTTTTTTTTTTTCTGATTTAAATCGATTATGAAGGAAAAAAGGGGGGGGGGCATCGGTTATAAGGGGAAGAGGGTTTTCTTTTTTTATTTATTTAATTAATTAATTTTCAAAAAGTTGACTTTTACATAAGACCTCGAAACGAGGTCCACCGCCTGTCGTCCATAGCGTATTACCCCCATTCCGAACACAATGGGATATGTATCGTAGGCTGATTCGGCTGTTACAATCAGTTTCTGTTAAATTTACATTTAAATCGCTATATTGAATTTTAAACGTACATTTCAAATTACCGGGGTCACATACTAACTCTATAAATTCCATAAAAATATTTTCTAGCTTCGTATTGACGATACGGTCCTAACAAAACTAGTTTCGTCGAATTCTGAGACCGTTGGAAAAATGGCCATTTTCCAGTCGATTAAAATCAACTGAAACTGGTCAAACGCGTTTTCCTTCGCCACACTCACATATTGATTCGAAAAATTATGAAATTTGGAATCTAGCAATAACTTGACACTGCGAATCCAACAAAAGTGGTTTCATCGAAATCCGAGGTCGTTTGCAAAATGTCCATTTTTAAGGGCCTGAATTCCATAGCGACTATTCAGAATTTTCAACTGGACATATCTTTTGATTCCCGCTATGAAATCTTGATTTTTCGGATTCATTGGAAAGATATCATCATTTAGATCCTATCATTTTTGGTTTCACTAAAATCCGGATTGTTTTGCACCCGGTACATTCAATTGAAGTTTGAAATCGAATTATCGAACTACCGCGCCATTTTCAATTCTATTTATAATTATATATAATTATTTATATTCTAACGACGACGTATATAAATATATACGTCGAATTATATCCAAAATAAATTTCACGTCGATTTTATTTAAAATAATCTATTTTAAATATTCAAAATTTACTAAAATTGCCAAAATAAAAATTTCAAACTGGCCCAGATTTTCCGGGTTATTACAATCTCCCCCACTTAAAACTTTTCGTCCCCGAAAAGGAACAAAGTCGAAAGTGGTTTGATTAATCAACTCTATGTTCGATCTGGCTTCCATTCTCTAACTTTTCAGTTTCTGAGAATTTTCAAAAATTTCAAAAATTTGGCTAACACCCGGAATTTTCGAAAAATTTCGCCATAACCTCCTTTGTACGGGGAGCACGGGAAAATCCCGAAATTGCCATACAGGCCTTTTGATCTCAAAAAGAAAAAGAAAAAGCCAAGCGGCTAGCCAATAGGCTCATAAAATCATCATCACCCAAACAAAACAGTAAATTATGTAGTAAACATGTACCTATTTGTCGGGCAAACAAATTTTATTCTTTGGCTCTAGCCTCCTTGCTATGACCTGTTCAATATAAGTATATGTATATACAAGCAAATGCGACCAATTTTCAATACCATTCAATATTTGATTCAATTAGGCTAAATGGTTCAAAATTATCAAACAAATAAACAAACAGCACAAACATCAATCAATTAGTGAATTAGAGTTTCAAATTCATAATTTTGATATATATACAGAAAATCATGTTTTTGATGCCAATTCACAACAAAGTGTTCTTGCTATATAAGTTTTGGTTCTCACACCAGTCTAATGGAAATATATAGAAGTCACACCTTCGAAACACGAACATAAATACTGATGATGTGGCCACATCACCAGAATTATCCCCGGGTGTCTAGAATGTGATTCTATATCTACCCAGTATATTAAAACTTCGAATATACGTTCATGACGCGTATACGCGAAATCTATATATACTCGATTGTCCATATTCAAAATAAATAAATATTCAAATACGTGTAAGACGATTTAAATTTTCAAAACAAAATTGTTTTCATTTGAAAAATATACTCTTCGCACTCGTTCTAGGATACTACTGATCCTATCTCTAACGAGTCATTCTAATTGGATATTACTAATCCAATATCTGATGAATTCTTTCGCATGGTTCTAATGTGTCTTGTTCTCGAGCTCTGTAAACCAAAGCTCTGATACCACTGTAAGAACCCGTAACTTCCCCGTGAAGGAAAGCACGAATACTTTGAGAACAGGACAAAATAGAACGCATACGGAAGAACATTTCATTGTTATTACAACAATTCCATCAGATACAAGAATATACAGAGTATAAATGAATAAATTACATTCGATAAATATCAGAGATTACATTTAAATACATCGCAGCGGAAAATATACAAAACACAACTGAAAGTGATACACGGATACAGAGCTTTCCGAGCATCGTTCCAGCTGTAAACCAGGTTCCTGTGAATATAAATCTGCAAAAACCAAAACTACTAGCTGCCCGTGCGGAAAATAGGGGCATCCAGAGTTTAGGTTAAAACAATAAACTCCAGGTCAGTCATGGGACTGGTGTGAGAACTAAAACAGTTATTTAAAACTTTACTTTAAAAGAGAGTAATTCAAGGGACCACGCCGTATAACACGGAACGGGTTTCCTCCCAAGAATACTAGTGCATATAACAAAACAGCGCAATGCTCTTTAGAAAAATGAAGCTATTATAAGACCCAGGTCCCATCACACAATGCAACGCAAGCCGGAGGATAGGGTTTTCCCTTATAATAGCCAAACATGCTTGGTACGTTTAAAAACAAATCATTTGATACTATAATAAGTGTATAGTGTCAAAACATTTTCAATCATAAATATCAATCATAGACGGCATGGGTACCATATATCATGTCGCCATACTAGTTCTACAATTAAAACCGCAATACACGTATTTGAAATTGGATTCCATCATGAGTCGAGGCAAGGGGCAAGCTCCTCTCCGCGTTCGAGACACTCTAGCAAATGTCCCAGGACCCCACTATGATCCTTGGAATCGGCTGGGCCGGTCCTCTCTTACTTTTGAGGATTAGTTATTCCTGAACACACGTTTCCCGGTCCTTACAGACCTATATCCGAGGCGCCTCGTATCCAACAACCACACAGGTGAAAAGTATATAAATGTCAGGGCTGGTAGGTCACTGACACCACCCTAGCTAGAAAGAAACGTCGTGCTCTCCCAGCGGTCCATCTCCCGTTTTTGACTCATACCGAGGTGTGAGGCTCGCGAATTCACGTTATACACAAAGCTACGCCACACAGGCCGTGCTTTGATCATCAACCACAAGACTTTGCTTTTCAACAGAAGCCTTGATCAATTGCCACTTACGCATGCCACATTGGCAATTCACTCCATGCGACTGATGTCCATCAATATACAACCTCTGAGCTCGTACGTCTCAGAAAAGGGCGTTAAGCAAGAGAATAAATTCTCCGCCGCCAAACAGATGTATATTTAATAGAGATCAATCAACACAGAATAAAATCCAATGTCAGACACACAATCCATTTACAAGTTCGTTCTGGGTCTGAACGAAACCGGAGGCACTTTCCTCGCATATCCATCCATCTCCAAGTACGTCTGGACGATCACCAACTGATTCCCTCATCCTGGGTGTACAGCCCAATCAAGATCATCAGTAATCACCCAAACGATGTGAAGACTTCCGGTCTTCAACCACCGTCTTCATCTTCGACATCTCGTCGAATCGATTATTCAGAATGGGTATAAACCCGGCCTTTCTGAACAAACCAAGTATATAATAAACGAATGTTACACAAACACAACAAACGCCTCATTCCAATTCAGAATATTCTTTTATTCACAAAATCACATTCTTAGGGAAAGGTTCCCATTAATTTTATCAAAGATAAATTCTTCTAAATTTATTCTTTAATCTTCCTTTGGATATCATTTCAAACTAGTCGGGATTAACGAACCACACCGAAGTAATTATTTAGTTTATTTCCCAATCCCAACCTATATATCCCATGGAGCAAAACTGGTAATACTCCATATCTAACACCACGGTGTTATCGGTAAAATTAATTACCATTTCACGTTCAAATCTAATTAAAGATTTAACTATCGCTTTGGAGCAAAACTGGTGATACTCCACTTTCGATCACCTTTCAGATTTGATAATTTAAATTATCAATTCACATTTTTAATCTAATTAAAGATTCATTAAAACTCCCCTTAGTTTTAATCTTCTCAAAAATCAATATTATGTCTTTAACTGGGTTAAAGAACCAATGTCTTCTAAAACACGATTCACGACAAACCCAAATCACATTTGATATTAAATACAAGGCTCTGAATAGAAAATATATCGGCTTATATTCAATATCAAATTCTGAAACCAACAAATATCGTATTGGAAATAACGATATAAAATATATCTTTCAAACCCCCGTAACAATATTTGTATAGTCACGAAATCCAACATCGAAATATCCCGAAGATAATTTCGATTCAACTCCAGTCCAATTCACATATTGGGAATATTGATTATTTTTAAAATCACTTTCAAATTCAATTTATTTATTTCACAAATAAATTGATTTTAATTCTAGTTCAAAACTAGTTCATTTCGATAAAAATCTATTTTTACCTTTTCAAATGTGGAATTCTCCACCTCAATTCTTCCCAAATCATTTCTTATGATTTTACACAAATTATTAATATTTTTAATAATTTTATCAAGGCCCGTACAGTCGATTTCCCACAACGGCCATCGAACTGCACTTACAGCGACCTTTTTCGAATTTGATTTGGACATAATTCCAAATCCAAACGTTATATTTCAAATTTCTAATATTCATTGGAAAGCTGTTTTCGATACGAACCCAACGGTTCCGGTTTTAGGAGAATCCGACGGTCGGATCTCCCGTAATGTCCGTTTGAAATAAATGGTCGAAATTCACGAACTGTCGCGGCGCGGCGCGTTCTATTCAGGCCATTATATTATATATATATAATATATATATATATATATATATATATATATATATATATATCGTCGATTTCTATTTTTAAAACGAATTTTATAAATAGTTTTAACTTCGTTTCAAAACATTTCAACACTATATTCAATTTCAAATCGATTTGATTTCAATTCAATTCGAATTCATTTCAATTCAATTCCAATTCTAATTCATTTCAATTCAATTCAATTTGAATTCATTTCTATTTTATTCGAATTCAAATTCACTTTCTATTCAATTCGAATCGAATTCATTTTCTATTCGATTCGAATTCATTTCAAATTGATTCAATAAAATTTCAATTTGAATTTTTATCTAATTCAATTTGAATTTCCTTTCAAAATATTAAATTTTGAAATCACTTTTCAATATTCATTATAAAACGAATAAAATCGATATAAACATCGTTCGCGTCAAAATAACGCATCTCTAATCAACACGGCTTTATATTTCAATAATTCGTTATTCTATTCAACAAATGAATATTTGTTCTATTCAACACATGAATCTATATTTCTTTCAACACACGACTAATCTCAACACATGAGTACCGTCAACACCTCACTATTTTTGTTATGTAAAATATTTTATAAAACTATGGTATCTATCGTTTGATTTTTAATTAGACTCCTACTGCGAAGTAGATTCTAATTGTAAATATGATAAAGATGTGAATTTGATTATTAAAATATTCCACTCAACACATGAATAGATTCAACACATGAATTTTCCTTTATAATATTCATTATTTTCCCGATTGGAATGAGGCCCAATCAATCACCATATAATGTTAATTATATGGATTCCATACAACACATGTATATAATAGCTTTGAAAAATAATCAACCATCAACCAAAGTGCACCACACAACTGCATAAGCATCAAATATAAATAATCGACGCTTACACAGTCTGTCGACCAATCGAACGACAATAATTAAATAATTGGGATTAGTGTACGCCAAATATCATCCCAACACCCGTGTGGGGTTTCAAATCAACAAACACACATTTTTGTTTGTGCAGTTGGGCGATGTGTAAAATTTATCGACCCAATCAATATCAGTCAAATCAGTGTAAATAAACAAATCGGCCGATTTGTTTATAAATATTTATTTATTCACTTTCACGTTAAAAATTATATTTTTAACGACAAAAATATTTATTTCAACACTTGAATTTCTATTCAGTTCATTTATACAATAAAAATGATATTTTTATTTTTCTAACATATTTTGGGAAATTTCGGCGGCATAACGGCACGATACTAGAAACGGGACAAGGCCTAGCCTTATCCCCGGTCTAGTGAAGGCCCACGCCATTCGCACATCAATCAAGTCCATTCAATTCACCAAACAATTCAATTCAAACCAAATAATCTAACCAACTACACAACCAAACAAATAAACAAACAAGCCATCCATGGTCTGTGGATGACGGGTGTCGGGTGCTACTAAACACCGTCTACATCCTAGTATATATATATATATATATAACTAGAAAAAGAGATTTTAGAGTGAGAAGTTCTCACCAATAGCTATCCAACTTCACGACACTTCATTTATAGAAATCTTCTTCATTCTCGCCTTTTTATCATCTTCGTTTGCCCGTAGTCACTACATATATAAAAATCACACATTTTTATATTTTGATGTCTTTAAAATAAAAGTCACATTTTTATTTGTTTACTTTCAATTTTTAAAAATCATATTTTTATAATCACTTCATATATATAAAAATCGAATTTTTCACAACGCTACTATATGGATAAAAATTATATTTTTATCTCGCTATTCTTCATATAAAGATCTCGCCTTTTCAAAAATATAGATTTTGCCTTTATAAAAATAAAGTTTTTGCCTTTATAAAAATAAAGTTTTCGCCTTTATAAAAATAAAGTTTTCGCCTTTATAAAAATAAAGTTTTCGCCTTTATAAAAATAAAGTTTTGCCTTTACTATCATTAAAATATCGTCTTTTTATTTTTAAAGATTTTACCTTTTCAATTCCATCCCTATAGAAATCACATTTTATTTTGCTACCTATAAAAAGATGATATTTTTAATATTCCTAACATGTAAAAATTATATTTTTAATTCTTTAAAAATATAAAAATCATATTTTTAACTGAATAAAATCTTTTCTTCACCAACATCATAGGTAAAAATTGATTTTAACAATTCTTTTTAAATTAAACTAAACGAATTTTATAAACTAAACTAAATTAAATAATATATATATATAAAAACTTACAGCTGGAATTATGTTGAGGGGGGGGGGGCTGCTGTTGATGTCAGGGAAGTGGAGGGAGGAGGGAAGAAGAAGGCGGAGGATCGGAGGGGGGGCTGGAGGTGCGTCGGCGTCGGGTTCAGGCAGTGGAGGCGGCGACAGGCAGGGCGGTGGTCAGCGGAGGAGGATGCGGATGAGGGGGGGTGGGCCACGGCAGTTGGTTTCAGGCGCTGGGGGTTCTCGCGGTGGGAAGAGGGAGCCGGAGGAGGGAATCGAGGAGGGAAGAAGAAGAAGCGGCGGAGGGCGGCAGGCGGGTGGTGGCGCGTCGGGGTGGCGATCGCCAGGGGGCGGCGGCTGCGTCCTTTTTTTTTTTTTTTTTCTGATTTAAATCGATTATGAAGGAAAAAAGGGGGGGGCATCGGTTATAAGGGGAAGAGGGTTTTCTTTTTTTATTTATTTAATTAATTAATTTTCAAAAAGTTGACTTTTACATAAGACCTCGAAACGAGGTCCACCGCCTGTAGTCCATAGCGTATTACCCCCATTCCGAACACAATGGGATATGTATCGTAGGCTGATTCGGCTGTTACAATCAGTTTCTGTTAAATTTACATTTAAATCGCTATATTGAATTTTAAACGTACATTTCAAATTACCGGGGTCACATACTAACTCTATAAATTCCATAAAAATATTTTCTAGCTTCGTATTGACGATACGGTCCTAACAAAACTAGTTTCGTCGAATTCTGAGACCGTTGGAAAAATGGCCATTTTCCAGTCGATTAAAATCAACTAAAACTGGTCAAACGCGTTTTCCTTCGCCACACTCACATATTGATTCGAAAAATTATGAAATTTGGAATCTAGCAATAACTTGACACTGCGAATCCAACAAAAGTGGTTTCATCGAAATCCGAGGTCGTTTGCAAAATGTCCATTTTTAAGGGCCTGAATTCCATAGCGACTATTCAGAATTTTCAACTGGACATATCTTTTGATTCCCGCTATGAAATCTTGATTTTTCGGATTCATTGGAAAGATATCATCATTTAGATCCTATCATTTTTGGTTTCACTAAAATCCGGATTGTTTTGCACCCGGTACATTCAATTGAAGTTTGAAATCGAATTATCGAACTACCGCGCCATTTTCAATTCTATTTATAATTATATATAATTATTTATATTCTAACGACGACGTATATAAATATATACGTCGAATTATATCCAAAATAAATTTCACGTCGATTTTATTTAAAATAATCTATTTTAAATATTCAAAATTTACTAAAATTGCCAAAATAAAAATTTCAAACTGGCCCAGATTTTCCGGGTTATTACAATCTCCCCCACTTAAAACTTTTCGTCCCCGAAAAGGAACAAAGTCGAAAGTGGTTTGATTAATCAACTCTATGTTCGATCTGGCTTCCATTCTCTAACTTTTCAGTTTCTGAGAATTTTCAAAAATTTCAAAAATTTGGCTAACACCCGGAATTTTCGAAAAATTTCGCCATAACCTCCTTTGTACGGGGAGCACGGGAAAATCCCGAAATTGCCATACAGGCCTTTTGATCTCAAAAAGAAAAAGAAAAAGCCAAGCGGCTAGCCAATAGGCTCATAAAATCATCATCACCCAAACAAAACAGTAAATTATGTAGTAAACATGTACCTATTTGTCGGGCAAACAAATTTTATTCTTTGGCTCTAGCCTCCTTGCTATGACCTGTTCAATATAAGTATATGTATATACAAGCAAATGCGACCAATTTTCAATACCATTCAATATTTGATTCAATTAGGCTAAATGGTTCAAAATTATCAAACAAATAAACAAACAGCACAAACATCAATCAATTAGTGAATTAGAGTTTCAAATTCATAATTTTGATATATATACAGAAAATCATGTTTTTGATGCCAATTCACAACAAAGTGTTCTTGCTATATAAGTTTTGGTTCTCACACCAGTCTAATGGAAATATATAGAAGTCACACCTTCGAAACACGAACATAAATACTGATGATGTGGCCACATCACCAGAATTATCCCCGGGTGTCTAGAATGTGATTCTATATCTACCCAGTATATTAAAACTTCGAATATACGTTCATGACGCGTATACGCGAAATCTATATATACTCGATTGTCCATATTCAAAATAAATAAATATTCAAATACGTGTAAGACGATTTAAATTTTCAAAACAAAATTGTTTTCATTTGAAAAATATACTCTTCGCACTCGTTCTAGGATACTACTGATCCTATCTCTAACGAGTCATTCTAATTGGATATTACTAATCCAATATCTGATGAATTCTTTCGCATGGTTCTAATGTGTCTTGTTCTCGAGCTCTGTAAACCAAAGCTCTGATACCACTGTAAGAACCCGTAACTTCCCCGTGAAGGAAAGCACGAATACTTTGAGAACAGGACAAAATAGAACGCATACGGAAGAACATTTCATTGTTATTACAACAATTCCATCAGATACAAGAATATACAGAGTATAAATGAATAAATTACATTCGATAAATATCAGAGATTACATTTAAATACATCGCAGCGGAAAATATACAAAACACAACTGAAAGTGATACACGGATACAGAGCTTTCCGAGCATCGTTCCAGCTGTAAACCAGGTTCCTGTGAATATAAATCTGCAAAAACCAAAACTACTAGCTGCCCGTGCGGAAAATAGGGGCATCCAGAGTTTAGGTTAAAACAATAAACTCCAGGTCAGTCATGGGACTGGTGTGAGAACTAAAACAGTTATTTAAAACTTTACTTTAAAAGAGAGTAATTCAAGGGACCACGCCGTATAACACGGAACGGGTTTCCTCCCAAGAATACTAGTGCATATAACAAAACAGCGCAATGCTCTTTAGAAAAATGAAGCTATTATAAGACCCAGGTCCCATCACACAATGCAACGCAAGCCGGAGGATAGGGTTTTCCCTTATAATAGCCAAACATGCTTGGTACGTTTAAAAACAAATCATTTGATACTATAATAAGTGTATAGTGTCAAAACATTTTCAATCATAAATATCAATCATAGACGGCATGGGTACCATATATCATGTCGCCATACTAGTTCTACAATTAAAACCGCAATACACGTATTTGAAATTGGATTCCATCATGAGTCGAGGCAAGGGGCAAGCTCCTCTCTGCGTTCGAGACACTCTAGCAAATGTCCCAGGACCCCACTATGATCCTTGGAATCGGCTGGGCCGGTCCTCTCTTACTTTTGAGGATTAGTTATTCCTGAACACACGTTTCCCGGTCCTTACAGACCTATATCCGAGGCGCCTCGTATCCAACAACCACACAGGTGAAAAGTATATAAATGTCAGGGCTGGTAGGTCACTGACACCACCCTAGCTAGAAAGAAACGTCGTGCTCTCCCAGCGGTCCATCTCCCGTTTTTGACTCATACCAAGGTGTGAGGCTCGCGAATTCACGTTATACACAAAGCTACGCCACACAGGCCGTGCTTTGATCATCAACCACAAGACTTTGCTTTTCAACAGAAGCCTTGATCAATTGCCACTTACGCATGCCACATTGGCAATTCACTCCATGCGACTGATGTCCATCAATATACAACCTCTGAGCTCGTACGTCTCAGAAAAGGGCGTTAAGCAAGAGAATAAATTCTCCGCCGCCAAACAGATGTATATTTAATAGAGATCAATCAACACAGAATAAAATCCAATGTCAGACACACAATCCATTTACAAGTTCGTTCTGGGTCTGAACGAAACCGGAGGCACTTTCCTCGCATATCCATCCATCTCCAAGTACGTCTGGACGATCACCAACTGATTCCCTCATCCTGGGTGTACAGCCCAATCAAGATCATCAGTAATCACCCAAACGATGTGAAGACTTCCGGTCTTCAACCACCGTCTTCATCTTCGACATCTCGTCGAATCGATTATTCAGAATGGGTATAAACCCGGCCTTTCTGAACAAACCAAGTATATAATAAACGAATGTTACACAAACACAACAAACGCCTCATTCCAATTCAGAATATTCTTTTATTCACAAAATCACATTCTTAGGGAAAGGTTCCCATTAATTTTATCAAAGATAAATTCTTCTAAATTTATTCTTTAATCTTCCTTTGGATATCATTTCAAACTAGTCGGGATTAACGAACCACACCGAAGTAATTATTTAGTTTATTTCCCAATCCCAACCTATATATCCCATGGAGCAAAACTGGTAATACTCCATATCTAACACCACGGTGTTATCGGTAAAATTAATTACCATTTCACGTTCAAATCTAATTAAAGATTTAACTATCGCTTTGGAGCAAAACTGGTGATACTCCACTTTCGATCACCTTTCAGATTTGATAATTTAAATTATCAATTCACATTTTTAATCTAATTAAAGATTCATTAAAACTCCCCTTAGTTTTAATCTTCTCAAAAATCAATATTATGTCTTTAACTGGGTTAAAGAACCAATGTCTTCTAAAACACGATTCACGACAAACCCAAATCACATTTGATATTAAATACAAGGCTCTGAATAGAAAATATATCGGCTTATATTCAATATCAAATTCTGAAACCAACAAATATCGTATTGGAAATAACGATATAAAATATATCTTTCAAACCCCCGTAACAATATTTGTATAGTCACGAAATCCAACATCGAAATATCCCGAAGATAATTTCGATTCAACTCCAGTCCAATTCACATATTGGGAATATTGATTATTTTTAAAATCACTTTCAAATTCAATTTATTTATTTCACAAATAAATTGATTTTAATTCTAGTTCAAAACTAGTTCATTTCGATAAAAATCTATTTTTACCTTTTCAAATGTGGAATTCTCCACCTCAATTCTTCCCAAATCATTTCTTATGATTTTACACAAATTATTAATATTTTTAATAATTTTATCAAGGCCCGTACAGTCGATTTCCCACAACGGCCATCGAACTGCACTTACAGCGACCTTTTTCGAATTTGATTTGGACATAATTCCAAATCCAAACGTTATATTTCAAATTTCTAATATTCATTGGAAAGCTGTTTTCGATACGAACCCAACGGTTCCGGTTTTAGGAGAATCCGACGGTCGGATCTCCCGTAATGTCCGTTTGAAATAAATGGTCGAAATTCACGAACTGTCGCGGCGCGTTCTATTCAGGCCATTATATTATATATATATATAATATATATATATATATATATATATATATATATATATATATCGTCGATTTCTATTTTTAAAACGAATTTTATAAATAGTTTTAACTTCGTTTCAAAACATTTCAACACTATATTCAATTTCAAATCGATTTGATTTCAATTCAATTCGAATTCATTTCAATTCAATTCCAATTCTAATTCATTTCAATTCAATTCAATTTGAATTCATTTCTATTTTATTCGAATTCAAATTCACTTTCTATTCAATTCGAATCGAATTCATTTTCTATTCGATTCGAATTCATTTCAAATTGATTCAATAAAATTTCAATTTGAATTTTTATCTAATTCAATTTGAATTTCCTTTCAAAATATTAAATTTTGAAATCACTTTTCAATATTCATTATAAAACGAATAAAATCGATATAAACATCGTTCGCGTCAAAATAACGCATCTCTAATCAACACGGCTTTATATTTCAATAATTCGTTATTCTATTCAACAAATGAATATTTGTTCTATTCAACACATGAATCTATATTTCTTTCAACACACGACTAATCTCAACACATGAGTACCGTCAACACCTCACTATTTTTGTTATGTAAAATATTTTATAAAACTATGGTATCTATCGTTTGATTTTTAATTAGACTCCTACTGCGAAGTAGATTCTAATTGTAAATATGATAAAGATGTGAATTTGATTATTAAAATATTCCACTCAACACATGAATAGATTCAACACATGAATTTTCCTTTATAATATTCATTATTTTCCCGATTGGAATGAGGCCCAATCAATCACCATATAATGTTAATTATATGGATTCCATACAACACATGTATATAATAGCTTTGAAAAATAATCAACCATCAACCAAAGTGCACCACACAACTGCATAAGCATCAAATATAAATAATCGACGCTTACACAGTCTGTCGACCAATCGAACGACAATAATTAAATAATTGGGATTAGTGTACGCCAAATATCATCCCAACACCCGTGTGGGGTTTCAAATCAACAAACACACATTTTTGTTTGTGCAGTTGGGCGATGTGTAAAATTTATCGACCCAATCAATATCAGTCAAATCAGTGTAAATAAACAAATCGGCCGATTTGTTTATAAATATTTATTTATTCACTTTCACGTTAAAAATTATATTTTTAACGACAAAAATATTTATTTCAACACTTGAATTTCTATTCAGTTCATTTATACAATAAAAATGATATTTTTATTTTTCTAACATATTTTGGGAAATTTCGGCGGCATAACGGCACGATACTAGAAACGGGACAAGGCCTAGCCTTATCCCCGGTCTAGTGAAGGCCCACGCCATTCGCACATCAATCAAGTCCATTCAATTCACCAAACAATTCAATTCAAACCAAATAATCTAACCAACTACACAACCAAACAAATAAACAAACAAGCCATCCATGGTCTGTGGATGACGGGTGTCGGGTGCTACTAAACACCGTCTACATCCTAGTATATATATATATATATAACTAGAAAAAGAGATTTTAGAGTGAGAAGTTCTCACCAATAGCTATCCAACTTCACGACACTTCATTTATAGAAATCTTCTTCATTCTCGCCTTTTTATCATCTTCGTTTGCCCGTAGTCACTACATATATAAAAATCACACATTTTTATATTTTGATGTCTTTAAAATAAAAGTCACATTTTTATTTGTTTACTTTCAATTTTTAAAAATCATATTTTTATAATCACTTCATATATATAAAAATCGAATTTTTCACAACGCTACTATATGGATAAAAATTATATTTTTATCTCGCTATTCTTCATATAAAGATCTCGCCTTTTCAAAAATATAGATTTTGCCTTTATAAAAATAAAGTTTTTGCCTTTATAAAAATAAAGTTTTCGCCTTTATAAAAATAAAGTTTTCGCCTTTATAAAAATAAAGTTTTGCCTTTACTATCATTAAAATATCGTCTTTTTATTTTTAAAGATTTTACCTTTTCAATTCCATCCCTATAGAAATCACATTTTATTTTGCTACCTATAAAAAGATGATATTTTTAATATTCCTAACATGTAAAAATTATATTTTTAATTCTTTAAAAATATAAAAATCATATTTTTAACTGAATAAAATCTTTTCTTCACCAAGATCATAGGTAAAAACTGATTTTAACAATTCTTTTTAAATTAAACTAAATGAATTTTAAAAATTAAATTAAATAATATATATATATATAAAAACTTACAGCTGGAATTATGTTGAGGGGGGGGGGGCTGCTGTTGAGGTCAGGGAAGTGGAGGGAGGAGGGAAGAAGAAGGCGGAGGATCGGAGGGGGGGCTGGAGGTGCGTCGGCGTCGGGTTCAGGCAGTGGAGGCGGCGACAGGCAGGGCGGTGGTCAGCGGAGGAGGAAGCGGATGAGGGGGGGTGGGCCACGGCAGTTGGTTTCAGGCGCTGGGGGTTCTCGCGGTGGGAAGAGGGAGCGGGAGGAGGGAATCGAGGAGGGAAGAAGAAGAAGCGGCGGAGGGCGGCAGGCGGAGGGCGGCAGGCGGGTGGTGGCGCGTCGGGGTGGCGATCGCCAGGGGGCGGCGGCTGCGTCCTTTTCTCTCTCTCTTTTTTTTTTGATTTAAATCGATTATGAAGGAAAAAAGGGGGGGCATCGGTTATAAGGGGAGGAGGGTTTTCTTTATTTATTTATTTAATTAATTTTCAAAAAGTTGACTTTTACATAAGACCTCGAAACGAGGTCCACCGCCTGTCGTCCATAGCGTATTACCCCCATTCCGAACACAATGGGATATGTATCGTAGGCTGATTCGGCTGTTACAATCAGTTTCCGTTAAATTTACATTTAAATCGCTATATTGAATTTTAAACGTACATTTCAAATTACCGGGGTCACATACTAACTCTATAAATTCCATAAAAATATTTTCTAGCTTCGTATTGACGATACGGTCCTAACAAACTAGTTTCGTCGAATTCTGAGACCGTTGGAAAAATGGCCATTTTCCAGTCGATTAAAATCAACTGAAACTGGTCAAACGCGTTTTCCTTCGCCACACTCACATATTGATTCGAAAAATTATGAAATTTGGAATCTAACAATAACTTGACACTGCGAATCCAACAAAAGTGGTTTCGTTGAAATCCGAGGTCGTTTGCAAAATGTCCATTTTTAAGGGCCTGAATTCCATAGCGACTATTCAGAATTTTCAACTGGACATATCTTTTGATTCCCGCTATGAAATCTTGATTTTTCGGATTCGTTGGAAAGATATCATCATTTAAATCCTATCATTTTTGGTTTCACTAAAATCCGGATTGTTTTGCACCCGGTACATTCAATTGAAGTTTGAAATCGAATTATCGAACTACCGCGCCATTTTCAATTCTATTTATAATTATATATAATTATTTATATTCTAACGACGACGTATATAAATATATACGTCGAATTATATCCAAAATAAATTTCACGTCGATTTTATTTAAAATAATCTATTTTAAATATTCAAAATTTACTAAAATTGCCAAAATAAAAATTTCAAACTGGCCCAGATTTTCCGGGTTATTACAGTGCAATATGACAAAACCCTTATTTCGCATTAGCCCACATTATATCCTTTTTTCTTGTAGTTATGCTTTTATTATTTAATAAGAATTTAATTATGGAAATGTATATCTTTTCCACACCCAACTGATTTAGCCTATTACTAATTTCCCTCTTTTTGTTAGTTTTAATCTCATTTCCTATCTTTTGTCCATTTCCCAATTTATGTATTTATTCCATTTTAAATCGGATTTACCTTTTTTCTACAAATTTATTGCACATAACTTTAATTATGCCATGTTAATCTGTGTCATGTTTATTTAGTAAGCCTTACCAAGTTTGTCTACTTTCTAATTTCCTTTTTATTGCAATTTTTGGCATAATACATTCATTTAGCCCTAAATCATCAAATTTCCCCTTTTGATTACCATCCCCATTAATTTGCGCATAACCATAATTCGATTATTTTGCTCCAAACCACAATTTAATTACTTTTGCGCAAAACCATATTTTGATTATTTTACGTGTAACCAAAATTTAATTATTCTGGGTATCAATTTAGTGCGCAATATGAAAACTAATCTCATTTATTTGCAATCATGTTCACTATTCTTCTTTATTTACCAAACTATGCAAATACATTCCCCTTTTTCTCTAACCAATCAATCTAAATTATCCTAACCCTTAAGGTATGTATATGTACATAAAAGAATTATGTTTCCTTTTCATAATTATTTCTCTAACTTGGATTCAATTGGAATTTATATAAATTTCCTTAAATTAACCCTAAATAATCATATTTAATATAGATATTCCTAGATCTAAAATTTCAACGCGTGTTTTCTTTACATGTGATTTCTTTCGCATCCTAAAATTGGTATACTTCACAAGAACTCAGACAAGAACAGGTTCGTACCAAGATTATACAGAAAATGAATTATCGCAAATTAACTATTTTAATTTCCACAAAATTTTAATACAGGAATCAAACGATAACTTATCACTATCGAAAAAAATATAATTTTAAATCCACTCACTAGACTATGCACAATTTTTGAATCTGATTCAGATCTACCGCACGTGGTCTTCCTAATACGATCTATTATTGAAATAACCACGGATTTATAAATATGACACAAAAAGAATGAGAAGAATCATAATAATTTAGATTCACAGAATTTACCTTACACAGATGAGAAACCGGAGCACCTATAGTTTAGATCTACATTCTCTATCTCCAAATCTTAAACCGGAACCCTAAAACTAATATATTCTTATTTCTGAAGAATTTAGAGGAGAAAGAAAATGGCAGATTTTTGGCGTTGCCTTAGAAAATATGAGTTAAAGGCCAGTCCCTGCTGGGTTATTTATAGGTGCTTAAAAGAATCACGTTCGTTAGATCAAAATAAATAAAATCGGAGCCGTTTACAATGTTCAAATCCCATTGCCTCACCTAGAATTGGGTCAACCCCTGGGTTGACCCAGTCCCAAGGCTGGTCGACCCCTGGGTTGAGCTACTTGTTGCATGGGTCGACCCATTTACTGGGTCATGTACGTGATTTCTAAACGTTGCATCTACGTTACTTTCTTGCCTATTATTCTTTCTTCTGTATTATTATCTTTCATTTATAACGCATGCTCCATATTTTGAATTTAAATTTGTGCGTATATGTTTGCCTACAACTTCATAAAATTTCATTCGTTAATAACTTCCCCATACGTACTCCGTTTAGAACAAGTCATATATGTAGACAAATCAGAAAATTATCATGAACATAATGGTACTTGTTTCGAAACCAAATTCTAAAATCATAAAATGTCGATTTTTGTCAATAAATATTTATGTGTTTATTTAAAAATACAAGGTGTTACAACTTTAGTGATTGGTTCTAAAGAAACTGGATGATCTTGTGTTGTCAAAAAACTAAGGTTATATTCCTTTCATTACAGTGTTTTCGAACAAGTTCCTAGATTCAAAGTTTAAAGTATATCTTACTGATGATATAGATATTAATGATAGCGACTATATTGATGATGACCTTGATTTGAACTACTAACCATTACGAATGCGCTGACTGTATGAACCAAAATTAAACTGATTTAATATCATCCTTCGATTCAGATTAGCAAAAGCAATGTCTCTCTTTATAATATGGATTCCAAACATACATGATTTGTATATAAATGATTCAAATTACTTATCCCTTAGTATATTAGAGAATTATATATCTTATCGTTATGAAAGACATTTCACTAATATTCTTATTATTGCTTCGACTCATATTCCCCAAAAGTGTAACCCACTATAATAGCTCCAAATAAATTAAGTATGTGCAACAACAATGAAAGAACTTTTTCATTATTTCATATACTACGAGATTTAACTTGGAAAAGAAAAATGTTCCACACTAACTAATTTAGATCCATAATCATTGATTCTAATGCTTGGGATCTTCTAGCACTTATCAATCAAGCCCTATCAATTATTATTAAATAGAAGAAATTAGTTATATTAACTAATAAAATTTGATCCTCTCTTCATAGACAAACTTGGGAGTCTCGATCCTATGTAAGATTGGTTCAAGATCGCGTTGTCTTTTTCTATCAGATAGGAAAGTCTATTGCATAAAATGTACTACTAAGTAATTTCCTCATAGATCATATTTCTATCTATATGAAGAAGGGATCGTGTAAGGAATGAGATTCGCATTTGTACTAATGGTAATTCAAACTCGGAACGAGCATGAAGAAAAAAATGATACTTCTTTATCTTTTGAGTTGTTCTACCAGATTTGTTGCTCAAGATCTTTGGTCTATACCTAGATTTGGTGAAAAAAAATAAGATCACTTCTTATGGATTTGTTGAGAATGATTTGTATAGTTTATGTCCTATTAGAAGTAGAAGGATCTCTAGTGTAATCCTTATGGACAGAAAATGATTACAATCAGTATGATAATAATCGAGTTACTTCTTCAATCCAAACCAAGGAATTTGTTAGAAATGATGCAAAATGAATCTTTTTCTATCGCTTGATGCAAATGTAGAAAATGTAAAAATGTTCATTTTACGCTCATAGTTAATATTGTTTTATATAAATAGATGTTATGTTAGGGCGTTTTTATATGTTTTAAACCAATATTCAAATATATTTTTAAGTCATGATTCACTAATCTACACAAGGGAAAAGTAGTACTTGCATATTATAATTTTGTTTTGTCAAAATTTAAGTGAATATCTGAAGTAGCGTCAAGGATATATGCTTTCACAAATATTGAAAGTCAAAAGAATGAGGAGAAAAAAAAAGAACTCGTGCTACATGGAGTAACCCACCAACCCAATACTTGTGGACCATATTAAAATGCAAAGCATAGGTTAATAAAGGACTAGTTAACTCCTAATGATGACCTAGAAGTCACGCAATGTAAAAGGTATTTTTGATAGATTCTTAAAAGAGATTAGGGTTTTAGAATATGTATAATTAATTCCCATATGTTCATGTAGATATATTCACGTTTTTATGTATAGGGTTTTAAGCAAAAATTAAAAATAAATATTTCTCCTTAGCGGCTTCCTAGCCTTGTCTCTCTTCTTTTTTACGCTTTTTATTTTCATGTTCTTTTCATTTATGTTAGTGTCCATTATGCTTTTATTTTTCATGCAAGTGACTTAGTTTTATTTTATGCATGCTAATTAGATCTTGTGCTATTTTCTTACTCTTCATTTCGTTTATATTCATGTTGAAATCTTCGTACGTTTATATGTATTTAAATACCTGAAGCTTAACCCTTTTAATTTAGGGTAATGAAACACTCATAAATAATAAAAATCAACATAATGATTTCATTTATGATTTTCTCATTTGTTCTACATGGAAAGTTGGATGTTTATGTAAGTTTTTTGTTTAACATTAAATTAGATAGACTATGTTATTTATAAAAAATATGTTATGCCTAACCAAATGAAAATACAAATTACCTTTTCATATAAACATGATTATGGTAATGAAAGGGATTAGAATAAAAATTTGATGCTCTGTGTTACTAGTTCGATAATAAATAAAACATGCTTAAAATTAGTTTTATTTTTAATTTATTGTAATTTTCATAAGAGTTTATAAGTGAGCTAGAGGTTCTTTTAGAGTTTGGTGGTATAAGTTATGTTATTTAATAACACAATTAAGCCATACTTATAATAAGTACATTCACTAATTGCATAAATGATTTAAAAAGTAAGATTATATATTCATACTAATTTGATTTTATAACCATGAGAGAGAATCTTCATCTAAATTACGTTCTAATCTCAAAGTTAATTCAAAATTCTTTTCTACTTCTTAAAAATTTTTGGTTAGCAATATATTCAAACTCATTGGTTTAATTTGATTGAGCGATTTTAAAATTATCGCTCTTCCTATGGAACGACCCATACTCACATACGTTATAATGACCCGATTTTTCGACCTTTAAAAGTCGACACTAATACATTCATGGTATTCACATGTTGAACATCTAAGTCCCGGAAAACCAAATTATTAGGGAAAAAGAAAGAAAAGACAGAACAAAATCTCACAGTGGAAGAATAATCTATAGTATAACAATAATCTTTACAAATGAAAAGATTTTATAAATACAACCATTAGGGATACATCAGAGTACTAACCATTAATCAGCTGGATAGTTATAGCAGCCTATGCTCACAAATGCTGATGAAACAACAATGAACACAACATAAGAATAACAACTACAAGAATATGTCACGGCCTCCAAATTCCCTTTTAAAGCGCTAAGCAATCTAAACTATCCTGAAAATACACTTAGTCTGATCTGAGCATTATAATGAAGTAACACGCCAAAACACTTTTTATTTATAAATTCAGTGATATTATAATAATGTCTAAAATCCACAAATAAATATTAATGTAGCTGGAATGCTCGCATCTCACATTCCAACATAATTGGTTTACAACTAAAACTGTGAAGCACTTATTGGAGATTGTATTTCATACAATGACTGGGCATCGAGGTACTTCCCATCACGTTACCTCTCTAGATAAGTGTAACAAGGTAGCAAGAACGTCTTGCACCTCTGCTAACATAGAAATGGCTTACCACTCAACTTTATAGTACTGATGTGTCACCACCATGGCTGTGATCAACAACCATGCCTAAGCATTCAATAATCAAAGAATCAACTGTTATACATGGATGATAAACACATCCTATTTGGATGCGACTCATATAGCCATGTTGCATATTCTATGTTTTAGTAATTCCCGTTTGATGAGACTTGAGGCTACATTTAAGCTTGTTTTTGCATTTTACATTTAAAATGTTTATCATTTTCAAAAACCTTTCAATTCCATCGCCCGACAGAATCAAAGTGGTTTTCGGTCAACTAGATTCAATCCCAGTCTTTTAGAAACGACAATCGATAAATTAAAACTAGAAAAATTTGATAGTCGGTTATTCAAGTATTGAACACACAAATAATAACCATCCAGGGATTATTTCTTGAAGGAATTCGCTAAGTCTAATCCTTTATTAATTAATCTCTTTATAACGTGGAAATCATTTTTCAGATACTTATCTCAAATTTATTTGTATATTCATAAATCATTATTTCATACTTTGAAATAATTATACACATACCCATCTCACTGACGTAAGTATATGTGTGAGCATTACTTAGAAAATACACTCGCATACCTATCTCCTCGACCTAGGTATGTTCATAAAGTATCTTTTAATACTAAAAATGTTTATATATGCATATACTCATCTCACAACCTAAGTATACCAAAAAAACATTATATTTTGAATATATAAATTCATATACCTATCTAACACCGGCCTAGGTGTTCGTGTTTTCAAAAATCTTACAAAAATGGTTTTACACTTGGAATCTTTCTATACCCATTGTAACATTATTAATGTATTCAAAAATCAATTGGAAGAATGATATCTTACTTTAAAAACATATCAAATGGGTTAAACCTATTAATATTCAAAATAGGGTTTCGCTAAACTCTTTTATAAAATAATTAGATAAAATGATTTGTCAATTTCCTTTATGAAATTTCATTATAAAACTTTACTTAAATAATTTCTTTATGTAATGTTATTAATAAAGTAATAGGCTTTTAAAGATTGACAAAATAACATATTGGACTTCTTATTAAATCCCGCTAATCAAATAAAAAAATAAAAAAATAACAAATTAAAAATAACACATACCTATTTTTTAATACTAGAAATGTTTACATATGCATATACTTATCTCTCCGACCTAAGTATCCAAAAAACATAATATTTTCAATATTCATATATATATATATATATATATGCATGTATATAAATTCATATACCTATCTAACACCGACCTAGGTGTTAGTGTATTCAAAAATTAACAAAACATGAAATTTTACACTTGAAAATCTTTACATACTTATCGTAATTGTATTAGTGTATTATAAAATCAATTTGGAAGGGTACCTTACTTTTAAGGAAAATTTCAAATTTAGGTCAGTTTTAAGAATTTGTTACATGTTTAAGCCCAGTTTTGAAAATAATTATAGACATAGATCACTTTTGGCCATGTGCGCAATTTGCTAGTAATTTCTAGAAATCGCCAACTAGTTTCCCTTTCTTTAGTGTTGACGATTTTTCAAAAGTCACCAGTTGGCGACATTTGAAAAATTATCAACTGAAAATTCCTATTTAGCTGCACATATGGCCAAAAGTGGCCTATTTCTGTTAATGTTTTCAAAACTGGCCTAGATTTGAAAACTTTCCTACTTTTAAAACATATATTAAATGGGTTATACCCATTAATATTCAAAATAGGGTTATGTTAAACTCTTATATAAAATACTTGGATAAAACGATTTATAAATTTCTTTTATAAAACTTCTTTACAAATCTACTTAAATAATTTATTAACAAAATATTATTAAGAAGGTAATATGCTTTAAAATATTAGAAAAATAACATACTGGACTTCTTATTAAATTTTGCTAATCAAACAAATAATAAAAATTTAATAAATTAAAAATAATCCAAATTTAAAAGTATACAACAATCTAAAAACAATCAATTTAATAATATAAAACAATTTAACGAATAATCAATTTGACATTAATATTATAACAATTTTAACAATGTACCAGATAGGTATAAATCTTATCTCATGTGTATTCTTGTTTCCATTACTTGTGTAACAGCCTGTATTTTACGTATCGAAGGATCATAAATATTTTTTATTTAACTCCCCGAGGGTTAGATCATTCTCATATTTTGGTATGTTGTTTATGGGGATGTGGGACATGTCCATAATTTTTACCAATTTTGTTTATGAACATTTTTCCCATGTCAGTCTTGTATAGGGCACAACTTTTGACTAGGATCAAATCATGTGCTAAGGTCAAATTCATTGGAAAGGAAATTGTGTTGCCATTTCCGTAGAGTGGTCACATTAAAGATTTGGTTCAGCGGTTTCAGAGGAATAGCTATTTAGTGTTTTACAATTTCTGTTCAGCTTTTGTGAGCCATTTATGGGCTGATTTGAGGAGGCCCATTAGTGGGCTGGTGGGAGGCTATAAATAGGGGGTTAGAGGCATGAAGAATAATTTACTTTCATCATTCTCTCATTTGGTTGAGTTCGTGATCCTCCTTGCTCAATCAAATACACCTTTCCATCATTAAAATTCTAGATCTACATAAGAGAATCGAAGATCTACATCGTTTGAAGCTAGATCTGCGTCAAGTGAAGAGATATCGCATCAAATCAAGAGGTTTGAAGAATATTCTTTGCCGTCCAAATTGAGAGTTTAGCGATTTCAAGTTAATTCAAAGAATTTGAGTGATAAGCATCTCTCACACGGATTCGATCAAGTATATGGGTTGTTTGATCTTATTGTCATCATTTTAAGTTGTTTTCACCAAGATCTATGTCATGGTAAGTATATTTTCATTTGAATCACCATAGGATCTAATCTAGCTACTTAAAACTGGTAATTTCTTATGTAAATTCATATGTTTACGCAAGTTAGATCCATTGTTTTGGTTTATTCATTGATTTATCATGATTTTGGTAAATTTTATATGATTATCGATGAACAATTGTCATTTTGATGATGTTAATGATTTCATAAAGTGTGTATGGTTCAATTGGATGATTTGGATGAATTGGTCACATCGATTTTCTCTTTTGGTGATGACTTGGTCAAGATTGGAGCTATTTTTGGTCAAAACTGGAGTCGGGTCGTTTTTCTTAGGTCGGGTCGTTTTTGGATAGGTCGCTGGCTTGTGCTCCATGAAATGAATGTTGGGTCAACGGTAATACATAGAGTCGGATCGTCGGTGATCCAGAGAGTTCGGTCGTTGGTGATCCATAGAGTGGGATCGTCATTGATCCAGCGATCTAGGGAGTTGGGTCGTTGGTGATCCATAAAGTCGGATCATCGGTGATCCAGGGAGTTGGGTCATTGGTGATCCATAGAGTTGGATTGTAGGTGACCCTGGGAGATGGGTCGTTGGTGATCCATAGAGTCGGATCTTCGGTGGTCCAGGGATTTGGGTCGTTGGTGATCCATAGAGTCGAATCATCGGTGATCCAGAGATTTGGGTCGTTGGTGATCCATAGAGTCAGATCGTCGGTGATCCAGGGAGTTGGGTGGTTGGTGATCCATAGAGTCGGACCGTTGGTGATCCAGGGAGTTGCGTTGTTGATGATCCATAGTGTCGGATCGTCGGTGATCCAGGGAGTTGGGTCATTGGTGATCCATAGTGTAACGTCCCGCATTTTTATCGGTTTGTATTTGAATATTTAAATCGGTTTAAATATTGAATTCGGATTATAAGTGGATTTATATTCTAATTAAAATGAAGTTGAACATATAAAAATATATGTTAAATATAATTGAGCCCGTAATATCGCGGCAGTTCGTAATTTAACGTTCTGAACTTCAACTGAGTATACAGGACTCATTATAAACCGCATTTCTTTGAAAAAAGAAGCATTGGAATCGGTTGAACTGTATTTTTCTAATAGAAGTGAAAAACCATGATTTTGTGTTACAGATTGTGAGTTATGTCCAAATCAAGTTTTCAAATAGTTGCTATAGAATCGTTTATCGACCATAACAGTTTATTTGATATAACTAGATATCAGTTTTGAATTTAGACAAGATTCTTTTGAAACATAGTTATAATTTAATTTTTAGAATTTTACTGTAATTTTTAATTAATTAAATACGCAACTTTTTATTTGGAGTATTTTGCACCCTATATCAATATTTTGGGGTTTCACATTATGACTTAACCTACCTATACTATTATATTTTTGGGATCGTGTAACACCCCGTATTTTTTGTGAACATAAGAATAACAAATCAAAGAATAATTTAGGGAAATAGGTTATGCCATTGTGTTCGTCTCGAAATTCTACTTGAAATAGAGTCCAAGTTTGCGTAAATCAGACTCTGTATGAAGAAGATATGGCCTTCAGAAGTTTCAATAAAAACCAGCCCGAAATTCAAAATTCAGATTTATAAATTCAAAACAAACACTCGGGCTGGGCGGGAAAATTCCCGCCCAGGACCTAGGTCGAGACTAGGGTCGACCTGGGTACACAGGTCGACACTAGGGTCGACCTTAGGGTCGACCTCCCCCCTGTTTTCCCAGATCTGAACTCTGACCTGTTCTACTACGTGTCGCTCTCTGATTCCCTGTGTGGTGTGGCCTGCTGCTCTGGACAATTCTGATGGCTTTTGGACTGATCTGAAGGCTCTAAATTACCCTATTCTCCTATTTAAACACCCCCAAACCTAAGCTTTCTCTCCACACAATTTCATTCTGCCCGTACTCTGCCTTTATTCTAATTAAAATAAGAATTGCGTCGCTACTCTATTGGAATCAAAACTAGAATTAAAAAGAGAACAACTATTTTCTAATCTAATCGATAGTCTACGCCAAAGGAAAGCTAATCAGTGCCAGAATACAGATTCTAGAATACAAGAATCGTTCCCTTTTTGTGAGCACAATTATTTTCAGATATGAACTTTAATTATGATCGTGACATGGTTGTAAATCTGAATCTGAGGTTATGCATATTCTGTTCTGTTTAGATCTATCTTATTGTAACTATTCTGTATCTCTTTCTTCTTTCTGTTCTATAGCCAGGCTACCACGAGCCTGAGCCAAATCTCATAAGAGATTAACGCACGAACGCTAAATTTTAGGGCAAATAATGAATGATGCATAAATTGGACATGACTGATCTGTGACTGATTTGAGGTAAGAACATAGGTTGTAGATAAAGATCTAGAATCAGTGCATACTATGTGTGATAGATTGTGATTTGGAAGAATTATTATTATATGATAGCAGATGACTTGGAATTTGGAATATAATGCATGTTATATTGCAAGATCTGATTTTGAGGACATAATACATGATTAAGAATTTAAGATCTAGATTTAGGCATATTTTATATCACGATCTATGACTTGAAAAGAAAAGAAGGATATGTGACTTAGGCGTAAAGATCTATATTAAAATAGGATAACTATTAATGTGAAAGCGCCTAAATATGGATTTTTGGATATTTGGCATCATAGGCTATAATTCAGCATAATTCATATTGTTTGGGGCTTTTAGAGAATATTCTGTACTGTGCAAAGTTTAACTAAAATTTGGGCAAATATTGTATTATGAATTATGACCATGATTTGGGCATGTAAGTTTAGGCTTAATTTATGATTAGGCAAGATTTGTAAATAGAATTTTAATAAATGTTAAGTCTGCTAAATCTGTTGAATTGCCTGTTCTACTAATTTGCTGAATTGCCTAATCTGCTAAATCTGTTATCTGCCAAATCTGCTAAAATCTCCTAATCTGCTAGATCTGTTATTTGTTTAATCTGTTGAAAACTGAATAATTGTAATTTGGGTATGTAATCTGTAAGCTCGATATAAAATTGAGCAAAACATGTTAATAGAACTTTGGATAATCTGCCGTAACTTGTAAAGAAGTTAAATTTCTTAAATGAACATAATAAGTCTAATATTTTCTGTAATGGAATAAAGTGGCTATGACATGAGGTTAGACTCCATTTGCGGTGGAAGCCTGCCCGGAACCAACCAGCTTAACCAGCAACCACAAACTGTCAGTCTAATGTGAGAGGTCGTAGGCATAACTAAAATATGCTTAGACACGAGGTTAGGTCTGGCTTGTGGCAGAAGTCTGCCCGGAACCGCCCGGCATATCCAGCGGCCATAAGCTACCGACCTAATGTGAGAGGTATGTGCATTAATATTCAATTAATGCAAATCTGAGATAAATATGATGTCTAAAACGTGTTGGGTGGATAGGGTTAAACCAACTGGACTGATGAATCTAATAAAACTGTTTCGTGAATCTGTAGGCCCAATACAAAATTAGACAAATCTGTAAGTCTGTTAAAACTATACATTTGATCCGTTAATCTGAAACTTGTAACTTGATTGTCTGATCTATGAACTAGTAAATCTGAACTCTGTATGTCTGAAACTTGAAAACAAGTTAATCTGAAATCTGTTAGTCTGGGGACACAAGGATAGGAGGGAAAATACTTGTGTCATCTGTTGTTTGGGACCCATATTAGTCAGTAACCCTTTCTGGTATCAAAACTTTGACCCCGCACTATGTAGGGTTCCGGGCACGCTTACTGAACTAATTAGAAGCAGTTCATTCTGATAATGGCGAGGGGTGTTGATGGCGCGTTCCAACCGGGTCATGTGCGTGCATGGATCCAATCTGCTCTATGGATGTAAGACACTGTGACATCTGTAAATAGGTCTGTGCCAATAGGTTGCCACTTTAGGGATTGATACACCCTACTATGGGGCCGACACAGGGTATTATTGTATTAGGGAGCCGATACCTTGGGGTAGGATTTAGGGTACACTTTGTTCTGTCTGTTTCTGTTGGTACCATCTGTTTCTATTGGGTGGTAACACCTGTCTGTTTCTGCATGGTACCATCTGTTGAGGTGGTAAAGGCCCACTACTAGTGTACACCTAATTCTAACATTCTATTTCCGTAGAGATTATTCTGTTTCTGTCTCTGATCCCTTTTTGATTCTGTTTCTGTATCTTCTGTTGGGGTGGTAATGGCCCATTATTAGTATTCTGCTTTTGTACCTTCTGTCTGTAGGGTTGGTAAAGGCCCATTACTAGCATTCTGTTTCAATAGAGATTGTTCTGTTTTCGTCTTTGTTTCAGTTTAGACATTAGGGTAACACCTAACCTGTTATACTAGTATTATTGCAGAGAAGTAAGATGTAAGTAAGGAACATAACTTGGTTTACATCATTCTATTTCTTTGGTTAACTTAAAGTATATATGCTACTCCTGTTGATGTAATCTCTCATCCAGCTTTATTTACATGTCATGGTAATGTTATTTATTTGTATGCTGGAAATCACTGGACTCGCCAGACTTTATGTCTGACCTCATTTGTTTTCGCCCCATTTCTTTTCGTTTCCCCCCAGGTGTTCAGGGTGGAAACAAAGGAGCTTGATTCAGATTCTCTCTGCTTGAAGTATTGCTTGGCTTTGACTCTATCTTCTCATGGAAGTTTTTGTTGGGGATTATGGCTTTGAAACTACGCTTTCTGAAGGATTTTGTATAAGACTGACAATTGTGTACTTGAGTTTTGGTATTGTGATTTTGAAAGATGTAACCAAACTTATTTCTGCTTCTACTGTAATAAAGTTATAGTTTTTCAAGTAATACTTATCTATCTTGTAATATTCTGTTTTGTCTACTAAAACGCTCCACCAAATTTAAGGCATTCCCTTTGTGAGTGACCTTAACGGAGGTGGGGTGTTACACTTGGTATCAGACCTGAAGGTTACCAAATTTGATAAAAAGTTTTTGAAAACTATTTTCAAAAAGGTTTTAGAAAGGAAGTATTTTCAAAAGAAAATTTTATTTTGAAAAAAACATAATCCCCAAAAGCCATCTATCTATCTTTTCTCCATTCTGAATCCCTTTTCTTTCGTTTCAGCATGTCTAGGGATCTTAACCTTCCAAAGGGTGCACCAATACCTGGCTGGTTCAGGAGGTACCTAGAGGCTAGGGCCTACGACGCAGGCCCAACAGATATTCCTCCTCCCCAGCTGAAGCGGTTCCTCCTCCTCCTCGTGCAAATCCATTCTCAAAGATATGTAGAGATTTTAGAGCCATGGGTGGAAATAATTTCAATGAACTGAATCTTTCGTAGAAGCAAGGAACTAGCTCAAAGAAACTGAGGATTTGTTCGTTATCTTCAAAGTAGACGATAGACAGAAGATACAGTGGCGGTATGGTTGCTTAAGGACGAAGCTTCTTATTGGTGGGAGGTCACGAGTGGAGAGCGTCCGGTGGAGACATGGATAGATTTCAGGCATAGGTTCGAGATGAAGTTTCTCTCACGAGCGGAAGAGAGTCTATACGTAGAGAGGTTTTTGGCTTTAAAGCAAGGGAGTTTGTCGGTGAGGGAATATGTCAACAAATTTAATTAGTTGGCAAGATTCGGCTTAGAATTGGTAAACACACAGCACAAGAAGGCACTGAGGTTTGCTAAAGGTTTGAACGAGCCGCTACACGGATTGGCAATGTCCCACATTCCTATGGGGGCTACCTTCGATAAATTAGTTGACATGGCATTGATGCATGAAGAGAAAACCAAAAGTGAAAAAAAAAAAGAAAAGCTTGAAGGACCACAGAACGAGAAGGCGGGGCCCAAAAAGGAAACATAAAAGAAGGATGAGAAGTCTGAAGATAAGAAGGAGAAAAGTGCTTTACTTGTGGAAGTTCGACTCATATGAACAAGGATTGCAGAAAGAGGAAGGGCACTTACTTCAACTGTGGTGAGATAGGACACTTCACTAGGGACTGCCCGAAGAAACGAGGGCAAGAGCAGAGGACAGGTCCTACTTCTGAAGGGCAGGCGAATACCCTCGAGGCTGGTGGATAGGATAGAAATAGGAAAACTTTCTGTAGAAGGTTTAATGTCCTTATCTGATTTTTGAGTTAAAACTCTTTCTAATTCTGGAATTTTGATTCTGTAATTGATACTCCGTACTTTAATACTAGTCTTGTTTCTGATCCCGCTGTAGACTCAAACCCATAAGGGTTATGACTCATCTGTTTTTGATAAATTTGGGTTTTAGGGTATTTGTGTTGGGCGTTAAGTTGACTATGACGCATACATTCTAGGTTTTTATCATGCTTGGTTTCCTAAGAATCATTTGATAATCTGATCTATACCAGTAGTCTGTAAGAATCTGAATATTTCTGATAAGGTTTAGGGTTTTTACTCGAAGCGTGAAGTAGATTTCCAGTTTGACATTGTTTAACGGGAGTAATTCTCTGGGTGTCAATCTGATGTTGATTTCGATCTTCGGGGTTGATACCTAGGGAACTATTTTCTTAACCGATGTCTAATAGGAACAGGGCTCTTGTTTTAATTATACTTGCTTCTATCACTCAGCTATATCCTATCGATCGAGTCTTCGACCATTAGGTAGAAACTAATGGGTGTAAACATGTGTTTGAGACATGTTATGTTTGATGATTGCAAGTGAATGCAAGTGGTTGCTAGTGGCTGCTCGTGGATGCATATACACACACTAGGCACTAGATCGGCTCAAAAACACTCTCATACTGCATATGGATGTGTGCGCATGTTTCAATTTATATGGATGCAAAATGGTTGACTTAGCACATGGATGTTGCATATGAATGAATGGTTGTCACTCATATAGAAATGATATGTATCAAATAGGAAAATTGCATACATGTTGGACTCATGGCACTGACATAATTCGCATTAAGGAGGTAAACTGAATCAGTGGATAGCCTGATCTTTGCATCAGATAAGGAACATATACACACACTTTTGCATATGTTCATACAACATTAAAAAGTTTCAAAGGACAATGGATGTTTGTGGATGATGGTTGAGTAGATGGGTGATTGGATGTTAGGACACATTCTTCTTAACTTGAAGATTTCGGGTACGAAATCCTTTAAGGAGGGGAGAATGTAACACCCCGTATTTTCTGTGAACATAAGAATAAAAAATCAGAGAATAATTAAATTGTAACAGAATAATTAAGGAAAATGTGTTACGCCATTGCATTCGTCTCGAAATTCTGCTTGAAATAGAGTTCAAGTTTGTGTAAATCGGACTCCATATGAAGAAGATATGGCCTTCAGAAGTTTCAATAAAAACCAGCCCGAAATTCAAAATTCAGATTTTGAATTTCAAAACAGACACTCGGGATGGGCGGGAAAATTCCCAGTCAGGACCCAGGTCGACACTAGGGTCGACCTGGGGGTCGACCTAGGTACACAGGTCGACACTAGGGACGACCTCCCCCCTGTTTTCCTAGATCTGAACTCTGACCTATTCTGCCACGTGTCGCTCTCTGATTCGCTGTGTGGTGTGGCCTGCTGCTCTGGACGATTCTGATGGCTTCTGGACTGATATGAAGGCTCTAAATTACCCTATTCTCCTATTTAAACACCCCCAAACATAAGCTTTCTCTCCACACAATTTCATTCTTCCCATACTATGCCTCTATTCTAATTAAAATAAGAATGGCGTCGCTACTCTACTGGAATCAAAACTAGAATTAAAAAGAGAACAACTATTTTCTAATCTAATCGATAGTCTACGCCAAAGGAAAGCTAATCAGTATCAAAATATAGAATCCAGAATACAAGAATCGTTCCCATTTTGTGAGTACAGTTATTTTCAGATATGAACTTTAATTATGATCGTGACATGGTTGTAAATCTGAATATGAGGTTATGCATATTATGTTCTGTTTAGATCTATCTTATTGTAACTATTCTGTATCTCTTTCTTCTTTCTGTTCTATAGCCAGGCTACCACGAGCCTGAGCCAAATCTCATAAGAGATTAACGCACAAACGCTAAATTTTGGGACAAATAATGAATGATGCATAAATTGGACATGGTTGATCTGTGATTGATTTGAGGAAAGAACATAGGTTGTAAATAAAGATCTAGAATCAGTGCATACTATGTATGATAGACTGTGATTTGGAAGAAGAATTATTATATGATAGCAGATGACTTATAATTTGGAATATAATGCATGTTATAATGCAAGATCTGATTTTGAGGACATAATACATAATTAAGAATTTAAGATCTAGATTTGGGCATATTTTATATCACGATCTATGACTTGAAAAGAAAAGAAGGATATGTGACTTAGGCGTAAAGATCTATATTAAAATAGAATAACTATTATTGTGAAAGCGCCTAAATATGGATTTTTGGATATTTGGCATCATAGGCTATAATTTGGCATAATTCATATTGTTTGGGGCTTATAGAGAATATTCTGTATTGTGCAAAGTTTAACTAAAATTTGGGCAAATATTGTATTGTGAATTATGACCATGATTTAGGCATGTAAGTTTAGGCTTAATTTATGATTAGGCAAGATATGTAAATAGAATTTTAAGAAATGCTAAATCTGCTAAATCTGCTGAATTGCCTATTCTACTAATCTGCTGAATTGCCTAATCTGCTAAATCTGTTATCTGCCAAATCTGCTAAAATTGCCTAATCTGCTAGGCCTGTTATCTATTTAATCTGTTGAATTACTTAATCTGTTGAAAACTGAATAATTGTAATTTGGGTATGTAATCTGTAAGCTCGATATAAAATTGAGCAAAACATGTTAATAGAACTTTGGATAATCTGCCGTAACTTGTAAAGAAGTTAAATTTCTTAAATGAACATAATAAGTCTAATATTTTCTGTAATGGAATAAAGTGGCTATGACACGAGGTTAGACTCCATTTGCGGTGGAAGCCTGCCCGGAACCAACCAGCTTAACCAGCAACCACAAACTGCCAGTCTAATGTGAGAGGTCGTAGGCATAACTAAAATATGCTTAGACACGCGGTTAGGTCTGGCTTGTGGCAGAAGTCTGCCCGGAACCGCCCGGCATATCCAGCGGCCACAAGCTACCGACCTAATGTGAGAGGTCTGTGCATTAATATTTAATTAATGCAAATCTGAGATAAATATGATGTCTAAAACGTGTTGGGTGGATAGGGTTAAACCAACTGGACTGATGAATCTAATAAAACCGTTTCGTGAATCTGTAGGCCCAATACAAAATTAGACAAATCTGTAAGTCTATTAAAACTATACATTTGATCCGTTAATCTGAAACTTGTAACTTGATTGTCTGATCTATGAACTAGTAAATCTGAACTCTGTATGTCTGAAACTTGAAAACAAGTTAATCTGAAATCTGTTAGTCTGGGGACACAAGGTTAGGAGGGGAAATACTCGTGTCATTTGTTGTTTGGGACCCATATTAGTCAGTAACCCTTTCTGGTATCAAAACTTTGACCCCACGCTATGTAGGGTTCCGGGCACGCTTACTGAGCTAGTTATAAGCGGTTCATTCTGATAATGGCGAGGGGTGTTGATGGCGCGTTCCAACCAGGTCATATGCGTGCATGGATCCGGTCTGCTCTGAGGATGTAAGACACCGTGACATCTGTAGATATGTCTGTGATAATAGTTGCCACTTTAGGGAGTGATACACCTTGCTGTGGGGCCGACACAAGGTATTTATGTATTAGGGAGCCGATCGCTTGGGGTAGGATTTAGGGTACACTTAGTTCTGTCTGTTTCTTTTGGTACCGTCTGTTTCTGTTGGGTGGTAACACCTGTCTGTTTCTGCATGGTACCGTCTGTTGAGGTGGTAAAGGCCCATTACTAGTGTACACCTAATTCTAACATTCTGTTTCCGTAGGGATTATTCTGTTTCTGCCTCTGATCCCGTTTCTAATTCTGTTTCTGTATCTTCTGTTGGGGTGTTAAAGGCTCATTATTAGTATTCTGCTTCTGTACCTTCTGTCTGTTGGGGTGGTAAAGGCCTATCACTATCATTCTGTTTCCATATAGATTATTCTGTTTTCGTCTCTGTCAGTTTAGACATTAGGGTAATACCTAATCTTGTTATACTAGTATTAGTGCAGAGAAGTAAGATGTAAGTAAGGAACATAACTTGGTTTACATCATTCTGTTTCTTCTGTTAACTTAAAGTATATCTGCTACTCCTGTTGATGTAATCTCTCATCCAGCTTTATTTACATGTCATGATAATGTTATCTGTTTATATGCTAGAAATCACTGGACTCGCCGGACTTTATGTCTGACCTCATTTGTTTTCGCCCCTTTTCTTTCCGTTTCCCCCCAGGTGTTCAGGGTGGAAACATAGGAGCTTGATTTAGATTCTCTCTGCTTGAAGTGCTTGAAGTATTGCTTGGCTTTGACTCTATCTTCTCATGGCAGTTTATGTTGGGGATTATGGCTTTGAAACTACGCTTTCTAAAGGATTTTGTATAAGACTGATAATAGTGTACTTGAGTCTTGGTATTGTGATTTTGAAAGATGAAACCAAACTTATTTATGCTTCTGCTGTAATAAAGTTATATTTTTTCAAGTACTACTTTTTTGTCTTATAATATTCTGTTCTTTCTACTAAAACGCTCCACCAAAGTTAAGGCATTCCCTTTGTGAGTAACCTTAACAGAGGTGGGGTGTTATAGATCGTGACACCTCGCTAGGCACGACTGTACTTTTATTTCTGTCCGTAACAGCTCGAACATGGACGAAACCTAATGTAACTATGAAGACAGTTGAAACGGTAACAACGATGAATCCTATACAACTCTTCCAGTAGTAGAGATTTAAAACAATATACTTTGTCATTTGAAACTATAACATGTTGTCATAAATGAATCAAGTTAATACTTAATGGGCAAATATCGTACTGCAAGGTTGTGAGCTATACCAAGACTGCCTAAACCTAACTGACGTGAATAAACAAGAAAGGGTACAATGATGCGCGGGTTTCAAGAACTTTAGATATGAAACAAATGAACAAGAAAGATCTTATAGTAGACTATACCCTATTACCTCTCAGTAAATGAAACCCATACTCCTACAAGGCAGACAATTAATGGCTAAGTTTACTTCATTTCAAAGCAACTAATAACCTACCCTAAGCCTACGCCTTAACAGCTAAGGAAACTCTACCTATATATATGCATACCTTATTCTTCTCATCCATTTCTTCTTGGTTTCAATAAATGAAAACTAAAACCAAAACATCGACATAAGTGAAATTCAGTTAACTGTTAACCAATATGTACGGTTGGTAAAATCCATCATTTTTAAGTAAAATGGACAGACGAATAAATTTGATTCAAATATTCGTTAAAGTTTAATGAATAGTGTTAAATATTTGTAAATCTTGGATTAAATAGATTTTAGAGAAATTATTGAATTGTATAGTGTACATGAAGTTAATCATCATTTGTTAAGCTACTAAAAATGATAATTATTCTATTTTTAATTAATATCAAAGTTAACAATTTCTAATATGGAAAATATTAAAGGTAAATATTATTTTAATAGTTTAAGCGATGACCTTTTAAAATGGGAAATCAATTAATAAGTGATTAAGGGGCGATGAGGTTGGGCCAAAGAGGGCGATAAGAGTTTTTAAAGTGATGTATAATCCAAGTTCCAAAATGAGCTTTATAAATAAGAAGTGGAAGTGAATATAAAGTTAAATAAGATTTGTTCTTAATTATTAAGTAAAGAGATTTATCGAAGAGGAGATATCAAATGCAAGAAAAAGGGTTATGAAACCAGATTTGAAATCGAGAGGGTAAATAAGATTTTTGTGAAAGGGTTAAGTGACAAACTGATATTATTCTGAGGTAAGAATGTTGTCGATCAAGGTCTGAGAGGTAAATAAAATACCCCAACTTGAACGGCTTCACTATTAACGAGGAATGATATTCGTTTGTGGTGAGTGCAAAGTGTTGAAATTGGTTAAGTGTTCCATACGGGAAAAATTGAAATGAGTATGGGGCTTTTGAATAAAATGTTGATTATAAAATAAATATGAGTTAAAGGTTGATTAACCATTTTGTCAAATATATTTTTAAAAGGCCAAGTCACGTCAATTACTGAATCAGTGAAATCATTTCATTTGCACATTAGTTATTTGATAGTTAAATCACCGACTATCAAACCAAACCAATACGCTTGTTGGTATGGAAAGACCGGGATCGAATTTATATTCGAAAACCATTCCGACCAACAAATACGTGAAGACGTCGATTGAAGATGGAGCAAGTGAAGACCGTGGATCTTCATAAGCAGAAGGACTACTCATCAAATTCCTATGGCTTACAACCAGAGTTATTTTGATTTGTGATTCTGTCGTGGTTGAAATCCTCGGGTTGCAAGGACTTCTCGCTACTGATCCATGGGGTGATTCCTATATGAGATGCGGTAGGAGAATACCTTCGGTTCATCCTGTTCCTGGATGACTTGTATGGACGGATGTCTGACAGAGGATTTCCAAAGGAATTACATGTGTTGATTTCTCCAAACGTACCATAGTTGATGCCAGAGAAATGGTTATTCTCTAGCCAAATAAACTAGAGTAATTTTGTGGACGTCAATCAGTGTGATCTGGCGGATCTGACGATGTGGCATTCAAAGTGAAAAATGATCAGATGTTCGGGAAAGAATTCTAGCCTCAAGCCTCATCAACTGGGAAATGACGAAAATCGGGCAGGCAGCATGGCTATGTGGGTCGCTCCCATTAGGGTGTATGATCACCTATCTAGAGAAATTCCATTTGCTTCTTTAATCTATGTTTCGATGCTGTCCCTTTTCGGGAGGCGGTTGCTGATCCCAACCGTCGGTGATATACATTCGATACACTCAAGCGAAATGAGTAGTCGGTCATGTGAGGGCTAGGTTGCAAGACATTCTTGTTGAACCCAGTGTATTCGCCTCTAGAGATACACTATCGGTAGGTGGACCCATACCTTGTCAAGGTCGGAATCCAATTTCCAATAAGCGCCCGCGGTTTTCGATTGTATACTATATATGGGGAGAGTGAGATGCAAGCGTTCCTCTAGATTGTTATTTAATTGTATTTAGACATTATGATAATATCAGAGCAAGTTATGATTTCAAAAACGTTTTGGGTTATAGTAAGGTAAAAGCCATCCGTGTTTATGTGTGGGCTGGTTTTACTATTATCCTTTGATTTCAGAAAGGATTTTCCAAAGTTAAACAAGTGTGTGTTCTGTGAATTTATCACTGATAGTATTCCAGACTGACCCGGTGTATTTTGTTTCAAATCAAATGTGCTCGGGTCAGACCGAGTATGTTCCAGGTTAGGTTTCGCTTGGAATTTAAGGAGCTGGAAGCAGGAGGCTTCACCACTAGTTATATAACGTTATTATTCCACTGTGTTTGACATATGTGTACTCCGATGATTGGTATGTATATACAGTTTTTGTATAAAGAGATTTGATATTATATTTTATTCGTTCCGCAGTGAGATTCTGATGTGTTCTTCTTCTTTCTTCTATTCTAATATTCTTTCTTTCTTTTCTCACCCTCTAATTTCTTACTATTGACAATCCAGTGTTTTCGATGCTTGAATAGTCGACATGGTGATTTGATGTCGATTTTAGGGGTCGAAAATCGCTGGATCATTACAGTGGTATCAGAGCTATTGGTTTAGAGATAACCTTGGCTCTGTGGTGTGACTCAATAGAGATTGGGTTAGTAACAACCTAGATTGAGTCTGAGTGTATATTTGAGAGCGCGTATTTGTATTTTGATATAAAACTATTTTTGAAATTATTTTTGTCCGGTTTATTTTATAATAAAATAAAAGTAAAGAATATTATAGTATGGGCAAATTGTTTGGATTTGCTATTGTTGATTGTGTGATATGTGGGATTGTGTGGTTGGTTGCTCAGATATAACCTGAACATGAATCGAATTGGTTGGAAACCAAAATGAAATAAATAAGTTGAATAAACCAATCCAGATAAATAAATCCGAATGGATAATTATAGAAATAAAGGTAGTAATTATAAATAATTATTCTCGTGTGGATTGAATTGTGTGTATAATGGGTTGACGTGAATAACATGGGTGTTTTGAACATAACTGACATTGATTCGATGACTAATGAGTTTACTTGAGTGGAGAACAGGTGCACGAATGCCAGTTCAACTTTAAATCCCAACCAGAGAGAAATCCTGGAGTTAATCAAGTCCAGTTTTAATAGAGCTGCAAAATTAATTAAGCAAGCTCGTATATAAATTATCGCTTATCGCGTAATAACACTCGCAAAAAGGTACGCTTACGAAAATATGAAATTTTTGGTTTTCTTTGGGGTTTTGAGTTTGATTTTGAATTTTTCGACCATGAGAGTCGATGTACACATATTTCTTGATCCTGCAATATCGCAGATGGTCCTCCGTGCAGGGGAGACTCTGCCGAAATTTTTCCAAAATTTAAGGAGTTAGAAAATTCTTGAAATTTTTTGGGAAATTCTTTTATTTGAAATGAATTGGTTTTAAAATCAATTTGGGTCAGTTTGAGAATAAAATCGGGTTTTAAATGAAACATTTTTGCAAAGATAATAGTTGACGACATTTCTTCTACCTTAGCAATTTCGAGGACGAAATTATTTTAAGGGGGAAGGAATGTAACGACCCGTATTTTCTGCCTATTTATTTGGGTTATTTTAAATATTTTATTTATTTAAAATATTGATTTGAATTTAAATAATCGAATTTAACGATTATATTCTGAATATATTATTTAAAATAAATAATAATTAATTCCAAACCGATCAGAAAATGTTGTGTCGGCAATATAGGGTGACCGGGCAGTTTTAAAGTGGTGAAATATTGGATTTACGACGACGATTTCGTTTAATTAACGAAGATCGAGCGAATGGTTTGTAATTTAATTAAATAACGAGCTGTAGCGGCGCGGTAGTTCGCGTTTCGGCGTTTTGAACTTCAAGGGGTCGTATCGGGTTCAAAATAAGTCGGATTTCCTCGAAACAAGAAACGTCGGGACTGGTTTGACGATATCTTTCCAATAGCAGAAAAAGGTCCAATTTTCATCGTGTAGATTTTGGTTTATGTCCAAATCAAATTCTCAGAAAAACAGCGCCAGGAATTCCTTTATATATATAACATTGTGTTTATATAAAATAACGATTTTTAAATATTTTGAGTATCAATTTGGCTTCGAATTCAACCCGGGATATTTTTCCTTGGTAATACATCAAATTCTGGTCTTGTATGGCCAACTGCAATATTTTGATATTATTATATTGAAGTATTTTAAATTTGGTTTATTTTAATTCAAATTGGCCAGTTCAAAAGGGACATTTTTCAAACGACCTCTATTTTCGACGAAATGATTTTGTTGGGACCGTAACAGTAAATTATTGCTAGATTTTCAAACGGCATGCCAATCGGGGTTATTCTGTGAGCATGGCAAAATAAAATGCAAAATAAATCGATCAATTTGGACGTGTAGGAACGCTATTTGAGCAAACGGACTCGGAATTCGATGAAACAAGTTTCGTTAGGACTGTATCATCAAAATTTACTATGCCGTCCAGTCGCGTCTCAAACGGGGTTTGTATGTGAGCGCAGCAGCGAATAAACGATGTTTGAAATTACGATAGACACAAAATAAAATATCGTTAGTCACTGCCGTTCGTCAAATCAACTTAAATAAATATTTTCCCACACTATATAAGGACCTAAGGATGAAACCCTAGCCTCCAAAATCAGAAATTCTCATGTAAATTTGCAAAAACGCCACTAAACACAAAATCATTTATATCTTCCAATCCATGAAGAATATGCTGTGGGATCAAGAAGTAAACTTGTAGATCGGGTCGATATCTACCCGCTGTAAAAAGTTGGGAAGGTTTCGTTGTGTGTGGTGGCCGGAATCAGCTGAACAGTGGTGAAATCAGTTTTCGTTCTTTGCCAAAATTCACGGGTTGTGGTCGATTTCAGGGATTCATACCTTGGGGGTTTTGTAGAGGAGAGACAAAGCTTCGATTTGGCTATGGTCTCAGATCGTACGATGGTCTGTGGTTGGAGGAATCGAGAGATGAACTGAGGAGTTATTTTGGGTTTGTTTTTCGGAGTGGCGAATGTTTTTGACCAAAATCCGGCGTTTGGAGGCGAAGTTTGCGTCGCGGCCTGGGAGGGTCACTACTGGAAGGCGAGGCGCGACCATTGGATCTGGTTTGGCAGTCTCAGGTGGCTCGAGGCGGCGTGAATTGAGAGTTGAACGGGAATCATTCACCGTAGTTTTTCCGATGGTCAGAGACTCGACGAGGTCAAGGATGGAGGGCGAAGGGGCGTGGTGGTCTGGCGTCGTGTCAGTGGGTCGGGGCGGCGTCCAGGTGGAGTATCGGCGGCGGTGAGGGGGTTTTAAATTTCCGGTGGTGTGTTCAATGGGTGAGCATCGGGTTTGAGCAAGTGGGAGAAAAGGAAACGCGTTTCTTTGTTTATGCCCATGCTGACGTGGCCAACCCAATGATTAAGGTAATGATTGATTAGTTATTTAATTAATTTATTAATTAAAAGTTTAGTTAAATATCGTATAATTTATCAAACTTTAAATCAACATATCTTTCACATACGTTAACAAAATCTGACGAAACTGGGGTCGCAGGGACGAGACCTATCCGATGGCACTGACTAGGAGTCGATCTGACGCAGCTGAAATTTCAGCAAATTCTGAGCATTCATTTCAAATTAAATGCAACAAACACGTCAACCGTCAACCAGAACAAACACTAGTGAGTTAATTCTCACACCTTCTGGAGTCCTGTGATGTGGTAAATTCATAGAAAAATATAATCTACAATTTACAGTATTAATTGGTTGATTGGATGTGATGGATGCAAATTGGTTGTTATGGTTTGATTGGTTGCAGTTATTTATATTCCATCATTTATTTAATTCGTATATTTTTATCAACTGATATCTGTTATGCAGAGAAGGACAGGTTGGAGGGATCCGACCGGATTCCTCAAATAAACTGTATTTTTGTTTGTGGTGCATATATATGAATTGATCACCCTGACTGACACCAAAACCTATCTGTATGATGATGGTTAAATAAATATTCACCTGTGTTGTGTTTAAAATCAACTAACAGTGTTGATTTGGTAATTGGCAGTGAATGGCCGAAAATGTACTGTTTTAGTCGTCGTTCTACTGTTCGGTGAAACGACGCAGTTTTAAAGTTATAAATTATTTTATAACTGAACTGAAGTTTTTCAGTCGTTTTATATTAATAATTAAATTGGAGATTTATAAATAGATATTTTAAAATGAGTTTATAAAAGAAGTTATGTAAGTGGTTTATGCAAGTTAAAGGCAGAAACACAAGGAATTTACCCACGAGCTGGAAAAATGAAATTATTGTTTTAAACCGATTAAATGGAAATTTTAAATTAATATAGTTATTTAATTAATAAAAAGGGAAATGACAAGTGAAATTCAGTTAACTGTTAAACGATATGTACGGTTGGTAAAATCCGTCGTTTTTAAGTAAAATGGACAGATGAATAAATTTGATTTGAATATTCGTTAAAGTTTAACGAATGGTGTTAAATATTTGTAAATCTTGCATTAAATATATTTTAGAGAAATTATTGAATTGTATTGTGTACATGAAGTTAATCACCATTTATTAAGCTTCTAAAAATGATAGTTATTCTATTTTTAATTAATATCAAAGTTAACCATTTCTAATATGGTTAATATTAAAGGTAAATATTATTTTAACAGTTTAAGTGATGACCTTTTAAAATGGGAAATTAATTAATAAGTGATTAAGGGGCGATGAGGTTGGGTCAAAGAGGGCGACAAGAGTTTTTAAAGTGATGTATAATCCAAGCTCTAAAATGAGCTTTGTAAATAAGAAATGGAAGTGAATATAAAGTTAAATAAGATTTGTTCTTAATTATTAAGTAAAGAGATTTATCGAAGAGGAGATTTCAAATGTAAGAAAAAGGGTTACGAAACTAGATTTGAAATCGAGAGGGTAAATAAGATTTTTGTGAAAGGGTTAAGTGACAAACTGATATTATTCTGAGGTAAGAACGTTGTCGATCAAGGTCTGAGAGGTAAATAAAATACCGCAACTTGAACGGCTTCACTATTATCGAGGAATGATATTCGTTTGTGGTGAGTGCAAAATGTTGAAATTGGTTAAGTGTTCCATACGGGAAAAATTGAAATGAGTATGGGTCTTTTGAATATAAATGTTGATTGCAAAATAAATATGAGTTAAAGGTTGATTAACCATTTTGTCAAATATATTTTTAAAAGGCCAAGTCACGTCAATTACTGAATCAGTGAAATCATTTCATTCACACATTTGTTGCTTGATAGTTAAATCACCGACTATCAAACCAGACCAATACGCTTGTTGGTATGGAAAGACCGGGATCGAATTTAAAAACCATTCCGACCAACAAATACGTGAAGACGTCGATTGAAGATGGAGCAAGTGAAGACCGTGGATCTTCATAAGCGGAAGGACTACTCATCAAATTCCTCTGGCTTGCAATCAAAGTTATTTTGATTTGTGATTCTATCGTGGTTGAAATCCTCGGGTTGCAAGGACTTCTCGCTACTGATCCATGGGGTGATTCCTATACAAGATGCGGTAGGAGGGTACCTTCGGTTCATCCTGTTCCTGGATGACTTGTATGGGCGGATGTATGACAGAGGATTTCCAAAGGAATTAAATGCGTTGATTTCTCCAAACATACCATAGTTGATGGCAGATAAATGGTTATTCTCTAGCCAAATAAACTAGAGTATTTTTGTGGATGTCAATCAGTGTGATCTGGAGGATCTGACGATGTGGCATTCAAAGTGAAAAAAGATCAGATGTTCGGGAAAGAATTTTAGCCTCAAGCCTCATCAACCGGGAAATGACAAAAATCGGGCAGGCAGCATGGCTATGTGGGTCACTCCCATTAGGGTGTATGATCACCTATCTAGAGAAATTCCATTTGCTTCTTTAATCTATGTTTCGATGCTATCCCTTTTCGGGAGGTGGTTGCTGATCCCAACCGTCAGTGATATACATTCGATACACTCAAGCGAAATGAGTGGTCAGTCATGTGAGGGCTGGGTTGCAAGACGTTCTTGTTGAACCCAGTGTATTCGCCTCTAGAGATACACTATCGGTAGGTGGACCCATACCTTGTCAAGGTCGGAATCCAATTTCCAATAAGCGCCTGCGGTTTTCGATTGTATACTATATATGGGGAGCGTGAGATGCAAGCGTTCCTCTAGATTGTTATTTAATTGTATTTAGACATTATGATAATATCAGAGCAAGTTATAATTTCAAAAACGTTTTGGGTTATAGTAAAGTAAAAGCCGTCTGTGTTTATGTGTGGGCTAGTCTTACTATTATCCTTTGATTTCAGAAAGGATTTTCCAAAGTTAAACAAGTGTGTATTCTGTGAATTTATCACTGATAGTATTCCATACTGACCCGGTGTATTTTGTTTTAAATCAAATGTGCTCGGGTCAGACCGAGTATGTTCCAGGTTAGGTTTCGCTTGGAATTTCAGGAGCTGGTAGCAGGAGGCTTCACCGCTAGTTATATAAAGTTATTATTCCGCTGTGTTTGACATATGTGTACTCTGATGATTGGTATGTATATACAGTTTTTGTATAAAGAGATTTGATACTATATTTTATTCGTTCCGCTGTGAGATTCTGATGTGTTCTTCTTCTTTCTTCTATTCTAATATTCTTTCTTTCTTTTCTCACCCTCTAATTTCTTTCTATTGATAATCCAGTGTTTTCGATGCTTGAATAGTCGACATGGTGATTTGATGTCGATTTTTGGGGTCGAAAATCGTTGGGTCGTTATAGAATCCACCCTAGAAATTCATCGAGAACAAGACAAAATCTCTAAGGAGAAGAGCAATCCACACTAATATGCTTAGTGTCGATACCGAAAGGGGTGACGGCTCCAGGAATATAAGTGATCAATGCCCGAAGGCAACGCCGTGAAGACTTAGGGACAAGACCAAAAGTTTATTTCTTGAAAGCCGGAGGCCATACCCGATGCTATCAATACCAACAGGCTTGGTATCGATACAGAAGGTAGAAGAAATTTCAAAGAAAAACTCCAAGGACCGGAACCATCTTTTCGAAATCTAAGACCAACACACTAAAGGCTATGTCATATCGCTTAATAACAACCAAGACCCAAGCAACCAGAACGGAAAGGTGAAAAGCGGCCGACACATAGCTGCTTCACTCAAAAGAGGCCTCTGCTGACCCAATGTCAAAAGGGGTGCCGATTTGTCTATAAATAAGACCCCAGGGGTCAAATTTTGAGGGTCGAATTCTCATTTCTCAATCTTGTACTCTTTTCTTATAGAGTAAACCCTAATTTCTAAATCTATTTGGAGATTTTCCTTGTAAACGCTTATGTACTCAAATCAATGAGCGATAAAGAGAGAATCAACACTTAGCATAATTCTTATGAGTTTCTTATCTACTTCCTTTACATGCTACCTTATTCTTTTTGTACGACAAAGATTCCCTACCCAAGCCAAAACCCTTCCTCTAGATTATTGAGAAACCCTTTTCTACAAACTATTTAGCTTTCTATCCTGCGTTGTGCTTAAGGAACCCTTATCCCAAGGTAATTGTTGGTTGTTAAGTCTCACAAGTGTGATATTCACCCCTTGAGGGCAGAGTAACTAATCTTTGAGCTTAAGGCCTTGATATCTAGGAAATGGTGAACTAACTCAAGCTTGTAGGAATTAAATAATCCCATTTTCCCCTTAGGTCCACTCCAAAGTCCTATCTCCGATGTTGACAAAAAAATTGTTAACAGCTACCAAGACCATTAAACATTCCTTAGAACAGTTATTTTAATTTATTTAAAATATTCTAAGTTTAAATTGTATGAAAAATTTTGACAACGCCTCATTTGTGCAGCTAGATCCAAAAAAAATAAATCCCACAAAAGGTCCCAATCAATCAAAGGAAATCAAAAGCCAAGTGGGTTCCCATATCTAACATAAAAATCACTCAATCTAAACGATAACATCAATGTTTGCCTGTTTGCTTGAGACCAAAAGCAACCAGTGACTTTTACTTCCATAAACCTATTTTTATTTAAGCAATACAAAAGAAGAGTAATATATGATAATCAAATAATATGATAACTCATTCGACATGAAACTAGGTATTCCAATAACATAGTAAATCAACATACATAATATGGTCAAAATCAATTATGTAACTTATATTTTAAATGCCCTATAGTACACAATTCTACTTTAAGCCCATATGATGCACGTACATCATTCATGTGCAATATCAATTTCAATTTCAATCGCTCATATGATTTCTCAACTTTAATTTTGAACTATTACTGCTAACTTGATCACTCAAGTGTGGACTCAAATCTGGTTCTTTTATTAGAACCCACCGTTACCCTTGCATTTCCATAACTGCGGTAGAAAATTTCAGAATCATATCAAAAATCCGTATCCCATATTTGTCATCAAGAATCAAGTAAAAAACCCTTGTTCGGACCGATATAAATCATCTCAAAATCTTGCACTTGAATTTGGATCAAAATCAGTTATGAAAATAAATATTATATGCACATCTTAAGTTTTATTCCAATTGGTTTCTCAATAAATAAATATCTTTTATCCACATTCACTCTCTCATATTTAGTATACTTCTCTTTTTATACTAAATATATTTATGGATAACTTCTTAAAACAGTTGTTTAAGCTCACTATTCATATAAATTCGTCCACCATAAGAATTCAAATCTAATATTAAATCCTATTTCAATAATATTTCAATCCAACCTAATTCATATTAGACTATCCAAAAAACATCACTTAAGGGTTTAAAAATTTCACAACCTATACTAATATTTTATTTCATAACACAAATTCAATCGAAAATTAAAAACGATAACTTCAATTACTAGCCCTTTTGTACATAAGTCTTTATAAACATTTGTCAAGCTTATATGTTTATTTCTCCAATTTTTAAAGGCTGAAAATCATATTTTTACGAACTACCGAAACATGATGGCTTTGGAGATTTGATTTGGACATAACTCAAAATCAACTAAGTAAAATCTTAATTGTTCACTTTCATTCGACAAGTATATTCCAATTAGTCCGTAAAATTCTTTTTTCAAAGAATTCCTACTTATATTGAATACTATACATCAATTTAACCTTTCAGACTAGAAAGTTATGAACTACAACTCTGCGATGAGCTTCATGTAGATTTATATTTTCGACTCTCAATACTCAACTTAATTTCCAAATTAAATATGAAGTTCCAACTGTCCAAAATCATTGGAAATTCACTTCATTTCAATAAAATAAAATTTATCAACGAACACGCCCAAAATTGTCAATACATTTATTAATTGAAAACTCCAGAATTTAATCACCTTGATTTTATTTCAACCCTTTGAAATAATAATAATATGATACATATATTATTTTATGCGTCTAAATCATATTTCTAAAATTCTAAACAAAATTTATTTTTAATCCAAACAATTTTAAACAGAATTTGACGATAACAATCGTTTACTTAGAAACTCGAAAAAGAACATCGATGATGTCACGATTATCATTGAAGTTATTTTTCAGCGAACGAAGTGAGTTCAGTGCCCTTTTTAAATCCTTTAAATCTATTTATACTCATAAATATTATCAAATAATAGTATAATCTTTCTCTCAAAACTTTTGAAAACCAAATATCTAAACTCTAGGATTAAAATTGTTAAATCCAATTCAAAACCATTTCCGATTATAAGTTGTTCTTATATTTTATAAAATTTTATTTTCGTATACGAAATCATTTCAAAATTTCATATATAAATGGTTATCAAAATCATTAGTCCCAACTGAAATTAGAATTCAACTAACATTCATATCAAATGCCTTACGAAACTTAATCCACAAGTGTTTGCAATTATTCTAACTAGACAATAATTGATGATAATTGAGATGCCCCACCCTGAGACTCACACTTGAAAAAAATATTGCTAGGTAATATTGTTTTCTAGTACAAAGAACTAGGATGGTTAGGAGCGACAATCCATGTGTCTTGTATTAAACTAGTATCAAGTACGTCAATTTAGTGCACTTTTTCTCTTATCTCAAGTGGATAGGTTATACTTAATCCTAGCCTATTACAATCGTACAGTGGCTAGTGGATCTATTCAGAAAAAAGCACAATTGTAATAAATAACACATATCACAAAACAGTAGACACAGCTATATACATAGATACATCAAGTACAATACATAGTCATACATACAAGAGTGGTTATACAAACCATTGATATATAAAACACATGTCCCATGAAAGAATATATACATATAATGCCTAAGCATCCAAAAAGATGATAAATAGTTGGATAAACAGTTATCTACAATATGTGCTAACCTGAAATAACTCGGTCTCATCCCGTAGATATTAAATACATGAGTCGGTCTAATTTAAACAGCATGAGTAGATCATGATAAATGAAGATTAGTATCATAAGGGATAACTCTTCTCAAATAGATAAACAGTAATTTAAACACAGTACAACATATATTTCATGACATAAGTTACGACTAAATCATCGTATGATGGTCTCATAAAATGGCATCAACAACATGTAAACGTTTTCTACCAACAAGTGCTAAGCACCAAGACCAAGCATATATATATATATATATATATATATATATATATATATATATATATATATATATATATACACGTATATGTATATACATACAATCCCAAACACGTAGGAAACAACATGATAGTAATTAATTCAATATCAACATATAGAATATGGGAGAGTGTTCAAAGCAAACATAATGTAGTCACCATATATGTAGCAACATGATAGCATCAAGGCTGTGTAAGGAAATCAACATCAACAACATTGTTGAAAACATTTGAAGAATCAACAACCGCATCATAAATTGGATCCAAATCAACAATAGCATGTGCATCAAATATATAGCTCCTCCAGATATTTTCCAAGTACTATATATATAAATATATTCTGACACCCAACATCACTACGACCTCCTCCCCCTCCCTTGGGCAAGTGTAACTTGACCCCTCCCTCCCTCGGGCCATGTGTAACTTGACCCCTATGGCCAAATAAATATATATAAGACCCCCAGGCCTGGCTCCCTTGTTAGGGAATACGGAATGGATCGTTAAGGCAAAGCAAGCACAAGAGAGGGGTTGAATATTGTTTGTAAGAATTTAAACAAAATCTAAACCTAATATGAACTATGAGATGAATCAAAAACCACAAACACAATCACAGACACAGATTCAAACACAAATGCAAAATAAACAGAAATAAAAATGTAGAAAAGGAAAGACCACACCGGATTTTATATTGGTTCGGATTGCTCCTACGTCCAGTCCCGCACAATGCTGGATTGCGCAGAGTTTTATAACTATTTCCAATAGTCAAGTATAACCTCCTTGATTTCACGACTCAACAAGGAGACACTGATTTCTACTTCCTTGATTTCACGGCTCAACAAGGACACACCGACTCCTATTCCCTTGATTTCACGGCTACAAGGACACACTGATTCCTCTTTGACTCAACAAAAACAAGGTTTATTCAACCCAAGCAATTACAAACAACCCTATAACTCTTCAATAGCACTTGACTCAGAGACTAGAGAGTGTAGAGAGAAGAAGTTTGACCAAAATAGAATTGAATTCGACAGAGTATAAGTGTAAAATCATAAAAATGATTAAGAATAATGGTGTAGAGAAAGAGGATGAAGTTAGAGAAGAAGAGACGATTAAAAATTCGGTTTTAACCCCTTTTTTATAGTGTGTGAAAAGTTGCAACGTTTCTGGAGTGTTACAAATGGTGAAAAGACACTTCCTTTCAAATTTAAATTTCTGACAGTTATATGTCGACATACCCTTTTTGTTATGTCGACATACTTATCAATTTTATGATCAATTTTATGATTTTTAAAGTATTTTTAAAATATTTAAATCAATATTTAAATTCTGTAAATTCCTGAAACAAAACTAGTTGCTCAAACATTATTTTTCAAGTATAAAAACAGAAGAAAATATTAATTAAACATATGATTAAAAACTTAATATACATGCGATATAAAAACGATATATAATATAATTATAAACATATATATAGGAATTTAAAAAGAAATATTTATAAACTATATACAAACAAAAGGTTGTATGAAAACTTAGAGTTTAAATAAGCAAATATAAATTTAGTAAAACATATTTAATATAACTATAGAAATAAGAATAATTATAAATTAGGAAATATATTTGAAATCATAAGTTTGAAATTCTTGGAATAATAAAAATTAATTAGAGAGAAGTTTGAAATCAATTTGAAAATAGTTTTGAATTTGAAAACAGATAATTTGAAAAACAGAATTTGAACCTGGAGTGCTATTCAGAGTCTTACATAAACTAGATTCTGTTACTATATTTATCTTGAACTCTTGAAATCTTGAAATCTTGAAAGCTTGATAACTCTTGAGTCTTGAATATATCTTGAATTCGGAATCTCTTGAAACTCTAAAACTATACAGTCTTCAGTACTTAAGTCCTGTCTGATGACCCCAAACTTCCGTAGAACGAACGCAAGGATAATCATTGGAATATAACATATTTACAACAATAATAGGTCTCAGATAATAGCATAACACATAAATCATTGCATCGGAAATAGAAATGTCATAAAACATCACATCAACCGAACATCAGAGTACGTAGTTACAGGATACACTTAGCAAATAGAAAGTCTCAGTGGAAAGAAAATAAGTCTGAAAACTCCATCAAATTACATCATAAATAAGAGATGTCTAATGTCTCAAAAACAGAAATAAAGATGAAAGGAAAGATCTCTGTCTTCTTCCCAAAGCAGTCTCCAATCCAACATGCGGGGTGTGAGGTTCGCGAAGTCACGCTATATACGAAGCTACGCCTAAACAGGCTATGCTTTGATCATCTACCACTAGGCCCTGCTTTTCAACAAAATCCTTGATCATTTGCATCTTGGCGTGCCACATTGACAATTCGCGCCATGCGATCAATAACTACCAATATATACCCTCTAAGGGTGTTAAGCAAGAGAATAAATTCTCCGCCACCAAACGGATATACATTAGATAAAAATCAATTTAATTTACATGGAATGACATCCAATGTCAGACACGCATCCATTTACAAGTCCGTTCTGGGTCTGAACGAAACCGGAGTCACCTTATTCCTCGTCCCGTATGTCCAATACAAAAGAGAGGTGCTCGCTTATCCGGACAATCAACAAGTACGTCCAGACAACTACCACTTAACCCTTTCAAGGCAGCAACTCCTATCAAAGGCATCAATAGCCATCCATTCTATGTGAAGATTGCCGGTCTTCAATCACCGTCTTCTATATCTTTGATTTAAATCGCCGTATAATTATTTGAAATGAGTTAAACTCGGTCTTTTCAAATAATTATCATTTAAGTCATTTTATATCGTTCATATTTATGTATAAAGATTTATCGCTATTTTTATTTATTTAAAATAGCGCAATATAATTAAATGACGCTTTAGGTCAATGGGCGGCCCTGGCGTTGTTTTTACAAAAACTAGATTTACACATAACTTGAAATCTAACTGTTTGATTTTTACAAAATTTATATCGTTGGAAAGATCTTCCCAAAGCGGTCCTAACGGTTCCAGTTTTGGGAAAATCCGACGGTCGGATCTTCCGGTATAATCATTTAAAGTTACGATTGCTGAAACGCGAATTGCCGCGCGCGATTCATTTTAATTTTAATTTTAATTTATATTTATATATATATATAAATCGTTTGGCGATTTCAACTACTTTCAATCAATCACATATAAGCCAAGTACAGTCCATATTCATGTTAGGAATTTTACATATGATTTTCTTTATCCTATCTAACATGATAAAAGTGACAATTTGAGACAAATCATATTTTAATGTCTAATTCCTTTCAATGGAAACTAAATTACATTGAACTCTTTTTATTGAGACCAGATGACAATGAAAACATGATTTTTAATTCTACCTTTTTATTTCATCTAAAATGACAATAATAGTGTGACATTTAAATCTATCCTTTTTATTGCATCTAAAATGACAATAAAAATGTAACATTTATTTCTATTCTTTTTAGTGTCCCTAAAATGACAATAAAAATGTAGCATTTATTTCTATTCTTTTTATTGTCTCTAAAATGACAATAAAAATGAATCTTTTATTTCTATTCTTTTTATTGTCTCTAAAATGACAATAAGAATGTAACATTTATTTCTATTCTTTTTATTGTCTCTAAAATGACAATAAGAATTTAACATTTATTTCTATTCTTTTTATTGCATATGAAATGATGATGAAAATGTTACTTTTAATTCAACTCTTTTTATTGTCTCTAAAATGACAATAAAAATGTAACATTTATTTCTACTCTTTTTATTACATATGAAATGACAATAAAAATGAATCTTTTATTTCTACTATTTTTATTGTCTCTAAAATGACAATAAAAATGTAACATTTATTTCTACTCTTTTTATTGTCTCTAAAATGACAATAAAAATGTAACATTTATTTCTACTCTTTTTATTACATATGAAATGACAATAAAAATGAATCTTTTATTTCTACTATTTTTATTGTCTCTAAAATGACAATAAAAATGTAACATTTATTTATACTCTTTTTATTGACTCTAAAATGACAATAAAAATGTAACATTTATTTCTACTCTTTTTATTACATATGAAATGATAATAAAAATGAATCTTTTATTTCTACTATTTTTATTGCCTCTAAAATGACAATAAAAATGTAACATTAAATCTATTCTTTGTATTTGAACAACTTTGACGCTAAAAATATGTTCTTTTTATCTAAAAAGGAAATGACAACAAAATATGTTCTTTTTATCCAAAAAGAAAATGACATCAAAAGATGTTCTTTTTATCTAAAAAGAAAATGACATCAAAAGATGTTCTTTTTATCTAAAAGAAATTGACATCAAAAGATGTTCTTTTTACATTTTAACTAATTGAAAATAAAAATGCGATCTTTTAATGGATGGATCTAAAAAGAAATATGATTTTATTTTAGATCTGAATTTAACGGCAACTAGATATTCAACAAAAAGGAATAAATTTAATCGTAGATCTAATCGATCATGAACATCTCAAAACAACAAATCAACAATTTCTAAATTTCATAACATCGTAGATCTAAATCATTAACATACATACAACGATTTGAATAGCATGAAAAATGATTAAATAATAATTAATTAATTAAATCAGAAATCTCACAGTCGTTTGAATCTGAATTGTTCAGATCTGTAAATTTGTCCAGGATTTTATCAGCTTAGAATTGATCCTAGTCAGGACAGCAGCGTAGATCTCGGTTTCACGGTCGTACAGGATTTGAAATCGTTCAGTTTCGAGTTCATATGAGTGAGATATGATTTGTTTTATATTCATAACATTTAAAATAAATTAATTAAATATTATAATTTAAAATTTAACCTTCTTCCACTTCAGATAACAAGGCCGATGGTTTCAGTATTTTTTCAATTCTAGGTCTTGAATTTGCGACCAAACAGTGCAACCTGAAGTCGATCGGATGGTTCCACTTCGTCGGAGGTGGAGAGGCGCACAAGGGGGTCCCACGCGTCAAGCGCGATCAGCACCTGAGGAGGCGGCGGTGGTTCGAACGTGGCCTGTTTGGGTGCGTGGTTCTCGTCGGTTGCTCGACAATAGTGGCTGTTGTCCGTATGGATGGAAAGCTTGTGGAAATCTCTACGATAAACTCTGAAGGAGGATGGAGTTTTGGTGAGTGGATGAAAGGAAAATAGTGGAAGAAGATGGAAGCTTTTTCAGCCATGGGTTCGATAATGCGGCGGCGCTGGTATAAGTAATTAGGGTTTTGAAAATCAAATTAGTGAATATTTATAATATTTTAATTGTTAATATTGCAAATAAACCCGTAACTCCTTAACAACTCCAATTCCAGCCCAACCAGAGTTGATCCCACCCAATAGCGCCCGTTCCGGATCCAATGGGCTAGGTACCGTCAGCCCAAACGACTGTCTTTATCTTGTTTTATTTAATTTAATATTTAAATCATTTATTTAATTAATACGTTCGTACATTTAAATTCACCGGGGCCACATACGGACTCTAAAAATTACAAAAAAATAATATTTAGCTTTGTTTTGAAGATACGGTCCTAACAAAATTAATTTTGCGAATTTCGAGACCGTTTGAAAAATGGCCAATTTAAAGTCGATTAAATTTGACTGAAATTGGTAAAAACACATTTTCTTTTACCACGCTCGCATATTAATTCGAAAAATTATGAAAATTGAAACCTAGCAATAATTTGACATTCCGGTTCCAAGAAAAGTGGTTTCGTCGAAAACGGAGGTCGTTTGTAAAATGACTATTTTTAACGGTTTTAATATTATTTAAAAATGAAAATTTTAAATTGTGGCACATTTTCTAACCAAATTCTTTAAAGTAAAAAATTTAAGTTGGTTTTGATTTTCCAGATTGTTACAATCTCCCACACTTAAAAGCTTTTCGTCCCCGAAAAGGAAACAATAGTAAAGTAGGAAATAAGACTTAAAATGTAAATTATTGTAAATGTACCTCAACACAAGAGGTACTCGGAGATGTCCATTCTGCACTTGGGATAAGCCTGTTTGATGTTATCCTCAGTCTCCCATGTACAGTCTCTAGGATCCCCGCTCCACTGCACTATGACTAAGTGGATCCTCTTGTTCCCCAGAACTCGGGTCTCCTTGCCAACAATTTTCACCGACTCCCTTCTCAGTGCTAAGCTCGGGGTAATCTCCAAATCTTGTTGTGCTGCTTCCTCCATAACTAAGTCTGGATCATGAACATGTTTCTGAAGTTGAGACACATGGAATACATCATGTACCCCTGGCAACCAGTTAGGCAGCTGCACTCTATAAGCGAGAGTTCCAATCCTTTCGAGAATAGGGAATGGACAATTGAATCTCGGTGCCAACTTCCCAGTCTTCCTAAAACGGACTACACCTCTCAATGGGGAAACCCTCAAGTACACATAATCGCCAACAGAGAATTCTAAATCTCTTCTTTGTAAATCTGCATAGCTCTTCTGTCAGCTCTGAGCAGTCAGTAGGCGCTTCTTAATAAAATCAACTTTATCTGATGCTTCGCGAACCATGTCGGGACCCAAAACTAATCGATTGCCTGATTCCACCCAAAATGCGGGAGATCTGCATGGCCTGCCATATAGTGCTTCAAATGGCGACATCTGCAAGCTTGCTTGGTAACTATTATTATAAGAGAACTCAACCAAGTGTAAGTGGTCCTCCCATGAACCGCCAAAATCAAGAATGCGCGCTCGCAACAAGTTTCTAACATGCGATTCACCCTCTTAGTCTGGCCATCTGTCTGAGGGTGATAAGCAGTGCTCAGATTCAACTTGGTCCCAAGCTCTTCTTGGAAAGCTTCCCAGAATTCGCTAGCAAATATCGGATCATGGACACTGACAATGCTACTGGGAACCCCATGTAGTCTGACAATCTATCTGAAATAAAGCTGCGCCAGACTTCGAGCTGTTCTATTAGATCTGACAGGGATGAAATGGGCAGTCTTTGTGAAGCAATCTACAATCACCCATATACTGTCATTGCCTTTTCTAGTCCGGGGCAAGCCATCAATAAAGTCCATAGAAATTCCATCCCACTTCCAACTTGGAACCTCTAGCGGTTGCAACAATCCCGCCAGCTTATGTTGATCACTTTTGACTTACTGACAAGTGGGACATCTAACAACATATATAGAAATATCTCTCTTCATCGCCTTCCACCCAAAGGTGCGCTTAAGATCATGATACATCTTGCTTACTCCTGGATGGATGCTAAGTTTAGATTTGTGGCATTCATCCATAACTTCTCTCTTTAGCTCAGGAATTCTAGCACACAGATTCTCCCTTGCAATCTAAGAGTCCCTTTACTGTCAATTTGGAAGATTGAGGCTTTGCCCTTTTGAACTCGCTCGCTAAGCATCTGTATAAACCTATCATTCTTCTGAAGAACAAAGACTTTATCAATCAGTGTAGGAGTAATGATGAGATTGGCGATGAAAAGATTGGTGCAGTCCGCATTCTTTCTGCTGAGCGCATCGGCTACAACGTTGGCTTTACCTGGAGTATATAGGATATCCACGTCATAGGCCACAAGAAATTCAACCCAACGTTGTTGCCTCAAATTCAAATCTCTTTGGGTGAATATAACAACCCGTATTTTGATAACGTGTTATAACTATAAATCAAGGCAGAATTAATTTTTAAAATGAGAATCAAGGGAAACGGGTCACGCCATTGCGTTCGTCTCGAAATTCTGCTTGGAAACGAGTCCGAGTTTTCGAAAATCGGAGTCCGTATGACCAAGTTATGACCTTTCGAAGTTTCCAGAAAATTTCAAGTTCAAAACAGCTCAGAATTCGAATTCGAATTTCAAATTCAAACCACAGAACAGACTGGGAGCGAAATTTCCCGCCCAGGACCAGGTCGACCTGGGGGTCGACCATAGTGTCGACCTACCCAGGACCAGGTCGACCATAGTGTCGACCTGGGGGTCGACCTGGTGGCCGAGCCCACTTTTGAAGCTGGATTCACTTTGATGGTTCTGGCCTCGTTTCTGTCTACATTCGTTGACCTGACCCTATATAAACAGCCCCTAAAACCAGTCTCTCTACACAAAATTCTCTCTGACCTTATGCTGCTCTAATTCTGGTTGAAAAGTTAGAGAAAAGGGACTACTTCTTCTACGTTGAAACTGCGTTAAGAGAATTGCCGATTTGGGGATTTCTGTTAGGACTTGACTAAGCATATAAAGATTCAACAACAACTTTCTTTTTCTAATTCTTGAACCACGATCTATAAGCCCCAGTTACTTTTAGATTTAAACTGTAAATGCAATATGAATATGTTGTAAATAGAAATTGGACCTGTGTATGATGACTGTTTTACATCCATTCTTGTTCATCTTGGATCTTGACTTTTTGGTATACTACTATGACATTGATTTGGGGCCTATTCATGTTGTAAATCAAAAAGATAAACCCATCATATTATCATGCCCACAACAAGTTTATGACTATCATCTTATGTCAGCCGTTACCATGACTATACTATCACCTTATGTCAACAGCCATCTTGGCTAGTACCTTATTTTGCTAGATTTGGAATCTTTATGTTTGAAGCCAATATTCCATATGCCAGTAATGTTATAATCATTTATCTCAAGTCATACCATGCTATGCTAGATATCACTTTTGCCACCCTACACCCGTCCCTTCATTTGTTATTCCCTAATTATATTTATTTGTATCGATTCGAGTTTGGGTTGAGTTTGCATGAATTTGCTTTGAACATGAACGTTATTATAACTTGAACCTATATATGGACAAGAACTTGACATGAAATTTACATGAAACCTGACATGAAAACTCGACATGAATTTTGACATGAAAACTTGAACATGGGCATAACACTTAGATAAACTTGAAAATGGCCAACTCGAGGTTGGGTTGAGTTTGCTGTGTAAATCTGCCCGGAACCGCCCGGCAAATATCCAGTGACTGCAAACAATAGGATCCAATGTGGATAGTTGGTCATATCGCACGTAAAACCTGAGGTTAGACTATGTTATGGTGTAAATCTGCCCGGAACCGCCCGGCAAATCCAGTGACCACAACAGTTAGTCTAATGTGAGAGGTTGGGGTGCATTAATGAATTAATGCCACATGATAGGGTTAAGTCATGAACCATTTGAATATACTTAACCAACTTGACATGATGATTTGATAGGGTTAAGTCATGAACCACTTGAACACACTTAACCAACTTGATACATGATCTGGATAGGGTTAAGTCACGAATTTGAATGACAACACTTAACCAATTAGAAACCCTAGTTACGCGGTCCTTTTCAGCAGTAACCCACTTAAATGTATCGCAATACCCTGGGACTAGGCAGGGTGGGGCACGATTACTGGGCTGATTGTAAGCGACCAAAACGACGGCTGGGTAGGTGCGCCATTGTGGGTTCAGGCGGACTATGGTCGTGCATGTAGTCCGGAGTTGAAAAAGCAGGCATTGGGCACCCGTAGGTTTACACTGTGCGTGCTTGATTTGTGTCGGTGGTAGGCACCATAGGGCTTGATACACCCTATGGTGGACCTAACACAGGTGACTACATTTCAGGATAGGGCCGTATGACACAGACACATGGCGAGCTAGAACTTGTAGGGAGCCGATCGATTAGTAGATCATACCGTAGGACCCCGTAATGGGTCACTTCATGATACTAGACTTATCTTGAATATGCGATGCTAGACTTGACTTATCTTGTTTATCATATCAGTCATGTTATCATCCTTATTTTTAATTCCAATTTTCGCATGTCATGTTACCTTTACTAGTTTTTATACTGAAAGTCACTAGGGCTAACCAGTCTTATGACTGACCCTTTTTCTTTCGCCTCTTTTTCTTTGGTTCCCCCCCCCCTCCCCCAGGTTCTCTGGGAGGAAACACTAGCTCTTAGCTTGGATTTAGCTTGCTTTCTGACATCTCATGTATGGTTTGGTCTTGAGCTATGCTATGGCTGCTTCTGCTATTTATGGGGAATAATTTACTTTTGTTATTTTAAGTTTATGCTTCTTTATTTGGAACCTGATGTAATGGAATAATTTGTACCTTAGATATATGGGGTTTTGACTCTTTTCTTGAAAGTAATAAAAATTTGGTTTTTAATTTCTACCACTGCTTTATTTATGTTCTGCTTATGATATCTCTGTGTATGTTTACGTAGATAATACTCCACCAAAACTAGTGCATTCCCTTTGTGAGTGACCCTAGCGGAGGTGGGGTGTTACATTTGGTATCAGAGCAGAAGGTTACCAGGCTGGGAAAAAAGTTTTAAAAACCTTCTGAAACTATTTTCAAAACCATTTATAAAGAAGCATTATCCAAGAAAAGTTTTATGTTTAAAAAGGCTATTCCCCAAAAATCCATTAGCACTTTCATTTGTTTCCTCGTTTGAATCTTTTTCTTTTCATTTTTCAGCATGGCTGATCTTAACCTGCCTGAGGGAATACCCGTGCCTGGATGGTTCCGAAGGTACTTAGAAGCCAGGGCCAACGGCGCGGTCTCGGTAGACATCCCTCCTCCTCCCCCAGTAGCCGCTGTTCCTCCTCCTCCTGGTACCGCCTTTGCCAAAATATGCAAAGACTTTAAAGCAATGGCCGGTAAGAACTTCGTTGGAACTGAAACCTTTGTTGAGGCACGAAACTGGCTAAAGGAGACTAAAGACTTGTTCATTATCTTTGATGTGGAGGACCATAGGAAAGTTCAGTTGGCGGCATGGTTGTTGAAAGAGGAAGCTGCATTTTGGTGGGAAGTCACCAACGCTACCAGGCCAGTTGAGACTTGGGCAGACTTTAGAGAGAGGTTTGGGCTTAAATTCTTATAGTCCGCAAGAGAGAACCTTCAGATGGAGAGGTTCCTAGCACTCAAGCAAGGGGACATGTCTGTTAGAGAGTACGTGAATAAGTTTAATCAGCTTGCTCGGTTCGGTTTGGATTTGGTCAACACAGCCCAGAAAAAGGCCGTACGCTTTGCTCGAGGATTGAACGAGCCACTACACAGTTTGGCCATAACTCATATACCCATGGGGGACCTTTGAAAGCTTGGTGGATATGGCTCTACTTCATGAGGAAGACAAGAATAGCAAGAAGGAGGTTAAGCCTAATGAGACTCAGAATAAGAAAGCTGACTTCAAGAAGGGGGGCAACAAGAATAACAAGAGCAACAACAGACCACGTGAGACGAGGAAGTGCAACTTTTGTGGTATTGCGGGACATCTAGCTAAAGACTGTAGAAAGAAGAAGAGGAAGTTGGGTGAATGCTTTCATTGTGGAGATACTGGACACATCAGCAAGGATTGCCTTAAGAAACAAGGGCAGGGGAAAGGGCAGACCCAGCAAGCAGGACCTTCTGGAGGGCAGTTGCATGCTCTCAACACCACTCCAGCTCTTGACGAAGGTAGTAATATTTTCGTAGAAAGCCTTGTTTACATTTCTGACTTTCCTGTTTGAACCTTATTTGACTCTGTTGCATCGCATACTTTTATTTCTTCTGATATTGTTGAAAATCTTCACCTAAATACTAGTCTGGTTGAGGATCCCATTATGGTTTCAAATCCAATTGGGGGCTCCGCCCATTTATCTATGATGTGTATGGATTTGAGGATCTCTATATTAAGCGTAGAATTCATGTGCAATGCTTATGTTCTCGGATTTATGGGATACGGTCTGATCCAAGGTATGGATTGGCTATCCGATTATGGAGCCATTCTTGATTGTGAACAAAGGGTAGTGAGGCTCATGACTCGCCTTGGTAATACCCTTTAAATTTCTTGTAACCCAAAGTGTCCGGTCATGTTGTGTTATCTTGAATCTCTTGACTCGTCCGTCGATAATTTGCAATCTGTAAGAGTGGTCCAAGAATATCCAGATGTCTTTGATGAGGTGAGGGGGTTACCTCCTAAACGCGAGATAGACTTCCGAATTTATCTTGTTGATAATGCCAAGCCAGTTTCATTGCCCGTTAGGCACATGGCCCCACGATAAAGAAGAGAGCTCAGTAAACAAATTAACGAGTTGCTTGAGAAAAATTTCATAAGACGAAGCATTTTTGAATGGGGTGCTCCAGTGGTATTCGTTACTAAGGCAGATGGATCGCTTCGTCTGTGCGTAGGTTATCGTGAGTTAAACAAGCTAACTAAGAAAAATAGGCACCCACTACCAAGAATCGACGATTTGTTTGACCAGCTTGTGGGAGCATCTATTTTCTCTCAACTCGATCTAGCCACAGGATTTCATCAGCTTAAAGTGGCTGAGGATAACATTGACAAAACTGCGTTTAGGACTCCAGATGGGTTCTTCGAATGGCTTGTCATGCCGTTTGGGTTAACGAATGCACCCGCGTACTTTGTAGATTTGATGAGTAGGGTGTTTCAGGAGTTCCTTAACAAGTTTGTGGTAGTTTTCGTGGATGATATTTTTATCTTCTCAAAAGATGAAGAAAAGCATGCTAGACATCTCAAGGAAGTCAAGGAAACACTTAGAGCACACCAGTTAAAGGCTAAGTTCTCCAAATGCCATTTTTGGAGGAAGGAAGTTTGGTTCCTTGGACATGTAGTTTCTTAGCAAGGCATAGCCGTGGACCCCGCAAAGGTAGTTGCGGTACAGGACTGGAAAATTCCTAAGAATGCAATGGAGGTGAGGAGCTTTCTCGGTTTGGCGGGCTACTACAGGAAGTTCATTAAGGACTTCGCTAAGATTTTAGCCCCTCTTACTAAGTTAACAAAGAAGAACCTAGCTTTTACATGGGACATAGAGTGACGCTGCTTTTCAGAGACTCAAGAGAGCGCTCACCACAACTCCATTTTTGGCATTACCTGACGGAGGCAAGGTGTTTACGGTGTACACAGATGCGTGCGACACGGGATTAGGCGCCGTCCTAATGCAAGAAGGAATTGTAATATGCTACGGGGGCAGACAATTTAAAGTTCATGAGAAAAATTATCCCACGCATGACTTGGAGTTGGCTGCGATCGTTTTTGCACTTAAATCTTGGCGCCATTATCTCCTAGGGAGAGGTTCGAGCTATATACCGACTACAAATTGCTCAAGTACCTCTTCTCACAGAAAGATTTGAATCTGAGACAACAGCGGTGGATGGAATTCTTGGCATCATATGACTTCGATATAACTTATACCCCTGGCAAGGGTAACGTGATGGCGGATGCGCTAAGTAGAAAAAGGTTGACTTTGAGCCCCTTGTTTGTTGAAAGAAAAGCCTTGAGTTTATAGCAAACTTTGATTTACACCTGCTGTTGAGTCATTGACTGCTACGTTAGCATCTCTTGAGTTAAGATCTACACTTCTAGATCAAGTAGGGAGTTCACAGAAGGAAGACCCACAGATAGTTGAAATCATGGATGTGACAATCCCAAAATCCGAGGGGCGGTATTAAGGATAATCATCGGGAAATAACACATTAATCATCATAGCAGAGTATAGATAATAGCAGAAACAATAAATAAAATAATTTTACATGGATATGACAGCGGAATCACAACATGTAGGAATATCAGAATAGCATAACGTGGGATATACTTAGTAAAAAGAAAGGGAAGTGATCAGTCATCATCGCCAGAGGCGGAATACATACATGCAGTGACATAATAAGAGTATCAGTCTACATCGCCGAAGGCGGAATACATATACATATAGTGAGAAATACGGAAAGTAAATCAGTCTGCATCGCCAGTGGCGGAATCATAATATAAATAAAGTAATGGCGGAAAATGTCTAAGTCATCTCTATGAAGTCAGCCTCGCCAAGAGCCAAAAGTGCATGCTATGTAGCAGTGCAGAACCAAAAACCACCTGTCACCTGTGTACTAGGCTGCCCGTGTGAAAATAAGGGCACCCGCGTTTGCAAAGTGAAATAAACCACGAGTCAGTCATGGGGACTGGTATGAGGAATCTATTTAACAGTTAAACAACAGTGATAGCAAATCATAGGACCACGCCACTTTCGCGGAACGGGTTTACTCCAGTGATTGCTAGTGCAATTTGAAATCGAGTAAATTCTTTTAAAACAATCGCAATGCTTTTAGAAAGAATGAAGCCATTATAAGACTCAGGTCCCATCACACAATGCAACGCAAGCCGGAGGATAGAGTTTTACCTTATAATAGCCAAATATGCTTGATACGTATAAAGAGAAATCATTTGATATTATCACTAGTGCATATATGTTTCAAAAGCGAATAGCATCATAAATATCAATCATAGACGGCATAGCTACCATATACTATGTCACCATACTAGTTCTACAATCAAGTTCGCTATTTCGTATTGGAAATTGGATTTCCGTCATGAGTCGAGGCAAGGGGCAAGCTCCTCTCCGCTTCGAGACACTCTAGCAAATGCCTCAGGACTACGCACACTGGGTAACCCCTGGATTCGGCTGGGCCGGTCCTCACTTACGTTAGAGGATTAATTATGCCTGAACACACGTTTCCCGGTCCTTACAGACCTATAATCGAGGCGCCTCGCATTCCAACAACCACAAAGGTGAAAAGTAGATATATATGTCAGGGCTGGTAAGTCACTGACACCACCATAGCTAGAAAGAAACGTCGTGCTCTCCCAGCGGTCCGTATCCCGTTTTTAACTCATACCGGGGTGTGAGGTTCGCGAATCTACGAAATACACAAAGCTAGGCCACGTAGGCCTTGCTATGATCATTATCCACAAGACTTTGCTTTGCAACAGAAGCCTTGATCACAGCATCTTGGCATGCCACATAGGCAGTCCACTCCATACGATTGATTTCCATCGATATATAACCTCTGAGCTCGTACGTCTCAGAGAAGGGCGTTAAGCAAAAGAATAAATTCTCCGCCGCCAAACAGATATATATTTAACAGAGATCAATCAGTATAGAACAAAATCCAATGTCAGACACACAGTCCATTTACAAGTCCGTCCTGGGTCTGAACGAAACCGGAGGCGTCAAATTCCTTGTATATCCGTCCAATCAACTTATACGTTCAGACGGCTACTACTTCCGTCCCTTTCCGGTAGCTACTCCGGTTAGGAACCTCAGTAGCGCCCGTCCAACCGATACGAAGATCGTCGGTCTTGAATTGTCTTTGCATTTTCCAATTCGAATCGCTCGATGAATTATTTGAAATGAGGGTTAGCTCGGCCTTTTCAAATAATTCACGTCATTAGAATTTAAATCGATTCTTTATATGGTTATATTATTCGACATCCATCTTTCAGTTATTTAGTGTTATTTTCATATCATACACATACAACCATCAGATATCAAACAATTCAAGCCCAATTGGTTTATTTGCAACCTATGTTGCTTATAATATTTTATAACAATTTTTCGCCATTTTTATTTATTTAAAAATGGCCATATTTAATTAAACGACGTTTCAGGTCGTTTCGTGTCACTGGCGCTGTTTTTCCCTTAATTTGTTTTACACATATCGGAAAATCTAACCGTTGGATTTCTACAAAGTCTATGTCAGTGGGAAGATATTCTCAAAGCGAACCCAACGGTTCCAGTTTCGTGAGAATCCGACGGTCGGATCTTCCACACTAGTCGTTTGAAGTTACGGTTTCAAAATTCGAACTGCAGCGTCGTTATTCGACTAAATTTAATTATATTTATATTTATATATAAATATAAACGATTCTGGCGCTGTTTTTCTTCAGATTTGAATTAAACATTCCGGACAATCCAACCGTTGGATTTTTACAAGGTTGGTGCCGTTGGAAAGATATTTCCAAGGCGAATCCAGCGGTTGCGGTTTCGGGAAAATCCGATGGTCGGATTTCTCGTACCAATCGTTTCAAATTACGATTCCGAAACGCGAACTGCACGGCCTCTATTCCTTTTAATTATATTTATATATATAAATATAGTTCATTCCATAGTTTCAACCATAGTTCATTTTATATTTTCAACTTCGTTTTCACTTCAAATATTTCACTAACGCCTTAATATTTCGAAAAATTTCGCCATAACCTCCTTTGTACGGGGAGGGGTTTGGAAATTTATTGGGCCGTATTAGGTAACCAGTAAATCCTAAAAAGCATTCACATATTTTTAGTGATATATTTTGGTGTTTACGGGGGAGCATGTACTGATAATCACTCCAGAGAATAAATTCCCGTCACCCCGTTTCCGTGTGGAAATAAATAGTCCATGTGCCGTATCTAATAACTAGAGCGACGTGATTATTGTCAACTCCAGACCCGTGTGGGGTTTTTATTAATCTGGCAATTTATCGTTATAATTTATATAGTCCATATCAGTCATCAGTTCAACCTGTAGTACTTAGTCATCGCCATACAAGCCTCTTGCTTGTATGGTAAATCTTCCACCTCGTCACACAAGCTCCAATTGCTTATGTGGAATATGATGAAGTATGCCTATCGTCAAGAAGTATGCCATGTAGTGTAGTTCAAAATTAATTGTTACTATCTTATGGCGTTGTTTATTATTTCACACAGAAAAACCAGCACTCCGCATCCAATGGCATTCACAGGAGTTGATATATAAATAAAATTGCGCAGCCAACTCATCAAGGTTTACCTATTTGTTGGGCACGCAAATAATTTCTTTACTCAATAGCTAATGCATTTTTCCTGTTCAACCCATGTATATATATGCAGAACAAGCTAATAATAATATTTCTAGCAAACTATTATTTATTTCAACACGTGCGTATTTTTAACTAAGCGTATACATGATAAAAGGAATATTTTTATCATCAAAAATATTTATTCGACACTAGTGTATTTTTAACTAAGCGTATACATGATAAAAGGAATATTTTTATCATCAAAAATATTTATTCGACACTAGTGTATTTTTAACTAAGCGTATACATGATAAAAGGAATATTTTTATCATCAAAAATATTTATTCGACACTAGTGTATTTTTAACTAAGCGTATACATGATAAAAGGAATATTTTTATCATCAAAAATATTTATTCGACACTAGTGTATTTTTAACTAAGCGTATACATGATAAAAGGAATATTTTTATCATCAAAAATATTTATTCGACACTAGTGTATTTTTAACACTTCTTATTCACTATAAAAATATAGTTTTCATTGTCGATTCATTTTATTTTTAGACGACGATAACATTCAACACATGAATTTCAATTCGACGAACAAATTGCAATTCAACACATGAATATTCTATATCGTTTGTATATATATAAAAATGTGATTTTTATCGCTAAAGCCTTTTGTTTAGATTCAAATAATATTCAACACATGAATTTCAACTCAACGAATGAATTGCAACTCAACACATGAATATTCGATATAGTTTGTATATATATAAAAATGTGATTTTTATCGCTAAAGCCATTTGTTTAAATTCAAATAATATTCAACACATGAATTTCAACTCAACGAATGAATTGCAACTCAACACATGAATATTCGATATAGTTTGTATATATATAAAAATGTGATTTTTATCGCTAAAGCCATTTGTTTAAATTCAAATAATATTCAACACATGAATTTCAACTCAACGAATGAATTGGCAACTCAACACATGAATATTCGATATCGTTTGTATATATATAAAAATGTGATTTTTATTACTAAAGCCATTTGTTTAAATTCGAATAATATTCAACACATGAATTTCAACTCAACGAATGAATTGGCAACTCAACACATGAATATTCGATATCGTTTGTATATATATAAAAATGTGATTTTTATTACTAAAGCCATTTGTTTAAATTCAAATAATATTCAACACATGAATTTCAACTCAACGAATGAATTGGCAACTCAACACATGAATATTCGATATCGTTTGTATATATATAAAAATGTGATTTTTATTACTAAAGCCATTTGTTTAAATTCGAATAATATTCAACACATGAATTTCAACTCAACGAATGAATTGGCAACTCAACACATGAATATTCGATATCGTTTGTATATATATAAAAATGTGATTTTTATTACTAAAGCCATTTGTTTAAATTCAAATAATATTCAACACATGAATTTCAACTCAACGAATGAATTGGCAACTCAACACATGAATATTCGATATAGTATATGTAAATAATTTCAATGAATGAAAATTATTCTAACACATAAATTTTTCAGAAAATTTCGGCAGCATAACGGCAGGGTAGTTAAAACCGGGACCGTCCCTAGTACGGCTCCTCGCTCTACCTTAAAACCTCGCGGTTTTTGACAATGGGGATCATGCATCTAGTTCGCACGCAGGCGGCATGTTTTATTTTCAATTCCACAATCCTATTCTATTTTGTTTCAACCACAAGAAGGTATTTTTCAACCACAAAGGTATTTTTCAACCGTAATATCAACCACAAACAATTATTTCCAACCATTCGTCAATCATATGATATCACGTCAATCACAAGCAATAAATATCGTCCATGGTCTGTGGACGAGGGCAGTATATATATATATATATAATATAATAATTCACTTGCATTTTATCGCAATTCAAAGCATATATGTTTCAAACAACGCTTGTATAATTTATACATCGCTAATATAACTTATACAACACATGTACATGAGGTATACAATGCGTATATAATTTACACTTCGCTTATATAATTTATACAACGCGATTTCATTCACACAAATAGTTTAGATTCCTCACTTTGGTTCTTGCGGTGCTAAAAATCGTAGGAAGGCCAGAAAAATCCGCGGCTTCTTCTAGAATGTAGAGAGCCTCCTTGCGGTCACGGTGTCTCCTGTTTCATCGAATTTCGTTGAAGAACGAAAAAGATATTATTTTTCAAAGTTTTGCAACGCTTTAAAGTGTTAAAACAGTTTAAAATTAAATAACCCGATAGTTTCCAAACCTGTTCAATTCTAGGTTTTGATTTTTCTTTTGATTCGTAGCTCTATAGGACGATCAGGCTGTTGGACGTCGTCGAGGGAGGAAAGAGCTTCCTAGCGGTGGTTGTCTGAGGCGATGCGATGGCGAATCCAGGCGGCGGCGGCTCCAGGAAGGCGGCGACTTTGAAGAGCTCGAACTCGTCGACGGCAGCTCTGTTGGTGACGAGGCTAGGTCGGATGTGGAGAGGGGAGTACGGCGAGCAAAAGCCTCAACAGTGGTCGGCGGCGAAGCGGCCTCTGGCGATCGGAAAAAGGAGGGGAAGCGGCGAGCTACGGGGACCGTTCTTTTCGCCTGGCGGCTTTAGGGTTTTAGGTTTTTATTTTTATTTTTAAAAGAAAATTTCTCATTGGTCGATATTTATAGAAAAATTTTTAAATAGCGTTTTTGCAAACGGACTCCTTTTTAAACCCAACGACTGTCGCCCCTAGCTAAATACCCCCATTCCGGACACAATGGGATATGTTTCGTTGGCCATTTCGACTGTTACAGTCAGTTATTTTTCAATTTAAAATATAAAACATTCGATATTTAATTTAAACGTACATTTCAATTTGCCAGGGCCACAAACTGAATCGAAAAATTCCAGAAAAATAAATCTAGCTTTGTTTTGACGATACGGTCCTAACAAAACCAGTTTCGTCGAATTCTGAGCTCGTTTGAAAAACAGCCATTTTTAGGTCGACCCATTTTAACAGAATTTGACCAAACACGTTATCTTTTGCCCCGCTCACATACTGGCTTCAAAAATTACGAAATTTGAAACTTAGCAATAATTTGACATCCCGGACCCAACAAAAGTGGTTTCGTCGAATTCCGAGGTCGTATGCAAAATCTCAATTTTCAAGGGCTATATATACTATATAGCGACCTTTCTGAAAATTCATTTGGCCATAACTTTTGATTTCCGTTATGAAATTTCGATTTTTCAGATTCGTTAGAAAGGTATTGATAAACAGATTTAAATATTTTCAGTTTCGTTAAAATCCGTTATATTTCCCACCCGGTATAGTCAGACTAAGTTTGTATTCAAAATTTCAAACTGCCATAACATACCAAATTCTATATTTTATTGAAATAGGCTATTTTAATTATTCCAATTTCTTGTTAATAACCTAATTAAAAATTTTTAAACTGGTTCACATTTTCCGGGTTATTACAATCTCCCCCACTTAAAACTTTTCGTCCTCGAAAAGGAAATAACAGTTAAGCAGGAAATAAAATGTAAATGCAAAGTATTGTAAAGGTACCTTGCACCGGAGTTAGTCAGAGATGTCCACTCTGCATTTGGGATAGGCTTGTTTAATGCTTTCCTCAGTTTCCCAAGTACAGTCTCTAGGATCACCACTCCACTGCACTTTGACTAAATGAATCTTTTTCCTCCTTAGCTCTCTAGTTTCTTTGCCAACTATCTTTAATGGATCTCTCTTGAGTGCTAATTCTGGAGTTATGTCAATATCCTGTTGTGCTGCTTCTTCCACAATAAGGTCGGGATCATGAACATGTTTTCTGAGTTGAGATACGTGGAACACATCATGTATACCAGGCAACCAATTAGGTAATGAAACCCTGTATGCAAGAGTTCCAATCCGTTCAAGTATAGGAAAGGGACCAATAAATCTCAGTGCCAACTTCCCAGTCTTGCCAAATCTGATTACCCCTCGCATTGGAGAAACTCTTAAATAAACATAATCGCCAACGGCAAACGATATATCCCTTCTTCTTGCATCAGCATAACTTTTCTGTCGGCTCTGAGCGGTTTTCAACCTCTTCTTAATGAAATCGACTTTATCCGATGCTTCTCGAATCATATCGGGCCCTAACACAAGTCTGTTGCCAGGTTCTACCCAACATGCGGGAGATCTACACGGTCTACCGTATAGTGCTTCAAATGGGGACATTCCCAAACTTGCTTGATAGCTATTGTTGTAAGAGAATTCTGCTAAGTGTAAATGATCTTCCCATGAGCCTCCAAGATCAATAACGCAAGCCCGCAGCAAATCTTCTAAAATTCTATTCACCCGCTCAGTTTGGCTGTCTGTCTGAGGGTGATAAGCGGTGCTTAGATTTAATTTGGTTCCCAATTCTTCCTGGAATGCTTCCCAGAATTTGCTAGTGAACAGGGGATCTCTATCGCTGACTATACTGAGCGGTACTCCATGAAGTTTAACTATTTCTTTGAAGTAAATCTGTGCTAGACTTTGAGCCGTTCTGTTGGATCGGACAGGGATAAAATGGGCAGTCTTCGTAAAGCGATCTACGATTACCCATATACTGTCGTTCCCTTTCCTAGTTCTAGGCAGGCCATCGATGAAATCCATCGAGATTTGTTCCCACTTCCATCCAGGAATTTCTAATGGTTGCAATAATCCTGCCAATTTCTGCTGATCACTCTTAACTAGCTGACAAGTGGAGCATCTGCTAACATATAATGAGATATCTCTCTTCATTGACCTCCACCAGAAGGTGCGTTTGATATCGTTATACATTTTGCTCACACCGGGATGGATACTTAATTTGGATTTGTGGCATTCATCAAGTATTTCTCTTCTGAGCTCGGGGAGGTTTGGGATGCAGATTCTACCCTTTAATCTTAGAACTCCTTTGTCATCGAGTCGAAAACTTGTGGGTTCACCTCCTTTGATTCTTTGACTGATTCTTTGAATAAATTCATCGTCTTTTTGAAGAGTCGAGATCCTGTCTATCAATGAAGATGTTATGACAAAACTGGCGATGATTTCATTCTTTCTGCTGAGAGCATCTGTGACAACATTGGCTTTCCCTGGAGTGTATATAATTTCAAAATCGTATGCCGCAAGGAATTCTAACCAACGCTGTTGCCTCAGGTTTAAATCTTTCTGGGTGAACAGGTATTTCAAGGATTGATGATCGGTGTATAGTTCAAATTTCTCGCCCAATAAATAATGCCTCCATATTCTTAAAGCAAACACGATAGCTAATAACTCAAGATCATGAGTAGCATAGTTCCTTTCATGCGGCTTTAGTTGACGACTGGCATAAGCGACCACTTGGCCTTTTTGCATTAACACTGCGCCTAGCCCTCTAATAGAAGCATCCGTCCATACTGTCAAGTCTTGGTTACCTTCTATTATAGTCAATACTGGAGCGGTTGTCAACTTCATTTTCAGCTCCTGGAAAGCTTCTTCACATTCGGGAGTCCATTTGAATTTTTCATGCTTCTTTGTAAGCTTTGTCAATACTCCTGATATCTTTGAAAAATCCTGAATGAATTTCCGATAGTAACTAGCTAATCCGAGGAAACTTCGAACTTCTATGGGCGTAGTAGGTTGTTTCCAGTTCTGAATCGCTGTAATTTTGCTTGGGTCTACAGCAATTCCTTCCTTTGACACAACGTGGCCAAGGAATTTAACTTCATTCTGCCAGAAAACACACTTAGAAAATTTAGCTTTCAAGACATTTCTCCTTAGAATTTTCAACACTTGTTCTAAATGTTTTGCATGCTCTTCTTCCGACTTAGAGTAGACTAGAATGTCATCGATGAAGACTAGAACAAACTTATTCAACACACCTCGGAACACTCTGTTCATAAGATCAACGAAGTATGCCGGAGCGTTGCACAAACCGAACGGCATTACTAACCATTCGTAAAATAAATCGGGACCCCTGAAGGCTGTCAAAGGAACACAGTCTTCGGCTATACGCAATTGGTGGAAACCTGTAGCTAGGTCCATTCTGGAGAATACGGTTGCTCCATTTAATTGATCTAACAGATCGTCTATTCGGGGCAAAGGATATTTGTTCTTCAGTGTCTGCTTATTGAGGTCCCTGTAATCGACGCAAAGTCTTAGAGTACCGTTTGATTTAGGGACAAATACTACTGCGGCTCCCCATGCTGAAAAGCTTGGTCTGATTAGACCTTTCCACAGCAATTCACGAGTTTGACTACTTAACTCATCCTTTTCTTTCGGGGCCATTCTTCTTATTGGATGTACTACTGGTCGGGCATTCGGAATTAGATCAATTCTAAATTCAATTTCTCTTTGCGGCGGTAAGTTTTCTACTTCTTCAAACACATCCGCATAGTTTTTCACGACCGGTATCTTTTCTATTGAAGGGGGAGTAACTTCTAAAGAAGACCAAAATTCGGTTCTATTTATTTCTGAGCCATGGCATGGTATATATATAGGTCCAAGCTTCGTTTCGACTTTAACGATTCTTTCGGCACATCTAACTTCAGCCTTATATTTTGTTAACCATTCCAAATCGAGAATAACATCGAATTCTGATAAATCCATGACAATTAAGTGGATGGGAAACTTGTAACGTGAATAAGAGATAGGCACTCTGCAGTATATACTGAGACTAACAGAACCTCCTATCGGGTTTTGAACTTTAATCGGTTCCTTTAGAATTCTTTGTTTCAATTTTAACTTATGAACAATTTTACCAGAAATGAAGCTACGTGATGCACCAGTATCAAAAAGTACAGAAACAGGAATATTTTTGATAGTAAGGGTACCTCCCAAGACATCGGGTTTACCTGATCCATCGGTGATAGCTGGCGGGGTATTCCCGTCATAGACATGGGCCACTAGTGCGCTCTTCTTCAAAGGACAATTCTTGCTATAGTGCCCCTTCTTGTGGCAGTTGTAGCATTCAGCTGAGTCACTGGCCCTTGGCTTCTTTGGGGCTTTGCACACGTTAGAGAAATGACCGGGCTTCCCGCAATTGTAGCAGTTTCCTTTCGGGATCTTTGCGGGTTTTTGAGTAGCGGCCGCGGTGATGCTAGATTCGGGTTGGTCAGTTGAAGTCTTGCGCTTATTCCCTGCTTGGCTCTTTGCGCGGTCTTGGCTAGCATGCCTCTCATCCATGTCTTCGTAGTTGCAAGCCATCTCTACGAGTTCTGTAAAAGAGAGTTTGATGTTGCTCATAGCTCTATCATGGTATTTGCGCTTCAGCCCAAATATGAATCTCTTATTTTTCGCTTTGTCGGTCAAAACCAGCTCTGGAGCATAGCGCGATAGCTGAGTGAACTTATTCAGATAGTCTTGAATAGAGAGGTCTCCCTGCTGGAGATTAGCAAATTGCTCCTGCATCCTCTCTAGAGCTTGTTCCGGTACAAACTTCTCATTGAATAAAGTCCTGAACTGCTCCCAAGTCCGGATAGTACCAGCTGCATCCCCAGAAGTAATGGCATCCCACCACAGCTCTGCCTCTTCCTGAAGGAGCCAAATGCCAAGTCGGGCTTTATTGTTAGTTCCCATGCCCATACCTTCGAAGATTTTCTCACAGGTTTTCAGCCAAGCGATAGCTTCGGTCACTGTGCCAGTGCCAGTAAAAGGTTTCCCGCCAAGATTTCGGTATCTCTTTGCCACTTTATCCAACTCAAAGTCTTCTGGTGTTGGTGGTTGAATAATAGGGATCTCCACGGCTACGGGGATATTCCCCCGTCCTCCTACTGCAACTCCTCGGCCTCCACGGCCTCCTCTAGCTGCTGCGACTCGTGTAGCCATCTAAGAGAACTGTATAAGCAAGAAAAGTGTCAAGCTCACAGATTTGATAATTTTCATAAATGATAAAGCAAGGGAATACAAGGAAAGATAATGATGATGTACTGATCAAACTGTTTTGCTAATCTTCTTAGCCCATTCTAGGACATTGCTAATCCTGTCTCTAATGAGCTACTCGCATTAGAACACTACTGATTCTATTCTGACGAGGTGTTTAATGTGTTAGATCCCGGAACTAAGGTTAACCAAAGCTCTGATGCCAACTGTGACAATCCCAAAATCCGAGGGGCGGTATTAAGGATAATCATCGGGAAATAACACATTAATCATCATAGCAGAGTATAGATAATAGCAGAAACAATAAATAAAATAATTTTACATGGATATGACAGCGGAATCACAACATGTAGGAATATCAGAATAGCATAACGTGGGATATACTTAGTAAAAAGAAAGGGAAGTGATCAGTCATCATCGCCAGAGGCGGAATACATACATGCAGTGACATAATAAGAGTATCAGTCTACATCGCCGAAGGCGGAATACATATACATATAGTGAGAAATACGGAAAGTAAATCAGTCTGCATCGCCAGTGGCGGAATCATAATATAAATACAGTAATGGCGGAAAATATCTAAGTCATCTCTATGAAGTCAGCCTCGCCAAGAACCAAAAGTGCATGCTATGCAGCAGTGCAGAACCAAAAACCACCTGTCACCTGTGTACTAGGCTGCCCGTGTGAAAATAAGGGCACCCGCGTTTGCAAAGTGAAACAAACCACGAGTCAGTCATGGGGACTGGTATGAGGAATCTATTTAACAGTTAAACAACAGTGATAGCAAATCATAGGACCACGCCACTTTCGCGGAACGGGTTTACTCCAGTGATTGCTAGTGCAATTTGAAATCGAGTAAATTCTTTTAAAACAATCGCAATGCTTTTAGAAAGAATGAAGCCATTATAAGACTCAGGTCCCATCACACAATGCAACGCAAGCCGGAGGATAGAGTTTTACCCTATAATAGCCAAATATGCTTGATACGTATAAAGAGAAATCATTTGATATTATCACTAGTGCATATATGTTTCAAAAGCGAATAGCATCATAAATATCAATCATAGACGGCATAGCTACAATATACTATGTCACCATACTAGTTCTACAATCAAGTTCGCTATTTCGTATTGGAAATTGGATTTCCGTCATGAGTCGAGGCAAGGGGCAAGCTCCTCTCCGCTTCGAGACACTCTAGCAAATACCTCGGGACTACGCACACTGGGTAACCCCTGGATTCGGCTGGGCCGGTCCTCACTTACGTTAGAGGATTAATTATGCCTGAACACACGTTTCCCGGTCCTTACAGACCTATAATCGAGGCGCCTCGCATTCCAACAACCACAAAGGTGAAAAGTAGATATATATGTCAGGGCTGGTAAGTCACTGACACCACCATAGCTAGAAAGAAACGTCGTGCTCTCCCAGCGGTCCGTATCCCGTTTTTAACTCATACCGGGGTGTGAGGTTCGCGAATCTACGAAATACACAAAGCTAGGCCACGTAGGCCTTGCTTTGATCATCATCCACAAGACTTTGCTTTGCAACAGAAGCCTTGATCACAGCATCTTGGCATGCCACATAGGCAGTCCACTCCATACGATTGATTTCCATCGATATATAACCTCTGAGCTCGTACGTCTCAGAGAAGGGCGTTAAGCAAAAGAATAAATTCTCCGCCGCCAAACAGATATATATTTAACAGAGATTAATCAGTATAGAACAAAATCCAATGTCAGACACACAGTCCATTTACAAGTCCGTCCTGGGTCTGAATGAAACCGGAGGCGTCAAATTCCTCGTATATCCGTCCAATCAACTTATACGTTCAGACGGCTACTACTTCCGTCCCTTTCCGGTAGCTACTCCGGTTAGGAACCTCAGTAGCGCCCGTCCAACCGATACGAAGATCGTCGGTCTTGAATCGTTTTTGCATTTTCCAATTCGAATCGCTCGATGAATTATTTGAAATGAGGGTTAGCTCGGCCTTTTCAAATAATTCACGTCATTAGAATTTAAATCGATTCTTTATATGGTTATATTATTCGACATCCATCTTTCAGTTATTTAGTGTTATTTTCATGTCATACACATACAACCATCAGATATCAAACAATTCAAGCCCAATTGGTTTATTTGCAACCTATGTTGCTTATAATATTTTATAACAATTTTTCGCCATTTTTATTTATTTAAAAATGGCCATATTTAATTAAACGACGTTTCAGGTCGTTTCGTGTCACTGGCGCTGTTTTTCCCTTAATTTGTTTTACACATATTGGAAAATCTAACCGTTGGATTTCTACAAAGTCTATGTCAGTGGGAAGATATTCTCAAAGCGAACCCAACGGTTCCAGTTTCGTGAGAATCCGACGGTCGGATCTTCCACACTAGTCGTTTGAAGTTACGGTTTCAAAATTCGAACTGCAGCGTCGTTATTCGACAAAATTTAATTATATTTATATATAAATATAAACGATTCTGGCGCTGTTTTTCTTCAGATTTGAATTAAACATTCCGGACAATCCAACCGTTGGATTTTTACAAGGTTGGTGCCGTTGGAAAGATATTTCCAAGGCGAATCCAGCGGTTGCGGTTTCGGGAAAATCCGATGGTCGGATTTCTCGTACCAATCGTTTCAAATTACGATTCCGAAACGCGAACTGCACGGCCTCTATTCCTTTTAATTATATTTATATCTATATATATAAATATAGTTCATTTCATAGTTTCAACCATAGTTCATTTTATATTTTCAACTTCGTTTTCACTTCAAATATTTCACTAACGCCTTAATATTTCGAAAAATTTCGCCATAACCTCCTTTGTACGGGGAGGGGTTTGGAAATTTATTGGGCCGTATTAGGTACCCAATAAATCCTAAAAAGCATTCACATATTTTTAGTGATATATTTTGGTGTTTACGGGGGAGCATGTACTGATAATCACTCCAGAGAATAAATTCCCGTCACCCCGTTTCCGTGCGGAAATAAATAGTCCATGTGCCGTATCTAATAACTAGAGCGACGTAATTATTGTCAACTCCAGACCCGTGTGGGGTTTTTATTAATCTGGCAATTTATCGTTATAATTTATATAGTCCATATCAGTCATCAGTTCAACCTGTAGTACTTAGTCATCGCCATACAAGCCTCTTGCTTGTATGGTAAATCTTCCACCTCGTCACACAAGCTCCAATTGCTTATGTGGAATATGATGAAGTATGCCTATCGTCAAGAAGTATGCCATGTAGTGTAGTTCAAAATTAATTGTTACTATCCTATGGCGTTGTTTATTATTTCACACAGAAAAACCAGCACTCCGCATCCAATGGCATTCACAGGAGTTGATATATAAATAAAATTGCGCAGCCAACTCATCAAGGTTTACCTATTTGTCGGGCACGCAAATAATTTCTTTACTCAATAGCTAATCCATTTTTCCTGTTCAACCCATGTATATATATGCAGAACAAGCTAATAATAATATTTCTAGCAAACTATTATTTATTTCAACACGTGCGTATTTTTAACTAAGCGTATACATGATAAAAGGAATATTTTTATCATCAAAAATATTTATTCGACACTAGTGTATTTTTAACTAAGCGTATACATGATAAAAGGAATATTTTTATCATCAAAAATATTTATTCGACACTAGTGTATTTTTAACTAAGCGTATACATGATAAAAGGAATATTTTTATCATCAAAAATATTTATTCGACACTAGTGTATTTTTAACTAAGCGTATACATGATAAAAGGAATATTTTTATCATCAAAAATATTTATTCGACACTAGTGTATTTTTAACACTTCTTATTCACTATAAAAATATAGTTTTCATTGTCGATTCATTTTATTTTTAGACGACGATAACATTCAACACATGAATTTCAATTCGACGAACAAATTGCAATTCAACACATGAATATTCTATATCGTTTGTATATATAAAAAAATGTGATTTTTATCGCTAAAGCCTTTTGTTTAGATTCAAATAATATTCAACACATGAATTTCAACTCAACGAATGAATTGCAACTCAACACATGAATATTCGATATAGTTTGTATATATATAAAAATGTGATTTTTATCGCTAAAGCCATTTGTTTAAATTCAAATAATATTCAACACATGAATTTCAACTCAACGAATGAATTGCAACTCAACACATGAATATTCGATATAGTTTGTATATATATAAAAATGTGATTTTTATCGCTAAAGCCATTTGTTTAAATTCAAATAATATTCAACACATGAATTTCAACTCAACGAATGAATTGGCAACTCAACACATGAATATTCGATATCGTTTGTATATATATAAAAATGTGATTTTTATTACTAAAGCCATTTGTTTAAATTCGAATAATATTCAACACATGAATTTCAACTCAACGAATGAATTGGCAACTCAACACATGAATATTCGATATCGTTTGTATATATATAAAAATGTGATTTTTATTACTAAAGCCATTTGTTTAAATTCAAATAATATTCAACACATGAATTTCAACTCAACGAATGAATTGGCAACTCAACACATGAATATTCGATATCGTTTGTATATATATAAAAATGTGATTTTTATTACTAAAGCCATTTGTTTAAATTCGAATAATATTCAACACATGAATTTCAACTCAACGAATGAATTGGCAACTCAACACATGAATATTCGATATCGTTTGTATATATATAAAAATGTGATTTTTATTACTAAAGCCATTTGTTTAAATTCAAATAATATTCAACACATGAATTTCAACTCAACGAATGAATTGGCAACTCAACACATGAATATTCGATATAGCATATGTAAATAGTTTCAATGAATGAAAATTATTCTAACACATAAATTTTTCAGAAAATTTCGACAGCATAACGGCAGGGTAGTTAAAACCGGGACCGTCCCTAGTACGGCTCCTCGCTCTACCTTAAAACCTCGCGGTTTTTGATAATGGGGATCATGCATCTAGTTCGCACGCAGGCGGCATGTTTTATTTTCAATTCCACAATCCTATTCTATTTTGTTTCAACCACAAGAGGGTATTTTTCAACCACAAAGGTATTTTTCAACCATAATATCAACCACAAACAATTATTTCCAACCATTCGTCAATCATATGATATCACGTCAATCACAAGCAATAAATATCGTCCATGGTCTGTGGACGAGGGGAGTGTATATATATATATATATATATATATATATATATAATAATTCACTTGCATTTTATCGCAATTCAAAGCATATATGTTTCAAACAACGCTTGTATAATTTATACATCGCTAATATAACTTATACAACACATGTACATGAGGTATACAATGCGTTTATAATTTACACTTCGCTTATATAATTTGTACAACGCGATTTCATTCACACAAATAGTTTAGATTCCTCACTTTGGTTCTTGCGGTGCTAAAAATCGTAGGAAGGCCAGAAAAATCCGCGGCTTCTTCTAGAATGTAGAGAGCCTCCTTGCGGTCACGGTGTCTCCTGTTTCATCGAATTTCGTTGAAGAACGAAAAAGATATTATTTTTCAAAGTTTTGCAACGCTTTAAAGTGTTAAAACAGTTTAAAATTAAATAACCTGATAGTTTCCAAACCTGTTCAATTCTAGGTTTTGATTTTTCTTTTGATTCGTAGCTCTATAGGACGATCAGGCTGTTGGATGTCGTCGAGGGAGGAAAGAGCTTCCTAGCGGTGGTTGTCTGAAGCGATGCGATGGCGAATCTAGGCGGCGGCGGCTCCAGGAAGGCGGCGACTTTGAAGAGCTCGAAATCGTCGACGGCAGCTCTGTTGGTGACGAGGCTAGGTCGGATGCAGAGAGGGGAGTACGGCGAGCAAAAGCCTCAACAGTGGTCGGCGGCGAAGCGGCCTCTGGCGATCGGAAAAAGGAGGGGAAGCGGCGAGCTACGGGGACCGTTCTTCTCGCCTGGCGGCTTTAGGGTTTTAGGTTTTTATTTTTTATTTTTAAAAGAAAATTTCTCATTAGTCGATATTTATAGAAAAAATTTTAAATAGCGTTTTTGCAAACGGACTCCTTTTTAAACCCAACGACTGTCGCCCCTAGCTAAATACCCCCATTCCGAACACAATGGTATATGTTTCGTTGGCCATTTCGACTGTTACAGTCAGTTATTTTTCAATTTAAAATATAAAACATTCGATATTTAATTTAAACGTACATTTCAATTTGCCAGGGCCACAAACTGAATCGAAAAATTCCAGAAAAATAAATCTAGCTTTGTTTTGACGATACGGTCCTAACAAAACCAGTTTCGTCGAATTCTGAGCTCGTTTGAAAAACGGCCATTTTTAGGTCGACCCATTTTAACAGAATTTGACCAAACACGTTATCTTTTGCCCCGCTCACATACTAGCTTCAAAAATTACGAAATTTGAAACTTAGCAATAATTTGACATCTCGGACCCAACAAAAGTGGTTTCGTCGAATTCCGAGGTCGTATGCAAAATCTCAATTTTCAAGGGCTATATATACTATATAGCGACCTTTCTGAAAATTCATTTGGCCATAACTTTTGATTTCCGTTATGAAATTTCGATTTTTCAGATTCGTTAGAAAGGTATTGATAAACAGATTTAAATATTTTCAGTTTCGTTAAAATCCGTTATATTTCCCACCCGGTATAGTCAGACTAAGTTTGTATTCAAAATTTCAAACTGCCATAACATACCAAATTCTATATTTTATTGAAATAGGCTATTTTAATTATTCCAATTTCTTGTTCATGACCTAATTTAAAAATTTTAAACTGGTTCACATTTTCCGGGTTATTACAATGGACAAGCTGATTAGTGGTGAGACGTCAACTCACCTCGGTAGGTATGCCATAGATAACAAGGGATGGCTAAGGCGTGATGGAAGGCTATGTGTCCCATAAGTGGGAGACCTAGTAAGGAAAGTCCTCGAAGAGGCGCATCACTCGAAGATGACCATACACCCGGGAGGGGATAAGATGTACAGAGATATGAAACACATTTTCTTTTGGGCAGGAATGAAAAAGGACGTGGCAGAGTTCGTTTCGAAGTGCATGGTGTGCCAACAAGTAAAGGCCGAGTCGAAGAATCCCGGTGGGCTATTACATCCTTTGGAGGTTCCACAATGGAAATGGGAGAGTATCTCGATGGATTTCGTGGATGGACTGCCTAGGTCAAGGAAGGGAAATACTAGCATATGGGTCATAGTTGATAGACTCACGAAAAGTGCTTACTTCATTCCGGTGAAAAGCAAGAGGACCGCATCATGGCTAGCATCTGTTTACCTTCGAGAGATAGTATGGTTTCATGGTGTTCCTTCTAGTATAGTTAGTGATCGTGACCCGATTTTCACTAGCCAGTTTTGGAATAGTCTGCAAGAAGCCATGGGTACACGACTGAGTTTCAGCACGGCTTATCACCCGCAGACGGATGGACAAATCGAAAGGGTAAATAGAGTACTAGAGGATCTCCTGAGGCTATGTGTTCTTGACTTTAGTGGTACTTGGGAAGACCATCTTCCATTCATGGAATTTGCATATAATAACAGTTACCAAGCAAGCATTGGAATGGCACCATTTGAAGCCATGTATTGAAGACCGTGCAAGTCGCCAACTTGTTGGTGGGAGACAATAGACAGGCTTACACTTGGGCCCGACATGATAAGGGACAATTCTGAGAAGGTTGAGTTGATACGAAGACGGATGAAAATGGCCCAAGATAGGCAGAAATCTTATGCGGACAAGAGAAGGACAGACCTAGAGTTCGAAGTCGGAGATATGGTCTTTATAAAAGTTTCTCCGTTGCGCAATGTTGTTCGTTTTGGAGCAGTTGGAAAGCTAGCACCAAGGTTCGTAGGACTGTTCCCTATCACTGAGAGGATTGGACGGATGGCCTATAAGGTAGACTTACCCGAGAAGCTGACTGTCGTGCACAATGTCTTTCACGTCTCGCATCTCCGGAAGTGCTTGCATGAGTCAGCCGAAGTGGTTGAGCCAAGCATCCTTGAAGACGTAGAAGTGGAAAAAGAAGCAACATTGAGGCGAGTTCTGATTTGTATCTTAAGGAACGGAGATTAAGAAGCTAAGGAATCGATAAGTCAAGCTAGTTAAAGTGCAGTGGAGTGAAGCCTAAGAAGACGCAACTTGGGAAACCGAAGAGAAGATACGCGCGCTTTACCCATTTCTTTTTGAGGGTACATTCTCGATCTCTGTTTCCTATAAACTTGAAAACCTTTTCGTATCATGCTTCTACTACCTACGTTTGTCTTGTTATCTTCTTGATCTTATCTGGAGAACCTTAGGAAGAAACATATGGATGTAAACATGTGATTGAAACCTGTTATGGTTGATGTTTGCAAATGATTGCAAGTTTTGCAAGTGGTTGCCAGTGGATGCATGACACACATTATGCACTAGATCGGCTCAGTCACATTTTCATGTTGCATATGCATGAGTGCTTATACTTGTACATGGATGGAACTTGTTATGCTATCAATTGGATGTTGCATATGAATGAATGTTATGTGCACTCATGTAGAGATTATAAATTATGTTAGGAATCGGCATACATGTTGGATTCATTACACTAACATATTTTTCATTAAGGAGGTTTACTGAATCAGTAACCGCCTGATCATCTGCATTAGATAAGTACATATACACACACTTTCTGCATATGTTCATATAGCACTAGAAACCTTTTAAGGACAATGGTTGCTTATGGATGATGCTTTGAGTAGATGGATGATGGATGGTAGGACACATCCTCCCAAACTTAGAGATTTCGGGGACGAAATCCTTTAAGGGGGGAGAATGTAACAACCCGTATTTTGATAACGTGTTATAACTATAAATTAAGGCAGAATTAATTTTTAAATTCAGAATCAAGGGAAACGGGTTACGCCATCGCGTTCGTCTCGAAATTCTGCTTGGAAACGAGTCCGAGTTTTCGAAAATCAGAGTCCGTATGACCAAGTTATGACCCTTCGAAGTTTTTAGAAAATTTCAAGTTCAAAACAGCTTAGAATTTGAATTCGAATTTCAAATTCAAACCACAGAACAGACTGGGCGGGAAATTTCCCGCCCAGGACCAGATCGACCATAGTGTCGACCTACCCAGGACCAGGTCGACCATAGTGTCGACCTGGGGATCGACCTGGTGGCCGAGCCCACTTTTGAAGCTGGATTCACTTTGATGTTTCTAGCCTCGTTTCTGTCTACATTCGTTGACCTGACCCTATATAAACAGCCCCTAAAACTAGTCTCTCTACACAAAATTCTCTCTGACCTTATGCTGCTCTAATTCTGGTTGAAAAGTTTAGAAAAGGGACTACTTCTTCTACGTCGAAACTGCGTTAAGAGAATTGCTGATTTAGGGATTTCTATTAGGACTTGACTAGGCATATAAAGATTCAACAACGACTTTCTTTTTCTAATTCTCGAACCACGATCTGTAAGCCCCAGTTACTTTTAGATTTAAACTGTAAATGCAATATGAATATGTTGTAAATTGAAATTGGACCTGCGTATGATGACTGTTTTACATCCATTATTGTTCATCTTGGATCTTGACTTTTGGGTATATTACTATGACATTGATTTGGGGCCTATTCATGTTGTAAATCAAAAAGAAAAACCCCTCATATTATCATGCCTACAATGTTGAATCTGCTATTAGTCACAAGTTTATGACTATCATCTTATGTCAATCGTTACCATGACTATACTATCACCTTATGTCAACTGTCATTTTGGCTAGTACCTTATTTTTCTAGATTTGGAATCATTATGTTTGAGGCCAATATTCCATATGCCAGTAATGTTATAATCATTTATCTCAAGTCATACCGTGCTATGCTAGTAATCACTTTTTCCACCTTATACCCGTCCCTTCTTATGTTCTTCCCTAATTAGATTTATTTGTATCGATTCGAGTTTATGTACGATGGGAATACGATTTGGGTAGGTTCGGTAAAACATGAATTGGCTTTGAACATGAACGTTATTATAACTTGAACCTATATATGGACAAGAACTTGACATGAAATTTACATGAAACCTGACATGAAAACTCGACATGAATTTTGACATGAAAACTTGAACATGGGCATGACACTTAGATAAACTTGAAAATGGCCAACTCGAGGTTGGGTTGAGTTTGCAGTGTAAATCTGCCCGGAACTGCCCGACAAATCCAGTGACTACAAACAATAGGATCCAATGTGGGTAGTTGGTCATATCGCACGTAAAACCCGAGGTTAGACTATGTTGTGGTGTAAATCTACCCGGAACCGCCCGGCAAATCCAGTGACCACAACAGTTAGTCTAATGTGAGAGGTTGGGGTGCATTAATGAATTAATGCTACATAATAGGGTGAAGTCATGAACCATTTGAATATACTTAACCAACTTGACATGATGATTTGATAGGGTTAAGTCATGAACCGCTCGAACACACTTAACCAACTTGATACATGATCTGGATAGGGTTAAGTCACGAATTTGAATGACAACACTTAACCCATTAGAAACCCTAGTTACGCAGTCCTTTTCAGCAGTAACCCACTTAGATGTATCACGATACCCTAGGACTAGGCAGGGTGGGGCACGATTACTGGGCTGATTGTAAGCGACTAGAACGACGGCTGAGTAGGTGCGCCATTGTAGGTTCGGGCGGACAATGGTCGTGCACGTAGTCCGGAGTTGAAAAAGCAGGCATTGGGCACCCATAGGTTTACACTATGCGTGCTTGATTCGTGTCGGTGGTTGGCACCATAGGGCTTGATACACCCTATGGTGGACCTAGCACAGGTGACTACATTTCAGGATAGGGCCGTATGACACAGACACATGGCGAGCTAGAACTTGTAGGGAGCCGATCGATTAGTAGATCGTACCGTAGGACCCCGTAATGGGTAACTTCATGATACTGGGCCAAGGGATCATTTCATGATTAATACTTGACATGGGTTAGAATACTTGTACAGTTGGTGCAGCGAATCTTGAATATGCGATACTAGACTTGACTTATCTTGTTTATCATATCAGTCCTGTTATCATCCTTATGTTTAATTTCAATTTTCGCATGTCATGTTACCTTTACTAGTTTTTATACTGAAAGTCACTAGGGCTTACCAGTCTTATGACTGACCCTTTTTCTTTCGCCTCTTTTTCTTTCGTCCCCCCCAGGTTCTCAGGGAGGAAACACTAGCTCTTAGCTTGGATTTAGCTTGCTTTCTGATAGCTCATGTACGGTTTGGTCTTGAGCTATGCTATGGCTGCTTCTGCTATTTATGGGGAATAATTTACTTTTGTTATCTTAAATTTATGCTTCTTTATTTGGAACTTGATGTAATGGAATAATTTGTACCTTGGATATATGGGGTTTTGACTCTTTTCTTGAAAGTAATAAAAATTTGGTTTTTAATTTCTACCGCTGCTTTATTTATGTTCTGCCTTGTGATATCTTTGTGTATGTTTACATAGATAATACTCCACCAAAACTAGTGCATTCCCTTTGTGAGTGACCCTAGCGGAGATTGGGTGTTACATTTGGTATCAGAGCAGAAGGTTACCAGGCTGGGCAAAAAGTTTTAAAAACCTTTTGAAACTATTTTCAAAACCATTTATAAAGAAGCATTTTTCAAGAAATGTTTTATGTTTGAAAAGGCTATTCCCCAAAAACCCATTAGCACTTTCCTTTGTTTCCTCGTTTGAATCATTTTCTTTTCGTTTTTCAGCATGGCTGATCTTAACCTGCCTGAGGGAATACCCGTGCCTGGATGGTTCTGAAGGTACTTAGAAGCCAGGGCCAACGGCGCTGGCCCGGCAGACACCCCTCCTCCTCCTCCCCCAGTGGTCGCGGTTCCTTCTCCTCCTGGTACCGCCTTTGCCAAAATATGCAAAGACTTTAAAGCAATGGGCGGCAAGAACTTCGTTGGAACTGAAACATTTGTTGAGGCACGAAACTGGCTAAAGGAGACTGAAGACTTGTTCATTATCTTTGATGTGGAGGACCATAGGAAAGTTCAGTTGGCAGCATGGTTATCGAAAGAGGAAGCTGCATTTTGGCGGGAAGTCACCAACGCTACCAGGCCAGTTGAGATTTAGGCAGACTTTAGAGAGAGGTTTGGGCTTAAATTCTTATTGTCAGCATAAGAGAACCTTCAAATGGAGAGGTTCCTAGCACTCAAGTAAGGGGACATATCTGTTAGGGAGTATGTGAATAAGTTTAATTAGCTTGCTCGGTTCGGTTTGGATTTGGTCAACACGGCCCAGAAAAAGGCTGTACGCTCTGCTCGAGGATTGAACAAGCCACTACACAGTTTGGCCATAACTCATATACCCATGGGGGGACCGTTGAAAGCTTGGTGGATATAGCTCTACTTCATGAGGAAGACAAGAATAGCAAGAAGGAGGTTAAGCCTAATGAGACTCAAAATAAGAAAGCTGACTTCAAGAAGGGGGCAACAAGAATAACAAGAGCAACAACAAACCACGTGAGACGAGGAAGTGCAACTTTTGTGGTATTACGGGACATCTAGCTAAAGACTGTAGAAAGAAGAGGAAGTTGGGTGAATGCTTTCATTGTGGAGATACTGGACACGTCAGCAAGGATTGCCCTAAGAAGCAAGGGCAGGGGCAAGGGCAGACCCAGCGAGTTGGACCTTCTGGAGGGCAATTGTATGCTCTCAACACCACTCCAGCTCTTGACGGAGGTAGTAATATTTCCGTAGAAAGCCTTGTTTACATTTCTGACTTTCCCGTTCGAACCTTATTTGATTCTGGTGCATCACATACTTTTATTTCTTCTGATATTGTTGAAAAATCTGCACCTAAGAACTAGTCTGGTTGAGGATCCCATTATGGTTTCAAATCCAATTGGGGGCTCCGTCCATTTATCTATGATGTGTATGGATTTGAGGATCTCTATCTTAAGCGTAGAATTCACATGTAATGCTTATGTTCTCGGATTTATGGGATATGATTTGATCCTAGGTATGGATTGGCTATCCAATTATGGAGCCATTCTTGATTGTGAACAAAGGGTAGTGAGGCTCATGACTCGCCTTGGTAATACCCTTGAAATTTCTTGTAACCCTAAGGGTTCGGTCATGTTGTGTTATCTTGAATCTCTTGACTCGTCCGTCGATAATTTGCAATCTGTAAGAGTGGTCCAAGAATATCCAGATGTCTTCAACGAGGTGCGGAGGTTACCTCCTAAACGCGAGATAGACTTCCGAATTTATCTTGTTGATAATGCCAAGCAAGTTTCATTGCCCGTTATGCACATGGCCTCGCAAGAAAGAAGATAGCTCAGTAAACAAGTTAACGAGTTGCTTGAGAAAAATTTCATAAGACGAAGCATTTCTAAATGGGGTGCTCCAGTGGTATTCGCTACTAAGGCAGATGGATCGCTTCGTCTGTGTGTAGATTATCGTGAGTTAAACAAGCTAACTAAGAAAAATAGGCACCCGCTACCAAGAATCAACGATTTGTTTAACCAGCTTGTGGGAGCATCTGTTTTCTCTCAACTCAATCTAGCCACAGGATTCCATCAGCTTAAAGTAGTTGAGGATAGCATTGACAAAACTACGTTTGGGACTCCAGATGGGTTCTTTGAATGGCTCGTCATGCCGTTTGGGTTAACGAATGCACCCGCGTACTTTGTAGATTTGATGAGTAGGGTGTTTCAGGAGTTCCTTAACAAATTTGTGGTAGTTTTCATGGATGATATTTTTATCTTCTCAAAAGATGAAGAAGAGCATACTAGATATCTCAAGGAAGTCATAGAAACACCTAGAGTACACCAGTTAAAGGCTAAGTTCTCCAAATGTCATTTTTGGAGGAAGGAAGTTCGGTTCCGTGGACATGTAGTTTCTAAGCAAGGCATAGCCGTGGACCCCGCAAAGGTAGTTGCGGTACAGGACTGGAAAATTTCTAAGAATGCAACGGAGGTGAGGAGCTTTCTCGGTTTAGCGGGCTACTACAGGAAGTTCATTAAGGACTTCGCTAAGATTTCAGCCCCTCTTACTAAGTTAACAAAGAAGAACCTAGCTTTTGCATGGGACATAGAGTGTGACGCTGCTTTTCAGAGACTCAAAGAGAGCCCTCACCACAGCTCCAGTTTTGGCATTACCTGACGGAGGCAAGGTGTTTACGGTGTACACAGATGCGTGCGGCACGGGATTAGGCGCCGTCCTAATGCAAGAAGGAAGAGTAATATGCTACGGGGGAAGACAACTTAAAGTTCATGAGAAAACCTATCCCAGGCATGACTTGGAGTTGGTCGCGATCATTTTTGCACTTAAATCTTGGCGCCATTATCTTCTAGGGGAGAGGTTCGAGCTGTATACCGACCACAAATCACTCAGGTTCCTCTTCTGACAGAAAGATTTGAATCTGAGACAACAACGGTGGATGGAATTCTTGGCATCATATGACTTCGATATAACTTACACCCCTGGCAAGGGTAACGTGGTGGCGGACGTGCTAAGTAGAAAAAGGTTGACTTTGAGCCCCTTGTTTGTTGAAAGGAAAAGCCTTGAGTTTATAGCAAACTTTGATTTTACACCTGCTGTTGAGTCATTGACTGCTACGTTAGCATCTCTTGAGTTAAGACCTACACTTCTAGATCAAGTAGGGACTTCACAGAAGGAAGACCCATAGATAGTTGAAATCATGGACAAGCTGATTAGTGGTGAGACGTCAAGTCACCTCGGTGGTAAAGGATGGCTAAGGCATGATGGAAGGCTATGTGTCCCACAAGTGGGAGACCGAGTAAGGAAAGTCCTCGAAGAGGCGCATCACTCGAATATGACCATACATCCGGGAGGGGATAAGATGTACAGAGATATGAAATGCATTTTCTTTTGGACTGGAATGAAAAAGGACGTGGCAGAGTTCATTTCGAAGTGCATGGTGTGCCAACAAGTAAAGGCCGAGTCGAAGAAGCCCGGTGGGCTATTACATCCTTTGGAGGTTCCGCAATGGAAATGGGAGAGTATCTCGATGGATTTCGTGGATGGACTGCTTAGGTCAAGGAAGGGAAATATAAGCAATATGGGTCATAGTTGATAGACTCACGAAAAGTGCTCACTTCATTCTGGTGAAAAGCAAGAGGACCGCATCATGGCTAGCGTCTATTTACCTTTGAGATATAGTACGGTTGCATGGGGTTCCTTCTAGTATAGTTAGTGATCGTGACCCGATTTTCACTAGCCAGTTTTGGAATATTCTACAAGAAGCCATGGGTACACAACTGAGTTTAAGCACGGCTTATCACCCGCAGACGGATGGACAAACCGGAAGGGTAAATAGAGTACTAGAAGATCTCCTGAGGCTATGCGTTCTTGACTTTGGTGGTACTTGGGAAGACCATCTTCCTCTCATGGAGTTTGCTTATAATAACAGTTACCAAGCTATCATCGGAATGGCACCATTCGAAGCCCTGTATGGAAGACCATGCAAATCGCCAACTTGTTGGTGGGAGACAATAGACAGGCTTATACTTGGGCCCGACATGATAAGGGACACTTATGAGAAGGTTGATGTAACACCTCTAAGTCCCACATCGTGGAAGCTTGTGTGAAATGGGTACTTATATAGTAGAGCTCATCTCTTACTAACGCCGAGGCCTTTTGAGGAACAAAACCCCACACCTATACGGTGGCTAAGTTGGGGACAATATCTTGCGTGAACGGAGGTGCGGGTTGTTACAGTGGTATCAGTGCTAATACCCAGTCGGAATTGTGGCTCCTGTGTGAACCACAGCGCCTAGGTGAGGTGTTTGTGAGCCAACGGGGACGTTGGGCTCTATAGAAGGGGAGAATGTAACACCTTTAAGTCCCACATCGTGGAAGCTTGTGTGAAATGGGTACTTATATAGTAGAGCTCATCTCTTACTAACGCCGAGACCTTTTGAGGAACAAAACCCCACACCTATACGGTGGCTAAGTTGGGGACAATATCTTGCGTGAACGGAGGTGCAGGTTGTTACAGTTGAGTTGTTACAAAGACGGATGAAAACGGCCCAAGATAGACAGAAATCTTATGCGGACAAGAGAAGGACAGACCTAAAGTTCAAAGTCGGAGATATGGTCTTTATAAAAGTTTCTCCATTACGCAATGTAGTTCGTTTTCGAGCAGTTGGAAAGCTAGCACCAAGGTTCATAGGACCATTCCCTATCACTGAGAGGATTGGACGGATGGCCTATAAGGTAGACTTACCCGAGAAGCTGACTGGAGTGCACAATGTCTTTCATGTCTCGCATCTCCGGAAGTGCTTGCATTAGTCAGCCGAAGTGGTTGAGCCAAGCATCCTTGAAGACGTAGAAGTGGAAAAAGAAGCAACATTGAGGCGAGTTCCGATTCGTATCTTTGGAGCGGAGATTAAGAAGCTAAGGAATCGAGAAGTCAAGCTAGTTAAAGTGCAGTGGAGTGAAGCCCAAGAAGACACAACTTGGGAAACCGAAGAGAATATACGCGCGCTTTACCCATTTCTTTTTTAGGGTACATTCTCGATCTCTTTTTCCTATAAACTTGAAAACCTTTTCATATCATGCTTCTACTACCTACGTTTGTCTTGTTATCTTCTTGATCTTATCTTGAGAACCTTAGGAAGAACCATATGGATGTAAACATGTGATTGAAACATGTTATGGTTGATGTTTGCAAATGATTGCAAGTGTTTGCAAGTGGTTACCAGTGGATGCATGACACAAATTAGGCACTAGATCGGCTCAGTCACATTTTCATGTTGCATATGCATGAGTGCTTATACTTGTACATGGATGGAACTTGTTATGTTATCACTTGGATGTTGCATTTGAATGAATGTTATGTGCACTCATGTAGAGATTATAAATTATGTTAGGAATCTGCATACATGTTGGATTCACTACACTAACATATTTTGCATTAAGGAGGTTTACTGAATGAGTAACCGCCTGATCTTCTGCATTAGATAAGTACATATACACACACTTTCTGCATATGTTCATACATCACTAGAAAACTTTTAAGGACAATGGTTGCTTATGGATGATGCTTTGAGTAGATGGATGATGGATGGTAGGACACATCCTCCCTAACTTAGAGATTTCGGGGACGAAATCCTTTAAGGGGGAGAATGTAACAACCCGTATTTTGATAACGTATTATAACTATAAATCAAAGAAGAACTAATTTTTAAAATGAGAATCAAGGGAAACGGGTTACGCTATTGCGTTCGTCTCGAAATTCTGCTTGGAAGCGAGTCCGAGTTTTCGAAAATCGGAGTCCGTATGACCAAGTTATGACCCTTCGAAGTTTTCAAAAAATTTCAAGTTCAAAACAGCTCAGAATTCGAATTTGAATTTCAAATTCAAATCACATAATAGACTGGGTGGGAAATTTCCCGCCCAGGACCAGGTCGACCTGGGGTTCGACCATAGTGTCGACCTGCCCAAGACCAGGTCGACCATAGTGTCGACCTGGGGGTCGACCTGGTGGCCGAGCCCACTTTTGAAGCTGGATTCACTTTGATGTTTCTGGCCTCGTTTCTATCTACATTCGTTGACCTGACCCTATATAAACAGTCCCTAACACTAGTCTCTCTACACAAAATTCTCTCTGACCTTATGCTGCTCTAATTCTAGTTGAAAAGTTAGAGAAAAGGGACTACTTCTTCTACGTTGAAACTGCGTTAAGAGAATTGCTGATTTGGGGATTTCTGTTAGGACTTGACTTAGCATATAAAGATTCAACAACGACTTTCTTTTTCTAATTCTCAAACCACGATCTGTAAGCCCCAGTTACTTTTAGATTTAAACTGTAAATGCAATATGATATGTTGTAAATTGAAATTGGACCTGTTTATGATGACTGTTTTACATCCATTCTTGTTCATCTTGGATCTTGACTTTTGGGTATATTACTATGACATTGATTTGGGGCCTATTCATGTTGTAAATCAAAAAGAAAAACCCCTCTAAATTATCATGCCTACAATGTTGAATCTGCTATTATTCACAAGTTTATGACTATCATCTTATGTCAATCGTTACCATGACTATACTATCACCTTATGTCAACTGTCATCTTGGCTAGTACCTTATTTTGCTAGATTTGGAATCTTTATGTTTGAGGCCAATATTTCATATGCCAGTAATGTTATAATCATTTATCTCAAGTCATACCATGCTATGCTAGTAATCACTTTTGCCACCTTATACCCGTCCCTTCTTATCTTATTCCCTAATTAGATTTATTTGTATCGATTCGAGTTTATGTGCGATGGGAATACGATTTGAGTAGATTACGTAAAACATGAATTGGCTTTAAACATGAACGTTATTATAACTTGAACCTATATATGGACAAGAACTTGACATGAAATTTACATGAAACGTGACATGAAAACTCGACATGAATTTTGACATGAAAACTTGAACATGGGCATGAAACGTGACATGAAAACTCGACATGAATTTTGACATGAAAACTTGAACATGGGCATGAAACTTAGATAAACTTGAAAATGGCCAACTCGAGGTTGGGTTGAGTTTGCAGTGTAAATCTGCCCAGAACCGCCCGGCAAATCCAGTGACTGCAAACAATAGGATCCAATGTGGGTAGTTGGTCATATCGCACGTAAAACCCGAGGTTAGACTATGTTGTGGTATAAATCTGTCCGGAACCGCCCGGCAAATCCAGTGGCCACAATAGTTAGTCTATGTGAGAGGTTGGGGTGCATTAATGAATTAATGCCACATGATAGGGTTAAGTCATGAACCATTTGAATATACTTAACCAACTTGACATGATGATTTGACAGGGTTAAGTCATGAACTGCTCGAACACACTTAACCAACTTGATACATGATCTGGATAGGGTTAAGTCACGAATTTGAATGACAACACTTAACCCATTAGAAACCCTAGTTACGCGGTCCTTTTCAGCAGTAACCCACTTAGATGTATCATGATACCCTGGGACTAAGCAGGGTGGGGCACGATTACTGGGCTGATTGTAAGCGACCGGAACGACGGCTGAGTAAGTGTGCCATTGTAGGTTCAGGCGGACTATGGTCGTGCACGTAGTCCGGAGTTGAAAAATCAGGCATTATGCACCCGTAGGTTTACACTGTGCGTGCTTGATTCGTGTCGGTGGTTGGCACCATAGGGCTTGATACACCCTATAGTGGACCTAGCACAGGTGACTACATTTCAGGATAGGGCCGTATGACACAGACACATGGCGAGCTAGAACTTGTAGGGAGCCGATCGATTAGTAAATAGGACCCCATAATGAGTCACTTCATGATACTGGGCCAAGGGATCATTTCATGATTAATACTTGACATGGGTTAGAATACTAGTACAGTTGGTGCAGCGAATCTTGAATATGCGATGCTAGACTTGACTTATCTTGTTTATCATATCAGTCATGTTATCATCCTTATGTTTAATTCCAATTTTCGCATATCATGTTACCTTTACTAGTTTTTATACTGAAAGTCACTAGGGCTTACCAGTCTTGCGACTGACCCTTTTTCTTTCGCCTCTTTTTCTTTCGTTTTCCCCTCAGGTTCTCAAGGAGCAAACAGTAGCTCTTAGCTTGGATTTAGCTTGCTTTCTGATAGTTCATGTACGGTTTGGTCTTGAGCTATGCAATGGCTGCTTTTGCTATTTATGGGGAATAATTTACTTTTGTTATCTTAAGTTTATGCTTCTTTACTTGGAACTTGATGTGATGGAATAATTTGTACCTTGGATATATGGGGTTTTGACTCTTTTCTTGAAAGTAATACAAATTTGGTTTTTAATTTCTACTGCTGCTTTATTTATGTTCTGCCTTGTGAAATCTCTATGTATCTTTACCTGGATAATACTCCACCAAAACTAGTGCATTCCCTTTGTGAGTGACCCTAGCGGAGGTGGGGTGTTACAGTGAACATATACTTCAAGGATTTTTGATTAATATATAGTTCGAACTTCTCACCCAAGAGATAGTGCCTCCATATCTTTAGAGCAAATACGATGGCCATCAACTCAAGATCATGAGTGGGGTATTTCTTCTCATGCGGTTTCAACTGGCGACTAGCATATGCGATTACTTTGTCCCTTTGCATTAGCACAGCACCAATACCTTAAACAGACAAAAAGGATAACATGTTAAAATGAGATTTGACATTTAAAAATGTCATTTCTGACAAGTTTATTTAGTTAAAAGAATAACCTTCTTTAGAAGCATTTGTCCAGACTTTCAAATCCTGATTGCCATTAATAATGGTCAACACAAGAGCAGTGGTCAACCTCAATTTCAGCTCATGGAAAGCTTCTTCACATTCAGGTGTCCAAATAAACTTTGTTTGCTTCTTAGTCAGCTTGGTCAATGGACAAGATAGCCTCGAAAAATCTTTGACGAATTTCCAATAATAGCCAGCCAGTCCTAAGAAGCTTCTGACCTCAGTAGGAGTGCTAGGCTGCTTCCAATTTTGAATGGCTGAGATCTTGCCTGGGTCTACCGAAATGCCTTCCTTAGATACAACATGGCCGAAGAATTTCACCTCTTCTTACCAGAATATGCATTTTGAAAATTTAGCTTTCAATATATTCCTTCACAGGATTTCCCAAACTTCTTTTAGATGCCTTTTGTGTTTAGCCATGGTTTTAGAAAAGATTAAGATATCATCGATGAAAACCAGCACGAATTTATTTGAGACATCCTAAAATACTTTGTTCATCAGATCTACAAAATAGGTAGGAGCGTTGCATAGACCGAACGACATTACTAGTCATTCATAAAATCAGTCCGGTCCTCTGAAAGTAGTCAAAGGAACACACTCTTCTGCAATGCGCAGTTGATGGAAACATGTAGCTAGGTCCATCCTAGAGAATACTTACGCTCCATGCAAGCGGTCTAATAGATCATCAATGCATGGCAGTGGATACTTGTTTTTCCAAGTTTTCTTATTGAGATCTCTGTAGTCCACACACAATCGGAGAGTACCATTCGACTTTGGGACAAACACTACTAGTGCACCCCATTCTGAGAAGCTAGGCCTGATCAGACCCTTCCACAAAAGCTGCTTAGTTTGATTGCTCAAATCCTCCTTTTCTTTTGGCGTCATTCTTCGAATAGGATGCACAACTGGCCTTGCATTCGGAGCTAAATCAATTCTGAAGTTGATTTCTCTGTGCGGGGGTAAGCTATCAACTTCATTGAACACATCTGCATAATCTTTGACGACTGGAATATCCTCAATAGAAGTAGGAGTGACTTCTAGAGAAGACCAGAATTCTTTTCTGTCAGTGGCTGAGCTGTGGCATGGTACAACAATAGTATCTCCAAGTTTGGTTTTAATTTTAACTATTCTTTCAGCGCATAGTAACTCAGCTTCATACTTTGTTAGCCAATCTAGTCCAAGTATGATATCATATCCGGAGAAATTCATGATGATCAAATTAAAAGGAAACTGGTAGCGAGAATAAGAAATAGGCACTTTACAATACTAATCGAGAATGAGAGAACCTCCTATCGGACTATGGGCTCTAATCAATTCTTTAAGTTTTCTTGGTTTCAATTTTAACTTTTTAATTGTGTCACTAGAAATAAAACTGCGTGATGCACCAGTGTTAAACATGACTGTAATAGGAATGTTCTTAATATTAAGAGTACCTCCCAAAACATCGGGTTTACCTGCTCCTTTGGAAGAAGCTGTTGCAACCGCTCCATCGTAGACATGCGCCACTTCAAATTTCTTTAGTAGAGGAAAATTCTTGCTAATATGCCCTATCTTGTGGCAATTAAAGCATTCCCTGGTGTCGCGAGAATTCTGGCCACGATTCTGACTAGGTCCAGACTCATTCCTCTTAGGCCTCTTTGGAGCTCTAAACTCATAATCAAAATGCCCAATCTTGTTGCAATTAAAGCATTTCATCTTGGACCTGTCTCTCTTCGTTCCTTGAGGCTTGGCGGCCGAAGAGTTGCTCGCCTCAGGTTTTTTGTCCGCGTACTCCTTCTTATTGTTATTCTGACTTCTCGCCCGATCCTGTTGTGAAGCCTGGTCATTTTCCTTCCAGCGACAGGCCATCTCGATCACTTCATTAAATGGGAGCTTAATCTCAGCTGTGACCCTGTCCAGGTACTTCTTAGAAAGGCCCTTAATGAATCTTTTGTTCTTCTGAACCGGATCCTGAATTAGTTCAGGGGCATAGCATGAAACCTCATCAAACTTCCTTACAAAATCAGAAATAGTCATTTCCCCCTGCTTCAAATTGGCAAATTGATAATGGAGCCTCTCTACTTCCTGCGGAGGGATATACTTATCGTTGAAGAGTTCTTTGAATCTGGCCCAAGATATGACGACCACATTATTCCAATTTTGACTGTATCCCACCAATGTTCAGCTTCGTCTTTCAATAGCCATGTTTCCAAAAAGCGCTTGCGTTGATCTTACAATTCCAAGCCTTCAAAGATCTTCTCATAGTTCTTTAACCATGCCTATGCCTCAATCACATTCTCTTGCCCGGTAAAGGATACGCCCCCTAAATATCTGAACTTCTTGTACAATCTTTCCAAGTCAAACGGCTGTGGGGGTGGAGGCGGTGGTGCTACGACCTCGGGAGCGGGTTGCTCATGAATAATGAGGGTCTCATCTCAGACTGTCCCTCGGGCTCCACCTCGGCCTCGATTTCTTGCTCTAGTGCTCATTCTCTAGTTAGTTCTATACCATCAAGGAAAGAGTTAGACTAACAGAAATGATAATTTTAAAGGAAAGGTTAAGGTAGGAACAAATGGAAAGATGATGATGTAATGACTGATTAATATGTGCTATTCTGCTGTGCCCCTTCTAGGACACTACTAATCCTATCTCTAATGAGCTACTCGCCTTAGAGTACTGCTGATTCTATCTAGATGAATTGTTCTAAATATGTTATACTCAGAAGCTAAGGTTAACCTTTAGCTCTGATACCAACTGTGATGACCCCAAACTTCCGTAGAATGAAAGGGAGGATAATTATTGGAATATAACATATTTACAACAATAACAGATCTAAGATAATAGCATAACACATAAATCATTGCAACGGAAATAGAAAAGTCATAAAACATCACAACAACGGAACATCAGAGTATGCAATTACAGGATACACTTAGCAAATAGAAAGTATCAACGGAAAGAAAATAAGTCTGAAAACTCCATCATAAATAAGAGATGTATAATGTCTCAAAAACAGAAATAAAGATGAAAGGAAAGATCTTCATCTTCTTCCCAAAGCAGTCTCCAATCCAGCACGCGCCTCAAATATGACCTGAACCTGTTACTTGGCCGCCCGTGAGAAAAAGAGGGCACCCGAGTTTGCAAAGTAAAACAAACTACGAGTCAGTCATGGGACTGGTATGAGAAATCTTGCCTAACTTATCTAATAATATGGCTAATTACAGGACCACGCCGCTAACGCGGAACGGGTTTACTCCATTGGATGGCCAGTCTACAATTTAAATAAATTTGTATACAAAACAACATAATGCTTTTTAGAAAAATGAAATCATTATAAGACTCAAGTCCCATCACACAATGCAACACAAACCGGAGGATAGAGTTTTACCTTATAATGATTAAACAAGACTTGATACGTATAAAATAACGTTTTAATACTATTATTAGGGTCTAATCAGTATTAAAATACTTTAAAGTAAATGTATCAATCCTAGACGACATAGTACCCCATCCTACTATGTCGCCATATATAGATTTACAATCAAAGTCGTAATGTCGTATTGGAAATTAGGTTTCCATCATGAGTCGAGGCTAGGGATCATCCTCTCGGATTCGAGACACTCTAGCAAATGCCTCAGGATTCAGACGATGGCGAATCCTTGGATGCGGTGGAGCCGGTCCACAAATAGCGCTAGTGGATTAGTTATGCCTGAACACACGCTTCCCGGTCCTTTTGAACATATAATATGGCCACTAACAACCTATAAAACCGAGGTACCTCATAATCCATCATCCACATAAGTAAAAATGTCAGGGCTTGTAAACGCTGACACCACTTCTAGCTAGAAAGAAACGTGTGCACTCCCTACGGTCCTGATCCCGTTTTTGACTCATACCGGGGTGTGAGGTTCGTGAAGTCACGCTATACACAAAGCTACGCCTAAACCGACTATGCTTTGATCATCTACCACAAGGCCCTGCTTATCAACAAAAGCCTTAATCATTTGCATCTTGGCGTGCCACATTGACAATTCGCGCCATGCGATTAATAACTACCAATATATACCCTCTGAGGGTGTTAAGCAAGAGAATAAATTCTCCGCCATCAAATGGATATACATTAGATAGAAATCAATTTAATTTACATGGAATGAAATCCAATGTCAGACATGCATCCATTTACAAGTCCGTTCTGGGTCTAAACGAAATCGGAGTCACCTTATTCCTCATCCCGTATGTCCAATACGGAAGAGAGGTGCTCGCTTATCCGGACAATCAACAAGTACGTCCAGACAACTACCACTGTAACCCTTTCAAGGCAGCAACTCCTATCAAAGGCATCAGTAGCCATCCATTCTATGTGAAGATTGCCGGTCTTCAATCACTGTCTTCTATATCTTCGATTTAAATCGCCGTATAATTATTTGAAATGAGTTAAACTCGGTCTTTTCAAATAATTTTTCAAATAATTATCATTTAAATCATTTTATATCGTTCATATTTATGTATAACGATTTATCGCTATTTTTATTTATTTAAAATAGCGCAATATAATTAAACGACGCTTTTGGGTCAATGGGCGGCCCTGGCGCTGTTTTTACAAAAACTAGATTTACACATAACTTGAAATCTAACTGTTTGATTTTTACAAAATTTATATCATTGGAAAGATCTTCCCAAAGCGGTCCTAACGGTTCCAGTTTTGGGAAAATCCGACGGTCGGATCTTCAGGTATAATCATTTAAAGTTATGATTGCTGAAACGCGAATTGCCGCACGCGATTCATTTTAATTTTAATTTTAATTTATATTTATATATATATAAATATAAATCGTTTGGCGATTTCAACTACTTTCAATCAATCACATACAAGCCAAGTACAGTCCATATTCATGTTAGGAATTTTACATATGATTTTCTTAATCCTATCTAACATGATAAAAGTGACAATTTGAGACAAATCATATTTTAATGTCTAATTCCTTTAAATGGAAACTAAATTACATTGAACTCTTTTTATTGAGACCAGATGACAATGAAAACATGATTTTTAATTCTACCTTTTTATTTCATCTAAAATGACAATAATAGTGTGACATTTAAATCTATCCTTTTTATTGCATCTAAAATGACAATAAAAATGTAACATTTATTTCTATTCTTTTTATTGTCTCTAAAATGAAAATAAAAATGTAGCATTTATTTTATTGTCTCTAAAATGACAATAAAATTGAATCTTTTATTTCTATTTTTTTATTGTCTCTAAAATGACAATATGAATATAACATTTATTTCTATTCTTTTTATTGCATATGAAATGACGATGAAAATGTAACTTTTAATCCTACTCTTTTTATTGTCTCTAAAATGACAATAAAAATGTAACATTTATTTCTACTCTTTTTACTACATATGAAATGACAATAAAAAATAATCTTTTATTTCTACTATTTTTATTGTCTCTAAAATGACAATAAAAATGTAACATTTATTTCTACTCTTTTCATTATCTCTAAAATGACAATAAAAATGTAGCATTTACTTCTACTCCTTTTATTACATATGAAATGACAATAAAAATGAATCTTTTATTTCTACTATTTTTATTGTCTCTAAAATGACAATAAAAATGTAACATTTATTTCTACTCTTTTTATTATCTCTAAAATGACAATAAAAATGTAACATTTATTTCTACTCTTTTTATTACATATGAAATGACCATAAAAATGAATCTTTTATTTCTACTATTTTGTTTATCTCTAAAATGACAATAAGAATGTAACATTTATTTCTATTCTTTTTATTGTCTCTAAAATGACAATAAAAATGTAACAATTATTTCTACTCTTTTTATTACATATGAAATGACAATAAAAATGAATCTTTTACTTCTACTATTTTTATTGTCTCTAAAATGACAATAAAAATGTAAAATTTAAATCTATTCTTTTTATTTGAACAACTTTGACGCTAAAAATATGTTCTTTTTATTTGAAAAGGAAATTACAACAAAATATGTTCGTTTTATCTAAAAAGAAAATGACATCAAAAGATGTTCTTTTTATCTAAAAAGAACATTACATCAAAGATGTTCTTTTTACGTTTTAACTAATTGAAATTAAAAATAGTTTTAATGGATGGATCTAATATGAAATACGATTTTATTTTAGATCTGAATGTAACGGCAACTAGAGATTCAACAAAAAGGAAGAAATTTAATCATAGATCTAATCAATCATGAACATCTCAAAACAACAAATCAACAAATTCTAAATTTCATAACTTCACAGATCTAAATCATTAGCATACATACAACGATTTGAATAGCGAGAAAATTGATTAAATTATAATTAATTAATTAAATCAGAAATCTCACAGTCGTTTGAATCTGAATTGTTCAGATCTGTAAATTTGTCCGGAATTTTATCAGCTCAGAATTGATCCTAGTCAGAACAGCAGCGTAGATCTCGGTTTCACGATCGTACAGGATCTGAAATCGTTCAGTTTTGTGTTCATATGAGTGAGATATGATTTGTTTTATATTAATAACATTTAAAATAAATTAATTAAATAACATAATTTATAAATTAACCTTCTTTCACTTCAGGTAACAAGGCCGATGGTTTCAGTATTTGTTCAATTCTAGGTCTAGAATTTGCGACCAAACAGTGCAATCTGAAGTCGATCGGATGGTTCCACGTCATCAGGGGTGGAGAGGCGCACAAGGGGGTCCCACACGTCAGGCGCGATCAGCACCTGAGGAGGCAGCGGCGGTTCGAACGCGGCCCGTTTGGGTGCGCTGTTCTCGTCGGTTGCTCGACGATATGGTTGTTGTCCGTATGGATGGAAAGCTTGTGGAAATCTTTACGATAAACTCTGAAGGAGATTGGAGCTTTGGTGAGTGGATGAAAGGAAATTAGTAGAAGAAGATGGAAGCGTTTTCAGCCGTGGGTTCAATAATGTGGCGGCGCTGGTATAAGTAATTAGGTTTTGAAAATCAAATTAGTGAATATTTATAATATTTTAATTGCTAATTTTCCAAATAAACCCGTAACTTCTTAACAACTCCAATTCCAGCCCAACCGGAGTTGATCCTACCCAATAGCCCCCGTTCCGGATCCAATGGGTTAGGTCCCGTCAGCCCAAACGACTATATTTAGCTTGTTTTATTTAATTTAATATTTAAATCATTTATTTAATTAATACCTTCGTACGTTTAAATTCACCAGGGCCACCTACGGACTCTAAAAATTACAGAAAAAATATATTTAGCTTTGTTTTGAAGATACGGTCCTAACAAAATTAATTTCGTCAGATTTCGAGACCGTTTGAAAAATGGCCATTTTCAAGTTGATTAAATTTGATTGAAATTGGTAAAACACATTTTCTTTTGCCACGCTCACATATTAATTCGAAAAATTATGAAAATTAAAACTTAGCAATAATTTGACATTTCGGTTCTAACAAAAGTGGTTTCGTCGAAAATGGAGGTCGTTTGTAAAATGACTATTTTTAATGGTTTTAATATTATTTAAAAATGAAAATTTTAAATTGTGGCATATTTTCTAACCAAATTCTTTAAAACAAAATTTTTAAATTGGTTCTGATTTTCTGGGGTATTACATCCTGTATACAAAACCTGCATATATATGTCTATATATTCAAAATAGAGATGTTAGTATATATTTTATAATCAATGATAATTGAAATAAGGTTGTTGTCATCAAAATTCATTCTCCAACAATCTCCCCCTTTTTTGTTGATGACAACCTTAGTTTATAAAATATCATACCTGTATATACCGGTTGATGATGATCCTTCTAATACTCCCCCCGCCTGTATGAATGCTATAAACTATGTCTATATTTTATAATTTCTCCGCCTTTGTCATTATCAAAAAGAAATTCTAAACATACTCCCCCTAAATCCTATATCTACCTAAATAATTCCTATACTAAAGTAAAGTACTCCCCTAAATCCTAAATCTATTTATACCTTATAAAACACTCCCCTTAAATTTATTCCTATATAATATCCTAATTCTATATATAACTCCCCCTTAAACTATGGCTACACTAATCTAATAACCTTAATAGAAGGATAATAAACTAAGCAAACCAATCAATTCAAACGAGCAAATAAATCAAAACAAGCAAATCAGTCAAAACAAACAAACAGCCAATTCAAGCAAACAATCTAAACAATTAAATCAACCAAAAAAATTTTGAACCTTCAACTAATCCTTAGAAACTCTAAAACTCCCCCTTAATCTAATACAAGATTAAACCTTTCCTAAACTCTAATTTCCTTAAAACTATTTTAAGACATTAATCTAGACTAAGAGCTAACTAAGATATCCTTAAACTAAGTATATGTCTAACAAACCTATCAACCACTAATGAAATTTAACCATGTCAAGTAAGTCAATCAAGTTATTCAAGTCAAACAAATCAAATAAACCAAACAAGTCAACAAATCCAATAAATTCAATCGGTTCTACCAAGTCAATCAAGACAAAGTAAATATGTTATATGTTTAATAATCCTATGCATTTCTAGTTATATGTGGAGCTAAAGGTTAATTTGTAATGCAGTGTGTTGGTAATAATGAAGTATGGCATATTCAAATCTATATGAAGTGATATATTGAATGAAATGCAACTTGGATGTGAATGATTTTTATTTGAGATGTACTCTAATAATGATGTATGATATGAAATAAGATGTGTAATGATAGTATGCAGAATGATTTGGAAATATATCTGTTTAGGTAACATATATTCAAAGTACTATTTAACTATTATGAATTATTTGAATCAAACAAAGATAATGTTTATTTCAAGACTTATATTAATTATATTAATGAATTTGATTAAAAGAATAATAAAGATAAGAGTTTAATTAAAGAAATATTCATGACAAGTAGTAAATATTTAGAAAAATCATGAGGTTGAATAATATTAGTAAGGTAAATATTGTAAAAATTTAAGATCTTTCTAAAGAGAATGTAAAATTTGTATAATATAAAGTAAGCTATATAGACATATATTCATAAGTATATATAAAACTAATTTAAAAAAGAACTTAAAATTTAATTTATGAGATATACATCAATATTTTGATACAAATCAATTTTAAATTTAAACTTTAGAAATCAAAACATAGTTATTTGCTAAAAAACCATTCATACTTTAGAAGAAATCTATAGTTATAAAAAAAATTACTTTAATGAACTGATAATATGAAGTAATATAAAGCTATAATTTCTTATATTTGAACTATATGTTTTTAAGACATAAAAATCATATATATATATATATATAACTTTATGCCAAAATATTAAATATATAAACCAAAATTAGTATGAAGTAACAAATAGTATTTATTATAATGTAACCCAAAATTGTTATGAAATTATATGAATAATATATAAGTTAAACTATGCATGTTTAAACTATATAAAAGATGAATAAAATTATATTTTATAATAATATCAAAAAGTTATATTAACTTTGTATATCATATTAACATGTCTATATAATTTTACTAACTTAATTACTTTTAATATATATATTTTGAAACTAGATATAAGAAAATAAGTAGACAAACAAAGTTAATAACTAGAGTTTGAACTGGTATTTTCTTATTGAAAAGATGGAGGGAAGTTTGAAAGTTTAAATCTTTGAAATTCAAATTTTGGATTTCATTCTATAGGCTGATATGTTAACATATAGATATATGTATGTTGACATATATGTATTATTAAAAAGAGAATATGGTTTTGTGACTTTGGTTTTAAAATATCGATTTATATTTCATGTTTAACTATTTCCTAAAACAATATTAATCCTAACGAACATCCAAAATTTATTTTATTGTTATATTAATTTTATTATTTTTGAATTTCAAATTTCAAATTTGAATTTTAAATTTCAAAATTGAATTCTAAAGTTTAAATTTTAAATTTAAAACAAAGCAAAGCAAACAAAACATCCATTCAACCAAAAAAAATTAAAAAATTAGTTAATGCGTACCCTTTTTTGGATCCATTTCTTTGATATTCTCTGAATTCTGAATTGATCTTCTGGAATTTGATTATGAGATCTTTTCTATTGCGACGAGCTCGTTTTTCTGGTCCGGATAGATAGTATATTTATATGCTGAATTTGAACACCGTATGAGAAAGATATCGAAGATTTAGTAGTTCAACCAACTTGGTGCCAAAAATTGAATTTGAGTTTTGAATTTTCAATGAATGGACACTTCAACTACTATATAAAGGTCCAAAAGTTATGTCTCTTCAAAACCACTTCTCTTCTTCTTCTTCTTCTTCTTCTCGTTTTTCATTTTCAATCAATCTTTCTGGAGGCATACCTTCTTCGTTTCTTGACAGAATTGGATGAAATCAGCGGTATATCGAAGAGAAATGAAAGGAATACAATCTAGTAAAAGTTTGGGGATGAATTTGGATGGTATTGGGGTGCAGCAAGTCGAAACAGTAAGAGGTATGCATGAAATCCCGTAACAGTTTTTTAGTTTTGAATCGCCAACTTCAAACTACCATATCTCACTCAATTTTGATCGGAATTTGACGATCTAGCCATCAAATCGACCGCGAGAACGAGAACTACAATTTGGAAAAGGATTTGAGACAAAATAGTCTAACCTGTGGATGCAATTTGAAGATAACTGTCAACAGTTTTGGTTTCCTTCTTTCTTTATTCACCAATACTTCATTTGATCATTACTTGGTCAATTCTTGACGGAATCTCATGAAACCAACAACATTACGAAGGAAATGAAGAGAAGTACATCACGAAGATAAGGTGTAGATGAAAATCCAATGTTGTAAATTGATCTAGTACCCATTTCATTTCTGATTTACATTATATATATCCATTTCTTCTTGATGTCTCTTCACTAACTGTCGTTACTCTTCTCCTCTTTTTTATTTCTTTTCAGAATTTGAATTTACAATAACCACCATTTAGGAATTTGAATTGCCAACAGCCACGTCACCCATCTTATCAGAGTGTGAATATCCAATAGCCATATAACCCATTTTTTCCTGTAAAACAACACAACTTTTCAAATAATCAAATAACTTTTCAAATAATTCGAATGTCTTTTCAAATATTCAAATGACTTTTCAAATAACAAACCATGAAGGTTTTGTAACATATCCATAGATCAAAAAATTTCAATATTTCAAAATTTCAAATTTCTAAAATCAAATCATAGTAACTTGATTTTTCAATAAAATTGAATGCAGACTCATCTAATACTTGATGCAATACATGAATTAAAACAAGTATTCAAAATTTTCCATTTTCCATTTTTAAAAATCAGATTACGAACTTTTTGAAAAACCTTGGTCTGATACCAATTATAAGGGAATGCAGAATGGATCGTTAAGGCAAAGCAAACACTAGAGGGGGAGGGTGAATAGTGTTTGTAAGAATTTAACAAAAGCTGAAACTAATATGAACTACATGATGAATCAAACACCATAAACACAATCACAGACACAGATACAAACACAAATGCAAAATAAAAAAAATGTTGAAAAGGAAAGAACACACCGGATTTTATACTAGTTCAGATTGCTCCTACATCCAGTCCCGCACAACGCTGGATTGCGCAGAGTTATATTACTATTTCCAATAGTCAAGTATAACCTCCTTGATTTCACGGCTCAACAAGGAGACACTGATTCCTACTTCCTTGATTTCCCGGCTCAACAAAGACACACCGACTCCTATTTCCTTGATTTCACGACTACAAGGACACATTGATTCCTCTTTGAATCAACACAAACAAGGTTTATTCAACCCAAGCAATTACAAACATCCCTATAACTCTTCAATAGCACTTGATTCAGAGAGTAGAGAATGTAGAGAATGTAGAGAGAAGAAGTTTGATCAAAACAGAATTGAATTCGGCAGAGTATAATTGTAAAAATCATAAAAATGATTAAGAATAATGGTATAGAGAAAAAGGATGAAGTTAGAGAAGAAGTGATTTAAAAATTCGGTTTTAACCCCTTTTTATAGTATGTGAAAGGTTGCAACGTTTTATGGAGTGTTACAAATGGTGAAAAGACACTTCCTTTCAAATTTAAATTTCTGACAGTTATATGTGGACATACCCTTTTTGTTATATCGACATACTTATCAATTTTATGATTTTTAAATTACTTTTTAAGTATTTAAATCAATATTTAAATTCTGGGAATTCCCGAAACAAAACTAGTTGCTAAAACATTATTTTTCAAGTACAAAAGCATAAGAAAATATTAATCAAACATATAATTAAAAACTTAATATACATGTGATATACAAACTATATATATTATAATTATAAATATATATATATAGGAATTTATAAAGAAATATTTATAAACTACATATAAACAAAAGGTTGTATGAAAACTTAGAGTTTAAATAAGAAAATATAAATTTAGTAAAACATATTTAATAAAACTATAAAAATAAGAATGCTTATAAATTAGGAAATATATTTGAAATCATAAGTTTGAAAATTATTTAGAGAGAAGTTTGAAATCAATTTGAAAATAGTTTTGAATTTGAAAACAGATAATTTGAAAATCAGAATTTGAACCTGGAGTGCTATTCAGAGTCTTACATAAACTAGACTCTATTACCATATTCATCTTGAACTCTTGAAATCTTGAAAGCTTGATAACTCTTGAGTCTTGAGTATATCTTGAATTCTGAGTCTCTTGAAACTCTAAAACTGTACAGTCTTCAGTACTTAAGTCCTATATACAAAACCTACATATATATGTCTATATATTCTAGATAGAGATGTTAGTATATATTTTATAATCAATGAAAATTGAGATATGGTTGTTGTCATCAAAAATCCATTCTCCAATGTAACGATATAGATTTCGCTCGGACCTATTCGATCGCTAAATCGACCAAGACCTTTCAAAGCCCGCATACGCTAAATTTGGGCGCACAACATATCAGAAAAAAAACAGAAGACTTTTATAAACATCATACTAATGTTACATTAAAGTACAGAATATATCAGAGTACATCGAAGAATAATAATACAGCGGAATATTAATTTACAATAAATGTAATAAAATGCAGCAGAAATAAATAAGCTAACATAGCGGAAGACTATCAATGCTCTCGACATAGATTTAAGCTTCAATCCAGAATCCTGCTCAATATATCAGCAAAATAAACTACTCGACTGCCCGTGTGGAAAATAGGGGCACCCGAGTTTGCAAGTGAAAAACAAACTACAGGTCAGTCATGGGACTGGTGTGAGAAACTCTACAGTTCAAATTAACTTATTTAATAATAAGACAAATCACAGGACCACGTCGCTAACGCAGAATGGGTTTAACCCCATGAACGCCAGTGCACAAACAACAACCAATAATAATGATATGGATCTACAATGCATCAATCAACATGCAATTTTCCAATCTACCCATTTAGATTAATCACCACACTTAGATTTTCCAAATCCAATTCACTCTACAGAAATTATTCCTTTGGACTTTATTTCCCGATTTCCCATTTCAAATCATTTGAAATACATATCTAGCTTTTATATCAAAGTAGATTTCACTTCATGATCTCAAACCAAATCATTTGGAAATATGAATTCCAAATCATCACACTGCATACAAACAAGTATACAACCAAATATCGTGAGGTTTCTCCCATCAACAAGGAAAAGGGCACGCACCTAAGCAACTTGGTATATATGTGCACCTCCCACGATGGAACAGGCTACACTGACGATGCACCTCCCACCATGGAAGCATACACTGCTCTAATGCCATTTAAGGCTATAACACCCATACTTTTAGTCACATGGGTTACCCGAATCTTTAGCCACATACTAAATCATTTCATATCCTGAAGTAGGGAAAATTATTCCATAACATAATAATCACAAGTACTTTCCAAAATATAGTACTTTACATTAGAAATTCACACATATGATCAGTCACTATTAATCACATAACCTTTGAGCTCGTACGTCTCAAAGAAGGGTGTTAAGAAAGAGAATAAATTCTCTGCCACCAAACAGATACATCATCAATAGCAACTAATCGGTTGCGTGATGAACCACAATGTCAAACACATAATACATTTCGAAATCATTTCGACAATATCGGGTTTTGCCCTCGAAATCCTTTCTGTTTTATAAAACATTTTTATAAAACATTCCCTGTCCAAAATCGGGAATACATTTCTTTTCACTTAAGAAAATATCATTTCAAAATCATTCATTAAATTTGAAATGAACCCAGAAACATCGCTACACATCTCATAGTCAAATCGTGAAGTGTTTCACAAGATGTTAGCATACAAATATCTCAACCCAATGCTAAATGTAAAAGCATATCTTGCTCATAAACAGGTCGAGCACAATCTCGGCAATCAATCACAATCATGAATATCAACAACCAAGTATATTTGGTATATACCACATCTCATGTTTTGGCAAATTTAATTACCATTCATTCATTCCAATCTAATTAAAGATTTATTAAAACTCCTGTTCAGTTTTAATCTCAAAAATCACTACTTGATTATTAAATTTTCTAGAAATTCATCCTGCTTCTACTCGGGTTAAAGAATCTATGTCATCTAAAACAAAGTTCACGATAAACCCAAAATTATCTTCCATCAAAAAAAGGAATCTTCACGGAAATCACAACAGTATATAATCGATATAAATTTTCCTATCAAACTAATAATATAAATGGAATAATGACAAAGCCTTTTAAATTCCATACATAGTAGCGGTCTTCCTTTACAGAAGCTCATCTCGATTATTACAAAATCGAATTCCATTCAATTCCAATATAATATTTTAAATTGGAAAACTTTACTTTGGAAAATTTCCATTCAATCTTAATAAAAAGATTTATAAATTCAAAATCATGTCTTCACTACTAATTGGGTTAAAGTACTAATGTTAAACACAGTTCACGATAAACCAAAAATCCAATTTAGATTCAATTCCAAATAAATATTAATTAATTGGTAAACTTCACTAAATCTTAATTAAAAGATTCATTCCTCTCTCAACTATGTTTAAGAACAGTGTTAATGAAGACACTATTCACGACAAACCCAAAATCCAATTTGATATTAAATACAAGGCTCTGAATAGAAATTATATCGACCTATATTCAATATCAAATTCTGAAACCAACAATTATCGTATTGGGAATAACGATATATATATATCTCCCAAATTCCTTAACAACATCCGTATAATCACGGAATCCAATATCGAAATATTCCGAAGATCATTTCCATTCAAATCTATTCCAACTTATTTGTTGGAAAGTTTTGGTTAGATTAAAAATCCATTTACAAACCCAATTTATTTATTTAAAAATATTGGATTATTATTCTAGTTAATAACTAGTTCATTTCGATAAAAATATTTTTTTTTCTTTTCAAAACTTGGAATTTTTCATCCAAAATCTCTCCAAATCATTTATTATGATTTTACACAATTTTTTCATATTTTTAATAATTTTATTAAGGTCTTTTCAGTCGGTTTCCAATAACGGCCACCGAACTGCATCCTTAGCGACCTATTCTAAAATTGATTTGGATATATCTCAAAATCTAACCATTAGATTTCAAATCTTTTATACTTATTGGAAAACTCTTTTCGATACGAACCCAATGGTTTCGGCTTTAGGAGAATCCGACGGTCGGATCTCCCATTACACCAATTTGAAGTTAATGGTCGAAATTCGCGAACGGTCGCTGCGCGGCGCATTCTATTCAGACCATTAAATATATATAATATATATAGTTGATTTCAATTCAAATCGTATTTTATAAATCATTTACAAATTCGTTTTAAAAACGATTCCAACTTCCATTTCAATTTTAAATCAAAATTGTATATTCCATTACATGACCATTTTATACAGTGCATATATATGTCAAAAAAATATATTTTTAACAATCCAATAATTTTTCCATTACATGACAATTTTATTCATTGCCTATATAAGCCAAAAATAATATTTTTAGCGAAAAAATATTTATTTCATTACATGACCATTTTATATATCGTATATATATTTTTCACATCGCACATATATATTTTATTATACAAGCATATAAATATTTTATTCACATTTCATATATATATATATAAATATATATATATATATATTATTCACATTTCACATATATATTATTCACATTTCATATATATATTATTCACATTTCATATATATAGTTTATTCACATTTCATATATATATTTTATTCACATTTCACATATATATTTTATTCACATTTCATAAATATAATTTATTCACATTTCATATATATTATTCACATTTCATATATATATTTTATTCACATCGCATATATATTTTATTCACAACGCATATATATTTTATTCACAACGCATATATATATTTTTCACAATGCATATTTTTTTTATACAATGCATATATATATATATATTTCATTTCACATCACAATCACAACACAATACAATCTATTAAATCGTCCATGGTCTCTGGATGACAGGGAGGTGATCTAATCTACATCGTACAATATTTGTGATAATAAAAAAATGACAAAAACAATACTGGCTGTTCATATATGCAGTTATAAAATAAATAACTATAAAAAAATAATTTTAGTGAGAAGTTCTCGCTTTGATTGGTTTCGCTTCGTCGGTTCTGAAATGTAGTGTTCTCCAAGAGGATTCTAACGCATCCAATTTCGGCTCACTCTGGCGTCATATGCAAAAGTTACAAGGCTTTAAACTTTTAACTACATAATTACATAATTAATTGTAATTAATTTTAAACTAATGATAAAATTAAGGGTTAATACCCTTCTTCTTTCTTTGATTCCCTGTAATACACTCTGTCCATTCACAAACACGACTTCCACCCTAGGGTTTAAATCCGCTACTCCGACACATGACCGGAGTCAGATCAATATGGCATACGCCATTCGCCTTGACTGGCGCTTCCCCCTTCGTGTGTTCTGTTGAACTCGAGCTCACCTCTGATGCACAAAATTCGACCGAACCCCGGGTCTTTAACCTAAAGATTTGGCCACCTCAGGCGTTGATTTCAGATCCTGACCGCTAAAGAGGGAGGTCTTGGAGAGGTCAACGATTTCGTGTTAGGGGTTAGTGGTATTGGTGTGCGGATGGATCGAAAATTAGAGGAGAAGGATGGTGTTTTCTGGCCTTTTAATCGCTGAGAGGCGGCAGTAACAGTTTGAACGAGATTAGTTAGGGTTTCCGGCTTACAATGATATATATATATATATATATATATATATATTAATATTTTATTCAATTAATTGTTTTCTTGTGAGAATTTGCGTCTGAACTCCAAACTAAACCCAACGACTGTCACCTCTAGCCAAGTACCCCATTTTGGACACAATGGAATATTTTCCGTAAGCTAATTCGATCATTTCAGTCTGTTTTTATCAAAATTAAAATATAAATCAATATATATTGAATTTGAACGCACATTTTAGTTTACCGGAGCCACATACTGACTCCAAAAATTCCCGAAATAGAAATCTAGCTATGTTTTAATGATATGGTCCTAACAAAACCAATTTCGTCGAATTTGGACACCGTTTGAAAATTGGCCATTTTCTGGTGATCCAATTCATCTGAAATTGACAAAACACGTTTACATTCACCACGCTTACATATTAAATCAAAAAATTATGAAATTAGAAATAGAACAATGATTTGACATTCCAGATCCAACAAAAATGGTTTCATTTAAAACGCAGGTCGTTTGCAAAATTACTATTTTAAGGGCCATATATTATATTAAAATAATATAAATTCCATAGCGCCTATTTTAAATTTTAAACTGGACATAATTTTCAATTTGTAAACTAAAATCTCAAATTTTTACATTCGTTAGAAAGATATAATTAAACAGATTCAAATATTTTTGGTTCTACTGAAATCCGATTTATATTGAATCCTGTACATTCAATTGAAATTTAAAATCGAATTTTCAAACTACCACCCCATTTTAGGCTCGTTTTTTAATTAAAATAAATATATATTTTCTAATTTCGATTTAAATAAATTTTTAGTTGTTATTATTTAAAATAAATCATTTTAAATATTCAAAATCCATTAAAATAGCTAAAATAAATTTTTTAAATTGGTTCATAATTTCTAGGTTGTTACATCCAATATCCCTCTCGGAGAAAATCGACAATACCAACAACAACATCAATGGAATGCGTCACATACTTCCAAAAAGTAATTCGAAAAGTGAAAACAATATGTCTCTACTGCACATGTGACGATCCCAAAACCCGTACGGACGGTGTTAAGGATAATCATAGGAATATAACAAATAAACAGTAACAGCAGAACAGAAATAAATCATTACACAGATAATGGTCATCAAAATACACTGGATAAATATAATCATCAGAGTTACACAGTATAGGATCAAACTTAGCACAAAATACAGTTTCAGTTCAATATAAAATGTCTGCAGCAGAACAAACAAAATATACATAATGATGACAGGAAACAGTAAAAGAAATGATAAAGTCCAGCTCCAGCTCCACAGCTGCCTAGGATGAGTCTGCTAAAACCTGAATACAAGGCTGCCCGTGTAGAAATAAGGGCACCCGAGTTTGCAAAGTGAAACAAAACTACGAGTCAGTCGTGGGACTGGTATGAGACATCTACTTAACTGCTTAAACAACAATAACAAGGCAAATCATAGGACCACGCCACTTTCGCGGAACGGGTTTACTCCAGTGATTGCCCATACTTTAAAACAAAGAAATTATTTAATCATCGCAATGCTTTTTATAAAAATGAGGCCGATATAAGACTCAAGTCCCATCAAACAATGCAACGCAAACCGGAGGATAGAGTTTTACCTTATATTGGCCAAAATATGTTTGATACGTATAAATCAAAGTCATTTGATATTATTACTAGTGCATATATGTTTCAAAAGCAAATTCAATCATAAATATCAATCATAGACGACATGAGCATCCCATGCCACTATGTCGCCAAATATAGGTTTACAATCAAAAACGCACAATGTCGTATTTGGAAATTGGATTTCCATCAATCAACCGAGGCAAAAGATAGTCCTCACCGATTCGAGACAATCTAGCCTACCATGTCTCGGGTCAGAGCTCGAGTGACCTTTGGATCATCAGGGCCGGTCCACTCGATGTGGATTAAATAAAACCTTGAACAATACATCTCCCCGCCCTATGGGGCGTAAATGAGCCAAATGACTCCACATCCGAGGCGCCTCGCAACAGTAACAACCACATAGGTGAAAAGTATACAAATGTCGGTCAATTCAAGCACCGACACCACCTCTAGCTAGAAAGAGACGAATGTTCTCCCTGAGTCCTTCTCCCGTTTCTGGTACATACCGGGGTGTGTGGCTCGAGAATCCACATTATACACAAAGCTTGGCCACATAGGCCGGCTTTGATCATCAACCACAAGACTTTGCTTTGCAACAGAAGCCTTGATTACTCCATCTTAGGCATGCCACACAGGCAGTTCACTCCATGCGACTGATTTCCATCGATATATAACCTCTGAGCTCGTACGTCTCAGAGAAGGGCGTTAAGCCAGAGAATAAATTCTCCGCCGCCAAACAGATATATATTTAACAGATATCAATCAGCACAGAATAAAATCCAATGTCAGACACACAGTCCATTTACAAGTCCGTTCTGGGTCTGAACGAAACCGAAGGCACCACTCCTTGCATATCTGTACAATCAACACACACATCCAAATGACTACTACTTCGGTCCCTTCTAGGTAGCTACTCCAATCAGGAACCTAAGTAGCGCCCATCCATCCGATATGAAGATCGTCGGTCTTGAACCGTCTTCACATCATCGACTTCGAATCGTCAATCAATTATTTGAAATGAGATTTAACTCGGTTTTTTCAAATAATTCACGTATATTAAAATTCAAATCAATTATTTCCATGGTTAAATTATTCGACATTCACGTTTCAGTTCATTAGTATAAATTTCATGTCAAACACATTTAACCATCAAATATCAAGCAACCCAAGTAAAATTGGTTTATTTTCACTTCATACTGCTTATAGTATTTTATAACGATTTTTCGCCATTTTTACTTAATTAAAAATGGCCTTATTTAATTAAAAGACGTTCCAGGTCGCGTCGTGCCACTGGCGCTGTGTTTCTCTAAATTTGTTTTACACATATCTGAAAATCTAACCATTGGATCTTAACAAAGTTTATATCGTTGGAAAGATCTCTCAAAAGCGAACCCAACGTTTCCAGTTTCGTCAAAATCCGATGGGCGAATCTTTCGGTATAATCGTTTAAAAGTAAAATTTCAAAATGCGAACTGCACGGCCTTAATTCGTTTCAATTTTAATTTATATTTATATATATAATTCATTCGACGATTTCTATGTCGTTTTCACTTCTAAAATTTCACTAACGCCTTTAAATTTTGGAAAATTTCGCTATAACCTCCTTTGTACGGGAAGGGTCGGGAAAATCCCCAAACAGCCACACGGGCGTCTCATCTCAAATAGAAAAAGAAGAAGCCAAGCGGCTAGCCAATCGGCTCATAAAATCATCACCCATGCAAAATGGTAAATGTGTACCTGTTTGTCGGGCACAAAATTTTATTCCTCTTCTCTAGCCTCTTTGTTATAACCTGTTCAAATAAATATGCATGTACATGTGTGAAACTCTAATCACTTACCAAAGTTCAATTCAATTTCATATTTGATTCGGTTTGGTTTAATCTTACCATTTCTTTCAATGTTGCATACATGAGTTAAAAACCATATCGTTAGCTAATTAATGAATACTTTCACTCATGCATATTTATTCGAGCAAGTGGTCATTTTGACACTTCTCACTTCATATAAAAATGATATTTTTAGCGAAGCAAAATATTTCAACAGATTTCTATTTTATTTTGTTCCTATACATGTTAAAAATAATATTCATACCAAACAAATATTTATTTCAACCCTTGTTTATTTTTAGCAAGTCACATACATGATAAAAATGATATTTTTATCTTCAAAAATATTTATTCAACACATAAATGTTTTTAACACTTCATATTCTCAATAAAAATGTAATTTTTATTGTTCACTTCATATATCCAACAAATGAATGTTTCAACTACACTTATACGATAAAAATATGATTTTTATCGTTCTAGTCCTTTATTCAACACATGAATGTTCTCTATAGTTCATATATATAATAAAAATGTGATTTTTATTGTTAAAATAATTTATTTAAAACACGAATATTTTATTTAGTTCATGTATATAATAAAAATGTGATTTTTATTTTTCAAATAATTTATTTAAACACGAATGTCATTCCACACATGAATTTCTATTCAACGAATGAATTTCTATTCAACACACGAACGCACTCCACACATGGATTTATTTTTCAACACATGAATACATTTTCTCAACACATGAATATGGTTTCGACAAATGAATATGATTTCAACACATGAAAATAAATCTAACACATGAATATTATTGAAAATTTCGGCAGCATAATGGTAGGGGTTTAAAACCGGCACCGTAGCGAAGTATGGCTCCTCGCGCTACCTTAAGCATCACTGCTTTCCCTAAGGGGCGTATTCTAAGGACCTAAATATTCCGACCATCTTTCAGGTCATAAGGAATTTTATTTTCAACCACAACGGGTATTTTTCAATCACGATCATTCAATTCACAACCACAAACAATTCTAATCAACCATTCGCTATCAACCAATTTTTCACACCAATCACAACTAATAAATATCGTCCATGGTTTGTGGACGAGGGGCGTATATATATATATATATATAAGTATTTTTCACTTCCATTTCAACATTTTTCAAAGCATATATGTTTCAAACAACGCTTGTATAATTTATACATCGCTCATACAACTTGTACAACACATGTACTTGAGGTATATAACGCGTATATAATTTGTACTCCGCTTATATAACTTATACAACATGCTTTCATTCACGTTTTGAATTTAGAGTTCTCACATTACTTTGTCGCTTTGCTAAAATTCCTAGAAGGCTCAGAAAAATCCGCGGTCTCTTCTAGAATGTAGAGAGCGTCCTTGCAGTTACGATGTTTCCTATTTCATCGAATTTCGTCAATACACGATAAAGATATGATTTTTCAAAGTTTGCAACACTTAAAAGTGTTTAAATCAGTTTAAATCAGCCAAGGCCGATACCTTTCACGAACCCTTCGAACTAGGGTTTCAAATTTTCGGCAAATCCGTGAAGTATTACTTCGATCGGCCTATGCAGCGTCGAAGAGCTTGGAAGGGGCTTCTCGAGCGTGGTGGTGTCTCTCAATTCGGTGGCGCGGTTAAAGGGTGGCGACGCTCGAAAACCCGGAGGTTTGGGGGCACGATTTGTGAGGCACAGGCGATGATAAGGGGTGCCACTGGTATGGATTTGAAGAGGGAGGGGAGAGCTTCAAAATTTGCTATGGGTTGACGTGTATCGTTGCGTGGATCGACGGGAAAATGGCCGGGAAGTTTCGAATGCGGTTTCCGTCAAGAGGAGAGAGGGAGCTGGGAGAGAGAAGGCTGATATGGAAGAAAGTGATTGGCCCATATTTTTTTTATTTATAAAGTTTTAAAATCCGAAAATACACCTCTTCACATACGAACTCCAATCCAAACCCAACGACTGTCGCCTTTAGCAAAATACCCCTATTCTGAACACAATGGGATATGTTTCGTTAGCCAATTCGACTGTTACAGTCAGTTATTTTTCAAATTAAAGTATAAAACATTCAAATTCTGTTTTGAACGTACATTTTAATTTGTCGGGGCCACATACTCATTCTAAAAATTCCCGAAAAATTTATCTTGCCATGTTAGGGCGATACAGTCCCAAGAAAACTGATTCCGTCGAATTCTGAGACCGTTTGAAAAATGGCCCATTTCTGGTTGACCCGATTTGACTAAAATCGACCAAACACATTTTATTCTGCCACGCTCACATATTGATTTCTAAAATTATGGAAAATTCAACTTAGCAATAAATTGACATCCCGGATCCAACGAAACAGGTTTCGTCGAATTCTGAGGTCGTTTGCAAAACTGCTATTTTCAAGGCTTTAATATTATTTTAAAACGGAATTTTTAAATTCTAACTGAATTTCTACTTAAATTAATCAAAATAAAAAATTTTAACTGGCTCAGATTTTCCGGGTTGTTACAATCTCCCACACTTAAAAAATTTCGTCCTCGAAAAGGAAACAACAGTAAAGTAGGAAACAAGACGGAAAATGTAAAGTATTGTAAATGTAACTTGCACCAAAGTTAGTCAGAAATTTCCACTTTGTATTTGGGATAGGCTTGCTTAATTCTCTCCTCAGTCTCCCAAGTGCAGTCTCTAGGATCACTACTCCATTGCACTTTAACTAAGTGAACTTTCTTGTTCCTCAGCTCTTTGGTTTCTTTGCCAATAATCTTCATCGACTCTCTTCTGACTACCAATTTTGGAGTAATATCCAAATCCCATTGTGTTGCTTCTTCCACAATAGAGTCTGGATCATGTACATGCTTTCTGAGTTGAGAGACGTTAAACACATCATGTACTCCAGGTAACCAATCAGGTAATTGAACCCTATAAGCAAGAGTTCCAATCCGTTCTAGAATAGGAAAGGGACCAATGAATCTCGGTGCTAATTTCCCAGTTTTGCCAAATCTGATTACTCCCCTCATCGGGGAAACTTTTAAGTAAACATAATCGCCAACAGCAAATGACACATCTCTTCTTCTCGAATCTGCATAACTTTTATGTCATCTTTGAGCGGCTTGTAACCGTTTCTTGATGAGATCGACTTTGTCCGAAGCATTACAGATCATATCTGGACCCAATACAAGTCTGTTTTCAGGTTCAACCCAACAGGCGGGAGATCTGCAAGGTCTATCATATAATGCTTCAAACGGTGACATTTTCATGCTCGCTTGATAACTGTTATTGTATGAGAATTCTTCCAAATGCAAATAATCTTCCCATGATCCGCCATAATCAATAATGCAAGCCCGCAATAAATCTTCAAGTATGCGGTTCACCCTCTCGGTTTGACCATCTGTCTGAGGGTGGTAAGTGGTTCTTAGATTCAACTTGGTTCCCAATTCTGTCTGGAATGCTTCCCAGAATTTTCTAGTAAATATTGAATCTCTATCACTGACTATACTGAGCGGCACTCCATGTAGCTTAACTATTTCTTTGAAGTAAATCTGAGCTAAATTTTGAGCCGTTCGATTGGATCTAACAGGTATGAAATGGGCGGTCTTCGTGAAGCGATCTACGATCACCCAAATACTGTCATTACATTTCTTCGATCGGGGCAAACCATCTATGAAGTCCATGGAAATATGCTCCCACTTCCAACCTGGAATGTCCAACGGTTGTAATAATCCGGCGAGTTTCTGTTGATCGCTTTTGACTAGTTGACAAGTAGGGCATCTGCAAACATATAAGGAAATGTCTCTTTTCATCGCCTTCCACCAGAATGTGCGCTTGATATCGTTTTACATTTTGCTAACCCCTGGATGGATACTCAATTTGGACTTGTGACACTCATCCAGTACTTCTCTTCTGAGTTCTGGAACTTCTGGAACTCAAATTCGTCCTTGTAACCTCAGAACCCCTTCGCTATCAAGCTGGAAATCTGAAGCATGTCCTTCACGAATTCGCTGGCTAATTCCTTTAATAAACTTGACGTCTTTTTGGAGAACAGCAATCTTATCATTCAATGAAGACGTAATGATAAAACTGGCGATGATTTCATTCTTTCTGCTGAGAGCATCTGCAACTACGTTGGCTTTTCCCAGAGTGTACAAAATCTCAAAGTCGTAAGCTGCAAGGAATTCTAACCATCGTTGTTGTCTCAAGTTCAGATCTTTCTTAGTGAAGAGATACTTCAATGATTGATGATCAGTAAATAGTTCGAACTTCTCACCCAGTAAATAATGTCTCCAGATCCTCAAAGCAAATACGATGGCTAGCAACTCAAGATCATGAGTCGCATAGTTCCTTTCATGTGGTTTCAGTTAACGGCTAGCATAAGCGACCACTTGGCCTCTCTGCATTAATACTGCACCAAGAACTCTAATAGAAGCATCCGTCCATACCGTCAAGTCTTGATTGCCATCAATAATTGTTAACACCGGAGCAGTTGTCAATTTCAGTTTCAGCTCTTGGAAAGCTTCCTCACAATCTGGAGTCCACTTGAATTTCTCATGCTTCTTTGTCAGCTTTGTTAATGCACCGGATGTCTTCGAAAAATCCTTAATGAATTTCCGATAGTAACTGGCCAATCCAAGGAAACTCCGAACTTCTGTGGGGGTAGTAGGCTGTTTCCAGTCTTGAATCGCTATAATTTTGCTTGGATCTACAACAATCCCTTCTTTTGATACAACATGGCCAAGGAATTTAACTTCATCTTTCCAGAAGATACACTTAGAAAGTTTAGCTTTCAGGATATTCCTTCTCATAATTTCCAACACTTGTTCTAAATGTTTTGCATGCTCGTTTTCTGACTTGGAGTAGATTAAAATGTCATCAATGAATACCAGAACAAATTTATTCAATACACCACGGAACACTCTGTTCATCAGATCGACGAAGTATGCTGGAGCATTGCACAAGCCGAACGGAATTACTAACCATTCGTAGAATAAATCAGGACCCCTAAAGGCTGTCAAAGGAACGCAGTCTTCGGCTATACGTAATTGGTGGAAACCTGTAGCTATGTCCATTCGGGAAAATACTCGCGCTCCATTCAATTGATCTAACAAATCATCGATTCGCGGCAATGGATATTTATTCTTCAATGTCTGCTTATTGAGATCTCGGTAATCAACACAAAGTCGTAGAGAACCGTCTGACTTCGGGACAAACACTACTGCTGCTCCCCAATTTGAAAAGCTTGGCCTGATCAGACCTTTCCACAGCAATTCTCGAGTTTGGTTGCCCAATTCTTCTTTTTCTTTCGGGGCCATTCTTCGAATTGGATGCACCACTGGTCTGGCATTCAAAATTAGATCGATTCTGAATTCAATTTCTCTTTGCGGAGGCAAGTTTTTGACTTCTTCAAACACATCCGCATAGTTTTTAACGACAGGGATCTTTTTTATTTCGGCCGAGATATCTTCTGGGAAAATAGGAATAGATTCTATTTGAGCAGGAGAAACATCCAGAGCTGACCAAAAGTCTTTCCTATCTGAATTCGGACCTTCACATGGTATGGTTATATAATTTCCTAATTTAGTCCTTGCCTTAACGACCCTCTCGGCACATTTGACCTCAGCTTCGTATTTGGTTAACCAATCCAATCCCAAAATAAGATCAAATTCTGTAAAATTCATGACGATCGAGATGGTAGGGAACCGATGAAGGGAAAAAGAAACAGGCATCCCACAAACGCAACTAAGATTGAGGGAACCCCCAACCGGATTATGGACAGTGATGGGTTCTTTGAGCTTCTTCAATTTCAAATCCAATTTCAAATCCAATTTCTCAACCGCATTACGTACAATAAAGCTTCGCGACGCGCCTGTATCAAACAGTACTTTAACTGGAATGTTCTTGACATTAAGCGTGCCTTCCAAAACATCTGACCTTTCCTTCCTAGCTGAGGATGTTGGAACTTCTACCGCTTCATTTACGTGTACTGCTTCAGATTTCTTTGATAGCTGGCAACCCTTTGAAAGATGACCAATCTGATGGCATCGATCGCATTTTCTATTCTCTTGAAACTTCTTGCCGGGATTAGACCCACCTTTCTTCGAAGATTTACAGTTCCTTATCGAATGCCCTTGCTTATTGCACTTGAGACATACGATTGTCTTTGTCTTTTTCTGATTAGCTTTAAGCTTCTTACCGACCTCAGACTTCGTATTTTCCTCTGGCTGCGAACTTGTCTCTGGGCTATCAGTTTTGAACTTCCTTTTGTTGCTAGAACTGACTTCCTCTTCGTCGCGCAACATACCTTTCTTGTTGAGATCCTCATACTGGTATGCCATGTATATCATTTCAGAAAAATGGAGCTTCACATGTCTTATTACACTATTCTAATTCTTTCTTCGAAGGCCATGAATAAACCTCAGATTCTTCCTCTTTGATTCTCAATTAGATGAGGGGCAAAACGAGAAAGTTCATTGAATTTCTTATGATATTATGGAATATCTATATCTCCTTGGATTAGGTAGTAGAATTCATCAAATAACCGCTCAGTTGCTTCTGGAGGAGTAAATCTATCTTGGAAAATTTCTTTGAATCTATCCCAGGTAATATTACCTTCTGTATCATCCTTAATAACTGTTTCCTACCAGAACAGAGCTTTGTCTTTGAGTTCACAAGATGCCAGTAATCTTTTCTGATTATCTCTTAGCTGAAGACGCTCAATAATTCTTTCAGCCGAATGTATCCAATCTTGAGTTTGACTAATGGATTCATTACCCGAGAACGGTACTCCACCCAGATTTCGATATTTCTTTAATAGAGCTTCTAGATCTGGTTCTACATTCCTTTTGTTTCTGACACTCATTTTCTAGTTCTACTGCAAATAGCAGACCAAGTGTCAGGTCAACAGAAATGATATTATAAAGCATAGAGCAAATACTTGAATGTAAATGTGTCTACTGGGGTGTATTTTATTCTGCTTTACTCATACTAGGACCTTACTGATCCAATCTGTAATGAGTTATTCATCCTAGAATACTTCTGATTCTATTTCTGACGAGTTTGTTAATATGTTATATTCCTAAGCTAGGATTAACCGAAGCTCTGATACAAACTGTGACGATCCCAAAACCCGTACGGATGGTGTTAAGGATAATCATAGGAATAACAAATAAACAGTAACAGCAGAACAGAAATAAATCATTACACAGATAATGGTCATCAAAATACACTGGATAAATATAATCATCAGAGTTACACAGTACAGGATCATACTTAGCACAAAATACAGTTTCAGTTCAATATAAAATGTCTGCAGCGGAACAAACAAAATATACATAATGATGACTGGAAACAGTAAAAGAAATGATAAAGTCCAGCTCCAGCTCCACAGCTGCCCAGGATAAGTCTGCTAAAACCTGAATACAAGGCTGTCCGTGTAGAAATAAGGGCACCCGAGTTTGCAAAGTGAAACAAACTACGAGTCAGTCATGGGACTGGTATGAGGAATCTACTTAACTGCTTAAACAACAATAACAAGGCAAATCATAGGACCACGCCACTTTCGCGGAACGGGTTTACTCCAGTGATTGCCAATACTTTAAAACAAAGTAAATTCTTTAATCATCGCAATGCTTTTTATAAAAATGAGGCTGATATAAGACTCAAGTCCCATCACACAATGCAACGCAAACCGGAGGATAGAGTTTTACCTTATATTGGCTAAAATATGTTTGATACGTATAAATCAAAGTCATATGATATTATTACTAGTGCATTTATGTTTCAAAAGCAAATTCAATCATAAATATCAATCATAGACGACATGAGCATCCCATGCCACTATGTCGCCAAATATAGGTTTACAATCAAAACCGCACAATGTCGTATTTGGAAATTGGATTTACATCAATGAACCAAGGCAAAAATTAGCCCTCACCGATTCGAGACAATCTAGCCTACCATGTCTCAGGTCAGAGCTCGAGTGACCTTTGGATCATCAGGGCCGGTCCACTCGATGTGGATTAAATAAAACCTTGAACAATACATCTCCCCGCCCTATGGGGCGTAAATGAGCCAAATGACTCCACATCCAAGGCGCCTCGCAATAGAAACAACCACATAGGTGAAAAGTATATAAATGTCGGCCAGTTTAAGCACCAACACCACCTCTAGCTAGAAAGAGACGCATGTTCTCCATGAGTCCTTCTCCCATTTCTGGTTCATACCGGGGTGTGAGGCTCGCGAATCCACGTTATACACAAAGCTTGGCCACGTAGGCCGGCTTTGATCATCAACCATAAGACTTTGCTTTGCAACAGAAGCCATGATCACTGCATCTTAGGCATGCCACACAGGCAGTTCACTCCATGCGACTGATTTCCATCGATATATAACCTCTGAGCTCGTACGTCTCAGAGAAGGGCGTTAAGCAAGAGAATAAATTCTCCGCCGCCAAACAGATATATATTTAACAGAGATCAATCAGCATAGAATAAAATCCAATGTCAGACACACAGTCCATTTACAAGTCCGTTCTGGGTATAAACGAAACCGTAGGCACCACTCCTCGCATATCTGTACAATCAATACACACGTCCAAACGGCTACTACTTCAGTCCCTTCAAGGTAGCTACTCCAATCAAGAACCTCAGTAGCGCCCATCCATCCGATATGAAGATCGTCGGTCTTGAACCATCTTCACATCATCGACTTCGAATCGTCAATCAATTTTTTGAAACGAGATTTAACTCGGCCTTTTTAAATAATTCATGTATATTAAAATTCAAATCAATTATTTCCATGGTTAAATTATTCGACATTCACGTTTCAGTTCTTTAGTATAAATTTCATGTCAAACACATTCAACCGTCAAATATCAAGCAACCCAAGTAAAATTGGTTTATTTTCACTTCATACTGCTTATAATATTTTATAACGATTTTTCGCCATTTTTATTTAACTAAAAATGGCCTAATTTAATTAAACAACGTTTCAGGTCGCGTCGTGCCACTGGTGCTGTTTTTCTCTAAATTTGTTTTACACATATCTGAAAATATACCCGTTGGATCTTAACAAAGTTTATATCATTGGAAAGATCTCTCAAAAGCGAACCCAACGTTTCCGGTTTCGTCAAAATCTAATGGTCGGATCTTTCGGTATAATCGTTTAAAAGTACGATTTCAAAACGCGAACTGCACGGCCTTAATTCGTTTTAATATTAATTTATATATATATATATATATATATATATATAAATACATTTCATTCGACGATTTCTATATCGTTTTCACTTCTAAAATTTCATTAACGCCTTTAAATTTAGGAAAATTTCGCCATAACCTCCTTTGTACGGGAAGGGTCAGGAAAACCCCCAAACAGCCACATGGGCGTCTCATCTCAAAAAGTAAAAGAAAAAGCCAAGCGGCTAGCCAATCGGCTCATAAATCATCACCCAAGCAAAACAGCAAATGTGTACCTATTTGTCGGGCACAAAATTTTATTCCTCTTCTCTAACCTCTTTGTTATAACCTGTTCAAATAAATATGCATGTACATGTGTGCAATTCTAATCACTTATCAAATTTCAATTCAATTTCATATTTGATTCAGTTTGATTTAATCTTACCATTTCTTTCAATGTTGCATACATGAGTTAAAAACATATCGTTAGCTAATTAATGAATACTTTCACTCATGCATATTTATTCGAGCAAGTGGTCATTTTGACACTTCTCACTTCATATAAAAATGATATTTTTAGTGAAGTAAAATATTTCAACACATTTCTATTTTATTTGGTTCCTATACATGTTAAAAATAATATTCATACTAAACAAATATTTATTTCAACTCTTGTATATTTTTAGCAACTCACATACATGATAAAAATGATATTTTTATCTTCAAAAATATTTATTCAACACATAAATGTTTTTAGCACTTCATATTCTCAATAAAAATGTAATTTTTATGGTTCACTTCATATATCCAACAAATGAATGTTTCAACTTCACTTATACGATAAAAATATGTTTTTTATCGTTCTAGTCCTTTATTCAACAGTGTTCTCTACAGTTCATATATATAACAAAAGTGTGATTTTTATTATTAAAATAATTTATTTAAAACACGAATATTTTATCTAGTTCATGTATATAATACAAATGTGATTTTTATTTTTCAAATAATTTATTTAAACACAAAAGTCATTCCACACATGAATTTCTATTCAACGAATGATTTTCTATTCAACACACGAATGCATTCCACACATGGATTTATTTTTCAACACATGAATATATTTTCTCAACACATGAATACGGTTTCTACAAATGAATATGGTTTCAACACATGAAAATAAATCAAACACAAGAATATTATTGAAAATTTCGGCAGCATAACGGTAGGGGTTTAAAACCGGCACCGTAGCGAAGTACGGCTCCTCGCGCTACCTTAAGCATCGCTGCTTTCCCTAAGGGGCGTATTCTAATGACCTAAATATTCCGACCATCTTTCAGGTCATAAGGAATTTTATTTTCAACCACAACGGGTATTTTTCAATCACGATCATTCAATTCACAACCACAAACAATTCTAATCGACCATTCTCTATCAACCAATTTTTCACACCAATCACAACCAATAAATATCGTCCATGGTTTGTGGACGAGGGGCGTATTTATATATATATATATATATATAAGTATTTTTCAGTTCCATTTCAACATTTTTCAAAGCATATATGTTTCAAACAACGCTTGTATAATTTATACATCGCTATACAACTTGTACAACACATGTACATGAGGTATATAATGCGTATATAATTTGTACTCCGCTTATATAACTTATACAACATGCTTTCATTCACGTTTTGAATTTAAAGTTCTCACATTGCTTTGTCGCTTTGCTAAAAATCCTAGAAGGCTCAGAAAAATCCGCGGTCTCTTCTAGAATGTAGAGAGCATCCTTGCGGTCACGATGTTTCATGTTTCATCGAATTTCGTCAATACACGATAAAGATATGATTTTTCAAAGTTTGCAACACTTAAAAGTGTTTAAATCAGTTTAAATCAGCCAAGGCTGATACCTTTCACGAACCCTTCGAACTAGGGTTTCAATTTTTTTGCAAATCCGTGAAGTATTGCTTTGATCGGCCTATGAAGCATCAAAGAGCTTGGAAGGGGCTTCTCGCGTGTGGTGGTGGCTCTCAGTTCGGTTACGCGGTTAAGGGGTGGCGGCGCTCGAAAACCCGGAGGTTTGGGGGCACGATTCGCGAGGCACATGTGATGATAGGGGGTGCCACTGGTATGGATTTGAAGAGGGAGAGGAGAGCTACAAATTTTGCTATGGGTTGAGGTGTATCGTTGCGTGGATCGACGGGAAAATGGCCAGGAAGTTTCGAATGCGGTTTCCGTCGAGAGGAGAGAGGGAGCGGGGAGAGAGAAGGCTGATATGGAAGAAAGTGATTGGCCCATATTTTTTTATTTATAAAGTTTTAAAATCTGAAAATACCCCTCTTCATATACGAACTCCAATCCAAACCAAACGACTGTCGCCCCTAGCTAAATACCCCTATTTCGAACACAAAGGGATATGTATCGTTGGCCAATTCGACTGTTACAGCCAGTTATTTTTCAAAGTATAAAACATTCAAATTCTGTTTTGAACGTATATTTTAATTTGCTGGGGCCACATACTCATTCTAAAAATTCCCAAAATTTTTATCTAGCTACATTGGGGCGATACAGTCCCAACAAAATTGATTTCGTCGAATTCTGAGACCGTTTGAAAAATGGCCCTTTTCTGGTCGACCCAATTTGACTGAAATCGACCAAACACATATTATTCTGCCATGCTCACATATTGATTTCTAGAATTATGGAAAATTCAATTTAGCAATAAATTGACATCCCGGATCCAACAAAAGTGGTTTCGTCGAATTCTGAGGTCGTTTGCAAAACTGCTATTTTCAAGGCTTTAATATTATTTTAAAATGGAATTTTTAAATTCTGACTGAATTTCTACTTAAATTAATCAAAATAAAATTTTTAAACTGGCTTAGATTTTTCGGGTTGTTATAGCACATTTCGCTTATCGATTTACTATTCGTCAGCCTACTTTACACTGGAATAACTTCAAATCATTAAGTCTAGAATTAACCGATATAATGAACTAATGTGTATCATACTGTACGATTTACTACAACATTTTAGTTGCCTTCTCGTTCTCTTAAATGGTGCAAAAACATGTAATTTTAATATTAAAAATACTTTGTTCAAGAAAACGAGTTTGGAAATCACTTAATATTGTTTCTTTGAAAATCTCTTTATAATGTAAAATACTTGTATATTATATAGCTTTGAATAATTTTATTTTAATAAAACAAACATGGAAAACATTTACCATAAAGCAATAAATAAATAAATATATAGAAATTCCTTCAAAATTTAGTTTATAAAAATGTGTAGTATGTCAACAAATTCATGAAATCTTTAATGAAATCAACACTCGAAATTCACTTGAAATCTCACTAATCAGGTGTTCAGATTCGTGAAAATGTTAGCTTTTCCATTATAGGAATAGGCCTATGCAAACAATATAAAAAATTCTTTAGAAATCATAGAAAATGATTCTGGAATTGGCTCAGCATTCATCAGTAATCAACCAAAATTTCCTAAAAAACATCACTTTCAAAACAAAGTCTAAGGGTCGACCTAACTCCTCCTCGGGTCGACGTAAGTTTCAACCTTGATAGATCATAGGTCCACCTATAGGTTTGACCCAAGGAGAGTCCAGGTCGACCTTTCGGTCAGGATTTTCTACAGGTGGTTTACCTACTTTGATTCCAAGTTTCAAGCAAGATTTTGACATGTTACAGAGGTAATATGGACCTAAAATTTGAAATGCAATGTGATAACCCCAAACTCCCTTAGTACGAAAGCAAGGATAATCATTGGAATATAACATATTTACAATAATAGCAGCTCTCACATAACAGCATAACACATAAATCATAGCAGCGGAAGTAGAAATGTCATCAACATCACAACATCAGAACATCAGAGTGGCACAGTTATAGGATACAACTTAGCATTAAGAAGGTCTCAGCGAATAGAAATAGGTATAAAACAACATCAAGTACAACATAGATAAATTATGTCTAAAATGTCTCAAATGGAAATAAAAGATAGAAATGATCTTCGTCTTCCTTCCATAAGCATACTCCAATCCAGCACATGTCCAAAATAACCTGAACTTGTCACTTGGCTGCCCGTGTGGAAAGAGGGAAACCGAGTTTGCAAAGTGAAACAAACTACGAGTCAGTCATGGGATTGGTATGAGAAATCTTTCCTAACTTGTCTAACAATTTGGCTAATCACAGGACCACGCTGCTAACGTGGAACGGGTTTACTCCGTTAGATTGCCAGTGCATAAATTAAATAAATTTTTATTCAAGACAACGCAAAGCTTTTTAGAAAAATGAAATCATTATAAGACTCAAGTTCCATCACACAATGCAACGCAAATCGGAGGATAGAGTTTTACCTTATAATGATCAAACATGCTTGATATGTATAAAATAATATCTAATATTTTTATTAATATCTAATCAGTTTAAAATACTGTCAAAGTAAATGTATCAATCCTAGACGGCATAACTAGCATATACTATGTCGCCATATATAGGTTTACAATCAAAACCATAATGTCGTATTGGAAATTGGGTTTCCATCATGAGTCAAGGCTAGGGATGATCTCCTTACCGATTCGAGACACTCTAGCAAATGTCCCAGGATCACACCTACGGGCAACCCTTGGATCTTGCAGGGCCGGTCCACAAATATTTTAGTGGATTGGCAATTCCTGAACACACGTTTCCCGGTCCTATTGAACCTATCAATTGGACACTATCGACCAATATAATCGAGGCCTCGTAATCCATCATCCACATAAGTAAAAATGTCTGGGCTCCATACCATGACACCACTTCTAGCTAGAAAGAAACGTGTGCACTCCCTGCGTTCCCTTATCCCGTTTCTGACTCCTACCGGGGTGTGAGGCTCGCGAAGTAGCGCTATACACAAAGCTACGCCTATACAGGCCTTGCTTTGATCATCAATCACAAGGCTCTTCTTTTCAACAAAAGCCTTGATCATTTGCATCTTGGCATGTCACATTGGCAATCCACGCCATGCGATCAATAACTATCAATATATAACCTCTGAGCTCATGCGTCTCAGAGAAGGGTGTTAAGCAAGAGAATAAATTCTCCGCCACCAAACAGACATATATTAAACAAAAATCAATTTACATATAATGAATTCCAATATCAGACACACATCCATTTATAAGTTCGTTCTGGGTCTGAACGAAACCGGAGATACCTTATTCCTCGTCCCGTATGTCCAATAGGGAAGAGAGTGCTCGCTTACCTGGGCAATCAACAAGTATGTCCGGACAACTACCACTTTAACCCTTTACTGGGAGCTACCCAATGTCGGGCATCAGTAGCCGTCCATTCGATGTGAAGATCGCCGGTCTTCAATCACCGTCTTCAATATCTTCGATTTAAATCATCGTATAATTATTTGAAATGAGATTGAACTTGGTCTTTTCAAATAATTCTAGCATATATATATAACTTAAATCATTTCATATCGTTAATATTATTTTATAACGATTTATTGCTATTTTTATTTATTTATAAAAATAGCCCATTTTAATTTAACAATGCTTCGGGTCAATAGGCTGTCCTGGCGTTATTTTTACCCAAATTTGATTTACACATTTCTCGAAATCTAACCGTTGGATTTTAATAAATTTTATACCATTGGAAAGATCTTCCCAAAGCGGTCCTAACGGTTCCAGTTTTGGGAAAATCGGCGGTCGGATCTTTCGATATAATCGTTTAAAGTTACGATTCCGAAACGCGAACTACCGCACGTGATTCGTTTAATTTTAATTTATATTTATATATAAAAAATTATATATAAAGATAATTCACTAGACGATTTCACTAACGTGTTTAACATGCCAAATAAAAGAATGTTTTATTTGCATAACATATCTACATGTTTATAATGTCAGATAAAAATGTATTTTATTTGCATTAATTCACTACATGTTTCTAATATCAAATAAAATATAATTTATTTACATGACATTGTTGCTAATGACAAATAAAAAGATAATTTTCATTATCATTATTTGTATTTCTATTTTTAGCTTTAACAAAATAAAAAGAAATATTTTTATTTGTATATAGTTTCAATATATAACATGACACATAATTTTTTTTTATTTTAATTTGCATACAAATTCTAATGTATAACTTAATGATGAAAATGTCTCTATAATTTGTATACAAATTCTAATGTATAACTTGACGATAAAAATGTCACTTAAATTTATACATAAATTCAAATGTGTATTTTGACAATAAAAATGTCACTTAAATTTGTACACAATTTCTAAGTCTAACAATAGTTGATTTTTTTTATTTGTCGACCATTCTATTTCAGCAACACAAATAAGAATGACATTTCTATTTTGTTGACAATTCCAGTTCCACAAAACGATTAAAAATGATTCTTTCATTTTTTTTTTTTTTGGCAATTCTATTTCAATAAAATAATTAAAAGTTATTCTTCCATTTTTGTTGACAATTGTATTTCAAAAAAATGATTAAAAATGATTTATTCATTTTTGTTGACAATTCTATTTCAACAAAATGAATAAAATTGATAACTTCATATTGTTAACAATTCTAATTTAACAAAATTAATAAAGATGATATTTCATATTGTTAACAATTCTAATTTAACAAAATGAATAAACGTGATATTTCATATTGTTAACAATTCTAATTTAACAAAATGAATATACGTGATATCCCATATTGTTAACAATTCTAATTTAACAAAATGAATAAAGGTGATATTTCATATTATTAACAATTCTAATTTAACAAATGAATAAAGGTGATATTTCATATTGTTAACAATTCTAATTTAATAAAATGAATAAAGGTGATATTTCATATTGTTAACAATTCTAATTTAACAAAATGAATAGAGGCGATATTTTATATTGTTAACAATTCTAATTGTAACAAAATGAATATTTTGGTTGTAACACATATCTAATTAACAAAAATGTAATTTTTGTTTTAACTCAAATCTAATTAAAAAAAATGTAATTTTTGTTTTAACTCAAATCTAATTAAAAAAAATGTAATTTTTTTTCTAACTCAAATCTAATTAACAAAAATGTAATTTTTGTTTTAACTCAAATCTAATTAACAAAAATGTAATTTTGTTTTAACGCAAATCTAATTAACAAAAATGTAATTTTTGTTTTAACTCAAATCTAATTAACAAAAATGTAAATTTTGTTTTAACTTAAATCTAATTAACAAAAATGTAATTATTGTTTTAACTCAAATCTAATTAACAAAAATGTAATTTTTATTTTCAACCATTATATTTTGACAAAAATGACAATTTTGTTTCAAATATTATAATTTGACAAAAATGACAATTTTGTTTCAATAATTTTATTTTGACAAAAATTGATATTCTTGTTTCAACTATTATAATTTGAAAAAAATGACAATATTGTTTCAACAATTTATTTTGACAAAATTGATATTCTTGTTTCAACTATTTTATTCAACAAAAATTGATATTTTTGTTTCAACTATTTTATTCAACAAAAATTGATATTTTTGTTTCACTATTTTGTTTCAACACAACAATCATCAAAACTTTAGATCAACATAAAAACATCAATCCCAGATCAAGTCACATATAACAATCAATAGAATTTAACAGCGTATTGGTAATACCACAATCACGATTAATTTATTTTAATTATATATAAAAAAAAATAGAATTCTTACAATGATTTAAATTCTGTATAATTCAGAACTGGATCTTCCCCAAAATCTGATTTGCTCCAAATTCGTTCTAGCCAGTTTGGAAATGTAGATCTCGGATTCACGATCCCAACGGTTCTGAAATTGTTCAATTCTATATTCGTATGAATAAGATATGAATTTATTTAGGTTGATAATGTTTTTAAATTAATTAATTAAACATTTAAAAAGAAAATACCCTTCTTCTTCAATTAGAGACACAGGCCATCGATGTTCTAGTTTGTTCAAAACTAGGTCTCCCGATTACTTCCAAATCAAGAAGCGTTGGCACGATCAGATCGCACCACGACGGAGAGCACGGGAAGGCGCACCAGGGGGACCCCACGCAGCGGAGTTCGGTTGCGGCTACAGGGTGCGTGGCGGTGCAAACCCACTGACTTCGGGGTGTTGGTTCTCTTTCAATTTGCAACAAAAATTCGCAAACCCCATATGGATTTGAAGCTCACGAAGTGCTCTACAATAATGACTAAAGAAGTGAGAAGTTTTATTGTGTGGATTGAAGGAAATTAGAGGTGGAAGGATAGGCTATTCATGGCCATGGAATTCGAACGGTGGCGGCTACTGTAGATGTGTATTAGGGTTTAGTATTAAGGGTTAATGTATATTTATAATTAAATAATATTTAATTTCTAGTTTTGCAAATAAACCCATTAATTCTCAGTAACTCCAAATTCAACCCAACGAGAGTTGTTCCTAGCCAAATGTCCCCGTTACGGACACAGTGGGCTAGGTCCCGTCAGCCATATTGATTGTTTTTAGCTTGTTTTCTTTAATTTAAAATATAATTCATTTATTTATTTAATTCAGTCGTACATTTAAATTCACCAGGGCCACATACAGACTCCAAAAATTCCCGAAAAATAAATCTAGCTATGTTTTGACGATACGGTCGTAATAAAATTAATTTCATCGAATTTGGAGACCGTTTGAAAAATGGCCTTTTTAACGGTCGATTAAATTCAACAGAAATTATCGAACACATTTTAATTTACAACCCTCACATGTTAATTCCAAAAATTATGGAAAATTAAACTTAGCAATAATTTGACATTTCGGATCCGACAAAAATGGTTTCATCGAAAACGGAGGTCGTTTGTAAAATGACTATTTTTAATAGCTTTTATATTGTTTAAAAATGGAATTTTTAAATTCTAGAACATTTTCCAACAAAATTCTTTAAAATAAAAAATTTACCGGGTTGTTACAATCTCCCCCACTTAAAAAAAATTCGTCCCCGAAAAGGAAACAATATTAAAGTAGGAAACAAAACGGAAAATGCAAAATATTGTAAATGTACCTCAAAATAAGAGCTACTCGGAGATATCAACTCTGCACTTGGGATAAGCCTGTTTGATACTATCCTCAGTCTCCCATGTACAGTCTCTAGGATCCCCGCTCCACTGCACTTTGACTAAGTGGATCCTCTTGTTCCTCAGAACTCGGATCTCTTTGCCAACAATTTTCACTAGCTCCCTTCTCACTGCTATGCTGGGGGTAATCTCTAAATCCTGTTATGTTGCTTCCTCCACAACTAAGTCTGGATCATGTATATGCTTCTGGAGTTGAGACACATGGAATACATCATGCACCCCAGGCAAGCAGTCAGGCAATTGTACCCTATAAGCGAGAGTTCCAATCCTTTCAAGAATAGGAAATGGACCAATGAATCTCGATGCCAACTTCCTAGTCTTCTCAAAGCAAACTACTCCTCTCAATGGGGAAACCCTCAAGTATACATAATCACCCACAGAGAATTCTAAATCCCTTCTTCATGAGTTTGCATAGCTCTTCTGTCGGGTCTGAGCAGTCAGTAATCGCTTCTTAATCAAATCAACTTTATCTGAAGCTTCACGAATCATGTCGGGACCCAATACTAACTGTTTGCCTGGTTCCACCCAACATGCGGGAGATCTGCATGGCCTTCCATATAATGCTTCAAATGGCGACATTTGCAGGCTTGCTTGGTAACTGTTATTATAAGAGAACTCACAAATGCAAGTGATATTCCCATGACCCGCCAAAATCAAGAATGCATGCTTGCAGCAAGTCTTCAAGTATACGGTTCACCCTCTCAGTCTGGTCATTTGTCTGAGGATGATAAGGGGTGCTCAGATTCAACTTTGTCCCCAGCTCCTCTTGGAATGCTTCCCAGAATTTACTAGCAAATATCGGATTATAATCACTAATAATGCTACTGGGAACTCCATGTAGTCTGACAATCCCTCTGAAATACAGCTGCGCCAGACTTCGAGCCATTCTATTGTATCGAACATGAATAAAATGGGAGGTCTTTGTGAAACGATCTACAATCACCCATATACTGTCATTGCCTTTTCTGGTTCAGGGCAAGCCAGCAATGAAATCCGTAGAAATTTGATCCCACTTCCAACTTGGAACATCTAGCGGTTGCAACAATCCTGCAAGCTTCTGTTAATCGCTTTTAACTTGTTGGCAAGTGGAACATCTGCTAACATATTTGGAAATGTCTCTCTTCATAGTTCTCCACCAGAATGGGCGCTTGAGATCATGATACATCTTGCTCACCCCTGGATGAATGCTAAGCTTAGATTTGTGACATTCATCCATTACTTCCTTTTTGAGCTCAGGAACGTTCGGGACGCAAATTCGGCCTAACAGCCTTGGAACCCCCCTGTTGTTAATCTAGAAACTCGTGGGTTCGCCTTCCCGAACTCTTTTGCTAATTTTTTGAATAAATTCATCATTCTTCTGAGGAGAAGAGATCTTATCAACCAATGTAGGTGTTATGATGAGATTGGCGATGATAAGATTGGCAGCGACCGCTTTCTTCCTGTTGAGCACATCAGCTACAACATTGGCTTTCCCTGGAGTATACAAGATGTCCAGATCATAGGCCGTAAGAAATTCTAACCAACGTTGCTGCCTCAAATTCAAGTCCCTTTGGGTGAACAGATACTTCAAGGATTTATGACCTATATATAGTTCGAATTTCTCACCCAAAAGATAGCGCCTCCATATCTTTAAAGCAAACACGATGGCCAACAATTCAAGATCACGAGTAGGATATGTTTTCTCATGCGGCTTCAACTGACGGCTAGCATAAGCAACTACTTTGCCTCTCTGCATTAATACCGCACCAATACCTTCAATAGAAGCATATGTCCAGACTTTCAAATCTTGATTTCCATTAATAATGGTCAAAACGGGAGCAGTGGTCAACCTCAATTTCAGCTCTTGGAAAGCTGCCTCACATTCAGGTGTCCAAATAAACTTTGTATGCTTCTTGGTCAGCTTTGTCAATGGACAAGATAGCTTCGAAAAATCTTTAACAAATTTCCGATAATAGCCAGCCAATCCTAGGAAACTTCTGACTTCTGCAGGAGTGCTAGGCTGCTTCCAATCTGGAATGGCTGAGATCTTTCCTGGGTCTACTGAAATGCCTATCTTCGATACAATATGACCGAGGAACTTCACTTCTTCTTGCTAGAATATCCATTTAGAGAACTTGGCTTTCAACACATTCTTTCTCAGAATTTTCAAAACTTCTTTCAGATGCTTTTCATGCTCAGCAGTGGATTTAGAGAAGATTAAGATATCATCAATGAAAACCATCATGAATTTATTCAAGACATCGCGGAATACTCTGTTCATCAGATCGACAACGTAAGAAGGAGCGTTACATAAGCTGAATGGCATTACTAGCCACTCATAGAATAAGTCTGGACCTTTGAAAGATGTCAAAGGAACACACTCTTCAGCAATGCGCAATTGATGGAAACCTGTAACTAGGTCCATCCTAGAGAATACTTGCACTCCATTCAAGAGGTCTAATAGATCATCCATACGCGGCAATGGATATTTGTTTTTCAGCGTTTGCTTATTAAGGTCACGGTAATCCACACATAGTCTGAGTGTACCGTCTGACTTTGGGACAAACACCACTCCTGCACCCCAATTTGAGAAGCTAGGCCTGATCAGACCTTTCCACAAGAGCTGCTTCGTCTGATTGCTCAACTCTTCCTTTTCTTTCAGCGTCATCCTCTGAATAGCATGCACCACTGGCCTTGCATTCGAAACTAAGTCAATCCTGAAGTCAATTTCTCTTCGTTGAGGTAAGCTATCAACTTCTTCAAACACATCCGCATAATCTTTGACAACAGGAATATTCTCAATAGAAGTAGGAGTGACTTCTATAGAAGCCCAAAACTCTTTTCTATCAATTGCTGAGCCGTGGCATGGTACAGCAATAATATCTCCAAATTTGGTTTTAATTTTGACCATTCTTTCAGCGCATAGTACCTCAGCCTCATACTTTGTTAGCCAATCCAGTCCAAGTATGATATCATATCCGGAAAAACTCATAACGATCAAGTCAAAAGGGAACTGGTAATAAGAATAAGAATCAGGCACTCTACAATACTGATCGAGAATAAGAGAACCTCCTATCATACTATGGGCTCTAATCGATTCTTTAAGATTTCTTGGTTTTAGTTTTAACTTTTTAATTGAGTCACTAGAAATGAAACTTCGCGATGCACCAGTGTCAAACAATACTGTAATAGGAATGTTCTTAATAGTAAGGGTACCTCCTAAAACCTCAGGTTTACCTGCTCCCTCGAAAGAAGCTGGTGCAGCCGCTCCATCGTATACATGAGCCACCTCGGATTTCTTCAGCAATGGACAGTTTCTGATAAAATGCCCCGTCTTATGGTAGTTGAAGCACTCCTGAGCATCTCATTCCTCTTTGGTTTTTTGGAGCTCTACATTCGTAATCAAAGTGTCCCATCTTCGGGCAGTTAAAGCATCTCACCTTGGCCTTTTTACTTCCTTGAGGCTTGGCGGTTGAAGAGTTGCTCGCCTCCGGTTTCTTGTCAGACTACTTCCTCTTGTTGTTATTTTGATTCTTCTCCCGATCTTGCTGCGAATTCTTTCCATTTTCTTTATATCGGCAAGCCATCTCGACCACCTCATTAAATGGAAGCTTAATATGTGTTGTCACTCTGTTAAGATACTTCCTTGAAAGGCCATTAATGAATCTCTTATTCTTCTGAAATGGGTCCTGAATTAATTCAGGTGCATATTGTGAAAGCTCCTCAAATTTCCGCACATATTCAGAAACGGTCCTATCTCCTTGTTGCAAGTTAGCAAACTGATCGTGAAGACACTCGACTTCTTGCCGAGGAATGAATTTCTCGTTAAAGAGCTCCTTGAATTTTGTCCAAGACATGTAGGCATCAGTATCTCCAATTGTAACAGTCTCCCACCAATTTTGAGCCTCATCCTTCAATAGCCACGATGCCGTAAAGCGCTTACGGTGTTCTTAAAGTTCCAAGCCCCCAAATATCTTTTCGCATGTCTTGAGCCATACTTGAGCTTCCATCACTGTCTCTCGGCCTATGAACGACACACCACCCAAATTCCTGAACTTCTTAGCTACTTTGTCCAGGTCAAAAGGTTGTGGGGGTGGAGGAGTTGGTGGTGCTACTGCCTCGGGATTGGGCTGATCCTAAGCAATGGGGGTTTCACCCCTTCCCGGTCCTTTGGCCCCGCCTCTGGCTCCGCCTCTCGCCCTTGTGCTCATTTTCAGTCAGTTCTGTACCATCAAGGAAAGATTCAGACCAACAGAAATGATAATTTTTTTTAGGAAAGGTAAAAGTAAAGGACATATGGAAAGATGATGATGTAATGACTGATTAATATGTGCTATTCTGCTGTGCTCATTCTAGGACATTACTAATCCTATCTCTAATGAGCTACTCACCTTAGAATACTGCTGATTCTATCTAGACGAATTGTTTTAAATTTGTTATACTCCGAAGCTAAGGTTAACCATTAGCTCTGATACCAACTGTGATAACCCCAAACTACCTTTGTACGAAAGCAAGGATAATCATTGGAATATAACATATTTATAACAACAGCAGATCTCTGATAACAGCATAACACATAAATCATAGCAGCGGAAATAGAAATGTCATCAACATCACAACATCAGAACATCAGAGTGGCATAGTTACAGGATACAACTTAGCATACAGAAAGTCTCAGCAAATAGAAATAGGTCTAAAACACCATTAAGTACAACGTAGATAAATGATGTCTAAAATGTCTCAAATGGAAATTAAAGATAGAAATGATCTTCGTCTTCCTTCCATAAGCATATTCAAATCCAGCACATTTCCAAAATAACCTGAACCTGTCAGTTGGCTGCCCATGTGGAAAAAAAGGCACCTGATTTTTGCAAAGTGAAACAAACTATGAGTCAGTCATGGGACTGGTATGAGAAATCTTTCCTAACTTATCTAACAATACGACTAATAACAGGACCACGCCGCTAACGCAGAACGGGTTTACTCCATTGGATTGCCAGTGCATAAATTAAATAAATTTTTATTCAAAACAACGCAATGCTTTTTAGAAAAATGAAATCATTACAAGACTCAAGTCTCCTCACACAATGCAACGCAAACCGGAGGATAGAGTTTTACCATATAATGATCAAACATGCTTGATACATATAAAATAATATTTAATATTATTATTAGTGTCTAATCAGTTTAAAATACTGTCAAAGTAAATGTACCAATCCCAGACGGCATAGCTACCATATACTATGTCGTATATAGGTTTACAATCAAAACAGTAATGTCATATTCGAAATTGGGTTTCCATCATGAGTCAAGGCTAGGGACGATCTACTTACCGATTCGAGACACTCTAGCAAATGTCTCAGGATCATACCTACGGGCAACCCTTAGATCCTGCAGGGTCGGTCCACAAATACTTTAGTGGATTGGCAATTCCTGAACACACGTTTCCCGGTCCTATTGAACCTATCAATTGGCCACTATCGACCAATATAACCGAGGCCTCGTAATCCATCACCCATATAAGTAAAAATGTCTGTGCTCCATACCATGACATCACTTCTAGCTAGAAAGAAACGTGTGCACTCCCTGCGTTCCCTTATCCCGTTTCTGACTCCTACCGGGGTGTGAGGCTCGTGAAGTAGCGCTATACACAAAACTACGCCTAAACAGGCCATGCATTGATCATCAACCACAAGGCTCTGCTTTTCAACAAAAGCCTCGATCATTTGCATCTTGGCATGTCACATTGACAATCCACGCCATGCGATCAATAACCATCAATATATAACCTATGAGCTCATGCATCTAAGAGAAAGGTGTTAAGCAAGATAATAAATTCTCCGCCACCAAACATATATACATTAAACAGAAATCAATTTACATATAACGAATTCTAATGTTAGACACACATCCATTTACAAGTCCATTCTGGGTCTGAACGAAACCGGAGACACCTTATTCCTCGTCCCGTATGTCCAATACGGAAGAGAGGTGCTTGTTTACCCGGGCAATCAACAAGTACGTCCGGACAACTACCACTTTAACCCTTTACTGGGAGCTACCCAATGTCGGGCATCAGTAGTCATCCATTCGATGTGAAGATCGCCAGTCTTCAATCACCATCTTCAATATCTTTGATTTAAATCATCGTATAATTATTTGAAATGAGATTGAACTCGGTCTTTTCAAATAATTCTCGCATGTATATAATTTAAATCATTTTATATCATTAATATTATTTTATAACGATTTATTGCTATTTTTATTTATTTATAAAAATAGTCCATTTTAATTTAACGACGCTTCGGGTCAATAGGCGGTCCTGGCGTTGTTTTTACCCAAATTTGATTTACATATATCTCAAAATCTAACCGTTGGATTTTAATAAAATTTATACCATTAGAAAGATCTTCCCAAAGCGATCCTAACGGTTCTAGTTTTGGGAAAATCCTACAGTCGGATCTTTCGGTATAATCGTTTAAAGTTATGATTCCGAAACGCGAACTACCGCGTGCGATTCGTTTAATTTTAATTTATATTTATATATATAAAGATAAATCACTAGATGATTTCACTAACGTGTTTAACATGCCAAATAAAAGAATGTTTTATTTGCATAACATATCTACATGTTTATAATGTCAGAGAAAAATGTATTTTATTTGCATGAATTCACCACATGTTTCTAATGTCAAATAAAATGTAATTTATTTACATGGCATTGTTGCTAATGACAAATAAAAAGATAATTTTCATTATCATTATCATTATTTGTATTTCTATTTTTAACTTTAACAAAATAAAAAGAAATGTTTTTATTTGTATATAGTTTCAATATATAACATGACACATAAAAATGTTTATTTTAATTTGAATACAAATTCTAATGTATAACTTAACGATGAAAATGTCTCTTTAATTTGTGTACAAATTCCAATGTATAACTTGACGATAAATGAAACACCCCACCTCCGTTAGGGTCACTCTCAAAGGGAATGCCCTAATTTTGGTGGAGGTTTATAAGTACAAGTCACAGATATACAAGACAGATATAAGAACACATATTTGTAAACAGCGGAAGAATAACAAACTTTTATTTCACAAAGTCAAATACGTGTTACAACAACATCCTTTCCAAAAACATAACATAACACTTTCATAATCTGTCTTGAGTACATTATTTAAAGAAGCATAAATAAAACATAAATAAACTGCAAAATCCCCATAGTGGATTGTCCAAAGCCATAGTTCAAAACAGGAAAGTCCAAGCAATACATTTCTCTTCTTCAAGCTGGATGTTAAGGTTGGTCAAGCTGTTGTGTTCCCTCCCTGTGGACCTGGGGGGGGGGGGGAAACGGAAGAAAGAAGACGAAAGAAAAGTAGAGTCAGACATAAAGCCTGAGTAAGTCTAGTACTATTTTGTCTATGAATAAAGAGCTGGGTATGATAAGTATAAACAAGAAGTGGGCATGCACTATAAAACTTGGTTAAGTTGTCTAGGGTCGAATATACTATCGTACCCCATGTTGATCTCTGAACCCATATAAACTAGTTTCCAACTGGCACCCCACAATCAGGGTGATGTAAACCATTCTTGTGATGATCGGCTCCTACTCGCATAGTTACATGTGTCTTACGGCCCCCGATGTTGTAGTTACCTATGCTGGTCCCACCATGGGGTGTATCAAGTCCCATAGTGGCAACCCGACACAACCTTAGAGTGCACAGGTATGCTACTGGTGTCCAGTGCCTTATTTTTCTGCACCGGAGTGTGTGCATGCCCGCACTCCGTTAGAACCTACACTGCTACACCACCGCCGTCGATTTGACCTCTTACAATATGCCCAGTAATCGTGCCCCACCCTGCCTAGTTTCAGGGTATCCTGATACACCTTTTAGGGTTACTGCTGAAAAGGGTCCCCCGTTACTAGGTTTTCTATCTCTAGCCAACATGCTAAGTTGGTTAAGTGTTTCCTACCTAACTCCCACCAGTCCGTTTAGTTTAGCATGTTCCATTTTGATTAAGTCTTTAGTTCACTTAATCCTAACAATCCTGACTCAGCCTTAATTGTCTTATTAAGGCCCTGACCTCTCACATTAGACAGGTATTGTTGTGGCTGCCTGTTGCCGGTTGGTTCCGGGCAGTCTTACGCCACAACTCAGTCTAACCTCGGGTCCTTGCTGGGCTCCATGTTTCACCTCCCACATTGGATAGGTATTGTTGTGACTACTGGACAGCCGGGCGGTTCCGGGCAGGTTTACATCACAACTCAATCCAACCTCGGGTTAAACACATCGTATTTTCTACATTTACATATTTTGTCATTCCTCTTTATTTCTTATATGTAAATATTTGCGGCCCATTATTAAGTTAATGGTGTAAAGGTTACACCAATCATGGGCCCAACCCATACTTGAATTTGGGCCCTTCTATTTTATATTTTCATTCATTAGTAATTTTAACCCAACGTTATTTTCCCCCGTTTTACACGTCCGTTTATATATATTGGGCTTAGCCTTTTAAAGCCCAATTTAGCCATGCGAAAAGGGGAGGCTTAAAGCGTGATTACATACACAAAGAGGGGAAGGTGAGCGCATGAACTTGCATATGACGTTGGAAATACATAATAGAAACTGGTGTACTTGCATATATATACTTTGGTCATAAAGCATAGGTGACATGAACCAAACCATGTAAACTTAAGATAAGAATCTAAATTAGGTGTCACATAGTCTTAACTACAACATAGACCTATGTTCTCATTTAGGCATAAACATAAACAAGTCATGTTCATAAGGTTTCTTCATGTTTACAAAGGGGATACTTTGTTACTAACACAAAAGCATAGTTCAACTTATTCATGGTTTAAGTCTAATCACATAACGATGGTATAAATATACTTATGCATAAATATTCCTAATCATGGTGTTTGCTTTAAACTTGCAAAAAGGGATTTTTTTGAGTCTAACCTAGCCATGTCTCACATATGTCATCATATAATTCTTGTAAACAAGATAGACTTAATCATGGATTTCAATTATGCCAAATATCATTCATAGCCTAGCCATATTCATAAGTTTGCAAAAGCATGACTTAATACATGGATTATGGTGTCAAAATTCCAACATAGTTTCATATGAACTATAACAACCAAACTTGTTTCAATTACTTGCAAAATGATTTATGCACAAAAATATACATCATGATGACATAATAACAAAGCCCCAAACTTGCATGAATTTCAATCAACTACATACATGTAGCTTCAACATAGATTACATAATTTGCGCAATATTCCCAAACGTATACTTGCATAGAACTACCGCATGTAGTTCTTTATAATGAATAACATAATTTTGCACAAATATGAATTACTTTATTATCCCAATTCAAGCATACAAATCAACACAGTTGTTTATTCATACCAAAGTAATACTCTACTTACAATGGTGCGATGAATTCTCTAATTTAGGGATTGAAGACGCAAATTCCTTTGTTGAATTGATTTGCTTAGGTTGCTTGAATTGCTTTAGGCTTTAGAACTTTCCTCCTAATTCTCTCTCTAGTTGGCGGCTATTCTTAGTCGTTCCTCAGCGACATGGCGGCTATGTTCTTAATTTTGAATGAATAGATTAGGGTTTAGTCTAGGGTTGTTTATATAGAGGTTAGGAACTGATTAGGACCCTTGATGTTGCTTGGATTGATCATAGCCATTCATTAGATAGAGAGATCAATTAGAACCCGCCACCTAGCCCTAATGACAAAGCAGACCACAGAGAATCGGCCAAACACAGACCTGGCCAGCCAGGTTGACTGGGCTCGACCAGGTCGACACCCCTGTCGACAGGGCTGTCGACAGCCCTGTCGACATGGGTAGCCCAGGTCGACAGCCCAGTCGACCTGGGTGGCCTAGGCGGGTGTTTATCCGCCCTGGCCCATTGGGCCTGATTTTTAATGATTTTATTCTGTTTGAATTTTTAAATTTAATTCAAAACTTCCGAAGGCCGTATCTTCTTCATACGGACTCCGTTTTTCGAAAACTCGGACTCTATTTCGCGTATTTTTCTGAGACGAACGCAATGGCGTATCCCATTTCCCTTAGTTCTTTGATTTCAGATTAATTATGCTTTAATTTGTTAATTTCACAGTTATAGAATTTTCGGGGTGTTACATTCTCCCCCACTTAAAAGGATTTCGTCCCCGAAATCTTCAAGTTAGGAGGAATGTATATCCTAACATCCAATCATCCATTTACTCACCCATCAAGCACGAGCATCCATTGTCCTTAAAAGACTTCTAATGCTTCATGGTCATATGCGAAGTGTGTGTGTACATGTACTTATCTAATGCAAAATCAGGCGGTCTACTGATTCAGTTGACCTCCTTAATGCGAATTATGTAAGTGCCATGAATCCATTATGTATGCAAATTTTCCTATTCTTGATTCTACATGAGTGGACAATCATTCAATACAAATGCAACATCCACATGACAACACATTAATGTTCAACCATATACGAATGCAAACATATATGCATATGCAATATGAAGTGACTGAGCCGATCTAAAACCTAGATTGTGTGTGTATATGCAACCACGAGCAACCACTAGCAATCACTTGCAACCATCATCCATAACATGTTTCAAATACATGTTTCAATCCAAAGGGTCTCTACCTAAAAGATAAGGTCGAGGAAATATACCTAAAAAGATAGATAAAAGCGCAACTTAAGGAAAAAGAAAGATCAAGGATGTACCCTCGAACAGAAAAGGGTAGGGAGTACGTATTCTAGCTTCAGTTTCCCAAGTCGCGTCTCCCTCGGCGTCGCTCCACTGAACTTTGACGAGCTTGACTTTGCGGTTGCGTAGCTTCTTCACTTCCGTTCCTAAGATGCGGGTTGGAACTTTTCTTATGGTTGCTTCGCGTTCCACTTCGGCCTCTTCTAGGATATTTGGCTCTACCACTTCGGCTGACTCCATCCAATCTTTCGGGTAGCTCTAATCTATAGGACATTTTTTTTTCCAATTGTTCCTATCTAAAGGTATAGTCGAATGATAGAAGCAGGTAAAAACTTTGTGCCCATTAGGCAATGTCAAAACTGAAAACCTATGCCACATATATATTGATTAGGAGAAGAACTCTCTAAGCATCAGCCCCGAAGACCGAAATCAACATCAGACTGACACCCAAAGAGTTACTCAACCCAACCACCATATATTATTCTAGGAAACTAAGCATGATGGACTCCTTTTAGGTCATAAGGGAGTCCCTTCCTAAGACCAATCTATATCCTATAAAACCCAAAAACTTTAGTCAAACCAATGAACACCCTCGAGCCCCAACATGTGTTACTAACAGATGAGTCATACTCCCTATGGGGTTTGCAATAGAAATTGGATTAAGAATAGGACCGAGAGGATATACACAAAAGATGGCATGCAAGTGAGCTTTACAGGAAGAGAGGGATCAAGGATATACTCTTAAGAAGAGATACGATGCACGAATCTAGTCTTCAATCTTCTAAGTCGTACTTCCTTGAGCTTAACTCCATTATGCTTTGTCTGCCTTTAACTTCACAATTTCGTAGTTTCTAATCCTTGTTTCCAAAATATGAGTTGGAACCCTTGCCTCTCGTTCCTTTTTCACTTATTCTCCTTCTAGTATACTTGGCTCAAGCATAACTGCGTACTCATAGTTCCATTCAAGCTCTCCAAAATTCATTAGTGAATCTTGGATCTTGTTCACTTACTAGAAGGTATTCCACATAGATGAATTATCTCTTGAAAATAAACAAATGTCAACTATGTTGCCAAATGTACTTACTAAGGCGATTCTTTACAACTCATGCATCAGCGAAATGAACCTTCAGCCACCCTTAGCTGATGAAAACCGGTCGCTAAATCGAGTTGGGAGAAAACAGACGCTCCTACAAGCTGGTCAAATAAATCGTCGATTCTAGGGAGAGGGTGCCTATTCTTTTTCGTTAGCTTGTTGAGCTCCCTATAGTCAACACATAGGCGGAGTGAACCATCCGCCTTTGTAGCGAACACCACCGGAGCGCCCCATTCTGAAATGCTCCTCCTAATGAACCCCTTTTCTAGAAGCTCTTTAATCTGTTTACTGAGCTCTTTCCTTTCTCGTGGAGCCATATGTCTAACGGGTAACGCAACGGGCTTTGCATTATCTACAAGGTATATGCGGAAATCTATTTCCCGCTTCGGAGGCAAGCCCTTCACCTCTTCAAAGACATCCGGATATTCCCGGACCACTCTAACTGATTGCAAGTTTTCAATAGAGGCATCTAGCGATTCAAGATAACTAAGCATAACCGCATGCGAGGGATTACAAGAAATTTCCAAAGTATTACCGAGCTGGGTTAGGAGCCTAACAACCCTTTTCTCACAATCAAGGATGGCCCCATTACTGGATAGCCAATCCATGCCCAAAATCAAACCATACCCCGAAAAGCCCAAAACAAAGGCACTACATTGAAATTCTACACTTAGAATAGAAATTTTCAATCCCACATAGATCATAGATAAATGAGCTGGGCCCCCAATTGGGTTTGAAACAATTAAGGGGTCCTCTACCAAACTAGTTTTTAGGTGCAGAGATTCTACTAGAGCAGACGAGATAAAGGAGTGTGATGCGCCAGAATCAAATAAAGTGCGAACGGGGTGATCATAAAGATAAACTACACTTTCTACAGAAGTATTTATACCTCGCTGTTGCAGAGGTGGCGCTTCTAGCACATGGACCTGTGCCCCTGGGGTGGATCCAGCCCTCTGCCTCTGTCCTCGTTTCTTTGGGCAGTCCTTAGCCCTATGGCCCGTCTCACCGCAAGAAAAGCACCCACCATTCTCCTTGGCCTTCTTTTTCCGGCAGTCCTTTACTAAGTGCCCCACTTTGCCACAGAAATTACACGTCCTCTTCTCTTTGTTGCCTTCCCCGCCTTTTTTAAAGTCTGTCTTCTTAGGCTGCAAGCCCTCTTTCTTCCCTTGAGAGCTTTCTGCCTTTGTCTCCTTCTTGCCCTTATCCTCTTCATTCAGCAATGCCATTTGCACCAATCTTTCATACGTGGCTCCCATGGGTATATGGGTCATGGCCAAACTGTGTAATGGCTCATTTAACCCTTTGACGAAACGGAGAGCCTTCTTGTGCGGGGTGTTGACTAGGTCAAGCCCAAACCTAGCCAGCTCATCAAACTGATTCACATACTCTCTGACTGTCTTGTCCCCTTGCTTAAGAAATAAGAATTTTTCCAACTGCAAACTTCTTTCCGCATCTGAGAGAAATTTGGTCTCAAACCTTGCCCTAAAGTCCTCCCATGTCTCCACTGGTCTTTCAGCATTAGTGACTTCCCACCAGTAGGAAGCCTCGCCCTTCAATAGCCATACCGCCAGTTGTACTTTTTGCCTATCTTCTACCTCAAAGATGATGAATAGGTCCTCTGTTTCTTTCAGCCAATTTCTAGCTGCTACGAAGGACTCAGTTCCATGGAAATCCCTTCCTCCCATTGCTTTAAAATCTGTACATATCTTAGCAAACGTGTTTCCCCGAGGAGGAGGTGGAGGAAAAGGTGCCGCTGCGGCTGGATGATTTCCTTCTGCTGGGGGAGGAGGAATGGTAGGACCTGGCTGAGTGGCCCTTGCTTCTAAGAACCGTCTAAACCAACCAGGTATTGGTACCCCTTCTGGCAAGTTAAGATCTTCCGACATGCTGAAACAAAAAGGATAGATTCAAAACGAAGGATAAGAGATAGTACCTATGGCTTTGGGGTGTGGACTTTGCCTTTTTAAAAAATGCTTCTTTAAATTTCCTTTTTGAAAATAATTTTTCAAAACTTTTTATCTTATCTGGTAAACCTATGCTCTGATACCAAGTGAAACACCCCACCTCCGTTAGGGTCACTCTCAAAGGGAATGCCCTAATTTTGGTGGAGGTTTATAAGTACAAGTCACAGATATACAAGACAGATATAAGAACACATATTTGTAAACAGCGGAAGAATAACAAACTTTTATTTCACAAAGTCAAATACGTGTTACAACAACATCCTTTCCAAAAACATAACATAACACTTTCATAATCTGTCTTGAGTACATTATTTAAAGAAGCATAAATAAAACATAGATAAACTGCAAAAGCCCCATAGTGGATTGTCCAAAGCCATAGTTCAAAACAGGAAAGTCCAAGCAATACATTTCTCTTCTTCAAGCTGGATGTTAAGGTTGGTCAAGCTGTTGTGTTCCCTCCCTGTGGACCGGGGGGGGGAACGGAAGAAAGAAGACGAAAGAAAAGTAGAGTCAGACATAAAGCCTGAGTAAGTCTAGTACTATTTTGTCTATGAATAAAGAGCTGGGTATGATAAGTATAAACAAGAAGTGGGCATGCACTATAAAACTTGGTTAAGTTGTCTAGGGTCGAATATACTATCGTACCCCATGTTGATCTCTGAACCCATATAAACTAGTTTCCAACTGGCACCCCACAATCAGGGTGATGTAATCCATTCTTGTGATGATCGGCTCCTACTCGCATAGTTACATGTGTCTTACGGCCCCCGATGTTGTAGTTACCTATACTGGTCCCACCATGGGGTGTATCAAGTCCCATAGTGGCAACCCGACACAACCTTAGAGTGCACAGGTATGCTACTGGTGTCCAGTGCCTTATTTTTCTGCACCGGAGTGTGTGCACGCCCGCACTCCGTTAGAACCTACACTGCTACACCACCGCCGTCGATTTGACCTCTTACAATCAGCCCAGTAATCGTGCCCCACCCTGCCTAGTTTCAGGGTATCCTGATACACCTTTAGGGTTACTGCTGAAAAGGGTCCCCCGTTACTAGGTTTTCTATCTCTAGCCAACATGCTAAGTTGGTTAAGTGTTTCCTACCTAACCCCCACCAGTCCGTTTAGTTTAGCATGTTCCATTTTGATTAAGTCTTTAGTTCACTTAATCCTAACAATCCTGACTCAGCCTTAATTGTCTTATTAAGGCCCTGACCTCTCACATTAGACAGGTATTGTTGTGGCTGCATGTTGCCGGTTGGTTCCGGGCAGTCTTACGCCACAACTCAGTCTAACCTCGGGTCCTTGCTGGGCTCCATGTTTCACCTCCCACATTGGATAGGTATTGTTGTGACTACTGGACAGCCGGGCGGTTCCGGGCAGGTTTACATCACAACTCAATCCAACCTCGGGTTAAACACATCGTATTTTCTACATTTACATATTTTGTCATTCCTCTTTATTTCTTATATGTAAATATTTGCGACCCATTATTAAGTTAATGGTGTAAAGGTTACACCAATCATGGGCCCAACCCATACTTGAATTTAGGCCCTTCTATTTTATATTTTCATTCATTAGTAATTTTAACCCAACGTTATTTTCCCCCGTTTTACACGTCCGTTTATATATATTGGGCTTAGCCTTTTAAAGCCCAATTTAGCCATGCGAAAAGGGGAGGCTTAAAGCGTGATTACATACACAAAGAGGGGAAGGTGAGCGCATGAACTTGCATATGACGTTGGAAATACATAATAGAAACTGGTGTACTTGCATATATATACTTTGGTCATAAAGCATAGGTGACATGAACCAAACCATGTAAACTTAAGATAAGAATCTAAATTAGGTGTCACATAGTCTTAACTACAACATAGACCTATGTTCTCATTTAGGCATAAACATAAACAAGTCATGTTCATAAGGTTTCTTCATGTTTACAAAGGGGATACTTTGTTACTAACACAAAAGCATAGTTCAACTTATTCATGGTTTAAGTCTAATCACATAACGATGGTATAAATATACTTATGCATAAATATTCCTAATCATGGTGTTTGCTTTAAACTTGCAAAAAGGGATTTTTTTTTTTCTAACCTAGCCATGTCTCACATATGTCATCATATAATTCTTGTAAACAAGATAGACTTAATCATGGATTTCAATTATGCCAAATATCATTCATAGCCTAGCCATATTCATAAGTTTGCAAAAGCATGACTTAATACATGGATTATGGTGTCAAAATTCCAACATAGTTTCATATGAACTATAACAACCAAACTTGTTTCAATTACTTGCAAAATGATTTATGCACAAAAATATACATCATGATGACATAATAACAAAGCCCCAAACTTGCATGAATTTCAATCAACTACATACATGTAGCTTCAACATAGATTACATAATTTGCGCAATATTCCCAAACGTATACTTGCATAGAACTACCGCATGTAGTTCTTTATAATGAATAACATAATTTTGCACAAATATGAATTGCTTTATTATCCCAATTCAAGCATACAAATCAACACAGTTGTTTATTCATACCAAAGTAATACTCTACTTACAATGGTGCGATGAATTCTCTAATTTAGGGATTGAAGACGCAAATTCCTTTGTTGAATTGATTTGCTTAGGTTGCTTGAATTGCTTTAGGCTTTAGAACTTTCCTCCTAATTCTCTCTCTAGTTGGCGGCTATTCTTAGTCGTTCCTCAGCGACATGGCGGCTATGTTCTTAATTTTGAATGAATAGATTAGGGTTTAGTCTAGGGTTGTTTATATAGAGGTTAGGAACTGATTAGGACCCTTGATGTTGCTTGGATTGATCATAGCCATTCATTAGATAGAGAGACCAATTAGAACCCGCCACCTAGCCCTAATGACAAAGCAGACCACAGAGAATCGGCCAAACACAGACCTGGCCAGCCAGGTTGACTGGGCTCGACCAGGTCGACACCCCTGTCGACAGCCCTGTCGACATGGGTAGCCCAGGTCGACAGCCCAGTCGACCTGGGTGGCCTAGGCGGGTGTTTATCCGCCCTGGCCCATTGGGCCTGATTTTTAATGATTTTATTCTGTTTGAATTTTTAAATTTAATTCAAAACTTCCGAAGGCCATATCTTCTTCATACGGACTCCGTTTTTCGAAAACTCGGACTCTATTTCGCGTATTTTTCCGAGACGAACGCAATGGCGTATCCCGTTTAACTTAGTTCTTTGATTTCAGATTAATTATGCTTTAATTTGTTAATTTCACAGTTATAGAATTTTCGGGGTGTTACAATAAAAATGTCACTTAAATTTATATACAAATTCTAATATGTATTTTGACGATAAAAATGTCACTTAAATTTGTACACAATTTCTAAGTCTAACAATAATTGATATTTTTATTTGTCAACCATTCTATTTCAACAACACAAATGAGAATGACATTTCTATTTTGTTGACAATTCCATTTCCACAAAATGATTAAAAATGATTCTTTCATTTTTGTTGACAATTGTATTTCAACAAAATGAATAAAAGCGATTCATCCATTTTTGTTGACAATTCTATTTCAACAAAATGATTAAAAATGATTTATTCAATTTTGTTGACAACTCTATTTCAACAAAATGAATAAAAATGATAACTTCATAATGTTAACAATTTTAGTTTAACAATATGAATAAAGGTGATATCTCATATTGTTAACAATTCTAATTTAACAAAATGAATAAAGGTGATATTTCATATTGTTAACAATTCTAATTTAACAAAATGAATAAAGGTGATATTTCATATTGTTAACAATTCTAATTTAACAAAATGAATAAAGGTGACATTTCATATTGTTAACAATTCTAATCTAACAAAATGAATAAAGGTGATACCTCATATTGTTAACAATTCTAATTTAACAAAATGAATAAAGGTGATATTTCATATTGTTAACAATTCTAATTTAACAAAATGAATAAAGGTGATATTTCATATTGTTAACAATTCGAATTTAACAAAATGAATAAAGGCGTTATTTCATATTGTTAACAATTCCAATTTAACAAAATGAATAAAGGTGATATTTCATATTGTTAACAATTCTAATTTTAACAAAATGAATATTTTTGTTGTAACACAAATCTATTTAAAAAAATGAAATTTTTGTTTTAACTCAAATCTAATTAACAAAAATGTAATTTTTGTTTTAACTCAAATCCAATTAACAAAAATGTAATTTTGTTTTAACTCAAATCTAATTAACAAAAATGTAATTTTTGTTTTAACTCAAATCTAATTAACAAAAATGTAAATTTTGTTTTAACTCAAATCTAATTAACAAAAATGTAATTTTTGTTTTAACTCAAATCTAATTTAGCAAAAGTGTAACTTTTGCTTTCAACCAATATATTTTGACAAAAATGACAATTTTGTTTCAACTGTTATAATTTGACAAAATAGACAATTTTGTTTCAACAATTTTATTTTGATAAAAATTGATATTCTTGTTTCAACTATTGTAATTTGACAAAAATGGCAATTTTGTTTCAATAATTTTATTTTGACAAAATTTGATATTTTTATTTCAACTATTTTATTCAAGAAAAATTGATATTTTTGTTTCACTATTTTGTTTCAACACAACAATCATCAGATCAATAGATCTACATAACAACATCAATCCCAGATCAAATGACGTATAACAATCAATAGAATTTAAGTATTGGTAATACCACAATCATGATTAATTAATTTTAATTATATATAAAAAATAATAGAATTCTCATATTGATTTAAATTCTGTATCATTTAGAATTGGATCTTCCCGGAAATCTGATTTGCTCCAAATTTGTTCTAGTCAGTCCTGAAATGTAGATCTCGGATTCACGATCCCAACGGTTCTGAAATTGTTCAATTCTGTATTCGTATGAATAAGATATGAATTTATTTAGGTTGTGTTTTTAAATTAATTAATTAAATAAATTGAAAAGAAAATACCCTTCTTCTTCAAATAGAAACACAGGTTGTCGATGTTCTAGTTTGTTCAAAACTAGGTCTCCCGATTACATCCAAATCAAGAAGCGTTGGCACGATCAGATCGCACCACGACAGAGAGCACGGGAAGCTGATCCAGGGGGGACCCCACGCGGCGGAGTTCGGTTGCGGCTACAGGGGTGCGCAGCAGTGCAAACCCGCTGACTTCGGGGTGCTGGTTCTCTTCCAATTTGCAACGAAAATTTGCAAACCTCGTATGGATTTGAAGCTCACGAAGTGCTCTACAATAATGTCTAAAGGAGTGGGAAGTTTTATTGTGTGGATTAAAGGAAATTAGAGGTGGAAGGATCGGCTGTTCATGGCCATGGAATTCGAACGGTGGCGGCTACTGTAGATGTGTATTAGGGTTTAGTATAAAGGGATAATACATATTTATAATAAAATAATATATAATTTCTAGTTTTGCAAATAAACCCATTAATTCTCAGTAGCTCCAAATTCAGCCCAACGAGAGTTGTTCCTAGCCAAATGCCCCCGTTCTAGACACAATAGGCTAGGTCCCATCGGCCCAATTAATCGTTTTCAGCTTGTTTTCTTTAATTTAAAGTATAATTCATTTATTTATTTAATTCGGTCGTACATTTAAATTCACCCGGGCCACATACGGACTCCAAAAATTCTCAAAAAATAAATCTAGCTATGTTTTGACGATATGGTCCTAACAAAATTAATTTCATCGAATTTGGAGACCGTTTGAAAAATGGCCTTTTTAACAGTCGATTAAATTCAATAGAAATTGTCGAACACATTTTAATTTACCATGCTCACATATTAATTCCAAAAATTATGGAAAATTAAACTTAGCAATAATTTGACATTCCGGATCCGACAAAAATGGTTTCGTCGAAAATGGAGGTCGTTTGTAAAATGACTATTTTTAATAGCTTTTATATTATTTAAAAATGGAATTTTTAAATTCTGGCACATTTTCCAACCAAATTCCTTAAAATAAAATTTTTAAATTGGTACTGATTTTCCAGATTGTTACATGCAAGAAGCTCAATAATATTAATTTCAACTAGAAAAGATTAGACGCAAATCCAGCAAGAAACATGAGAGATATATGATCAAAAAGTTGAAGGTAGAACAAGAATTCACTGTAAACATAAAAGCGTAGTTTTATGTTTTTAGAGATGATGTCTTTACATGGAAACATATTAAAACACACAGATAACATCATCAGCACACTGTATAAACTAGAAGGTGAGGTTTACTCACCAATTTAGCTTGAAGCGACGATTTTTGTAGCTTCTTGAAGCAAAAGATGGGAGTTTGTAGCCTTGGAGAAGCTTTAGACACTTGAAATCGATGTTACTGTGCAATAGAGAATAAATACACAGCGAACAAAACTTCTCAAATATAAGATAAAATGAAATAGATTCATGTTTTGATGTTGATCACCTATAGATTTTAGATTATTAAGATATTATCATCTTTTGATTAAGTTTTGAAGCTTTCAATTTGAGGATTGAAAGGAAACTAAAATTTCCCTTTTCTCCTCAAATTTTGTTTCAGTTGAGAAGAAGAACAAATACGTTCCTTTTTCTTCTAGATAACTCTTTTGCTAATCTAATTAGGGTGTGGGATTAATTAAGGATCCAATTAGGCTTAAGGTAATTAGATTAGGCCTTACTACACACTTAAACCCCTAACTAAAACTATATTACCCTATTTTAACATATTATGACACAATTTAGTATTGCTTAGCCATATTACATAAACATGTTAAGAATATTTTAAAATTTAACGTTTGAAATATTTTACGTGAATTTATGAATTTAAGTTAAAGTCAGTTTAATGAAACTGTTGCTTGAGAAAACATATAAACTTTATTAAGATTTAATATTCAAAGCTAAAATTTAATTTAAACTAAATTTTATTATGTAAACTAATTTAATATAATATAACTTAATTTAATATATTAAATTTGTTTTTAAATGTTTGATATTAGTACAAAATATATATTTTGGCAAAGCCGACCAGTTTTTAAAGTGACCACAAACACTTATTATTATAACAAATAATAATTACAAATATTACAGATGATTGGCGGATTACCAACCAACTACGTCGGTTTTTAAGGAAAATCGTCCACCACAATCGGTTATTAAGGTGAACCGTCCACCATCACTCTATCTAGATTACAACATTGAAGCTAGACTATATTATCTAGACTACAAAAATGACCTGAAACTCCATACAGGGAGACTGACATATTACATGACATTTTCGCACAAGGAAGAGAGCATTACAAATTGAATTGCAATCAACTCTTAATAGACACTATATAAACATATAAAAACACCATGAACAGTGCAAGTACAATAGCTTAACAGTGATTAACATTTTAGTACAACCAAAAAAGTAATTCGTAACACTGGGAATTCGAATAAGTGACAAGGTAGGCTGCACATGACAGCTCCATAGATGTGATCGACCATACAGCTACAACAAACTTTAGTGTTGGAGAATGGAGTTTTGATGACAACAAACTTATTTCGATTATCATTGATTATAAAATATATGCTAAACACTTTTTTTTTTTGAAAATTGGTATATTTATTTAAGGCTTTTTCCAGCCCAAAAGGGGATACACGTTACAGAAATTGACAACGCATCATACTCACGCACAAACATTAAAAGAGAACAGACTGTTCTACTTTCACTCAAAACATTCCTCAAATTACTCGAGTTGCCCTAAATGGCTTTAAATGTCGGCGGCGGCGCTCCACAGCAATTCGATGATGATTTCATGGCGGATAATGGTTTTCAACTTCAGTACAAAGTACCCGCCTACCCTCTCGATCCAGATTTCCACTTGCAGACTGTAATTCTACCGCGCCTGACGTGAGTCTTCTTCTTCTTGTCTTCTCAATTAGATTAATTTCTAACTCAATTAGTTTGCTTAATTCCTCCACTGATCTCTGTTTACTTTGAAATGCTCTTCGATTTCGCTCTTTCCAAATCCACCATACTGAAGATACCAAGCCAACACTGCCATTTTCACGTACAGAGTTTACACCCGTTCTACTCTCACTCAGGTTTGCAATAATTGTTTGGAGATTATCATCATAATTGCCCAAGTTTAGATTACGTTTAACGCGAATTATGTTCAGTACTTTGTGTAATTGCAGTTGAAAAATAAATGATTGTGGGATTCCTCCTGAGTATTACACAGAACACAGTCACTATTATCTAATATACCCCATTTTCTCAATCTGTGTTTAGTTGGCAATCGATGCATCGATGCTTTATAAATTGTAAAAGACTGTTTGGGAGGTATGATTCTGTTCCATATAACATCATGCCAATTTGTTCTCGTTTGTCTACTTCTGCATGCATTCCAAGCATTCTTGATAGAGAACTCGTTGCCTAATTTCCACCTCCAAATATCGAACTCTCTGTCAATGTACAGAGGAGTATATTCGATTTGTCTTTTTTGGTCTTCCGTACATGGTATACCTTCACATGCCCATCTACATTCTTGAATGATGTGATTCACTTTTAATTTAGGACAACCGTAAGCAGAAAAGGTGTCCCAACCCCAAATATCTATTAAAGATTTCCCATTGATCCAAGGATCTCTCCATAAATCAGTTTCATTTCCATTGGCAAACTCTTTCTCACAACAGCTAGCAAGTTTGTTTCTTATTCGTAAAATAGCTTTCCATGTAGTAGAAGCATTGTTATCGCTGACCATAGTCCAGAAGTTGTCTTTAATATATCTCCTTCTCATCCATCTAGCCCACAAGCCATTATCAGCAATAAATTTCCATCCTTGCTTCAAAGTAAATGCCTCTCTCATGTCTGTAATTTTACGTAGTCCAACCCCACCTTCTTCTTTGGGTCTGCATTGCTAAACACTTTTTGTATAATATATATATATATAGACACATATATCCAGGAATTATATACAGGAAATATTACTGGAGACTGTACAGCTATAAAGATGATAGAGATTCAAAGATCAGAGAAATTTCAAGACTCATGAGTAATCAAGATTTCAAGAAGTTCAAGATTTCAAGAGTTCAAGATTAATATAGTTATAGAGTCTAGATTTTGTAAGACTCTAAATAGCACTCCAGGTTCAAATTCAAATTCTAATTTTCAAATTCTGATTTTCAATTCTATCCTCAATCCTCTCTATTTTATTTTTTTTATTTGTTTCAATTTTTATTCTTCTTTGTTTTCAAACTTATGTTATATATATATTTATATACTTTATATTTATATTCGTATACTTTATATTTATATAGTTTAAAACCTTATAATTTTATAAATATATTTATATAGTTTAAATTTATGTTTTCATATGTTTTTGTATCATATAATATTAATTTACAACACTATATTTTTACTCAATAATTTCCAGAATTGTTTTCATATTGAAACACTTGAAAAATGCTTTGAAAAACAAAAATATACAAGGGTATGTCGACATACCAAAAACACCATGTCGACATACAGCTGTCACTTTTTCCAATTTTGAAAGGAAGTGTCTTTTCACTATTTGAAACGATTCAAAACCGTTGCAACCTTTCGTACTCTACAAAAAAGGGGTTAAAACTGAATTTTGTATCATCTCTTCTTCTCTAACTTCATCCTCTTTCTCTACACCATTATTCTTAATCATTTTTATGGTTTTTACACTTATGCTCTACCGAATTTAGTTCCGTTTTGATCAAACTTATACTCTCTACACTCTCTACTTTCTGAATCAAGTTCTATTGAAGAGTTATAGGGCTGTTTGTAATTGTTTGAATTGGGTAAAAGTTGTTTGGTTGAGTAAAAGAGGAATCAGTGTTTTCCTTGTAGCCTTGAAATCAGGGAAGTAGGAATCGGTGTGTCCTTGTAGCCGTGAAATCAGGGAAGTAGGAATCGGTGTGTCCTTGTAGCCGTGAAATCAGGGAAGTAGGAATTGGTGTGTCAAATCAAGGAAGTAGGAATCGGTGTGTCCTTGTAGCCGTGAAATCAGGGAAGTAGGAATTAGTGTGTCCTTGTAGCCGAGAAATCAAGGAGGTTGTACTTGACTATTGGAAAGAGTAATAAAACTCTGCGCAATCCAGCGTTGTGCGGGATTGGACGTAAGAGAAATCCGAACCAGTATAAAATCCTGTGTTTTTTTTCATTTCTGCATCTTTATTTTTGTTTATTTTGCATTTGTGTTTGAATCTGTGTCTGTGATTGTGTTTGTGGTGTTTGATTCATCATGTAGTTCACATCAGTTTTAGATTTTGTTTAAATTCTTACAAACACTATTCACCCCCCTCTAGTGTTTACTTTGCCTTAACGATCCATTCCACATTCCCTAACAATTGGCTTCGGAGCAAGGTCATTCAAAAAGTTCATAATCTGATTTTTGAAATTTTGGTAAAATGGCAAATTTTGGAATTTCTGTTAATACTAGTGTCAATTCATGCATTGTATCAATGTTGAAAGAGTCTGCATATAATAATTTTAAAGTAGCTTGTAATCTAATGAAATATTGTTCAATTCAGAAAAGAATGAGTTTTATGGCTTTTGAAAATTCAAAAGTTAATAAGATGGGTAAACTATCCACTGGCAATTCAAATTCTGAAAAGATGGCCGTTGGGAATTCAAATCTTGAACTGGTGTGTTACATGGCTGTTGAAAATTCAAATACTGGAAAGTAATTGGTGGATATGAAAATGGAAAAATGGATACTGAATAGTGGATGTTCGAGACATATGACTGGAAATCCAGAACTACTCAACAATCTGAAATATGAAGACGGTGGAATGGTAAACTTCGGAGATAATTCTAAAGGATATATCATTGGAATCGGCAATGTCGGTAATTCTGAAACTCTTACTATTTCTGATGTTTTAATAGTTAGGAATTTAAAACACAACTTGCTAAGTATAAGTCAACTTTGCGATATAGGTTATAAAATAAATTTTGAAAAGAATAAATGTTTCATATAAGATAAGAATTCAGAAGTCATATTCAAAGGAGGTAGAAAGAAAAATATTTATATATTAAGTATGAAAATATCCAGCGATAATTTATGTCTTATGGCGAATACAGGTGATCCCTGGACCTGGCATAAGAGATTCGGTCATACGAATTTCAAACACATCTCTAGTATTCCTAAATTAGAATCAGTTAGAGGATTACCCAAAATTAAATTTAAAGTTAATAACTTATGTGATGCTTGTCAATTCGGAAAATTAAAGAAGAGTTCATTTAGATCAAAAGAAGAAATTACCACTTCAAAACCATTAGAGTTAATACATATGGATTTATTTGGTCCGTCCCAAGTTCAATCAATAAATCATAACAAATATGTGTATGTAATAGTTGACAATTTTTCTAGACGTACTTGGACTTTGTTTCTTAAAAGTAAAAGTGATGCTTTCGATCAATTTAAAAAAATTTCTAAAAGGATTCAAAATTTATTGCCACTAAAAATTAAAATAATAAGTAGTGATCATGGCGGACTCAAAAATGAGAGTTTCGAAAAATATTGTAATAAAAAGGGAATAATCCACAAATTTTCAATTCCAAGAACTCCTCAACAAAACGGAGTAGTTGAACATAAAAATAGAACGATACAAGAATGTGTAAGAACTATGTTATCTGATAGTAATTTACCAAGGAATTTTTGGGCTAAGGCAGTTGCAACAGCTTGCTATATTATTAATAGATTTCAATTAGACCTTTAACTCATAAAACACTATATGAACTTTTGTATAACAAGAAACCAAAAGTATCAAATTTTAAATATTTGGAAGTAAATGTTTTATACTGTAATGTCTCGATTTTTAGCGACTTTGTTAAATAATAAATATTGATGAGTAATTAAAATAAAGTGGAATGAAATAAAAATTTATAAACAAACTAAAAAAACAAATTATAATTATGTGTAAATATATAAGTGTATGTATGCACTATTAATGTGTATATTTAGTTATATTTTAACTTGAAAACATTGTATAATTGCGATGAAAACCTTAGACATACACATGGAGGTATAGATAGGTTAATATATGTGTACACTAATATTACATATATTCTGTTATGCTTTAAACATGAATTCAAAGTAATAACTTTGCAACAAAGAAAACAAAAAATTTAAACTTACACTTAAAATCATAAATCCTAACATACATATAAATGTTGAAATATTAATTGCTTTGGAGTTAGAAACAAACTTCAGTTTGGAAACGACCATAGACAACAAAAAGGGGAAACATCATCACAGGAAAACATGATTATCCAAGAATGGTCAAGAACAACTATTTATGAACATTGAACAAAACCTGTTCGATAAAATGCTTTAGTAAAATAGCAATGGGAAAATACTCATGTAACAAACAAACAAAGGAAGCCAAAGTCAATAAACCTTAAATGTGATTTAACACCCGCAATAGTGGCTGCGAAGACAAACCATTTCCCTAAAACTAGCAATACAAACTTTCATGTATAAAAATGCTTTTAAAACAAAATATCATTCAGTAGAAAATCTGTTTTTATGTCAAAAAAAATCCAAAGAGCCTTGTGAACATTCGAATCATTTAATAAGGCATGGATGGATGCTTCTAGAAGAAAAGGATAGGACAGGAAATCAAGTAAAAATCTAGTATTTAATATACATATTAGCCACAATAGTGTTCCGGGAAAAAGAGGAAGTCTAAGCTAAGTATACTGTAAGATTAAATATTAAAGAAATGGATTTTTTAATATTTGAACTTAGCTATAAAAAACACCAGAGCTTCCATATGTCTCACGCATACAATCGAAAACAAGTAATCATATAGCAGAAGAACAGAGGATAGTTAGAGCAGCAGAGAGAAGAGCTAACAGGTAAGTAAACTACAATATTTAGTTATTTATTTTACATATTATGATTACGGATGTACACTTGAATGTATGTTTAATGAGATATTGAGTTAACCTTACATCTGTGGCAACCTGGAAGTAAAATGCCTAAAACAAATATTGAGCATTTATGAGTAAATTCCTTTCTACCCTGTTTTCTTAATAAAGATTGTTATGTTTACCCATGACTGCATAGATACATATGAATTATATAAATGGATCTTGCTGATTTTAATGATTGAAACCTACTAATATTCTTTGGGTAATACTGCATGGGAATTTAACAAACACTTAAACTCAATTTCAATTGTGTGATGAACTCGAAAATATGTATTTAGTCATCATTATCAACATTAGAATCAAACAAACACTTAAAACTATGATATTACTCAGATAGTAAACCACAATGATGTTAAGGACTGGGCTAATAAGTAGTGTGTGTGCAATTGTCATTTATTACATACCTTAAGGGAAAGAGATCTTGAACGAGAGGTGGATTGAAGCGCAGTTGTGTGGGTATGTGGATCAAAATGAAGTGCATCTGTGGATATTGCTAACTTGTATATATATGAGTTCATATACATACATTCATACGCAAAAGCAAGAAAAACAGGGGTTGCATGAAATGTTTAAACGGAAATAAAGCATTGGGTGGAGACGTGAGTAGGAGGTAGGCATATTCGAATAAAGCAGTGGGTTATGGGGAGTTTTGAATGGGTATTGTGTAAGAAGAGCCGACAAAGGACATGGTACATGAATGGGTAAGTGGAAGGACATCAGGTGTGATGGTCCGAAAATCCATACTAATTTGAGCTTACCAATATCCTACACATTCAACTCAAAGTATACGAAAATTCAGATCATTAATAGAAAGAATTTAGAGGATGAGATAGAAAAGATAGAACTAATAGAATTGAAGAAGAAGAATACCACTGAACAAAATCAGAGTAAACACGAATCTCACAGCAGAATGAATAAATTGTATTATAACATAACTTTGAAATACAAAATCTGAATTTGTACTTACATATCATATCAGAGTATAACTCATATACATCATAGCGGATTAATCTCTAATTAACTCATGGTGAAGTCTCTTGCTCCGAGCTCCTCCAAGTGAATCTGTAAAATCCTGAAACACTTGACTTCCTGTACAAATTTGGGCACCCAAGAGTTTTAGGGAAAACAAAAAAAATAAACTCTGGGTCAGTCATGGGACTGGTGTGAGTAAATTCCAACTATATCGTTTAACTTTGAAAATCCTTTTGAAACAAAAGGATAATAGTAAGACCGGCCCACACATAAACATGGACGGGTTTTACCTTACTATAACCCAAGATATTTTGATACCAAAATCTAGTGATATTATAATAATGTCTAATCAAGTAAATAACCAAATAGCAGAACGCTCGCAACTCACGCTCCACATATATATAGTATAAAATCATAAACTGCAGGGCACTTATTGGAGAATGGATTCCAACAGACAAGGTATGGGAGCACCTTCCGATCAATGTACTCTAGAGGGTATACACTGGGGTTCAACAAGAACGTCTTGCAACCCGGCCACACATGACCGCCCACTCATTTAGCTTGAGTGTAGCGAATATATTATCACCCACAGTTGTTGGCCATCCAACCGTAATCCGAAGATACAGAATCGAACAAGAAGAACAAATATGAATTTTCTCTAGATCAATGACAATACACCCTGCTTGGGGATGTCCCAACTAGCCATGCTGCCTAGCCCAACTTTTGTTACTTCCTGGTTGTGAGGCTAGAAGCTACGTCTATCTTCAGCACATCTGATCACTATTCACTTTGAATGCCACATCGTCAAACCCGTCAATTCACTAATCGATTTCCAAAAATATCACGAGTATAAAAAGCTAAGAGGGACGAATTCCTCCGCCACCAGACGTAATACCTTTAAGAGATCAATAATACGTTATTGTTAGGTGTACTCTGTCAGACACTCATCCTTACAAGTTGTCTTGGGACTGGACAAACAGAAAGCACCATTCTGGAATAGACGACCCTTGCATTTCACTCCGTCTTCAATTGTCTTCAGCATAATCTAATTCGCAGCGCTTAGCCTATACGGAGTGGTTTTCGAATAATATATCCAACCGGTCTCTCCGTATTGGCAACGATAGTCAAAACACTTCGATAGTCGGTTATTTAACTATCGAAGTAAAAACAAACATCCATTCTACTATTCAACTAACATCATACAATCATGGGCACTTCTATTCAACATTCGTTTTTATTATTTGAATTTCCATATCTTACCAGATATTTCTCAAACCCCGTTTTAGCCCTTCACATTTCTTGGAAAACATTTCCAGTTATTATAAACTTTATTCTCCCATATTTCAAAAAATATACATTATTAACGTTCGAAACATTTCCATTCTTTTTACATTCTTTATTTTCTACGCTTGGATAATATACCCTATCTACATTGGAAAATATTTCTAACTCATTATAAACATTTTAATCTACCAATGTTCTCTTTTAAAATGTTATTCACTTTAAAATGTGAATATCATTTCTATTATAGAAATCTAAACACCTTTATCAAATAATTCATTATTCAAGTAATAAATATCGTTATCTTGTTTACCGAAATCTCTTTCATAAATTATATTCCCATTCCACTTTATAAACTCTATTTCTAAGTCAACTTCTTGTTGAATCAATATCTAGTTTATAACTAAATATTGATTTCATATACTATTATAATTCATTGGTTTAAACTAAATATTAACTAGCCTATCCGATTATAATTCCTAAAAATAATTCATTCGACATCGTCGAATTATGGTTCCAATTCCTAATAGTGTGACTTAGTTCTAATCATATTCCAAACATCGGCATGATGTTATCGTTTCCTGAAACGATTTTCTAATTCTCTTTTTGACTCATTCTCATATTTCTTTGAACCAACATCGTTACTTATTACTTTAGACTAAGTGGATTTCAAACCAAACTGTTTCATTCCCTAGGAAGTGCTGCTATATATAAAAATCACGCTGAAGTTTGGTTAACAGTGTTAATTTATCGTTACAGTTCAAAACTTGTCATACGCTGTAATATTCTCCTTTATAACTAATCTCGACATAACAGTCACGTTTAAGCCTAGTCAACAGCGTTATTTTATCGTTATAGTTCAAAGACTTGCAATACGTTATTATATTTACTTTATAAAATACCAGTTTATAATAGAACTTCTATTATAATTTAAACTTTGCTTAAATTATAAAAATATAATTTTCTTCGTTGATTTTCCTGACAGCCAATCAACTTCTAAACAAAAATGGGTTTATGGTCGACTATTGCTATTTTCTTACTCGATATCGTCTATTTATTAAATCAACATTACGTTGAATTTCCATTCAACATGGTTCAAATAGTGCATATATAAAACAAACAGTACATATAAATATTGAGGAATCCGGTTGGATTCCTCCAACCGGTTTCCTCCATCCACTGATATTTTTCAACACAATTAACACTAATTCCATATTATGGAATATTATAATCGATCAGTATCCAGTCAATGATGTGTATATATGCAACGATATATATATATATAATTTGACCAATTTAACTGTAGTTTACATAAACGACCATCACACAGCATTCAACCAATATTAAAATATAGTTATAATGGTTTAAAATAGATCAGAGTTAGTGAATTTACTCATCTTTGCGCGTTAATCGTTAAATAACGATTGGCGTCGATCGATAGATCTGAGCAGGCATTTTTTTCTACTATACTTCACCACCATTTCGATCTCCATTCAGATCATGTTCGAACCCTCCGTTCCAGATATAGAACCCGCCTCATACCTTCTCTCGGCCCATTGCTAAAATAGCCCGCAATATACGAAGTATAATTTCCCCCTCTCTACAAAAACATACAACCCTCCTGTTTTAAATGCTCAGCGCCATGTACATTGTACACCGTCCCACCCTATTCACGTTTCTTTTATATATATATATATATATATATGTAAATAATATATGGGATTGCTCTTTTTATCTCGGCCCACCATTTCACCTGCCAAACCCGTATACCACAGTTCCTTCTCTTTGCCCTTCCAGATTTGATTCCATGTATCCCATTTAGATCCTCCCATGCACTCAAGAAATTTCCACTACAAATGACCATTTTCGGATCGTTGAAACACTCACTCCAGTTTTCCACTCTTCTATTTTTATTCTTATTTATAAATCTTGGGCCTCTCATTTAAAAATCAGCCCACAAATGAATTCACGGACCCAAAAACATGACCAGCGTCCTCATCTACTCTCAAACTGATTTCGCTCTAGTCAATGTACCATGTTATTTCGCCTCCGGCCCTCCACAGATCTGACGTGAGCGGTGAGCCATCCTCCCCTATTCCCGCACACCCGTGCCTTCCTTGAATCCTTCTGGAAACTCCACGTTCTTCTTATATGATCTCTCCCTTTCCAGAATAATGACGTCCCCCTTCTACTTCCAACCACACAGAACTGACACCCTTTTTGTATACCAGACCACACATGAGTTTTCCACTCGTAATATACACAGCCACCAATTTTCGTGTTTTGAACTGCTCGTCCTCCCCATCACATGCCATTGTCCTTGCTCCCATTCCACGCAGGTCTGCTCGACTCCAGAAAATTCTGCCGCTACAATTTTATCCCCTCCTTGCATGTCCATTTCCGTGCATACCCCATTCACTGTTCCACCATGCTGTATACTCCACGTTTAAGCTGCAACTATCATCTTCTTTCTATTTTCCAGTGTCTGTGTTTCGAGATCGACCTTCAACGATGGACCAGACTTCGCTGATAGCTCCTGCTTGTATAAAATGCACCCAGGCTACATCCGGCATCTGCTCTGCCCTCTCTTCACCGTGCATGAATACCCAATCCATAAATACATGCAGGCAACTTCTATCACCATGTGTCCAACGTAACCCCTTCACTTTTCTATAATTTACCATTTTCGAAAGCTTACTGCTCTTGTTCCTCGTTTCATGCTACTCACGAACCGCCTCTTCTCAACTGTACTGCCGCCTTATCTCCCTCTCCACATCAGTTTTTCATGAACACTCCTTTTCCACAAAAGAATATCCGCAAGCCTGCTTATTTACACAACATAGTATACCCAAACTTTCCATACAATCCCACATCTTTTCAATAATGAACAGTTGCGCTATTATATATTTAAACTGCAAAAACAAACTGGAAACTTCAAAAATATCACCACTGGGAATTGAACCCGTCCCATTACAGAAGCATGCCAAGCGCCAATAACAATGTCACTCCATGCACTTCCTTGAAATCCCCAGTATTACACCATCCCTGTAGCATTTTCTTTATTCCGCAACAGCACACTAATGAGGAGAGAAAAATACCCCACCTGCTGTTAAATTTCAAATATTAAATTAATGAAATATTAATTAAGGGCTCAGGTATTGTTTGGTATTAGATGAACACTTGTTTTTCTTCGATAGTTAAATCATCGACTATCGAAACACTTGTTTTTCTTTGATAGTTAAATCACCGACTATCAAAGTTTAAACCATTTTAACGTTGTTAATATGGAGAGACCGGTTGGATTATTATCCAAAGAACCACTTCGTATTGGCATAAGCATTGCGAACCCAGCATGTTGAATATATTGAAGACGGAGTAAAGTGCAAGGGCTGTTGTATAAGTCCTAGGTAGAGATTGCCTATGATGAACTCTTGGGTGTCTAATTTTGTATGGGCAGTCAAGTAGTTCAGGATTTACAGATTTATCTAAAGTAGCTTGGAGCAGGAGGCTTCAGCGTTATCTAGTTATTGTTATTTCCGCTGTGTTGTAGGTTGTACTCTGATAGTGATACTCTGATAATTTTATGTTATACAGTTGAAATGTTGTATTTCAAAAGTTATGATATATTATATTTTGTTCCGCAGCGATGTGGGATTCGGTGTTGTTATTTCTGTTCTTCTTCTACCTTTTTCTTCTAAAAAATGATTCATATTTTCATGATATTTGGGTTGGATGTATGATGTATGTAGTCAACTCTGATATTACGGATTTGCGGGCCATTACAAGATCCATCTTCCGAACATATTCATCAACCACCATCTTTTCACAAGACCTTCACCAATTTCTACCCAGATAACCAGCGTGATTTCCAAGCAAATACCGCCACACTTCACCATCTTACCACTCACTGCTCGTCCACGGAAGCCAGTCATCCGCAATGCCACAACACATCCATAAACCATCGCCACCCTCTTCATACTATCTTTCATCACAGCAACAATCCATCACGTAAACTCCAACTACAGCACCATCATCACCCTCACCATATTTCGGACCAAACCCGAAGTCAACATCTTCACAAAACCACCTACTACTTCATCGCAAAATATCAAACAGGCCCCCAGCCAAAATCTCATCTGCAACTTTAGAAAGTACCACAATATCCATTCTAACACCAATTGAACTCCACGTTCATCACCACGTTGATAATGTGCAGCCTCATCATCACAGATTCGAACTCCGATCATCACGGATATAAACCCACGACTCTGCCTTCTGACCATCTCAAAACCAAAGCACACCATCCCTCAATCCAAATTCGTTCACACCACATATCACCTCATCGTGAATCTGCTACAAACCCTGTTCACACCGTCCTCTCTCACCACAAACCCATCTCATCTTCAAAGAATCAAACCACCCTCCATACGCAAGCTTCACAAATCAACTCTACGCCACATCAACACATTTGCCACAAGCTATTCACCTACACCCGATCAACCTCATCCGCTACTGTCACTAATTACCCCCAATCCGCAAAAAGCCCTGCACCAAAGCGCCAAATCGAATCGCTTCAAACACCTGTAACTCGATTTAGAGAAGCCAATTGGAAAGCCTGACTTTCGATTTTATTTTAATCGACTTCGAGGAAAAGATAAAGAAAAAAGGGGTGCGTGATCTTCTTCTTCTGTTGGGGTTGTATTCTTTTTGGGTTTTGAGGAATAATTGATTCTTGTACCAGCTGTGGGTTCTGAACAGAAAAAAAGGAGACGGGTTGCGTTTGATTTAAGGAAAATAAGGGTGTAGTTTTTCAGTGACTTGTTCTTTTGGAATTATCTGTTTCCATTCTTTGGATTGTGTGCTTGACTTTTGTGCCAACCTTACTTTCGTTGAGTGCGAGCCTTAGTATGGCGTTAATTTAAAGTGTTGAGCCTAGTTGTCTTGTTTATTAAGCTTAGTTCCTTTTTTTCTTTCAAGATTAGTTTTCATTTTTTTTAGTGCTAAATTTTATTTTTTTGGTTGTCTAGTCAATTTCTTTTTAGTTTTTGTCTTAATTTTAACTCAGCTTTTTTCTTCTTTTCCTTTAATTTTTTTTTCTTTTCAAAAAAAAAAGAGGTGAGATCTCCAAAAACAAATCAAAGGATCAAAGGAAAAACAGTCAAGCCAAGAAACAAGGGTTCGGAGGTCGAACGAAGCAAACAGTAAAATCTCATAGCACTGGACGGACTAACATACCCCAGTATAAAATTTTCTAAACTCTACAGGTTTTGTAGCTATTTAATTTTTTTTTATAGAAATTGCTTGTAAAAGTATTCTGCAGGGGCAGCGGCCTGCTTGTACAATATTTTAAATTTCTGCAGTTATTATTGTTTGATTTTTGTGGTTGACTGATATTTCCATAACTGAAATCTTCATTCTCATTGTTTTCAACAATAAAAATAGACGTTGCAAAATAATATAATTGAAAATTGGTGCTTTGTGAAGTTGATTGTCTTGTATAATTGGATCGCGGATATATAGTAGTTCAACTTATTGAACTATTAGCAAAAGAGGTTGCATACTACCCGTAAAACATTGATCGTATCCCTTAGTATTTATGCTATATGTAAACGGCCATAAGATCCTCTTCCCCTTCTAATTGAGTCAGTTAATTAATAGAGCACAACTTAGTATTTTATACTATTTTGAAGTGAGAATATTTTATGTCTTGTCTTGGCTTCATTAAAATGTATGATTCAATCCCTTAGAGAATTGTGTTATAATAACCTGAGAAGACGTTCCCTAGAAGAGTATGAGTATGAATTACAACTCATGAGGAAAAATTTTCCGAAATTTCGTGAGCCCAATGCCAACAATTTTCAAAATTTTCCAACTGACCAACATTTTCAAAATCATAGAAATGATCGAAATTGTGATTTCAATTCAAAGTTCAATAATTTCGATTATGGGCCACATCCACATCAATATGGGGTTGTAAACCAAAATTTTCAAAATTATAGCCCATATCAACATCTTGAAAATAACCAAAATTGCAATTTTTCCACGAATTTTAATAGTTTTGGTTACGAACATAATTTTTACAATCAAAATGATTTCCAGTATCATTGTCATTTTTCTGAAAATCTAAACAACCACCACACTATAAATAATGTTGATCGTGAAATTGATGTGGACTATAATTTTGAGAATCAAAGAATCCAGAATGAGACCTCTCCGATCAACGATTTTGAGGAATATAATCTTAACATTCTTAGAGAGAGGGGAAAAAGGCTAGACGAAAATATGGGTGAATTTCTTTGTTTAATGACAACTTTTGCAAAATAACACGACCAACAAAACCAAATTCGCACATGTGATGAATCAGAAAACAATCCATTCTTTACTAATAGTGAAAATTTTCAAATAACAACTTTGGAAATTGAGAATAATGATCTAAATGAAGTTATTAAAAATCCAATAAATGATTTGGACTTGGATTCTTTTCAATAAAAGATTTAAGCTCAGATTCTGATCTTTCTCTTTCAGACTACGAGAAACTTGAAATTTAGAAGTTGAACATAATAAAAATGTTAAATTTTTCAAAAACTCAAAATTGGAGAAGGATTTTAATGAACATGAATTTTTTGGGTTGTATGAGGAAGAAGTAGATTCAGGTCACGAGTTCGAAAATTTTAACTTTGAGAAAACTTCCAACGAATTTGAAGTTGTCAGGATCTGAAATATGTTGTCCAGTAATGAAATTGAGAATTGTGATCACATAGTCTTGAACAACACTCGGAATTTAAATTTCACGATTGCAACTGAGTTTATATACGATCACAAATTTTTGGACAATTACACTGATAAATTTGTGGAACACATGAATCATTTTGGAAACATTATTTCTGTAGGAAAACTTCGGGTTAGGATGACATAGGACATTTATCTACTGGACTTAAATCTAGGTATAAATATTAGATGGTCTTCAAAAACCTTTTCTTATTAGAAAATATGTCTAGACATAGTGGGAATGGGATTCATCGGGCTAGCCAAGTGTGGGGGAAAAAGTTGGTGGCATTCTTTGCATCACAAACACATATATCATTGTACATATTATCCATTCTTACATATTGTTAGATTGCATTTCATTCTACAAATAATTTTGCATCTCATCCATCTTTGGGTGCTATCTTTCACATTTAGAAAACGTGTTTACAGTGTGGACACTGTTTAGTTCTAGTGTGGAGGGAGTCTGCATTGCATCCTTTTATTTTTCTTTAATTTTTCTTTCTTTCTTTTCGTATAGGACCATCATGCATTTTAGATCGTAGTAACATGCCATTTATTTTGAAACATGACTCATTTTAGAATGACACAATAAAATAAATTAACAATTGTTAGTCAGTTGATAGTATTTTTTCTCTCAACTAAGATCGAATAAGAAATATAATGAAAAGTTGAATTTTGAGGGATATTAGTGTAACCGATACATAGGGAGATTCTTAGGTGATGGCCATGAAGTTTATTCTAAACTGTAGTCTTTGTTTAATGAGTGGAGGACTTAAAATACTTATATTGGCTTTTTCAATCTTTAAAACTAAGTTGTGTTAAGCTGAATTCGCGTAACTCTCTCTTGTTCTTATATTTTCAATAATAATAATAATAATCCAAGGGTATCCAGCATTTCTTGTAAAACTAACTTTGGTGTGCAAACCGCCAAGCTCTATCTGACATGTTGTTGACAAAGTCAGCGTCGGTATATCTTGGTCTCATTTTATGAGTTGGACACCTATGGATTACCGACATCTTGTTGACAAAGTCAGCGTCGATCTGCACAATCCACAAAGCTCTGTCACAACTCTCCGTCAGTCTGCAATGCAGTGCATGGGTGGTATACCTTGGTCTTTAAGTTAGGTGTATGTAATTAATTATAAAGCTTTACTTTTATAGAGATAATTGAGAATAAGAAATGATGCCCAAACACTTCTTGATCTTATTGATTTGACTAGCCATACACAAGGAATTAGAATACCACTTTACAAATTGTGACAAGCAAACTAAGAATTTATTTTATGGCTGCTCTATGTTATCGGTCGAACCAACTGGCCAAACTAAAGTTTAAACATTTAAAACTTGAATTATGTTGAAAATTTATGATAGGTTGAGGTATCTAAAATACAATCAATTGATTAGAAATTATTAACTTAATTTGTTGTACCGTTTTTCTAAAACAAGTTGTGTTTCCATTTTTTTGTTTTCATTTGCATATGTCCATTACATTCATGTAGTTGCATTAGAATCATAACATACTGCATTTGGATTTTGTGGGTAGTATCCGCTGAAAACCCACACGAGACACCACTCGTCCTGCTAGGGACACCTAGGGGTTTAACGGCTTGTTGCATACGCTCAATGCAATAGTGTTTCCTACGGAAGCGTGACCTATCTAGTTTAGTTTTTCATTTTTTACTCGAGGATGAGTAAAAGATAAGTGTGGGGGTAAAAATGTGTTTATTTTGAGCTCTTATATCTTATCTTTTGTATATAAACAAATATTACTTAGGTATTATTTTGTCATTTCTACAGATATGCCGACTTAGCCACATGCAGTCAGAAAATATAACAATAGAGATCAAATTGTTGTATATTTACATATGAAGACTTGATGATGAAGATCTCACATCCAGTTGCTTTTTGGACAAGAAAATATTTAGCAGAAAATGCTATGCATATCACAAATTAATGGAAAATTACCAAGGAAGCAAGAATAAAAGAAGAAAGGCCCAATTTTAATAGAATTAACTAAGACCCATTTGTGATTGTATTAGGGTTTAGGCTGGCTATCTATCCTATAAATACCCTTGTAATCTCATTGTAAACACCATCCTGGAATCAATAAAGTTTTCTTCTTTTTCTCTTTTCTGCATTTTTATTTTCTTAGCAATCAGTGTTGTCTACACAATTAGATTTGGTAGAGCGCTATTTGTATTTTGCACTTATTTTCATTAGTGATTGACCGTTTGATTAGATTCAGCGGTAATCCTAATTTTATTTTCTGTTTGTTATTTAATTTCGGCAATTTTAGTTTCTTCTTTTTAATTGCTTTCCTAGGTTAAATTGGATTTGATTAGATTCAGATATGATTCATAGTTTTATTTTCTTTTCAATTGAAAATTGTGATTTGATCATCGGTTCAATTAGATTTGTTCTGAATCAAACTATAGTTTCAATTTTTATTGTTTTTCAACCCAATCTCTAAGTTTTGTCTAACTTGCCCAAGAAATATATAAATAATAAAATTTGAAATTCCTCCCTGTGTTCGACCTGCATATTACACGATCTGTGCGCTTGCAGTTATTATTACAAAATTCGCGTTTTTCTAGTTCTTAGAAAACGTCGATCAACCGTCCTCTTTAAACAACAGCTCCCCTCTTTGCACAGTCTTGGCCTCCATGTCCCAGTTTCTGGTACCACCGCCACCACATATATCACCGTCAGCAACTGCACCAACCGCCCGCTCAAGCCGCACCTTTTCTTCCCCCATGAGTGTCCGCCTTGTCTTCTTTTAATCAATATGTCGGTCTCCATCTCTATATTGTATTCAGTAATCTCCTCTAACCGCTTGCAAGGAAAGTCTCAATGAATTAGCAGTTTCACTTGAGTTGCGAAAGGGAATTTTTAGTGCCTTTAAAAGTTTCTTTTGCCTAACCCCAAGGTATACTAGGACTGGGGATGAACAAGATGGAAAAATCTTAAAAAGAAAGAAAAAAAAAAGTAAATTGCTGGCAGCGACAAAGTCTTGATTTTGTTTGAAGTGGGCAATAATACATGAGTGACAAAATATGAGACGAGGAAGTCATGGTTGGCTTTGGGTTTTATCAGGAAGACAGACTTGCGTTCGGAATTTCAGTTTGATTCATACTCTCACTATTAGGCCAGCCATACTTATGTCATTCGATGTCGATCTCATAACCTTGCGCCTCTTCTCGGTATCCATGAGAGAAAATCACTAACTGCATATTGAAATGGGATTTAAAAGAAGAGAATTATTTCAAGGAGTAATATTATTGTCCGTTAATTGGTTCGCAGTCGATACGGGGTTCTGACAGAGAAGATTTTGGAAGAAACGACAATGAGAATTCTAATTTAAAATATTATAAATTAGTAGTAATGGTTGATTATAATTAATTAGTAATCATAATTAGTTATTACTAGTTGATTGTGCGTGGATATGGATGGTTGTACGAAATGTGTGGGTAGACGGTTGTGTAGTTAAAACACATTGGACACTAAGCGTTACTGACCATAACGCTTTGCGCACAATGAAATTGGCCGCCATTTATCATTGTGTTTACGATGGATGAGTTTGTGTTCATACATGGTTGATTACTTATTAATGATGGTTGTAACACACACACACACACCGTAGTTATGGAATTGTACGGATAATCGTTGAATCCCCTCTCTATAACGATTTTATCATTTAAATATTTAAATAATAATTGGAAAATTAGTTTGAAATTTAGATTTCAATGGTTTGAAAATTTAAGTTACGAATGATTTAATGACTTTCTTAAGAGAAGGAAATGAACTTTTGCAATGCTTTCAATTAATTTTGAACTTTCAAAGTTGAAAATAAATTTGAGCAAAAAGTGATTTCGAGTTGTATACTAAAATAATGGATTCAGGCAAACACTTGAGTACTTTGGAAAATTTTGGAATAAGGTCTTAGATTTAAGTTACGGAAAATTAAATTTGTTTTAAAAGGATTTAAATGATTTATAATTTAATTTGTTATATAGTTCGAATTTAACGCGTCGCTTGTTAATATCGATTTAAATTTTCAAATGACTATAATTTGTACATTTTAAATCGTATTGACGTGAAACAAGAAATGTTGGATTTCTATTTAAAATAACTTTTGAACAGAAAAGAAATTTTCAAATTTTAACATTTGATTTTTGAGATATGTTTAAAACAAAATTGGAAAAGTTCGTTATACGTGCAGTTCGGCGACCATAACGGGAAATCGTAATAAACGAGTCTATTAAATTTAATAAAATTCGGAGAAAATATGATAAATCATATTTTATTATTTAAAATTGATGTAAGATGAAATATTTAAATTTTGAAATTTTAAATGTATTTGATCCCAACAGCCATTGTTCTGCACTTTCAGTAGCGCTTTTAACGTTATTGTTTTTCTTTGAGTATGATTTGCTTTTGGAAATTTTAAACTATGAGTGGTTGTTTAAATTATGGAAAAGGATTGATTAAATATTTTTAATGATTGAAAGAGCTTAAAATTATTTCGTATGAAATTTACTTAAATATTACGTATTTTTAAGAAAGATGTTGAAAGTTTGAAAACGTAAAAGAAATGATATTGGAGAAAATTTAGTTGAATATTTGGTATAAGAGGGAAAATATAAATTGTGATGGTAATCCAATATTTTCTTGGGTTTGTGAATTAATATCGAATAATAAGTCGATTAAAATCTATTTGAAATATAAATTGTTTGAATTATCATGAATGGAATTTAAAACCAAATTAAGCTTTTGCTAATTTTGAAAACCTTTGGAAAGGATAACAGCTAGTATAAGAATTTATTCTTTGAAATATAAGATTTGAAGATGAATGCTTAATTTCAAGGAAAGGTTAAGGCGATAACGGGGTTATGGAAACTGGAATGAATCCAACCTTGAGTATAAGTGAATTAATAACGATTTGGAAGGAGGTTTAAATTGGAAATTCGGAATGATCCATTACTATTGTTTTAAAATGCGCTTATTACTTGGAAAGGCTCGGATTATATATTTCAAAAACCATTCCAAGTAATAATTCGACTTTATAAAGAAATTGAAGACTTGGAAATTGATAAGTGAAGACCGAGAATCTTCGAATAGTTTGGATTGATCGTTGATGTCTCGATTGGGTCGATCACTCAATACGAGGTTATAAGTAGCATGAAATCTGAATATATTTAGAGAACTCCGGATTGTTGTTCCGTTCAGACCCAGAATGAACTTATATAGATTGTGTGTCTGACATTGAAATTGACTGCGTAGCACTGATTTCTGTTAATATATATCGGATTTGTGGCAATATATTATTCTCAACTCTAAGACATATGAACTTAAGGGTTATGTATTCATAGAAATCAGTGACAGGTCGTGAATTGTCAATGCGGCATACTCGAGTTATGAAACGAGCTAGTGATGATCAAAGCACGACTTATTGAAGCGTTGCTTTTTTTATAACGTGACATTGATGAACCTCGCACCCCAGATTGATGGTAAACTAGAGGTTAGGTTGTATACATAATCTCCAGTGAAAATTGAAAACTACGTCGGTAGATCTACCTCGAAACCTGAGGGAATAATGTATATACGGTGTCCGATGTCTGGATGTTAGCCGGGATATATACTTTCGCAGTATGTATTCGGTGTCCGTTGTCTGGATGTTAACCAGGAGTTACTTATCTTCGTGTCCTCGATTGATCTATCATGTCAGGAACCATCATGTTGGAAACTCATTAACCAATACAAACCTTCCGCTTTGTTTGTAAACTATGTACGTGGGCATAGTTACTACGCTTGCTAAGATTTATATATTATTTGCAAAATGGTATTCAATACTGTGCACTAATGACAATAGTAAAAGAAGATTTTCACATATTAAAGCATTTTTGGTTATCATAAGGCAAACTTGCCCATTTGGTATGTGCTTGCATTGTGTGATGTGGGAAGAGATTATGATAGCTTTATTTTTTTCAAAGTCATTGTGGATTTCTATGCACGGGAATTCACATTGAGTAAACCTGTTCCGCTTAGCGGTGTGGTTCGGTGAATTTTCCCAACTTTAAAATAAACCCAAATAATAACTATTTTGAGTTCTCACACCAGTCCCATGATTGACCTGGAGTTTATTGTTTCCCCACCTAAACTCTAGGTGCCCATATTTTGCATGGGCAACTAGTAGTTTATTTTGCAGGCTTAGTTTCAGAGTTGGATTCAGTTTGGAGCTAGAGTTTAGTTTTTGTCTTCTTGTTCCACTATGAGCATTTTGTTTCTTCTGGGCATATTATGTACTCTAACTTTACTGTAACTCTGATGTAAAAAATTTTGTAATGAAATGAAAAGTTCAGTTCCTTGTGTTTAAATATGTCTGTACCCATAACTATCTGTCTTTATGAACGATTTAAGTTGGTTTAATTACAGACGAGAATCGGCATAAAGGCGGGTCGTTACAACGTGGTATCAGAGCTTTGGTTTATTCAAAGCTATGAGGTACAGTATATTTGAACAAATATAGGACTCATCGGAGTTATAAGATCTCATTAGAGATAGGGTTAGAAATACTCTAGAATGAGATTCTGGAGTATTATGTTTGAGAGAGCGTATTTTGAAATCTATATAAATTACTTTGTAACTAAGTAAATCATTTTGAAAAGTGTGATTATTTTGAAATATAGTAAGAGTTTTAAGTATATTATTGACGTCAAGGTTGGACTGTCAAGTATGTACGGATTTTGAATATACGCCTTGCTAACGTATATACAAAGTCCAATATATACTAGATAGATATAGAATCACACTCTAGTCGCGGGAGGATAATTATGTTGATGATATGGACATCATTAGTATTTATTTTCTAGTTTCGAAAGTTTGATGACTATATGATTTCGATTTAAACGTCAAGAAATACATAAAATTGTTTCAACAAATGTTTGATAATGTTGGAACAAAATTTTAGTAAACGATTAGAAAATTAAAAATGAACTGTAATAGATAAGCAAAATAAAATTACATCTCTGAGAATTGCTTAGGAAGTGTAAACTGAATTTGCAATTGAATAGAGTGCAATTTGAATAAAATTCGAATAGTAAGTAATTGAAACCTCGTATAGATGTGTAACTTAAGTAAGTAAAAACCTTAAAAAGGTAACTAAAGAAATGTTGAATTTGTATTAAAAACTTAAGTAAGTTCATAAACTATTTGGTATAATAATGATTATGGTTCGGTAATAACTTAGGTAAAACCCTTAACCATTTTGAATACCTGGAAAATTTTGGAGTGTAAACATTTAATAAGTTGTATCATTTTGAATAAGTATCTCTTACTTTGAATTTGTATTAAGTACAAATGAATTTCAAAATGTTGAGTTTATCTGATATGCTACTTTTGCAAGATAATTTGAAATTTATTTTCATGGAAACTTGATATGGTCTATAAATTGAAATGTTTTATAAAGCCTATGATTTGGAAATTTGTAAAGTTTAAATTTGTACAATATTGGATTCAAGCTAAATAGTATGGTAAGTGGAAATTCTGATTCCCAATTATTGAACAAAGTAGATTTTTTTCCAAGTTATTTGGATGTAAAATTCGATGACTTGAAATCCTGATATTTTGAAATAGTATAAAACAACAACAATATGATTTGAAAATGTTTGTAAAATATTGTTGCGAAATGATTTGTAACTTCGGGATATGAATTAAAATGATTCGGTACTAAGATTCGAGTAACCCGTGACTAAAGGTATGACGTGATGATGATCTCTTTTGGGATCCTGAGAGACATCACTTATTTATATCGATACATGCGTAGGCCAGGCCTAGTGTCTTGTCATTGGGAGAAACCTCTTGACTTGGGACGTAAATGTTTTATGTCATTTATCATAAAATATTTGGAATTTTTTGAAATGGTTTTGGTTTTAAAAAAAAATCCCGAAGCGAGTATGATTCCATATTGAAAGGAAATATAGTATTTCGAATATTTTGGAAATAAAACTGGGATTTTAAATCAAAGAAATTTCCTATATTTGGATTTTAAATTTATTATTTGCAAGTAAATTTTAAAAATCATATTATTTATTTTGTTTTATACCAATAGGATTTTTTCTTTTAACAATCGCTGAAGTGACCACGAACTTCCCGACTGGCCTAAACCAAACAAGAAGACGGATTACTTGAGAATAAGACTAATCGGAACATAAACAGAAGAACATTTCATTGTTATTACAACAATTCCATCAGAATACAAGAATATACAGAGTATGAATAAATATTACACATTTTATAAACATCAGAGAATTAAATTTACAATGCAGCAGAAAAATAATACAAAACATAACTGAAAGGAATATACGGATACGGAGCTTTCCGAATATCGCTTCAGCTATAAACCAGGATCCTGTGAATATAATATCTGCAAAACCCAACTACTAGCTGCCCATGTGGAAAATAAGGGCACCCAAAGTTTAGGTTAAAACAATAAACTCTAGGTCAGTCATGTGACTGGAGTGAGAACTAAACAGTTATTACTCTTTATTTTAAAGGTAGGTAAATCAAGGGACCACGCCGTATAAGACGGAACGGGTTTCCTCCCAAGAGTACCAGTGCGTAGAACCAACAGCGCAATGCTAAATAAAGAACAATGAAGCTATTATAAGACCCAGGTCCCATCACACAATGCAACGCAAGCCGGAGGATAGGGTTTTACCTTATAATAGCCAAATAATGCTTGATACGCGAAATTTAATCTTTTATTATTGCTATAAGTGAAGAAAACAACTTCAAATATAAATGTATCAATCATAGACGGCATAGCATTTCACGCTACTATGTCGCCATATATAGGTTTACAACTAAAACCGCAAAGTCACGTATTGGAAGTTGGATTTCCATCTGTGAACCGAGGCAAAAGATAGTCCCCATCATTTCGAGACAATCTAGCCTACCATGTCTCAGGAACAGCCGCAACTGCACCTTGGATCCTCAGGGCCAGTCCACACAGAGTGGATTGAACTTAAACCCTGAACATGCGTTTCCCCACCCTATGGGGCGTAAATGAGCCAACGAATGACTACATCGGTCCCAAATCGACCGATATAACTGAGGCGCCTCGCATTCCAACAACCACATAAGTCAAACTCATCAGGGCATGTAAACCACTGACGCCACTTCTAGCTAGAAAGAAACGCATGTCCTCCCTGACGTCATCTCCAGTTTTTGGTTCACACCGGGGTGTGAGGCTCGCGAATTAACGCTACACAAAGCGATGCCACAAAGGCTGTGCTTTGATCATCAACCACAAGACTTTGCTTTTCAACAGAAGCCTTGATCATTTGCCACTTAGGCATGCCACACAGGCAATCCACTCCATGCGACTGATGTCTATCGATATACAACCTCTGATCCCGTACGTCTCAGAGAAGGATGAAGTAAGAGAATAAATCCTCCTTCACCAGGCAGATGTATATTTAATAGAGACCAATCAACATAGAGCAAAATCCAATGTCAGACACACAGTCCATTTACAAGTTCGTTCTGGGTTTGAACGAAACTGGAGGAGCCTTATTCATCGCATATCCATCGATCTCCAAGTACGTCTGGACGATCACCAACTGATTCCCTCCTCTTGGGTGTACAGCCCAATCAAGATCATCAGTAATCATCCAAACGATGTGAAGACCTCCGGTCTTCAACCACCGTCTTCATCTTCGACTTATCGTCGAATCAGTTATTCAGAATGGGTATAAACCCGACCTTTCCGAATAACTCGCGTATATAATAAACAAGTGCTATAAAACACAACATATGCCTCATTCCAATTCAGAATATTCTTTTATTTAAATATTCACAACCTTAGGGAAAGGTTCCCATTAATTTTATCAAAGATAAATTCTTTTAAATTTATTCTTTAATCTTCCTCTGAATGTCATTTCAAACCATATTAAGGTTTTCCAAACTAGTCGGGATTAGCGAATCTTACCGAAGTAATTATTCGTTTAATTTCCCAATCCCAACCTATTCATCCCATAGAGCAAAACTGGTAATACTCCATATTTAACACCACGGTGTTATCGGTAAAATTAATTACCATTTCACGTTCAAATCTAATTAAAGATTTAACTATCACTTGGAGCAAAACTGGTGATACTCCATTCTCGATCATTTCAATCTAATTAAAGATTCATTAAAACTCCACTTAGTTTTAATCTTCCCAAAAATCAATATTAATGATTATTCAAAGCTAAGAAGTTAATCTTATCTTTAACTGGTTAAAGAACCAATGTTATTTAAAACACGGTTCACGACAAACCCAAAATCCCATTCCATTGTTAATCGGGTTAATGAACAAGTGCTATTTAAAACACCGTTCACAATAAACCAAAAACCCAATTCCATTGTTAATTGGGTTAAAAAACAAGTGTTATTCAAAACACCGTTCACGATAAACCCAAAAACCAATTTAAATTCATTTCCAATTAAATACTAATTAACTGGACAATTTCACTAAATCTTAATTAAAAGATTTATTCTTTTCTAAACTGGGTTCAAGAACAGTGTTATTTAAGACACCATTCAGGACGAACCCAAAATCCAATTTGATATTAAATACAATGCTCTGAATAGAAAATATATCGGCTTATATTCAATATCAAATTCTACAACCAACAAATATCGTATTGGAAATAACGATATAAATATATCTTTCAAATTTCCACAACCATATCTGTATAATCACGAAATCCAACATCGAAATATTCCGAAGATAATTTCGATTCAAATCCATTCCAATTCGTATATTGGAAATTCTGATTATTTTTAAAACCACTTCAAATCCAATTTATTTATTCAAAAATATTGGATTATAATTCTAGTTCATAACTAGTTCATTTCGATAAAAATATTTTTTTATCTTTTTAAATATGGGATTTTTCACCCCAATTATTTCTAAATCATTTATTATGATTTTATACAAATTATTGCTATTTTTAATAATTTTATCAAGGCCCGTACAGTCGATTTCCAATAACGGTCATCGAACTGCACTTACAGCGACCTTTTCCAAATTTGATTTGGACATAATTCCAAATCCAACCATTAGATTTCAAATTTCTCATATTCGTTAGAAAGCTCTTTTCGATACGAACCCAACGGTCCCGGTTTCAGGAGAATCCGACAGTCAGATCTCTCGTAACGTCAATTCGAAGTCAATGGTCGAAATTCGCGAACTGCCGCGTCGCGGCGCGTTCTATTCAGGTCATTTAATATATATATATATATATATATAATGTATATATTATATATATTTCGTCGATTTCCTTTCAAAACGTATTTTATAACTCGTTTTGAAATCGTTTTCAAAACGGCTTCAACTTCATATTCAATTTCAAATCAAAATTGAATATTACATATCATTAGTATATAAATGATAATATTTTCAAAACATTATATTTTGAAATTAATTCCTTTTCGATATTCATTGTAAAAACGAATAAAATCGATATGAATATCGTTTGCGTCAAAATGGCGTATATCTAATCAACATGGCTTTTATTCAATACATGAATGTTTATTCTATTCAACACATGAATATTTATTTTATTCAACACATGAATGTTTATTCTATTCAATACATGAATATTATTTTATTCAACACATGAATATTTATTTTATTCAACACATGAATATTATTTCAAGATATTCTTTATTTTCTAAATTGGAATGAGACACAATCAATTACCATATATTGTTAATTATATGGATTCCATACAACACATGTATATAACAACAACGACAAACAATCAACCATCATCCAGAGTGCACCACACAACTGCAAAAGCATTAATTATAAATAATTAACGCTTACAACAGCCTGTCAACCCATCGATCGACATACAACTAAAAAATTGGGATTAGTGTACGTCAAATATCATCCCAATACCCGTGTGGGGTATTCAAACAACAAACACTGAATATTATCTGTGCAGTTGGGCGATGTGTAAAATTTATCGTCCCAATCGATATCAGTCAAATGGGTGCACATAAACAAACTGTTTGGTTTGTAAATGAATATTTATTCTGTTCACGTTAAACATTATATTTTTAACGATAAAATATTTCTATTCAACACATGAATATTTAATTCAGTTCATTTCAATAAAAATGATATTTTTATTGTTCTAACATATTTTAGAAAAATTCGGCAGCATAACAGCGTGATACTAGAACCGGGATAAGGTCTACTCTTATCCCTCGCCTCATAATGGCGCACGTCATACACAAACCAAATTCTAATCAATTTCATATTCACACCACAAACTAATATTCAACCAAACACATCAATCAACACAAATAACCAAACAAGTCGTCCATGGTCTGTGGACGACGGGGAACAGATCATATATGCAGTTGCATAATAAATAAATGTATAAAGAAAATTTGGTGAGGAGTTCTCACCTAGAAGCTAAACCAAACGTCGCGACTCTTCATATGTAGAAGATCTTCGCCATGTTTCCAACGAGATCTGTTTCACGCGGCATATGTTAAAAATCACATTTTTACTACCATGTTTATAAATAAAAATTCACATTTTTATTTCGACGCTTTCTTTATAAAAATCATGTTTTTAAACCGCTACTTCATATAAATAAAAATCGAATTCTTTTCGCTACTTCATATAAATAAAAATCGAATTTTTATCGCTACTTCATTCATGACATTCATATGATAAAAATCATATTTTTACATAACTAAAAATCGTATTTTTTTATCATATTGTTATATATATAAAAATCACATTTTTGTTCATATATCGTTCATATAAAAATCATCTCTTTTCAATGATAAGAATCACTTCTTTCCTATGATAAAAATCACATCTTTTTCTTTTAAAAAATCACATTTTTTCTTCATAAAAATTCGATCTTTTTGCTTTATAAAAATTCGATCTTTTTGCTTTATAAAAATTCGATCTTTTTGCTTTATAAAAATTTAAACTTTCCTATATAAAATCATATCATTCTTAACATGACAATCTAATTTTTCTTAACGTGGACACATATCATAAAAATCCCAGTTTTAAAATGTTATACATATGTTCAGATTCTTAAATCAATAGAGAGAGAAATATATATATATATATATATATATATAAACTAAATTAGCCAAAATAAAAACTCACCTGGCGCCGGATGTTGGAGGGTGGCGGGGGAGCTCGCAGTCACGCCGGCGATGGCCGTGAAATGGGGTGGCGGCGGCTCTCGATTTGGGTGCCTAGGCTTTGGGGCTTGGGTTTATTAGAGGAAGAGGAGAGGAGGAATCGGAGGGGAGGGGTGGTGATGGCCTGCGGCGGTGCCACTGGGGGAAGGCGCGATGGTGATGAGGTGGCTAGGGCTGACGGCATCGGCGGTTTCCTCTTTTCTTTTCTTTTTTATTTTACTTCGTTCGATTTCAACTGAGGAGAGAGAGGAGGGAAAAGGGGGGCCTTATTGAAATTTAATTATATTATTTAATTCCTTTGAAAGTTGACTTTTCATTCGAATCCCAAATCGCACCCAACAACTGTTGCCCCTAGCTAATTACCCCCTTTCCGAACACAATGAGATATGTTTCGCAAGCCGATTCGACTGTATCGTTCAGTTTTCGCTAAAATTAAAATATAAATCAATATTTTAGTCAATATTGAATTTAACGTACATTTTAATTTACAGGGGTCACATACTAACTCAAAAAATTCCAGAAAAATTATTTCCAGCTTCGTATTGAAGATACGGTCCTAACAAAACAAATTTCGATGAATTCTGAGACCATTTGAAAAATGACCATTTTCCAGTCGATTAAAATCAACTGAAATTGGTCAAACACGTTTTCCTTTGCCACGCTCACATATTACTTTCAAAAATTATGGAAATTTGAATCTAGCAATAATTTGACATCCCGGATCTAACAAAAGTGGTTTCGTCGAAAACTGAGGTTGTTTGCAAAATGGCTATTTTTAAGGGCCATTTTATATTAAAATATATATATATATTCCACAGCGACTTTTCTGAATTTTAAACTGGACGTACCTCTCAACTTATAAAACGATATCTCAGTTTCTTACATCCGTTAGAAAGATAACGTTCAACAGATTCAAATATTTCTTGTTTCGTATAATTCTGACTTACAACGAATTCTGCATATTCATTTGAAATTTGAAATCGAATTTTCAAACTGCCACGCCATTTCAGGCTCGAATTATAATTAAAATAAAATTATTCGTTTTAACTTCGTCGAAAATAAATTTTTCGTCGGTCTTATTTAGAATAAATCATTTTAAATATTCAAAATTCATTAAAATAACCAAAATAAAATTTTTAAATTGGTTCTGATTTTCCGGGTTGTTACAATCGCTCCTTTTCGAGGACGAAAAGTTTTAAGAGGGGAGATTATAACGATCCAAGATTTTTAAATGTCTTAATATGCAATTAATTTGGATTTCTGAATATAAATTTGATTTCACTAAGGTTTAAATATAAATTTTTATTTAAATAATTCTTAATTAAATCTCTGGTTTTGTTTTATAAATATAGATTTTGTAAAGTATGATTTATTTCTAAGGATTTTATCCAAACATGAAATTTTAAAGTGATGTTATTCTGGTAACTTATGATCGCAAAAATAAAATTTATTTATCTAGAGAGTTTGTAGTATATTTTTGTACTATTAAGAAATGATATTTAATTTTGATATGAGCTTTATAAAGATCTTCAAGTATTTAAACTTTATTTTGGTTAATGTAATTTGAGAAATTATATTTACAAGTGATGTCATGTAAGTGAACATTATTCAGAATATAATTTTAAATAAATCTCGGATAGCAGAAATGGATTTTGAATAAAAATTTAAGGCAACGATATTATTTTAAAACAAAATTTGGAAATAAATTTTAATTGAAAATTTTATTTGAAACAATATCCGTTCGGCAAAATAGTTCGTCCTTGGTCGAATTGTCAAAACAGTTTGCAATATAGTTGCTAAAACGATCAGAATTAGAATATAAATTATATTTAAACATTGGGTTAAAATAATCGTTCGATTTCAGTACGCGCGGTATTAAAATATTTTATAGAATTTTACTGTAATTTTTAATTTGGGAAATAAACATATATTTTTCTAACGTATTTTAGGGCAACTATGGTCGTTTAGACACCTTACAGAATCAGTTAACCAGTCTATTTTATTATGGTTTTGGGAACGTGGCACATCGTTGTACACGATTTCATTATTAATTTGATGCCATTCACAATCAAGGATTAAAAATAAAATAGAATATATAATGTCATGGTTGGTCATCTATACGTTATACATAGAGCAGTGAACGTATTAAACTAGAGAAAATTGTGAGCCTTGTGGTCCATTCGACTGTGGGTTAGCATGTTAATTGGTTAGACTACGCCAGGTTGATCGTGAAGCACAGAATATTGATATAAAATAAATGGTAATTCACGTGTATGCAAACATGGAACGTTAGACCAGGTGTAATGTATGCATGAGTAAACTAACACTTGTAAATGTTTTCCTAGAACAATACCATGTTGCTTTTTCTTGTATCTTGTTTCTGAAGCTAAATCCCAGACGTTAAGCTCTCGAAACAAATATGAAGCTTTAAACAAAAAAAGGGAATAGAAGGCATCAAAGCCTTGCATGTATTGCCAGTCGAGCGGACACCCTGGAACTGTCACTCACGCTGTCAGACGCCAAGCCCACCTCCTCCATAAAAGTCTGCACCCCTTCCTCCTTGTGCCACATCCTCCTTTCACCTTAACCTCCGCCCTCAGTCCTCTGTCTTCACCCAGTCACTTCACTCCGCCATCCACCTCACAGTGCTTCTCTCCCCTCTCAAAATAGTCTGGCAGCCTATTTAAATACCCGCGCGATCACCTCCACACCTCAGAGGCTCAGACCACCTCCCAGTCCTATTTTGGCCTTCAACCACCCGTTCCATTTCCAGTCACCACCAACTTTTTCTCCTGTGGTCAAACCATCTACTATCAAAGTTGTTCTCACTATTGCTATAAGCAAGGGATGTCAACTCAGACAACTAGACGTCAACAATGCATTCCATAATGGAATACTTGAAGAAGATGTATACATGGATCAACCACCAGGATACTGTCAACAACAAAACTATGTCTTCAAGCTAAACAAAGCCATTTATGGCTTAAAATGGACTCCTTGAGTATGGTTTGGAAGATTGAAAAATACATTACATTCAATGAATTTTCAATCTGCCAAATCAGATAACTCACTATTCATTAAGATTAGCAAACACTCTACTGTATACTTTCTAATATACGTTGATAATCTTATTGTTACAGGAAATAACATTGAAGAAATCAACTCAATTGTCAAGGAACTAGACAAGCAATTCTCAGTCAAGGACCTTGGACAACTAAATTACTTTCTGGGTATATAAGTCAACATAAGATCATCAACAGAAATTATCTTATCACAAAGAAAATATATAGCAAAGCTGTTAGAAAAGACTCAAATAAGAAATGCAAAGGGACAACCTACACCAATGATTAGTGACCATCATTACTCTAAACACATGGGAGAACCCTTATGCAACATAAGACAATACAGAAGTGTAATTGGTGCTTTATAGCACGCAACTATCACTAGACCTGATATAGTGTTCAGTGTTAACAAGATGTGTCAATTTATGCAGGCTCCTCTGGACAATCATTGGAAAGCAATAAAGAAAATTCTAAGATGTCTAAATGCAACAATAAACTATGGACTGCATATCAAAGCAAGCAACAACTTCAACATTACTGGCTATATAGATGCAGATTGGGCATCAGATCCTGATGATAGAAAGTCAACAACATGGTACTGTATCTACATTGGAAACAATATTGTGTCTTGGTGTTCTAAGAAACAATATTGTATCTTGGTGTTCTAAGAAACAATTCTTTTTTACAGGAAGATACATTGAATGTACAGAAATGGCTATAACAGAGTTTCATTGAATGATAAGAAACGAATGTTGCTGAGTCCTCGCTTGCCTCTGACTCTGATCCCTCTGATTCGGGTTCTTTAACCGCCGATGGACAATATCAAGGTCAAGTGCTAAAGCCGAATACATAAACTTAGCTAATGCCACTTCAAAAATAATGTGGATTAAATCACTATTATCGGAATTAAACATCAAGACTGACAAATCGATATTATGGTGTGACAATCAAAGCGATGTGTACATGTCATCAAACCCAGTACTACAATCAAGGACAAAACACATCGAAATTGATCAACACTTTGTCAGAGAACAAGTACTTAAAGGAAACTTGGAAGTAAGACATGTACCTACCCAGTGCGCATATACGTTGACAAAAGCCCTATCACATCAGAAGTTATCAAGGTTACGAGAAGATCTAAAAATTGCTGAAATAACTCATAGAAATCATGAAGCAAAGCTCACTAGAGGTCAGCAACAAGGAGTTAAGCAAAAAGATAATGACTTCAGACCAGTAGTCTCTCGAACCAAACAGATCAACAAAGCCGAAATCATTTCAACTCAAATAACTAGATCTGAAGTCAAACAGAGTAAAGCACGTGAAGAGGAAGTTGTTTCATGAACTAATTTGAAGACGAAAGTGGAGAAGAGTTCAAATCGCCACAGCAGAAGCCTTGGAAATGAAAACCCTAACATCGATTTTAGGGGGCGTAAAAGAGAATAGCGTTTCACTTTCCTCCAGAGAAATGATAATATTATATATTTATCAAAGACCTAAGCCCATCAATGCTAAAGCCCAATATCTCAAAGCCAAAGCCCAACGTGTTTATTTTATTACCGTTACACTGTTTTGTACATGTCTATATAAAGACAGTCTGTATCATAAGAAATGTATCAATTTCACATTATGAAAATTCAATAAAGCAATTCAGTATCTTTTCTCTGAATCTAAAATTCAAGATTGTAAAATACCATTAAAGAATCATATCAAAACCCTTTTAAAGAGAAATTAGTAAATGCTTATATACCAAAAATTAATTAGATCAATTGTATAATTCATTCTGCTCAGCCAAACTGTATGAAAATAGTTCACTTTAGAGTCCTAATTATCCAAACAAATATGGGAACCAAAACAAATGAATGAATAAAATAACAAACATGTAATAGCAATATTTACATTTTATTCTATATATGACTGTTACATATAGAATTACGATTACTAAGGTAGGAAGTCATTCAATCAAGCACTTAGCATGACACCAATTAAGCATCTTATTATCAATGTATTGAAGGAAATCAGTGCTCTATTACAGGCCTTTATAACCTTACCAAATAAATAAATGAATCAATGCAAGAGAAAAAATGAAGAATGTTATAATTCATTCAAGTATTGAGAACGATATGTAATAGGACAAATCCCAGGTCATTCAAATATTGTTTAAAAAAAAAAAAAAAAAAAAAAAACTGGCTTTCAAACAGAAGTGGACAACAGTTTGAATAATTCCAGATAAATAGTAAAAATTATGGCTCCAATGTTGCAAAGCATTTTTAAGGTAAATATTTACAGCTAGTCGGTAAAAGTCATAGAAGTGATTTTAAATTTAAAGTGATGTAGTTGCAGTTGATTCCAATGTTGAATGCAACGTTTTAAAACAAAAAAGGTTGGTTGGAATTACTATTGAATACAAAATAAATATGCTCCATGCATAACTAAATGATGAATGGTCTACCAAATTTAAAAGTTTAGGGAAAATCAGGTTTGGATGGTAAATGGAATAAATTGGAACGGTGATTATATGTACCAAAAATGGTCCTATCGTAACATAAATATTGTCAAATTCTTAATTGCCTTCGTTGCACAAAATTGAAACTTGAAATTGTTACCATAACTTTATGGGTTATAAAAAAAGTAAAGAAATCAATTAATGCTGAAATACCAAAAGTGATAAAGTAGACCAATTGTAGCAACTTATTTTGCTCGACCTTTAGAGTCTTATATCAAAACAGATATAATAACCAAACGAAATGAATGGATTAATGATAAACATGGAATAGAAATATTTATATTTCCATTTTTTTCCTAGACTCTGAGGAAAAAATGGAAACGTCATAAGAAAATGGGCCAGACCCTTGTAAAATCAACAACAAACTTTGGGCTTTTATCCAGAATATTCTTCGGGCATTATTTATAACCGTGGGAAACCCTTTATTTAATCAGCGCAGGTTTTTCTCCATCCGCACGGAGTCTTGAAGTCTCAATAACGAAATAAATTTTAGAAGCAGGCACGACGATTGCTGAAGAAGCGATTGTAGAATGTCGCGAAGAAATAACAGGTGAGGTGTTTGATAGAAGTTGTCGATAATGATTTGCTATCGTTTAATGGCATCCTTTTATCCGTTGAATATCATAATTCAACGTTTAGTCCGAAATCGTGATTTGTCAAATCGTGTCTGAAATCGAATCAGACATTTACGGATTGTAATCCAATTTAACTTTTGAATTAAAAAGGTTGCGATTCCTCAAATCATGCTTTGGAAAGTTGACCCCGCAATTTTCGCGATCACTGCTAATTGCATTTAATAAGGTGCTGAAAATTGTTAACTTTGCCCGCTAAATAACCAAAGTATTGTTTTTAAACAAGTTGAGAGTGCCGACCCAATTTATTGTGGTAATCCGAATTGCTTCTCATCACTAATAATAATGAATATGGCAGGGAGGAAAAGAATCAATGAGGATGATGATGCTGGTCCCAAAAAAAGGGCAAAAGTGAAAAGAGCAGCAGCAGCAGCTTATATGGACGTCTGGCTGGAAAAAAAGTCCATGGACGGAGAAATGACAGCGGATGGTACAAAAGAAGAAGAAGGAGTAGAGGCGGGAGGAGGGGAGGAAGAGGAGGTCAATCCTAAGTTAGATAGGCTATGTAGTCTGTTGGCAGATGACCCGAAAATGTTGAACAAAAAAGATAAGGAGGAGATTATCAATAATTTGAATGTGGATAAGATTATTCGACTGGCTTTGAAAGCAAACCAAGTAAAGAGAGGCTATGATGATGCATTTAAAGGTTTTTGCAATCTATCAATTTCGTGTCTATTGTTTTGAAAATAGGAAATAGCACAACACAAAAGTACTTCAATGTCCGTGCATGAAGTTAATGCATACATCAATTTCTAGCAAGTAAGTATAAAGTAAAGTGATCGAACATTGAAGAGAAAATTTAGAGGATAATTAACTATGGTCAGTTTGTCTTAGGTCTCCTTGTCATCAAATTTAGGCGTTAGAACCATCAAAAAACCAAAATAACAAAAAAAAAAAAAAAAAAAACAGTGAAATGCCAGTATTATGCATGAAATGATGCACTTATTTTTAACAGTTGCATACATTTCCGCATATATTTCAGTTATGCATGAAACCACAGTATTAATTCAGTCCTGGCCTATTTTTTTAAGCATGCATAGTTATTAAACATTGTTGCATACATTTCTGCATTTATATGTAATAAATGCATATATTTCTACACATATTCATGAGCCTTCATCCATTTTAACTTTGTTGTATATATTTTTGCACTTATACGGAATAAATTCATCCATTTCTACAATAATTCATAGCCCATGTTGATTAGATCATCTTTATATGCATTCATCTCTGCAACTATTACCAATATATGCATAAATGTATGCATATATACATCTAGATTTTCAATATAAACCCTGGATGAATATGTGCATACATGTATGTATATATTGAGTATTAATGCAGAGATATATCCAGCTTTTTGTAGATTGCTTTTGGGAATATTTGCCTTTTTTTTTATGTTGTAGCGCCTAAATTTCTTTGGAAAACCCGTGATATGGCAAATAGGGATCCACTTTCAATTAGAAGTTTGAGTAGAATGCCGTTTATATTAAGAGCAAAAATAAGGACGTATGCCTAATTTTCACAATTGAATATCATTGCTAACGAGATGAGATTTAAACGTCAACCCAAGCAGAGTAGGAACGAGGAGCCTTTAGGATTGTTGTTCCAGCACAAATAGTCATTTACAAAATTAGCATAACTACATCCTTAATTTGATTAGTAGTAAAATAAGCATAGGGAATAGAATCGGTAATAAGCTCTCTATTCATGATGTTTGTTTGATGTAGGAAAATGGACAGAGCTCGAAAATGTGGGTGGGAAGGCACTTGAAACAGTAAGATCAATGCTAACCTGTATTGAGTTTGCAAAGACGACTGCCATTAGGGAATTATATGAGAGATGGCCTTCCAAAGCCTTTACTGTAGTGTTGTTATCTGCACTGGATTACTACGCAGAAAGGAATCCGACGAATACTTTAAAAATGGAGGAGTATTATGATATCATCCCAAGACTATGCAGTGTTCTACCATGGGAGCTGTTTGCTTATGTACTTTGCCAGAAAGGAGTTTTATTTCTTCAAAATGAAGAAGAAGAGGAAGAAATGGAGTCGTTGAGCACAACGGATGCTGAAATGTGCGATTATTGCGGAGGAATAGATTTTCATACTGGCGTTTATGTGGATGGCGATTGGATAGATTGTAGCAACAAGGACAACTTATCTAAGTTTTCTACAGGCTTTTTGGTTGTGAAGTAGAGCGAGCTGTTTGCATGCCCTCCTCTTGCTTCAACGAGAACTGATTTGGTAGACCTTAACTAATATTTGTAGGTGTTCTGAATCATGAACGCACTTTTGTTTTTCTTCTTCTTTTTTTTTTTTCCTTAATAATCATGTAATTTAGTTAATGTGGTATTAAGTGGTTTCATTAAAGGTCGTATTTAGTTGTCTCATTACATTTTTCAGGTGTTCCTTTAAACATTGAGAAATGCTAGGGACAGTCGCTTTAAGGCAACTGTCCATGATACTCGCCCATTGATTGGTCAAAGATTCTATGTAATTATTTTTATGCAGTTTTCCATGTTATATATTGGCCCCACTATCACAATAACAGCCAATTGTATGGCGAGTATCATGGACAGTTGCCTTAAAGCGACTGTCCCTAGCATTTCTCTTAAACATTTCCAGTGTTTCATTATTCAAGTCTTTCCACCAGACTTTATGGTTGTGATCCAGAATGAAGTAGCTTTTCGTCTATTTGATCATGTATTGTGTTTCTGATTAGCATTAAAGCAATAATTCTAAAATAAAGTGATTATGGTTTAATTGTCAAACCATCATGAGTTATGAATGGCCTAAATTAAAAGTAATTAAATACTTCTATGAATCTGCTGCATGGTAAAAGTATGTGAGGTAACAATTCCTATTTAAAAAGGACTAACATGTGACTAGTAAATGACTATTTCTGTTTTAAGCAATGCTAAGCACATTTTCTCTTTAGAGGACTGAGTTTATATTTGTCATATGATTGTTGAAAATGGGTTGATATCAATCATTAACTATATGCTAAACCGATCTTTTGATTATATATTTAAAAAAAAAATGTTGTATTAATCTATGAAAACATGATTGATTTAAAAAAATTATATTTATAAATTTTGTATATATTTAGATATATCAAAAGATATTGTAGTAGAAATAGGATATTAACGGTTGATCTAAAATAAATTTGAAATGTAATAGATATTTTAGAGAAATTTTAGAAATTAGAATTTCAGCTATTAAAAACATCAAATAAAACAATTTCGAGAAAAAATGAACATTTTTTTGTTTTATAAAAGTTTATTTTAGTCAAGTGACACTAAGACCAACCCCAACGCGGGATTGGTTGAGGGGCAACTGACCCCCAACGCGGGATCAGTTGGCCCCTTCAGGGTTGCTTTGGCAACCCCGAAGGTTGCCAAAGCAACCCGGTCAGTTGCTTTGAAAAGCAACCTTAGCCGGCTTTTTAAAAGCCGTTTAAACAAGCACCGTTGGATTTGCTTCAGGGAGCACATGGATCACAATCGAAGGGTGCAAAATTAAATAAAACTTTAACCGGCAAAAAATTAACCGGCTAAACAAAAATGGGTTGGGGGTCGGTTGCTTTGGTGACCCCACAGAACTGATGTATTTGATGTTTCCAACCTAACCAGTGTTGGGACTGCTCTAAGCAACCTTACGGGCGGTTTGATAATATAAAAATATTTGTTAAAACATATTTTAAATCAGATTTTGTGTAGTTTAAGAGAAAATAAAAGTAATTGAAAAGGTATAAATTCAATTACATAGCATTGTACATGTAAACTAACTTAAATTAAGAGCATGCTATCAATGTTTTGATTTAAATCAGTCACAAACACATATATACATTTTTTTTTTAGTAAGACGGATGTGTAGCGCGGGACTACACAGCCGATACATATATACATTTTTATTTTATATTAGGTAAAACCAATATACGCTTGATGATAGACTATTTTACAGCTCTAGACCATTAATGAATTGAAGAAATAATTAGAAGGAGAAACGTAACAAAAATATAAACTTAAAATATATCATCATAGTAATGAATATTTAATTAAAAAAAAAAAAAACAAGAATAAATGTAATAAATAAATCATAAGTTATTGAACGAATATATTAAATAAATCACTTAAAAATATCATTGTTATTTGAAAAACCAAAATACTGAAATAAAAATGCTAAAGATAAAACTGATGTAGGAATATGTCATTGTTGACATTTCTTTCAACAAGAAGCTTGATTCATCTAACTGATCTATGACATGATTTAGGTTTATGTGACAAGTAAAACATACATGAAGTGATGAAACTGAAAAAGCATGTTTTTGACTTCGAACCAATTAGGTTATCTGTCATGTTGGCAAAACTCTAAAACTGTCAATTTCAAAAGTAATACTTTACAAACGCTCTGATATGAATATGAGTAGGGATAGAGCAGATTAAGGAGCAAATAGAGAAGAACTTTGTACGAAGAAGAATTATAAGAAAAAGAAGGAGGCTGTAAGAAGAAATAAAGGATAACCGTGACTTGCAGGAGAAGAAGGAAGAAACAGTAAGATGAATTTCTAAGCAAATATTTTCTATATCCTTTCATCAGTAAGCTGGTACATATACAGTAGTAAATGCCTACAACACGTGGCTTGCTGGTGGTAGCCTGTAGAGCAACTTTTTCTAACAATATGCAAAAAAAAAAAAAAAAAAAAAAAAAAAAAAAAAAAAAAAAAAAAATAACAGAAAGGTAACATGAAAAACAAAATAAAAGGATATGTGTTTGCCACTAACAACCCACAGTATGCAATTGCTAACAGCCCACCAATGCTCCTGGGCTAGTGTAATATGCGTATCACGCTCGAAGCAGATTACATACAAATTTTTGGAGCAAGATTTGCACGTTAGTACATGAAATATGACCTTCATGTTTTATCTTTAAAACATGAAAATAGAAAGAACGTGAGGAGAAGTTTTATGTGAAAGTTCCAATCTTTAAAAGCTCTGTGCATGATATTGGGTCACTGGAAGAAGGGACATGCCATGATATTACCCAACAAGCAAATATTTAGAACGTAGTAAATTTCAGACATTCACATGTTGTGTTGCCTTCATGTATTGTTGAAAATCCGATAATTCTCCCGATCCTTATTTGCATTCGGCAAAAAAACACTATGTTAGCATGTACACACGGAAAGCGAAAAAAATGAGAAAGGGATGAAGAAGAAGAAATATTTAAAATTGTCACACAATCCTCATACCCGCACGAATGATTTTAACTCACAAAAATATAGGCACAGATTTTGCTTGATTGGCGAAGATGAACAAAATACCTGAAAAATTCTAGTATATGCATGTTTGGTTGTAACAGTCAAAATACTGTAGCTCATCAGCACTCAGTTATGAATTTTATCCTAGGTAGAATTTCAGTTTATGTTGATGAAGACAAATAAAACGCCTAGCTAGCAGTATCTGCAAGTATGATAATGTGATTTTAAGTCAAAAAATTATATATCTTCCAGCTAACAATTGCCATACATTCTATTGTGTTATATATTGTGCCAGATTATGTAGTATAAGATATAAATTGAAGGCACTTAAGTGTAAACTGTAAAGCCTCATGATAAATGTTAGCAGTAGCAGAGCAAAATATTCTGAAATCGATGATTTAATTTGCTTACCATTCAGTTCAAATACATAGCTAATGAAGGCATAATTTAAAAAAAAAAAAAAAAAAAAAAGTCTTATTCATCTACAATTAAGCAGGGATGTGATGGGTCAGTTCTAATAGACTCGACAACATCAAACGCTGCAAACAAGGATTCTCCAATCAACAATCCAAGCCTTAGAGGTTTCGAAGTCATCGACAATATAAAAACAAGGCGGGAACAAGCATGCAGCGGTGTTTTGTTTCATGCTCGGATATCTTAGCTTTTGCAGCCAAAGACGCATTGCATTGGTAGACGAACACACACACACACACACACACACACACACACATATATATATATATATATATATATATATATATATATATATATATATATATATATATATATATATATATATATATGCCATCATTTTTTTATAAATACCCATTCCAAAATCCAGACATGCCAAATTACAGCGGCATCCAAAATTTGAAGTGCAGTGTACCCAAACCAAATCATTGCCGATAGAAATCAACAAAATTCAATTACAAATTAAAATCGTTGATTATGGCAGGAAATTACTCCATTTATCATCCGGGTATAGAAGAAAACAACAGTTAATTCTATATATCTGCTATAATTAAATACTTCTATATATCTGCTGCATGGTAAAAATATGTGGCGTAACAATTCCTATTCAAAAAGGACTAACGTGTGACTGTAGTAAATGACTCTATTTGTGCATGAAGACTAAAGTGAATGATAATAAACAGGAAAACGATTTGTATGACAACAATTATGAAGAGAATCTCCATACCGAATCGAATGGCTTTACAGTAGTCCAAAGAAAGAGAAGTAGAAATTTCAAGAAAATATGGAAAATAGTTCCCAAAGAAAACTTGAACCTGGAACAAAATGTAGAAATTCAAAAAGAAGCGACTTCCAAGCAGGTTGATGATAACATAGAATTAGTCAATGGTGATGAGGTGAATCCAAAGTTAAAGGAAGATGGCATCATTGTAAATGCAGAATCCAAGTCGAATGCTGTTACTGGACAAGAATCTATATTCACATTCTCAGCTAACTCGAAGTTCAGCAAAAAGTTTCTTTTATCTGATTCTAAATCTCCGCAAATCATCAGCTCCCTATCCATTCCACCAGATATTCTCCATGATAACAATCCTTTTGATGTCCTTAACACTGTTACTACTGAATGTGCAACTCCTGATGCCCCTGGAGCGGCAGTCTCAGTACCTCATAATGCTCATATTTCTGTTGAGAAAGGTGATAAGTCAATGGCTCATACCTCTTCCTCTATATATCCCTTATCACCTAATGATAACAAGTCAAAGAAGGCTTCTCCTTACAGTCCATTATCATTACCCAATCACATTTTTGGAGATATCAACCTGTTGTCTTCTTCTATTAATTCCTCCGTTCAAACTCCTCTAGCTTCTTCATCTACTTCTGCTTCCAAAATTGCAAAAGGATCTACTGTCTTGTTTCCTTTTGTTAAGGTGGACAAAAGGGACAAAGGTAGACAAAAGAAATCTAACTCTACTCCTCTTGATCTTGATTCTTCTCAGTCATTCTCTCAAGAACAAGCAGTTCTCAACTTGCCTTCCCAACTGCCTATCCATAACCATTCTACTGGTGTCAAAACCAGGTCATCTTCCTCTAAGTCTCTTTAATGATTGACAAAATTGGTTTTTGGAACATAAGGGGTGCAAATCCCCTATCCAAACAACTTGAATTAGCTAACCTTATATATGCTCACAATATTCATTTCATGGCAGTGGCAGAAACAAAGCTTAATCATCAAACTACTTTGCATGCCATCCACAATATTCAGCCATCATGGAACCACTTACATAACCTTTCTCAGGCGCCGTTTGGTAGATTACTTTTACTGTGGAATCCATCGTCTTTCTCCCTTTCTCCAATCATTGTTCATAGACAATTTATTCATGCTGAAATATCCCACATCCCATCTAATTCCTGGTTCTTATTAACAGTCATTTATGCTGAAAACTCTGCTGCGATCAGGCAAACTTTTCTTGATCTTCTCCCTTCATTGCAGCAGTCAATTCTCCCATGGATTTGCATTGGTGACTGGAACTGTATGCAGTAATCTTCTGATAAGAGTGGAGGTTCCCCTCTGACTTTTAGGCAGACTCATGCTCTTAATAATGCAATCTTCGACTCTAATCTTATTCCTATCTCTTCAACTGGTGCCGAATTTACTTGGAACAACTCGTCTAGGAATGGTATAAGAACCTTTTGCAAACTTGACAGAGCCTATCAAAACTTCTCTGCAATTTCAGCTTGGCCTTCCCTTACCTGCTCTATTCCCCCTCCATCCTTATCCGACCACTCTCCTCTAGTGCTTGATTGGGGCAAGAGAATTATGAGAAAACAATCCTCTTTTTCATTTTTTAACAAATGGGCTGAACACCCAAATTTTTTGGCATTGGTTAAAGATAGTTGGAACTCTAATGTTTATGGTAACCCGATGTTTGTTGTGCAGGAAAAACTTAAAAACGATTAAAAGGGGTTCTTAGGGACTGGGCTAAGCAGAATTATGGTGATGGTCAGAGCCTTTCTAATTCGATCAGGTTGGAGTTGTTTCAAGTGCAGGAAAATATTATGCGATGCACCGATGGATCTCTAATGCAAAACCATACTAATCAAGAAAGTGATCTATCTTCTAAATTGGCAAAAGCAATGACATCAGAGGCAAGTATGGCTAGACAAAAGTTAAAAATCAAATGGAAGATGCAAGGGGATAAAAATAATGCTACCTTTCACAACTCCTTGAAGATTCAACAAATGAAGGCAAATATCACTTCTATCCTTGATAAAGAAGGAACACTATGCACTGAACCTGAGACTATCCAAGATGCTTTCCTGGATTATTTCCTCTCCATTCTTGGCAATACGGTACATCCTCGTGTTTTTTTGGATTCATTTTCGCACATCTCGATGCCTTCTATTTCGGACGAGAACAAAATTTATATCATTAAAGAAGTTTCATCTGAAGAGATTGTTCAATCTATTTTCACAATGAAATCATCAAGTTCCCCTGGACCTGATGGATATAATGCACATTTTTTCAAAACTTGTTGGTCGGTGGTAGGTGTTGAAATCATTAAAATGATAAAAAAATTCTTTGACCACAGTAAAATGTTGGGTGACATTAACTCTACTAGACTTGCTTTAATATCAAAAGTAGAAATGCCAAACTCTGTTTCTCAATTTCGTCCAATTGCATGCTGTAATGTTATTTACAAATGTATAGCTAAGATCATGGAAAATCGAATGAAAAATGCTATAACCAATGTAATATCACCGAATCAAAGTGCTTTTCTAGCCAATAGAGACATAGCCGATAACATTCTGCTTGCGACTGAATTGATGAATGGATATAACAGAACTCACCTTTCTCCTAGAATAGTTTTAAAACTTGATATTCAGAAAGCGTATGATACTGTTAGTTGGGAATCTGTTATTTATATCCTTTTCAAAATGAATTTCCCCATCCCTTTCTTGTGCTGGATCCATACATGTATTTCATCTGTCTCAATTTCACTTAGTATGAATGGTTCAACGTTTGGATATTTCAAAGCAAAGAAGGGTTTACGTCAAGGGGATCCCTTATCCCCTTATGTATTTGTATGTGTTATGGAACTCTTCTCTGTTCTATGCATCGAGGCAATGATGAATAAAAAGATTGATTTTCATCCATACTGTAAATCTACTCGCTTATCCTCACTGTTATTTGCGGATGATATATTGCTCTTTACAAAACCAAATGTAAAATCAGTGAATGGGGTTCTCACTATTCTTGAAGAATTTAACACATTGTCTGGGTTGTCGATAAATAAAAGTAAGTCGAAGATTAAGTGTGGTGGTGTTCCTGTCCAATTGAAATCGCCTCTGTACAATATTTCTGGTCTTTCCCCTATGGATGACGACGAAGTCTATCTCGGAGCTCCTATGTGTACTTCAAGGCTAAAGTCTGCACAATGCTTGCCAATGTTTGAAAGACTTATTTCCAAAATTTCTTCATGGCCGGTGTCGAAATACTCTATGGCGGGTAGATTAGTAATAGTCAAATCAATTGCCACAGCTATGTGTACGTACTATGCAAGACTTTTTGTTCTTCCTGGAAAAATAATAAACATGATAAATTCTGCGCTGAATCACTTTTTATGGCATGGGAATCCCTATTCTAAAAAGCTTATTCCGTTATCATTTCAGAAAGTTAGCTGCTCTTACAAAAGTGGTGGTCTTGACATCATGAACCTAAAGTTGTGGAACAGGGCGGCACTATTTGCGAGAATTGATAAGCTATATAAATTTGATGAAAACCTTTGGGCATCATGGTGTAGAAAGAATTTGATTAAGGACAAACACTTTTGGACGATGGAAGTGTCGAATACTAGTAGCTGGAATTGGAAGAACGTGTTACGTCATAGGGGATTATTTTTGCCGATGTTCAGATGTGGTAGGCAGCATGCAAACTGTATTTCCTTTTGGTTTGATCCCTGGTGCATGGACGGTTTCATTATCTCTCACTACATTGATTATGATGGGAGGAGATTAACAGGAATAAATGAGAAGGCGGCAATTTCTAGTTTATGTTCAAATGGAATCATTTCTCTTCCCAATACCAGTTCTCATAACATTCAATTGGTATGGAACAAAATCTGTTGCACTCCAATGCCTTCTGAAGGATGCCATGTGACGTGGACTGGTAAGTTGCATTGCATCTCTTTGACTTTCCAGATTATTTCGAATGCAACTGCTATATTCCCTTGGCATTCCAGAATTTGGCTTTCAAATGCAATTCCAAAAGAGAATGTTTTTTTTTTATGTGGCGTATTCTTATGAATGGTGTACATACAAGAAGCAAACTGAAAATGTGTGGGATCAATGATGATGATACATTTATTATGTGTGGGAATTTCCCTGAAACCATTCAACATATTTACTTTGAATGTGAGTTCCCGAGTTTTGTCTGGAGCAACGTTCTTATGCATTTTGGGCTACAAACTCCAGCAACTAAATCTCAGGATGAATGGTTTATTATATTTAAAGCTACGAGATGGAAGAGTATTCAAGGATGTCTGCTTTTGAAGTTATTCAAGAAAACGTTATATTATTTGTGGATGGAAAGGAACACTAGGGTGTTTAGCGGTGTTTTTACTACTAAACAAGTATTGGTCCTATTTATCATTAGAAGTGTTTCTTGATAATTGTATTGTACTTGTTAATTGTTTTGTACTTGTTAATTGTTTTGTACTTGTAATTTGACTTTTTTTTTATTAATAAACATGGTAGGGGCCATTCAACCTCGCTTGCTATGCAAAAAAAAAAAAAAAAAAAAAAGGGGTAAATGACTCTATTTCAAATTTGAGCAATGCAAAGCATACTTTCTCTTTAGCAGAGTGAGTTTATATTTGCTATATGATTGTTGAAAATGAGTTGATATCAATCATTAACTATATGCTATTAATAAAATGTCAATTCATTTCCATCAATAAGGTGGCAAGTATAACCTCTCTTCTTAAGGGAGCGTGTGCTTCGCATTTCCCTTCTAATTTATAGATATCTATAAGAGTTGCCAATCATATAAAATCAAAACATTAAATTGTTTAATAAGGTCCCTAAGGCTTTAATGATAATCATGAATGCCTTTTGCATTATACATCCAATAGCTTTTAAATAACGTAAGCTTATAGAAAATGATCTTGTGCTTCAAGTAGTTATATACAACCTTAACAAAACTATTGTTGTAAAGAAGGATTCTGAACAACAAAAAGTGCACTGTGCTCACCTGCACTTAAATAAAATTTGGATGAGAGGGTTACCCATGTTGCACCCACGTTTTTACCCACGTTTTCGGTGCCCCTTTTCGATGTAGAATTTTGATTAAAGCAATAATTTGAATTGTTAGAAAGTGAATAGGGTCCATCATATTGTGTGCTTCATTTGATGTCGAATAGCAAAAAAGAACTACAAGGAGTTGCAATTTTTATTAGATTAAGTGAAGCAACATTTGCCATTTGAATAAAACTAATAAAGCATGAAAACCCGCTTAGGTCCATGAGTTAAAATGCACCACCTGGTGGATAGTCGACTAAATTCTTAATCAAAAATTAAGTTAAAACCTTCAATTTGGTCACACTACATCTGCTTCATACGCCTTGGATAAATACATATATGTTCTATGTTACATCTCTTCATAGTCTGTAAACAATTAAGATACATGCAACTCAATCAACAAATACACAACTAAGTATGGATAATTTGAACTTCAATCACAAATTTAACTTTCAACATACGCATACAAATACACATAGTAAATACGGTAAATTGGAACTTTATTACTCACTAATCTATAAACATGAACATACACATGCACATGCACAAACACATACAAATACACAACTAAATATGGATAGTTTGAGCTTTAATCACTAATTTAACTATAAACATACACATACATAACTCAAAATCATGAAATTGTTGATGTAAACTATAACTAGTACACCGTAGGAACTTAAAAACACATCTATTCCACAAAAGAAAGGATTAGAATAGAAATCCCTAAACATGAAAATCCTAAATTTCAGAAATTACAAACTTTAAACAACAAAGTTAGGTAAACTTACAAATAGGAGGTGGTTGACAATAAAAGGAGGTCATTGAAGTTATTTTTAGAGGAAAAATTCGATTTTTGGCCTAGAAGTGATAAAGGGTGAAATTTTTCGTATTTTGCTAGAAATAGAAAGAAAATGGAAATGAAAAGGTCCAAAAGGTCAATGTCCATTTTTGGGCGTTATCTCAGATAACGCTTATTTCAAGCGTTATCTCAGATAACGCCTTTGAAAAAATTAAAAATTTTAACTGGCATTATCTGGGATACCGCCAATATATGAAAAGTGGTCTAAATCTGTAATTAGTTTTAAAACTGGCTTATTTCCGTTATAGGTTCTAAAAAGAGGCATAAACCAGCAAATTTGCCTAAATTATATCTATAGGATAAACCTTCATTTATGTCTAGAAGTTCAGACACTTAGCTTTTTAGTTATCATGAGTCCGACCAACAAACCAGTACAAGTTTTTTAATTGTATATTTATAGTTCTTAGAATAGAGGAATATTCTTGATTAAAGTACAGAAAATAGAGTATATCTTTGTTATAGCATCACTAGTACAACCTTACAAAATTTAGATGAGTGCATGCATCAACTAATGTAGAATAAATAACTATTCAAACCTATTGATTTTAGAATAAAACGACAACCACCATCATAAAAATAAAAATGCCATAACTATATTATAATAAAAAAAAAGACGAATCACAATTTTATTGAACATTTCACTACTTGATATTTCAAATTTGTATGCATTAGCTTTCATGTATTGTATAGATTTTGGGTGGCTTAGGAATATGAGGAACAAGCTGCCTGCAAGCATTGCATATGCTAACTATGAAAAGATTCTTGAAAATGAAATGTGTAATCTTGACGTAAGATCCAATAACACATAAAATAGGTATAACCCAGTGCATAACAATATTAAGGAAGAAGTTTATATGCACTGCTTAGTGCTTACAAATTAGAGCAATGGATAATTCACTTACGTTGACGCCATGGGGTTCCCACTAATTAATAAGAAATGGCCTGTTATAATAGAAAAAATAAATGTTGTATAAATCATGTGACTCTTTTGTATATTACAAGAGTTATGCAAATGGGAAAAACAAATAGATAAAAGAGAAATTAAGTACAATGCTTCAAGATTTATATAATAAGAGCTTACGAAAGATAAGCTTTTTAATAATGAGCCAAGCATTGGAGATTTTGAATGGGGGAATAATAGATGAAATCATAAACTTCCAATAAGTTAAAGCTAACCAGCCTTCTAGCCATTGAGAGCAAATCATCTGTACCAAATATTATCTATCATCCACCTATATCCAACAAATCAAAACCCCTTATTTTCACATTTTTGCAATTAAGTCAAAGAAAAAAAAGAGGACTTAATTGCAACAAAGATGGAAATCAAGGGGCCCAGGATGCAGAGGGACAAAGGATTTTAGGTACACTGGATTTGATTTCCTAGCCATGCGTATAGATAATACAGAGTGTCCAATAGTAGAATAGATGAAGGACCATCACAGACAACATCTTGCTCTCTTTTTCTCTACAATCAAGAATTTATATTCAAGAAGCAATAGACAAACTTAACTCGAAATTGTACATGCAAAACTGCTATATAACGAAAGAGAACGAGAGACTAAGGAATAAGGCACAACTCTCAACTAAGAGAATCAGGCCTTGTTATCGGAACTCAAGCAGAAACTTAAAAAATTAAACTCGAACCAACAATCAATACCTGTTAACAGTTCGACTAGTTCAAGTGATGCAAAGTGATTATAGTAAGCTTAGATTATAATGCCTAATGAATGCATGACTGTATTAACTAGAAGCTTGTATTTTCTCTTAATCTTTTTGTTGTCTTCTAAGTTATCAGTTGGCTTTTCCAGTGTAATGATCTACATTTTAGTTCAACTATAATTATGTCATGGCCTTAAAAAAAAGAATAGATGAAGGACTAAGACTTATGGCCCATCACAATCATTAGTAGTACTAAAGTAGGTGTATTGATCGAGATTTATAAATCAACTTAAAAGAAGTTAGAATGATGTCCAACAGTAAACAATCATAAAAAAAAACAATTGACAATCATTCATAACTGTTTAGTTAGAAAAAAACTGATAAGCTAAAATTTGAAGTGTAAGTGGACACCATATGCAAGTATGCATTACCTCTTTAACAAATTTGTCAGATAAAATCATTTGAAAGTACACACTGCCTTTGTAAGTGGCTATTTTAGTTAAACAGACCAAAAAGAATCCAAATACTGGACAATAAAATGAATATTTAGTTGTTAATACAGGTAAAATCTTCTGGAAAGTTATTAATCAACAAAAGAAAAAAGGCAACTATACATTGCCTCCTTGAAGTCGACATCCACAATCTTCTCTAATAAGAGAAACGATGGGTTACAGAAATGTCTTCATTTCTATTATCACCACATGGATAAGTAATGGGCTCAACCCAAATGTTCATATGTAATAAATATTACAAGCCCATGTAATTTAACTGTTGCCTGTTACATTATATATAAGGTAAAGCGGATGTATCAAGACAACAATTCCAGGAATAATAAACAATTGTATACTTTTCACTCAGTTACAATCTCCTTTATGGTATCAGAGCCTTCCAAAGCTTAACAGTTATATTTCATCAATGTTGATCATCTTCATCCACACAACCATTCTGAACCAATCAAGACAAAGGAAGATTAAATTCTTTTCTCCTCGGTTTTTTCATCATCATCGGAGATTTACCCTTCCATTCTTCCCTCCAGCATCGATCTGAGTAGTATTAGTTCATCACAACCTCGCCTAGGGTCGAATCAGATAACTCTCATCATTTTCTTCCTTCGCGGCTGCTGTGATTTGCCATCAGACACTGTGTCGTCACCTGGCTGGGTACGATTGCAAAGATCACAAAATTTAGCAACTTTGCCATCCAAGAATCATAGATATGGTTGTAGAAGTTACTAAATTTAGAGAAATTGCCATCTAAGAACCTTGTTCTTCCCTATTCCCTCGTTCTTGCTTCAAGAATTTATTTTTTTCTTCACTTCTTGATAAGAAATGGCCGACGATAAAGATAATAACGACACTGTAAGTTCAGCAAACTCTGCTGTTCGCTCAGTCGCACCCAATGCAACATCAAGTTTCAATCTCATCAAACCGAAAAGCCATATTATCTCGATCCCTTTAGACGAGGACAACTACATGATATGGAAATACCAGGTTGAAACTGCGCTAAAGGGATATGGCCTGTTAGACTACATCAGAGGCACAATGGTTGTACCACCTGCACAGATTCAAGATAAAGATGGACATCTTGTTAGTAATGAAGAATATGTTTTACACCAAAAGCAGGATAGTTTACTTGCATCATGGCTAATATCCTCTATCAATGCCAATTTACTTTCACAAATCACTGGATGCAATACCGCTTTTGAAGTTTGGAATGTTATTGAGTAGATTTTTAGTTCGTAGTCTGCCGCGCGTGTTATGTTATACTTAAAGCAGTTACTGTGTATCAAGAAAGATGATCAGCCTATGAGTGAATATTTGACAAAGGTCAAATCGCTATGTGATAAACTAAATGCTACTGGACATAGAGTTAGTGAAAAAGAACATGTTCTCTACATTACAGCGGGACTCGATGATGATTACGAGTCCATTGTGACATACATAGCATCGCAAAGAGTCATACCTGACATGCAGTTCGTACATTCCACTTTGCTCTCCCACGAAGCCAGAATTGAGCAAAAGATATTATCACAAGTGGACCTCTCTGCGAAATTTTGCATCGATAGGAAGAGGTAAAGGCCAACAGAGAGGCAACTTTACTCAAACTGCCAATCAAACCCAAAGAGGCAATCCCAGCCAACGAGGGAGAGGTAGAAGTGGAAGAAACAACAACTACAATAACAGAGTTAAATGTCAGATATGTGAAAAATTCGGGCATATTACAAGCAGGTGTTATTTTAGGTTCAATACTGAGTTTAATGTGAACCAACAGAATAATCGAGGGCTAAACGTCAATGCAACTCAATTGCAACATCAGGGAAATTCTGAGAATTCAAGAATGCTAATGCAAATATCTAATGCAACAGACTCAAGCAACAAAAGTGAGGACATAAATCTCGACGAATGGTATCCTGATTCCGGAGCAATGAATCATGTGACAAATAATCTACAAAATCTAAATCTTGGCAACAAGAATTACTCAGGTATGAAATCTGTCCCAATGGGTAATGGTGAAACTATAATTATATCTCATATAGGTTGTGGTTACATTAGAGGAAAGAGGGAACTCTATCTCAATAATCTACTTTGAGTCCCTAAAATTAAGAAAAATCTAATAAGTGCATCGCAATTTGCGAATGATAATCAGGTATACTTTGAGTTTCACCCTAAATATTGACTCGTTAGAGATTTACTAAATAAAGACATATTACTACAGGGTAATTTGGATAATGGCCTGTACAAGTTCAGAAATTTGCTGCCAAGACCTAGTAATGATAATCTATTTCATTGTAACTCTGTTGAGGCTACTTCTGAAAGCAAAAATATTACTAGTGTGTTTGATGAGTGGCATTGTAAATTGGGACACCCTAGTGTCAAAACTGTGAAACATATTCTGAATGATAATAAAATTGATTTTAAATTCGTACCTAAACCGTATTTGGCAAAAGTCACAAATTGCCCTTTACTAAATCTGAAACCCAATATAGTACACCACTTGAATTAGTAGCTGCAGATTTGTGGGGGCCTTCACCAATGAAGACGGATCAAGGGTACATGTACTACCTTTCTTTCGTTGACGCTTTTAGAAGACATACATGGATATACTTTCTTAAAAATAAGTCAGAAACATATGACATAACAGTACAGTTCATCGCACTAGCAGAAAAACAAACGAACTGCACTGTTAAGGTCATGCAAACTGATGGAGGTGGTGAGTTTAAATCACTAAAAAATTATTTCAGTAAAAGAGGAATTATTCATAGAATGACATGTCCACATACATCTGAGCAAAACAGCCTAGTGGAAAGAAAACATAGACATATCGTAGAAACATGGCTTACACTAATGTCACAAGCATCTCTACCATTAAAATTTTGGGCAGATGCGTTTATGACGTCAGTTTATTTAATAAACCGAATTCCTACAAAGGTTCTAAAGGATAAGTGCCCTTACGAAGTCATGTTTGGTATAAAACCGAACTATCATGAATTGAAAAGATTCGGATGTCTATGTTTTCCTTGTCTCAGACCCTACAATAAACATAAGCTAAGTCTGAGATCCACACCGTGTACTTTTCTTGGTTATGCCAGGGATCGTAAAGGGTACAAATGATTAAGTGATAGTGGCAGGTTATATATATCGAGACATGTGGTGTTTAATGAGCACACATTTCCTTTTGCAGAAAAAGGAATTAAAACAACTATGAAGATCACTGGACAAGAAAGAATGTTGGCACCACCACTTGAGTTAAGCAAATGCATGACAAATGAAAATTCACCAGATCTACAGCACAATGATGATGACATTGAAAGTATACCCAGCACCAAAACCGACTACAGTTCAACAGACCATTCAAATGACTCTAGTGTTGCAGACGACAATGTGGGTAACACTGAAAACATACAACAGCAGCATCGTATGGAAAGATCTAATAGCAACATTCAACATCAACTAGAAGACCAAAGTAAAAAATCAACATCACATGGTGACTAGAGCTAAGCATGGGATTTTTAAGCCTAAACTATATGTTGTTACTATCAATGAAAGAGAACCAGCCAACTTTAGTGAAGCTATGAAATGTGAAAAGTGGAAAAGTGCTATGAATGAGGAATATGAAGTGCTAATGAGAAACAAGACATGGAATCTTGTTCATGCTTCCCCTCACAAAAACGTCATAGGATGCAAATGGACGTATAAGATAAAAAGGAACGCTGATGGCAGTATTCTTAAACACAAGGCCAGACTCGTAGCGAAAGGCTACACACAAGAATTTGGGTTTGATTTCAATGAGACATTCTCACCCGTGGTTAAACCTACCACTATCCGAATTATTATTAGTATTGCTCTACACAAACAGTGGAGCATAAGACAATTAGACGTCTACAATGCGTTTTTAAATGGTGACTTACAGGAGGATGTTTATATGCAACAGCCCGAAGGCTACGAAAGTACCAGTAAAGAGCATCTAGTTTGCAAATTAAACAAAGCAATATACAGGCTTAAAAAAGCCTCGAGGGTATGGTATGATAAGCTTAAGGCCACTTTTGTCAAATTGGGTTACGATACTTCTAAGGCGGACAGTTCACTACATATTAAAAGGAATGACAAAGGTGTGACTTACATATTGGTCTACGTTGATGACATTCTTATTACTAGTAGCAATCAAACAGAAATCGACAATGTAATAAGTTATTTAAATTAAGCCTTCTCTATCAAAGATCTAGGAAAGATGAACTATTTTTTGGGTATTCAAATTGTGCAAAAGTCTGACACAGAAATTATTTTATCCTAAAAGAAATACATAATGGATCTGCTTGTTAGAGCAAAAATGGACAAAGCAAAGCCTATGCCTACACCCATGACAAGCAGCTTGAAACTATCAAAACACAGAGGTGAAGCCATTAAAAATGTAAAGGAATACAGAAGTATAGTGGTCGCCTTGCAGTACGTAACAATAACTAGACCAGATCTGTGTTATAGTGTCAATAAGGTGTGCCAGTTTATGCAATCGCCGCTAGCTGATCATTGGTGTGCCGTGAAACGTATACTTAGATACTTAAAAGGAGCGCTAGACTACGGCATAACATTAAAAGGATGTAAGGAGTTACATTTACAAGCTTACAACGATGCAGATTGGGCTTCAGACCCCAATGATCGAAGATCGACCAGCGGATATTGCATTTACATGGGTCAGAACCCCATATCATGGTGCTCGAAGAAGCAACAGACTGTCTCACGTTCTAGCACCGAGGCAGAGTACAGATCAGTGGCAAGTACCACGGCGAAGCTTATGTGGATAAATTCGCTCATGATCGAATTAGGGTTTTAGCACAGGAAGAAGCCAGTGATTTGGTGCGATAACTTGAGTACAGTATCACTCTCCGCTAACCCAGTTCAGCACGCACGGACCAAACACATCGAAATCGACTTGTTTTTCGTACAAGAACAAACCACGGCAAGGAAACTCGAGGTCAACCATGTTCTAGCTTTCTACCAAAGGGCAGACATCCTGACAAAGCCGCTATCATCGAAGAATTTTTTTGAGGTTAAGAGGAGATCTGAAAATAGTTGATGGTGGCGGCGCTGTTGAATTTGAGGAGGAAAAAGCCGTTTGAGGAGGACAACGCTCCTATCATCGAAGAACATTTTGAGGTTAAGAGGAGATCTGAAAATCATTGATGGTGGCGGCGCTGAAGAAAAGGGAAATAAAACCCTACTTGATTTTGAGCAGGACTAATAAGAGAAACGACGAGTTATAGAAATGTCTTCATTTCTATTATCACCGCATGGATGAGTAATGGACTCAACCCAAATGTTCATATGTAATAAATATTACAATCCCATGTAATTTAACTGTTGCCTGTTACATTATATATAAGGTAAAGCGGATGTATCAAGACAACAATTCCAGGAATAATAAACAATTGTATACTTTCCACTCAGTTACAATCTCCTTTATTCTCCTGCAGATCCCTCGACAACATAGCTACTATCATCCATCACAAATCAAAATCGCGACCATAACTATTGTCATAATCTCATCGGGCGTGTCCTTGATTTCAAACGTACACAGACGAGACTCTCCTTTCACACTGCTCACCTCCCAACCGCACCTTCCTAAGAAATGCTCGAGAAAATCGATTTGGATTTGGATATAGAGTTTTTACTCTCTGGATTCTTTTTGACTCTTGGGCGGCATCGCTAATTTAGCGTCTCGATATTTGGGAAGGGTTTCGATATTTGGGGAGGGTTTTGAGATTTGGGAAATGTTTAACCTGGTAGATATAAAAACGACGAAATAAAAAAGATGTTTGTGGAGCGGAGTTTTATTGGATGAGAGACATCGGAAAGGATGGATGAGGTGGAGATACCTACATCCATCTGACTGGAATAAATTGAAGGGTTATGGATGTATGAGTAGACAAAGATACGTGGTGTCACAAAGGCATAAGTACATAACATTGCCCTTATGACGCCAATATGAAGACGTCAAGGAAAATAACTGTGCCTCTAAGACGTAGCCGATTAACGATGCTTTGGTGATTCCTTAAAGAAGACTTAGCGATGATATTAATTTTAGTGATGTCGCACCATCGCCATGTCGCTAATCGGCGTTCGAAATAAGTTATTTCTCTTGTACTGATAGTCAAACATGTCGAAAATTCTATGGAAGGAGCTAAAATATCATATAAAATTATATTTTTTTGTAAAGTATATGACAAAAATTACATTCAACCTATTATCATAATCGTGTTTTCCTAGGTATTCTACTAAATCATTACACATTAGAACTTTGATATTATGTAACAAATATATATGATGAAATATAAGAATGTGTGTGTATATATATATATACATTTATTATTTAAGGTATGTGGTAGGTATGGTAATTACCATTACTTGTGGTTGATTACCATTATCGTACATCATATTTTCACATGGTTTGGTAAACCGTATAAGTCAAATCGGTTTCCATTTGTTCGGTACCAACGTTGTTTTTGTGGTTGGTTAGTGGTAATATGGTAAAAATGTCGTCTAGCCCTACTTTCTATGGTTAAAGCCGACTTTGTATTCTTAGATTTTTGTTGAAGCACATGGATAGTTTAATGCTGGAAATTAGAATATTGACCATTTGATATTTATTGGTATGAGGACATTTCTCCTATTTTTGTTGTACACATGTTGTAAGAAACTGAATTTTTGATAGATTTTAAATCAATGGTATATGATCGAAAGTTAAAATTTTAATATTTAATATTATAAATTATAGGAAATAAATGAATTTGATTTCCGTATATGAACAAAAGTAAGTACAATCTGAACAGTGAAATTAAAAGTTGTCAAGCTAGAATTTAATTGTTGAACTAGCTTAATTTTTGTTATTTGGATTTAAGGAATTTCATAAAACTTAAATTTTAACAGCGTAATTGAATTTCTGAGTATTTTAATTTGCCAAATCGATTAAAATATAAAATTTCCGAAAAGGTCTGTTCTTGTCATAGTTGATTAAAATTTGAATTCAAGCCTTGTAACCGCCTGAGATATGATGGCAAATTCATAATTGATTAAAATGCCTCCACCTTACCCCACCTGTGTCAGTCTTGTAGCCTATTAATCCAAATGCGATATGATCGAAAAAACAATAACCTAATCCTCCCTTGCTCTCCACCTGAGATCATCCCCTGGCCTGATAACCGCCTTTGACCCACCGCTTTCCTTAGCCGTGATATGTGTGTGTAGGTGGTGTTTTTGTAGAGAGTGTGTGTTTGTGTTAGAGTTGTTATGGAAACGGTAAATTTGCCATCACCATAACATTACCAATCGATTGATAATCATTTTTGATTGAAATCGGTATACCAATTAAAATGGTCTGGTAACAACAAATTTACTATTTGTAACGGTAAACTATCGGTAACATTTCTTCAATAGTAGCAGTAACAGTAATTTTACCAATAAATTCAAAACATATGTATATTCATTTGATATGGTTTATTATAGGCATTTAGAACCAAATAAATGATTATATTTAGTTTACTAAGTAGATACTTATTTTTTTTCTCGTTAATGTTTTTTATTCGGAAATGGTGTCTGGAAGACCCCTCCGCTTTCTTTTTTCGATTCTCACCTCTCACCTTACTCGTCTTCTTTCCTCTACACCACTTCCTCCTCTCCACCTCTCCTTCCAGATTACGCCATGCCTGAGTAACGAAGCCTGCGCTCCACTCAAACGACCGCTTCACTACGATTTGAACAATGAATTTCACTTTGCTCTTGCAATTGTGTTGATGATCCAGTTGGGTTGTTTCCTGCGCGGTTTCTGTGTCCTTGTCAGTCCAGATCTGACGTCGATCTTCTTCACACGCGACTGGTTTCCAGCGGATCGAGGACTCCGGTCGATCTCAGATCTGTAATGTTGGTGAGGATTAAGTATACTGTGAGTTCGATTTCTGCTGGTTTGTGCCACCTTTTGTCTGCGCTGAAAGTTCTTGTTTTGTTTGGGTCTATTTTCGTGCGTTTGTGTGGAGAGGGACAGATCTGAGTCCAGTTGGCAAAACTTTCTTTTTCCTCATTACTTCGAATTGTGAAGTGTGGAGAGGGACAAATCGAGACTTTCCTATAAATTTAGTCCATTTCGCTGTAATGTGTTTCACAGAATGTGACTCCCTACATGGAGCAAATTGTGGTATAGCAACTTAGCTAGTTCCAGTGTTGTAAGCCTATTAGGTAGAGTGGACGGAACACTATAAACTCCGTAGACGGTGGACGGACCACCTTAAAAACCAAAGTAGTTGATTGTAACCGCAATCACCTGTACTATAATGTAATTTTATTATTGGTTATAATAAAAAAGTGTTACGGACCAGTACCACTATAAAAACCGGTCGACTATGCCAAAAAAAAAAAAAATTACATACAGCATAATAAAGATGTATTATGTTCAAAACCTTATCGTGATTGTACCCTCTTGCATGGACACAAATTGGAATCTGTTGGCTAGCAACAATGGTGGGGAAATTTTTATGTATGGACGAGAACACAGAAAAGTTAGAGAGGTTGGAATATGCTAAATGTATGGTTGAGGTGAACCCAGACAAGGTATTACCAGATGAGTTTACGGTCCTTCTTGGGACGAAACATAGCATGTAGTCAAAGTAGAATATCTCTGGAAATCCACTATTTGTTCAAGATGCAAAGTATTTGGACACGACATGGATAACTGTAATTTACCATCCGTGAAGCAAGATAAGGTCGCTCCTAAAATCACTCCTGTAGATCATATAATTCTACCGGGGTATAGATTGAGAGTTCCAGACAGGAGAAGGGAGAGACTCAATTTATTCAAGAGGAGGCAAGCTTGGGGACAGGTGCACACATTGAACCAGATAGAAAAACGAGAAAGGTCAATACAAAATGATGCAGTTACACCAACTAACATAGATGAGCAAGTAGATTCGGAAGATGAAATGGTTAATATTTCTCTCCCACCCATAGACTTACATGACCCAAACATTGGTCCTGTTTATGTTTCATCTGGCATTCCTCTAACAAATTTTGGCCAAACGAGTGTGACAGGAAATGAAAAGCAGAAGGGCTCTAATGTTTTGCGGTCTGACAAGGAATTGGATGAAGGGGAGATAAGCCTGCTTGAGGAGGAAACAAGGGATGAGTTTGTTCGGCAAATTGGTGATATCGTCCATGGAAAATCTGACAAAAGACAAGCTGATGGCGGAAGCGCTGTTGCAATAGATGTGGAGTGTAATGCGACTGATAGTATGGACACTCGTGTTGCGGTGAATAATCAGGACACGGTGAATGGAGAAACTAGAAGCAACATATTAGGAGACGCTGTTAATCAAATTGAAATAGCACAGGTAAATGAAATGTTAAATGTAGCTTTTCCAATGAACAGACAAGAAAATGAGCAGCCAGATACATAAATTCAGCTTTTAGTTGTGTTGGACCATCAATGTAAAGAAGTAGAGACTGAGACTGAGGCTCAAATTAGATTGATCACATCCACTATGCAGGAAATAGAAAGAAGACTCCAGGCTGAGCTGGATAAAAGAGAATTAAACACCAAACAATTTTATGCAGCGAAGCGGTCAATGAAGGACTTTAAGGAATTCAAACAGAGGAATGCTCTTGACCAATTGGATAAAGCCGGACTTGATGATGTTGCCGATTTAATGAAGAAAATGCTGGAATCCGTCAGCCACAAAGGTAAAACATCTCCGTCACCCAAAAGCAAGAGCCCGTATGCACATCTATCTGCTCCTCTAGCATATAAGGAGCGGCCCTCGGATATTGATACTGAACCTGCACCTGCAAGTTCAAATGAAAAACCAGATTCAAAAACTCCGATTACTCGGAGTAGGAAGAAAGAGATGCTGCGGATTCTCCAAGAAAATGGTTAACTGCCATTTTTGGCAGTGTAACTCCTAGGAAAAATTAATGCCAAAGAAATACTAAATGCCAATGTGATAGTGTCATGTGTTTGTGAATTGTTAGCGATGTCATTGTCTTCCCTGCGTGGTAGACTTTTGCTGATATGTCTTATGTATATCACGAGAATATCATGTATCTTTTTTTTTTCTTAATAAAAGAGTCTTTAATCCTGTGTTTAAATTTGTGTGCCTGTACACACACATACACACACACACACACACACACACACACATATATATATATATATATATATATATATATATATATATATATATAATCACTGGTGATTGTCGAAAATATTTTTTTTACAATTTATTTATGATTTGGTAACAATAATAAATATCGACTGATAATGCAACATTATCGATGTTTATCGTTTGGAAGAACGAAAATAACATAATCTTGTTAAACCTTGTTGGATTTTTTTTTTTTTTTTTCCAAAAAACATTGGCTTCCAAAAAAGAGCACACATATCACAATATGTAAGAAACTAACAGCTCATTTTGTTTCATGATGAATTTTGCGTTCTATGTCTCTAAACTTGATTGCAAAATATGAGACAATGAAGAAAGGCCAAGATGGGGACGGGAGCTTGCTCATGCTTCTTTTGTTTCCTAAAACACAAAATTAGAAATAAAACTTATTTTTTAATTTTATGTATTAATTTCATTTTCCATTTTGGTACTTTACCATAATATATATACATCACATACATTTTTGTGCGGACCGAAATCCAAGATTAAAAATGGAAAATCAAAGGCAGTTTAAATTTAAAAGTATAGAATGCACACTTTTTATTAACAATAGCTGCAGTTTATAAATCCATGATGGATGACTTGGCGTATGGAATCACAATGCGATATTATAGCGAGGATTCAGAGTAATTAAAAGTAAAGTCAGGTGGTGTATTTAAAAGTAAAGTCAATGAGTGGAGGAAATAAAGTAAAGTGTGCACATTTGTAGGTATAAAGGACAGAAGGAAAATATGCGTCAGACATTGAGAAACTAAAATCATGTGCGCATGCACCAGAGCTACCGAATTATATAGCAACACGAGCTCGAATATTTTGCATGTTTAAATTAAGTTTTACTTTTGAAATATAACATGGATTGAATATGTATTAAAATTCGAATTTCAGAAACAACAATAATTAATAGGTTTCAAAACAACACTAAATAAAACAAAATCTTCAAGCAAAGATAATATTATATATTCAAAAAACATTGCTGTAGATGTTTTCTTAAAATTGAACAAACACCAAAATTTGTTACAATATAAAATCAGTCAGTACAATGTAACTTGGTACAATGCACTCAAAGCCTACTCATTAGCTTTATGTCATCCAATATCGTAATGATTTCCCACAACATCAAGACCAACCTGCAAAAACAACAAAATGTCCATGAATAATAGTGAATAGGTTTAATGTCATGCTAATTCTTCACTTAATATAGCTAGGAAGATGGTAACTATATATTAATAGGTTGACTTTGAATGTAGTCCACAAAGAAGTGAAATAATATGGGTATGCCTATGTCTTAGGAATGCATAAGTTGAAGTTTTGAACAGTTAATGAATTTAAATACCTTTTAAAATTCCAGGTTTGACGTAATTGCAAAAAATAGAGAGGACATGAAAAAAGAAAATTATTCATTATAAATCATTAGAAAAACACCATCACTAAGCACGTTAAATACAAATATTTTTTATAATTAATACAATTACTAAGCATGTTAAATACAAATATTATTATAAATTACACGGAACTAATAAGTCATGTTAAGAAGTCCAAAAAGATGCAAGTAACCGAAGAAGGTAAAGAAGTGGAAAAAGGAGAAGTCAAAATATTATATAACTTGAGAAAGCAAAAAAAAAGTTGTTGATGCCTAAAATTGTCGTTAACACCAGAGAGTTCCAAAAATTTGAAATTTTTAGTCTAGGGCGGAGAATCATAAGAAATGCAGTAATAAGGTGGTAAAAGACACAATTATTTATAGTGGTTCGGCCCGTCGGGGCCTACGTCCACTTTGAAGGCTGTACTAATTTTATTCCATTACAAAAAAGTACAACAAGACTATTACAAGAAGCTACAATGATTAACAATACCCTCTTAGTCCTTGTTATCGATCTTCTTTGCTGAGCGAGCGTAGTCGAGGAGTTGCCGATGTTGCAGCGTAGCCGAGTGAGGCGGAGTCGAGGCCGAATGAGGTGGAGTCGAGGCCGGATTTCGCGGGAGGCGGAGTCGAGACCGAGATCCGCGGGATGCGGAGTCGGGGCCGAGGTCCGCGGGAGGCGGAGTCGAGGCCGAGTGAGGCGGAGTCGAGGCCGAGTGAGGTGGAGTCGAGGCCGAGGTCCGCGAGAGGCGGAGTCGAGACCGAGTGAGGTAGAGTCGAGGCCGAGGTCCGCGGGAGGAGGAGTCGAGCCTCGAGGTCCACGGGAGGCGGAGTCGAGGCTCGGTGTCTCCCATCTCCCGGGTACGAATTTCATACCCCTTGGGGTACGAAATTCGAAGCCGCAGGGGTTCGAATTTCGTGCCCCTCGGGGGTATGAAATTCGAACCCGGAGGGGTTTGAATTTCGAGCCACTCGGGGGTACGAAATTCGAACCCGGAGGGGTTTAATTTTGAACCACTCGGGGGTATGAAATTCGAACCCGGAGGCTCGGTGTCTGAAGGAGGCGGAGCTGAGGCCTCCTCCTCCTTCTTCTAGAGACCCATGCCATGTCCAGTAGCCATGGAGAAGAAGGTGGAGGTCCTTAATGGTGTTTTAGAGATTCATGAAGTCCCAAGGTGGCTTCATGTCCAAAGGCATGCTTGGACCTTCATGAGTATGCTCATGGATCCAAGCATATTCATCTTCTCCCTTATATAATGAAGGGAGGTGCCCAATAGGCCTTAGGGAAGAAGATGGAAGCCATTAAAGCTTGAGAGAGAGAGAGAGAGCGCTTAGACCAAACTCTTTGAAGTGAGAAGTGAGGGGGTATTTATAGTGTAGTGGTTAGGTGGGAGTAGGTAGGAGTCGGTGAAATTAGGGGACCACACCCAGAAATTCGCACCTGGAGCTTGCGCATGCCAGAATTTCGCACCCGGGCCTAGGGTACGAATTTTCGCACCTCGTGGGGTGCGAAATTCGCACCCAGGGTACGAATTTCGCACCCTACTGGGTGCGAACTTCGCACCCTGCTGGGTGCGGATTTCGCACTCGGATGGGTGCGAATTTCGCACCCGGCTGGGTGCGAATTTCGCACCCCGGTTGGGTGCGAAATTTGCACCTCGAGGGGTACGAAGTTCACATTAGGAGAAGCGCGAAGGCCATGGGCATCGGTGTTTGGAGGAGCGGCGAGGTTCGTGGAAGTTGTCGGTTGAATCCTGACTTTGAGTCGATCTGGTGATTCTGGGCAACACACTTGTTGGAGGAAATTGGATGAATGGGGCGGTGCCCACTGTTTCGACCTAACCGGTTAGGTCGATCGCCGTCGGGACTGTGGGGCCCCGGACCCCCATCAGCGCTGTGCCCAGACCCACCTGACGGCTCGCCTTCGGCTCGGCTGCGGATGAATGCCGACGGATGTCACACCCAAGGGGGTTAGACCCCTGATGTCGTTGGCAACACTTCTGGGTTGTAGTATCATGCGATATGTTGAGTCGAGTGTGCCTTGCGTACTTTTGGGAATCGGACCAAAAAGCCGGTTAACATTTGCCCCCTCAAAGTATGTCTCGTGTTAACGGGGGCGTGCTTTGAAGTAAGATATCCAGGCCACACTTTGTGATTGGTTGTAACCTTTTTCTTGAGATGTACGCCAGGACCGAATCGCTTTGGAGTGGTTGACACGCCTTGTCGAAATGTGTTGGTACGGGGTAAGGATCCTGGCATTGTCAAGGGCTTGCTTGAATCTTGCCGCTTGGGTTAGGACCTGCCCAAGGCATCTAATTTCTATACATTGAAGACATTAAGTGTTAGTTGCCGACTCCCGATTGTATTGAAGAGCAAACGGTTCGTTATCGGGTCATAATCGTGTATGCAATCACAAATTGGCACATGGTTTCGTGCGATGCTATCTGAATTGGAATCGGTAACATGAAGGTAAACAGCACGCCATGGGCTTGTGATCATGCAACCTAGCTTTTTAGTGAGTTTTCTGATTTAGAGTTGATCTTTTTGGCATGTACACTTTGACCGTTAAGGCTTGGGAGTACGTATTTGGCTAACGAATCAAGTTGGTCTGCCCGGCTGAGCTTTCAAAAGTGTGCATGTCTGATCACTGCCGTGGCTTAGGCGTGCGATCGCCCTAAGTGGTTATTGAAACGTCGTTGGGATGGAGCTTGATAATTTGGAATATCCGCTAAATCACTTGGATTGGTGAGCCCAAGATCGTTCAACGGTTCAAGCTAGTCCCATCGATCAATGTTTCAGCAACTCATATGTGCGAATGCAATTGTTAGGACAATACTTGTGATATGTCGTGGTCTGTCTTCATATAGATTTTCCCTTGAGGCGAGGTCGGATCCAAATGTTGGGCATGTGCACTTTGATGATTAGGCACTTGGTGAGTCACTAGTGGTCATTGAGTCATGATTAATTTGGTAGTTTGAGCTTCGAAGATAAGTGGATGTAACCGTTGCTTAGTGTACGATCCCGAATTCCGATCCTGGAACGTTCATTTGGAGCATGTCGATCCCTTAATTGTAGTTGCTTCCTTTTTTTCTTCTGGACTTCGGATGTTCGAGTTGTCCTTAGGTTTCCGGAGAAGGGAAGAGATATATGGACAGCCAGAGGATTCCCGAGATTGTCACTCAAGAGCCTAGAGTTGTAAATTCTGGGAAGCGAAAGTAGGGATTCGAGGACAAGTATTTACAGATATGGGATTGGACTTCGTATCCCAAACACTTATTAAATCTTTCAGGATCTTCAGGAGTTCGAATCTTGTTCGAGGAGATGACCACTAAGCCAGTGCACGGGAGCGCGAGATAGAACTTCGCACTCCAGTGAATTTGTCGAGCCCTGACTTCGATCTTGAGTTAGTAAACTTGAACCTTTACATGGCGTCGTATGAGCGGACAATGATTAGTGAGGTGCGGTCTTGCGACGCAGTTCTAAAAGAATGGGCTTGCCTGGACTGGCGGCTTGAATGCGTCTGTAGGATGTCGACACATAGTTGAGCTGTTAGTCTCGGGATCCGATCAATAACCCAACCACGATGCAACTCCATCTTGACTCAGGCATTGCGCTGGCGGTTGGTGATGGCCACGGCGTTAGTTGTTAAGGCTAAAGGTTGCCATCATGTTTCGGAGTGTCTTCTTTTGTGGAGTCCGGGCACTATTTGAAAGCCCGGAAAACTCCAGGGCCTAGACTCTGGCTCTGGATTTCCCTCGTTGCGAGGTGAAGGCACTCTCAAGACAGTGGCTCCAAGGGATGCCATGAGGGGGACGCCAGTGCAGGGATTGAAGTGGATCTGATCGGGTCTATGATTGCCTGGCCGGTACGATAATCCGTAGGGGTTGCCCCCAAGCCCGGGCATTTGATGGATTCTGCTCGACGTCAGGGACGAGCTAAGAAGTTCAGATCGTTGCTTAACGTTTCATGTCTGGTATGCAGTTGAAGTTGAATGTAATACCACTGGTTGGCGAATGATTCTGGAAATGGACTTATTCTGACTGACCGCTCGGATACATGCGTAGGATGTCGACATACGGTTGAGTCGTTAGTCCCCCACCTAATTATGTCGTGACCATTATCCAATCCTAAAATGGTGTTGATGGTTACTGATAATCATGGTTTTAGTTATTAAAACTAGATGCCGTCACCGCATTCCAATGCTCTTGTAAGTAGGAAGCTTTTGTAGTCGAGATATGAATTTTTATTTCGCGTACTGAGAACTTGTCTAAATTCTCCAGTTCCTCGGGGAACTGTGATTGTTTTGCTCCCTCTGTCCTTCGGCTCGGGCTTCTATGCCCGGTCTGCTTTGTATTGGTGTGAGGTTAGAAGTTTCCGAGACCCGACATTTTGGGTCTGGATCCTCCTCGTGGCGAGGTGGGTGTCCCTGTTTAGAATGGTTGCTCCGAAGGTTGAGGCGATGGAAATACCAGCACGGAAGCTGGTGTGGATCCTCCTCAGGTCTTGCGATGAGTAAGCTGGTGCAAGGATAAGCGGGGGACCTCCCCCAAGCTCGAGTACCTGCTGACTGAAGAGGATGCGAGCGATGAAACCTTAGAAGTCAAATAGTTACTTCTTTTAATGGGAATCCCCCCTTGGAGCGGAGGCAACACCAGGATTTGCCCCTGTGCTTCCTCAAGCGTCCGAGTCCCGGTTGGAGTTACAGCGGGAACAATCTGGAGAAGTAGGAGAACCCGTGGCTTCAGGATCCCATGTTTATATGAGTCTCTCCGGAGGAGGAGAATTTGTGGTTGACCGAAGTGCTCATGCGACGGGCGTAGCTGATGTAAGCGTGCAAGCTAAGGTGGAAGATCAGTAAGCCCGGCTGGTGGCAAAGTCTGAGGAGCCGGAGGGGAAGAGGGAGAGGTTGTCGTATAAGATGCCTGGGCAAAGGCTAGCCAAGGTGCCGAGGAGAAATCTGTTGCTGCGATGGAGAAGAAGTAGGCCGATGTTGAAACGGAAAAGGAGAGGGCCTCTGAGTAGGCTAGGAAAAAGGAAATCCGTTGATGATGCCTACCAAAAGAGGGCGAGGGGACCCTTAGCAAACTTGAAGTAGATGCAACTATGTGACCCCAGGCCGGGGAGCTAGCCGATCAGAAGACCGCCAAAGATGCTGAGAAGAGAGCGGAGTTGGGCGCCAAGAAGGCTTAGGGAGAAACCCAGGTTGCATTGGTCCGTGCTTCTTGCATCATTCCTAAGTAGTTGCCATGTATGGCCCTCGGGGAGGTTAAGATAGTTACAATCGGCGAGGATGATGGCAGGACGCGCACATCGATGTCTCATGAATTCGTTACTCTTGTGAAGAGTAGAGGAGGAAGAGATTCTGGAAGGAAGGGGCCCATCGCTGGTGGTGACTTGCCAAGTGCTGAACCTGTATAGAAAAAAGAAAAGACAAGAGAAGGATGAGTAGCATCAATAATTGTTAAAGGAATTATAGATACTTTGGGTTAGGTAGACCGATAGTATATACGAGTGTGGCCTTCGCTTTCGGTCCCTAAAGGTATGGTATGGTTTTCATGTACACCCTGTCACCATAAAGAAGAAATGTTAGACATGTCGTCTATTCAGGGATTGTGTGTGTGAAATGGAATATGAATTAGTAAAGATTGCATTTCGTGCTAAGTGTTGAACGTTCTTCTCATGTTTTCCGGTGTCCCATACTTGCACAAGCGTACTTGTTGTTATCAACAAAAATGCGATTGGAGACTGTGCTCTGGTTCGATTATTCCAGAGGGGTGTAAGATAGCGCGGGCTTCTAGTAAGTTTCCCTCAGCTCAGGAAACCCGTAGTTTGCGAAGCCAGGCAGAGCGCCTGCTGTTTTGGGTTGCCCGAGATAAGTCCCAAGTATAGCGGAGGTGTATGACATCGTGTTATGCGGTCCATCCGGTGTGTGGTTCTCACGTCGTTCATCGGGTTGAGGCGAGCCACAGGCGTCGTTTATTCACCTGAGAAGAGAAGCCCGGATCATCAGCCCGTAGGGTCCGATCGTGGCCATGGGCTACCCCTTAGCCTTAAGAGCTTCGGGGAAGAAATGATTTAAGGGTCGGTCTCGGTGCTGTGCCAAGATTCGATCGGTACCCGTAGCCGAGGGAGGCATTTACATCACTCCTGCCTGGTTGTTGTGTAGCCCCAAGCGCTTGGGACTTGGGCGCGGAACGATTTATCCTCGGTCTCGGCAAAGGGCCGAGATTCGAGTTCGTGGTTATTTATACTCGGTCGCGCCGCGGGCCAGCGATTCGAGTAGCGTTGCCGGCTCCCGTGCTCGGGGTGCCAGTCGTAGCCAGTGGTGTTTGTCCTCGATGTGGGCTCGAGGCTTGGATGGCGGCATTGGCTCCCGTGCTTGGGATGCTGATGCGACGATCCAGAGTTTGAACGCAAGCTGGTTGTCAGGATTAATCAAACACGTCATGAACGTCATGCACAAAGCAAACATGGAAGGGAGACATGTAACACCCCACACCCGCTATGGTCACTCACTAAGGGAATGCCATAGCATCGGTGGAGTATTTTAGTGAATATAGAACAGAAAAATTACAACAAGACAGATATAAGTAGTACTTGAAATTTTAAAACATCATCTCATAACAGCGGAAATAAACATGTCTGGTTACATCATAAAACCAAAATAAAAGTCAAGTACAATATCCATCAATATAAAGAAGTACATAATCCCACTCTCAATACAATAGCCAGAACGAAAGAAAAGATAACTGGATAACTGGAGCTTTACATCTACCCAAGCTCCTCAAGACTGGAACAGCAATCCGATCAGGCTCTACTACTGCTAGGATCCACCGTAGGACCTGAGGGTTGGAAAAAAAAGATAGAAACAACGGGGTCAGACATAAGTCTGAGTGAGCCCTATAACCTTAACAATACAATTATTAAAGTAATTAGGGTATGACATGAACTCGGTACGGTACCTTTGGGGATACTAACTACACTAAGTAGCCAACAACATAGGATGAACTAAGATAACCGTCAGGACGCATCTACCCACCCAAGGATAATTACTAACTGCACCACACCAGTCATTCCTACTTAAAGGTTGATCCCTTCCAAGGACTTAGAAAATTTCCCCAATAATTTCATGTACTCCTAGCTCACTACATAGGTGCCGTCTGCCCCTATCTCCACTAGGTGTACTCAGTAATTCTTACCCAGTAGTTTCGTGTACCCCTACATAGGTGCCGTCTGCCCCTATCTTCACTAGGTGTACCCACTACTCCCCATCGATCGGCTCCCTACCGTAGATACCCGTGCTGGTCCCACAGTGGGGTGTATCACTCCCCTAAAGTGGCTACCCAATACTAACGGTGCACGGCTTTATATCTACACGATGCAACAACGGCTTATCTACCAGCCCGGGCCCACACACGCATATGAAGCCCGTTGGACTTGCGTTGCCACTGCTAACCCGTTTTGGCCTCTTATAATCAAGCCCAATATGCGTGTCCCGTCACTCGACATGGGTCGAGCCCACAAAGATACGTTTGGGATATTGGTTGAAATGGGCCCCCACAAGCTACCCACTTAAGCTTGTCATATATCTAGTGTATCCCACTTAACCCTTTAATCATGTTTAGTTACATGTTTCCACTTGGTTAAGTATTCTAATCGTATTTTCTATTGCCACCCAAGGCAGCCCACTAGATTCCACATGCCACCCAAGGCAACCACAAAATTTCCTCATGCCACCCAAGGCACCCACTTAACCCCTCATGTCCCACTACATGCTATTATGGTTAAGTGTTTCTTAATTAATTAAGACCGTGATCTCCCATAAAGACCTCCCACATTAGACTGGCTGTTATGACCGCCTGGTTAAGCCGGTGGAATCCGGGCAGTCTTACGTCACAACAGAGTCTAACCTCGTGTCTTTACCTTAATCACGTATTTAATTTATGGCTAAGACCTCTCACATTGGGCTGACATTTGTAGCAACTGGTTAAGCCGGTCGGGTCCGGGCAGTTTTACACTACAAATGAGTCCAACCTCGTGTCTTAGTCGATTAATTACACCTAATTAATCACCCCCCCATATTAATTATCCCTAATTAATATCAAGTTTACCATAACATGGGTAGACCTAACTCAATAGGTAAATTCCCATGGGGTAGACCTAACTCAATAGGTAAATTCCCACTTATGGTAATTTATTTTTACGGTATGCTTAATCATACCCAATCATTCATTTATTAACATATTTACCCACCCCATCGTTCCCCACGTAAATCGTTCTCATTTCATAACATAATAAAAGGGGAAGATCCATCACACATATCATGGGTTTAGCATATAACTTTGTCATGGGTTAAGAGGATGTCAACTTGCATATATGAACACATATTAACCCAACTTGCTCTTAAGCATCTACATAACTTGCATAATTATTCACATGACCTCATAAGCATGCATAACATGGTAATCTTGCCTTTGAGCATACACCTAACTTGCATATTCATTCACATAACTTCATATGCATGCATAACATATTAATCTTGCATTTAAACATACACATAACTTGCATCATCGTTCACATAACTTCATATGCATGCATAACATGTTAATCTTGCATTTGAGCATACACATAACTTCATAAGCATGCTTAACATGTTGCATAATAGATCAATGTCCAACTTAGTGTTTTGCATCATAATCATCATGAAACATAGCACCAAACTTGCATAAAGATATAACATTAAACTTGCATAAAAATGTCATGAACACATATACTAAACTTGCATGACATAGAGCATACAACTTGCAAAACACATGACATATACAATATTAAGCTTGCATAAACACATTGATCCACAAACATAACCATACATCCTCATATCCTATCTTAATCAATTTAACAATTGATTATTAAGGGGATAGAAGCTCACCAAAACACAATTAGCAAGCTAATGAAGAAGATTAAGATACTTAGAATGGATTAGAGAATGATTTGAGAGGGATTTGCTTGCAACTCCTTCATGAACTAGTGGAGGCCATGCTCAAATTTCATTTTGCCATAGTTTAGTTACAAGACTTAATTATGAATGAATTAGGGTAGGGTTGGGGTCTTATTTATAAGATTAGGTGAGTGTTTTAGGCCCTTAGATTAACCCTAGATTAGATTAGGACCCTTAGATTTAGGAAATCTCTAGAACCAGCCCTCCTAGCCAGCCTGAAACCCAACCTGGTGCAACCTGGTGCACCCAGGTTCACTGGGCGCCTGGACCCTGTCGACAGGCAAGTCGACAGGCATGTCGACACCCCTGTCGACAGGCCTGTCGACAGCCCTGTCGACATGGGCTGGGCGGGAAAGTTCCCGCCTGACCCCGCCTGGCCCATTCCAAATTTGAATATTTTGAATTTTTAAAATCTGTTTTAGATTTAAATTTTCTGCAAACTTCATCAGGCCATAACTGGGCCATACGGACTCCGATTTTCGAAAACTCGGACTCTATTTCGCGTATTTTTCCGAGACGAACGTAATGACGCTGCCCGTTTCCCCTAATTCCCACATCTGAGATTATTTATCCTGTAATTAGTGAATTTTAGTATTAACTAAAATTCGGGGTGTTACATTCTCCCCTCCTTAAAGGATTTCGTCCCCGAAATCTCTAAGCTAAGGAGAATGCCTATCCTACCATCCAAACAACCATCTACTCAAATCATCAACCACGGGCATCCATTGTCCTTAAACAGTTTCTAATGATGTATGAGCATATGCAAACAGTGTGTGTATATGTTCCCTATCTAATGTATGAACATATGCAAACCATGATAGTGCCATGCATCCATTATGTATGCGAGAAAACCCTATCGACACATACAATATCTACATGAGTGCACAATCATTCACCAAAATGCATCATCCATGTGATAACACAACCATTATACATCCATAAATATATTTTCCTACACACAATTTTATGCAATATGCAATATGAAGTGACTGAGCCGATCTAGTGCCTAGAGTGTGTGTATATGCATCCACGAGCAACCACTAGCAAACACTTGCATCCACTTGCATCCATCAACCATAACATGTCTCAAACACATGTTTCAACCATAGGTTTACCCTATCTAAAGGTCAAAGGTACTAACGAGAGGACATACCAAAGATAAGATAAGTACTAGACAAACGATAAAGGAGAAAGTAAAGACATACCCTCAAAAAGAAATGGGTACAATGAACGCATCTTCGCTTCCGTCTCCCAAGTTGCGTTGCTCTCATCTTCTCCCCATTGCACCTTGACTAGTTGAACCTCTCTGTTTCTTAACTTCCTAGTCTCTGACCCAAGGATGCGAGTAGGAGCTCGTCTAATAGTCGCATCACGCTCTATCTCCATATCTCTAAGCAAGCTCGGCTCTACCACCTCTGCGGTCTCATGTAAGCATTTCCTCAGATGTGATACATGGAATACATCATGAACACCGCTAAGTCTGTCGGGCAACTCCACCCTATATGCCATCCGTCCAATCCTTTCCTTGATAGGAAACGGCCCAACAAACCTTGGTGCTAACTTCCCAACGGATCCGAAGCGAACAACATTTCTCAACGGAGATACCTTAACAAAAACCATATCCCCAACCTCAAACTCAAGATCCGTCCTTCTCTTGTCCGCATAAGATTTTTGCCTATCCTGCGCTGCTTTCATCCTTCTTCGAATCAAATCGATCTTCTCTGAAGTCTCCCTAACCATATCAGGCCCAAGCAAAATCTTATCCGTAGATTCCCACCAACATGTAGGGGATCGACAAGGCCTTCCATAGAGAGCTTCGAAAGGAGCCATACCAATACTGGACTGAAAGCTGTTATTATATGCGAACTCCACCAATGGAAGATGCTCTTCCCATGTACCTCCAAAATCTAAGATACAAAGTCTCAAAAGGTCTTCTAGAACACGATTCACCCTCTCAGTCTGGCCGTTTGTCTGAGGATGATATGCGGTGCTCAGACACAATTGAGTCCCCACTGCCTCTTGCAAACTTCTCCAGAACTCACTAGTGAAGATAGGATCTCGATCACTCACTATGCTAGAGGGTACCCCATGCAATCGAACTATCTCTCGAAGATATACTGAAGCTAGCCATGGAGCGGTCCTCTTGCTCTTCACAGGTATGAAATGGGCGCTCTTAGTAAGTCTATCTACCACCACCCAAATCCCTGTATTACCCTTCCTCGATCTGGGTAACCCGTCAATAAAATCCATCGAGACGCTATCCCACTTCCATTGCGGAACTTCCAATGGGTGAAGCAACCCACCTGGTTTCTTTTGCTCCGCCTTCACCTGCTGACATACCAAGCATCGAGCTACATATTCGGCCACATCTTTCTTCATACCGGCCCAGAAGAAAACCCTCTTCATATCTTGGTACATCTTATCCCCACCGGGATGAATGGTCATCCTAGAACGGTGTGCATCATCAAGAATAACCTTCCTCAACCCTTCATCTTGCGGTACACAAAGTCTACCGTCTCTACGCAAGCACCCCCTATCGTCTAGGGTGTACCTACTCAAATGGCTGGACGACTCCCCCCTTATGAGCTTCTCTATCAACTCAACCAACTGTGGGTCGTCCCTCTGGGCTTCCCCAATCCGCCCCAAAAGAGTAGGCCTAACTTCCAAGGAAGCTAGCAAGCCGGGTACATAATCAATGGAAGGTCTGAAATCAAACATCGAGATAAATTCCAAGCTTTGCCGTTCCACGAACAATGGACTCAAGGACAACCTCTTCCTGCTCAAGGCGTCCGCCACCACGTTACCCTTGCCAGGGGTATACGCTATCTCGAAATCATAGGATGCTAAAAACTCCATCCACCTTTGCTGTCTCAAGTTTAAATCTTTCTGAGAGAATAAGTACTTTAATGATTTATGGTCAGTGAACAACTCGAATCTCTCACCAAGAAGATAATGGCGCCAAATCTTAAGCGCAAAAACAATAGCGGCCAGCTCTAGATCATGGGTAGGGTAATTTTTCTCATGTGCCCTCAACTGCCTTCCACCATAGGCTATTACCCTTCCCTCTTGCATTAAGACTGCGCCAAGTCCTGTCCCACAGGCATCGGTATAGACAACAAATGGCTTGCTCCCATCTGGCAATACTAAAACTGGAGCCGTGGTTAAAGCTCTCTTTAACCGTCGGAACGCATCATCACAATCTACGTCCCATGTGAAAACAAGATTCTTCTTTGTTAAGCGGGTTAATGGGGCTGATATCTTCGCGAAGTCTTTGATAAACTTCCTATAATAACCCGCCAACCCCAAGAAACTTCTTACTTCGGTAGCATTCTTCGGAACCTTCCAATCCTGAATTGATACTACCTTCGCGGGATCCACAGCTATCCCCTCCTTGGAGACCACGTGCCCCAAGAACCGCACTTCCTTCCTCCAGAAGTGACATTTAGAGAATTTAGCCTTAAGGCTATGCGCTCGAAGAGTCTTCAACACTTCCCCAAGATGTAGGGCATGCTCTTCTTCACTCTTAGAGAATACTAAGATATCATCCACAAAGACCACCACAAATTTATTAAGGAACTCCCTGAACACCCTACTCATCAAATCAACGAAATATGCAGGGGCGTTCGTCAACCCAAATGGCATCACCAACCACTCATAGAAACCATCCGGAGTCCTAAAGGCAGTCTTGTCTATGCTATCCTCAGCCACCCTCAACTGATGAAACCCCGTGGCTAAGTCTAACTGAGAAAATACTGAAGCGCCAACCAACTGATCGAAAAGATCATCAATCCTCGGCAATGGGTGTCTATTCTTCTTTGTGAGCTTGTTGAGTTCTCTATAGTCTACACAAAGTCTGAGGGACCCATCCGCCTTCGTAGCAAATACTACTGGAGCACCCCACTCCGATATGCTCCGTCTTATGAACCCCTTCTCAAGCAACTCCCCTACTTGCTTATGGAGTTCCCTCCTCTCACGAGGAGCCATGTGGCGCACTGGTAAAGATACAGGTTTAGCATTATCCACCAAATATATTCGGAAGTCAATCTCCCTCTTCGGAGGTAAGCCCTTCACCTCCTCAAACACATCCGGATATTCCCGGACCACTCTAACAGATTGCAAACTCTCGACCGAAGCGTCAAGCGATTCAAGATAACTTAGCATAACAGAGTCCCTGGGGTTACAAGAAATCTCGAGAGTGTTACCCAAGCGGGTCATGAGCCTAACAACTCTCCTTTCGCAATCAAGAACGGCACCATTACTGGATAACCAGTCCATGCCCAAAATCAACCCATAGCCCGTGAAGCCCAACACAAAAGCATCACATCTAAACTCAATGCTAAGTATAGAAATCTTCAAACCCAAACATATCATGGACAAATAAGTGGAGCCCCCAATTGGGTTTGAAACAACCAAGGGATCATCTACCAGACTGGTGTCTAGGTGCAGTGACTCAACTAATGATGATGAAATAAACGAATGCGATGCGCCTGAATCAAACAATGTACGGACAGGATGGTCAAATAGAAAAACCAGACTTTCAACGGAAATAGTTCTACCTCTCTCCTGAATTGGTGGAACCGCGAGAGCCTGTACTTGCCCCCTAGCCTGACCTGGTGCCATAAGAGCTTGCACCTGTCCTCCTGAGGTAGATCCCGTCCTTTGCCCCTTCTTAGGGCAATCCTTCACTAAGTGCCCTGCTTCACCACAATGGAAGCAACCGGTCTTCTTCTTCTTGCGACAATCCTTGCTTAGGTGGCCAGGTGTCCCACAATTGAAACACTTCTTCTTCTTGCCCTTGCCACCGTTGCCTTTCCCACCTTTGCTTTGCTGTTGTTGAGGTCTCTTTTGATCTCCCTTCTTCTCGGGTGCCTTATTAGCATTAGGACCCTTCTCTTCCTCAAACATGAGTGCCATGTCAACTAGCTTCTCAAAGGTGGCCCCCATAGGGATGTGAGTCATAGCCAACCCATGCATCGGTTCATTTAAGCCTTTCACGAACCTCAAAGCCTTCTTCTCCGGTGTATTCACCATGTCTAGGCCAAACCTTGCCAATTGATTAAACTTGTTAACATATTCCTTCACCGAAAGATTTCCTTGCTTTAGAGTCAAGAATCTCTCCATATACAAGTTCTCCTCCGCCCTTGAGAGAAACTTTGCCACAAATCTTTGCTTAAAATCCGCCCAAGAGTCAACAGGGTGTTCTCCATTAGTGACCTCCCACCAGAATGAGGCCTCTCCCTTCATTAACCAAGCAGCCAACTTGATTTTCTTCCCTTCTTCCATCTCAAAGATATCTATCAACTCTTCCACCTCCTTAAGCCAATCTCTAGCCTCCACAAAGGTTTCAGATCCTTGAAAAGGTTTCCCTCCCATAGCTTTAAATTCCTTGCAAGTCTTAGCAAAAGTATCCGTGCGAGGAGGAGGGGGAGGAGGAAGATCGGGTGCTACGGTTGGTGGAGGAATATTCGCTGGACCCGCAGTGGTGGCCCTAGCCTCCATCAATCTCCTATACCATACTGGTACCGTCACACCCTCCGGAAAGTTAAGATCCTCAGCCATGCTGAAACGAAAAAGGAAAGATTCAAAACGGAGAATTCGAAGGACATAGATATGGCTATTGGGGATTATTCTTTTCTTTCAAAAACTTTTCTCTTAAAAGACATGTTTTTGAAAATATCTTTTCCAAAAATGTTTTAGAAAAATAGTTTTCTAAAAATTTTATCTGTTCCGGTAACCTTTGCTCTGATACCACGTGTAACACCCCACACCCGCTATGGTCACTCACTAAGGGAATGCCATAGCATCGGTGGAGTATTTTAGTGAATATAGAACAGAAAAATTACAACAAGACAGATATAAGTAGTACTTGAAATTTTAAAACATCATCTCATAACAGCGGAAATAAACATGTCTGGTTACATCATAAAACCAAAATAAAAGTCAAGTACAATATCCATCAATATAAAGAAGTACATAATCCCACTCTCAATACAATAGCCAGAACGAAAGAAAAGATAACTGGATAACTGGAGCTTTACATCTACCCAAGCTCCTCAAGACTGGAACAGCAATCCGATCAGGCTCTACTACTGCTAGGATCCACCGTAGGACCTGAGGGTTGGAAAAAAAAGATAGAAACAACGGGGTCAGACATAAGTCTGAGTGAGCCCTATAACCTTAACAATACAATTATTAAAGTAATTAGGGTATGACATGAACTCGGTACGGTACCTTTGGGGATACTAACTACACTAAGTAGCCAACAACATAGGATGAACTAAGATAACCGTCAGGACGCATCTACCCACCCAAGGATAATTACTAACTGCACCACACCAGTCATTCCTACTTAAAGGTTGATCCCTTCCAAGGACTTAGAAAATTTCCCCAATAATTTCATGTACTCCTAGCTCACTACATAGGTGCCGTCTGCCCCTATCTCCACTAGGTGTACTCAGTAATTCTTACCCAGTAGTTTCGTGTACCCCTACATAGGTGCCGTCTGCCCCTATCTTCACTAGGTGTACCCACTACTCCCCATCGATCGGCTCCCTACCGTAGATACCCGTGCTGGTCCCACAGTGGGGTGTATCACTCCCCTAAAGTGGCTACCCAATACTAACGGTGCACGGCTTTATATCTACACGATGCAACAACGGCTTATCTACCAGCCCGGGCCCACACACGCATATGAAGCCCGTTGGACTTGCGTTGCCACTGCTAACCCGTTTTGGCCTCTTATAATCAAGCCCAATATGCGTGTCCCGTCACTCGACATGGGTCGAGCCCACAAAGATACGTTTGGGATATTGGTTGAAATGGGCCCCCACAAGCTACCCACTTAAGCTTGTCATATATCTAGTGTATCCCACTTAACCCTTTAATCATGTTTAGTTACATGTTTCCACTTGGTTAAGTATTCTAATCGTATTTTCTATTGCCACCCAAGGCAGCCCACTAGATTCCACATGCCACCCAAGGCAACCACAAAATTTCCTCATGCCACCCAAGGCACCCACTTAACCCCTCATGTCCCACTACATGCTATTATGGTTAAGTGTTTCTTAATTAATTAAGACCGTGATCTCCCATAAAGACCTCCCACATTAGACTGGCTGTTATGACCGCCTGGTTAAGCCGGTGGAATCCGGGCAGTCTTACGTCACAACAGAGTCTAACCTCGTGTCTTTACCTTAATCACGTATTTAATTTATGGCTAAGACCTCTCACATTGGGCTGACATTTGTAGCAACTGGTTAAGCCGGTCGGGTCCGGGCAGTTTTACACTACAAATGAGTCCAACCTCGTGTCTTAGTCGATTAATTACACCTAATTAATCACCCCCCCATATTAATTATCCCTAATTAATATCAAGTTTACCATAACATGGGTAGACCTAACTCAATAGGTAAATTCCCATGGGGTAGACCTAACTCAATAGGTAAATTCCCACTTATGGTAATTTATTTTTACGGTATGCTTAATCATACCCAATCATTCATTTATTAACATATTTACCCACCCCATCGTTCCCCACGTAAATCGTTCTCATTTCATAACATAATAAAAGGGGAAGATCCATCACACATATCATGGGTTTAGCATATAACTTTGTCATGGGTTAAGAGGATGTCAACTTGCATATATGAACACATATTAACCCAACTTGCTCTTAAGCATCTACATAACTTGCATAATTATTCACATGACCTCATAAGCATGCATAACATGGTAATCTTGCCTTTGAGCATACACCTAACTTGCATATTCATTCACATAACTTCATATGCATGCATAACATATTAATCTTGCATTTAAACATACACATAACTTGCATCATCGTTCACATAACTTCATATGCATGCATAACATGTTAATCTTGCATTTGAGCATACACATAACTTCATAAGCATGCTTAACATGTTGCATAATAGATCAATGTCCAACTTAGTGTTTTGCATCATAATCATCATGAAACATAGCACCAAACTTGCATAAAGATATAACATTAAACTTGCATAAAAATGTCATGAACACATATACTAAACTTGCATGACATAGAGCATACAACTTGCAAAACACATGACATATACAATATTAAGCTTGCATAAACACATTGATCCACAAACATAACCATACATCCTCATATCCTATCTTAATCAATTTAACAATTGATTATTAAGGGGATAGAAGCTCACCAAAACACAATTAGCAAGCTAATGAAGAAGATTAAGATACTTAGAATGGATTAGAGAATGATTTGAGAGGGATTTGCTTGCAACTCCTTCATGAACTAGTGGAGGCCATGCTCAAATTTCATTTTGCCATAGTTTAGTTACAAGACTTAATTATGAATGAATTAGGGTAGGGTTGGGGTCTTATTTATAAGATTAGGTGAGTGTTTTAGGCCCTTAGATTAACCCTAGATTAGATTAGGACCCTTAGATTTAGGAAATCTCTAGAACCAGCCCTCCTAGCCAGCCTGAAACCCAACCTGGTGCAACCTGGTGCACCCAGGTTCACTGGGCGCCTGGACCCTGTCGACAGGCAAGTCGACACCCCTGTCGACAGGCCTGTCGACAACCCTGTCGACATGGGCTGGGCGGGAAAGTTCCCGCCTGACCCCGCCTGGCCCATTCCAAATTTGAATATTTTGAATTTTTAAAATCTGTTTTAGATTTAAATTTTCTGCAAACTTCATCAGGCCATAACTGGGCCATACGGACTCCGATTTTCGAAAACTCGGACTCTATTTCGCGTATTTTTCCGAGACGAACGTAATGACGCTGCCCGTTTCCCCTAATTCCCACATCTGAGATTATTTATCCTGTAATTAGTGAATTTTAGTATTAACTAAAATTCGGGGTGTTACAAGACAGGAAACTGAACATCGCTCCTACGGATAACTCTGGTAGTAGTAGCCTTTGCAATGCCTCGAATTGCAGGAAAGTAAAACATCGTTGGAAGGCGTGAATCAATTGTACACTAAGTTATGTAAAGTAAGGGCGGAGATGTTCGTTTTTCCGTGCCCTCGGGAGTTCGGCTCCGTTCATGGTTGAAAGTTCCATCGCTGAGCTTCCGTTATATGAGTATGGGCCTTCCTAATGAGGAGTGAGGCCTGCAGGTGGAGGAAAGGCTCGTTTGAAGACGGGGACACCGACGTGCGTTCGCGCGGGCTCTCGGCTGAGCTTCCAGTCGTGCCCCTAGTGGTTGTAGCATTAATTGGAGGAGGATGGTTATGATATAGCAAAAAGGAGGTGTGTCTTGGAGAAGGGGCCTTGCTTTCATTTTCATTTCATTTTTTTGTAGGCCTACATATATATTGGCCGGAATGAGGCACCCATCTGTGAATGGATGATTCTGTTTGAATTGTAACGGTAACGACTATTGAAAAGGTTGCGACCCTTTACCAACAGACATTTCCGTCGGCAATTGCGCTCAAGGTCCTATCTTTTGACCTTTAGATTTTCTCGAAGGTGTCGCTAAGAGTCGTATAGCTGCGGAAATACGGGAGTCGAAGATGATTCTGTCCATTGCTGTGGCTACCTTTGATGTTGCCGGCGTGAGCAAGATTACGCAGAGCGATAGAATTAGAGTTGTTGGAGCTTTGGGGGTCGTCACGAGGCAGGATGTTGAGGGTAGGAGCTTGATTCCTTTGTGCTAAATTTCGGCATAGGAAGTAGTCAGATTTCATGCCGAAGATCTCCTGAATTGTTGATTTCTTTTGATCAGTCCATGCTCTAAGTTCGGAATCAGGTGGTATGCCCATCGTAAACTGGACAAGTGTGATTCGAGGAGTAGGTTTCTCCACCTTGGCCAAGGCGGTGTTGGATCTTGCAAGATAGTATTTGAGAGTTTTCACGGGTGTCTTGGCAGATGTTCGAGACCGAGGGGATGTTCGTGGGCCTCGCGATGTGCATCCTGGATCGCATGACCAATCTCCTGACGAGTTAGTCGAGAGTTGTGATAGTTCAAGGTGGAAGTCGAGAGAACTATAATAGAGCCGTCTTGCACAAGGATGGGGTAGCACTTGCAACTTATGACTTGGCGATGTGTGATGAAACCATGTGCCGTTCGTGGTGGTTGATGAAGCTTTGAGAATCATGGCTTCCTTGAGTAAGGAGCGAGTGTTGGCATGTAGAATTGCTTGTGTCATTCGGTATTAAGGATAGCCGAAGTGAAAGGGTTATGCCTTGTACTGGTTTTGCAGACGTCGTGGGCGTGCCCCTGTGGTTCCCTCTTGATTCCATGGATCATGTCGGTGATAATCGGAGGCTGGGCTCCTGCCCCATTATAGAGGTCGTGATCCATCCCAGGACTTTGGAGCCTAGCGTGCCTCCTTGACGGAAGGTCTTCGGCAATCCGTGAGTCTTCAACTTCGATTACATGATGCTGTTTAAGTCGATTGAAATGAACTTGGGCCCAGTTGGATGCTAGAGGCATAGGCGACAAGTTCAGACTCATAGCAGTTTGAGTCCGCCTAGTGGTGGCTTGAGAGTCAAATCCAGGGACGACCGAGATGACGCGTTCCATTTCTGATGGTTATTCTGTCATTGCCGAGATTAGAGGTCGGTCATGTCGTTATAGGACGCCACATGTGGCATGTTGAAGTGTCAGGGTCATGCTGTTTATTTTTTCATGGTTTGATTTTTAATTGAACTATATCATAGGTGCTAAGATATTTGATTTCCTATTGAGGACCACACATTTAATTCTCATATCTATAACCGTGATATTTTTTTCAATGTTTTTATCCTTTAGTATTGAAATTTGCCAATAGGTTTCTTCTTTGTTTTTCATTCCACAGAATCAGAGATAATAACTAGGAACTTGTGGCGACCGCCCACAACTCCTGCACTTAACAAGGGAAATAATACGCTGAAAGACGTAATAGACAGCTATGGACGATCATCGGGGTAGGCTAACACAAGCGGAACCTGTCGTATAACTCACAATGCAAGGATAAAATATAACCGAAGATATACAACATGCAATAATAGTGAAGCAAAATTGAGCAGAATCCTAAACTTTTTCATATCACCATGAAAAATATCCATACAACCTTGGATTACACTATAACAGTCTATACACTGAGCCTCACTATAAGTCACTCAGAGAATACTTCAAACAACAGAGAAATAAATAGTAGATAGTATAAAATAATACGCCAGCCTTTGTCTTGTCATCGCTCAGCAGCATCGTCCTCATCAAGATCTATCACCTGCCACTACTACTTAGTCTGCCCATTCTCAACCGGATGAACAACCCAAAATAATAAGAGGGAGATATAAAATCTTGAGTTAGACAATAGTCTTAATGAGCGATAAAACAACTATCTAACATCCTTAATAAAGTATATGAGAATAGGCAAATTAATCAACTAATCTATCAACATCAACAGAGAAGAACCCAAACCTGTCTTCCCCACATCCGACAGTGATAGGCTTCACAAAAAATAATTAGCAACAAAAGTACATTCATGGCAATCATTTATCAAGCGTAGACCATTCTAATCGATATCGACATATCCCAAGCACAAGCCCCGAAGGCCTAAACCAACATTAGACAAGCACCCAAGAGATATTTCCTTCGACGTCGAGTAATCTACATAAGATGATACACGCAAAAAAATTATCATCCATGACTTTGGCTATCACCGCCAATACTGCTTTCAAACCATCGTTAATCGTGTAACCAGCTCAACACCTTGCCATTTGTCAAGGGCTAATGGTAAACCCTGGTTCTAGTAATAGTCCATACACCATTGTACTCGTATCTAGGCCCATCGTTCTGCCCAGGGTACTCGACCAACCACTTCTAGTTTGGCATCCCCATTATACCTGTAACACCCCGCATTTTCTATTAACATTAAAGTATCGAATTAAAGAATACTTAGTTTAAAATTTGAGAATTAAGGGAAATGGGTTATGCCATTGCATTCGTCTCAGAATTCTGCTTGAGATAGAGTCCGAGTTTGCGTGAATTGGACTTCGTATGAAGAAGTTATGGCCTTCAGAAGTTTCAGTAATTTAAATAAACAGTTCAGATTAAAGTTCAAAAATTCAAAATTCAAAATTCAAACACAGAAGCGGGCTGGGCGGGAAATTTCCCGCCCAAGGCCAGGTCGACCAGGGGGTCGACTTCCCCCATACAGGTCAACTTGGGGGTCGACCTACCCCGTCGGGCAGATCTGGAAAACTGTCGAATTTGACTCCTTGCTGAGTCATTAGGGCTGATTTGGCTATTCTATCTTGTCTGGGTGGTCTTGATCGCTTCTAGGTTAATATGACAACTCTTAATCAATTAAAATTCTATATAAGCAACATAATCCTCAACCTAAAATCAAAAATATTCATACCAAGAGTCGTCATGCTGTCAATGGTGAACCTAGAGTAGCCGCCGTTCTCTTTCAACTCAAAAGCAAGATAGAAGCTTCACACCAAAATCAAATCTAATCTAAAATTAGAACAACTAGTCTACATCAAAGGAAAGCAATTCAGTTTCAGAATACAGATCCCAGAAATCAAGTCTTTCCTTTTGTTTGTAAGTGTAGTTATCTTTCAGATGTGAATAAATTAAAGACATGATTTGTAATGAATTGTAAAGTAGAATTTGAACCAAGTTGTATGTGATACTGATTCATGTCTATTCATGTCTATTCTATCATGTTTGCCTATGAACTATTGTGCTTTATCATGTTAAATTTGTGATCATGTTGTATGTAATTTGATGATAAAACTACCATTGTTAAAGACTTGGCAATGAACCTATGTGTTGTATGTTAATTGGGCGATGACATATCATGTTGTATAATTTGGTGATGACACCTATATGTTGTATGTCAATTTGGGAATTTTGCCATGTTTATGCAAGTTAGGTGATGCTATCATGTTATTAATACATTCAAGTTTATAGGCTAAAACATGATTATGTAAACCTATATGTTTAGATCTACAACTTTATATGTTAGATCTATATGCCTTTATGTTAGATCGATGTTAGCTTGATTCAACCCCTATGCAAGTTCACCACTACATGTCTAATTAAGTTTGGGTAGTTCTATGTAAAACTCTTATTTTATGATTCATGTTGCATAGATCTAGTTTGCAAGTTCATAATTAAAAGTATATTATGCCAAGTTCATGTGTAGTGAGATCCATATTTTTGTATGATGTTGGAATGTTGCAAGTTCCTCTTTTTATCCTTTTAGTTTATAAGTTAGGCTAAAATGTCGAGCCTAACATTCTATGAAATTTTGCGAACGTACAACGGGGGGTAACGTTGGGAAAAACATGAAATTACATGTGATTGACATATTTGGCTCATAACCATGTAAATTGGTTTATGGCATGTAACGGTATAATTTTTATACCTAAAATTATGAACTTGATTTAGAGGGAAAGCGGGCCATGACAATAAATTATTGACAAATTTACATATAAACACAAAAAGGACAAATATGTAAATTTAGAAAAGACGAATATGCCTAACCCGAGGTTAGATTGAGTCACGGTATAAGACTGCCCGGAACCGCCCGACAAATCCAGCAACCGTAACAATGTAGATCTAATGTGGGTGGTTAGCGCATTGAGCCCAAAAAGGACCCGAGGTTAGACTGAGTTGTGGTGTAAAACTGCCCGGAACCGACCGGCACATCCAGTGACCACAACAATACCTGTCTAATGTGAGTGGTTGGTGCTTTAATGAAATGAATTAAAGCTAAGTCAAGATTGGTAGGGTTAAGTCAATTAAGGTAACACTTAACCAATTCAACATGTTAACTAAACTGATGGGTGGGGTAGGTAAACTTGGACACTTAACCAATTTTACATGTTGATTAGGAAACCCTAGTAACGGGGACCCATTTCAGCAGTAACCCACATAGATGTATCATGGTACCCTGAACTAGGCAGGGTGGGGCACGATTACTGGGCTGATTATAAGCGGTCAAAACAACGGTGGGTGGTGCGTCAGTGTAGGTTCCGACGGAGTATACGTACTCCGGAGTGGAAAAAGAAGACACTGGGCATCAGTAGTCATACACTGTGCATCTTGAATAGTGTCGTGCTGCCACCATAGGATTTGATACACCCCGTGGTGGGACTAGCACAGGTATCTACAATCAAGCGGGGGCCGAATGACACACGTGATAAATGCATGCGAGTAGGAGCCGATCGATAAAAGGGGATCATTTCACCATGAACACGTGGTGCTAGTTGGACAAGTATAAGTAGGTGCAGAGAAATAGACATGGGTGCGATGTATATTCGGTTTATCCTGCCTTATCTAGTTTTATGTTAGTTTGTTATTCTGGTACTGTCCTATTTTCAGTTTATTCCTATCATGACCTTTTTCTTGTTCCCACACTGAAAAGTCACTAGACTTACTCATACTTATGTCTGACCCATTTTTCTTTCGTCTTCTTTTCTTCTGTTTCCCCCCTCAGGTCCATAGGGAGGGAATACTCCAGCTTAGTCAGACTCTTTGCAAGCTTCAAGAAAGTAGATGTATGATTTGGACTCTTTTTCCTTGGGTTATGGCTTTTGGACACATTCTATGGGGATTTATGCTATTTTTTTTGTTCTATGCTTCTTTATGTTTTAATCAAGACAGAGATTATGATGTAATATTTTGGAAGTTAATTTTAGACAATTTGCTGTAATGTTTTTGTATTGAACCACATATGAAATAAATGTTTGTTTCTCGCTGCTTATATATCTGTCTTGTAAAATTATCTGTGTATTTTACCTACAATTCTCCACCAAAATTAAGGCATTCCCTTTGTGAGTGACCTTAACGGAGGTGGGGTGTTTCACTTGGTATCAGAGCAAAGGTTTACCATATCAGATAAAAGTTTTTGAAAACGATTTTCAAAAAGAATTATAAAGAAGTATTTTTCAAGAAAAAGTGTTATTTTATTTTAAAAGGCATAATCCCTAAAGTCATATGCACTATCTTTCTATCCTTTGTTTTGAATCCTTCCTTTTTCGTTTCAGCATGTCTGGGGATCTTAACCTTCCAGAGGGTGTACCGATACCTGGCTGGTTCAGGAGGTACCTAGAAGCTAGGGCCAACGATGCAGGCCCAGCAGACATTCCTCCTCCCCCAGCTCCAGCGGTTCCTCCTCCTCCTCCTCCTCGTGCAAATGCTTTCTCAAAGATATGTAGAGATTTTAAAGCCATGGGTGGAAATAATCTTAATGGAACTGAGACATTCGTGGAAGCAAGGAACTGGCTCAAAGAAAATGAGGATCTTTTCGTTATCTTCGAGGTGGATGATAGGCAGAAGATACAGTTGGCAGTGTGGTTGCTTAAAGACGAAGCTTCTTATTGGTGGAAGGTTACCAATGCTGAGAGACCGGTTGAAACTTGGGATTTGGATTGCAATGTTGCTTTCCAACGCTTGAAAAGGGCTCTAACAACAGCCCCAGTTCTGACATTGCCTGATGGGAGCAAGATGTTTACAGTATACACGGATGCATGCGGTACGGGACTAAGCACAGTCTTGATGCAAGAAGGGAAGGTAGTAGCTTATGGTGGAAGGCAGTTGAAAGTACATGAGAAAAACTACCCAACCCATGATCTAGAGTTGGCTGCCATCGTTTTTGCGCTTAAGTCTTGGCGCCATTATCTCCTAGGTGAGAAGTTTGAATTGTTTACTGACCATAAATCATTGAAATACCTTTTCTCGCTGAAAGATCTCAACTTGAGGCAGCAAAGATGGATGGAGTTTCTTGCCTCATATGATTTTGAGATTTCCTATACTCCTGGAAAGGGCAATGTAGTAGCAGACGCCTTGAGTAGAAAGAAACTGACCCTAAGCCCTCTCATTGTAGAAAGGCAAAGATTGGAGTACATAGCTAACTTTGACTTTAGATCCTCCTCTGAATTTGTTCCCGGTTTGTTAGCAACACTGGAAGTGCGACCTACGCTTTTGGACTCAATAGGGACCGCACAACGTGAAGACCCTCAGCTAGTTGATGTGATAGATAAGCTGATTAGGGGTGAGACTTCTAGTCACCTCAATAGATACTCCATCGATGATATGGGGTGGTTGAGACGGGATGGAAGACTATGCGTCCCACAAGCAAGGGATTTGGTGAAGAATGTTCTCGAAGAGGCACACCTTTCCAAGTTGACCATACACCCCGGTGGAGACAAGATGTACAAAGACATAAAAAGGGTTTTCTTTTGGAATGGCATGAAGATGGATGTAGCTGAATTCATCTCTAAGTGCATGATATGTCAGCAAGTCAAGGCGGAGCAAAAGAAGCCTGGTGGTTTGCTTCATCCTCTAGAGGTCCCACAGTGGAAATGGGATAGCATTTCGATGGACTTTACTGATGGGTTGCCTAGGTCAAGAAGGGGCAACACCAGTATCTGGGTAATAGTGGACAGGCTCACAAAAAGCGCTCACTTTATACCCGTCAAGAGTAGAAGGACTGCCTCATCTCTAACATCCATATATCTTAAAGAGAAAGTTCGACTCCATGGGATACCCTCCAGCATAGTGGGTGACCGAGATCCTATCTTTACGAGCGAGTTTTGGAGGAGTTTGCAAGAAGCTGTAGGCACACAATTATGCTTAAGCACGGCCTATCACCCCCAAACCGATGGTCAGACGGAAAAGGTGAATAGAGTACTAGAAGACCTCTTGAGACTATGCATTCTTGACTTTGGAGGTACATGGGAGGATCATCTTCCTTTGGTGGAATTCGCCTACAACAATAGCTACCAAGCCACCATAGGTATGGCACCCTTCGAAGCTTTATATGGTAGACTGTGTCGATCACCAACTTGTTGGCGGGAGTCTACAGACAAGCTCATACTTGGACCAGACATGATTAGAGAAACTTCAGAGAAAGTGGGCTTGATACGAAGAAGAATGAAGACTGCCCAAGATAGACAGAAGTCATACGGAGACAAAAGAAGGACCGACCTTGAGTTTGAAGTTGGAGACAAGGTGTTCCTTAAAGTATCTCCTTTGAGGAACGTCGTTCGCTTTGGATCCGCAGGAAAGTTGGCACCAAGATTTGTAGGGCCGTTTCCTATCATCGAGAAGATCGGGAAGATGGCTTATAGAGTAGAGCTGCCTGAAAGATTGGCTGGAGTTCATAATGTCTTTCATGTTTCTCACCTACGGAAGTGCTTAATGAGTCTACAGAAGTGGTGGAACCAAGCATACTAGAGGGAGTAGAAGTAGAACGAGAAGCAACTGTAAGGAGAGTTCCAACTCGTGTCTTGGGGACATAAGTCAAAAAGCTACGCAACCGCGAAGTCAAGCTCGTCAAAGTTCAATGGAGCGACGCCGAGAAAGACGCGACTTGGGAAACTGAGGATATAATACGTGTAGCCTACCCTTTTCTTTTTAAGGGTACATCCTTGATCTCTTTTTCCATAAGTTTATGCTTGTATCTGCCTTTTTAAGTATATCTCCTCATTCCTATCCTTTGTCCTTAGGTAGAAACCAATGGATGTAAACATGTATTTGAAACATGTTATGGTTGATGGTTGCTAGTGGATGCATATACACACACATTAGGTGTTAGATCGGCTCAAGTCACTTTCATATTGCATATGCATATATGTATTTGTATATGGATTGAAAACTGGATGTGTTATCATATGGACGTTGCATTTGAATGAATGATTGTGCACTCATGTAGAAAGTATGATTAGGAATAATTGCATCATAATGGACTCATGGCACTTACATAATTTGCATTAAGGAGGTCAACTGAATCAGTAGACCGCCTGATTTTGCATTAGATAAGGACATGTACACACACTATGCATATGATCATGAAGCATTAGAAGTCTCTTTATGGACAATGGACGCCTGTGTTTGATGGTTGAGTAAATGGACGATTGGATGGTAGGATATACGTTCTTCTTGACTTGAAGATTTCGGGGACGGAATCCTTTAAGGAGGGGAGAATGTAACACCCCGTATTTTCTGTTAACATTAAAGTAACGAATTAAAAAATACTTAATTTCAAATTTGAGAATTAAGGAAATGGGTTACGCCATTGCGTTCGTCTCTGAATTCTGCTTGAGATAGAGTCCGAGTTTGCGTGAATTGGACTTCGTATGAAGAAGTTATGGCCTTCAGAAGTTTCAGTTATTTAAATAAACAGTTCAGAAATTCAAAATTCAAAATTCAAATTTCAAAATTTAAACACAGAAGAAGGCTGGGCGGGAAATTTCCGGCCCAAGGCCAGGTCGACCAGGGGGTCGACTTCCCCCATACAGGTCGACCTGGGGGTCGACCTACCCCCTCGGGCAAATCTGGAAAACTGACGAATTTAACTCCTGCTGAGTCATTAGGGCTGATTTGGCTATTCTATCTTGTCTAGATGGTCTTGATCGCTTCTAGGTTAATCTGACAGCTCTTATTCAATTAAAATTCTATATAAGCAACCTAACCCTCAACCTAAAATCACAAATATTCATACCAAGAGCCGTCATGCTGTCAATGGTGAAACTAGAGTAGCTGCCGTTCTCTTTCAACTCAAAAGCAAGATAGAAGCTTCACACCAAAATCAAATCTAATCTAAAATTAGAACAACTAGTCTTCATCAAAGGCGAGCAATTCAGTTTCAGAATACAGATCCCAGAAATCAAGTTTTTCCTTTTGTTTGTAAGTGTAGTAATCTTTCAGATGTAAATAAATTAAAGACATGATTTGTAATGAATTGTAAAGTAGAATTTGTACCAAGTTGTATGTGATACTGATTCATGTCTATTCATGTCTATTCTATCATGTTTGCCTATGAACTATTGTGGTTTATCATGTTAAATTTGCGATCATGTTGTATGTAATTTGATGATAAAACTACCATTGTTAAAGACTTGGTAATGAACCTATGTGTTGTATGTTAATTGGGCGATGACATATCATGTTGTATAATTTGGTGATGACACCTATATGTTGTATGTCAATTTGGGAATTTTGCCATGTTTATGCAAGTTAGGTGATGCTATCATGTTATGAATACATTCAAGTTTATAGGATAAAACATGATTATGTAAACCTATATGTTTAGAACTACAACTTTATATGTTAGATCCATATACCTTTATGTTAGATCGATGTTAGCTTGATTCAACCCCTATGCAAGTTCACCACTACATGTCTAATTAAGTTTGGGTAGTTCTATGTAAAATTCTTATTTTATGATTCATGTTGCATAGATCTAGTTTGCAAGTTCATAATTAAAAGTATATTATGCCAAGTTCATGTGACACATGTGTAGTGAAATCCATATTTTTGTATGATGTTGGAATGTTGCAATTTCCTCTTTTTCCCCTTTTAGTTTATAAGTTAGGCTAAAATGTCGAGCCTAACATTCTATGAAATTTTGCGAACGTACAACGGGGGTAACGTTGGGAAAAACATGAAATTACATGTGATTAACATATTTGGCTCATAATCATGTAAATTAGTTTATGGCATGTAACGGTATAATTTTTATACCTAAAATTATGAACTTGATTTAGAGGGAAAGCGGGCATGACAATAAATTATTGACAAATTTACATATAAACACAAAAAGGACAAATATGTAAATTTAGAAAAGACGAATATGCCTAACCCGAGGTTAGGTTGAGTTACGGTATAAGACTGCCCGGAACTGTCCGGCAAATCCAGCAACCGTAAAAATATAGATCTAATGTGGGTGGTTAGCGCATTGAGCCCAAAAAGGACCCGAGGTTAGTCTAAGTTGTGGTGTAAAACTGCCCGGAACCGACCGGCATATCCAGTGACCACAACAATACCTGTCTAATGTGAGTGGTTGGTGCTTTAATGAAATGAATTACAGCTAAGTCAAGATTGGTAGGGTTTAGTCAATTAAGGTAACACTTAACCAATTCAACATGTTAACTAAACTGATGGATGGGGTTAGGTAAACTTGGACACATAACCAATTTAACACGTTGATTAGGAAACCTTAGTAACATGGACCCATTTTAGCAGTAACCCAAATAGATGTATCATGGTACCCTGAACTAGGCAGGGTGGGGCACGATTACTGGGCTGATTATAAGCGGTCAAAACAACGGTGGGTGGTGCGTCAGTGTAGGTTCCGACAAAGTACACGTACTCCGGAGTGGAAAAAGAAGACACTGGGCATCAGTAGTCATACACTGTGCATCTTGAATAGTGTCGGACTGCCACCATAGGATTTGATACACCCCGTGGTGGGACTAGCACAGGTATCTACAATCAAGCGGGGGCCGAATGACACACGTGATAAATGCATGCGAGTAGGAGCCGATCGATAAAAGGGGATCATTTCACCATGAACACGTGGTGCTAGTTGGACAAGTATAAGTAGGTGCAGAGAAATAGACATGGGTGCGATGTATATTTGGTTTATCCTGCCTTATCTAGTTTTATGTTAGTTTGTTATTCTGGTACTGTCCTATTTTCAGTTTATTCCTATCATGACATTTTTCCTGTTCACACACTGAAAAGTCACTAGACTTACTCTGACTTATGTCTGACCCATTTTTCTTTCGTCTTCTTTTCTTCCGTCCCCCCCCCCCCCCAGGTCCATATGGAGGGAATACTCCAGCTTAGTCAGACTCTTTGCAAGCTTCAAGAAAGTAGATGTATGATTTGGACTCTCTTTCCTTGGGCTATGTCTTTTGGACACATTCTATGGGAATTTATGCTATCTTGTTTTGTTCTATGCTTCTTTATGTTTTAATCAAGACAGAGATTATGATGTAATGTTTTGGAAGTTATTTTGAGACAATTTGCTGTAATGTTTTTGTATTGAACCACGTATGAAATAAATGTTTGTTTCCCGCTGCTTATATATCTGTCTTGTAAAATTATATGTCTTTTACCTACAATGCTCCACCAAAATTAAGGCATTCCCTTTGTGAGTGACCTTAACGGAGGTGGGGTGTTTCAATACCCATTCTTTAAGTCCGATAAAATCTACGACAGTGATAATTCCTAGGCCTTCGATATCTCTAGTCATCCAACCTGATGACTTTTCATAAGCTCAAGTGACTTCGCAAGCACCATTATCCACGAACTCACAACCTTGAGTCGTCTTCACATTCGTTACATTTCAACGATCGACGAACACTTCACAACACTTCGAACATTCACCTTGAATTCTTGTCAAAGCTGCATTCATTCTCAAACCAAAATATCAACAATATTTGGTCAACATTAGTCGGGTCGGTTCCCTTCTCACCGACCAATCATCAGGTCGTTCCAATCACCTAACGAGCTGACCTTTCCAGGTCGCTAACGACTTGATCCCCCCTTCAGATGACCTAACTCCAACCTACCCAGAGCCAACGACCCGAATCCCTTCAACGACACGACCTTCATTTCTTGGAGCATAAGCCAGCGACCCATTAAGAACGACCCGACTCCAGATTTGACCAATCTATATCCAATCTCAACCAATCCATTACCAAACGACAATATCGATGCAAATAACTCATCCAAATCATCTAATTCAAGCATCAACACTTTATGAAATCATCAACAAACCTTAAATGACAATTATTTATCATACAACCATATGAAACTCACTAAATCATGATAAATCAATGTATAAACGTAATTGTGGATCTAAACTTATATAAACATATGAATTAACATTAGAATTACCGATTTAAGTTGCTAGATTATATCATATGGTGATTCAAATGAAAATATACTTAGCGTGATGTTGATCTAAGTGAAAACAACTTGAAATGATGAAAATAAAATCAAACAACCCATATACTTGATTGAATTCATGTGAGAGATGCTTATCACTCACTAAATCTTCAAATTAACTTGAAATCACTAAATTTCCAATCCGGATAGCGAAGAATGATCTTAAAATCTCTCAATTTGATGCGATATCCCTTCACTTGATGTAGATCTAGCTTTGATTGATGTAGATCTTCAATATTCTTGCGTAGATCTAGAATTTTAATGGAGTAAAGATGTATTTGATTGAGCAAGGAGGATCACAAGCCCAACCAAATGAGAGAATGAAGAAAAATAACCCTCTCTCCATGCCTCTAATCCCCTATTTATAGCCTCTAACCAGCCCACTAATGAGAGACACCAATTTAGCCCATTAATGGCTAGCCAAACCTGTATAGAAATTGTGCAGCACTATAATAACGATTCCTCCTAACCCGCCGAACCAAATCTTTAATATGACTACTCTACGGAATTGGCAACACCATTTCCTTTCCAATGAAATCGATCTCAGCACATGATTCGATCCCAGTTAAAAGTTAAGCCCTATACAATACTGATAGGAGCAAAATGGTCACAAATAAAATTCATAAAAAATATGGACATGTCTCACATCCCCATAACCAACATATCAACATATGAGAATGATCCAACCTTCAGGGAATTAAATAAATATTTTATGATCCTCTGATACGTAAAATGCGGGCTGTTACATTCTCTCCCCCCCCACACCTTTAGGAATTTCGCCCCCAAAATTCCAAACAAACAAAAGCAACCAAAACCATTATGCATGCCTATCATCCACTAGCAACCAATTCTTTACCATCCAAACAAGCATCCATCAAGCCATGCATCCATTGCCTTATCCTAACATGCAGAATTCTAACAACGATAGTACACGTTACATTGATGTAAGGTGACACGACATTAATGGGTCATACCGACAAAGAGTTCTGGATGTATCGTCTTCATACTCTCTTCCGTCTCTCATGTACAATCGTCATCATCCCGACTCCATTGCACCCTGACTAGACTAACCGTCTTCCTCCTAAGTTGTTTCGTGTCATTCCCCACAATGTCAAGCGGCTTAGAGCTCTCGTAGATATGGTTCCAGGTCTTCGTCTGGTTCCGGAGATACCACCACATTTGAATCATGCACATACTTCCGTGGAAACGACACATGGAAAACATTGTCCACACTCGACATCTTCTCGGATAAATCCAATCTATACGTGAGCTTTTTATTCCGCTCGACTATCGAAAATGGTCCAACATACCTTGGACCTAACTATCCTTTTTGTCCACACTCGACATCTTCTCGGATAAATCCAATCTATACGTGAGCTTTTTATTCCGCTCGACTATCGAAAATGGTCCAACATACCTTGGACCTAACTATCCTTTGCTTCCGAACCGAGCAACATGCTTTAACAGCGAAATCTTCACAAAACTATATCGCCTACGTCAAATTCCAAATCTTTTCGACGCTTATCGACGTAACTCTTCTGACGATTTTGGGCTGCCTTCATTCGTTGCTGAACTATCTCGATACAATCTGAGGTCCCTCTGATCATCTCGGGCCCAAGTATCAACTTGTCTCTAGTTTCTAACTAACATGCTGGAGAATTACACGGTCTACCATACAACGCTTCGTATGTTGCCATCACAATGCTCGTCTGGTAGTTGTTGTTGTACCCAAACTCAACTAAATGTAGATGGTCTGCTCATAATCCCCCAAAATCCATTACATAAGCTCTTAGGAGATCTTCCAAAACTCGGTTAACCCTCTTAGTTTGACTATCAGTTTGGGGATGATAAGCCTTACTCCAACATAACCCGGTTCCTAAAGTCTCTTGCAAACTCTTACAAAATCCACTTGTGAACAATTGATCTCGATCACTTACTATGCTCTTCGGGATACCATGGAATCGAACTATCCATTTTATATAAAGCTCAGCCAACTTCGATGTTGTCCTAGTCGATCTGACAGGAATAAATATGGCTCTTTTGGTCAAGCAATCCACTATGACCCAAATCCCTTCGTTTCCTGCCCTGTTTCTAGGTAGTCCGTCGATAAAATCCATCGATATCTGCTCCCACTTCCATATAGGAACTTCCAATGGATGGAGCAATCCACTCAGCTTCTTCTATTCAACTTTCACTAACTGACAGCTCATGTACTTGGAAATAAACTTTCCAACATCCCTCTTCATCCCTTCCCAGTAGTAGGATCGCTTCATGTCCTGGTACATTTTGTTACCACCGGGGTGAATTGTCAAATTCGAGTGATGACATTCTCTTAGAACCTCATCTCTCAGTCCGTCAATATCAGGAAAAGCCAATCGTCCTTGTTTCCGAAGCCAACCTTCTTTATCGACCTCGAACTCTTTATTCTCTGGTTCCATCTTCTGGATAATCTCGACAGGCTTTGCATCACGCTTCAGTCTCTTGCCAATCCTTTCTATGAGAGTAGGTCTTATCGATAAGGTTGCCATTATTTCAGGTTCCAACTCACACCGTGGTATGAAATCAAATCCTGCCAAGTACTCGAGGTGTTTCCATTTCGAAAACACCGCTCCCAAACTTGCGTGTCTTCGACTCAACGCATCTGCCACTGCGTTACCTTTACCAGGAGTATAGGCTATACCAAAATCATACGATGCCAGAAACTCTAACCACCGTTGCTGCCAAAGATTCAAATCCTTTTGGGGGAAAAGATGCTTCAACAATTTGTGATCCTAAACAACTCGAATCGAACTCCCAAAAGGTAATGTCTCCATATCTTCAAAGCAAACACAGTTGCTACCAACACCAAATCATGAGTTGGATAATTCCTTTCGTGCGGTTTCAGCTATTGACTCGTGTAGGCCACAAACTTATCCTTTTACATCAGCCCTGCTCCAAGTCCAGTGCCGCATGCATTGGTGTATACCACCATCTCCTCATTCCCATTTGGAATGTTCAAAACAAGAGGACTCGTCAATCTCTTCTTCAGTATTCCGAAAGCTTGCTCACACTTCGCATCCCATATGAACACTTGATTCTTCTTCATTAATCATGTTAATGGTGCAACTATCTTGGAGAAATCCTTGATAAAACGGCGATAATATCCCGCCAAGCCAAGGAAACTCCGAACATCCATCGCATTCTTCGGTCTATCCATGTCCTGGATTGCTGCCACCTTAGCGGGGTCAACCGCTATTCCATTTCCAGAAACAACATGGCCTAGGAACCTCACTTCACTCTTCCAAAAGTGACACTTTGAAAACTTAGCTCTCAGTTGATGCTTTCGTAAGATTTCCAAAACAACCCGCAAGTGCGTCTTATGCTCTTCCTCATTCTGGGAGTAAACCAGAATATCGTTCACGAATACAAGCAAGAACTTGTTCAACTGATCTCTGAATTCCCTATTCATAAGATCCACGAAATACGCTGGTGCGTTTGTCAACCCAAATGGCATCACCAACCATTCGAAGAAATCGGATGGTGTCCTAAAAGCAGTTTTCAGCACATTATCCTTTGCCACCCTCAACTGGTGAAATCCCGTTGCCAAATCAATCTGAGAAAACACCTTGGCCTCAGAAGCTGATCGAACAAGTCATCAATTCTCGGCAACGGATACTTGTTCTTCTTGGTCACCTTGTTCAGTTCACGATAGTCCACACACAGCCTCAAAGATCCATCAACCTTGGTTGCAAACACAATTGGTGCACCCTATTACGATACACTTCCTTGAATGAATCCCTTTCCTAAAAGGTTACATACTTGCACCTTTAACTCTCGTTGTTCCTTAGGCGCCATCCGCCTAAGAGGTATGACGATAGGTCTAGCACCTTCGACCAAATTGATTTTGAACTCAATCTCGCGATGCGACGACAACTCTTTGACCTCGTCAAAGACATCCTTAAACTCACTTGCGATCGGCACCGATGACAAGTCTTCCCATGGAATCAAAGGCGAATATAGATAGCTCACAAAGACACCATCTTCGGGATTACATCGAATCACAACCATTCGCCCTTCCACATTCCCAACTGTCACATCGAGCTTCTCGCTATCCACCTTTGCCACATACCCCTTGAGCCAGTCCATACCCAAGATAATCCCAAACCCAGCGAAGTTCAAAACAAAGCAATCACATACAAAGGAGCAACCATGACTCGTCAACACTAGACCACGACAAATCATACAAAGGCTGGACGAACCCCCTTACTGGATTAGTCACAACCAAAGGTGTATCACAAATTTTGGGTTCCAAACCCAAGCGGCACACAAGCTCATTACAAATGAATGAATGTGATGCTCCGGTATCAAACACCACATGAACTGAAACATCTCTAATGGAAAGAATACCTTGAACGATGACACTCTTCCCCTTATCCTTTACCGTTGGAGCCCTTGAAGATGATGGAACAGCTTCCAAAGCATACGCCTTCACAGCCATCTTACCCTTAGTTAGTTCTGGACAATCCTTCTTGTTATGCCCAGTCATTCCACACTTAAAGAACTTCCTTCCAGCTTTTGGATTTTTTCAATCCTTGGAATAATGGACCTTCTACGGGAAGTTAAAGCAATTTACTTTGCCTTTCCGCTTTTTCTAACCATCTTTTCCTTTCTATTGTTGCCGCTTCCTCTTTTTGTTATTACCACCCTATTATGGTTTCGGTTCTTCCTTAGCTACAACAACAGTCTCTTCTTTAGGAAACATACTTTCATGCCTCAGAGCTTTCTTGACGATCTTCTCATAAGTATCATCCAGATGATCCACCAGCTGATTCCCATGGTATTTGTCCAAGCCCATGACAAACTTCTCATTCTTCTGATAAGGTGTCTCGACATATGAACGAGCATACTTCGACAAAGCTTCGAAGTCAGAAACATACTCCAATACTGGTCGATCATTCTGCTTAAGCTCGACAAACCTTTTAAACAGAATAGACTTCAAAACGGTAGAAATAAACTTCGTGTTAAAATTGGCATGGAATTGCTACCATGAAATCTCATCTTCTGGAGTCTCTAGAGTGACAGAGTTCCACCAGTCCATAGCTCTGCCCTGTAGCTGTCATGATGCAAGCTTCCTTCTAGTCACACCATCAATTCCCAAGTCTCTAAAGATCTGAATACAAGTATCAAGCCACCCTTGAATCTCTACAATCGGCTTTGTCCTTTTAAATGGCTTCCCTCTTACAGTAGTGAAATCCTTGCATAGCTTCACGAAGTCCACAACCCTAGGCACTTAAACTCCTACATCTACCTCGACTGTCTCCTGAGCAGGTACCCTCCTCAAGATCGCTTCCATCATGGCCTAAAACATAGCTGGGTAATCCGGTATACCTCTATTTCCCCCTCCAGGAATACTCAAGTCCCTAGCAGCGTGTCTCGATGTTCGAAGACTCATTATAAATCTGCAATATAGAATGATTAATCCATGTATGAGAAAAACTGCAAATGAAGTTCAAAATCTACTATACTATATTCTATTATATAGTATACATCCATCAGAAATCTACAAATACGCCTCTCATACGTAATTACGTTCTCGAACTTTGGCTAAAATCGATAACCAGAGCTCTGATACCAAATGTGACGACCGCCTACAACTCGTACACTTAACAAGGGAAATAATGCGCTGAAAGACGTGTCAGGCGGCTATGGAAGATCATCAGGTTAGGATAACACAAGCAGAACCTATCGTATAACTCACAGTGCATGGATAAAATAAAATAGAACATATACAACATGAAATAATAGAGAAGAAGAATTGAGCAGAATCTTAATCTTTTTCATATCACCATGAAAATATCCATACAAGCTTTGATTACACTATAAGAGTCTGTACAATGTGCCTCACTACAAGCCACTCAGAGAATACATCAAACAACGGAAAAACAAATAGTAGATAGCAGAAAATAATACACCGGCCTCCTGCTCGTCATCGCTCACCAGCATCGACCTCATCAAGATCTGCCACCTGCTACTTAGTCTGCCCATCCACAACCGGATGAACAACCCAAGATAATAAGATGGGGACATAAAACCTTGAGTCATACAACAGTCTTAACGAGCGATAAATAAACTATCTAACATCTTCAAAAAAGCATATGAAAATAGGCAGATTAATCAACCCATCTACCAGTATCAACAGAGAAGAACCCAAACCCGTCTTCCCCACATCTGACAGTGATATCCTTTACAACAAACAATTAGCAACAGCAGTACATTCATAGCAATTATTTATCAAGAACATTTTAATTGATATCGACATCTCCTAAGTACAAGCCCCGAAGGCCTAACCAACATCCGACAAGCACCCAAGAGATATCTCCTTCGACGTCGAATAATATACACAAGATGATACATGCAAAACAATCATCATCCATGGCTCTGGCTATCACCACCAATCTTGCTTTGAAACCATCGTTAATCGTATGAGCGGCTCAACACCTTGCTGTCGGTCAAGGGCTAATGGTAAACCCTGTTTTTAGCAAAACTCCATACGCCATCGTGCTCGTATCTAGGCCCATCGTGCTGCCTAGGGTACACAACCAACCACTTCAAGTCTTTTGGACGTCCCCATTATACCCCTTCTTTGAGTCTGCTAGGAGCTACGACAACAATAATTCCTCGACCTTCGATATCTCTAATTATCCAACCTGATGACTGTTTATAAGCTCAAGCGACTTCTCGAGCACCATTATCCACAAGCTCACAACCTTGAGTCGTCTTCACATTCGTTGCATTTCAACGATCAACGAACACTTCACAACATTTTGAACATTGCACCTTGAATTCTTGTCGAAGCTGCATTCATTCTCAAACTAAAATAACAACAATATTTGGTCAACATTAGTCGGCTCGGTTCCTTTCTCACCGACCAATCATCACGTCGTTCCAATCACCCAACGAGCCGACCTTTCTAGGTCGCTAATGACCTGATCCCCCCTTCAGACGACCTAACTCCAAACTAGCCAGAGCCAACGACCCGAAGCCCTTCAACGAACCGACCTTTATTTCTTGGGGTATAAGCCAATGACCCATCAAAAATGACCCAACTCCAGATTTGACCAATCTATCTCCAGTATCAACCAACCCATCACCAAACGACAACATCGATGCAAACATCTCATCCAAATCATCTAATTCAACCATCAACACTTTATGAAATCATCAACAGCCCATAAACGACAATTATTTATCATACAACCATATGAAACTCACCAAATCATGATAAACTAATGTATAAATAAAATGGTGGATCTAAACTTATATAAGCATTTGAATTAACATAAGAATTACATATTTAATTTTATAGATTAGATTCTATGGTGATTCAAATGAAAATATACTTACCATGATGTAGATCTAGGTGAAAACAACTTGAAATGATGAAAATAAGATCAAACAACCCATATACTTGATTGAATCCGTGTGAGAGATGCTTATCACTCACCAATTCTTCAAATTAACTTGAAATACTACATTCCCAATCCGGACAGCGAAGAATAATCTTCAAACCTCTCAATTTAATGCGATCTCCCTTTACTTGATGTAGATCTAGCTTTGCTTGATGTAGATCTTCAATCTTCTTGAGTAGATCAATAATTTTAATGAAGGAAAGATGTATTTCATTGAGCAAGGAGGATCACAAGCTCAACCAAATAAGAGAATGAAGAAAAATAATCCTCTCTCCGTGCCTCTAACGCACGATTTATAGCCTCTAACCAGCCACTAATGGGCCACAGAAAATCAGTCCATTAATGGCTAGCCAAACCTGTACAGAAATTGTGCAGCACTAAAACAACAATTCCTTCTAAATCGTTGAGCCAAATCTTTAATGTGACCATTCTACGGAATTGGCGACACCATTTCCTTTCCAATGAAATTGATCTTAGCACTTGATTAGATCCTAGTCAAAAGTTATGACCTGTTCAAAACCGAAAGGGGCAAAATGGTCACAAATGAAATTGGTAAAAATTGTGGACATGTCTCACGTCCCCATAACCAACATAACAAAAATATGAGAATGATCCAACCCTCAGAGAATTAAATAAAAATATTTTACGGTCCTCCGATATATAAAATGCGGGCTGTTACAGAATTTGTCATCAATCTCCGTGATAGATTCTTTGTATGATGTTGTTTGTGCAATTTTCCTAATTTCTGTACTCAAAAAACAAATAATTTGAAAATGATTTGTCTTTAGCTTTTTTTTTAGCAATCAAGTTGATTAATGTCATAACTAAGCTTTTTTCCCACTTACTTATTATTTTTGTCCATATAAATAGATTGTGTATTGACTTTTGGTGATATGATCTAGAACTTCATAATCTCTTTCTATGTTTGATAAGCAATTAATATTATCCCTCATCAACAAAAACTGAATTATTTAGGGTTGTTTTGTATTTATTTTTGTGATTACGTAGCAACTTAATAGCAATTGATGAGCATGAATTTAGTGATTTGTATTATTTTTGAGATAAATAAAGTAGAAGTAGAAGTGACAAACGAGTTCCATTAGAAGTGTTAACGATATTTTTCATCAACACCGGAGATAGGTCATTGGGGATGGATCTAAGGGGAAGAAATAGATTGCATAGCCTTCAAAATTTTGGATTAGGTCACTGTCCCTAGATATCGGGGCTTTGGAAGGAAGGATCACTAATCTACAACTCTTGACAAAGGGTTTAGTGGTGGGTAGCAAAGGATTCTACACCAAGCCTGTTGGGAGATCTAAGCTTGTAGGGAGGATCTAAGCTTATAGGAAAGGCTCAAACATATAGGAAGAGATGGCACATCCAATCTGTGGGAAAGTTCGGACATGGATCCATGCATACATAGGAAACTCGCAAAATCATAATAATAACAATTAAGAAATAACATAACAAACTCACAGAGAAGTACTATAAGTGTAGATCCACTTTTATTAATCTTCCATTTTTGAGTACATGAATGGCATAGAAGAAATCCTTCAATCGATCTCAATACTAGGGTTTTAAGTGGAAGAGTACAAGAATTCATGTCAGTCCCCCTTAATGTGACCTCTGGGGTCTTATTTATAGAGAACTTGGAGCATCTTCCATTGTTGGGCCGTTGGGCCTTCAGGAGCCTTTGTCGGCCGCCTTTTTCCTTGGTCTCAAATGTTTTGGCTTTCGGTCGCTTTGTGGTGCTAATTATGACTTCCGCAATGAAGGTTTCGGGTAGTCAGGAGCCTCTTTGAGATCGATATGTGCTTGCTGTCTTGGTAGCTCTCCGGGAGGTATTTTGGGTTTTTGGTTGTATATATGCTTTTGGTCATAGAGTTTCAGATATAGGCTTCCGGTTTTCCCGCGAATACTTAGAGGAGCCTGCCCTCATTATGTATGTGGATAGCTACCGGTTCGGAATCACTGTCGGTGTCTATACTAAGTAGACTAGTGCGGATAACTCGTATCACTTTCGGGGTTCCGGTCTGCTTTCCGGTGGGATTTCCAGGTATAGCCTTATCTTCCGGAAGGTTGCCCTAGGTGATTTGTCTGTTGTCTATCAGTACGACATTTCGGCGCTTATACAATAGATGTTTCTGAAACTGGTTCCAGATAACCTTTATGCACTTCTAGTTCAATACTCCTGATGTTCTAGCCTCCTGGTGTATCGGTATTAGGAGGGTTAATACTGAAGGCCCTTTCGGCCTTCCGGGTTTCAGTTGGCGGAGCTCTTTCCTTCATCTTTCTTGGCTTCCAGCTTAGATGACCTTTCACCAAAGAACTCCCTGCCGGATTGATGTTGCCGAAATGACCCTACCGGATTGGTTCTATTGGCCTTTTGTAGCTTTTGGGATCCCTCCTCTCAGGGTGGTGCCGGTTGATGCAACTTTCGGACTATACCTCCTTTCTCTTGACTCCACTAAGTACTTGACTCTGTTTTCTGAAGGATACCTGTGTGCTTGCGACCATCCGATACCCCTTCACCGTCAGTCTACTTCATAGTTGATTTTGGTAGTAACATTTGCCCCCCTAGTGAAGGGGTATTTTCGACTTTTCAAGTTAAGCTTTTTGTCTTTTTCGAAGTGTCACCTCGGAGTCTCTTGATCTCCCTTGATCTGAAGCGTTGACTGATTTTTGCATGTACGGTTCAGATTGGACTCGAAATTTGAACATAAATTCTTCTTCTGTCTCGTTTACGCCTTCCATCTGCAAGTCAAATTCTCGAACAAGATTACTGTTTTTCTAAGAAGCTTCTCGAATTTTTCCTTCTGAAAAACCCAAGCTCGATTCTTTGTGAGTATTTTTACTCTTTATATAAATCGTAATCTTAATTATGTGCCAATATGGCGGGGGATCGATTAGGTTTATGCTAATCATAAAATAAGTTTAGGCGATAACAATTTCTCTTTTCACCATGATTAATTCCCGGCATTAGTAGCCACCTGCTTCACGGGTTACTTCGTTTTAGGAAATTAGATATACAACGCAAGATACACAAGGAGGAAACAACTCTCTATGCCGTTGATATGCAATGAAATGATTCTAACATAATTAGGGTTAACTTCTTCCATCGTTTGTGTTTTGCTTAAGTATTCGTTGACAACGTTGAACTATCTAAATCCGACATAATCCCACTGTGATGTTAACGGCTCTTGGGTATGTGTTTCCCTTGCTATTAAAAGCCTGTATGACCACTAATGAAAGTACAATATGCATAATCCTTTTCGTATTCAAAATCTAAGTTCGATTTATCTTATGACAAATCGAGCTATTCGTGAACAATATATATTAATACTACCCATTCTTAAATGTTATTCATGCAATTGTGTAAGAAGTATGTATACTAATGATACTGTGATGGAATGATATCACCTGGTAGAATCATGGCTAACAAAAGTCCTGTAAAGGAAAAGGCCAAAGATTCCAAGGTCTCACGTCCTAAGAAAGCATTTGCTCCGAAGCCTTCCTTAATTACTTCCCAACGTTCCATGAAGGCCATATTGGATAGTTTTGGCATATTAGGAATTGATGCCACCGTAGCTTCTTCTCCAAATTTTCTCAAGAACCCTCCAGAAGGGCATTTCATATATTCAGCAATTCATATATGGCATGGAGGCTTTCTTCCTTTCCCACCTTTTCTACACAAGCTCTTAAGTGATTTGAAAGTTGCTCCCATTCAACTCTCACCCAACACGTATACAACTCTCTTGTGCTTGGAGGCCCTGGCGCTTGCATCCAATCAGGATCCTTTAAGCTCCAAACTCATTCGTCATATGGTCTGATTTTCTAAAATTTCAGAATCACCGATATGGAGGGAAAATCCCATAAGGAGACTGGTTACCGATAGCATTAGCAAAACTAGGCTATGGGAAGACCAATTTTTTCTCATTAAATGCCCTCCCGGCATATCAGGAAAATTTGTTGATGATGGTAGGCCTTATGTTTTAGAAAGCCAATGTTTTATGTTTGTGGTTTTTGCTTACTTGTATCTTCCTCTTACCGCATAACCTCCCTCTAAAGATATGATTCTAACGCCGGAGAAAGTTCAAGTTGTTGAGACTATCTTCACAGCGCCGGTGGAATACATGTGTCGGTCATTCCTCTTAACCATCGACAGGCTTCATCAATATGGCTTAATTCCCCTTGGGCAGAAGATATTGGGACAACCTCCCATCCAATTTGTAACAACTCGGAAAATCTGAGCCAGTTTAAAATTTTTATTTTTGATTAATTTGAGCAGAAATTTGGTCAGAATTTAAAAATTCCATTTTTAAATAATATTAAAGCCTTGAAAATAGCAATTTTGCAAACGGCCTCTGTTTTCGACGAAACCACTTTTGTTGGATCCGGGATGTCAGTTTATTGCTAAGTTGAATTTTCCATAATTTTTGAGATTAATGTGTGAGCGTGGCAAAGGAAAATGTGTTTGGTAGAGTTCAGTCAAATCGGGTCGACCAGAAAATGGTCATTTTACAAACGGTCTCAGAATTCGACGAAATTAGTTTTGTTGGGACCGTATCGCCCCAACATAGCTAGATAAATTTTTCGGGAATTTTTAGAATCAGTGTGTGGCCCCAACAAATTAAAATGTTCGTTCAAAACAGAATTTGAATGTTTTATACTTTAATTTGAAAAATAACTGACTGTAACAGTCAAATTGGCGTACGAAACATATCCCATTATGTCCAGGAAGGGGGTATTTAGCTAGGGCGACAATCGTTGGGTTTGAAAAGGAGTTCGTTTGTGAAAACCCTAATTTTCTGAAATATATATATGCCGGCCAATCAGATTTTTCCTTTCATAAATTAAAAATATAAAAAAATTCAGAACCCCCCCGCCCCCCTCTGCTCTCAACGGAAACTGTTTTCCTACCTTCCCAGGCCGATTCCGGCGAAACCACGACGAATTAGCCCACCCCCCTTCACAACTTTTTTAAGCCCTCACTCCCCTCTTCAAATCCATATAAGGAGCTCCCCGTCTCGTCGCCTCAGTCTCGAGTTTCGCGCCCACGAAGTTCTGAACTTTTCCACGCCGCCACGATCTCTAGAGGCGATCGGACCTGACCGCGACCCCTCCCCCAGGCGCGCCTCTCGACCCTCTTTCTGGTGGTGCAACCAGATTTGGTTATCGTGTTACGGATTTTCTGAAAAATCGTGACCTAGTTTTGAAGTTTCGAAGAAAGGTGCGGCCTTTATTATGTTGAACTGAATATAATGCTTCTAAGCGTTGTGGTTTATGATTATAGTTTAAAAATCATATCTTTAACATGTGTTACCGAAATTCGATGAAACAGGAGACATCGAGTCCGTGACGACGCTCTCTACATTCTAGAAGAGACCGCGGATTTTTCTGAACTCGCTACTATTTTTAGCAAAGCAACAAACCAATGCGAGAACTCTAAATTCAAAATGTGAATGGAAACGTGTTGTATAAGTTATATAAGCGAAGTATAAATTATATACGCGTTGTATACCTCATGTACATGTGTTGTATAAGTTATATGAGCGATGTAAAAATTGTACAAGCGTTGTATGAAATATATATGCATTGAAATGTGTTGAAATGGAAGTGAAATATACTTATATATATACATATATATATATACACTCCCCTCGTCCACAAACCATGAACGATATTTATTGATTGTGAATTGGCGTGAAAATTTGGTGAATGATGCGAACGGTAAATAGGATTGTTTGTGGTTGATATTGGTGGATTGTGGTTGAAAAATACCATTGTGGTTGAAATATACCCGCTTGTGGTTGAAAAAAAATTAGAATAGGATTGTGGGAAAGAAAAACACACTCGCCTGCGTGCGAACTAGATGTATGAAATCCCCATTGTCAAAAACTGCAAGGTTTTAAGGTAGAGCGAGGAGCCGTACATCGATATGGTGCCGGTTTTAAATACCCTGCCGTTATGCTGCTGAAATTTTCTGAAATACTCATGTGCTAGAATTATTTTAATATGTTGAACTATATTCATGTGTTGAAGCAATATTCATGTATTGAAACTTTATTCACGTGCCGAAACCATATTCATGTGTTGAAAAATATGCTCACGTGTTGAAAAATATGCATGTATAGAATGAATTCCTTTAACGATAAAAATTAAAAACATTAATCATAAGTATGAAATATATAAAATTCATGTGTTGAAAAGAAATTCATGTGTTGAATAGGAATTCATGTGTTGAAAAGAAATTTATGTGTTGAATAAAATTCATATGTTGAATAACATTCATGTGTTGAATAAATTCCTTGAAAGATAAAAATAACATTTTTATCACATATATAGATTATATAAAATATTCGTTTTTTAAATAAATTGTTTTAGCAATAAAAATCACATTTTTATTATATATGTGAACTATAGAAAACATTCATGTGTTGAATAAAGGACTAGAACGATAAAAATCATTTTTTTTTCGTATGTGTGAAGTCGAAAACATTCATGTGTTGAATATATGAAGTGAACAATAAAATTTACATTTTTATTGTGAATAGGAAGTGCTAAAAATATTCATGCGTGGAATAAATATTTTTGATGATAAAAATATTATTCTTATCATGTATATGACTCGCTAAAAATACACAAGTGTTGAAATAAATATTTGTTTGCCATGAAAATTATTTTTAACATTATAGGAAGTGTTAAAAATAACCATGTATAGGAATAAACCTTTGTTCACTAGAAATATTATTTTTAGCTTAGATTTGCACATATATATACATATGCTGAACAGGAAAATGGATTAGCTGTTGAGTAAAGAATTTATTTGCGTGACCAACAAATAGGTAAACCTTAATGAGTTGGCTGCGCAATTTTATTATTATATCAACTCCTGTGAATGCCATTGGATGCGGAGTGCTGGTTATTCTGTGTGTAATTATAAAACGTCGCCATAGAATAGCAACAATCAAATTTGAACTACACTACATGGCATGCTTCTTGAAGATAGAATACTTCATCATATACCACATTAGCATTTGGAGCTGATGTGACGAGGTTGAAGATTACCATACAAGTGAGAGGCTTGTATGGCGATGACTATATTTCAGGTTGGACCGAAGACTGATATGAACTATATAAAATATAACGGTAAATTGCCAGATTAATAAAAAACCCACACGGGTGTAGAGTTGACAATAATCACGTCTCTCTAGTTATTAGATACGGCACATGACTATTTATTTTCCAAAATTGGACGAGGTGATGAGGATTTATCGTCTGGAGTAATGACCTACACTCTCCCTCGGGCACAGATTAGGTCACTATAAATTGTGTATGCTTATACTGGATTTATTGGGTGCCTAATACAGCCCGATAAATTTCCAAATCCCTTCCCGTACAAACGAGGTTATGGCGAAATTTTTCGAAATTTAATGGCGTTAGTGAAATATTTGGAGTGAAAACGATATTGAAATCGTCGAATAAATTATATTTATATATATATATATAAATATAAATTAAATAAAACGAATCGAGCCCCTGCAGTTCGCGTTTTGAAATCGTAATTTCAAACGATTATACTGAAAGATCCGACCATTGGATTTTGAAGAAACTGGAACCGTTAGGTTCGCTTTTGAGAGATCTTTCCAACGATAAAACTTTGTTAAGATCCAACGGTTAGATTTTCAGATATGTGTAAAATAAATTTGAAGAAAAACAGCGCTAGTGCCACGACACGACCTGAAACGTCGTTTAATTAAATAGGGCCATTTTTAAATAAATAAAAATGGCGAAAAATCGTTATAAAATATTATAGACGATATGGAATGGAAATAAACCGATTATACTTGGTTTGCTTGTTATTTGATGGTTGAATGTGTTTGACATGAAAATTATACTAAAGAACTGAAATGTGGATGTCGAATAATTTAACCATGGAAAGAATTGATTTGAATTCTAAATATACGTGAATTATTTGAGAAGGCCGAGTTAATTCTCATTTCAAATATTTGATTGACGATTCAAAGTCGAAGATATGAAGACGGTTCAAGACCGACGATCTTCACATCGAATGGATGGGTGCTACTGATGCTCGTGATTGGAGTAGCTACCTTGAAGGGGCTGAAGTGGTAGCCGGCTGGACGTATGTGTTGATTGTACGGATATGCGAGGAATATGGTGCCTCCGGTTTCGTTCAGACCCAGAACGGACTTGTAAATGGACTGTGTGTCTGACATTGAATTTTGTTCTGTGCTGATTGATCTCTATTAAATATATATCTGTTTGGCGGCGGAGAATTTATTCTCTAGCTTAACGCCCTTCTTTGAGACGTACGAGCTCAGAGGTTATATATCGATGGAAATAAGTCGCATGGAGTGAACTACCTGTGTGGCATGCCTAAGATGTAGTGATCAAGGCTTCTGTTGCAAAGCAAAGTCTTGTGGTTGATGATCAAAGCACGGCCTATGTGGTATAGCTTTGTGTATAGCGTGAATTCGCGAGCCTCACACCTCGGTATGAGTTAAAAACAAGATAAGGACCGCTGGGAGGACACGACGTTTCTTTCTAGCTAGGTGGTTTCAGTGACTTACCAGCCCTGACATTTATATTATTTTCACCTTTGTGGTTGTTGGAATGCGAAGCGCCTCGATTATAGGTCTGTAAGGACCGGGAAACGTGTGTTCAAGAATTGCCAATCCTCAAACGTACGAGAGGACCGGCCCAGCCGATTCCAAGGGTTACCCAGAGTGTGTAGTCCTGAGGCATTTTCTAGAGTGTCTCGAAGCGGGGAGGAGCTTGCCCCTTGCCTCGACTCATGATGGAATCCAATTTCCAATACGAAATTTCGGATTGGATTGTAACTTATATATGGTGACATAGTGGCATGGGACACTCATGTCGTCTAGTTTTGATATTTATGATTGAATTTGCTTTTGAAACATATATGCACTAGTAATAATATCAAACAATTTTGTTTTACACGTATTAAGCATTTCTTGGCCATTATAAGGTAAAACTCTATCCTTCGGCTTGTGTTGCATTGTGTGACGGGACCTGAGTCTTATAATGGCTTCATTTTTATAAAAAGCATTGTGATAATTAAAGAATTTACTTTATTTCATGCACTGGCAATCGCTGGAGTAAACCCATTCCGTGAAAGTGGCATGGTCCTATGATTTGCCTTGTTATTATTGTTTAAACAGTTAAGTAGATTTCTCATAGCAGTCCCACGACTGACTCGTAGTTTGTTTCACTTTGCAAACTCGGGTGCCCTTATTTTCACATGGACAACCTAGTTGACAGGTGACAAGTTATATTTTGGCTTTGCACTGCAGTACGGAGTGCGCTTTTGGCTAGTATGGCGAAGACTATATTTCCTTTTATTTTGGCTATTGACATTCCGCCATTGTTATCTTATGTATATGATTCCGCCTATGGCGATGTAGACTGATTTACTTCTAGCATGTATTATCTTATGTATATGTACCGCTTCTGGCGATGTAGACTGATATCTCTGTTATGTCCCACTGTATGTATATGTTCCGCTTATGGCGATGTAGACTGACTAAGTTGTGTCCTACACTGTGCTACTCTGATGTTGTTACATGTTATGATTCCGCTGTCATATTTATGTAAAATTATTTTATTCCCTGCTTATGCTATTATCTGTACTCTGCTAATGATGATTAATGTGTTATATTCCAATGATTGTCCTTAACACCGTCGTACGGGGTTTTGAGATCGTCACACAATTTCTGGTCCTAAAGGACTAGTACTGAATTCTAGCTCTTTCAACGCAGGCTCCCCCATTCATCAAGGTGATTTGGATGAGACTATATTTTTTAATTTTTACTTTTTGATTTGGACAATGTTTGTCATTCTTTCTCCCGCTTCCTTGTTAATGTTATTTTACTGATTCAATTGTTCTTTGTCTAGGATCTTCAACTTCTCAGGGTGCGTCTGCCCTTGCAGCCTACAGCTGGTCTAGCGTTCAAGCTGTAAAGAGGCTCGCCGACACCAATATTGGCCCACCGTTGAAGAAGCCCAAACATTGTAAGTCAGTTAGTATCTCAAAAGACATAGTTATGGCCCAGAAAATAAGGCAGACTTCTGATCCTTCTACTATCGATGACAATCAGGTGGTTGATATTGACGCTTCTCCTGAAGTTTCTCCGAAAGGAAAGTCCGTAAGTAGCCCTGCCTCCTTCGATGCTTCCAGTGAGTTGGGTGGAAAAAGGTGTGGTCTTCCGATGCTTTCCTCTTCTCAACCTGCTATCTCTCCTTCCCTTCCTTTACCAATTTCCGATTTTGATAGGCTTGTGTGTCTGGATCTCTCATCATCTAATGTATCTAACATCACGCCGAATTCTTCATCCTTAGATTCAGAATATTTTCACCGTCAGCAAATCAGGGACCAACTTTTGGTATTGATTTATCTTCTCCAATTACTTTATATTCGTATTGTTTTTGTGAGAAGCTTGATTCATTTCCCTTCCTCATATAACGAAGACTTGGTATCTGTCTAGAGGGAAGGCTGCTGCTTCGGCGGCGGAGGTCAATGCTCTTAGGGAGGAGAATAGGGTGTTGTCGGATAAGGTCAATACTTTGTTATAGGAGAAGGCGGAAGGCGAGAACAAGCGTAATGAGTTGGAGAACCTGCTGAAAGAGGAGAGAGAGGCTAAAGATGCGTTGGTGAAGCAGGTTGAATATCTTAATGAGGAAAAGACGGTGCTGGAGGTTGACTATGCTGTTGAAGTGGATCGGATGAGCACCCAACTTTCTACCGCAAAAAGAATAATTTACGAGGCTGGCGATAGAATTTCTACTTTTTTGGATGTTCATCTTAATAACACTGTCATGGAATATTATGAGGACGCCCTCATCCTTTCATTTTCCAACAATTATAAGAGGCTTACGGAGTTTGATTTTTCTTCAATCAAGCCCTCCATCCGAGATAGGGTTTTGGAAAAAATTGAGCAGGTGAGGCGGGAGCATAAGATCCCTTCGATGGATAAGATAAATCCAAGCATCCCTCTTATTTATTGAAGAATTTTCCGAGGACTACGAGGAAGAGGTAGAGGAGGAAAATGTAGCGGAAGAGGAAACAGAGGAGGACATGGACCGGAAAGGCGGGAGTAAAAAGGGTGATAGAGTATCTTCTTTAGCAATTGAGGGGTTCCCTAGTGATGGAAGGGACATTTATGATCCTGCGGGAAATTCACTTCCTCATGGTTCAACTATACCACCCTTTCAGGTTCATGGCTCTTTGGATTCCAAGAATAAAGAAACTTCTGACCGGTTTGGTGTCGATGTTGCTCAGGTATGGCATTCGCTTTCGAAATATTTTCCCTCTTCTTGAACTTCCGTAAATGACTGGTCTTTTCATGTTGCGGCAGTTATCTGCTTCCCTCAAGATGTAGGCCGCACTAATGCTTTAGATCCTGTATTTTAAAAATGTGGAGAGTTTCCGAGGGGTTTGTTTTGCAAAAAAACAATTCTAGAAGGGGTTTCAAGAATTATTGTATGAAGTATTTTTAACTTTATCTGAAATTTGGTGGTTCGTGATGTTGTATTAATGTGTTATGCGTATGCATGTGTGAATTGATACAGGTCATGCAATTGTCTTTCTTTGGGATGTTTGATGTTACTAATATGTACTTGATGTCTGTGTTTGTTTTCTGTTATGATATTTCATCTTATCTATGACTAGGAGGATCAATTTCAGACCCCTTCTTCACAGTTTAGAGAGGAAACTTCGAACATTGTTGGTTACAGAGATATTTTTGAGAATACTCCCCTTTTGGGTCACAAAAAGATGTTTTATCTTCAAAAGATAATTGTTACGAATATTTGGGAACAAGTGTCCTTTTTGGAAAAACAATTAAAGGAGAAAGACGAGGTTATCTATAATTTGCAGCATAGGCTAGCAACAACTTCCCCCAGTAATTCTGATGCGGAGGTGGGTAGGCTATACCAACATATTGATAAGTTGGAAAATGAACTAAGTAAAGTTAAGGAAAATTATGCTTATTTGGAATTCGCCTTACGAAACCCAGATTCAGAATGACATGCTCTTCTTGTATGTTTGTAATGTGTATTCCTCTAAGATAGTGACCGTGTTTATGTAATGGTTCGTGTTATGACTTCTAATGGGTGTGCCTTCGTGATGTGTGATGTGTATGATATACTTCTTTTTGTTGGAAATAAGTCTATTATGCGATAGGATGTTGTAATGACAGGAGACTTATTTGAGCCAGATGTTAGTAAAAATAATTTCTTATGTAGTAGGTATTTTTGGGGGAATACTCGCCATAAGGTTTCGTAGAAGACGAGTAGTCTTAGTTATGGAACTTTATCAGAGGTATTTGGGATATCCTTCCCTAGTTCCATCCTGAACTTATGTCCTAACATGATGTTATTTTCTCGTGTCATGCAAGTAGCCGGTACATTGAGAAATAAACAAATTGACGAATGTATATGTTTAAGGCACTTCCCTGAACGGGCTAGGGGATTATGAGCTTTTCTTTAGTAAGAACAAGAGTGCAGTTTTAATCCATTTTCAGGTTACCAAGAGGGTTGATCAACTCCTCCTTGATTAGATTTGAGACTTTGAATCCCTTTGGGAACTTGTGATGAAATCAAAACCCTTCCTCTAGTTGTGATTTGTTTCTGGATTCGGTGCTGAGATAAGATTGGATCCCTCCTTCCGGTATTTGTGAAGAGTTGAATATCCCTGATTCAGGTATTAACATAGAAGACCAGAATCATTCCCTGTTCTGGCAATTGGAGGTTTGAGTATCGGAAATCTACTTCCGGTATTTCATGGAAAGATTAATCAACCCAGATTCGGATATTAATATAGAAGACTTGAACCAGCCCCTTGTTTAGGTAATTAGAGATTGAGTGTCGGAAATCCACTTCTGGTATTTGTGGAGAGCTAAATCAACCCAAATTAGAGATTGGATTATACTTAAGGAACTTCAAACGGTCTTGTCAGGACGCGACAAAATAAATCAAGTATGGATTATACTCGGTTTGAACTTCTTGGTATGGATTATGCCTATAAAATTTGGCCCTAGCCAGGATGTGGCACATCTGTTTTACCTCGTTCTCTTTGCAGGTACACATTATAGATTTCTCGGATTATCCAGAACAAATCTTCCTTCAACCAGCAAGATATGTTCTGGGGGGCAAAAATTTTGACATGCTTTTTAGTCAAAGCCATCACACAGGGAGTTTTTGGATAGTAATGCGCTCAAGCGGTGAGAGCAACGTCAGAAGATATAGAGCGATTTAGTAGAAATCGCAACATTAACATAAACAGGCCCAAAAATCTTGTCATACGACCTCCTTTGGGCCCGAAAACAGCAATTACGGTGATTTGCACTATAAATCTAGTAGCTCTCTGAATTAGCTTCAGGTAGAGCTTTCGTTTGACTCAATCGGACTTACAGTTTGGAAGTTACGCCCATTTTCGTGAACGGGTGTAAACTAACATCAAAAACTCATACCATGGCATCAGCTCGTGGGCTCCCCACCGGCTCGCCCCCTAGACCGACTCGTATAAAGCGACTCGCCTAAACTGGCTCGCGGGACCCACGACCCGACCCGCCTTAGAATCCAGCCATTCACGAACCGCCGGCTCGCATGGATGGACCACGAACCGCCTGGGACTAACGCACCACGCACGATTTTGACCAATCCTTGCGGCTATTCTTGCTCCTATGAACCCGGATCTTATTGCACATGGCATAACACGACTTGGAGAGGATTTCTAGATGTTTTCCACCTCATTTCGAGATTTTTGGGAGGCGTGCCACGTGTCTCACGAACCGGTTTCAGGAAATGGTTATAAATACACCATTCGAAGGTATTTTGAAGGACTTTTTTGTGGGGGGGGGCTCTAACTCCTCACGGCATCCACCATTGTTCCTCGCAAGGCTATTGCATAATGTAGAAGCTAAATTCCCCAAGATAACATGAGGATTTCATGTATAATCTACTCATTTCTTACCACTTTTCATTGTAAACACGAGGATTTCATGTATAAACCGAGAGAATTGTACTTGTAACTTCTTAGGATTTAAGAAGAGATAAAGTGGATGTAGGCTTGATTTGAGCCGAACCACTATAAAAAATTCGTGTGTCTCCTGTTATTTACTATTTTCTGCATTCTGTGATCAGTGATTTGTGATTGTGAGGACTTCACGCTGCATTTGGGTGTTAGTACCAAATTTTTGTCTAACATTTTGGCGCGCCAGGAAGGGGGCACACGACAACTTCTCCTTCTAGCTTGAAAGGAAGCATATTATTTGGCTATTGGATCAATGGTCAAACGAAAGAAAGACGGAGCCTTCTCTCGTGCTGTTGATGTTGGCAATGAAGGCACGAGAAATGAGGCAAGCCAGGAGGCTTCCTCTCATGAAAACCCATCAGCATACTTGGCCAGAGAAGAGATGGACGGCATTCTCACTGAATTAAGAGCTTAAATGACAAGGCAAGATTATCTCCTCCGAAAACAATAGGAGATGATGGACAGATTCTTCACTCGGATGGATGGAAGGTCGAGCAACGCTCAACGCACTAGAAATGAAACTACCGAAGCGGCTCATACATCACATGCACTCGTGGGTAGCCCCTCGCTCTTGGAAATGGTCAGTTCGACCTTCTTCAGCCCCGGATCGAATGGATATGAGAATGCAAGCTCCCACTCAACAACATGAACAGGCTCGTGATGGGGACCCACGACCGGGTCGGGTCACCCCTCGAACCGCGAGCCGCAACCCCCATGGTCCACGAACCTGTCCTCACGACCCGCTCCCAGCAGCTCACCAACAGCTTCCTCACTCTCTTGCATTCAATGCTGGGGCACCAACTCTGATCTTGGCAATTTTCAACAACTTTTTGAAGGAAATCGGCTAGCAGATCTGATTGAACGCCTCTCGAGAGACTGCACTTATCAGAATGACGTGGATGACGTTAATCACAATCCGTTCACACAGGAAATCAGGAATTCCCGCAATCCCCCGGATATCAAACTTCTAGTTCTGGAGCCCTACAACGGCAGGACAAATCCTACCGTGCATCTGATGTGCTACAAACGGCATAGGAAGTTCAATCGGCGTCGAAAAACATCATGGCAAAGTGCTTCCCCCTCTTTCTGACTGATATAGCCGTTATGTGGATTCAGCAGCTAGAAACGGAATCGATCAACAACTGGAACATGCTGGTGCGCGCTTCATTGAACAATTTCGGGTCCACATTGCATGACCCAAGAACGTCATGTCACTTACTACAATCAAGCAGAGGCCCAAAGAAACTTTGCGCTCATTTCTGGAAAGATTCAACGTTGCAGCAGCGTTAGTTGATCGAGTTGAACCATCCATGGTATTGATGGCAGTAGTTTCCGGCGTTCTAGATAACCCAGAGTTCAAAAAGTCTTTGTACCGAGACCCACCGAGAATTCTCGGCGAATTATACCTTGAAGCAAATAGATTTCTACGGGAAGAAGATGCAACTTCTGAGAAACGCATTCTCGACGTCAACATGCTTAAAGACGGAGGAACGTTTGATTCTGGAAAAGGCAAAGGAAAAGCCGACGTTAAGAATGACCACAACACTCAGCCCCGGAGAGGGCCCAGATATGAAAAATACACCGAACTCAATGTTTCATTAATCGACATTTATATGGACACTAATGGTGCCATCTCCTACCCAAAGCCTCCCAAGATGGAGCCATCGCAAAGAGAACGCGATTCTGGAAAGCATTGCATATTCCATGTTATGGACGGTTATGACACAAATGACTGTAGACATTTGCGTGATCTGATTGAGGAACGGGTTAGACTTGGAGAGCTACCCGAGTACGTGAAACAACCAACAGTGCATGCACCCGCGCTACCACCTCCTGCTCTAAGGAGCGGAAATGGTCCTGGATTGAGCTCTCGTCGGATTATCATCAACTAATCTAGATGAGAACATCTTTCATTTTATGCATTCATTAGGCTTTAAGATTTGTTTTCGCTTTCATTAGGTTTTCCGATTGGTTGAATCGAAGTACGCACATACGGGGTTAAGACGTAGCCCCAAAGCGTGCCCTGGACTCGATGAAAAACCAATCAGAATTTGCTTTGGTTTTGGATTTTGAATTGAATAAGGAAGGACTTTCCAAGCATGGATTATGTTTGGTAAATTCAAGTGTCTTGTTAGTTGTGGCAAGATTCTCAATCTCAGCAAAGTATGGCTTATACTTATTATGGACCTCTAGGTATGGATTATGCCTAGGGATGGACAATCTTGTTAGGTTGTGGCAAGCGTAGCTCTACTTCAGGTCTAAGTATGGTTTATACTCACTTTGGAATCTTAAGTATGGATTATACTTAAGGAACTTCAAGCGATCTTGTTAGGATGTGACAAAATAAATCGAGTTTGGATTGTACTCGGTTTGAACTTCTTGGTATGGATTATGCCTAGAAGATTTGGCCCTAGCCAGGATATGGCACATCTGTTTTACCTCGTTCTCTTTGCAGGTACACATTATGGATTTCTCGGATTATCCAGAACACATCTTCCTTCAACCAACAAGATATGTTCTTGAGGGAAAAATATTGACATGAATTTTTGTCAAAGCCGTCACACAGGGAATTTCTGGATAGTAACGCGCTCAAGCGGTGAGAGCAACGTCAGAAGATATAGAGCGATTTGGTCAAAATCGCAACATCAACATAAACAGGCCCAAAACTCCTATCATACGATCTCCTTTGGGCCTGAAAACATCAATTACGGTGCTTTGCAATATAAACCTTGTAGCTCTCTGAATTATCTTCATGCAGAGCTTTCGTTTGACTCAATCGGACTTACGGTTTGGAAGTTATGCCCATTTCCGTGAACTGGTGTAAACTAACATCGAAAACTCAGACCATGGCATCGGCTCGCTCTTTCGGCTCGTGGGCTCCCACCGGCTCGCCCCTTAGACCGACTCATATCTCGCCCACACTGGCTCGTGGGACCCACGAGCCGACCTGCCTTGGAATCTAGTCATTCACGAACCGCCTGGGACTGACGCACCACGCACGATTTTGACCTATTCTTACGGCTATTCCTGCTACTATGAACCCGGATCTTATTGCACATGGCATAACACGACTTGGAGAGGATTTCTGGACGTTTTTCACCTCATTTCGAGATTTTGTGGATGTGTGCCACGTGTCTCACGAACTGGTTTCAGGAAATTGCTATAAATACACCATTCGAAGGCATTTTGAAGGACTTTTTTGGGTGGCTCTAACTCCTCAAGACTTCCACCATTGTTCCTTGCAAGGCTATTGCACAACATAGAAGCCAAATTCCCCAATATAACATGAGAATTTCGTGTATAATCTACTCATTTCTTACCACTGTTCATTGTAAACACGAGGATTTCGTGTATAAACCGAGAGAATTGTACTTGTAACTTCTTAGGATTTAAGAAGAGATAAAGTGGATGTAGGCTTGGTTTGAGCCGAACCACTATAAAAACTTCATGTATCTCCTGTTATTTACTATTTTCTGCATTCTGTGATTGTGAGGACTTCAAGCTGCATTTGGGTGTTAGTACCAAATTTTGGTCTAACATTTTGGCGTGCTAGGAAGGGGGCACACGACAACTTCTCCTTCTTGCTTGAAAGGAAGCAGATTATTTGGCTATTGGATCAATGGTCAAATGAAAGAAAGATAGAGCCTTCTCTCATGCTGAGGATGTTGGCAATGAAGGCACGAGAAACGAGGCAAGCCAGGAGGCTTCCTCTCATGAAAACCCATCAGCATACTTGGCCAGAGAAGAGATGGACGGCGTTCTCACTGAATTAAGAGATCAAATGACAAGGCAAGATGATCTCCTCCGAAACAATAGGAGATGATGGACGCACTACATCAAATTGACCATATTACAACGGTGGAAAACAGTTGTAAAAGACTTTTTACAACAGTGGAGCTACCGTCGTCTTTTAAGAAGTTGTAATAGACTAAAATCTTTTACAACTTTTTTGCACCGTTGCGACACCGCTGTAAAATGTATATTTACAACTGTTTTCCACCGTTGTAATAAACTTTATTACAACTGTTTATAACTGTTGTAATATATCTTATTAAAAGTATTATTTAAAGTTGTAATATATGAACAAATTATATAATTATTATTAATAAAAGAATTCATTTCAGAACATATTATCTCAAAACTGAAGATATCAAACAACTTAAAACATGAACCAAAACAATATATTAAAATTTTCAAAATCTCATCATTTTTTTATAAATCATACAAGTATCTCAAGTACATAAAGCAACTACAACAAAATCCATTAAGCCTCGAATCATTTTCCTTATTTCCTCGACCGAGACAAGTATCTTCTTCCATCTCATGCCTAAAAGTTGAGCCTCCATCTTCTGTATCATTGTATTTCAAAGGAATATTGGCACTTCCAGTCTTCATTCTATTATTGGTACGTTCATCGTCCTGTGCAGACTCATCCATTCTAAATCTTTTACCATGCAAGGTTTTCATTTTACTTTCGAGCGCTGTCTCATTGAGCCTAACCGATGTGAATTCTTGTTGCAGTGCATCTAATTTGCTTTGAGTTGCTTGTAACTGCAATGATATGCCTCGGGCCTATTGGTAGCTTCAGCTAGAGCTGCTCTTTCATCAGCTAGTCGACTCTCGAGCACTTGTACAGTGCTTGATATGTCCTTGTTTCTTTGATTCATCAGTTCCTCGATTTCTTTTTCTCTTTCATCGACTCTACATTCACAAAAAAAAGTGCCTATTTTCATTCAGCAATGTCAAACCAGTTGATGAAATGCATTATTTCAAAAAATAACCATTTTCCATGTGCAAATACATCCATCATACCTCCTCATGCATATTCCCATTTCACTATTATTTGATCCCCATCACTGTCAATTTCTACTGGATATCAATTTGATCCCTTTCACGTCCACTTAATGACCTGCAATCCTTCATAGATTGGAACAAAAAACAGATTAAATGGTTTTAGACAGAACAATCAACAAAAAAATTTAATAGGAATCAACTTAAACTGTACCTTTCAATCAAACAACTAGAAATACCTAAAAGGTAATATGATATTTTGAGCGATAATGAGAACCACATAATGTAACACCCCGTAATTTTAAATATTATAATTAGCAAATTAAAGAATACTTAATTTTTAAAAGAAAAATTAAGGAAAACGGGTTACGTCATTGCGTTCGTCTCGGAATTCTGCTAGAGATAGAATCCGAGTTTGCGTGAATCTGACTCCGTATGAAGAAGTTATGGAGTTCAGAAGATTTCGAGTTTACACCAAAATTAAATTAATAATTAATTAATCGAGTTCGAAACTCAAAAATCTGCAGACAAGGCTGGGTGGGAAAAATCCCGCCATAGGGTGTCGACCCCCTACGGGGGGGTCGAGATAGGTGTCGACACCTAAGGGGGGTCGACATAGGTGTCGACCCCCCTATAGGGGAGTCGACCCCTTCGGCCAGATCTGGGCTGACGTGTACTGGTGATGATTTTTGCTGTTTAGGGCATATGTGGCAATTTTTTGTTGGTTCTCTTTGGACTGGATGGCTCTGATGACTCCTAGGTTGATCTAAAGGCTCATACTAATCTAAACTTCTATATAACCACCCCAACCCTCAACCCTAGACCTCATAATCTTGTTCTATGAAGTCGTCATGCTGTCCATCCTCAACGTAGTTTATCCTCCATTCTTCTCTAAACTAGAAAATCTTCTCTAAACTAGAAATCAAGTTAGAAAGTTCCAAACCAAATCCAAACTAGAGAATCAAACATCTACATCAACGGATTAGCATAACAAATTCAGGAATCAGATCCCAGAATACAAGAATTATTCTTTTTCTGTAAGTTCATGTTATTTTCAGATTTAAATATCTTGTTGTAATCTTGGCATGTAATAAAACGAATCTAAGTCCATGCTTGATGATGATACAATCTTTTCAGATTTATTCCTATCTTTCTATCGAATATATGATTTTACATGCCTAAGAAGTTATTATATTGATTCAATCATGCCTATCTTGGTTGAACATCCAATATATAATCCTTTTTGGTTCATGATGTTATTCTTATGCCTGCGATAATGATTGTATCAGCTTATTCAAGAATCTATCTTTGTTGGATCTAAATTCCTTATATTAGGTCTGTTGTTACATGCCTATTTTTATGCCTATTCTTATTTTATGCTCCTTCTCTCTCTTCCCCTATTTCCTTTTCCTTTTATGAACCTAGGTTACCTTCGAACCTAGGACGGAATCGCAAAATACGAACGATTGGAATACGGGGAATATTTGGGTATAACCTATTTTGGTGAAATAATTGGGCATAACATACTTGGTGATATCGTTGGGCGTAACTTGTAATGGATATTGGGGCATTATTGTTATAACTGCAAGTTTGGGTTAATTGGCATATAAATCAAGTTTTGGGGCATAATTGTTATTGTTGCGAGCTTGGGGTAAATTGAAATACTAAATCTAGATTGGGCGTAAACCGTAAATTGGAATATTAATCTAGATTGAGCATAACTGTTGGTTGGGACGCCAAGCATAATGTATATTGTGATTTTGGGCATGACTATTATTGCAAATTTGAGGAGATTGGGTGTAACCTATTTTGAGTAATAACTTGAATTTGAATTTGTAGGGCATAACTTGCAATTAGCTTTGTTGGGTATAACTTGAGAATTGGAACATGACTAGTTTTGTGAATTTGGGGTAATTAGCATATAAAATCTAGACTTGGATGTGTATAGTAAATATGCTAAAAGATGAACATATCTAACCCAAGGTTAGATTGAGTTGCGGTGTAAAACTGCCCGGAACCGCCCGGCACATCCAGTAACCGCAACAACACAGATCTAATGTGAGAGGTTAGCGCATTTTGCCCAAAAACCCGAGGTTAGAATGAGTTTGCGATAGAAGTCTTCCCGGAACCGCCCGGCACATCCAGCAACCGCAAACAGCGGTTCTAATGAGAGAGGTTAAGGCATTAATGAATGAATTAATGTTAATGAACTGACAGGCTAAGGATGATAGGGTTAAGTTAACATAGGTAACACTTAACCAATACAACATGATGAATGAGTATGGTTAAGTTAAAACAAGAGGACAAAGCTTAACCAATATAACATGATGTTTGGTAGGGTTAAGTAACACAAGAAGGCAACACTTAACCAATGTAACATGCCAAGTGGGTGGGTTAGGTTAACTCGATTGGATTGATAACACTTAACCAATACAACATGATGAATGGGTGGGTTAAGTTAACTTGAATTGATTGATGACACTTAACCAATACAACATGATGAATAAGAAGAGTTAAGTCAATAAGAAACACTTAACCAACATGACATGATAAGTGGGTGGGTTAAGTTAACATGAATGGACATCACTTAACCAATATTACATGAACAAAGTGGATAGGGTTAAGGCAAGCTTAACCAATAATACATTTTGACTGGATAGGTGGGAGGGTTAAGTAAACCTTGTGTAAGTGGGTAATATTAGTATATATAGGCCCACAAACTTAACCATTAAATAAACATGTTTGAACCAGTGGGAGGGTTAAGTACATCTCGTGTAGGTAGGCAATATTTGTATATATAGGCCCACAAACTTAACCGGTAGAAAACCCTAGTAACGGAGACCCATTTCAGCAGTAACCCACATAGACGTATCATGGTACCCTGAACTAGGCAGGGTGGGGCACGATTACTGGGATGATTATAAGCAGTCAAAATAGCGGCAGGGGGTACGTCAGTGTAGGTTCCAACGGATTACGGGCGTGCACGTACTCCAGAGTGGGAAAAAGTAGGCACTGGGTACCAGTAGTTCTGCACTGTGCATCTTGAATCATGTCGGGTTGTTATCATAAGGATTGATACACCTTATGGTGGGACCAGCACAGGGTATCTACATGCAAGAGAGAGCCAATTGACACAGACACAAGGAAAATTAATACAAGTAGGGAGCCGATCGATACGATAGTAAGGGTACACCTAACATATTCATGGCAATTAGGCAGATTGAGGAGGAATCCTCATAATAGATGTACACCTGAAGGCTACCGCAATTGCAGGAATTAGGATCACATTATCATATAATCATTTTGTACATATTACTAGTTGGGACACTAGTGAGGGGGTGTAGAGATATAGAAATCAGAATAACATGGTAGTAGCGAAGTAGAGAAAGAGTAGAAGCGCATTCAGTTTATCTTGCCTTATCATATCTATGCTAATCGTATGTTATCTTGTTATCCTTGTTATCACGGTATTCTTATATTCAGTTTATTCATGTTATGATGCTTTTGCCTATTTACATGCTGAAAGTCACTGGACTTACCAGGCTTTATGTCTGACTCTGTTTTGTTTCGCTTTCTTTTCTTCCGTCCCCCCCGGTTCACAGGGAGGGAATATTACCACTTAGCTCAGTTTTCTTTCCAAGCTCGAAGATAGTCGATGTATTGCTCTCTTTTCCACTGCTATGGCTGGCTCATGCTTTATTAGGAAATATCATTATCATTTTATGCTTCTTATATACTTGGAAGTTTTTAAATCAAGACAGAAGTTTTATGTAATACTTTTAAGTATGATTGAGTCAATTGTTATAAAAGCTTGACTGAACTACGTTGTTTATAAAATGACTTTATTTTCTGCTGCTTTATTTGTCTGTCTTGTAATTTATCTGCATCTTTTACCTATAACGCTTCACTGAAGTTAATGCATTCCCTTTGTGAGTGACATTAATGGACGTGGGGTGTTTCACATAATATCTCTAAAAAATAGTTCCAAAATAAACTAACATATTTTACAAACAAGGAAGCAGATTAATATTTATGTTATTCTGTTCCATCTATATCTAAAGCTTATGTTAGAACACTCAAACTAACAGAAGAGACTTGACTGACAGAACTACCAATGCTAAGCCAACATAAAATATAACAAGCTACCACTGTTTCATAGTCAGTAGGACATCCTCATCACCACAAAACAGCACCAAACAAGAACAATGGCATTGACTTTAACCTCAAAATCACTTTGGCAAAGCACAAAGATGCCAAAAGCAATTACACAACAGACATAGACTGTAACATACACAGAACCATGACACGAACATGGGAATGAAGGATTATAAACAGAAACAGCACCACAACTCTCCATCAAAGACCACCATGGAAAAAGCCATCGCTGTGGTGAAAACTGAGCATGGTGGAGCAATCCAAGAATAGACTACAGACCTTCAAAGAAAATCCCCAATCTAGAAAATTGAACCCATAAAATTACTGAAATATTCCTCACCAATCAAAGGCGCAACCGATACAAAATACACCAAGACGACCTCAACGTCCACCCAATCACCAGAACGACATCCGAACAGCGCCAGGTCAGCTGAAATCGGTCTCGATAGGCGATTAAGGAGGATGAGAAGTTCGGCAAGACGACGATAAGGGAGACACAGATGAAATTGTAGAGTGAACTGAATCAAAGCATGCACAACTAGGAGGAAGGAGAAAAGCACGATGAGGAGGAGGAAGTCAGCAGAGGACGTGTAAGATTGGAAAAGAGATGGCGGCGCTAAAACCCTCATTCTTTGCTGAGCGTGAGTTATGACTTTGGCAGTGGGAGACCATACCAGTTCACTAATTTTAGAGCTAATTTTTTCGAGATCCCGCTTAAATGAAATCTTTCCCACTACTTCTCGTTTTTGGCGGGATGGGGCTAAATATTTGTGTCGTGGCCAAAGTTCACCGAAAATTTTGAAAGACAACAGTTAGAAATTAGATTTAACAAATAAAATTAAAGTAACTATAATATGAATTGCATTATTTTTTCAAATATTAGTTATTACTATGGAATTATTAAATATAAATATTACTAAGTTTATTATTAATTTCTAAGTTTATTATTAATTATCAGTTATTAGTTATTAACTATAATATAAATAAATATTATTGATTCCTAAGCTTATTATTAATTAATTGTTATTATTAAATATTAATATCATTAGTTATTAAATATAGATATTATGAACATGAATTTTGTAATAGGCATCTATTACAACTAACAAAATGAAAAGTTGTAAAAATATGTTTATTACAACTTTAGGGAATTGACTATTGTAAAAAACATTTATTACAACTGTGTTTTTCCCACAGTTATAAAATTAAAGTTGTAATATGGTGTTTTTGTTGTAGTGACGGATTTTTCGCTCGGATGGATGGAAGGTCGAGCAACGCTCTACGGACTGGAAATGAAGCTACCGAAGAGGCTCATACACCACATGGACTCGGGAGCAACCCATCGCTCTTGGAAATGGTCAGGCTCAACCTTCTTCAGCCCCGGATCGGATGGATACCAGAATGCAAGCTCCCACTCAACAACAGGAACGGGCTCGTGATGGAGAGCCAAGATCGGCTCGTGACGGGGACCCACGACCGGGTCGGGTTGCCCCTCGAACCGCGAGCCGCGACCCCCATGGTCCACGAACCGGTCCTCATGACCCGCTCCCAGCAGCTCACCAACAGCTTCCTCACTCTCTTGCATTCAATGCTGGGGCACCAACTCTGGTCTTGGCAATTTACAACAACTTTTTGAAGGAAATCGGCTAGCAGATCTCATTGATCTCCCCTCGAGAGACCGCACTTATCAGAATGATGTGGATGACGTTAATCACAATCAGTTCACGCAGGAAATCAGGAATTCCCGCAATCCCCCAGATTTCAAACTTCCAGTTCTGGAGCCTTACAACGGCAGAACAGATCCTACCGTGCATCTGATGCGCTACAAACGGCATATGGAAGTTCAATCGACGTCGGAAAACATCATGGAAAAGTGCTTCCCCCTCTTTCTGACTGATATAGCCGCTATGTGGATTTGGCAGCAAGAAACGGAATCGATCAACAGCTGATACATGTTGGTCACATGCTTCATTGAACAATTTCGGGTCCACATTGCTTGACCCAAGAACGTCATGTTACTTACTACAATCAAGCAGAGGCCCAAAGAAACTCTACGCTCATTTCAGGAAAGATTCAACGTTGCAGCAGCGTCAGTTGATCGACCTGAACCATCCATGGTATTGATGGCAGCAATATCCAGCGATCTAGATAACTCGGAGTTCAAAAAGTCTGTGTACCGAGACCCACCATGAAATCTCGGCGAATTCTACCTTGAAGCAGATAGATTTCTACGGGAAGAAGATGCAACTTCTGGGAAACGCATTCTCGACGTGAACATGCTTAAAGACGGAGGATCATCTGATTCTGGAAAAGGCAAAGGAAAAGCCGACGTCAAGAATGACCGCAACACTCATCCTCGAAGAGGGCCCAGATATAAAAAATACACAGAACTCAGTGCTTCATTGATCGACATTTATATGGACACTAACGGTGCCATCTCCTACCTAAAGCCTCCCAGGAGGGAGATATCACAAAGAGAACGCGATTCTGGAAAGCATGCATATTCCATGATATGTACGGTCAAGACACAAATGACTACAGACATTTGCGTGATCTGATTGAGGAACGGGTTAGATGTGGAGAGCCACTCGAGTATGTGAAACAACCAACGGCGCATGCACCTGTGCTGCCACCTCCTGCTCCAAGGAGCGGAAATGGTCCTGGATCGAGCTCTCGCATGATCATCATCAACTGATCTGGATGAGATCAGCTTTCATTTTATGCATGTCTTAGGCTTTAAGATTTTTTTTTTCTTTCATTAGGTTTTCCGATTGGTTTAATCGGAGTACACACGTACGAGGTTAGGACGTAGCCCCAAAGCGTGCAATGGACTCGATGAAAAACCAATCAGAATTTGCTTTGGTTTTGCATTTTGAATTGAATAAGGAAAAACTTTCCAAGCATGGATTATGTTTGGTAAATTCAAGTGTCTTGTTAGGTTGTGGCAAGATTCTCAATATCGACAAAGTATGGTTTATACTAATTATGAAACTCTAGGTATGGATTATGCCTAGGGATGGACTACCTTGTCAGGTTGTGGCAAGTGTATCTCTAATTCAGGTCTAAGTATGGTTTATACTCACTATGGAATCTTAAGTATGGATTATACTTAAGGAACTTCAAACGGTCTTGTCAGGATGTGAGAAAAGAAATCGAGTAATGATTACACTCGGTTTGCACTTCTTGGTATGGATTATGCCTGGAAGATTTGGCCCTAGCCAGGATGTGGCACATCTGTTTTACCTCGTTCTCTTTTTAGGTACACATTATGGATTTCTCGGATTATCCAGAACACATCTTCCTTAAACCAGCAAGATATGTTCTGGAGGGCAAAAGTTGACGCACTTTTTAGTCAAAGCCATCACATAGGGAATTTCTGGATATTAACGTGCTCAAGCGGTGAGAGCAACGTCAGAAGATATAGAGCGATTTGGTCGAAATCGCAACATCAACATAAACAGACCCAAAACTCCTATCATACGACCTCCTTTGGCCCCAAAAACAGCAATTGCGGTGCTTTATATTACAAACCTTGTAGCTCTCTGAATTATCTTTAGGTAGAGCTTTCGTTTGACTTAATCGGACTTACGGTTTGGAAGTTACGCTCATTTCCGTGAATGGGTGTAAACTAACATCAAAAACTCAGACCATGGCAGCGGCTCACCCGCTTCGGCTCGTGGGCTCCCCACCGGCTCGCCCCTAGATCGACTCGTATAAAGAGGCTCTCCCACACTAGCTTGTAGGACCCAAGACCGGACCCGCCTTGGAATCCAGCCATTCACGAACCGCCGGCTCGCATGGATGGACCATGAACCGCCTAGGACTTACGCACCACACACGATTTTGACCTATTCATTCGGCTATTCCTGCTCCTATGAACCCGGATCTTATTGCACATGGCATAACACGACTAAGAGAGGATTTTTGGATGTTTTCCACCTCATTTCGAGATTTTTAGGATGCGTGCCACATGTCTCACGAACCAGATTCAAGAAATGGTTATAAACACACCATTCGAAGGCATTTTGAAGGACTTTTTTGGGGGGCTCTAACTCCTCACAACTTCCACCATTGTTCCTCGCAAGGCTATTGGACAACATAGAAGACGAATTCCCCAATATAGCACGAGGATTTCGTGCATAATCTACTCATTTCTTACCACTTTTCATTGTAAACATGAGGATTTCGTATATAAACCGAGGGAATTGTACTTGTAACTTCTTAGGATTTAAGAAGAGATAAAGTGGATGTAGGCTTGTTTTGAGCCGAAACATTATACAAACTTCGAGTTTCTCCTGTTATTTACTATTTTCTGCATTATGTGATATGTGATTTGTGATTGTAAGGACTTCACGCTGCATTTGATGTTAGTACCAAATTTTGGTCTAAAATTTTGGCGCTAGTAAGGGGGCACACGACAACTTCTCCTTCTTGCTTGAAAGGAAGCAGATTATTTGGCTTTTGGATCAATGGTCAAACAAAAGAAAGACGGAGCCTTCTCTCGTGCTGAGGATGTTGGAAATGAAGGCACGAGAAATGAGGCAAGCTAGGAGGCTTCCTCTCATGAAAACCCATCAGCATACTTGGCCAGAGAAAAGATGGACGACGTTCTCACTGAATTAAGAGCTCAAATGACAAGCAAAGATGATCTCCTCCGAAAACAACAGGAGATGATAGATGGATACTTCGCTCAGATGGATGGAAGGTCGAGCAACGCTCAACGCACTGGAAATGAAGCTACCGAAGCGGCTCATACATCACATGGACTCGGGGGTAACCCCTCGCTCTTGGAAATGGTAAGGCTCGACCTTCTTCAGCCCTGGATCGGATGGATACCAGAATGCAAGCTCCCACTCAACAACACAGGATCAGGCTCGTGATGGAGAGCCAGGATCGACTTGTGATGGGGACCCACGACCGGGTCGGGTCGCCCCCTCGAACCACGAGCCGCGACCCCTATGGTCCACGAACCGGTCCTCACGACCCGCTCCTAGCAGCTCACCAACAGCTTCCCTACTGTCTTGCATTCAACGCTAGGGCACCAACTCTGATCTTGGCAATTTACAACAACTTTTTGAAGGAAATCGACTAGCAGATCTGGTTGTACGCCTCTCGAGAGACCGCACTTATCAGAATGACGTGGATGATGTTAATCACAACCTGTTTACACAGGAAATCAGGAATTCCCATAATCCCCCGAATTTCAAACTTCCAGTTCTGGAGCGCTACAAAGGCAGGATAGATCCTACCATGCATCTGATGGGCTACAAATGGCATATGGAAGTACAATCGGTGTCGGAAAACATCATGGAAAAGTTCTTCCCCCTCTTTCTGACTTATATAGTCGCTATGTGGATTCGGTAGCTAGAAACGGAATCGATCAACAAGTAGAACATGTTAGTCGCAAGCTTCATTGAACAATTCCGGGTCCACATTGCACGACCCAAGAACGTCATGTCACTTACTACAATCAAGCAGAGGCCAAGAGAAACTCTGCGCTCATTTCTGGAAAGATTCAACATTGCAGCAGCGTTAGTTGATCGACCTGAACTTCCATGGTATTGATGGCAACAGTATCCGGCATTCTAGATTACTCGGAGTTCAAAATGTGTTTGTACCAAGACCCACCACGAAATCTCGACTAATCCTACCTTGAAGCAGATAGATTTCTACGGGAAGAAGATGCAACTTCTGAGAAACGCATTCTCGACGTCAACATGCTTAAAGACGGAGGATCGTCTGATTCTGGAAAAGGCAAAGGAAAAGTTGACGTCAAGAATGACCGCAACACTCAGCCCCGGAGAGGGCCCAGATATGAAAAATACACCGAACTCAGTGCTTCATTGATCAACATTTATATGGACACTAACGGTGCCATCTCCTACCCAAAGCCTCCCAGGAGGGAGCCATCGCAAAGAGAACGCTATTCTGGAAAGCATTGAATATTCCATGATATGGAAGGTCATGACATAAATGACTGCAGACATTCGCGTGATCTGATTGAGGAACGGGTTAGACTTGGAGAGCTACCCGAGTATGTGAAACAACCAACAACGCATGCACCCGCGCTACCACCTCCTGCTCCAAGGAGCGGAAATGGTCCTGGATCGAGCTCTCGTGGGATCATCATCAACTGATCTAGATGAGATCAGCTTTCATTTTATGCATTTCTTAGGCTTTAAGATTTGTTTTTGCTTTCATTAGGTTTTCCGATTGGTTGAATCGGAGTACACACGTACGGGGTTAGGACGTAGTCCTAAAGCGTGCCCTGGACTCGATGAAAAACCAATCAGGATTTGCTTTGGTTTTGGATTTTGAATTGAATAAGGAAGGACTTTCCAAGCATGGATTATGTTTGGTAAATTCAAGTGTCTTGTTAGGTTGTGGCAAGATTCTCAATCTTGGCAAAGTATGGCTTATACTTGTTATGGAACTCTAGGTATGGATTATGCCTAGGGATGGACTACCTTGTCAAGTTGTGGCAAGCGCAGCTCTACTTCAGGTCTAAGTATGGTTTATACTCACTTTGGAATCTTAAGTATGGATTATACTTAAGGAACTTCAAACGGTCTTATCAGGATGTGAGAAAAGAAATCGAGTATGGATTATACTCGATTTGAACTTCTTGGTATGGATTATGCCTAGAAGATTTGGCCCTAGCCAGGATGTGGCACATCTGTTTTACCTCGTTCTCTTTGCAGGTACACATTATGGATTTCTCGAATTATCCAGAACACAACTTCCTTCAACCAGCAAGATATGTTCTGGAGGGAAAAATTTTGACATGCTTTTTAGTCAAAGCCATCACACAGGGAATTTCTGGATAGTAACGCGCTCAAGCGGTGAGAGCAACGTTAGAAGATATAGAGCGATTTGGTCGAAATCGCAACATCAACGTAAACAGACCCAAAATTCCTATCATACGACCTCCTTTGGGCCCGAAAACAACAACTACGGTGCTTTGCACTATAAACCTTGTAGCTCTCTGAATTAGCTTCAGGTAGAGCTTTCGTTTGACTTAATCGAACTTATGGTTTGGAAATTACGCCCCTTTCCATGAACGGGTGTAAACTAACATCGAAAACTTAGACCATGGCATCGGCTCGCCCCCTTCGGCTCGTGGGCTCCCCACCTGCTCGCCCCATAGACTGGCTCGTATAAAGCGGCTCGCCCACACTGGATCGTGGGACCCCCGACCCGCCTTGGAATCCAGCCATTCACGAACCGCCGGCTCGCATGGATGGACCACGAACCGCCTGGGACTGACGCACCACGCATGATTTTGACCTACTCTTGCGGCTATTCCTGCTCCTATGAACCCGGATCTTATTGCACATGGCATAACACGACTTGGAGATAATTTCTGGGCGTTTTCCACCTCATTTCGAGATTTTTGGGATGCGTGCCACATCTTTCACGAACCGGTTTTAGGAAATGGCTATAAGTACACCATTCTAAGGCATTTTGAAGGACTTTTTGGGGGGCTCTAACTCCTCACGGCTTCCTCCATTGTTCCTCGCAAGGCTAATGCACAATATGGAAGCCGAATTCCCCAATATAACACGAGGATTTCGTGTATAATCTACTCATTTCTTTCCACTTTTCATTGTAAACCCGAGGATTTCGTGTATAAACCGAGAGAATTGTACTTGTAACTTCTTAGGATTTAAGAAGAGATAAAGTGGACGTAGGCTTGGTTTGAGCCGAACCAGTATAAAAACTTCGTGTGCCTCCTATTATTTACTATTCTCTGCATTCTGTGATCTGTGATTTGTGATTGTGAGGACTTCACGCTGCATTTGGGTGTTAGTACCAAATTTTGGTGCGCCAGGAAGGGGGCACACGACAACTTCTCCTTCTAGCTTGAAAGGAAGCAGATTATTTGGCTATTGGATCAATGGTCAAACGAAAGAAAGATGGTGCCTTCTCTCGTGCTGATGATGTTGGTAATGAAGGCACGAGAAACGAGGCAAGCCAGGAGGCTTCCTCTCATGAAAACCCATCAGCATACTTGACCAGAGAAAAGATGGATGGCGTTCTCACTGAATTAAGAGCTCAAATGATAAGGCAAGATGATCTCCTCAGAAAATAACATGAGATGATGGACGGATTCTTCGCTCGGATGGATGGAAGGTCGAGCAACGCTCAATGCACTGAAAATGAAGCTACCGAAGCGGCTCATACATCACATGGACTCGGGAGCAACCCCTCGCTCTTGGAAACGGTCAGGCTCGACCTTCTACAGCCCTGGATCGGTTGGATACCAGAATGCAAGTTCCCACTCAATAACAGGAACATGCTCGTAATGGAGAGCTAGGATTGGCTCGTGATGGGGACCCACGACCGGGTCGGGTCGCCCCGTCGAACCGCGAGCCGCGACCCCATGGTCCACGAACTGGTCCTCATGACCCGCTCCCATCAGCTCATCAACAGCTTCCTCACTCTCTTGCATTCAACGCTGGGGCACCAACTCTGATCTTGGCAATTTACAACAACTTTTTGAAGGAAATCGGCTAGCAGATCTGATTGAACGCCTCTTGAGAGACCGCACTTATCAGAATGACATGGATGACGTTAATCACAATTCGTTCACACAGAAAATCAGGAATTCTCGCAATCCCCCGGATTTCAAACTTCCAGTTCTGGAGCCCCACAACAGTAGGACAGATCCTGCCGTGCATCTAATGTGCTACAAACGGCATATGGATGTTCAATCGGCGTCAGAAAACATTATGGCAAAGTGCTTCCCCTTCTTTTTGATTAATATAGCCGCTATATGGATTCGGCAGCTAGAAACGGAATCGATCAACAACAAGAACATGTTGGTCGCGTGCTTCATTGAACAATTTCGGGTCCACATTGCCCGACCCAAGAATGTCATGTCACTTACTATAATCAAGCAGAGGCCCAGAGAAACTCTATGCTCATTTCTGGAAAGATTCAACTTTGCAGCAGCGTCAGTTGATCGACCTGAACCATCCATGGTATTGATGGCAGTAGTATCCGGCGTTTTAGATAACTCGGAGTTCAAAAAATCTTTGTACCGAGACCCATCACGAAATCTCAGCGAATTCTACCTTGAAGCAGATAGATTTCTGTGGGGAGAAGATGCAACTTCTGAGAAACGCGTTCTCGACGTCAACATGTTTAAAGACGGAGGATCGTCTGATTCTGGAAAAGGCAAAGGAAAAGCCGACGTCAAGAATGACCGCAACACTCAGCCTCGGAGAGGGTCCAGATATGAAAAATACACCGAACTCAGTGCTTCGTTGATCAACATTTATATGGACACTAACGGTGCCATCTCCTACCCAAAGCCTCCCAGGAGGGAGCCATCGCAAAGAGGACGCGGTTCTGGAAATCATTGCATATTCCATGATATGGACGGTCATGACACAAATGACTGGAGACATTTGCGTGATCTGATTGAGGAATGGGTTAGACGTGGAGAGCTACCCGAGTATGTGAAACAACCAATAGCGCGTGCACCCGCGCTACCACCTCCTGCTCCAAGGAGCGGAAATGATCATGGATCGAGCTCTCGCGGGATCATAATCAACTGATCTAGATGAGATCAGCTTTCATTTTATGCATTTCTTAGGCTTTAAGATTTGTTTTTGCTTTCATTAGGTTTTCCGATTGGTTGAATTGGAGTACACACGTACGGGGTTAGGACGTAGCCCCAAAGCGTGCCCTGGACTCGATGAAAAACCAATCAAGATTTTCTTTGGTTTGCATTTTGAATTGAATAAGGAAGGACTTTCAAAGCATGGATTATGTTTGGTAAGCTCAAGTGTCTTGTTAGGTTGTGGCAAGATTCTCAATCTTGGCAAAGTATGGCTTATACTTATTATGGACCTCTAGGTATGGATTATGCCTAGGGATGGACTATCTTGTCAGGTTGTGGCAAGCGTAGCTCTAATTCAGCTCTAAGTAGGGTTTATACTCACTTTGGAATCTTAAGTATGGATTAAACTTAAGGAACTTCAAACAGGTCTTGTCCGGATGTGACAAAAGAAATTGAGTATGGATTATACTCGGTTTGAACTTCTTAGTATGGATTTTTCCTCGAACATTTGGCCCTAGCCAGGATGTGGCACATCTGGTTTACCTCGTTCTCTTTGCAGGTACACATTGTGGATTTCTCGGATTATCCAGAACACATCTTCCTTCAACCAGCAAGATATGTTCTGGGGGGCAAAATGTTTACACTCTTTTTAGTCAAAGCCGTCACATACGGAATTTCTGGATAGTAACGCGCTCAAGCGGCGAGAGCAACATCAGAAGATATAGAGCGATTTGGTCGAAATCGCAACATCAACATAAACAGGCCCAAAACACCTATCATATGACATCCTTTGGGCCCAAAAAAAAACAATTATGGTGCTTTGCACTATAAACCTTGTAGCTCTCTGAATTAGTTTCAAGTAGAGCTTTCGTTTGACTCAATCAGACTTACGGTTTGGAAGTTACGCCCATTTCCGTGAATGGGTGTAAACTAACATCGAAAACTCAGACCATGGCATCGACTCGCCCCCTTCGGCTCGTTGGCTCCCCACCGGCTCGCCCCCTAGGCCGACTCGTATAAAGAGGCTCGCCCACACTAGCTCGTGGGACCCACGACCCGACCCGCCTTGGAATCCAGCCATTCACGAACCGCCGGCTCGCATGGATGGACCATGAACCGCCTGGGACTGACGCACCACGCACGATTTCGACCTATTCTTGTGGCTATTCCTGCTCCTATGAACCCGGATCTTATTGTGCACGGCATAACACGACTTAGAGAGGATTTCTGGATGTTTTTCATCTCATTTCGAGATTTTGGGGATGTGTGCCACGTGTCTCACGAACCGGTTTCAGGAAATGGCTATAAATACACCATTCGAAGGCATTTTGAAGGACTTTTTTGGGGGGCTCTAAATCCTCACGGCTTCCACCATTGTTCCTCGCAAGGCTTTTGCGCAACATAGAAGCCGAATTCCTCGATATAACACGAGGATTTCGTGTATTATCTACTCATTTCTTACCACTTTTCATTGTAAACACGAGGATTTCGTGTATAAACCGAGAGAATTTTACTTGTAACTTCTTAGGATTTAAGAAGATATAAAGTTGATATAGGCTTGGTTTGAGCCGAACCACTATAAAAACTTCGTGTGTCTCCTGTTATTTACTATTTTCTGCATTATGTGATCTGTGATTTGTGATTGTGAGGACTTCACGCTGCATTTGGGTGTTTTTACCAAATTTTGATCTAACAACATAGATGCAAAGACCTACCAGAATTTTACCGTCGGGCCAATAAGTTCATCTGCATGGAAGAGTTGTATCATTCGAGAAGGAATCTTGGTCGTTACAAACAACACGGGAAACCTCACGCTCGTCAGAATCTTCAGGATGGAAGGCCTGGATTTCACGAAGACCAAAAGAATCTAAAGGAGAAAGGATCAAGTGCTGATGTCATAACCTTAAACAAACCTATTTCGCACATATATGCAACGATGAAGGAAAAAATCAACTTCTCCGTGCCTTGTAAATCTAAGAACAACCCGGAACCGTTTAAGGGTGGCAAGTATTGCGAATATCATAAGAAAAATGGACATCAAACTGACAAATGCAAGGTGTCGGAAGGAGTAATACAGAGGCTCATCCAGGAAGGGCACCTAGACGAAGATGCCAATGATGAACTAAAGTCAACTCAACAACCACTTGACCTCAAGTCAAATGACCTAGCAGTTGGGGCCGCTTATGTACCTATGCCTCCTAAACCAAGGTTTTCTAACTCTTATGGCAAAGGTCTCGAGCCCAGGAGTAGGGCGGAAACCCCCGGACTTAGAACCTTCAACTCTACCCATGGCAATAGTTACAATTACGAATCAAAGGACCGTTACTCTAGTAAGTGTCCAAGGACCCGTATTTGTCGCATTAGCCAAACTTCGGGACATGCAACACTTTCATGCCCCGTGTTTCGGAAGGGTCGCTAGGCGCTATGTAAGCCCCTAGTGACGCTCATTCTGAATCGGGCAGTGGCCACTATCTCAATTGCCAACTTATGTGTGCTTGCTTAAGGCTTCTATTGTATTAGAATTAGCTTAAGGACTCAGTCTAGATGACCTTCCATTTTGTACCCAATCCTCGCTCTTTGAGCGAATAGGGAGTTAAGAGTAGCACTTAGAGTACCTATCTCTTTAAGTCTAAGGTGAGTAGGAAATTTTCGACTAAGTGTCATGGACGATTATTTGATTGACTGTGTTGTTTTGCTTTGTATGACATGATGCGAACCCTGACTCAAACCAGAAGGTATCACAACGCCGAGGGATTCTTCTAAAAATACCTCGACGTTGTAAAAATATGACACAATAACTTTGTTTTGTGTCTAATGACAATTTTGCATGTCATTCGCTAGATTCTCAAGCTGAGAAGCTGCGCGACATTTGATCAATCTCGCATGCCTACAAAGCTTTGTGTGGATACACTTTTCACAGCATCTTTGATGGCCATTAGTGGTTTGTTCATCTGCGGAACTACGGTTCCGCTCCTAGCATCTTTACACTGCGCGAGCTATATACTCATCACGACATGAGATGTGTGCTCTATGCTACATGAGCTGTGTGCTCACCCAACCAATGCTCTTCTTGAGTACGTTTAACCAATGCTCTTCTTGAGTACGATCCAACTAATGCTCTTCTTGAGTACGTTTAACCAATGCTCTTCTTGGGTACGTTTTAGCCAATGCTCTTCTTGAGTATGTTCCAACCAATGCTCTTCTTGAGTACGTTTTAACCAATGCTCTACATGAGTACGTTCAACCAATGCTCCAAAAGGGGTACGTTTCTAGAAAATCTCATCCTGCAGAAGGGAGCAAAAGCTCGAAGGGAGCACTTGGAGCACGAACATCCTCTGCTCAAATCTCATCACGCAGAAGGGAGCAAAAGATCGAAGGGAGCACTTGGAGCATGTACATCGTCTACTCAAATCTCATCCCGCAGAAGGGAGAAAAAGCTTGAAGAAACAAAATCTTGAAGAAAACGAAAGCCTGAAGGAAACGAAAGCTTGAAGGAAATGAAAGCTTGAAGGAAACGAAAGCTTGAAGAAAGCTTGAAGGAAGCACTCAAAAACGCACACAACCTACACTCAGATGAAGGAAACCAAAATGGTAACTCAAAACAAAGATTTAATACCCAAATCTGGGTTTGGTTCGGGACTTCTATTAATACCGGAGGGGGTTCCGGTCTTCTATCTATTTAATACCCGAATCTGGGTTTGGTTCGGGACTTCTACTAATCCGTAGGAGGACCGGTCTTTTGTCTATTTAATACCCAAATCTGGGTTCGGGACTTCTATTAATACCGGAGGGGGGTACGGTCTTTTGTTTATTTAATACCCGAATCTGGGTTTGGTTTGGGACTTCTATTAATACCGGAGGAGATTCTGGTCTTCTGTCTATTTAATACCTAGATCGGGGTTTGGTTCGGGATTTCTATTAACACCGGAGGGGGTTCCGACCTTCTTTCTATTTAATACCTGAATCTGGGTTTGGTTCAGGACTTCTATTAATACCAGAGGGGGTTCCGGTCTTCTGTCTATTTAACACCCGAATCTGGGTTTGGTTCGGGACTTTTACTAATACCGGAGGAGGTTCCGGTCTTTTGTCTATTTAATACCTGAATCTGGGTTTGGTTCGGGACTTCTATTAATACCAGAGGGGGTTCCGGTCTTCATTCTATTTAACACCCGAATTTGGGTTTGGTTTGGGACTTCTACTAATACCGAAGGAGGTTCCAGTCTTCTATCTATTTAATACCCGAATTTGGGTTTGGTTCGAGACTTCTATTAATACCGGAGGGTGTTCCGGTCTTCTGTCTATTTATTACCCGAATCTGGGTTTGGTTCGGGACTTCTATTAATACTGAAGGGGGTTTCGGTCTTCTGTCTATTTAATACCCGAATTTGGGTTTGGTTCGGGACTTCTATTAATACCGGAGGGGGTTCCAGTCTTCTGTCTATTTAATACCCGAATCTGGGTTTGGGTCGGGATTTCTACTAATACCGGAAGAGGTTCCGGTCTTCTGTCTGTTTAATACCCGAATCTGGGTCAGGTTTGAGACTTCCGCTACATTAACACCGAAGGGATCTCCGATCTTCACCCTTCATTCAATCAAATGAAGGATGGTCCCGGAACCCTCTTATCTGTTCGGGTCTCTTCCTAAGAAAACAAGAAAATAACATATATTGACCAAAGTGGAGTCAACCCTGACTTAGCCATCCGTACTCCTAAATGACATCAGAAAATTTGTCCAATACGGAACCCCATGTGCAAGTAAAGCCTCGGATAAACCTCATGTGCCCCAGTTAAGGAACTATTTGAAGAAATATTATTAAAAGATCTCGCACCAGAATTCGAGGTAGGAAAATCATCATTACCTTCTCTTAGGGCCTCTTCGTATTCTGGAAAACCTGAGCAAAATCAAGTCACATGAAGCGACACTCATGGCACAGAGATTCTAACCGCCGGAACATAGATTGTAGAAACCTGGCCATTTACTACGAGTATAAAGAGACAAAGCCCAAAGGAGTTAGGTTCCTACTCTCCCTACTTTTAAAAAATGGCAACTGGAAATGAGGTTGACATGTCACCACTTGTTTCTGACGAAGAATTACAACGCTTCGGTTCTTGGGAAATTATCTCGATTTTCTCTGGTCAATTCTCAGTCAATAGCATCACACGAACTTTGAAGTGGGAATTCCATTTCGTGTACTCTTGGGAATGGAACATTAAGAAGTTCGGGAATGTTTTCATCGTTAAATTTCCAAGGGATTTCTTTATGGGGAATTTCTACTTTATTACGTCTGAGAGGTACTCTACACATTCGGCCATGGAGTCTCAGTTTTAGTTCTGCAAATCCCCGACAGGAGGCGGTTCATTGGGTTGTGTTAAAAAACCTCCCCATTATATTTCACAACTTTAAGATGGTGGAAATCATACTATCGAAAGTAGGAAAAGTCTTAAGGATACAAGAAGACGCGTGGGACGTGGCAGACTTCTCTTATCTTAAGGTGGAAATAAAAATCCCATCACCAGTGTATATTCCATCACTAATAAGGATTTTTACCCAGACCTCGTATCACGAAATTGAAGTTAACAAGCTTTCTGGGGATCCCAACGATCCTTTCGAACCTACAGATTTCAAGAATTGGCGTTTAGAAAAGATAGGAATGGGTTTCTCAGGGTTTGGAAACCAAGAGGAAAGGTGAAGGTTGTTGGTAGCTCTGACATAGGAGGAGCGTCCTTATCAAATCCATTTTCAATACTTTCAAATATCAAAGGAGATGAAGAGGAGCCATTAAATAAAGACGAAGAAAAGGCGTTAAGTTCTGAAGGCGATAAGGATGGAGCTAATTCTATTGACGTGGTGCTGGAAAATGTGAGTTTTGATGGCAATGGTAGGATGGAGTCAGCTATGAAGACCAGTAAAGGCAAGGGGGTGGTTGGCCCTTCTGATGCAACTCTATCAAGGGGCAGTGCTAGGGAAGGCTCGGGCCTCGATCACCTTCTGGGGGAGTTTGATCGTTGTGAGTTTAACCAATTATTGCATGACCGCATTTGCAGCAGAACACGCAGCAGATGGATGATGTAGTTAGGGTTTGGTAAGTGTTTTCTTCAGTTTGCATGAAAAATCTCGGCTCTTGTATGAGCCCCGTTTGTGTGTACTTTTGTTTTAGTCTGAACTGTAATAGAAGTACTACTGTGCTCTAACCGTTGTATATATTTAAGTGTACCATCAAATTTTGTTGTGCCTCACTATCCCTTCTTAAAAAAAAAGAGAAAGGGGACTTGAAAAAAACAACGATCATGGTTTCTGTATTCAAAATTAATATGAACCACGCAAAGGAAAACCAATTAAGACTTCAGTCGAGAGAGATCGAAGGATATCACAGAAAGGACAAGGAATTTGACTTGAAAAGTCAAAAATACCGCTCCATTTGGGGGGGGGGGATGTTACTACTGAAAAATTAACAATAAAATATAGTAACAGCGAAAGGGTACCAGATGACCATAAGCACCCGATGGTCCTTTACAAAGCAGGATCAAGGACTAAGAAGAGGCAAGAATAGGGAGAAGAATTTCAAAGGCAGCATCAACCGAGACTTATCCCCGATACCAGCTAGTGGTGAAAAGGGTATCTAGTGAATATAAGCACGAAAGGATGATTTAAGAGCCACGCAGACCCCTGCCTCTTTAAGGGAAAAAAATTCGAAGTGTACAAAATTCCGACACAGCCTGTCCAACAGAGCATATCCGTTAAGGGAACGGGGGGTCCGAATCGGCAAACTAAGAAAGAGAGAGGAGATATCCTGACAACAAAAGCCTAGAATGGCGAAAGGGTGTGCCGGCATTAGCTCACTTAACACCGATGCGACAGGATGGGAAGACGTCAGAGAAGTAAGCTTCCATGAGTATCCACGAAATGGCCGGAAGTTGACATTCAAGAGCCTATAATCGGAAGCTGCCATCAAGAATCCAAATACCTTCCGAAAGGCACCGTATCAACAAATTCATACTTATCCCAAGGAAGCGGCAAACAACGGGAGCCTTACTTCGAAGGCCATAACCAGTTCCGCAAAATCGACCGGAAGCCAGACATCTGAAAACAAGGGAAAAGGCGGCCGACAAAGTTCTTGTAGGCCCAATAGACCAATAGCAGAAGGGTCCTCGAATCCTCTATAAATAAGACCCCAGGGGTCACATTTGAGAGGGGATTCTCCTCATTCTACAATCTTCCTCTTTTATCCTAGAAAGTAAAACCCAAATTCGTAAATCAATTTGGGGATTTCTCATGTAACCTCCTCCATGAATAAAATCATAAAAGCTCTTAAAGTGGATGTAGGTTCGTAAAGGACCGAACCACTATAAAACTGTGTGTTCTTACCTTTTCTGCACGCTATGTTACTTTTCAGTATATTTTTGTGAGTATTTGGTTATGCGGTGGGATCAATCCCATCAAAGTATTCCTGCTCAAGCCGTTAGGTACTCAGCAACCTAACGCTTCCTCTACGGTTCATTCCCATAGATCTATTTCCAGTGTTGATGAAAAATATCGTTAACACCATGGTTGCGCCGAACCATATTAAGGCCGGAAGACCGACGATCGATGATTGTATTAAAGCCGGAAAACCTACGATCGCTAAGGATCGTATTAAGGCCAGAAAACCGATAATCATCTGAATGATCGTATTAAGGCCAGTAGCTTGTGGAGGTTTCGTAAAGAAAGAAGAACCAGGATTCGCCTATTAAGTGATACCTACAAAGATTTAGAGTACGAGCATAAACCATGCTCGGTTTATGAAGTGGGATATAATCCATATCCGGAGGATGAGTATAATCCATACTTGGTTTGGTTTGGCAAGATGGTATTATCTTTTGGCACCAAGGGTTTGAGGTTGAACATTAACCATGTTCGTGGAATGATCATAGAGTTTGTCATGTCTGACAATTGGAATATTTTTGCTGGTAGGACGAGCAGAATCCATACTCGGTTTAAGGAATTGGTGAGCATCAACCATGCTCGGCTTAGTAAAAAGGGGCGAGTATACAGAGTGGATTAGTTATGATGGCGGCCGCCGACCATGCTTGGTTTAGAGATGGTGGCTAGCACTGATCATACCGGAGTTGGTGAGCATTAATTATTCCCGGCTTAAGGAGGTTGCGAGTATCATCCATACTCGACTTATGGAAATGGGAAGATATGATGGCGGGCGTCGACCATGCTCGGTTTAGAGATGGTGGCTAGCTCTAACCATACTTGACGAGTATTAACCATACCCGGCTCAGATTAGAGATCCTATCGAATCCTGACAAGATTTTTAAATCGATCAAACATAATCCATGTTTTAGAAAAAGAGTTTATTTCTTATAAGGAGCTATTACAGAAAAATGAAAACAAATTCTAAGAGGGTGACCGTTGAATCCAGAGCACGCCTAGAGTTAAATCCTAACCACGTACGTGTGTACTTCAACATAACCACATTATTAAATAAAAAATAACAAAAGTACATTTCTTATATCCTAAGAAATGGGAAATATCCACAGTGATCTAAACCAGCTCAATTGATGATGATGTCGCGATTGCTGGTCTCAAGGTCCTTTCCGTTTCGAGGAGCTCGGGGACCGAGCTGAGGAGCTTGGGCTGAGGATTGTGGCATCGTGGCCTGTACAGATTTCTTAACATATCTTGGTAGCTCTTCATGTTTGAGTCTTTCTTCAATAAGATCACGTATATTTCTGCATTTATTGGTGTTGTGACCTACTATGTTGTGGTACATGCAATGTTTTCTGAATTCGAGCTCTCTCTTAGTCGGCTGCCTTCGAGGAGGTTTGGGGAAAGGTAGAGATCCTCATACGACGACGTAGAAATCAAGCAGGTATGAGTTGATCTCGGTGTATCGGTCGTACTTGTCTTCTCTCCGGGATCGTACATTCCGATCGCTCTTTTCCAAGACTTTTCCTTTGTTCTGACCATTGGTGTTGGATGGACCTCCGTCCTTGGTAGCAAGTACCTCGAGGCTTTCCATCTCGATGCTAGCATCCTCTTGCCGGAGGAACCTATCGGCTTCAGCATAGAAGTCTTCAATGTCCCTGGGAGGGTCTCTGGTTAAAGAGATCCTGAATTCTAATCTGTTCTGGACACCAGCTATGGCGGCCATAAGCACCATCGATGGCTCGGGTCGAACGACTAATGCTACACCCGCATTGAATCTTTCTAAGAAGGAGAAGAGAGTCTCGTCGGTCTGTTGCTTCATGGAGGTAAGGAACATGACGCTTTTTGGTCGGGAGATGTGAACTTTGAATTATTGGACGAAGCGGGTGACCAACATATTCCAGATTTTAATCAACTCAGTTGTTAGTTGTCGGAACCACATGCTAGCTATGTCGGTGAGAAAGAGAGGAAAGAACTTGGCCATGACATTGGTTGAAGCAGAAAGTACTTCCATATGATGCATGTATCGCATGAGGTGAATGGTCGGGTCAGTATTGTCGTTGTAGGGCTCCAGGATCGGAAGCTTGAAGTTTGAAGAATTTCGGGAGTTTCTGATTTCCCGTGTAAATAGACTTGCAAGTTTTCTTTCAACTTCGAGGAGTCGTTGCCATGAATCCAATTTTGCACTAGGGACAACGGTGAGACTCCCAGTGCTAGGCATGGGTGGAAGCATCCTCCGAGCCCCTGGGGTTGGCTCGGCTCGACCTCCGAGAGTTGAGTTGTGACGACCGCCCACAGCCCCTGCACTTAACAAGAGGAATAATATGCTGAAAGGCGTGACATGCAGTTGTGGACGATCATAGGTAAACAACAACATCGAAACCTGTCGTACAACTCGTAGCGCATGGATAAAATATAATAGAACATATACAACAGGTAATATATATAGTGAAGCATATTTGAGCAGAAAACATCAAACTTTCAAACAACTAGAAAGTATATCCATACACAAGGATTTCAACATAAGTCTATACAAATTTGCCTCACTACAACACTCAGAGAAGGAAAACAAACAACGGAAACATATACTAGATAGTAATAAAACTGGTACGTAAGCCTCCAGCTCGCCATCGATCAGCATCGTCGTCTCACCAAACTATCACCTGTTACTCAGTCTGTCCATCCACAACCAGATGAACAACCCAAAGTAATAAGAGGGAAACATAAAATCTTGAGTCAGACAACAGTCTTAGTGAGCAATAAAACAGCTAACTAACATGATAAATAAAGTATATGAGAATGGGTAAATAAACTAACTAATCTACCCACAACACCAGAGAAGAACTCAACCCCGTCTTCCCCACATCAGGCAGTGATAACCTTTACACCAAACACTTAAACCATTCATTCATGGAAACCAGAAGCAAAAACCACGAGCACTCATAGCATCCAGACTATATGTACCTCACGCAAACCATCCTAATCGAATTTAACATCCCTCAAGCACAAGCCCCAGAGGCCTAAACCAATATCAGACAAGCACTCAAGAAACATCTCCTTCAACGTTGGACAATTTACGTGATACGGTACAAACAAGGCAACTAATCAACCATGACAGACTCTGGCTATCACCACCAATCCTGCTTCGAAACTATCGTTAATCGTATGACGACCAACCTTGCCATATGTCAAGGGCTAATGGTAACCCCAGTTCAAGCATAAACTCCATACGCCTTTCAATGATAAGTATATTTGTCCAACCTTAACAACTAGGCCTTTCAACGATACCTAGGGTACACGACCGACAACCATCCAGTCTTTTGGGTGCCACCATTATACCCCTGCTTTGAGCCCGCTAGAACTTACGACAACGATAACTTCTCGGCCTTCGCATCTCTAGTCATCCAACCCGACGACTTTTCATAGCTCAAGCAACCTTCTCAAGCAACCATTATCCACCAACTCACGACCTTTGATTTGTAATCTCACTCGTTGTCCACACCGATCAACGAACACATTCAACACTACGAATATTCCCACTTGAATTCCCCTAGAAGTCACAACATCACTGAACCAAATAACATCAATATATGATTCGACACAATTCATAGTGTTACGTCCATTTGCTATGAAGTAAACCACATCGTTTATGCCCCCAATCGCTGAACCAATTTTTTTTAAAAGCCCTTTTTGTTCAAATCTGGGTCATACTCGAAAAATACAATTTTTCAGAAATGACCCTGTGCGACCTACCCATCCTCTTGGAGCCGACTGACCCATACCTTCAACCAAGCCGATCGCCCTAACTTGTGACCGACCGACCCTCCCTCTTGAGTCATGACCGACCACCAACCATGCCGACCGAGCCGACCCTAAACCTGGCTGACCGACTAACCCGTCCATACTTCACGTGACTGACCGACTGAGCCCTCCTCCTTAGTCACGACCGACCCGTGCTTTGCACGACCGACCGACCCGAACACCCCCATGCTCGACCTACCCGGTCCCCTGTGCTCGACCGACCAGCTTCCAACCCGACCGACCAGAGACCTGTACTCCCACTTGTACTGTATTTGTACTACACTTGTACTATGCGCCCGACCCATGACCTGTACAGCTCAATTCAAGTCCAATTTCGATCAAAACTTCGCCAATCGACATAATCGACGAAATATACTCATCTAATTCATTCAATACAATCATAAGCATGTTATGAAATCAGTAACAACATGAATATGACGATTATCACTAAAATTATGCAAACTTAACCAAAATCATGATAAATGAACATATGAACATAATTATGGATCAAACTTGCATAAAAATATAAACATATAAGAAAATTACTGGTTTTAAGTCTCAAAATTAGATCCTATGGTGAATCATATGAAAATAAGATTATCATGATGTAGATCTAAGGGAAACGACTTGAAAATGATGAACTTATGCGCATACAACTCATATACTTGATGGAATCAGCGTGAGAAATGCATATCACACCAATTCTCCAAAACAAGCTAAAAGCAATGAAATATGATTTAGAACAGTGAAGAATTTGATCCAAATCCTTTAATTCGATGATCTCTCTCTTGGATTTGCGTAGATCTAGCTTCAAAAGATGTAGATCTTCGATCCTCTAAGCTTTAATGGTGGATAGGTGTAGGCAATGGAGGAATGGAGGAACACAAGCTCTTCCAAAATGATAGAATGGAGAAAGTAAATAATTCACCATGCCTCCTACCCCCTATTCATAGCCTCCGCCAGCCCACTAATGGGCCTTCCAAATCAGCCCATTGTAGCTTTAAAAACCTGAGCAGCCAACTGTAAAACCTTAGAACAACGATTCCTCCCAAACCGCTGAGCCAAATCTTTAATGTGACCACTCTACGGAAAGTGAGACATCATTTCCTTTCCAATGGCACATGTTTCAATAACTGATTCAATCCGAGTCAAAAGTTATGTCATGGACAAGACTACTAGAGGCAAAATTGTCCCAAACAAAATTGGTAAAAATTATGGACATGTCTCACATCCCCATAAGTAACGTATTAAAATATGAGAATGATCCAACCCTCAAGGAATAAAAAAATTTACGATCTTACGATACGTAAAACGCGGGCTGTTACATGAGAGAAGGTGAAAGTGAGGGTGTATCCCAGTCTCGGAACCTGGTTCAGCTGCAACTAAAGTTGCCTGGTTATTATCAGACTGAACCATACTTATAGTGGGTTCGAGCCGATTCAGGTGAGTGGTATCCATCCGGGACTCGGTATTGCCCCCGCCCGGGGTGATGTTAGAGTGGTTTATAATTGCATTTCCTCCCATCACGTTGGGGACCGATATGGTAGAGTGGTCTTGGTGACGCGGAGGGTTGTTGTCCCCAACACTTCGTTGAAGGGGAGGCTGCACAAGACGGGTTTGCAGTAAAACATTGGGTTGAACCAGATGCTGCAACGTTCCTGGTTCTTGCTGACCCAAAGGTTGCACTGGATCAATAGCTGTTTATGTAAGGAGTTGAGTCGATCCCTAAACAGGGGGTATAACGATCGCCTGGTTCTGAACTTGGTCAGGGTCGACCTACGAATCTGCAGCTACTAAAGATTCGTGTAGCACGGGCAGTGATGATCCTAGCACTGGCCAATCGAGAAGTGAAGTTGATCTAGGAGGAAGCAAAGGTGTGGACCGATTTGGGGCTTGGATTTCCACAGACCGAAGATCACTTCCTGCTGATGTTTGAGAAGTTCACCCTAAGATGCCATCTGATTTCTGAACTCAGCCAAAATTTTATCCATATCGTCCATGGTGAGATAATGGGATGGTTCTTCATAGGAGAAAGCCTCATAGCTTGCCCCCGTTGCTACTGTTCCTGCTGCGTCAGCAGGTCAAGATTGAGAGTGAGAAGGTCATGTGTCCTTCCACTTTGTCATTATTTCCTTAAGAGTTGCCGAAGGTCGCAGGGTATATCTACATGCCCCATTCCTGGCACGCCAAAGTGTTGACGTCAAAAGTTGGTCTTATGACGATTAACCCCCAATGTGTGTTGAGTACACATGAAAAAACTATCACAGAGATGAAAGAAAAAGTAAATGAACAAGGAAGACACAATATTTTATAGTGGTTTGGCTTATATCGGTGCCTACGTCCACTTATAATCTTTGTTTACACTGCCGATTACAGGTTACGGTGGTATTTCTTATGAAAGAAAGTAGAGATTACACAAAATCCTTGTGTTGTTTGAGGGGTTCGACTAAATATTTTCTGTATGAGTTGGTGATGGAGAGTTCAACATCAACAATGGTGTATTTATAGGTGAAGAAGGTGGGCTGAGCCGTGTGCAACGTGGATTGCCTCTTTTTCGGAGTTCAAACACGTGGAGCTCGATCCATTGAAGTAGTTGCGGCGAGGGGACTCGGTCTACTGCTGATGAATAATTCTCCTCTGAAATAGCTGTCAACGTGGAGCTTGATATTTGGCTTATAAAAAGGAGAGCTGGTCAAAGGCTAATTTGATTCACCAATTTCAGGAGTAGGACTTCGTCCGGTAGCGCATAACTTGCCTTGATCCGATTCTATAGGAGATAATTTTACTGGATACTTCTTCTTCGAGATTCCAGGTTGATCCGATTTTTCAGGAAATAGGTCGATCGATCTATTGACGACTCGACCGGCTGATTTTGTCTTTTCTTTAAGAGGGTACTGCCCTTGTTTAGTCTCTGGTCGGCTCGAGGTCGGTCGACCTAAGGTGATAATTTTCCCCTAAGGACTTTCATGGGCTGCCTGGTGGTAGGCTTCGACTTCAGGTTGGAAAGACGTTTGGCCAAAATGTTCAACAGTTAGGATAGAGCCTATCGAAACTTTCAGACCCACATATGAACATGACAGCATATGACTTCAAATAACCTGCATACTTCTAATGCCTTGTCTTTATTTCTGCATGTACACAATCACTGCACTAAAACACACAAGGGGGTTCAGATTACTCACTATAACAGTATAGACGGTACGAAATAATAGGTTCTGTAGCTCGGAGAGGAAAGACACTCCCGCAGAAACCTGATACTGAGTCCAACTCAAAAAAGATATAGATGAGGATTCGGCTTACAAAGTTCAACCTCATGACCCAGAGGCCGGTTCTTCATCATCAGGGTAAGAGTCCACGTCGGCTGAAGAAGCCGAGGAAGAGGGAGCACCCGATACCTTCGTCGGGGTTATCTTTCTTGACAGTCCTTCAAATTCTTATCCTTCCAGCATTAATGAACCAAAGCTACGGCGGCTATGTGAGAAGCATAAGATTCTGTTTGACCAGGTCTGAGTTCCGGCTCCAAGAGATACTGCGCACAACCCTCTTGAGGGCCTTATGGCCACTAGTCGTCAGATGTGCACGTTGGGGTGCATCCCACCTTTCAGCCTTTCCTCATCAATTTCCTTCCCTACATGGAACTTGCACCCATGCATCTGCGCCCAACTGCTTATGCATATCTCTTCTCCTTGTATATCATTTACAGAGAACATCTGCACCATGAGCCTTCCTTCGACGACATTATCTTCCTTTTCAACATTAAAAACCAGAAAGACAATCTGTCCTTCCTTTTCTTTGAGTGTATTATGGGAAGATGAACGGTGGCGAAAGTAATTAGCAAGATGACCAACATAAAAAATGATTATTTTTATGTCCCGCAACAAGAAAATTGCGCCCGACGATGGATAGAATCTCGTAAGTGCTAAGTCCCTACCTACTTCCTAGAATGTTGCTGAAGTGGTTCTATGTAACAACCCACATATTTTATTTAATATATTTAAATATTTTATTTAATTATAACATCATTAATCGACTGTATGTCTGAAAAATCACTTTTTCATATAGATAAATTTGGACTCGAAACCACTTCCATTGTTCAAAATGTCATTTACGACATTTAAAACTGTAAACATCGATATCTTTAGAGTTGGTAAAAATTGGGGCTTCGGGTGGGGTTTGAATTAGTAAACCTAAATCACTTCTTTTAACCCACTAATCTCCCTCATGTCCTTTATTCATTTCCAAACACTTAGAGAAAATAAGAATGGGGAAGAGAATGGGAAATTAAAATTCCCTAAACCTAGTTGAATCCTAGGAGCTCCAATTCGTGTAGAAATCAAGTGCAAATCCAAGAAGATGAGGTAAGCTCAATCTTCATATTTCCAACTTGTTTCCTCTTCAATCCTTGTTATTTCCTAAACCTAATTCTTAGAAATATTCTGTGCTTGTGTTTATATTGAAGATTCTAGAATTCTTGTGGAAGAGAGATTGGTCTTGCTTGGTCCTACAGCCTCTCCTTTCTTCTAATAATCAAAGGTGAGTTCTTGTGAACGCACATCTACGACTCAAGCCTCTAGGCTTGGCTATTATTCACTTGGCACAACTTTGTGTTTGTGTGCATTGCGTGATTTGGATTGTTTTGTATGAACTTTCAATTTCATGAGTTTTAATGTCATATCGATGATTTCTAGTGTAGATCTTTGTGTGCATTCATGTTGGAGTTATTATGATTCACCGAGTCGTTGAAGCATCATTTCCACTTGAATAATGTTATAAGCCTTCACATTCATCAAAATTGACTTTGATTCTCATTTCCTAGGCAAAAAGTGCCCAAGCCATTATTCATCCGATTGAATATTTATGGTTTGTCGGCTGCCCTATAGCCGGTTTATATAAAAAAAAGTGCACGGTGTACTTCAGCTAGCTGAATGACGTAAAACAACCGGCTAAATGTCAATTCAGACGGCTTCTTGGAAAATTTAGCCAGGTAAAGTTATGGAAAATGAAAGCATTTTTTGGAAAATAGATTCATCCGGCTGAATCATAGACTTAGCCGTCTGAATCCTATTTCCCGCTATTGACTAGTGGAAACCATGGTCAATAGTCTAGTATGATCCAGGCTTATCCCTGACCGAGTTTCGGGCCATTTTCTCTTCTTTTTTTTTTAAACTTTTCAATTGATCTAATCCACGTATTTCAACAGCTCGATTGATGGGCATTTGATTCATTCATGATAAATGAATATATAATCGATATTCGTGGTATTTTATTTAAGTTATTAAAACGTGAATTTTGGGATCAATTGTTATTACAATCGATATTTTATGAGATTTGCCACATCAAACTATAAAGGGTTTTATATTATTAGTAGATACCATATCCTTTACTAAAATGGCTTCTAATTCTACTTCATTATATGAAATTATTTTACAAACTGTTTTCCAATCTACTAATATATGTTTATATAAACCTCTTCCTCGCTCTTATGAGAAACCTAATTAAACGGCTTAATAAAAACAAGGACTATGAACCCTTGTGTTTGCTTCGATGGTTAACTCTTGGACTCGTTCGATTTAAAATAGTGGCAATGATTGTTTCATATTTCTAGTAGAATATATAACTTGTTCATAAATATTCAAGTAGAGGAAGTGGTAATAGGACATGTAGCTTGACTCTTATATTTACTAGCTTGGAGTAATTTACACTTTCCTTGATCAATCATGATCATTTTAGAACTTCGATTTTGGAGGATCTTCGGATCATTTTAGGAACTTCAGTTTTGGAGGATCTTCGGATCATTAAGGAACTTAAGTTTTGGAGGATCTTCGGATCATTTGAGGAACTTCGGTTAATTTTATTATATCAATGATCTTTGGATCATCCGGAGGAACTTCGCTTCATTTTATTATATCGATGATCTTCGGATCATCGTGAGGAACTTCGGTTCATTTCATATTGACGGGATATGCAATATCGTATCCTATGAGTAACTTTATGACTTAGAATGAGATATCCTTATATAGCATTGAGATTTCTTTAACAGGTTATATGGATAATTCGAGCCTTCACATTCTACATGTTGTTTACTATTTATGTTTCTATTTGTACCTCAGTTTATTATGATGAATGTAGCTTGACTGACCCGTTTATTGTTTATTTTCTTATAAATAATACTTAGGTCAGACTGAGGTATTACGGGTTCTTCTTCAAGACTTCTAGCAAGGACCACCTCTTAACTTTTGGTTACTACATTATCATTGAGGTAATTTTGGGTTATATGTATATAATACTTTTATGTATATATATTCTTCTGGCTAGAACATGTACATATTCTTTTATTGTATAGTGGATTGACAATGAGCACTATATATGTATTTGCGCTTATGTCTTATATTCGTATATATTTCCACCTTAGTGAAGTGAATATCTGTGTTTGACTTTGATAAAATTATTATGTATTTTATATTGATTCCGAATTATATACACCCATTGTGTAGTAGATTTGAACTTGAATTAGATGTGCCAGATTTCTTGATGAGGTTTAAAATGTCAGACCACATTATCCAACATGTTTAACACTCGTTCAAAGCTATTATACAGATGGTCGCTCCTCAACAGCCTTATTTTTTAGGTTAGCTGTCATCATTTCTTATGAAGACCTTGGCTAACGCGAGTATTGAGGTGGGGAATTACATTATGTATCAGAGCCAATTGCGGAACAATATAAGATATTATGGCGAGGATCATTGTCCTAAGCCTCTCTTAAGAAATCGTATTTTAGGATTTAATTTGAGTCTTAGTACCCATCATATCCTATCTTGTATTATGATACTATGTTCGACCAACCAAATTTGTTTGAGTTCAATTTGAATCTAACATTTTTACTCTTCTCTCTTTTAAAGAATGATGGTTAGGACTTCTCGCCAGGGTGTTGGCTCTTCAAGAATTCCCCTTCAAGATGGAGTGTTTATGTCCGCTCAACAACTCTTGCATCTCGTGATTAATGCACAAGCTGCTAGGGCCACTTTCGTGTCTACCCATCCGAAATTTGGGTTCGCACAATTTTGTATCGACTCTACCAAACTAGGTGGAAAGCCATTCAAAGGTCTGAATATGTTATTGAGATCCAATCAAGGTTGAGGACATGTGACAACATCTTTTCCCGCATGGATCTTGTGGACTTGCATTGGGTCTAATTGGCTTCTAGTATGCTCCAAGATCGAGCTCTCGATTGGTATGAGCTCATGACTTTTGAGATTCAAGAAGTAGACCTAACTTGGAAGCAATCGCGAGAAAGGTTTGAGTACATTACATCTATTGACTCTCTCTCTAAATATAAGCATGGGCTTATTAATACTGTTAGGATCTTAAGGCTACTCAGACACTAGAGATATAAACTATATCTATTCAAATTCAAATCAAAAGAAATAAGCAATAAAATAAAATGCAGTAAAGTAAATAATACCAGGATTTTAATATTGGTTTGGATTAACCAATCCTACATCCAGTCCTGCACTCCATCGTGTACAATTTCACTATAATCGCTTGCTTTCCACAGGTGGCAAGAACACCTTTACAATCTTGATTTCACGAGATACAAGATATACCTTCTCCTTATCAACAGCAACAAACAATGGAAAGTAGACGTGTCTTCAATACATATTCTTGCAGATTTGGTACAATGATCCTATAGACCTCCAATGGGAATATATCTTTGAATTCTTTGAGGAAATAGGATTAATTCAGAGAGAGAATGATATGAATTCAAGTACAACTCTCTGATATTGTGTGGCTTGCAAATCAATGAACAATAGAAGTGAAAGGGAATGAATTTGCAAGTGTAAAAGGATAGTTTTCATTTGAATTTTGTAGAGAATAAATGGAGAAGGAGTAGAAGAAAATGTGAAATTAATGTATAAAAATTCGTTACCAGATGCCTTTAAATAGTGTATGAAACGATGTGACTTTTGGTGAAAGGGTGGAGGGAAATAACTACTCAAATTGAATTTAAAAATCTGACCTAGCCGTTATATGTTGACATACAAAAAAGAGTATGTCGACATACTTGTGTTGCAAATATGCCAGCAACACTTATAAGTGTCGCAAATTTTCTGCACCTCAAATTTCCTTATATTTATGGATTTTGGTGATTCGGTTGAGGTCAATGGTTGATTATCTTCAAGTATAATACCCATGGGATCTTTAACAAGATATTTTAAGGTTTAAACAACTCCTCATCACTTCAAACACCTTTGTTCTTCAGCATTCTTCTCTAATAGGCTTTGGTCTTCATTAGTCTTCAATTATTCTGATTATCCTTCTTCTGTAATTCTTCTTTTGTACTCATTTTTATCTTTATAAATATATTCATAATATATCTAATGTAACTGCAAACTCAAAGATATGTTAGTAGAAATGTTTATATGGTTGTTGACATCAAAATCAATACCTAGGGTACCTAGGGTATTAACAATCTCCCCCTTTTTATGATGACAACATATAAATATTTAAGATATAAAATATAATACTTTTTATATTTGACTCCCTCTAACTCTGTTGACTCCCCCTAACTTTGTGCACTCCCCCTATCATTTTTTATAGCATATTTATACCTTTTCTCCCTCTTTGTCATCAACAAAAAGGTAAAAAAGAATTGTTTAATTAACTTCTAGACAATATGTAGAGTTTGCATATAAGTAAAACAAGTGGGGAAATCGAAATATGAAATAAACTAAATAATCATATGATTTTTAGAGTTACCGACTTTCCTGATGCCAATAACAAATCCTTTTCATATTTATCCATGATTCAATAGATTTATCATCATATGCTTTGAACATCGACTATTTGGTACCTGAAAAATTATAAAATATGCACACTGGTACCCTTTTTATTTCGGGGTCCATGGGGTTACGTTTTGGGATGCCAAACCCATGAAGAATTTGAATGCCCTTTCAAAATATAATCATCAGATAAATGAACCTTATTAATAAAATTAACAATATATTGTTCTTTTTCACTATTATCAAACCATTTTGGAACCCATAAATTAATGAACTTATTTGGAGGTTCTAACTTTAATTTCCTAGGTTTTGGTTTGAACTTGGTGGGTTTAACAAACTTAGTACATAAAGTACTATCTTTCTTTGAATTAGCCTTAGGGGTATATCCAAGTCCATGCTTTTCCTATTGTGTTTAGATGCAGATAATAATTTCTCTAGATTATCCTTTCCTTTGTTAAATTTATCAATATTAGTTTTCATTTTATCAAAATCCTGACTATGGTTAAGTATAACATTGTCTAGAGATGTTATTTTCTTATTCAGATCAGTGATCTGCGACTTCATTGAAAGATTTACTGATTTTAAGGACTCATTTTCACTTTTCAGTTTTTCAAAACTTCCAAGTGTTAAATCCTTTCCATTTTTATGACCATTAAATCTTTCAATTTCACCTTCTAGACATTGTTTTTCTTTACTCAACTTTTCATTAGATATTTTTAATCTATCTATTTCTGCCAAACTATTTTTGTACTCTTTCCTATGTATTTCATAACTTTGATGCATATCATATAAAACTTTAGTAATTTCTTTATCAAAATTCCATACCTGGTCATCCATTGCCATGAAGCATACATTGGCATTTTCCGTTATTGAATCACTTTCGCTTGATGATGAGTCATCCCATGTTGCATTGAATGCCTGTTTCCTCTCCTTATTGAAAGTATTTGAAATGTGCTTTTGTTTTCTCAAGTTGGGGCAATCTCTTTTCAAATGACCGGGTTTATCACATTTGAAATATCTAACAACATTTCCATTTCTGGAATTATTGTTATTAATTTTTCGAAGTTTCTTCGTTATCCAGTACTTCAAGAATTTCTAGATCTTCTTGGTAATAAACTCGATATCATCATCTACAGTATCATTGTTAGACCCAAAAGTGGTTCTAACACCCAAATTGATTTGAAACAAGATAAAATGAGATAGAAATAAAAATGAACACACAAGATTTATAGTGGTTCGGCGAACAAATGCCTACGTCCACTTCTTCTTTACTATATTCAATAATTCAGCTGCAAATACAATGATAGATTCACTCACAACTCACTTTTGTTCACTCAATTGACTAAAACAAGAAATAAAAGATGATTTGGATTTTCCGGGAGTAATGAAGTTCGGATGTTGGAGGTGATTGAATTCTTTTAGTGCTCAAAAAAGATCCTTCTCTTTGTCTCCAGATGGGGTATTTATAGGTGTGAATTTGCCTGAGATTCAATCCGGGTCGGACCACGTGTTATCCATCGCACTTCCTCCGGGTTCGGATGAACTATCAAGCTGACAACACATCAAAGAGATGAACGTTAGGGGTAGGAATCAGTCATAGCCGGTCCGGTTCTCCAGGCGATATCACAGGAGATTAGCCTGGATCATGGGTGCGGGTCGGAAGCGTGCAGGTCGGGGGTTCGGATCGGAATACCCGATCCGAACCGGAGTGGCTTGGACGTCTCTCCTTCTCTAATCATACTCCGCTCCGCTCCAGCGTCGTGGCAAGCAAATGGCTTTCCGATCAATTTGAGGTTTATTTGCCTTCCGATCCGATTGGATATGCTTTGCCAATCTGTCCAGTAAGAGACAACCGATCCGAACAGGGAACTCTATCCGATCCGAACCAATACGCTGCTATCAATCTGAATTGTGGTGTTTTCTTCCAATCCGAACCGAAGTCTTATAACTTAAAATACTCTTCAATGGTTGGTTTCTTGACTTTGTGTTGCCTAGTTCACAAAGTAGGCTAACATTTTGCCCCCTCAAAGGATGCTTCTGTTGTACAAAGCGTGCTTTGACGTTGTTTAAATGCTGGTTCTTGAATCAGAACAGTCAGGAGTAACGCACAGATTTCCATTCGGTTCGGCGTCCGACCCGAGCACATTTTCTTTATTTCTGAGCAAATTTGGGAACTCTTCTTGCCATGTAATGCTTCTTGCAGGTATGCTCTTCCTTTATTCTCCTTCTCTTCAATTCGAGTCGGATGCTAAATGAATGTGTGAAATTTGCTCGGTTCGGATTCCGATCCGAAGCGTTTTCGTGGATTTGGTTCTTAGACAGTGGGCCTTCAGGCAGGGTTGTGCTACTGGGCCTTCACTTCGGTCCGAGCGGGTGAGACAAAATAGGAAGACGAGGAGTCAACACCATTCCTTTTATAAACTCGCTACTGCCTTCATTCTTTTCTTCTTCTTTTCTGCTGCCGCTCCCAACCTTAGTATTGAAAACGTCAGAAACTCGAATATTCTAAAACTATTCCTTGTAGATTTCTTAAATCGAACACATAGGTAGCTCTTTAATCTCGAATAGCTTCATAGTAACTGCTCTTGATTTCAATTTGTGTCGGATTGGGATGGTTTAGTCACAGGCTTTGCTTGAACTCCACGTCGTTACTGGTGGATGCGCCGTCACTTCGAGGCGTTGCGAGGCTGGAGAGGGCAAACATCTGTCCTTAACGATAGCTTTGACGATAGAACAGATTTGTTTGCGAGTAGGGGGGAAAGAGGAAGAAGATGAGGAGCGCGGTGACAAATTGGAGCTGGTTCGGGTAGAAGACGAAGGAGCGGAAAGGAAGGAGAAGGATAGGGGATCGGTTCGGGCTTAATACTTTAGAAAGACAGGAAGGAAAGAAAACGTCGGTTCGGGTCGGAGAAGTGAATGGGATAAGAGGTTGAAGTAAATGGTCCGGTTAAGCGATACTGGTTCGGTTCGGATCGGGTCACCCGATCCGATCAGATCAGTCCTGCTTCCGAACCCGTTGCTTCCCTTGTCTTGAACTGACCTTGCTTTAATGAGGCATCCGAACCGACTGTTATCCGCATTTGTATTGAGCCAGTCGTCATATGCACATCCGAACCGAACCGAACGTATCAAACTTGGCACATAAAGACTACCCAACTAATTCAACTAACACTTACTTTAGACGAATATGCTTCGCGGACAGTTAGGATAGTGCCTTGTGAACATAAACGAGAATTAAGAACAACGCTGACTATCACCTTCTCTTTAAAGCTTCGTCTTACATTGCTGTACTTTTATTTTGTATTTCCCACATTTGCTGCACACACTTTAGTTCACACACATACACAAAAAAGGGGGACACGGGATAATTTACTCTAATCCGTGCTATTGCTTCTTCAATAGTTCCATGACAATGAGGCCCAGACGCTCTTCTCGTCTAGCTGAGAGGAAAGAAGCTCCGGAAACTTCCAACAAAACCACTCTCGAGGATATATCTTCTTCATCTGACCCAGAATGGGACAGCGAGGGTCCGGATTACGGAGTTGGTCATCGGGAAAGCGACGAAATGTCTTCAGAAAGCGAAGTTTCCCTAGGCTTTGAGGAGGAAGGAGGGATTGGTGACAATCGAGCACCCGATGAATTTGACTCGGCCATTATATTGGAGTCACCTCCAGATTCCGTAGAATCGACAATCGACAACGACCGACTTGTTCGGATTTGCTTGAAGTATGGAATAATGAAAAGGGACACTTTAGTGCCCTCACGCTCTGACCGTCCCCATAACCCTCCAGAAGGATATATGACGGTCACTCGACTGATGTGCATGGTTGGCGCCATTCCTCCATTCTCGCCTTTCATCGTTGACTTCTTAAGACAAATGCGGATTGCCCCCATGCAGTTGCACCCCAATTCATATGCCTATCTGCATACCTTATTCATAGCATATCGTGAAATTCTCGGCGTGGAGCTCACGTTCGACGATGTTCATTTCTTCTATAATTTCAAACATCGGACTAGAGAAACCCCTTCTTTCTGTTACTTTGAATCAGTCCCAAAGAGGAAGATAATCTCTACGCCGTTTAGCAGTAAAGCTGGAGATTCCAGACTAGAGTGGTTCTATATAAAGCAACAGTCTGGATGCGCCAGGAGATGGACAAAATCAAGTAAAGCATTGATTTTCTGAACCCGGACTCTATACACTTGAATCATCACTCTGACCTGTTTTCCTTTTTTGTTTGCAGTCGACAATCCCAAACAGATATCAGACCAAGTGTTCTTTGATCGGATGCACCGTCTTCTTAATGGCGACCAAAAATTCTTGACTATCGACGAGGTCCTTAAAGATGAGTACCTTCATTTTCACGGGCTGCTATCCGTTTTCCGTAGCATCGGTCATGGGACGGTCCCTTATGCATATATCCCTCCAGTGGAAACAGTTCCAGAAATAGGAGAAGGCTCGGGAATTCCTGCAGCTCCTCTTCAAACTTCACCTTCTCCCTCTTCCACTCAAGATGATGAACTGGCTAATCTGGCCAAGAAACATCGTGAAGGGTATATTGCCCCCGAGGAAACTACCTCGCTAGACAAATCAAAATCTTCCCAAGGGTCGCCACTTCACGCTTCCGAAGGGGATGTTCCTAGCACCGACGAGCACATATTTCAGGGTTTGGGGGATCTCCCCTTACCCGAGACTATATATACTTCAGAAGATTTCAGGAAGGACCCTTTAGTCTTCACTTCTTCTGAAGAAACTACTCCTGCTAAGGCCAAAGAGCCTGCCCGCACCAGTCTAGCTTCAGACTCGGGTTGGTTGGGGGGACACACACACCACTTAGGATGCACTTTATACCACAGCATTAGCATTCATTGCACTTCTTTCTCCATGAATCCATTGATTCTAAACTTCGCTTATTTTATCGTGCAGGTACAATGTCTCGGTCCTATTATGATATAAGAAAGCTTCGTCGCAGCATGTCCAATCCTCCTCAGGATGCCGAGTATGATCGCCGGGATGACCGTGGTAGGGAGGAAAGAAGACCCTATGATTCCTATCGATCTCGACTCTCACGCTCCCGCTCACCAGTTCGACCGGAACAAGAAAAATACAAGAGCTATCAAGGTCGTAGGGAGGAGGATAGACCACAATCCAGGGATTCCACTTCCTCCCATGAAAAGCGGAGTAGAGAGAAAACTCCTCCAAAGGAAACTGGGTCTAGAAGTAAGCAAAAAGTCCCTGCTACTAAACGACCTAGGACAGACAAGGGTTCTACAGAATCTTCTTCAGGAAGGGACACTGAACTAACAATCCTCGCTCCTCCTCCACCAGATGCGGGAACTGCAGTAAGGCTGGCATATTTAAAGGAGCAATTTCCCGAGCACTACTTCGAGACTCTGACCTTTCTACCTACCCTTGAACCTATTTCTTCTAATTGGGCAGAGGAGGCCAAGGCAAAAATCGATTTGGTGGAAAAACAATATACCGAGATGTTCAAGTATTCCCGTAATCTTTCTAGAATCATCCGCACTCTAATGACAAATGCTGACTCGATGCAAAAGACTGCAGAGGAGGATGCTAAGGCCCTAAAAACCTTAGGAAAAGATTTAGAAGATACTCAAGCTCAACTAGCTATCGCTCAGAAGAACGCTTCTAACTTCAAACAACAGTTTGAGGACATGCAAAAGCGCTATCATGATTTGCTTGAATCCCTCACTCAGGAGCGTTCTGAGTTGAAGAAACAAGCTGACGAGGCCAAATCAGAGGCTGCTAAGACACGCCTTGCTTATGCTGAGCTTGAGCAGAAAAACGCCGAGTTAGCGAAAAGGAGTGCTGAGTTAGAAAAGAAAAACGCAGACTTGGCTTCAAAATTGTTAGAGGCGGAAAACAGGGCTGCTCTGGCTGAGGGCAATGTGGAATGCGCTATTAAATCTGCGGAGGAAACCCGCAAACAACTATCAGAGGCGGAGGCTGATATTCAGGGCTTCGGCGAGCTAATGATCGAATTCTTCGCGCACATCATTCGTCGTCGAAACATTTCTTGGATCGAGGACTATCCATCCACTCTGGTTCATGTGTGGAATCAAATCGTCGAGTGGGAAAAAGAAGAAATTAAGGTCGATTCCCTCGATGAAGATAAGCTGATGGAGAAATACTTGAGAGACGACGAACCGGAGCGCTTAGCTGAAGGGCGCCGTCTAATTGCTGAGGCCGTGGAAGAAGAGAGGCGGAGGTCTAAACAGAAAACCGTTCCTGAAGCTGGTTCCTCTTCTTCTGCTCCTGTAACTCCCGAAGTAGAAGGGTACGATCCCGAAAACCCGGGAATTCCCCGAACAACTCTGCTATCTCCCATTCCTGAAATAACTCCAGAGGTAGTAGTCACCCCCGCTGAAAAGTCTTCAGAAGGTATCCCTATCTTTTCTCCTCAATTTTCCAAGGTCACCACTACCTTTGGCTACATGATGGAACGTTCGATGAGAAATCCTTTGCTTTCGCCTGAGTTGATAACCAATGTTTCTCATTTTGTAGGCGTTGAATCATCCGCAAAGACAGATGTAGCTCAAGGAGCTACCGCTGGGACAAAGCCCGCTGATAGGGTCAAAGAAGGGGAAGACAAGGCTGCTTCAACAGACCTGGGGGAAAGAAGTGAGCCAACTAAGGTCACTACTCCCCATGATGAAGAAATGATTGCAGCTTTAAAAGACGACGGAGGAGACGAGGGGCATGATGAGGAACCAGAGGTTACAATAACCGGGGAGTCAAAAAGCGCCGATGACGTTACCTTGGCGGCCATGAAGGCCGATCAAGACAAGCGCTTGCAATTAAAGGCTGAAGAATTAGACCCTGAGGTCCTCAAGCCCCTCGCAGTTGTGGATGCAGGTTCAAGGTTAGTTGTTAAGCTCTCAACTAGATCTATTACCGAAGAACTTGCTAAAAAATCTTCTCTTGATTCCAGCGCCCCACCCTCCGGGAAGAAGTCTGCTGGCTCCAGTACTACATCTTCAGGGAAAAAGAAATCAAAGCGAATCTTGACTGAAGCCGAGAAGGAAGCACAGGATGCGGAAAAAACTACCAAGAAATCGAAGGCTCATCCCAAACCCAAATAGTGGGTTCCCCTGTGTCCTTTTAGCATCTTTGTAAACCAATAAGTGCTGCTATACCAGCAGCTTCCGCACTTTCTTTTTCAGTTATTTCCCTGTACCAATTCATTCATTTGTAAATAAAAATAATTCACTTTTTGCAATGTTTATTTGTTAGCAGTTCTGTACTTATGTAAAAATGCATATCTATAGTTACGAAACAAAGTTGTGGAGAGGGGAGATATGTGTATGTATATGTGTCCCCAGTCAATCTCCATAAGTTATTCAGTGCTTAACCATGCAATCTGAATGCTCCCGATTCTCTAACGGGATAGCATTTCCTGTGTCATCAATACCTGTTGTTTTTCCTGGCATTTCTTTTATACTCTCTCTCATTCTCTTGAGGGTTAGAGTTCGAGTTCAGTTATTTGTTTATTCCCCGGTCGTTCAACGGGAAAAGATTTCTTTCTCGGCGCTCGGTCGGAGACGCCTTTATACTCTCTTTCTCTCTGGAAAGTTAGAGTTCGGAGTTGAACCTCTTTCTTAGCGCTCAGTCGGAGACGCTTTTATACTCTCTCTCTTTCTCTGGAGAGTTAGAGTTCAGAATAGAATTTCTTTTTCAGCGCTCAGTCTGAGACGCTTTTATACTCTCTCTCTTTCTCTGGAGAGTTAGAGTTAAGAATAGAATTTCTTTTTCAGCGCTCAGTCTGAGACGCTTTTATACTCTCTCTCTTTCTCTGGAGAGTTAGAGTTAGAATGTCGTTTTCTCATTCTTTTATGTCTTATTGCACAAATAATCATTGTGCTTCTTTTTATGTCCAAACTGTTTCAACCTTTTTAGGCTCTAAGTTATCCTGTATTTTATAATCACAACAGAACATCTAACGAATGTAAATGCATAAAAGTAAATAACACACAATATTTTTATAGTGGTTCAGCTAAGTCATAGCCTACATCCACTTTATAGTCCTTTATTCATATCATCAGATTTTCCCAAGGCAAAGCATGTCTTGTTACAGAATCCACAGTAAAAATAAAAAATATAGCATTTCTAATCCAAATATCGCATTAAGTGTTGAGCATGCCATGCTCGAGGAACTTCTTCGCCATCTACGGTCGTTAACTTGAAGGTTCCTTTTTCAAGTTTCCGTTGGATGACAAAGGGTCCTTCCCATTTTGAGCCGAAGTGAGGAAGGGATGGAAAAACTCTCTTTAGCACCAAATCTCCTGGTTCAAAAGTTCTGAAACGAACTTTTTTGTCATAATAGCGTGCCATCTGACGCCGATGTCTTGCTGCACGCAAGTCTACTTCGTCCCTTTTCTCTTCGATTTCATCAAGAGACTCAAGCAAAAGTGCCCGATTCGTCATCGGGTCATAATACGTCACCCTGTGGGAAGGAACTTCCAGTTCAACTGGAATTACTGCTTCTGAGCCAAAGGAGAGAGAGAAAGGGGTATGACCGGTAGCTGTTTTGAACGTTGTTCGGTATGCCCACAAGGCTAGGGGCAATTCATCAACCCATTTTTCCTTTGAATGCTCTAATCGCTTCTTGAGGATGGATTTTATTACCTTGTTTATCGCCTCTACTTGCCCATTAGATTATGGATAGGCAACTGCAGTATATCGTTTGTCTATCTTATATTTCTGGCAAAAATTTCTGAATTCAGTGCTATCAAATTGGGTCCCGTTGTCAGTAACAATCGTCCTTGGGATTCCGAATCGGCATATAATATTTCTGACCACAAAACTTATCACCTTTCTTGTGGTGATCTTAGTCAAGGGCTCAGCTTCCACCCACTTTGTGAAATAATCCACGGCTACTATGGCATACTTAGCCCCTCCTTTAGCAATCGGTAACACTCCAATGATATCGATTCCCCATGTGGCAAACGGCCAGGGACTCACCATCGATTTAAGCTGGGTTGACGGTGCCCTGGGGATTTTGGCGAATCTCTGGCACTTATCGCAGCGTCGTGAATAATCAGCTGCATCTTTGTTGATTGTAGGCCAGAAGTATCCGTACCGCAATATTTTCTTTGCTAAAGTTTGACCTCCTGTATGATCTCCACACTCACCTTCGTGCACTTCTCTCAGTACACGCTTGATGTCGTCGTGTGCAATACATCGTAATAGGGGCATAGAAAATCCTTGTCTATAGAGAGTATCGTCTTGCATAACATATCTGGCAGCTTTGCGAACTACAGCTCTTTTCTCACTTTTCTTCGATGGGAGCGTCCCGTTCTTAAGAAAACTCTTGATTGGAGTCATCCATGACTCCTTCTCTGGTTCCGTTTCAAGAACGAATTCAATTTCCATTGACTCAAAGCTTGGCGACTCCAACGTTTCAATTGGAATTATCTCAGTCTCTTCTGGATTGTCGGAACTAGCCAATTTTGCTAGTCTGTCCGCTTTTTGGTTTTCTACTCTGGGTTTCTTGAGGTAAGCGACAAGTCGAGGTCCTCGAGCCGCGAATTCCTCTCGCACTTGACAAACAACAATCTTAGAGTCACAAAATATGTCCATCGTTTTTACTCCGAGGTCTTTAGCGAGTTTCAGCCCGGCAATCAGGGCTTCATACTCAGAGTCATTGTTTGTTGCCGAAAATTCTAATCGTAGGGCGTAATATAACGACCGTCCCTCGGGAGTGACTAAGACAATTCCAGCTCCGGATCTTCGGTCATTTTTAGCTCCATCTGTATATAATTTCCACGAATTCATCTCTAGCTTTTCCTCGGATTTGACCACTCGGTCATTGATTATTTCTTCCTCTGGAATGGTGAACTCCGCAATAAAGTCTGCTAGAGCTTGCCCCCTGATTGACTTTCGTGGTTGAAAATTCAAATCAAACTGGCTTAGTTCTATGTTCCATTTAATCAATCTTCCCGACGCTTCGGGTCTCTGCAACACCTGTCTTAACGGCTGATCGGTGTATATGGTTATTGGATGGGCTTGGAAGTAGTGACGAAGTTTTCGGGATGCAATCAGGAGGCTGTAAGCAAGCTTCTCGGTCTTTGGGTAGTTGCGCTCTGCCGCTGCTAATTTCTTACTCACATAGTATACTGGCCTTTGTACTTTGTCTTCTTCTCGAACCAGGGCTGTGCTGACAGCGTGAGCCGAGACTGCTAGATAAACAAATAGTTCTTCGTGATCTACGGGCTTTGATAAGATTGGCGGTTTCTCTAACAGCTCTAACAGATTTTGAAAGGCCTCGACACAATCGGGAGTCCACTGGAAGTTCCTCTTTCCCCTTTTTATCAAATCAAAAAATGGAACACATTTATCGGTGGCTTTGGAGATGAATCTACTCAGCGCCGCTACCTTCCCTGCCAGACTTTGGACGTCTTTAATTCTCCTTGGTTCTTTGATATTTCTAATCGCCGCTATCTGGCTAGGGTTGATCTCAATTCCTCGGGAACTCACAATGAAGCCAAGGAACTTTCCCGACGCCACTCCAAATGAACATTTTAAAGGATTCAATTTCATACGGTATTTTCGCAAGATACCAAACATTTCCGCTAAATCTTGCGTATGACTGGAAGACTGCTTTGATTTAACAAGCATATCATCCACATAAACTTCCATAGTTTTTCCTATTTGATCATAAAACATTCTATTTACCAACCGCTGATAAGTAGCTCCAGCGTTTTTTAATCCGAACGGCATTACAACATAACAATATAACCCCAAATTCGTAATGAAACTTGTATGCTCTTGGTCTGGTACATGCATAGGAATTTGATTGTATCCAGAGTATGCATCCATGAAAGAGAGAAGTTCATGACCTGCTGTCGAGTCTACAAGCTGGTCAATCCTGGGAAGTGGGAAACTATCTTTTGGGCAAGCCTTATTTAAATCTGAAAAGTCAATACAAGTTCGCCACTTTCCGTTTGGCTTTTTTACCAAGACAGGATTCGATATCCAGTCGGGATAAGTCGAATCTCGAATAAATCAATTTTGCTTCAATTTCTCTACTTCCTCTTTGAGAGCCGCCGACCTCTCTGGGCCCAGCATGCGTCTCTTTTGCTTCACAGGCGGATGCTTCGGATTTACATTCAATTTGTGACTGATAATGGAAGGCGATATCCCACACATGTCAGCATGGGTCCAGGCGAACACATCTAAGTTTGCCTTCAAGAAGTCCGTCAGCTCTTCAGCACGACGTGGATCCAATTGGGAACCAATCTTCAAAACTTTCGTCGGATCAGCTTTATCAACAGGAATTTCCACTGTCGCTTCATTAGGAGTTGCATTCCTAGCCTCTGGTTCCTCGTCTTTTCTGGGATCCAGGTCTTCAGGCGTTCCTTTGGGCAACTCCCTTGGGTTCAATCTCTCTAATTGCTATGCCGAGTCCCCCTTTGAGGGAGATGAGGCATCCTTACTCTCAGCATTAACTCCTTTCATCAACATCTTCAGTTCGGCCACATAGCAGGCCCGTCCAGAAACTTGATCCCCTCTTATTACTCCAGTCCCGGCTTCGGTTGGGAACTTTAGTAACAAGCACCAAGGGGCGATACAAACTCTAAATTCAGCGAGGGCAGGTCTCCCTAAAAATGCGTTATATGGCGAATCTACGTCCAATACTACGAACTGAAGCATTCGCACTCTTCTACGTTCTCCTTGCCCTAGGGTCACGGGCAACTCTATATATCCCATGGGAGTTGTCGTCGCTCCGTTGAAGCCTCTAATCCATCCTTCACAAGGTTTCAGATCTTCGGGCTCAAGCTTCATCTGATCAAATGACTTCTTGAACAAAATATTAACAGAACTTCCGTTGTCTACTAATACCTTATGGACCAAGGCCGGCCCAATGGTGGTAGTAATAACCAACGGATCATTGGTGGGAGATTGTATCCCCGTGGTGTCTCGGCTGCGAAATACCACGTCGTCGAACATGGTTTTTTGTTGTTTTATGGGGGTGACATCTTCCAAATCGTCACCTTCATTCACATCTAGATGCTTGGCAGCATTCACATATTGGTCCATTGACCTAAAACTTCGGATTGCCGGGTGAGGTCCGCCTACTATGGAGTTGATGACAATCCCTTTACCTTTCTGCTGCGAGGTAGGCTTAGGAGCAGGTAGGATCTGTTTTGGAGCCTGCTCTCCTTGGCCCCTGTCCCTCGGGGCAACCTTGTACTCATCCAACTTTCCTTCACGCAGCAGCTTTTCAATTACATCCCTCAAATGCCGACATTCATTGGTCGAATGTCCATGTGTTCCGTGAAACAAGCAAAATTTCCCTGTCGCCATTTCTTTCTCGGTCGAATCACGAGGTGGCGGTCTTTTGTACTGCAACACATTGTACGTATCCAGGTAAATATTTTCCAGGGTGTCATTCAATGGCGTATAGTTCTCGTAGTTCTGGAATCGGGGCCTTTTGTTAGGGTCGCTTCCCCTATTTCTGTTTCTCCTGTTACCGTTCGAATTACGGTTGTTGTTGTTTCCCCCGTTTCCAGTATTGCTGTTTCCACCCTTGTTTCCTACATTTACTTCAACCTTGCCAGAACTTTCCCCAGACTGCTTCACGGCAATATTACTCTGCAGATTCTCCTTTGAAGCTGTCTCAGACTTTCTCTTCCGGTTTGCCCTGGCCTCCTCTCGTCTTAAATAAATATCGGCTTTTTCGTAGAATATCGCCCTTGTGGGGGGTGTCTTCCCAGAAAGGTAGTCTCCAAACTCAGATCAGGATCGACTCCTTCCTTCAATGCCATCAGAATAGTGGGCTCATGCGGGTCACTGACTTCAGTTACAGCTTGGTTAAAACGATCTAAATATGCCCTTAAAGACTCTCCTGGTGCCTGTTTGATCCTCGACAATTCAATAACACTCTTGGACTTTCGGGCATGTAGTCGGAACTGGTTCATGAAACGCTCGCTTAGTTCTTTGTAATTAGAAATTGAACCAGGAGGAAGTCGGGTAAACCAGAATAATGCCACATCTTCTAGATAGATTGGGAATGCTTTGCACTTCACTTCGTCAGGGGCAGCAGCGGCGTTCATGAGCCACGAATACCGCATCAAATGCTGTCCCGGATCAGTCCTTCCGTTATATTTGTCCATCTGTGGCAAGTTAAAGCGTCGGTGAAACTGGAAGTCTAGGATATCGTCAGTGAACGGAGTATGGCTTCGCTCAATGCCATAGTCTTCATTTGTATAATTCCGGCTCTCGGACATAATTCGGCGAACCATTGCCTGTACATCGACACTAGTTAGGGGCTGCTCAGGTTCCCTGGCCCTAGTGTCCGAGCTCCTTCTGGGCTCATGCTCAGGAGATGCCCTTCTTCTTCGAGCTGCCTCTGCTCGATTCCGTTCCCTGTGTTCCCGGTCGATCTCAGGAAGAGGGGACTGGAGTCTTTGCCCCCGAGTGGGGTCATCGTTTCCTAATGCTCGTGCGATATCCTCGCGAGATCCCAAAGATCCAAATGTTAGCTGCTCCACTTTCTGAGGTCGTTCGAGTGGCCTTCGTTCACGGGGCCTCTCTTCCTCGGAAGATGAAGATTGATCTACGGGTGTGTGACGAACCGGTGATGGAGTTCTCTGCCGGCGGAGCTCATTGATCTCCCGACTCATGAGCCTCATATTTTCCTGCATCATGAGATTAGTGCGCTCATGAACTCTCATAGCTTCCCTCGTGCTCTCAAGCATATCAAGCAAGCGCGAGAAATCTCCTTGAGTGATGGGAGCAGATGGATTGACCTGATCTCCAACCCTGGCAGCTGGAATTGGAGCATTCGTGGGGACTCGAGTAGATGTTCCAGCTTCACCAAGCATCGGGTCGGATCGGAGGTAGGAAGCCGGGTCGGATCGGAGCTGGGGTGCCTGGTCGGATCGGTGTGCAGCGAGCAACTCGGGTCGGTTCAGATTGGGGGAGTGCACTGCTTCAGAGTCTCCTACCTGGATCGGATCGGAGCTCTCCCCTTGCAGTCGGTTCGGATTTCCTGCATTGATTCTTCCTGCTGCTGAACTCTGCCCCCGAGACCTTGTTACAACAGCATGTTGCTGATCCTCGCCAGCTCCATTTCCTTGAACAGACTGAACTTCCTTGCCTTTTCCTTTGGCCATGAGTCTTTGACAATTACTTCAACGAATGCAAGAAAGCGGAGAAACTTAAGGATTCACTTCTTTGAACTCAACGGTCCAAAAAGTAGAAAGAGATCCCGGAAAATAAAGAATTTAGATGAGGTTTCTCAGTGAAAGCACCAAAATGTTAGACCCAAAAGTGGTTCTAACACCCAAATTGATTTGAAACAAGATAAAATGAGATAGAAATAAAAATGAACACACAAGATTTATAGTGGTTCGGCGAACAAATGCCTACGTCCACTTCTTCTTTACTATATTCAATAATTCAGCTGCAAATACAATGATAGATTCACTCACAACTCACTTTTGTTCACTCAATTGACTAAAACAAGAAATAAAAGATGATTTGGATTTTCCGGGAGTAATGAAGTTCGGATGTTGGAGGTGATTGAATTCTTTTAGTGCTCAAAAAAGATCCTTCTCTTTGTCTCCAGATGGGGTATTTATAGGTGTGAATTTGCCTGAGATTCAATCCGGGTCGGACCACGTGTTATCCATCGCACTTCCTCCGGGTTCGGATGAACTATCAAGCTGACAACACATCAAAGAGATGAACGTTAGGGGTAGGAATCAGTCATAGCCGGTCCGGTTCTCCAGGCGATATCACAGGAGATTAGCCTGGATCATGGGTGCGGGTCGGAAGCGTGCAGGTCGGGGGTTCGGATCGGAATACCCGATCCGAACCGGAGTGGCTTGGAGGTCTCTCCTTCTCTAATCATACTCCGCTCCGCTCCAGCGTCGTGGCAAGCAGATGGCTTTCCGATCCATTTGAGGTTTATTTGCCTTCCGATCCGATTGGATATGCTTTGCCAATCTGTCCAGTAAGAGACAACCGATCCGAATAGGGAACTCTATCCGATCCGAACCAATACGCTGCTATCAATCTGAATTGTGGTGTTTTCTTCCAATCCGAACCGAAGTCTTATAACTTAAAATACTCTTCAATGGTTGGTTTCTTGACTTTGTGTTGCCTAGTTCACAAAGTAGGCTAACAATCATCATCTGGTTCATCATTATCAATCATTGCAGTATATGCCAGTGATTTCTCCTCATTTCCCTGATTCTCTTTTCTAACCTACAACTTCACTTCATAAGACATTAGATTACCAATTAATTCTTCTATCGACATAGTACTAATATCATTGGCTTCTTCAATTGCCAGAATCTTCTGATCCCATTCACTAGGAAGTGAATTTAAGATCTTTCTGACTTGGTCTTCTTCAGTAATTTTCTTTCCTAATGATATTAAAGCATGTACTATATCTTAAAATCTAGAGTACATATCAGAAATAAATTCATTTGGTTTCATTTGAAAAAGTTGAAACTGGTGAGTCAACATAGATATCTTTGTCTGTTTTACTTTATTTATGCCTTCATGTGCGACTTTCAATATTCTCCAAATTTCATATGCAGAATTACAAATAGACACTCGATTAAATTCATTTCTATCTAAGGAGAAAAATAAAATATTCATGGCCTTAGAATTATTAAGTGCTTGTGTCTTTTGGTCTGGTGTCCATTTTGAATATTCAGTTTGAGGCTCTATGTATTCTACTTGTGTAACATTCCATATATCTAAACCATTAGACTGCAAATAAAATTTCATCCTACATGTCCAATAAGTATAATTACTGCCATCAAATAGAGGTGGTCTAGTGGTAGATTGCCCTTCTATAAAAGAACTAATAATGGTGTTACTAGTGTCACTAGCCATTATAATTTTTCAAAAATCAGATTATGAACTTTTTGAAAGACTAGGCTCTGATAGCAATTGTTAGGGGTCATATCTATGACCAGTGGTCTAGCCTACCACCGTGGCCTATCAACGATACCTAAGAACTAATTTCACGGTTAACCTCGCGACTCAACCAACCTAATCTTCCCATTGGGACATGTAGGGGTAAGAGTTTCATGCCCGCCACCAAACAACCGAGCGAGAACCCCCTATCATGTTCTTTAACTAGCTCTGATACCAATTGTTAGGACCTTAAGTCTACTCAGACACTAGAGATATAAACAATATCTATTCAAATTAAAATCAAAAGAAATAAGCAATAAAATAAAATGCAGTAAAGTATATAACACCAGGATTTTTATATTGGTTCGAATTAGCAAGTCCTACATCCAGTCCTGCACTCCATCGTGCAGAATTTCACTATAATCGCTTACTTTCCACAGGTGGCAAGAACACTTTACAATCTTGATTCCACGGGCTACAAGATACACCTTCTCCTTATAAACAACAACAAACAATGGCAAGTAGATGTATCTTCAATACAGATTCTTGCAGATTTGGTACAATGATCCTATAGACCTCCAATGGCAATATATCTTTGAATTCTTTGAGGAAATAGGATTAAATCAGAGAGAGAATGATATGAATTCGAGTACAACTCTCTTATATTTTGTGGCTTGCAAATCAATGAAGAATAGGAGTGAAAGAGAATGAATTTGCAAGTGTAGAAGGATAGTTTTCAATGGAATTTTGTAGAGAATAAATGGAGAAGAAGGAGTAGAAGAAAATGTGAAATTAATGTATAAAAATTCGTTACCAGAGGCCTTTAAACAGTGTATGAAAGGATGTGACTTTTGGTGAAAGGGTGGAGGGAAATAAATACTCAAATTGAATTCAAAAATCTGACCTAGCCGTTATATGTCGATATACAAAAAAGAGTATGTCGACATACTTGTGTTGCAAATATGCCAGCAACACTTATAAGTGTCGCAAATTTTCTGCACTTCAAATTTCCTTATATTTGTTGATTTTGGTGATTCGGCCGAGGTCAATGGTTGATTATCTTCAAGTATAATTGCCATGGGATCTTTAACAAGATATTCTAAGGTTTAACCAACTCTTCATCACTTCAAACACCTCTGTTCTTCAGCATTCTTTTCTAATAGGCTTTGGTCTTCTTTAGTCTTCAATTATTCTGATTATCCTTCTTCTGTAATTCTTCTTTTTTATTCATGTTTATCATTATAAACATCTTCATAGTATATCTAATGTAACTGCACAACTCAAAGATATGTTAGTAGTAATGTTTATATGGTTGTTGTCATCAAAATCAATACCTAGGGTACCTAGGCTATTAACAAATACCTCCAAGAAGAAGAGCGAGAGATTTGTATATGGGCTCAATAAACATCTTAAGAAGGCCTTAATTCTTAAGTTGGCTGAACCTTTTGATGTGCCAGTGGATATCACCTTTCGTCTTGAAGAACCCGATAAGGATAGTGATAATGGTGCCGCAGTTGCTAAGAAAGGAAGGAAGGGGAAATCCGACCAAGAATCCCGAGATTCCTACCCTAGGAAGAAAGGAAACAAGCATCTTCCGCAGAAAATACTTCTACTCGAGTTCGTGGAGAGTGCCATAATTGTGGTGTTAACCTATAAAAATATGGGTTTGATATAATAGCCAAAGTTACGTCGCAATTCATCAAGTCGTTGAGCTCATATGCGAGTCACCCAAAAAAGTACTAAGTCGCTATCAAGTCATGTCAGGGAGCTAAGTTTCCCTGCTACTGTGATGTTCTCTGGCCATGTCATGGGAAAGTACGCGCCAAGCCGTAAAGTCTTCATGTCGTTCCATGGTCATGTCGTGGGAACTAGGTGTGAGTCAAGTCGTTGCCACCAAGTCGTTTTCATGCCATGTTGCAGCCAAGCAAGAGTTAAGCCGATATTCTTCCATGTCGTTCACCCATATGATACTTAAGTCGCTTAGCGACATAAGAAAAGAAAGTCGTTTCTTGGAGTTCAAGACAAAGCCACAAGGCGCGGTCAATCATGTCGTGACTGACATGAATTCAAGCCGTTCGTAAGCCATGTCATTAGGACTAATTCAAATCACGTCGCTGGAGTCAAGCCGCTGCCAGCGGTATCGTGCCCGACATGAGCCAAGTCGCACCTACAATATGACTTCCTGCACACTTTATTTTCAAACCATACCAAATCACTTCCACTCCTATAAATACCCCATGACTTCCACATTAATGGGGACCGATTCCTAACTACACGAAGTGCTGCCCAATTATCCTCTCCATCATTTCAAGCTATTCTAACCTCCATTAAACTTCTTCAAGCTAAGATTCATCATCAAATCCTCCATGGAATCACCCAAAATCATTTAAGTATTCAATGGTTGAAGATCTCCATCAAGAAATCACCATAGTTAAAAATATCTAATCATTCTATCGGTGGATCGAAGTGAATCAAAGAGAAATCAAGGAAGTAGAGAGAGAAATATCATTAAAGAGATAGAGAAAATGAATGTAAAAGCATATTGTGTGTACCTTGTAAATTCAAGTGTGATAATGAAAAGCCCTACAATAGAGGATGTAGGTTGCTTCTAAGCAGAACCACTCTAAATTCTAGTGTTGTTTACTTGCTTTTGAGTATTTGTGGCTCCATTTTTTTTTCTTATTTTTTGTGGAGTGTACATCATACACCTTGGGGTGTTGTTGCTCATTTTTTACATCAACAATTTTGGCAACCACCGTGGGGCCACGTTCACATTCTCAAGTCTACGCGCTTTGTGGTGATAGTTTTTGAAGCCCATTCCTATGACAGATCCATCAAATCTAAGACCCGGGCCAATCGATGAATTATCTTTAAAGTTTAAATTTTTGTCTGAAATATTGCCACCAAAAAAACTACCAACCAGTAAGATTGTCGTAGCTACAACTTCTGGAAATGCAGCCAATGATCCTATCATTCCGCAGACTAAGTTGGACGTTGGCGAATCTTCTAGAGTAGGAGTCGGTGTGACTAGAGAAGAGCTGGATAAAGCTGTCGCTGGCTTGACACAACAAATGGAAATTTCAACAAATGCTATGATGAAGAGGCTTGAAACTCTATTTGCTCTCCAATATGCCACAATAAAATTTACCACTAATGCCACCCGTGTGGAGGGTGCTCATTCCCCTGCCACTGGTTCAAATCATAACAGATCTTTTCAAGAGATCGATGGTCTAGACAAAGCTAATCATGCAGAGCCAAACCCCCTACCGAAAATCATGCGGAAAAGCCAGCTTCTCGAAGAGCGACCAGTTTCGCCAAAGGGGAACTTACCCATAGGGGAGGCACAAGGCCCTAGATCCTTAGCCGCGACCGTTTGCGTAAGAGAACATCCGACGAAGGAGACGACACCTGCCCCGCGGATCGACGCGACGAGAAAGAGCGTCTTGGAGACATGGTTCTTCAAATCATGAAGGAAAGTGTCAAAAGGGATGATGACGAGAAAGAGTGGGAGTTTGCTCCATCTTAAACCACACTCACATAAAGGATCAAGCTAACCAAATTCCCACGGAAGTTCAATCCGCCGACAACACAAGCTTACAACGAGACAGGTGATCCTAATTTGTTCTTATACAAATATGATCTGCATATGTACGGTGCCAAAGCCACTGATGAACTCAAATGTCTGTACTTCCCAGTATTTGGAGGGGGTGGCCTCGCTCTGGTTCACTAAGCTTCCGCCAAAGTCGGTGGATAACTTTTCTTCTCTTGCTAAGAAGTTCAGGGAGCAGTTCAGGCTGCAATGGACAAAAGTTAAGGATGTGATGTCACTGAATGACATGGAGCAGAGGCGGGGCAAGTCAGTCAAAGCCTTCCTAACTTGATTCAAAGTTGCAGCGGTGGAAGTGGCAAATCCGGAACCCCGGCTAGTTCTAATGGCATTGAAGCATGCTATCATTAAAAAGTCAAAGCTTGGAAGGTGGTTAAAGATGAAGAAGCCTAACACCCTAGAGAGGTTCTATGCAAAGGCAAAGGAATATATCGATGTGGAGGATGATCCATCCTTTGCCATGGATGTAGCTGAGGGTAGCACGACTCCATTGAAGAAGGAAAACGATGTCCCAAATGCACAGAAAAATTATGAGGGCCGAAAGCGGGGAAATGATGCTAAAGATAACGGGAATGGAAAGAAATTCTGTTTCTTTAAAGTTGCTTAACCCCGTTGACGGAAATGCCGGAGAACATCTTTATGGCCACCAAGGATACCGAGGACTACCCCGGGCCAAAGAATCAGAAGGTGGCCAATGGTCAAGAAAATTCAGGAAGATTCTGTCGCTTCCACAATCAACCTGGCCATTATACAAATGAATGCAGGCACCTAAAGAACCTAATTGAAGAGCTGATTATGAAGAACTTCCTATAACAGTATTTGAAAAAGTAACAATCTGCCAATCCTCCTCCAACTACCCAAGAATATAAAGCTTCTGGATCAAGGGAGAAGGCTCCAGAACTAGTTAATCAAAGGCATGTGATTAACACAATTTCTGGTGGTCCTCATCCGGCAGGGGTAAGTTGAGGGGAAATTGATAGGTAAGCTAACACACTCAAAAATGTTCCGAAGGAAGAGAAGTGCTTGGTCTTAAGTAATGACATCTCCGTAAAGCAACATAAGACTTCAGTTGGGGATGACATGTTTAATGGGAAAGATGAGGAAGGTATAACCACTCCAACTCAGGATCCCATGGTAGTGACGGTCAGGATGGACTCAACCACTGTAATGTGGGTCCTAGTTGATTGTGGAGTTTCAGTGAATGTACTATTCAAATACACTTCCAACAGAATGAAGTTTTCTATGGAGGATGTGCGAGCTTGTCAAAAGAAAATCCAAGGGTTCACAGGGGAACCAAAACAACCCACTGAGGTTATTGATATACCTGCGGAACTTATAGAAGGTGAAAGAGAGGTTACTTTATTGCAGTCCTTTGTCCTGGTAGATGAGCTACCGGCCTATAATGCTTTTCTGGGAAGGCAAGCTCTAGCGGCTTTCATGATTGTGCTAGCCCCTTGGTACTTGACAATGAAGTTTCCAATGGACAAAGGGATTGGCGTGGTTCAAGATGATCAAGAAATCGCTAGAGAATGCTATGTCAATGGTTTAAGGGAAGCTAGCAAGAAATACAAAGCAAAGAATGTGGAGGTCCCCCTCCGCATCCGTGATCCTTCCTTATAGCAATTAGGGCACGGCCCCCGTAATGGTGAGCACTGTGGGCCCCAAAAGGAGATGGATCCAAGAAAGGCCAGTACAAGGGAGGAGAGAGCAGCACCAGCTAAAGTCACAATTCCAATCCATGATAAAGACCCAGATCGATTATTAAAGATAGGCTCTCAACTGGGCCTGAAATTGCAAAAAGAGTTGATTTTGTTTTTAAAAGCTAATCTTGACGTGTTTGCTTGGACTCACTCTGAAATGTGCGGCATATCCCCCAAAGTGGCGGTTCATGAACTCGACATTAACCCAAGTATCACTCCAATCAAGAAGAAAAGAAGTATTCAGGGTTCGTAAAGGTCGGCTGCACTCAAAGAAAGAAGCGGACAGACTTATGGAGAATCACTTTATACGAGAGTCTAAATATCTTGCTTGGGTCTCGAATCCTGTTCTTGTAAAGAAACCCAACGACACATGATGAGTATGTATCGATTACTCTGATTTTAATAAAGCATGTCCCAAAGATAGTTTCCCACTGCCCAGAATTGACCAACTTGTTGATGCAACAGCAGGGCATGCACTCCTATCTTTTATGGATGCATACTCTGGCTATAACCAAATCTTGATGCATGAGCCTGACCAAGAAAATACGAGCTTAATTACAGATGTCGACTTGTACTTTTATAAATTGATGTCGTTCGGGCTAGAAAATGCTGGGGCAACTTACCAATGCCTTTTCAATTTCATGTTCAAATCTCAAATAGGCAAACTATGGAGGTTTATGTAGACGACATGTTAATAAAGTCCAAAAGAGCCGATGATCATTTGGAAAACTTGGCCGAGATGTTCAATATTCTGAGAAAATATGGCATGAAACTCAATCCTCTCATTCGTTTGGGGTCGCATCGGGAAAGTTTCTTGGGTTTATGATTAATGCCCGGGGCATTGAAGCCAACCCTTTATAGATTACCGCTTTAAGAGAAATGTGATTCCCCAGAATGAAGAAAGAGCTACAGGGTCTAAATGGGAAAGTTGCTGCTTTGAACCGTTTCATTTCTAAGGCAACAGATCGGTGTATTCCTCTCTTTGATGCTCTAAGAAAAGGAAGGAAAGTTTTCCAGTGGACTCTGTAATGTCAAACTGCTTTTGAAGAGTTAATCAAACACATGGAATCACAACCAATGTTGTCCAAGCCTAAAGATGGAGAAGATCTGTTCTTGTATTTGGTAGTATCAACTCATGCATTGAGTGCAGCTTTGGTGAAAGAGGAATCGAAAGTCCAAAGGCCAGTGTATTACATCAGCAAGAGGCTATCAGGGGCAGAATTAAACTATCCCAAATTGGAAAATTTTGCATACTGTTTGCTCATTGCCTCTAAAAAGCTAAGGCCATATTTCCAATCTCATCCTATCAAGGATCTCACAGACCATCCGTTGAAGCGGGTCTTGTTTCATCTAGAGACTTCCGGGAGGTTATTGAAATGGAACATTGAGCTAAGTCAATATGATATCAATTACCATCCGCGAAGGGAAATCAACGGACGGGATTTGACAGACTTTGTTTCTGAATTCGTGGATAAGGGAGATGACAAGGAAGAAGCTACCGGAGTGATCACTCGGTGGAAATTATTTGTTGACGGTGCTATGAACGAATACTTCTTAGGGGCAGGAGTAGTGCTTGAGACTCCTGAAGAACGCTCGTTATGCTATGCCTTGAGGTTAGAATTTCCATCGATAAATAATGAAGCAGAGTATGAAGCCCTGATTGCTGGATTGAGAATTGTAAAAGAATTACAGTTGAAAGCTTTACACATTTTCAGCGATTCACAATTGGTAGTATGCCAAGTCAAGAGAGAGTTCCAGGCTAAAGGAGGAAACTTGACAGCTTACCTATCCAAAGCTTAGGAGCTGCTCAATTACTTCAACTACTACACTATCTCACATATTCCGCAGGAAGAGAACTTAAAAGCTGACTCACTCGCAAATCTCGCCAGCACGGGGGATGCACAGTTGTTGGCGATAGTTCCAGTGGAGGTTCTTTCAAATCCCAGCATTGATGACAGAGATATAGATTGAATCATGGAGACTGCCACCGAACCAGATTCATTGATGACTCTTATCAAAGACTATCTCCTTAGAGATGTGCTACCAGACGATCGTAAAAAGAGGAAAAAGCTACTTTGAAAGGCTCCTTAGTACCTTATTCAAGATGGTTGTTCATACAGACGAAGTTTCTCTATTCCCTTACTTCGCTGTGTTTTCAAAGAAGTATCAAGAGTGATCTTGGCAGAATTACATGGAGGGGAGTGCAAAGGACACACCAGTGGTCAGACGCTAGCCAAGGAAATCCTGCGATACGGTTATTTCTGGCTAGATGTTAACTTGGACTCCATGACTTACACCAAGAAATGTGACAAATGCCAACGATTTGCAAAAATTCCAAGAGCACCATCTACTGAATTGACTCAAATGGTCAGCCCATGGCCATTCGCTGTCCTGGGTATCGATCAAATTGGGACATTACCTACAGCAAAATCCATTTTCAAATACGCCATTGTTGTTGTAGATAACTTCACCAAGTGGGCCGAAGCAGAGCCACTATCCACAATCACCTCAAAGAAAGTTATCAACTTCATCCTGAAGAACATTATTTGCAGGTTTGGTGTACCACAAAAGATAATCAAAGACAATGGGACACAATTTGAAAGCGAAGAGTTTAAAGAATTCTGCATCAGGTATAAGATTCAAAAGAATTTTGTAGTAGTGGACCATCCGCGGGCCAACGGGCAGGTCGAAGCCGTAAACAAGATCATAAAGTCAACCATCAAAAAACGTCTTGAGAAAGCTAAAGGAGGTTGGGTAGACGAGCTTCCACTTGCACTATGAGCTTACCGCACCACCCATAAAACCGCAACTGGGCACACCCTGATTTCTCTAGCATTTGGATATGAGGCTTTGATCTCGGTAGAGCTGGAAGTTCCCGCTCACCGTAGGATTCATTTCAACTAAGAAGAGAATGAGAAGCTGCAGCTTAAAGCACTCGATCAGCTCGTGGAAAGGAGAAATAAAGCAGAACTTAGAGTTGCTGCTCATCAAAGAAGGATCACCAGGCATTTCAATTCTAGAGTCAAGCAAAGGACCTTCAAAATTGGGGACCTTGTACTAAAAGGATAATGACTGGAACAGGAATTTTCGGACCCAATAGGGAAGGACCCTTCATCATAAGCCAAAAGCTCTTAGATGACACCTTCAAATTGAAAACGACAGAAGGAGTTCAGATTCCCAGGGCTTGGAATGCTAATCATCTCCATCGCTATTTCACCTAATTTTTCATTCATGTCTTTTGTAAAAAGTTGTAAATATTTCGCAAGTACTGTTGTGAAACTTTGTACATATGAATGAAAAGAGTAAAACTGCTTGCCTGAATCATTCATTTGCAAACTTTTGTTTAAACATTCAAAGTTGCTAAAAATCGATCTTGATTGCAGGTCATTGAACGATTGCCCATCAACTACCTGAAATGACCTAGTGACCTCCACAACGAATACCGATAGGGACAACTCAAGTGACGAGTGTCATAAACACCATTAGCAGGAAATACGAAGGTGTAAAGCATCGCCTTGTAGGAAAAGAATAGAGGCCACCAAGAGTCATATGGTTAAAAAGTGAAACGCCAAAACTAAAGACTAAGACATTGCAAATTTCACCAACGGGGCATCTCCTAAAAAGAGAAACTAAGGACCCTAGTCCTGTTATTAGGATATCTTGTTACGACTAGCGCCCGGCCCGTGAAACTATGCAATGGTAAAACCTCTCATAATTGAAGCTAATCAAAATTCCCAACCGAAAGGGGGTACTCAATTAGATCGTCAACGTAAGGAAATACCTGACCCGATTATGACAAACATTGAGAATAAAGACCTCTTCGGGGGGCATCCGATTAGATTGTTAGGGACTGATCGGCTCAGACCCGGCAATCGGCGAATTCTAAAAGACAGCTGCAGGGGCACCTAATTAGTTCGTTAGTGTTTGCTAATCACAGACTCAATGATCGACAGGTTTTCAAAAGACTTCTTCGATGCACCCAGTTGATCATCAGTATCAGGAAATACCTGATCCGATTACGATAAACATTGGGCTTCAAAAACCTCTTCGTAAATGACCTCTGCGGGGGCATCCGATTAGATTAGGATCTAACCAGCTCAGACTCGGCGATCGGTGTCAGAAGACCTTTTTGGAGGTGTCCAATTAATTCGATTAGCATCTGATCAGTTCGGACCACGACGTATGTTAGGCCTTAATCAAAGACCTCTCCGGAGGCACCCAATGAAATCACCGACGCTAGAACACATCAGCCTAGTGAGAGTCTCCTATGCCTGAATTAACTAGTCGGAAAATAGATAAACATTGGGCTAAAAATATAAGACCTCTCAAGCTGGGGCACAAAAACAAGAAATTTCCTTCAACTAAAAGGCATGTGTCTGATCAACAAAGAAAAAAATTCTTGATTAATTAGAAAATTAGGAAGTTCCACGTGCAATGGCGAAAGCAACAGACTTAGCCATTAAAGCCGGAACTTCCCGTGTTTTCGCTATAACCAAGGAACTCTAGTATAGTTGATCACACCTATCCTAGAAAGTTTGTGATGACCTTTGGTATAGGGGCATCACCACCGCATTAAGACAGGTCAATAATGCTCATAAAAAATACCACAAGCTCGCCACTACTTCATGATAAACAAAAATGACTTGTAGTGTAAGTGTAAAAGAAACAGGTGTGTAATGCAAACAGAAAAAGTGCGATAAAGCTAAAGCAAAAAGCCTAAGTACAGCAAGCAGAGCACAGTTTCATCACATCGACAAATAACAAAAGTCAAATACAAGAGTTTCAAATGCAAATATGTATAAAGTAATAAGCGAGGGCCGACACTCGCATATATAACTGGTCTAAATGCAATATGTAAAGGAAATAATAGAAAGTAAAGCAAACTAAGCACCAGTACTACTTCTTCCCATTCTTGGAATCATCGGACCTAAGGGATAGTTTGATTGAAGAAGGAGGAGGCGTATCAGTTGACTGGTTCCCATCTTTGGCCATCGTGCTACCAGCAGGACTCTGGGAGAACAGATCGATAATTCTTTCTTCAGAACAACAAACTTTCTTCCTTTGTGCTTCGAAGGCTTAGTTTTCTGCGTCTCCTGGTCCTCATCATCTTTTTCAGGACTCTTGTTTGCATTGTCAGAATCTTCATCACTAGGGATGTAGTCACCATCATCATCCATATTAACAAGCATGCCAATCTATGTGTCTTATGATCCTGGAGTTGTAGCTGCAAGTAAGGATGCATCACATGGTAGAGGAGCAACAAATGGGGCAGAAGTAGTCGACAACAACGTCGAGTCAGTGACGATGGCTTCAGTTGTTGTAGTGTTTCCTGCAATGGGAGAAAGTTGTGATGAGATTAAGCCTAATGAAAAGGTATAATGAGCATGGAATGTAAGAATTCCAGGTGAATTAAAAAGAGAATCCAAGTATAACACAGTTTGGTCAATCTCAGTTTTACCTGGAGCTTGGGGATTTCTGTACTCAACTTTGTACTTATCTGTGTTGTCGTCATCATCTCCTTCACTATCTCCGTTGTGCTCATCAACAATATCCTTTGTGGCAGTATGTTCCTCTACAACTGTACCTTTCTCCTTGAGAGTAGAAAAGGGATTAATAGTAGTCTGAGAACTGGAGGCTTCGACATTAGCGGGATTGATAGGGGCATTGGTATTGGCTATGTTCTGAGCTTGTCCCCCAAAAGGTCCAGCCTCATCACTTAATAACCCTCTCTTTTTCACCAGCTATACTTTCCCCTCAGCTAGGGCTTCACGAGATTCTTCGTCTAAGAGGGTCTGTAAGAGGTAATCTTCAACATGATCACCTTCAGCATGTGAAGCACCTTCTCCAAGACGAGGGATAAAGTTAGTGGAAAGTCATCTCCCAAATAGTGTAAACTCCCACGGCTCATAACGCTGAAGACATAAAATCTAAATAGATTAGCATTGGCATCATCCATAGCATCTTGAAGAGCTTTTCAGCAGCTTCCTTAGCAGTTAAAGCCTCGACCTTATCTTTCTCAAGAATATCGGTACTAGTCATTGATACATAAACATACGACTTTAGAGAAGTATTGGTCTTGCGGAGTTGGGCAACTTCATCCCGATATGCTTTAGAAATGTCCTGTTCCATGGATAGTGCGGTTTCAGCATTCCATTTGGTAGTTTGGGCCTCTTTAACCAGAGTTGTTAATGTATTATCTCTTATCTTAGCAGCAACAAGCTCTTCTTTGAGCCGCCTATTTTCAGCTTCCATCCCTTCCAACTCTATGTTTCTTTTTGTAAGAGTTGTGATGGTAGCATCCCGGGAGTCTAGAACTTTCTCCCACTCAGTCTTATCATTCTCTAAAGCTGCAATTTTATCAAGCTTGACTCTGTTAAGTCTTTGGAGATCTTCAGCAAACTTGTACCACTGATTTAATTGTTTCTCAGTACGACTCTTGACCGCATCTAACCGCGTCTCAAGCTGACTTTTAGCAGTGTCAAACTACGTGAGCATTTGGCTTTTCAAGGTGTCCATTTCTCTAGTTATATCCTTCCTATCAGATGGATATATATCAAGGTCAAAGTACAATCCTTTCAAGTTCGAACCCTTGAATTGTACCGCGAGAGTAGTATTTGCTGGCTCAGGTTCATGGAGAGGCCTCTTAATAATTGCATGAATATCGGAAGGAGAAGCGATAGACAAAGTTGTTCGAGTAATAATGGGAAGTTTATCCATCCTAGGGCGCTTGTGATAACTATCCTTGCCCTAGATATCCTTATCTTGCTTCCTCCGATGACTCTCTTCATCGTGGCGATCATCATATTGGTCGTCGTTCCAATCATCATGTCGATCATCATGTTTGCCTCGATCATCGCGGGCGCCTCGTTTACTTTCCTCCACATCTTCTTGATCTTGGTAATGATGCCTCCACCGCCTTTGTTCGTCAGTCAATTCGTACTCACTAGATTGTGGAGGCTTGTGAAAAGGTTGCGGAGGCTGAGAATGCTGAGGGTGTTAGGAATGATGTGATTGCCGCAAAAGACGAGGCTGTAGGAGATGCCTCAGATTATAATTAAGTCTTTTGCTTAATGCCCTGCAAAAGTTGTCCGTGAATTTCTGAACCTGAAATAAGATAAAGTAGGTTTTCAGTACTTAAAGTCGAAAGTATTGGAGCAGATTACAAAGCTTATGAAGTGGATCAGAAACTCATAGCGCATGAAGAGTATTTTCTAATGCGCATTTAATAATGAAATGATTTTAATAGGCGATTGTAAATCAACTCCTATGTCTGCAAGCATTTTTCCTAATAGAGAAGTTGGAACTGCAAATATATTAGTTCCCGTTTTTGTGGCCTGGGGTTTAAGTTTTTGGGTAACAATCTCGCTTGTGAGATCCTTAGCTGAGCTGAGGTCGCTTAGATTTTTAAAAGTATTTGTGGAGCTCTCCTCCGGAGCATCTCAAACAGCGGGATCCTTAGTCACTTTTTCATCAATTGGATCAACTCCCAGAGTGGTCTCACCTTCCTCAACCTGTTCAGTTTCCTTTGCAGGATCCGATATGGTATTTTCCTTCTCAACCTGCTCGGCAGAAATCATAAGGCTTTTACCCTCATGCTTTTTAAGTACTTCTTCGATAGGAGTCAAGTTAGACTTAGGAAGTAATTCACTACCGCCGGCAGGAAAAGAACATTTTCTCAGTGAAGATTTATCAGTTGTTCCCTGTGTTGCATTGTCATCCCCAGAAGTACAAACACCAGATGCCATGGGTTTAGACTTGGGTGTTGGAGGTGCTCCTTTCGAAGGTAATTTCCTTGAAAAATGAAGCAATCCATGTTTGTATAGGGATTCCTCTTTTATTATATATCTTTTCCATCAGTCTAATTCACCGACAATTCGGATAGATTCATAAATGGGTTTATAAGGAGGAGCATCTTTGCCCTTAATAGGAGCCAGAACAACTGGAAAATGGGAAAGTTAAGTTCAATAATCGAGACCTATAATAAATTGGATATGAATTTTTATAAAAGAAGAATGTTCACCTCCTTCTGTCCAGTTCCTGTGAAAGGTCTCGGGGCAGCGATCAAAGAAGAATTGGGTTAGAAATCCCGAAACACTATCTGGCAAATCAAGTACAAGTTTCCGATTCCGGGCACCCTCGACATGTATAATAGAAGGAGTGTCTTTCCTAGTCTTAAAATAGCACAAGTAGTGAATCTCCTAAAAAGTAGGCTCGCGTCCCTCTGTATTCATAGAAAGTATGTAAGCCCTAACAATACGATATAGCCATTGGGGTGAAGTTGAAAAGTGGCAATAACTAGGCGATTCAGGATTCACTCAAAGAAAGGATTAAACGAAGGAATGGCGCCACTTGCTAGCATTTGACGGTTTACGGCCACGAATCCAGTTGGGGGTTGATCTACGAATACACCCTCCTCTGGCAATATCGCATCAGTAATAGGAATTCCGTACTGCCCGCATAACTGTTCAAACCGATCCGGTTTAGAGTAGTGGAATGCCTTTCTGGAACCCGAGTACTAAGAGGGTGAAGTTCCGGAAATGGTGGAGTAGGAACTTGACCATAAGCTGTAGTTGTCCTGGTTTCGGGAGCAATGGTAGAAGAAGTGTCAATTTAAGCAGAAGAACTTCCTTTCGTTTGAAGGTGAATACTCTATCTAGTAGTCATTCTACACAAGTATACTTATTCATAAACATATCGCAAGTATACAAGTTATACTAAAGCATGGCTTGAAACCCACAATCTGATTTATGCCGATTAGTTGGTTTCAAACGTTGCTGTCAATTTAAACTAGAATGTCATGTGCGTGCTCAAGCAAAATTTAACGAGTTACAATTTGTTAAACAAGATAAGCTTACACAGATATGCCATCTAGTTTAAAGTTTTAAAAGTTTGTTGTGATATGATTATCTAATCTGCTATCAATGTGAGCAATTGATAGTGACGTATAAGTCCAAAAAATGCTAATGTTTGTTATTGTAAGACAGGAAATATGGTAGAAAACTTTCAATTTTCAAAGGATAAGCTGCGAATTTCTTAAGGATTGGAATACCCAAATGCAATAAGTCACAGAAAAATATGAAAGCCAAGACTCGAATAACGGCTTCAAAGTTAAGGCGCATAACGACTTTAAGGTCAAGTCGCTTAACGGCTTTAAAGTCAAGGCGTTTAACGGCTTTAAAGTCGAGTCTCTCGGCAGCTTCGAAGCCAAGTCATTCATCGGTCTAACTTTAAGATTGCTTGATGCCCTAACCATCAAGTCGCACTACGCCTTACAAGACTCAAGCCTTTAAAAATTCAAGTTATCAGAAAACTTAAGTCGCTTGAACATCCTCAGAACTTGAAGTCGTTTCTACGGCTTGGGGACTTAATTCGTTTCTACGACTTGGGGGCTTAGGTCGTTCCTACGATTTGATGTTTTAAGGCGTTCTAGCGGCTGGGGATCTTAAGTCGATTCCACAGTTTGGAGTTATGGGTCGCATCAACAAATTTGTTCTAACGAGTTAAAAACAAAGTCAAGTTGCCAAGTTAAATCCAGAAAGCTATTACAAATGTTTGAACGGTGAATTTCAAGACACACTGTTTCATTTACACAATCAAATTCATGAGATAAAATATCAATACAAGATGAATTGTATCATTAACAAATGCAATATCACAGGTGCATGAAATCATAGCATCCGACCATCATCGTGTTAACACATAAAATACGAGATACTAGGTTCGATTCCTAAAAACACAATCATGGTAAACAAAAAATTGATGAAAAAACACGCAGATAACTGCAGAAGACTTGTGGCACATCTAATTTCAATTCAATGATCATACACAGTCAACTCCAAACACGAGTGTCACACTAATTCTACAAATGCATTTCTAGATTGAATTCATGTCAATGTTACAAGGAGAATTACATCATCAACATTTTGAGGAACACAAGAAATATCAACCAATTTTCAACATGAAATCGCTCGGCAAATTCAGTCAAAAAAACCCTCGTCACAAATGACTTGAACCCAATTTACATTACAATTCAGATCAAATTTGCAAACATTATTCCTCGACATCAAGATTAAAGCAAAAACCATGAACCATTGTCATTCAATCATCAAAATTCCCCAAACCCTAGAAATTGAAAACAGAAAATTCAAAATAAAATTAAGGGAAACCGGCACCTGTGGCGATTTAAAGAGGAATTTGATGATCAGAAACTTGATGGTGGAAGCTTTTGGGTCTCGACGACGAAAATATGCTTCAAATTTGTCACAGTTGATCGTAGGTTGAATTGGTGCGACGATAATGATTGGATTTAAGAAGAATAAAATCTCCAGCAATCGGTGATGGTATGAATTGATGTTGCTTGAAGAATAAGCGATGTTTTCTCTCAGGAGTTCGCCACCATTAGCGAAGCTCCAATTAAAAGAGAGATATGAATAGACGCCTGACTTGAGGAACGATATAAAGGAGTAAAGCGGATAAGGGGCGAGTCAGATCCGCTGAAAGCCTAAGACAACTTACAACACGAAGATGTATGTGGATTGGTTCTACGAGAAAGCAACAAATGACTTAGCAAGAACACGTTTTAGGCAACAACAAAAACTCTGTGATTTGAAGCCCGCACTATTTCTAATAATGCAAACTTCAAAGGGCACATGTTAACCTATAAAAATATGGGTTTGATTTAATAGCCAAAGTCATGTCGCAATTCATTAAGTCGTTGAGCTCATTTGAGAGTCACCCAAAAAATTACTAAGTCACTCTTGAGTCATGTCGTGGGAGCCAAGTCGCCTGCTACCATAACGTTCTCAGGCCATGTCATGGGAAAGTATGCGCCAAGCCGTAAAGTTTTCATGTCATTCCATCGTCATGTCATGGGAACTAGGTGCGAGTCAAGCCGTTGCCACCAAGTCATTTTCATTCCATATTGCAACCAAGTAAGAGTTAAGCCGCTATTATTCCATGTCGTTCACCCATATGACACTTAAGTCGCTTACCGACAGAAGAAAAGCAAGTCGTTTCTTGGAGCTCAAGACAAAGTCCCAAGGTGTGGTAAATCATGTCGTGACCGACATGAATTCAAGCCGTTCATAAGCCATGTCATTGGGACAAATTCAAAATCATGCCGCTGGAGTCATGCCGCTGCCAGCTGTTGCCAACAGCATCGTGTCCGACATGAGCCAAGTCGCACCTACGACATGACTTCCAGCACACTTCATTTTCAAACCATACCACATCACCCAAAATCATTCAAGTATTCAACGGTTGAAGATTTCCATCAAGCAATCACAATACTTTGAAAGATCTAATCATTCCATCGGTGGATCGAAGTGAATCAAAGAGAAATCAAGGAAGTAGAGAGAGAAATATCATTAAAGAGAGAGAAAATGAATGTAAAAGCATATTGTGTGTACCTTGTAAATTCAAGTGTGATAATGAAAAGTGCTGCCATAGTGGATGTAGGCTGCTTCTAAGCCGAACCACTCTAAATTATCGTGTTTTTTTTACTTTCTTTTGAATATTTGTGGCTCCATATCTTTTTCTTATTTTTTGTGAAGTGTACATCAAACACCTTGGGGTGCTGTTTCTCATTTTTTGCATCAACATGTGGTGCCAAAGACCACCATTCTAGCGGGTGCCTGAAGCCTCTCTTTAGCTGCTATGGCAAAAACTCGGGTAATGTCTTGCCGTCTTGGCCCAAGCTTAAGGGTAAGAAGAAAGAGAACTAATACCTATCAAGGTACCTTTCTATCTGTTCTATATGATGTTGATTACTGTGATTGTCTCATTTAAGTTCTTTTGAATTATGACCATTCACCTTCTTTGCGAAAAAGAAACTTGGGGACACCATATCCTTAGGTGCTTTAGGGCCCTTGCTTTAAATCTAAGTATGTCAATTTTCCAAACCGATGTTTTATGAAAAAAATTACATGCTTACCTTGAGTTTCGTTACCCATATATTTTTCTATCGAGACGTCTTTTGCTTCCTTTGGGTAATGATTGAGTATTCTCTATTGCTTTGGAGTGTTACTTGTTTCAAACAAGTAATATCATCTTTTTGATTGAATAAGGAATTTAATCAAACACCTTGGTAAGAACTGGTAGGTCGACAAACTTGTGTCTACTTTGTCAGTTAATTTTTGAACTTAGTCAGTTGAGATTCGATCTCATTTTTGGATGTAATTCAGGATCATGTATGGTTATTTTATGGTCACATGTGTTGTATATCCTTATATATGTCGATGTTGATCATTTTCTTTTGATCTCGTGTGTTGTGTATTTTTATGTACATCGACGGGAACCTTATGTGTTGCATATTTTTATGTGCATCGATAAGGAGTTGTCTCATATATTGTTTATCTCTATATACATCGATGAGAGATCACTTGTGTTGTATATATATATATATATATATATATATATATATATATATATATATCGATGCTGATAATTTTTGTATGGTGTGGAGCCACCTTGTCTTATGACGGAATGCTTCGTATGGTGTTAAGCCACCTTGTCTTATGACGGAATGCTTAGTCAACTTTCTTTGCTTTGTGGAGCAACCTCGTCTTTGGATGGAATGCTTCGTATAGTGTGGAGCTACCTTGTCTTATGATGGAATGCTTCACATGGTGTTAAACTACCTTGTTTGATGATAGAATGCTTAGTCAACTTTCTTTGCGGTGTGGAACCACCACGTCTTCAGACGGAATGCTTTGTATGGTGTGGAGCCACGCTGTCTTATGACGAAATGCTTCGTATGGTGTTAATCCACCTTGTCTTATGATGGAATGCTTAGCCAACTTTCTTTGTTGCATGGAGCTACCTTGTCTTAGGATGAAATGCTTCGTATGGTATGGAGCCACTTTGTCTTATGATGGGATTCTTCATATGGCGTTAAGCCACCTTGTCTTATAACGGAATGCTTATTTTGTTTGCGGTGTGAATCCACTACGTCGGTAAGACGGAACGCTTAGTGAGGGGTGAAGCTACCTCGTTGCGAGACGAGACGCTTAGTGAGGCGTGAAGGCACCTCGTCGTAAGACGAAATGCTTAATTATATTTCTTTGTGGTGTTGGACCACCTGTCGAAAGACAAAAAGCTCTGTGTAATGATTTGCAATCTAGTGGTGAACAAAATTGATTATCCCTCCACCAAGTTTAAAACTAATGGATTTGTTGATTTTTGAGTTTGACTCAGCCATTTATTCCTTTTGGTTATTTCTGCGTTTCATGGATGTCCCAACTCTTACTTTGATAAGTGACCATTCATGGACCATGCGTTGTTTCTATGTGTATTTATGACACATATTTATTACGTGTTCATCTATGGAGATGTGCGCTTCTTCGTGATTTATAGTGCATTTTGCAATTCGTTTTTAAATACTTGAGTTAAGTTGGTGGTTATGGGACATTTGGCTAAGCTCACCTATTTATCGACTTAATGTAAATTATGCTTTCCTTTTGATCATCATGATCACCTTGCGATTCATGGACTTGTACGCTCTTACTTGTTAGGTTCGAGCATCTTTCCATTTTATGTTCTCCTAGATCTCTTTGGGTGATTTCTAGAGTCTAATTGATTCGAGTTTCCATTTGAACATTTGTCTCTAATCTTCTTTCGAAAAGTAATAAGCTATATTTTGTTTACCTATCTTACTGTCTTGTTTCCGTATTTCGATTCGTGAAGATGTGGGGATCTTGTGTGAATCCCAATTTTCATCTCTTTAATTATAAATTAAATTTAGTATTTTGATAAATCAACTTTGTAAAAATTTGTCATTCATTTGTGAAAATTATTCTTAAGGCTAACTTCGTTGGGATGTTAAAATGATATTTTTAATGATGGGCTCTCTTTTGTATGACCATTTTGAGGCCTGTATTTTATTTTTTGAGATTTTTACACCCATTTATGGATGATCTATTTGATATATTAGTTATGCTAAAGTTTTTTCACTATTAGACTTAGCAATTGGTTTTCACTAACTCTCGATAGACTTCCTTTAGCTTCAATTCGAGCTCGTTTTGTCATTGAGATTAATAAATATTCTAGTTTATTTTGTTAACCTTTATGAACCAAATGTTCGAGGTCATATCCCGATTGGTCTGACCTCATCTTTGTTGGTGATATTTTTGTGTACTTGAAAACTAAGGTTTCCAACTTTTGTGTAATTCGTTCAACTTCTACCATTTATCATGTTTGCATGACGTAGAAGTTGTCTTTGAAATATCAAAGGACATGCTGATATTTCAAATTTGTGATATTAAGGATTAATTGGAAATTTGATGTTCCAATTTATTTGCTTACGGAATATTAGAGGATGTGTGCTAATATTTCCAATTTGGGTTGTATAACTGAGATTTTTGTTTTGTGATCTTGTTTCCCAACAAGATCGCTGATCCTTAAGGATGGGATATATATAACCATCATATACATTCTCTTCTTTTTTTAAACAATTTATGAGCTATAATATTTTTGAGAAATTTTAGTGGATAAATTTTCTTGCTAAAACGTGATAGGGAATGTTCAACGATTTTGGATAGTCGATATTTCCCAGTTTGAATTCGAAATGTTTAATTAGTTTAAGTTGAAAATAAGAGAGAATAGGTTTATAATTTATAAACTTATTGAATGTTAAACGAATTAATTAAATTTAATTAAAACTGGCTGTCGCATAGCGCTAGTTCGAGATTTTGAGAAATTAAGTTCAAATGAACATATAGAATCCAATATAAGTCGGAATTGTTGGAAACAAGAATCATTCGTACCTGTTGGATTATCGTTTCCTAACGGAAGAGAAAGATTTAAATTTTATCTTGTAGATTTAGAGACATATCTAAATCAAATTTTCAGAAAAATCGAGGCATAGATGTTCGCGATTTAAAATTAAAATAATGAATGAAATTAAGGTTTGTAATATTTAGAATTTAAGTGAGGAAAATTCTAATCTGTTGAAAACATATATGGGAAGAAAAAATTATTGCTCGTATATGTTCATGATTTTTTTGGAACATTATATGTATATAGACTTTAGTTACATAGTGATTTATAACTCAAAGTTAAAATCTATAAAATTATTCATCGGTTATATTCGTATAAGGACAATATACTAAATATAAATATAAAAGTGAATTTCTTGAGATAATCTATTATTATAAAGATTTTGTAATGCTTGGTTGTTACTTTTTGATGTTTTCTTAAGTAATTGCGGAGACATAATTTCTTTAAGGGAAGAAGTTTGTAACAACCTGCATATTTCACGATAATATATTTAAATATAACATCGTTAATCAGGTATATGCCTGAGAAGTCATTTTTGCATACGGATAAATTTAGACTCAAAACCACTTCCATTGAGTTTAAAATATCGTTTACGACTTTCAAAACTGTCAACATCAATATATTTAGAGTTAGCGAAAATTGGGGCTTCGGGTTGGGTTTGGGTTAGTAAACCTAACCCACTTCTTTTTACCCTCTAACCTCCTTTATCTTCTTTATTCACTGCCAAACACTTAGAGAAAATAAGAATGGGGAAGGAAATGATAAATTAAAATTCCCTAAACCTAATCGAATCCTAGGAGCTCAAATTCGTGCAGAAATCAAGTGCAACTCCAAGGAGAAGAGAGGTAAGCGCAATCTCCATCTTCTCCAACTTGTTTTCGCTTCAACCCTTGTTATTTACTAAACCTAATTCTTAGAAAATATTGTGTGTTTGTATTTAGATTGAAGATAATGGAATTCTTGTTGAAGAGAGATTGATCTTTCTTAGTCTTAGAGCCTCTCCTTGCTTCTAATAATCAAAGGTGAGTTCTTGTGAACTCACATCTACGACTCAAGCCTCTAGGTTTGGCTAGTGTACTTGTGGCACGAATGTTTGTGTGCTCGCATTTTTTGATTTTGATTGTTTTGTGTGAACATTCCAATTTATGTGTTTTAATCTCAAATCGATGATTTCTCGTGTAAATCTTTGTGTGCATTCGTGTTAGAGTTATTGTGTTATTTCGGCGAGTCGTTAAAGCTTCATTTCCACTTGAATAATGTTATAAGCCTTCACCATTCATCAAAAACAACTTTAATTCTAATTGCCTAGGCAACCAGTGCTCAGGCCATTATTCAACCAGTTGAATATTTATGGTCAACTGACTGGCTTGTAGCTGGTTTATATAAAAAAAGTGCATAGTGTACTTCAGCCGACTAAATTGCTTAAAATAGCCAGCTGAATATCAATTCATACGGCTGTTTGGGAGATTCCACCGACTGAAGTTCAGGAAACAGAAAGGAGTTTCTGGAAAACTGATTCTTCCGGTTGAATCTATGATTCGGCAGTCTAAATCTTATTTTCTGCTGCTGACCAGTGGAAACCATGGTCAATAGTCTAGTATGATCCAGGCTTATCCCCGGCCGAGTTTCGGGCCGTTTGCTCTTTTCCTCTGACTTTTTAGTTGCTCTAATCAACGTATTTCAGCATCTCTGTTTGATGGATATTCGATTCATTCATGATATACGAATTTATAATCGATATTCGTGGCATTTGATTTACGTTATTAAAACGTGAATTTTAGGGATCGCTTTTTATTACAATCGATATTTTATGATTTGACACTTCAAACTATAAAGGGTTTGTTGTAGATACCAAATCCTTTATTAAATGGGTTGTAATTCTACTTCGTTATATGAAGTAATTTTACAAATTGTTTTCCAATCTACTAGTATATATTTATATAAACCTTTTCCTTGCTCGTATGAGAAATCCAATTAAACGGATTTATAAAAACAAGTACTATAAAGTCTTGCGTTTGCTTCGACAGCTAATTCTTGGACTCGTTCGATTGAAAACTATGGCAATGATTGTTTCGTATTTTTAGTGGAATATACAACTTGTTCGTAAATATTCGAGTAGCGCAACAGGTTATAGGACATGTAGCTTGACTCTTTGATTTACTAGCTTGGAGTAATTTACACTTTCCTTGATCAATCGTGATTATTTTAGGAACTTCGGTTCTGGAGGATCTTCGATTCATTTTAGGAACTTCGGTTCTGGAGAATCTTCGGATCATTTGAGAAACTTCGATTCATTTTATTATGTCGAAGATTTTCGGATCATCCTAAGGAGCTTCAATTCATTTCATTATATTGATGATCTTCGTATCATCCTGAGGTACTTTGGTTCATTTTGTATTGACGGGATATGTGATATCATATCTTAGGATTAGCTTTATGATTTAGGATGCTGTTAGATCAAAATTTGGACCTAGCACCCAAATTGTTCTGAATGTTATAGAGTTTCAAATGAAGAACGAGGAAAAAGAAAATAACACACATAATTTATAGTGGTTCGGCGTTAACGAGCCTACGTCCACTTTATATATTATTGATTATGCTTTGAAAGCTAATACAACAAGGAATTCTCTCTATACTCTCGTACTTTGACAATAATGGCGGATTCAGTACCTAATATTGCCAAATAGATCCCAAAAAATGCCAAGCTCTGGGCTATTTATAGCTGATTTTGTCAGGCGGGTCGTGATAACACGTGGCACAGATCCCGAGAACATCGGATCGCATCGCCTCCGTTGAAGAAATAGTCAAATTAGCCGTTGTAGATAGGTGTCGCAATCTGCTTGAAAATCGGATCGTGCAGATGGGGAGAATCGGTCCAAGTAACGGTTAGGGACACGTGTCGCCAGATCCGTGCGATTCGGATCGCTGAAGACTAGCTCGCGCTTGAACGGGTCAGAGGGTTTGCCATGCACCAGGGGATCGGATCGGTTCGCTCTGGGCAACAATATAAGTTTGGATCGGATCGCCTAGTTGCGTCGTTCGCTGATGAGATGGGGGCGATCCATCGAGACGCGATCCTCCGTGGGCGAGTCGATAGAGTGCGATCCGATGGTGGGCGAGACGATGGTGCGCGATCCGGTATTGGGCGAGACGATGGTGCGATCCATTCTTTCATATCCTGAGAGAACGTAGTTTCATGCTTTCTTCTTATGAATGATCCTGGGTGGCTTGGTCAAAAAGCTAGCCAACATTTTGCCCGCTCGAAGTATGTTTTGTCGATGATGGAACATGCTTCGAAACTATAGAATCGTCTTTTCATAGCGAGTCGCGAATCAGTGATCAATTCTCTTTCCGAGATTTTTCAGTCTTCATTCCTGAATTTATCGATTCGTATCGCAGGTTCGAGTCGCGGTTCGTTAGGGAGATATTCGTTCCGCCCTTTGGTGTGCACTTGGGCCTCGGAACGAAACGGGCTCCTCCTCGAGTCGTGGTGGGCTTTTGGGTTCGCGGCCCGCCGGTTTTTCGTGGATCAAATAGGACAAAGAAGGGGAGACAAACGGTCGCCCTCTTTGCCTATATAAGCCGACCCTCCCCTCTCACTTTCCTTCTTCTTTCTTTCTGCCGTATCGTCTCGCCTGCACTATCGAAGAACGAACCCAACTTTTTCAAACTTTCGAAAATTCAAGCATTCCCTCAGTTTTTAGAAAGGTAACTCCATAAAAAGCATTCTCATTCGTGAACGTAGCTCTTTCCTGAACTTTTTCGACTGATTCGAGGGAGAAACGGTGGAAATCTGCAATTTTCTGAAGAAATCGCCAAGTGGCCATGGCTATCGGGCATAGAGCTCGGAGTTCGAGGATGGGAAGGAGAGGAGGAAAACGGAGGAAAAAGAAGAGGGAAGGCCGGCTCGGATCGTGGTCAAGGAGAGAAGACGAAGGTGAGTGGCGAGATGAAAGATCGTGGTGGCAGCAAAGGCGCGTATCGTGGGAGTTGCAACGGTTCGCGAAGAAGCGATCCCTTTGCCCTGCGATTCGATGGGGGGCGATCCCTCCGCCTTGCGATTCGAAAGGGGCGATCCCTCTGCCTTGCGATCCGAATCATAGTTAACGATACGAAGAAATTTTCAAATTTTAACCGACGCCTAGTTACCATAAAATTCTGAACAGTTAGGCTAGGGCCCTGATGTTGAACTTTCTGGACTAAATGACTGCATAATTCGGCTGCATATGACGACTAACATTTTGATGATCTCGATTGCTTTCATATTTAATTTTCAATGCACACACAAGCACACACACCGACACTTGCCCACACGGGGGTCGGGTAGTATTAATCTCATTGGTCATGTTTTCTCGTCCTAGCAGCAATGTCAAATGATCACTCTTCTTCAAGATCCGCAACAGAAACCGAATCCGAGATTCCTGAACAGTACAACCTTGAAATTCCTCGAATCAATCCGGGAGGTGAAGATTCTGGATCTGAGTACGAGGCCATAGAATCAGATCCGGCAGAAAGTACTTCATCCAACAACGATTCTGAGATAGATGGGCGAGCTCCCGACGAGATTCCTGGCGCTCTCGGGATAGATAAATTTTCCGATTCTCTAGCATCTAAGCTCGATGATATAAAGCTTAAACGAATCTGCTTGAGGCACGGAATTCCTTGGGATGATGTTTTGACGCTCGGAAGCGAAGATAGACCCCACCTAGCTCCAGAAGGATATATGGCGATTAGCCGAACCATGTGTTTGGTAGGGGCCATCCCTCCGTTCCCTCCGATTGCCATCGAAACTTTAAGACGACTGGGAATTGCTCCGATGCAACTCCATCCGAACGCCTACGCATCGCTATATACCCTATACATTGCATACGCGGAGATCTTACATGCCGAGCTTACATTCAAAGATTTGACGTTCTTCTTTCTTTTCAAGCACCGCTCTTCAGCAACTCCAAATTTCTCCTTCTTCGAATCGGTGGCAAATAGGAAGGTCCTGTACGATGGGTATAACAATATAGGGGATCCTAAGTCTGATTGGTTTTACATAAGGAAACAGGCTGGATGTTCACAAAGATGGCTCAAATCAAGTAAACTTTTAAGCTTCTAATCGAATATCTTGTTTAAGAAGTTTAGGCGTTAACATTCTCCCCCCTTTTTCTTTGTTTCAAACAGATCATGTTTTCCCGAAAACAGAGGGTCCACTATACAACAACCGGTTGTCCATTCTTTTACAATGCAGATCCGACTTTCTAAGGATCAAAAAATGCATTACGGACGACAATCTTCATAATCATCGTCTTATAGATAGAAGATTTGGACTTGGCACTGGCGGCAAACCTTACAAGTACGTGCCCCCAACGGAGGGAGAGGGAACTTCACAAGCGATAGAAACAGCTAAATTTCGCAAGAGTCCTTCTCCGATAGTCATCCAAGACGATGAAGACTTGAACATATATAGAGGAGATGAGGTCCGCGGTGACGTGTCCAAGGAAATTCCTATTTCTGCTCCAATTGAAACCGTTGCTCCCGGTGATTTGACAGAAGAGCAGTTATTTGACGAGCTGAATAAAATCCCTCTACCCGATGATGTATATACGGAGAAGGACTTTGGAGAGGGGCCTTTCTTCCCTGTTTCTGAAGAGACTATCGCTCCAACTAGAGGACGAGAAACTGGTCAGATGAGCCTGTCTTCAGGCCCGGGTCTGTTAGGGGGAATTATATGGGATGCACACATCACACACACTATCTGACCCTGCACTCTTATATCGTGGGTATTCAAAGTTTTAATATGCTCTTCTCTTTTTTGCAGGAACGATGTCCCGCAGGAAATCTTACTCGTATCGTTCTCTTCGTGAGGGCACACCTAGCCTTCGCCTGGATACTGAGCGCTCTCGTGGTCCTTCTCATAGGCCGAGTTCCTCGCAACCTCGATCTACACCAAAATCAACCTCTACCAGGCCTTCAAGTCATCCGACAATTCCGACAGGGGGAAAGAAACTTCCAAAAGAGTTAACTCCTCCAAAGAGTGCACCTTCCCACAGTCAGTTGTCCAAAAGGCATCACGAATCTAAAGATATGGACAAAGATTCATCCAAAGAGACTGAGAAGGAGAGAAGTGGCATTGTCCCCACCAGCCAACCAGAGTTAGCTGCCCCCGGGTCACGGGATTACGTCCATGGTCCCGAGATCCAAGGTAGGCTGGAAAAGCTGCGGGAACAATTTCCAGACATATTCTTTGACAGGATGGTGTTTGTTCCTGCCTTGGAACCGGTCCCTAAAAATTGGGATAATGAAGTTATCGGGCACATCCAGCACGCAGCCAGGCAATATGAGATGATGAAAAAACACGCAGTTAACCTTTCGGAAGTCATCCGAACACTCGAAATAGAAGCACACAGATCTAAAGCGAAACTTGAAAATAACGAAAGGGCTAGGACAAAATTGGAGAAGGACCTGGAAGATGCTCAGTCCCAGCTTGCTTTAGCACGGAGGGACGCTGAAAATTATAAGACTGAATTAGAGAATGCCAAGCAGCGCTTTCATTCAGAACTGGACTCCAATAGCCAAGAGAAAATGGCCTTAAAGAAGGAGGTTGAAGATCTCAAAATGGCCAACATCGAGTTGAAAACAACACAAGGACATTTTGAAGCTGAGAAGGCTGCTTGGGAGGCAGAAAAAGCGAGTTTAAAAGAAAGTTTGGCTCTGGCTAAAGCAGAAAAGGTGATCTAGAATGACCAGGTCTCGGATGCGGAGAGAAGGGCAGCCCTTGCCGAAAAGAACGTTGAAAGTGCCATTGAATTGGCCACAGCTTCTAACAATAAGCTCCTCGAAAGAGAGAAGGAAATCGAGGGGTTTGAAGAAATGATTTTTGACTTCCTTGGTCAGGTTCTCAAAACTCGCAACATCTCGTGGATCCCGGATTACCATGTTACTTTGGCCAACTTATGGGACGCCATCGTGGAGGGTGAAAAACATAGATTGGGGGTTGAAGAAATCGATGAGGATGAACTGATGAAGAGCATCCCAAGAGACAATGAGCCTGAGGACCTGGCAGAGGGTCGTCGCTTAATTATGGCGGAGATGGAAAAGGAGAGGGCCCTGGCTAAGGGTAAAGGTAAAGCTGATGAGGGCTCGTGTTCGGCTGTGGAGCCCAAGACCTCCGGGGTTGAGGAATACCATCCCGATGATCCATTAATCCCTTTGGGTCGAACTCCCATGGTCATTGGGGCCTCTGCAACTACTCAAGAAGAAGCATCTGCTGAAGGTATTTCTCTCTCTTCTCCACAATTCGTCAAAGCAATTGCGAATTATCGTCGTCTGGCAGAACAACCAATTGAAATAGTAATGTGTGTTCCTCGTAATACAGGTGGCAAGCCCGTTGACAAGGGTGCTGAAAAAGAGAAAGAAGTGGAGAAGGAGGCTGTCTTGCCAGGTGCCGGTATTGATGTATCAAAGCAGGCCGAGGTCACAACAGCAGAAAGAAGCATCCCGGCACCTAGCGCTGATGTACCCAAAGATGCTGAGACCATCGAAGCTTTGAAAGACATGGATGGGCGCCATGTAGATGACGAAGAAGACATTTTCGGCGCCAAAAAGGCCGATGATGATGACGAGGAAACCTTGGCCAGCCGAAAAGCCAGGCAGGAGAAGGAGTTGGCTTCGAAGAAGGTGGGAGATGAGGCTTTGGACGTAGTCCCTCTTGCAGAATTCGATCCCAAAACTGGGATGATTGTGAAGATTCAGCCCAAATCCATCAGTCGACAGCTTCACTTTGCAAATCCCGATGACTTCCCGGCTTCCCTTTCTGATAGGAGGAAGAGAAAAGAGGTGGAAGAGGAATCTTCAGAGGAGTCGGATGTTCCTCTTATTGACAAAAGGAAGAGGAAGAAAGGGGATCCGTCTGATACCGACAAGGCGAAGCTGGAGAGTCAGAAGCAAGAGAAGAGGCCAAAGCGTAAATAGGACATTTGTTGTTTGTTGATATTTTGTCTTTAGGTCTTCCACTGGCCAGGAAGTGTAATTGTGAGACTGGTCCTCACTTTTGTTTCTAGGTTGTTTTTCACTTTGTTGATTCACAGTATATAAATAAAAGTTTATCTCTCCTTGCATCATTGTGTACCTGTATTCAGATAAACTTTCCATGTTTAGTCATTAGCTAACTAATAATAATTACAAATCAGTCAAACAACAGAAAGACGAATTTTCATGCTATGTTGCACTGCTGTATCAAAGTTCAGTATATGTATACGAGTGCATGTGCCCCCCCAATCAGTTGTTACTGTAGCATCTGACTGGAGTTTACTAAGGATTGATTAGTGCTGTCGGCAAGTTGCCCCCTATTTCTGAATATGGGGACATAGGAGATTTCATGGGATAACAGTAGTTCAGTCGGCCCTTGTTCCTTTAGCAGGGAATAAGTTCTTTCTCAGCGCTCAATCGGAGACGCTTTTATACTCTCTCTCTCTCTCTCTCTGGAGAGTTAGAGTTTGCGCTCGGCGATTCATTCGCTCCCCGATCCTTCAGCGGGGAAGGAGCTATTTCTCAGCGCTCAATCAGAGACGCTTTTATACTCTCTCTCTCTCTGGAGAGTTAGAGTTTGTGCTCAGCGACTCATTCGCTCCCCGATCCTTCAGCGGGGAAGGAGCTATTTCTCAGCGCTCAATCAGAGACGCTTTTATACTCTCTCTCTCTGGAGAGTTAGTGTTGGGACTCAGCCGTTCCATCGCTCCCCGATCCTTCAGCGGGGTAAGAGTCCTTTCTCAGCGCCAAGTCATGGACGCTTTTATATTCCCCTGGCGGTCGCCAAGGTTAGACTTTTGCTCAGGCGGCTCTGATCATGGTACACCGCCCTACCTTGTAGACGTCATCTTCGCGTCCTTTATACTCTCTCTCAGCTCTGGAGAGTTAGAGTCACGGATCAAGCGGTCTGCAATCATGCACGCTCATCAAACTCGTTCTAGGTTTACATTTTAACCCAAGCTCCGAGGATTAAAACCAGTCGGACAAGCAGTTGGAGCATTTGCCAAGGCTTTGAGTTCCTCCGAACAGTCTACGGGAGGAATGGTTGGCAACAGACTTCGGGTACCTGCATCATTCTATTGATTTTCACAAAAATAAATAGGCAGATAAGTAAAGATGCAATAAAGGTAAACGACACACAATATTTTATAGTGGTTCGGTCGAATCATGACCTACGTCCACTTTATAATCTCTTGCTTTAAGGAATCAGACTATTCTAGGCAAGTCATGCCCTGTACATAGTTTTTTAACAAAGCAAAAGAATAAATTTGAAACTTTCATGTTAAATATGGCCGTAAATGTTGGGCATTCCACACTCTGGGAATTTCCTTTCCATCTACGGCTGCTAGCTTGAAGGTTCCATTATCAAGCTTGCTCAGAATGGAGTACGGTCCTTCCCACTTCGCTCCCATATGAGTTGGGGGTGGGAAGACACGTTTCAGAACCAAGTCTCTGGGTTCCCATGTTCGGGCTCGAACCTTTTTATTGTAATATCGGGCGACCTGTTGTTTGCATCTCAAGGCACGCAGGTCTGCTTCATCCCTCTTTTCTTCGATCATATCCAGGGACTCAAGGAGTAATTCATTATTGGTCATTGGATCATAATAAGTCACCCGGTGAGAAGGTACCTTTATCTCAACCGGAATGGCTGCTTCCGTTCCAAAAGCAAGGGAGAACGGGGTATGTCCTGTTGCCGATATATATGTTGTCCTGTAGGCCCATAGTGCCAAGGGCAATTCATCAGCCCACATGGCTCTAACCCGCTTCATTCTTCTTTTCAGAATGGACTTAATTACTTTATTTGCCGCTTCGACTTGTCCGTTCGATTGTGGGTGCGCCACAGAGGTGTATCGATTCTCGATGTGGTATTTTTGGCAGAAGTTTCTGAATTCAGCACTATCGAACTGAGTTCCGTTGTCTGTTATTACAATCTTTGGAATCCTAAATCGACAGATGATGTTTCTCACGATAAAGTTGATCACTCGTTTGGTTGTGATTGTAGTTAGTGGTTCAGCCTCGACCCACTTAGTGAAATAATCTACGGCCACAATAGCGAACTTTGCTCTGCCCCTTGCTATGGGGAGACTTCCTATGATATCAATTCCCCACATAGCGAAAGGCCATGGACTCATCATTGTTTTTAACTGACTAGGAGGCGCTCTAGGTATCTTTGAAAATCTCTGGCACGCATCACACCGTCGTGCATATCTTACTGCATCCTTGTTTATGGTAGGCCAGAAATAACCATGCCGCAACACCTTTTTTGCCAAAGTTTGCCCTCCAGTGTGGTCGCCACATTCGCCTTCGTGGACTTCTTGCAGCACACGTTTGATGTCATCGTGGGCTACGCACCGAAGGAGGGGCATTGAAAACCCTTGTCTGTAAAAGGACTCCGCCTTGCAGAACGTATCGGGCGGCTTTACGAATCACTTTACGCCTCTCGCTTTTCTTGGTTGGAAGCGTTCCATCCATCAGGAAATTCTTTAGAGGGGTCATCCAGGACTCCCTTTCTGGTTCCGTCCCTAGTACTAGGTCGATTTCCATCTGATCTATGCTAGGGGACCGAAGTACTTCAACGGGGGCTAGCCCAGTCACTTCAGGATCGTCAGAACTAGCCATCTTTGCCAACTTGTCTGCCTGCTGATTCTCTGACCGCGGAATATGAAATATGCTGTAGTGATCAAAATCATTCTGCAGTTCTTTCACTTTCTTTAAGTATAAAATCAATCTTGCACTTTTAGCTTGGAATCTTCCAGTGACTTGATTCACAACTAACTTGGAGTCGCAGAAGATGTTCAGCTTTGTGACTTCTAGTTCCTTTGCAATCTTTAATCCGGCTATCAGAGCTTCATATTCGGAATCGTTGTTAGTGGCATGAAACTCCATTCGGATTGCATAGGTTATCAATCGTTTCTCGGGGGTTTCAAGCACTATTCCAGCGCCGGATCTTTCGTCGTTCCAAGCGCCATCAGTATACAATCTCCAGGCATTGGGATCGAAAAGTAACTTTGAAGGATCAACTTCCTCGTTTGCTATATCTTCCTCAGGGACAGTGAACTCTGCTATGAAGTCGGCTATCACTTGCCCCCGAATTGACCGTCTGGGCTGAAAGTTCAAATCAAATTGACTTAACTCAATATTCCATTTGAGCAACCTTCCAGATGCCTCCGGTCTCTGTAGAACTTGCTTGAGTGGATGATCGGTGTATATGGTGATAGGATGTGCCTGAAAATAATGCCGAAGTTTTCTAGAGGCGATCAGTAAACTATACGCCAACTTTTCTATCCGTGGATAATTACGCTCTGCTGCTGTCAATTTTTTGCTCACATAATACACAGGTCTTTGGACCTTATCCTCTTCCCTTACCAATGCTGAGCTGATCGCATGGGATGACACTGCCAAATACACGAATAAATCCTCGTGATCTATTGGCTTAGATAAAATCGGAGGTTTCTCCAAGTGCCTGAGCAAATTCTGAAACGCTTCTACGCAGTCAGGTGTCCATTTGAAGTGACGTTTCCCTCGCTTTATTAATTCGAAGAATGGGATGCACTTATCCGTAGCCCTGGAGATAAATCTGCTTAGCGCGGCCACTTTTCTGGCAAGGCTTTGCACATCCCTAATCTGCCTAGGTTCCTGAATGTTTCTAATTGCCGCGATCTGGTCTGGATTAATCTCAATACCACGGGAACTGACGATGAATCCCAAGAATTTTCCAGAGGCAACACCGAACGAACATTTGGTTGGGTTGAGTTTCATTCCGTACTTTCGAAGGATGCCGAACATCTCTGCCAAGTCAGTAGTGTGTTGGGAAGATTGCTTGGACTTAACCAACATATCGTCGACGTATACTTCCATTGTTCTTCCGATCTGGTTATAAAACATTCTGTTGACTAAGCGTTGATATGTAGCGCCCGCATTCTTCAAGCCAAAGGGCATCACCACATAACAATATAATCCCAGATCAGTGATAAAACTAGTGTGCTCTTGATCTGGAACATGCATCGGAATCTGGTTATATCCTGAATAAGCATCCATAAATGAGAGAAGCTCATGACCTGCCGTTGAGTCTACCAGCTGGTCAATCCGGGGCAACGGGAAGCTATCCTTTGGACAGGCTTTGTTCAAATCTGAGAAGTCGATACACGTTCGCCACTTCCCGTTGGCCTTCTTTACCAGGACTGGATTCGAAATCCAGTCTGGGTAGGTCGAGTCTCTGATAAATCCATTACTCTTTAGCTTTCCAACTTCTTCTTTCAAGGCAGCGGACCTCTCTGGGCCCAGCATTCGCCTTTTTTGCTTTATTGGAGGATGTTTAGGGTCAATGCTCAAGGAATGGCTCATGATTGATGGGGATATCCCACACATGTCCGCGTGGGTCCAAGCAAATACATCCAAATTGTTTTTTAAGAAATCCATCATTTCTTTAGCAAGATTCGGACTTAACTGGGATCCAATCTTAAGGACCTTCTCCGGGTCACTGTCATCGATCGGTACATCCACAGTTGTCTCGTTGGGAGTCGCCATTCTGCCCCCGGGTTCTTGATCCTCTCTGGGATCTATATCCTCGGGCATCTCTCTGGGTGACTCTCCAACGACTATCCTCTTTGGTTGCTATAAGGTCTCCGCCCCCGAAGGGGGAGAGGTGCCTTTAGTTTCAATATCCCCTCCATTACGAAGTAACTTTAGTTCGGCAACATAACACGCTCGCGCAGCAACTTGATCCCCTCTGACGATACCAATGCCAGCTTCTGTGGGGAATTTCAATAACAAGCACCAGGGGGCTATACAGGCTCCGAACTTTGCGAGGGTCGGTCGGCCCAAGAAGGCATTGTAGGGCGATTCAACATCCAAAACCACAAAGGGAAGGATTCTCACTTTCTAGCGTTCTCCTTCCCCAAGTGTAACTGGTAACTCTACATAACCCATTGGAGCGGTGGATGCTCCGTTGAATCCACGGATCCATCCTTGGCAGGGCTTCAAGTCTTTTATTTCGAGATTCATCTGGTCAAAGGCCTTTTTGAAAAGAATATTGACGGAACTCCCGTTGTCCACTAGAACCTTATGAACAGTGGCTGGCCCAATGGGTACTGTAATTACAAGTGGATCTTAAGTTGGAGCATGGACTCCGATGCTTTCTCGTTCTCGGAAAACAACATCATCGGTCATCATCTTCTACTGCTTCACCGGGGTACTGTCCTCGGGGTTGCTACATTCCCCTACCTCGAGGTGTTGTTTGGCCGCATTGACGTATTGATCTAATGCTTTAGAACTGTGCCCGGCGAGATAAAGTCCTTCGATCACGGTATTAATAACAATATTCTTTCCTTTTTGTTGGGCAGTCGGCCTAGCAGCAAGTTGATTCTGGTTCTGATTCGGGGCCTGCACTGCTTACCCCTGTCCCTGGGCGTTACTTTGTATTCATCTAACTTTCCTTCTCGAAGCAGCCTTTCGACTACATCCCTTAGGTGACGACATTCATTCGTCGAATGGCCGTGAATCTGATGAAAGAGACAAAACTTCCCTGTTTCACGCTCTTTCTCTGTCGACTCTCTGGGAGGTGGCCTCTTATTCTGGAGGACTTCGTACGCATCCATGAAGATATTTTCCAGAGTATCACTTATTGGTGTATAACTTTCAAAGGCCCTGGGACGAGTCCTTCTCTGGGAGTCGTTCCCTCGGTTCCTCTTCTGGTTGTTGCCGTTACCATTATTATTGTTGTTACCTGGCTGACGACCACCCTGATTCTGATTTCCGACGTTAACTTCAACTTTCCCCGAGCTGTCTCCCTTCTGTTTGATGGCGACATTGCTCTGAATTTCCTCCTTATCAGTTGTTTTAGCCTTTCGGTTAGCATATACCTCTTCCCGGCGTAAATGTACGTTGGCTTTCTCGTAGAATAACTCTCTAGTGTGGGGCGGTTTGCCTGCCAGGTACCTCCCGAATTTAGTGTCCTTATCTACTTCGTCAATCAGTGCTGCGGCAACGGTCGGTTCATGGGGATCTTTAACCTCAGTAGTGGCCAAATTGAAACGATCCAGGTACACCTTTAAACTCTCTCCTGGTCGCTGCTTGACAAGGAACAAATCGATCACACTTTTTGTCTTCTGTGTGTAGATACGGAATTGTTCTACGAACTTCTCACTCAACTCCCTGAAGCTAGAAATCGATCTTGCCGGCAAGCGAGTAAACCATAATAAAGCCACGTCCTCCAGGAATATGGGAAACGCTTTGCACTTAACGGCGTCAGAGGCTGCGGCAGCGGTCATTGACCAAAAATATCTCATCAGATGCTGGACAGGATCAGACCTACCCGCATATCGATTCATTTGTGGCATATTGAAACGCCTTGGAAAAGTCGCATCCAAAATATCATTAGTGAAAGGGGTGTGACTGCGGTCGATCCCCCAATCTTCATTCCGCTGTCCATGGCTATCTGCCAGAATCTGGTGGACCATGGCTGCAACATTTGCACTGGTCAAAGGAGGTTCAGGGTCAGTTCCTCTGGCTCGGCGGGGTTCTCTGATTTCTCTTCCGGGAGTAGTCACGAAATCCGGGGCTCGGATAGGGCTCCGTTGCCCCCTATTATCATGAGTATGTGTGCGGCGACGGGGCTGAGGTGGTCTGTTATGCACAGGACTGTTCACATCTCGAGTCCTGAGAGCTGTGGCTTGATCGTTCACATTACGATTTAAGGGCCCCGCCCCTAGCGCTTATTCTTCCTGTGATGGCAGCGTTCCGAACCGAAGTTGCTCTATGTTCTCGGCTCTCTCATACGGTCGTCGCGGAGGTCTTGGCGATTCCTCAGATGAAGAAGAATATCCCGGAGTGGGTGAATGAACCGACGGCGTTCTTTGCCTTGCGAGTTCGTCAATCCTTCTATCCATAGCCGTCAAATTTTGCCGTAGGATGGAACTTTCCTGCCTTTGGGAAGCCAACTCATCAAACAATCTATCCCACATTTCGGCGAAGCGAGAGAGATCCCCCTCAGTGACAGGAGCAGCAGGATCATATTGGTCATCATCACTCTCTCTTATGCGCAAAGAGCTCGAGCCGGGTCGAGCAGAGGGGCCAGGACGATAGGAGCGGGTCATAGGTTCCTTTCCAGGTCGAGTTGTAGTCTGATCATCAATTTGGATGGCTGCGGTTCGTGGATGGCGACTCGCTGCGCCCCCCTGAGGTCGACTCGTGGTCGTGGTACGCGGAGGCTGCGAGGCGTTACCTCGGGATCGAGTAACAACCCCTTCGGCGGCCTGGATCGTCTCGTTCTCATCGACACGGAGCGTGGTGTCTTCATTGGATCGGTTCGCCCCCTGCGCTCCGCGATCCAGAATTTCTTCATTGCCCAGCTCGTGCACACTCTCTTCAATCGTTTCGTTGGTCTGTGAAACTCGCACTTCTTTAGATCTTTTTCCAGCCATGATATCTGAATCGCTGGAATCTTCAAAGAACTGAATAGTGAAACTTTAGGACTAAGTTCTCAGTGAAAGCACCAAAATGTTAGATCAAAATTTGGACCTAGCACCCAAATTGTTCTAAATGTTATAGAGTTTCAAATGAAGAATGAGGAAAAAGAAAATAACACACAGAATTTATAGTGGTTCGGTGTTAACGAGCCTACGTCCACTTTATATATTATTGATTATGCTTTGAAAGCTAATACAACAAGGAATTCTCTCTATACTCTCGTACTTTGAAAATAATGGCGGATTCAGTACCTAATATTGCCAAAAAGATCCCAAAAAATGCCAAGCTCTGGGCTATTTATAGCTGATTTTGTCAGGCGGGTCGTGATAACACGTGGCACAGATCCCGAGAACATCGGATCGCATCGCCTCCGTTGAAGAAATAGTCAAATTAGCCGTTGTAGACAGGTGTCGCGATCTGCTTGAAACTCGGATCGTGCAGATGGGGAGAATCGGTCCAAGTAACGGTTAGGGACACGTGTCGCCAGATCCGTGCGATTCGGATCGTTGAAGACTAGCTCGCGCTTGAACGGGTCAGAGGGTTTGCCATGCACCAGGGGATCGGATCGGTTCGCTCTGGGAAACAATATAAGTTTGGATCGGATCGCCTGGATGCGTCGTTCGCTGATGAGATGGGGGCGATCCGTCGAGACGCGATCCTCCGTGGGCGAGTCGATAGAGTGCGATCCGACGGTGGGCGAGACGATGGTGCACGATCCGGTATTGGGCGAGACGATGGTGCGATCCATTCTTTCATACCCTGAGAGAACGTAGTTTCATGCTTTCTTCTTATGAATGATCCTGGGTGGCTTGGTCAAAAAGCTAGCCAACAGATGCGATATCCTTATATAGCACTGAGATTTCTTCGACATATTATATGGACATTTCGAGCCTTCAGATTCTACATGTTAACATTGTTGTTATTACTTATATGTCGTTTATTGTCCATATCTCTATTTCTATCTTAGTTTATTATGATTAGTACAGCTAGGTTGATATGTTTATTCTTTATTTTCTTATAAATAATACTCGGGTCAGACTGAGGTATTACAGGTGCTTCTTTAAGACTTCTAGCAAGGACTCCCTCTTGACTTTTGGTTGCTGCATTTTCATTGTAGTAATATTGGGTTATATGTATATGAGGCTTTTATGTATATATATTCTTTTGGCTAGAACTTGTACTTATTATTTTGTTGTATTGTGGATCGACCATGACCACTACCTTTATATTTACACTTATGTGTTATATTCATATCTATTTCCGCCTTAGTGATGTGAATATATGTGTCTGACTCTAATTATATTGGTATGTATTTTATATTGATTTTTAATTATATACAGCCACTGTGTAGTAGATTTGAACTCGAATTAGATATTTCTGATTTCCTTGTGAGATTTAAAAAGTAAGACCAGATTATCCAACATGTTTAACATTGTTCAAAGCTATAATTCATTTGGTCACTCCTTAACGGCCTTATTCTTTGGGTTAGTTGACATCATTGCTTGTAATGTCCTTGGCTAACACGAGTACAGAGGGTGGGCATTACATTTTAACATCAATGACTTGGGTGTACCGCTAGTCAGAGAGCAGAGAGTAGTAGTTGTGCCCTCAGTCGGAGGGAAAACAATAGTAGCTCGAACCCAGGTTCAGAAAAAGCACGTCACCAGGAAGAGGGATTCCCCCAGGCCCAGCTGAGAACCCGAAGGAGAGGCGAAAGAAAGGTCGCCTGAGAATATTGTTGATGCAAGAAATAAAACTCCCTCTTTAGAGAAATCAGCAGCAGAGAAATCTCTTGTCGTTGAGGGAGAAGGTGCAGAGGAGCCCAGGTCAGAACACACTCCGTCACCGCGTAATCAGTCGGGTCATCTTCTAATCTAGGAGGCTGGATCTTCTTTAGAGAACTCATTTAAGGGCTTGGAAGACTTGGGCCTCCCATCCGAGCAATATTTCTTTCCATACTTAGTTTTACACTCCTTTCCAACGTCTGAGAAAGAAAATGTTACGGCCACGGTCAAAGAGGCTACGGCTACCAGCAAGGCGCTAATTACTGCTGGTCTGTTGGAGGGATACACTCGGATACACACAACGCCCGTACTGCACGTCACAACATTTGTCCATCGCATAACTTCCTAGTTCTAATACAAGTTTACTTCGTTTTGCAGGAATCATGTGCTCCCAATCATACGATCCCTGGAAGCTCAGCAATAGCTTCTATAAAAGTAAGGATTCCCCCCAAATCTTATTCGTATTTAAAGCGGGATTATAGAGATGATTGCAACAGAGAGGAGTGAAAGCGGGAAAAAATACGTCAGCAGTACAAGTATTGTCCTAATTCTCGTTCCCATTCTCTGCTCCTCCATGATGCCGATAAGCACAAAAGCTATCATGATCCCCATGAGGGCGATAAACCGCTTGCCAACACCCTGATCCCTCCAAAAGGCTCATTACCATAAGATAAGCCTCCCATGTGACGACCGCCCTGTACCAGCCGACAACCAACAAGCTGCACTGTGGTGGTGCTCGGCTAACACAGGACGGTCATCAAGGTTGAAATAATAAAATCCAAGTAACCTATCATATATCTCACAACGCATGGAATAAAATATAATATAAACATAAAAAATGATATAAAATAAGAGAGACAGTGTAACTAAATGAATCACAACCTCCGAACAGTAGATCCACATTATAGCATAAGTACAGGTACATCTTCGAAATACTATCTCTAATACAAAATACACTACTAATGCTCAAAGTAGTTCTCAAAAAAGATAACAGGGGTAAAAGTATCTATAATACGTGGGAGCTTCTTGCTCGCCTCCGATCAACTACTCGAGCACACCAACCTGTGTGATGACTTCCCATAACCCATGCACTAAGCAACATGAATAATGCACAAAAGGGTGTGTCAGGCTGCTATGGACGATCAACAGAGTAGGTAAACAACATCGGAACCTGTCGTAAACTCATAGCGCAAGGATAAAATATAATAGGACATATACAACAAGTAATAGTAATGAAGCATTATATAGCAAACTTTTGAAACTTTCTCAACATCCTGAAAGGTTATCCAATTGGTACCAAAGTTTGTACATAAGGCCTCACTACAACCCTCATAGAGCGCTCAAACAGCGGAAACAGAAATACTAGAGAGTAATAAAACTGGTATGCCAGCCTCCTGCTTGCCTCCGCACAACAGCACCGTCCTCACTAATCACCTGTAACCTGCTACTTAGTCTGCCCATCCACAATCGGATGAACAGCCCAAGGTAATGAGGGGAGACATAAAACCTTGAGTCAGACAATAGTCTTAGTGAGCGATAAAACAGCTAACAAACTTCAACAATAAAGTATATGAGAATACGTAGATTAACAAACCAATCTACCAAACACCAAAGAAGAACCCAACTCCCATCTTCCCCACATCGGACATTGATAGCCTTTACGATAAACGATTCAACCATTCATCCATGGAAATCAGAACACCCATTCAATCATGGTAAAGCATTCATAACATCCAGATTATATGTATCTCATGTAAACCATCTGAATCGAATTCAACATCCCTCAAGCACAAGCCCCAAAGGCCTAAACCAATATCAGACAAGCACCCCAGGAACATCTCCTTCGACGTTGGACAACCTACATGAGATGGTAGAAACAGAACAACCAATCATCCATGACTGACTCTGGTTATCACCACCAATCCTGCTTTGAAACCATCGTTAATCGTATGACGACCAACCTTGCCATATGTCAAGGGATAATGGTAACCCCTGTTCCAGCATAAACTCCATATGTCCAACCTTGACAATGTCCAATCTTGACAACTAGGCCTTTCCCCAAGACCCAGGGTGCTCGACCTACAACCGGTCTTTTAGACGTCTCTATCGTACCCCTGCTTTGAGCCTGCTAGAACTTACGACAACGATAATCTCTCATCCTTCTCATCTCTAGTCGTCCAACTTGATGACTTTTCATAGCCCAGGCAACCTTCTCAAGCAACCATTATCCACCAACTCACGACCTTTGAGTTGTCACCTCATTCGTTGTTCTACACAGACCAACGAACACCTTTCAACACTTCAAACCTTCCAACTTGAATTGACTTCTAAGTCACACCATCACTGAGCCAAGTTACATCACCGACATGTGTGATCGAGCCCCAACGTGTGCGACCGACCCAGACTTCTTGGCTCAACCGACCAGTTTTATCTGCGACCCCACATGTATACTTCAAAACGTGTGCGACTGAACAGCTCATCCATGCGCGACTAGTAGATGACCGACCGACTAGATTAACTCACCCATAGGCTCGCTCAGACCAAACAACCATCTAGGAATGCACGACCGACCCAACACCGGGAGCGACCGATCACCTGCTTCCTAAAGCCAAAAACTCCAAGACTTTTTCCACTTGTGTAACCGACCCGGATTGCTTCTGCTATGTATGGTTGATCCCTGTTTCTGTCTTGTCCTCCAAGAAACTACTCCAGGTGCGAACGACCCCCTGCGTGCGACCCAAACCTGCACTTCACCAATTCCACTCCGATTCCCACCATAACTTCGCCAAACGTTAGATTTGACGAAATCAACTTATCTAATCCGTCAAATGTGATCAACAACACGGTATGAACCAGCTAGCAACATGAAAACAATAGTTTTCCCCAAATCATGCGGATCACTCCAAAATCATAATGAATGGTCATGAGAACAAAACTATAGGTCTAACTTGCATAAGCGAATGGAATAACATGGAATCAATGATTTAAACTTACTAAATGAGACCATAAGGTGATTCATATGAAAAATGGACTAACCATGGAATAAATCTATGGAAAAACACTTGCATATGATGAAAAACATGAACAAACACTCATACACTTTATTGAATCCATGTGAGAGATGCATATCACTCACCGATTCTCCCAAACAAGCAAAAATCAATGAAAAAGGAATCCGGACAGCAAGCATCTCGCACCAATCCCCTTGATCCGATGAATTCTTACTTTAATTGATGTAGATCTAGCCTCCAATGATGTGGATCTATGATTTCTCTCCTTCGATTATGATTATTAATGGTGGAAAGGTGTTAGAGGAAGGAGGAGCACAAGGTACCAAATGAGAGAATGGAAAACTAAAACCATTTCCCATATCCCTTACCCCCTATTTATAGTTTCCACCAGCACCCTAATGGGTCTCTCCCAAATCAGCCCATTGTGGCTCTCCAAACCTGAGCAGGCAACTGAAAAACCTTAATACAGCGATTTCTCCCAAGCCGCTGAACCAAAATTTTAATGTAACCACTCTACAGAAAGACAATCATCAATTCCTTTCCAATGACACAGGTCTCACCCTCTGATTTGACCTTAGTCAAAAGTTATGCCCTGTACAAGACTGATAGAGGCAAAATGGTCATAAACAAAATTGGTAAAAATTATGGACATGTCTCAAATCCCCATAAGCAACATATTAAAAGATGAGAATGAACCAACCCTCAGGGAATAAAATAAAAATATTTTACGATCCTCCGATACGTAAAATGCGGGCTGTTACATTCCCCTGCCCCCCCCCCTCCCCCCAAGGAATTTCGCCCCCGAAATTCCAAATAAACACAAGCAATCACAACAATTCCGCATGCCTATCATCCATGAGAAGCCAATTCTATCATCCAAACTAGCAACCATCAAGCCATGCATCCATAGCCTTATCCTAGCATGCGGAATCCTGTCAAACAACAACAAGATGCAACGATGATAAGACATCAAAGGTTCATACCGACGAAGAGTTCTGGATGAGTCGCCCTCATGCTCTCTTCCGTCTCCCATGTACAATCGTTACCATATTCACTCCATTGTACCTTGATTAGCTTAACCGTCTTACTCCTAAGCTGCTTCGTGTCATTCCCCATAACACGAAGTGGCTTACGAGGTCTCGTAACTGCGGTCTCCACTTCAAGGTCTTTGTACTGCTCAGGAGGTACCACCACATTCGAATCATGCAAAACTTCCGTAGAAACGACACATGGAATACATTATGCACACTTGACATCTTCTCGGGTAACTCCAATCTATATGTGAGCTTTCCGATTCGCTCGATTATCGGAAATGGTCCAACAAACCTAGGATCCAACTTTCCTTTGCTTTCGAATTGAACCACATGCTTCAACGGTGAAATCTTCACGAAAACCATGTCGCCTACGTTGAATTCCAAGTCCTTATGACGCATATCGGCGTAACTCTTCTGACGATCTTGGGCTACCTTCATTCATTGCCGAACTATTTCAATACAATCTGAGGTCTCCCTAATCATCTCTGGCCCAAGTACCAACTTATCTCCAATTTCTAACCAACAAGTTGGAGAATTGCACGGTCTCCCATATAACGCCTCGTATGGTGCCATCCCAATGCTAGACTGGCAGCTATTATTATATGCAAACTCAACTAGATGCAGATGATCCTCCCATGATCCTCCGAAGTCTAACACACAAGCCCTCAGGAGATCTTCCAAAACTCGGTTAACCCTCTCGGTTTGACAATTTGTTTGGGGATGATAAGCCATGCTCAAACACAACTCGGTTCCCAAAACTTCTTGCAAACTTATCCAAAATCCACTTGTAAATAATGGATCTCGGTCACTCACTATACTCTTTGGCACACCATGGTATCGAACTATCCATTTCACACAAAGTTCAGCCAACTTCGATGTCGTCCTAGTCGACTTGACAGGAATGAACCGTTCACTTTTGGTTAAGCGATCCACGATGACCCAAATTCCTTTGTTTCCTGCCCCAGTTCTAGGAAGTCCATCGATAAAATCCATTAATATCTTCTCCCACTTCCACGTTGGAACTTCCAATGGCTGAAGAAAACCACTCGGCTTCTTCTGTTCAGCTTTCACCAGCTGATAGTTCATGCATTTGGAAATGAACTTTCCAATATCTCTCTTCATCCCCTCCCTGTAGTAGACTCGCTTCATGTCCTGATACATCTTATTACCACCGGGATGAATTGTCAACTTCGAGTGATGACATTCTCTCAGAACCTCATCTCTCAATCCATCAACCTCTTCAGCGACCCTCTCCTTCTCTGCCTCAGCGTCGGCCTTCTTCTTTGCCACTACAGCAACAGCTTTCTCCTCGGCATCTTGCCTAGCCTTTGCCTATGCCTCTTGCATGACAGCCTCATCCTATTTCCTCTTTTTATCCTACTCCTCATATTTTGCTACCATTTGGGCTTTTTAAGATTCCACCATGTCGTGCATTGTGTGAACACTCGCATCAGTTGTGCCCATCACCTGAGCACTTTGGCCATCCACAATCTCTCCTTCCTCAAGAAGATTCTTATAAACAATGGATGCCAAGTCCACATTCAAAAACGTATCCACGTGTTCTCTTACCTCTCCAAATTGTATTCCCTGTAACCCCAATCCAAACTCAGATGTTTGAGAGACCATAGGGGCAAAGCCTAGTGTCACTTCAGCTCCAAGGAGGGTTGCACAGCAAAAATCACAACTATTTAGTTTCTGAGGATTTAGTGCTCTCATCCTCCTCAGGTATTCATGACAATAAAAATTTACCTTCAGCAAAGTGTGGTGTGGGTATGATAGAAAGGGTGCTCGCTGTCACAGTAAAAGTGTATGACGACAATCCCAACTCGAGATGTGCAGGGTCGTACTCAACTGAGGCATGAGCCGGGACTAGGGACCGCTGGTGGAACTGGCGATCGGTAAGAACTTCCCTCTGCAAATTCCTGAGTGATAATCACTAGGGGTGTATACGGTGCGGCAACCGTTGCTACTAACGTCAACCGGCACCATACCGTTCTTTGACGGTTAGCTTATTTTGTAACCGCAACCGTCAACCGTTGGTGACGGTTAACCGTTAAATAATACGGTTACCATTTCATCAATGCGGTACGGTTAACCATGTAACCACTAATGAAAACACACATTATCGCATATTATAACTAAACTGTAAAGTTACAGACAGCGGGCACATAAAGCATATTATACATACAACTGACCAATTCCCGAGTTCATAAAGCATAAAGCATATTATACAGACAGTTCATTCATATTACATTACATTATATATGCTACATTACATTATATAAGCTGATAATTCAACATTCATACTATATAAATTATAGAGTTTATGCTTCAACTTTTACAAATAATAATCTTACTCACATTTCATTATATATCGCAGTAGTTACGCTTCTTCCTGTGCCGAGTTGTGGTGCAGCATCCATCTTCTCTCGAGCTTCAACTGACCAATTCGCGAGTCCGTAGACTTCACTCTCCACACAACTTGAGCAGATTATAGTGTAACGGAGCCCGACTCTATACAGCGTTCTAGAGCAGCAATTTGCAGTTAACATGAGCTGACTTTATAAGTCTAAATCCATGCTGCAACAAAAGTCCAAAAACCTGCCAAGAGACAATGAAGAATCAATAGTGAAAATTATGTGCATTACTTGTGAATGTTTTGTTTCATTTGTAACGTGCATGTTTTGTTTCATTTAAATTGCAGGAGAGCACTAAACAGAAATCGGTAAATGGTTATACAAACTATAAAAGAGACAATGATTATCATCAGAGAATCCTCATAACGGTGGACACAAATGACTATGGAAATTATGATCCCGCTCCTTCTCTGCCAAAACTGCCTTATAAGACTATACCTCACTGAAGTATATAATTCCCAGCTACAATGAAAAGAACTACACATACTTTCCAATTCTTTTGTTAAAAGCGTTTTCATTTTTTGCAGCTTGTATACTTAATTATAGGTGTAAGCAGGGTGTATGTATAGGAAATAATAAATGTGATTGTAAATTTGGTCATGGGCAATACTTTGGTTGCAGTATTTGCAATGTTGATCCATTCTTGTTTAGTATGATATATGCAGGATAATCAATAAAATAAGAATCAAATAAGTTTTACAAATAGATGATCAATCATTGGGAGTCCAGATATGTGAATGCTTTATTTTTTAAACCTTTTTTCGATCAAACATTTAGTCTGTGCAAGCAAGATATGGAGCTCTACAAATAAAAGTCATATGCTATTTTATTTTTAGGTCAATTTATGTGTCACAGTATGATGGTTAACATGTATAATTTTTACTGCCATGGACATACTTAACATGTGCAGACACAAGTTAACATGAGCAAACACAAGAAGGACCACAAGGTTGATAAAACATGACACAAGTTAACAGGACTTGCATTACCATGAATGATGCACATTAACTTGAATAATACTTAGCAACAAAAGAAGCACAGTACCTTTAATAATGCACTAACTTGCATTTGGATCGGCACCTGTAAGAGCTGCCGCTTTCAAAGTACCTAGTCCAATATCAAATAAACAATAGTGAGAGACGCCAATAGTGAAATTGAAATTCAAGATCTTGCTGAAAATGTTATGAAATTTCTGCAGACTAAATATTTATGTACTTTAATTTCTGCATACCAAATAAAATCAAGTGGTCCCAACTCAAGAAACTAATATTATGTACTAAATTTCTGTCACAAAAGAAAACTAAACCATACTAAATATTATGTACTTTAAATTAACTTTATCAAAACAATCATGTGAGAATATGTTTGTCTTTTTTTCCTATTTTAAACAATCAACTATGATAACATAAGCAGCATAATTTTAATATAACTTGAGCAGCAGATAATTACTTATAATGAATTGATATTTCTTACTTAATTCAAGAGCTTCAAGCTCCTTGTACAACTGAATATCATCTTCCACTGGCTCCATGTAAAAATGAAAATCTTCTGCTTTAACCCAATCACTTGCACATACTAGAGCTTCCACTGTTTTTGGAGTAAGCAAAGCTCTAAATGGATCCACTATTCTTCTACCTAAGCTAAATGCACTTTCACTTGCTACGGTGGAGCTTGGAATTGATAGTACATCTTTAGCTACTTTGGAAAGAATCGGATACCATGATTGGTTAACATTCCACCAATTCAATATATCAAAAGATTCGCCATCCAATTTTTCATAAGGATCGGAAAAGTATTTATCAACTTCATTAGCAATATCTGCCACCTCCATAGCCTCCCTCCTTCGTTTGACCTGCAACTCAAATGGAGAGAGCCCAAATAAAATGTTCTCTGAAATTGTAGGGCTTTGAAAAGTCTAGGTGGTCGAGGGAGAAGAAACATTATTATCCATCCCCTTATATTCATTAAACAAAGCGAGCAAATTTCTTTTTGTTTCGCTTACAATATGAGAGATACTGATCTCATCATAACCAATGCATTCAAAACATGTTTCAATGATATCAAGCTTCCACCTAGGATTTAAAACATGAGCAATGTATATCATTTTATTGACATATTCAAAATCTCCCCAATATTTATTAAACTTCTCCCTCATAGAAACTGCCACATCTTGTAGAATTGGATTAGAATAGTCCCTAATTTGCAAGTCAATCTCCCATAATAATTCAGCCACAACTTTTAAAATAAGATATGATGTACTAGTTTTTGATGCACTAAGCATCAACGTGGCCTCATAAAACTTTTCTAAAAAGTGCATAAAGGCTTTAGCTTTCACCCAATCATCAACACATGGTGGTCCAACCCTCTTTTGTTGCCTATGTTCATTTTCATTAAAATAATTAATGAAAGGGAGATCGTCTTCCTCCATCATAGCAAACACTTTTTGATATTTTTCCGCACCATGTAACATTTTATACGTGGAATTCCACCTAGTAGATACATCCATGGGTATATTGGACATTTGATCCATTTTCAACAAACGTGCGTATATTCTAAACTTTTCTAACCGTGATGGAGAAGAGTGAATGTACTTAACACAATTTCGAATTGCTTCAATTGAACTAAAGAGATCTTTTAGGCCATCTTTAACAATTAAATTGATAATATGACAAGCACATCTCATATGAATATATTTCCCATTGATAATAACCCCATTCATGTCATCTAGTCTTTTCCTTACATGTTCAACAGCTGGCTCATTAGAACTAGCATTATCCACCGTAATACACAACACATTTTCTATTCCCCAACCTCTCAAGCAAGTCTCTATGCTTTTACCTAGCTCTAAACCAACATGACTAGTGATTTTTGTGAAATTAATTACTCTTTTGTGTAGCTTCCAATCACTATCCATAAAATGAGCCGTGATAACCATGTAGTTAACATTTTGTACGGATGTCCAAGTATCCGTTGTAATAGTAACTCTTTGTTTCCCGATTACACTCATAATTTTAGCTTTTTCCATATAATACATTTCCCACACAAGTGTAGCAATTTTTTGTCTATTTCGTATTTTTAGTTTAGGGCATAATTCAAGCAACATCTGTCTAAAACCAACTCCTTCTACCATTCTAAAAGACATTTCATCTTGAATAATAAACCGAACTAATTTTTCTTCACATCTTTTCTGGCTAAAAGAATAAGGGATTAGAGGACCACCTAAACTTGTTTGAGTTATAATAGGCTGACCTTTAAGAATGCCTTGATAAACTGGACATTTTTTGCATTTACGTTTAAGATGCTCGGCAATGGTGGTAGTCCCATAATGCATACTATCAGCGGGTAACATTATTTTACAAGTGTTACAAATGCCAATTCTTTTCCCATTGACATCCTTAGAATCAGTGGCATGTTCCCAAACCCAAGACTTACGCTTTCTGCAAGATTTCTGTTTAGGGATTACCTGCGGAGATGAATTATGTTCTTGAGGATTCTCAGCAATGGCTGTAGTCCCATGTTGCGTACTATCAGCTGGCAGTGCTTCCATACTAGAAATAGGTGAATGCAATTCTTGAAAAATATCCATTCCTATAGAAAAAAAATAAGGAGAAAAATTAATACCCATATTTACATAAACATTCAGACTGTAATGTATACACACATGTGGTCATGTCAATTAATAAGTAAGCATACATGGACAGCAAAAGCAATTATTCATAGAAATCTGTTGTTAAGAATAGACATAAAATGAAAAGTTTTAGTGCTTAAAGTTTACTAGCATAAGCATATAGTGTTAAAGGGATTTAATTGTTTGAACTTTAAATTATCATGGAATAACAAACGATGGAAAAAGGTGATAACTTGAGTAAGTCAAATATTTTAACCAAAAGAAAACTACCATTATTATTGCGTGTTACACTCATTAAGAGCAAATCACAACTGTTCATTTACTGTTAAATACCACCATGTCATTGATTCACCGTATATTCCACTTATCCAAAACAAATCATTCCCATTTACATTTACTAAGAAGCATCACGACTAGAAAATTTCATTGATTAACTTGTGATGCATTACTAATTAGTTGTCAAATTTTATTTATAAACTTTATCTTTCTACTTAAAAATATGAATTTTTTTTGGATATAAGTATATGAGGTTATAAGGTCCGAGTGGTAACTTATCAGGATGACAAGACGAAATTAAAAGGATTATTTAGGTCAAGCCCAAAGAAAGATAAATATGCATAGAGATCAGATTATGAGGTCATATTAGTAATAATAAAGCAACAGCTGACGAATTCAGTTAGGTCTTTGTTCATAAATGCATAACCAAGTCAGTAAAGCATGGTGAGGCTGAAGTTAAGCTGTTTAATCATTTTACAATCGAAGGTTGCAGCAAGAAATGCCTAATAATACATAATTTGTCAAATAAACAAAATTTACTTCCATTCTTGATTTGAATAACTACTATATAGAAAGCTGTGATATAAAGAAGTATAATCAAGTATTATGCAAGAAATTCTGTGATATAAAGATTTTTTTTTACTTTTTTCCTTACTTTTAGATGTTTTGTTAGGTGGGCTAATTCATGGACTAGAAATATTTTAAGATTTAAGTTTAATACATGTGTTATTATGTAGCAGCAGTACATATTATCAAAATCTGAGTATAGTCTGTAGACTCTGTACTCTTTATGTAATTTTCATGTGATATGGAAGTTTGATACATGATTTATCTTATACATACTTATCCTCATTTTGCTTTCCAACTTACACCAAACATGAACAGAACATGAACAAAATATACACCAAACATGAACAAAATCGACCACTGGGTTTTGAATTAAAAATTAACAAATTAGAAATCGATTGCTAGGTTTGAACAGAATACACCAAACATGAACAGAATACACCAAACATGAACAGAATATAGTTATATACACCAAACATGAACCAAATTAGAAATCGAATGCTAGGTTTTGAAGAGAAATCAACAAATCGACAGAAAAACATAATTACATGCCATTACGGCATTACCTTCTGATTGTGATAGTTGGATCGGAGAATCGTTGGATGGAATCGACGGATTGTTAAACATAATCGGCAAGAGGATTTACAGAATATTCGGGGTGAGAATAGGATTAATGAATATCTGCTCACAAATTCTATTTTATGGGCAATATTGAGTGGACGGGATTCAGCCCTACTTTACATCGATGGTCCCAAATTCTCCAAAGGGAAACCCTAATATTCAATCAACGGTTGAAAACAGCGGTATGGTTAGCCACGGTTTTGGAAATTAAAACCGCATCTATCTTTTGCTTAATACGGTTCTCCTACCGTACCGTATTTCACAAAACGGAGACCGTTTCCAAGCTTTTTTAGCGGTTACGAATTGTTTTTTTGGTGCGGTTCTGCGGTTAAAAAGGGAACCGAAACAGCCCTAATAATCACACTCTTAGTGGGCACAAACTTTCCCATTTATGCAGCACGCTTTGCCAATCTCTTCCTCTCGGCATCATCCTGCAACAATGTCCTCCGTTCCTCCAAAATCTTGCGCTCAACCTTGGTCAAAATCTCCCCCATAAGCTGATTCTTGTCCACTGTCGCCACCTGTCGCAACGGAGCCTCAAACGACACCAATCTCTCCCATGTACAAGCCATCTCTCGAGGGTAGTTCCTAAACCATGAGATTCCACGAAACCTCAACACCTTGACATACATGCCTCAGATAGGCTCCTCCAGTGATTCCTCCACCCTAGCCTCGGTGTCCTCAATCTCTTCCCTAAGCCTATCCACCTATCTTTGGTTCTCGGCCTTTAGCCCTTCCAGCGAGCTCAGAAGATCTTTATTATTGACCTCGACTTTCTCTTTCTCCTCCTTAGACACCTCTAGCTGCCTCCTCAACTCATCATTCTCCCTATGCAACCTCTGGACCCCCTCATTCTCCAATATTAAAGCCTTGTTGTCCTTCTGGAGCTAGTGTACTCTCTCATTTTCTATACACAAATGAATGTTCACCTTCTCCACCTCCGCTTTTTCCTTCTTTAGCAGCGCATTCTCCGTCGAAACCGAAGCCATAATGTCTTTAAAAGATGAAGCAGCATGCTCTGACTCCTTCACCAGCATGTCATATTTCTCCTTCATCTCACATGTTTCAGCAATAGAGAGTTAGCGTTTGATTATGCTACTCGAATATACAGAAATAGATGCAGCGTAAAAGATGTGTCTTACACAAAGAATTTCCCCGATTCCGGATAGTCGACTGCTCATCCTCAACCTCCTGCCCCAAATTGACAATCTCCACATTCTTTTTGAAAACAAGCTCCGGGAGATGCCCTGAATACTTGTAATACTCATTACATTGATAATACGAAGAGTACAACTGTTGCCACACCATCTCTCCATCCTCCTGATAAATCGAATTAAGATCCGGAAGCCACATAAGTTCGTCAAAATATTGCTTGGGAAATTCCTCTTTCAACAGGGCTTTCCTCTCTTCTACACTAAGTTCTGGAGCTTTGGGTGGAACGGGCATTAGCCCCTTCTTCCTCGAGACTACTGTCTTCTTACAATCAGCAAATGTCAACCCTTTCTCCTTGGATGAAGAAACATGCGGAGCAGGCGGAATGTAATGGGCAGTCCTCCAAGAAGGGCGCCCAGCGCTAGTGGAAACATGCCCTGTGTCCGTCCCCGATGACCGAGTGTACGGAGGAGGAGACTAATAACGATGAGGTCTCTCCCTACTATGGTCACAAGGGGGGCGGGGGCTCATCAAACAAGCTAGTACATTTCCTAAATTCCGAGATGAATCCACCCCTCGAGGGTCGGCGACTCCCATTTCCATAAGCTCAGCCTCTCCCTCCTCGAGTCATGTCACCTGCTTAAGAAACAGATTCAAAGTCAGCATCAATCACCTTGTGCGCACAAACAAGTGTTGTGTCATGTAGTGCTTATGAGTATGTATCCTAAATGTTCTGTCAACAGACCATATAGTGGTCCTCTTGTAGGAGTGATGTCTCCCACGGTTAAAGCTAGTTCCTCCATACTTGTGGCGCTAGGCAAGGGAAACATTTCAAGTGGGAGCTTTTTCGGCTCGTCAAACTTACCCTCTTTCTCAAGCGAGATGGCGGTCTCAATGGGAGTTATTGGGACTGCGGCCTAGTCGATGTTTCAACCCTTGCCTCACCTGCTATGGGCAGGACATAAGCGATTGACAGGCTCCCATTCCTAGCAACTGCCTCCTCACCGTCGGTCTCTCCCCTACCAGCTTCCTCCTAAATATTTGCAGCCTTGCGCAGCTTAGACCCGCCAGAGGACGCCTTCCGTTTTCGGCTCGGAGAGCCTGCTTCTTTCCTGGTCTCCACTTTCTTTCCACCTCCGGCAACGAATGGTCTAATTATCACTCATCAGTAGGAAATAATCACGCACGATGAAGTCGGTCCTAATCCAAAACGTTATTAGTGGAGCGAGCCTTAGCCGGGATGGCCAACAAAGACTTAAGACATTGTTGGTACACGATGTCTGTAGGCGCATCGGGATTTCCTATCATACGAGAACGAAGTTAGACTTAAGTTATTAAACCCACAAGTTTCAAACTCAAAACAAGGGGGAATGCTTACTTCCTTCTAACCATCCCCTCTCAAACTCAGGAGGACAATGCACGAAGAATCAATCATGCTTATACATGATCGACTTGGGCTACTTCCCATCAAAGAACTCAGTGCTGGGCAGAGCTTCCAAAAAGTACTGAGATGGTGCAATATTGGCTATCCTCTTTAACTGAAAATGATAATGGATGTCCTCGCCGGTAGGCTCTAAATGTAGGTACTCTCTGTAGAGAACGCGGGTACCCAAGAGGGAAGCACACACATTTGGACGAAGCTGCGATGGCGCAAGGCGGAAATAATGCAGCATATCTTGAATAAAGTTGTTAGTTGGGGCCATGCACCCAGAAATGCATGCTTGCTTGTTCTAGGAGGTGTACCCTTCCGGAGGTGCGTGAACTCTATCGTCCTTCCCGGGCGCACGAACATCTTTCTGGGGGATGCCGAATCGCAACGCCATGCGCCTCACCGCTGTCTCATCCATATGCGATGGCACCGAATCCAGCGGGTTCTAAAGAATAATCGTGTCTGCCACTGTATCCGGTGCCACCAACGCACTTCCCTCAACAATATCTACGTGCTCTTCCCCTTTATGCTCATCCCCAGTCGGCCCAAGCCTTCCCAGCGCTAGTATCTATGTCGAAGGCTCGACCGACGGTTGTTGTCCTTCCGGCTGCAACCCGCGATCGGACGATTGTAGCGAACCTATCGTCTGAGAAGGAGTGGATTCTCCGGAGGTCTCAAGCTCGCTGCCCTTCGAGCTAGAATTGCTAGTTGAACCAGGCGGGGACAGTGAAAGTTGCGAAGCCTTGGCTTCTGAAATATGTCGTGTTTTAGATCTTGTATCCATTGCTAGCTATACTTTCAACATACTTGGGTTATACATCGCATAACATAACCTATACCCCTCGTGTCGGTGTAAACTAACACGTGTATGCGGTGTTGTGCAGTGCCATGCTAATACTGTTATAACATAGAAACTTAGGACACTGCGACGATTACACGTCACTGAGACTATAACCGTCGTCGTCGTCAACCAGTGTTGCTGGATTCGCGTCGAGGCGGGACATGGTTAGAATCGAGAACAAACGTTCTATAGTTCGGTAATTCAGTCAAGTTCACAAGTCCAAGTATATGCTCTAGTCCTATGCGCGAGGCTGATTTGTTGACTAAGTGACGGACGACATAAGTCTCGATTCAATCGTACAACGTCACAAGAGAGGCACGAATCCCGAGATGAGAAATCGAAATTCAGAGTCTCAAGAGGGAAAACACCAAGCTTCATGAGGACAAAGGTCAAATCGACCGGCTCAGAATAGACCTCGTATCCTCAACCAAGGGTACAAAATCACATATCCCTCCGAGGATGCAAAATTTTGTACCTCCGGGGCACTAAATCTCGTATCTCCCATGAAGGAATACGAACCTCAAACCCGAGCCATCTATTCCAATTCTGCCACCAAAGCCTCGTCTTCCCCCTTTCTTCTATACCAATACTTCAAATCCCCTTCTCTTCTTCTACAAAGCTTCCTCTCTAGCCCCTTCTTCTAGAAACACTGCTCGAATGGCAATCGAACCCATGGGCACGACTCAAGCCGATCCTTCCAAAGGTCGACCACGAATTCGACTCGAGTTCGATCTTAATCCTATTGAACTCCGGACTAAGTTCTAGGACTTGATCAATTCCGAAAACGAGCCATGTATGACATCCATAGAGGATCGATCTACGATGTCAATCCCAATTCGAAACCAATCTCCACATCATAAGCCTAGATCTCGTTCCCCACCTGTTTTCGGTTTCAATGTTCAAGAGATTATAATTCGGGGGGTTCCTAGGTCAAGTATAAATGGAAACGAAGACGAATGGGGGATGGGTTCCCGGTTAGAATTTATAGGAGGAGAGGTGAGGGGCTTGGGCCTAGTCAAGCCGATGTTTCGTGTCCCTCACATGGGATACGGAATTTCGTATCCCACTGGGATACGAGACACCATATCCCCTAAAGTGATACGATGCCTAGCTAAAAATAAAAAATATGTATATATTTATATATAATGTATAATATATATATATATATATACGTTTAAATATACATATGTATACATATACCTACGTATACAAGTATATTTGAAACGTGCACGTGCACACCCTTCAAACGCAAGCTTTCGCGTTCCGAGCATTCAAACGTTCGCAAGCATGTACTCATATATATTCACACTCACACATGTAAATGCAGTGCATTTCATTTTCACTTCCCGTCGCATCGTGCAAAACCATGCGAAAACATGTAAGCGAATGCGCAATGCCATGTCGACAATCACTTGTTTACGTAACAACATAAACAAGAGTCGACGACTAACGTTTATATTTATGAGTTAGCAGGAATTGGACAATTCAACAAAAATAATTCTTCCAACTAAAAGCACATCATGTCAAGGCAAGACATACTTTGGGAGGAAAATGTTAACCGACCTTTTGGTATGATTCCCAAAAGTACACCAGACATGCTCGACTCAACACATCGCATGATGTTAAAACCCGAATTGTCGCCAAATGACCAAGGATATGAGCCCATAAGGAGTCGCACGAGCAAGAGCCTCTCAACTCCTTAAAACCATGCACCAATCACATAGTTGTATCCCTCGTATAAAGGGATTTCGGGTCCCTCACTTCCATAAAGCTTCGGATGCCTCGGGTAGTAACATTCTCGTATCCCTCACTTCCATCTCCAAGCAGCTCGAACCCCCACATCCATTTTCGAAACCCTTAACACTGTATCCCTCGGCTCCTGGCAGTTTTGTATCACTCGTCTGTATAAACTTCAAACCCCGCATCCTCGTATCGGGGTTGCTCGAGCCCCACGCCTTCGTATCGCGAACTTCGAATACCATGGCCTTCGGATCTCCCCACTTCATAACAAAAAGATATGACTCCCTCCACACTGCCTGTTTCGGATCCCCTGCTTCGAATCCCCAAACTTCGGGTCTCCCAGCACCAAGAAAACGCCATTGTATCCCCTATGGGATATGATGCTTCGTATCTCCTGGGGGATACGATGCTTCGTATCCCCTGGGGGATAAGAATTTTGTATCCCTTCAGATATGAAATTCCTATCCCGCCAGAGGGATACGAATTATTGTCAAAATACAAAGGGGATACAAATTTTTGGGCGCATGGCTTCAGGGATACGAAAATCTTTGTAGTGGTCCCCAAATCCTACCTACTTCCACCTAACCACTCCACTATAAATACCCTTAAGATCATACTTCAAAGGGTTTGGAAATTGGGCTGATTTGACATCACTTGAGAGCTTAAGGAACTCATTAATGGCAGCCATGCTTTGAGGAAGAAGAAGAATAAAAGTTACTTTTTCCCAATATTCATATATGACGATTATGACTCCAAAATACTTGAAAATGTTTGTAAATGGAGGTCATGACTAAGTATGTAACCTATTATTGTCAATAAAATATCAATGAATTCTTCCAAAGTGGTCGTAAACCCCTCACAGGACCGAACGACTATAAATCTACTGTGTTATTTATTGCTTTCTGCACTTATTTTCCCACGTGAAACATAATTCTCAAAGTAACGGAGAATCCTTGGGTGTTACGACATTTTTTGCCATCAACAGGGACTAAGATGTAACTCTGATCCCAATGCCTCTTGTAAGCTCTTCCAGAATACACTAGTAAATAATGGACCCCGATCACTCACATTGTCTTTTGATACTCTATGGAATCGCATAACCCATTTAACATACAATTCTGCTAGTTTGGTCGCCATCCTATTTGATTGACAGGTATAAATGTGGCGCTCTTGGTCAACCTACCCACAAGGACCCAAATACTATCTTGCCTTGCTTGAGTCCTCGGCAAACCATCAATGAAATCCATCGAAACTTGCTTCCATTTCCACTTAGGAACCTCCAACGGTCACAACAAACCGTTAAGCTTCTAATGCTCAGCTTTAACCAATTGACAGTTTATGCACTTGGAGATGAATCTCCCAACATCCCTTTTCATGCCTTCCTAGTAGTATGCTCTCTTCATGTCTCGATACATCTTTTTGCATCGAGATGTATTGTTAACTTCGAGTGATGACACTCTTTAAGTGCTTCATCACTTAATCCTTCAGTGTCAGGCACAACTAATCTTCCACCTTTTCGAAGACAACCTTCCTGGTCGAGTTCGTACATGGTATCAAACTTATCATATTCACCAGTTCCACTTTAGTGATAATCTCTGTCAATCTAGGATCTCTCCTTTGAATAAAACTGATCTGTTCAACCATAGTTTGTCTAATCATTAAGCTTGCCACTATCTCTGGCTCCAATTCACATCTAGCTCAAAAATCATACCTAACGATATATTCCAGTTGCTTCCATTCTAAGAACATAGCCTTTAAACTACCATGTCTCCTACTTAATGCATCAGCAACTGCATTACCCTTTCCAGGCTGGTATGCGATATTAAAATCATAGAAATCCAAGAACTCTAACCACCGCTGTTGATGGAGATTTAAATATGTTTGAGAGAAAAGAAATTTTGATGACTTATGATCAGCGTACAATTCGAATCCCCCCAAAATTTAATGTCCCCACATCTTCAATGCAAACACAATCGTAGTGCAGTTCCAAATCATGCATGGGGTACCTCTTCTCATGTGGTTTTAGTTGCTAACTAGCATAAGCGACAACCTTACCTCCTTGCATTAATACTACACCTAACCCGGTACTACAAGCATCAGTGTATGCTGTCATCTCCTCGCTTCCTTTCGGAATAATTAACACTTAAGCACCCATTAACCTCTCTTTTAGACTCTTAAATGCATCCTTGTATCTTTTATCTCAGACAAAAGCTTGGTTTTTCTTAGTCAACTAAGTCAATGGTGCCACCATCTTGGAAAAGTCATGGATAAATTTACGATAATATCCAGTTAACCCCTAGAAACTTCACACATCAGTTGCATTCTTAGGCGTAGACCAATCTTTTACGGTTGCCACCTTTGTAGGGTCCACTACAATACCATTCTCAAAAACAACATAGGCTAAGAACCTTACCTCTCTCCTTCGGAAGTGGCACTTAGAAAATTTAGCCTTAAGTCAGTGTTTCCTTAACACATCCATCATAGTTCTCAGATGATCCTTGTGCTCTTCTTCTGTCCGTGAGTAGACCAGAATATCGTCAACAAACACAAGTACAAAATTATTCAATTGATCTCTGGAAACACGATTCATGATATCCACGAAATATGTTGGCGCATTTGTCAGTCCGAACGGCATAACCAACCACTCATAAAAACAAACGATGTTTGAAATGCTGTCTTAGGTACACTCTTTTGACGTATATGAAATGATAAGTCATCGTTGAAATGCAAATGGAATTCTTTTTCGAAAAAGAAATAGAATTGTTTAAATTAAAGATAATATTTTATGAAATGATTTTCATAAATGTTTGAAGTTATAATGTACGTAATATACATAAATTACTTCATCGTATGGGTCGATCGAAGATTCGAGTTCAGGACTTGAGGTGTTTATGCCAGTATGATAAAATATGGTTGTTTAATTCTCAATGGAAAACGTTGAGAAGGGTTTTCGAGTAGGATACTCAAGTTTTCTTTCGTAGTTAAGGAAAACGAAGGATTCTGAATGAGAAGCCTGATCGGTGTTCGCGCTAGAGGATTGAGGATTCGATACTAATTTGAAAATAAAATGGTGGATACAGACAAAAGATCGAATCATTTATGTGTATAGATGGTTTATATATATCATACAGGATGAATATGAATTATATTTAGCTTTCGGCATATTCTTCTGCTAGGTAATTTCGGGGACGAAATTATTTTAAAGGGAAGAATGTAACAAAACAAAATTTTATGATAATAAAATAAAATATTTAATTAAGTTAAATATACAATTAATGGATTTTCATACATTAATAACATTTTTTGAAAGGATTTTTAATAAGATTGGAACAAATATGATTTTCGTCAAAAACAATAAAAATCAGTTTTTGGTAAAATTAGAATTTCTCAATAATCGCGCACGGCTTTAGAGAGGTACGCTTATTTATCCAAATAATTAAGAATATGAAATAAAATAATTTATTTTATTTTTGGAAATAATAAAAAGTAATTATGACATCATCGGTGAGGTCGTAATAAGCAATATTTGAATTATTGAATTTAACCGGGATTAAATAATTCATTTTATATAGTGTAAAATGATAATAAACAATTTATAATGATTTATAAATATTTTATGATGATTTATAAGAACTTGTCATGTTTAAAAAAGTAATAACAATTGTTATGTTATTCGTTGTTTAGGCAGCATAAATCTGCAGCACTTCTGAATGATCGAATCAAAGGATTTTATAATCAATCCAACGAGTCTTAATTAATACATGATAATTGAAATATGGTTAATACTTTATTTACAACATTATTAAACATTAAAATATAATGTATATTTTGATCGTAAAGTATACAAAAATATAGACCAAAACACGTAGATAGAAGTGACTTAGTGGCATATGGGCTTGATGTTACCCCCATGTGCATCCATGTGCAAGTGTAAGGAGTGGTTATGGGAGTGAGAGAGAAGTGACTTGAGGGATGGGTGCACAAGTAGATGTGTCATGATGGTTTATACAAAATATCAAGGATATTTTCTTACCTCTCTCTCCTATATAAACACCACCCTTTCCTTTGTTTTATTTCCCTTTCATTCCTTCTTTCTTTTCTTCCTACATTCTCTAACATTCATTAATGGAGTCTTAGGAAGAAAGGAAATAAACCAAAACAAAGAGGAGAGGTGTTAAAACACAAGTAGGCAATGGCAAAAGGTTCTCCTTCCACCAGAGACACTTACACAACCAAGGAGGAGGCTTGGAGGGGTCTAGGTTTTTGGTTATGAAGGGAGGCTGGATTAAAATAGTTGGAGGGGGAAGTTGGAAGTTACATTTTGTACTAGAGGCTCCGTCAGATGAGATCTAGCGTGTAGGAGAGCATTTGGGGGTGAGAAATCACAACTTTGGTTAAATAATAACGTCGAAAAGAAAACTTGTTAAGATAGTTTGATTTGGGAAAACAAATAAGTGAGGAACCTTTATTATGGTTTAGATCAACATTACATACAAGTTAATATTGATGCTTTCTTGATGTTTGAAGTTGCGTATGTTTTGGAAGATGATAATTGAGTTTACAAAAAGTTAGTAAGAAGTTAGTAAGCTAATTTGGGGAATCAACAATATAAAAGTTGAAAGGTTTGAACACCAATTCTAAGTGTTAGATCTAAGTCTACACATGTTGTTTGATGATTGTTTGGACATGGATGTTATGTTATTAATATTTTATATGCAAGTCACGAATAATTCACGTCGTTAAACACAAGAACGAGACACTCTCTATTCGATTTAATAAGGTGTTTATTATTTAATTAAATTTCCGTAAAGATAAAAAGTGCCTACTTTTGAAATTTATGTAGAATTATCTAAAAGAGATTTTCTAGATATTTTTGCTTATGTAGTGTTAAAGATGTTTTCCATCAAAACCCAGGATGAGTTATATGGAACATATTTTAAACAAATTGACGCTGCCATGATTTAAGGTTACCGAGGGACAAGCTGGGTTCAGTGTTCCTTAGGCAAATCAGCCGTTTCTTAAGTACTGGGGCCTCAGTTTTGAGGATTAGTTATTCTTCCCTCAAGGGGTGAATATCACACTTACAGAATTATAGAGTCCCGAAGTATCTTGAAGAAGGGTTTATTTAACTTGGTACAATTGAACCCTTGCGTAATCAGTTACCCCTTTAAATCATGGGTAAGATGATATACATTGTGATAAGAAGAAAACAGTCTAATGCTTCCTGACTCTCGGATGGTAAGGGTACTACAATGCTTATTAACTTAAGAGATCCTTCTCGAGCCAGCCCGAAACGGGCCTTGATTGCATCAGTGATCAAGTCATAAGCTTACAATCGACCTCTTTTCCGGATTTGAGCAGCATTAAGCTCACTATGAGAGGGTTAATTCACATGGTCAATCCTCAAGGTAAAGGGGGGAAGGCCTCGATGTCTAACGAAGCCCCTCCTATTTACGAGAGTGTCATGAACAACTCTTTCATATGAAAGGTATGTGTTAACTCCCTGTTCCATTATAATTGGCACAATATGATTATCAAATCACAAAATATTTAAATCTTGGACTCCTTCATTCATACATTGCAAATGTATTACAAAAGCTGAAGAATTTCCCAATCCGATTTGGAAATTAGGTTTTGCTCCTTAAAGAAGAAAGAATAAGATTGAGAAAATGAAAAATCGCCCCAAAAATGTGACCCCTGGGGTCCTATTTATAGAAAATTTGGTGCCCCTTCTGCTGTTGGGCCGTTGGAGCCTTTATCGGCCGCTTTCCTCCATGGTTTCGGATGTTTTGGCTTCCAGCCGCTTCGCAGTGCTGATCATAGCTTCTGAAGGGAAGGCTTCGGTTAGTTGAGGCTTCTTTGAGATTGATATGAGCTTTCAATTGTGTGCTTTCAGATGTAGGCTTCCGGTTCTCTCATGGATACTTGGAGGAGCTTGCCCTCATGATGTATGTAGATAGATATCGGCCTGGAACCACTGTCGGTGTTTGTACCAAGTAAACCAGTATGGATAGCCTGTATCACTTTTAGGGTTCCTGTTTGCCTTTCGATGGAGTCTCTGGGTATGGCCTGACCTTCCGGGAGGTTGTTCCGGATGACTTGCCTGTTGTCTATCAATATGACCTTTCGGTGTTTATGCAGTAGATATGTCATGTAACACCCTGTATTTTTAACAACATTAAAGAGGATAAATTAAATAATAATTAATTTAATATTCAGAATTAAGTGAAATGAACTACGCCATTGCGTTCGTCTCGGAATTCTAGTCAAAATAGACACCTGGTTTGCGTAAAACGGACACCGTGTGAAGAAGTTATTAAGTTTTGAAGTTTGTATATGTGCAAGAAGAATATATATATATATATTCCAGAAATCAAAAATCAGTTCAAAATTGAAATTTGGGGAGGTGGAAAAAATCCTGCCCATGGGTGTCGACCCCTTAAGGGGGGTGTCGACACCCCACTAGGGCAGATCTGGACGAATTTTTCTGGGGGCTGGCAGTTATAAATATGGCATCATTTCTCATGTTTTTGCACACAAAAAATAATGGAGAACTAGATGTTGCCTCTGCCCAGATTAAATCAAGTCTTTTCTTCTTCCGCAATCAACTAGAGTTATTCAAATTTAGATCTGATATCTGCAATCTTTCTTCCTAGATCCAAACACTGTGAGTCTATGTTAATTTTAGATCTAAATATTTAAAAGTAAAACTTGATATGACTATAACTTGGATCTAAACCTATAACCATTTGAATCACATCAGATCAGTTATAACCTGTTTATCTAAGTTATTCTGACATGATTATGATGTAGATCTGAACCTATACCTATTTATCTTGTCAGATCTACCATTGATTGTAGATCTAATTCACTGTTTACATCACCTTATACTTGTTCTATTATGTTTATGACCAAATCAGATCTGTTATTAGTTGGACATCTAAATCAATGCTTAGATCACATCATGACTGTCCCTATTATGTTAGGATCAGTTCTATTATCATATGTTCATTAGATCTGTCCCTATATTGTAACACCCCGTATTTTCTGTTAACATTAAAATAAGAATTAAAGAATACTTAATTTCAAATATGATAATTATGGGAAATGGGTTACGCCATTGCGTTCGTGACTTCGTCTCGAAATTCTGCTTGAGATAGAGTCCGAGTTTGCGTGAATTGGACTTCGTATGAATAAGTTATGACCTTCAGAAGTTTCAGTAATTTAAATAAACAGTTCAGAAATTCGAAATTAAAAATTCAAAATCAAACAGCAGGAGCGGGCTGGGCGGGAAATTTCCTGCCCTGGCCAGTTCGACCAGGAGGTCGACCAGGGGGTCGACCTCCCCCCATACAGCTCGACCAGGGGGTCGACCTACCCCCCTCGGGCAGATCTTAAATTTGATGCTTTATGACCCGTTGCTGAGTCAGTAGGGCTTAGGTGGCTATCTTAATGGTTCTGGTTAATCCGACGGATCTTATTAAATCAGACTTCTATAAGCAACCTAAATCTAAACCCTAAGCCACACAAAAATATTCCTAGAGCCGTCATTCTGTCAACACTCAACCTAGAGTAGCCGCCATTCTCTCAACTCAAAAGCAAGATAGAAGCAAGAATCAAAACTAAATCAAATCTAATTCAACTAAGAGAATTCAACAATCTACATCAAAGGAGCGCTATTCAGTTTCAGAATACAGATTCCAGAACACAAGACTAGTCTCCTTTTTGTAAGTCCAGTTATCATTTAGACCTAAATGATATTAGAATCATGACAAGAATAACTGGATGTAGAACAACGCCTAATTTTAATTTATGCCTGTCCTTGTGTTAAACCTGAATTGATTAAGACTATGACTCTGGTCATGTTAAATTTGCGATCATGTTGTACGTAATATGATGATAAAACTACCATTATTAAATGCTTGGCAATGAACCTATGTGTTGTATGTTAATTGGGCGATGACATATCATGTTGTATAAATTGGTGATGACACCTATATGTTGTATGCCAATTTGGGAATTTTGATATGTTCATGCAAGTTTATAGTCAAAAACAGGAATATGTAAACCTATATGTTTAGATCTACAACCTTATATGTTAGATCCATATGCCTCTATGTTAGATCTATGTTAACTTGATTCAACCCCTATGCAAGTTCACCACTACATGTCTAATTAAGTTTTGGGTAGTTCTTTGTAAAACTCTTATTTTATGATTCATGTTGCATAGATCTAGTTTGCAAGTTCATAATTAAAAGTATAATGTTCTGTGCCAAATTCATGTGACACATGTGTAGTTAGATCCATGTTTTTGTATGATGTTGGAATGTTGCAAGTTCCTCTTTTTCCCCTTTTTGTTTTATAAGTTAGGCTAAAATATCGAGCCTAATATTCCATGTAATTTTGCGAACGTACAACGGGGGTAACGTGGGGGAAAACATGAAATTACATGTAATTGGCATGTTTGACACATAGTCATGATAAGTGGCATAAAATGGTATAATTTACGTACCAAAAACTATGAACTTGATTTAGAGGGAAAGTGGGCCATGACAATAAATTATTGACAATTTACAAAAAAGGATAAATATGTAAATTTAGAAAAAAGACGAATACGCCTAACCCGAGGTTAGATTGAGTTATGGTATAAGACTGCCCGGAACTGCCTGGCAAATCCAGCAACCGTAACAATATAGATTTAATGTGGGTGGTTAGCGCATTGAGCCCAAAAGGACCTGAGGTTAGACTGAGTTGTGGTGTAAAACTGCCCGGAACCGACCGACACATCCAGTGACCACAACAATACCTGTCTAATGTGAGTGGTTGGTGCTTTAATGAAATGAATTAAAGCTAAGTCAAGATTGGTAGGGTTAAGTCAATTAAGGTAACACTTAACCAATTCAACATGTTAACTAAACTCATGGGTGGGGTTAGGTAAACTTGGACACTTAACCAATTTGACATGTTGATTAGGAAGCCCTAGTAACGGGGACCCATTTCAACAATAACCCAAATAGATGTATCATGGTACCCTGAACTAGGCAGGGTAGGGCACGATTACTGGGCTGATTATAAGCGGTCAAAACGACGGAGGGTGGTGCGTCAGTGTAGGTTCCGACGGAGTACGGGCGTGCATGTACTCCAGAGTGGAAAAAGCAAGCACTGGGCATCAGTAGTTATACACTGTGCATCTTGATTTGTGTCGGGTTGCCACTATAGGATTTAATACACCCCATGGTGGGACCAGCACTTTGTATCTACAATCAAGCGGGGGCCGAATGACACACGTGATAAATACAAGCGAGTAGGAGCCGATCGAAAAAAGGGGATCATTTCACCATGTATATGGGGTGCTAGTTGGAACAAGCATAAATAGGTGTAGAGAATATGGATACGAGTGTGATAGTATGATTAGTTTATCTTGCCTTGTTTATCTTGCCTTATCCTATGTTACCTTATTTCTTTGTTATTGTCCTGTGTCCAGTTTATTCATGTCATGGTTCTCTTACCAGTTTACATGCTGAATAATCACTGGACTTACCAGACTTATTGTCTGACCCATTTTTCCTTCGTCTTCTTTTCTTCCGCTCCACCCCCCCAGGTCCATAGGGTGGGAGTACCTCCGCTTAGCTCAGTTTTCTCTTAAATCTTAAAGTAGTCGATGTATTGCTTTGGACTCTTTCTTTCACTGCTATGGCTAGCTTATGCTGATTTTGGAGAATATCACTATTATCTTAATGCTTCTTTATTTTGTTATGCAAGACAAGAGTATTTGATGTAATGGTGTTTTGACTTATGCTATTATAAACCACTGGATTATGATTTGTGTTTTGAAATAAAGTTTATGAAGTTTTTCGCTGTCATCTATATTTATATATGTCTTGTAATTATTCTATGTTTGTTTTACCTATAATACTTTACCAAAGTAAAGGCATTCCCTTGGTGAGTGACCTTAATGGAGGTGGGGTGTTTCACTTGGTATCAGAGCATAAGGTTACCAATTAGATAAAAAAAATTTGAAAAACTATTTTCAAAAAGAAGTATAAAGAAGCATTTTTCAAGAAAAAGTGTTATTTTATTTTAAAAGGCATAATCCCCCAAAGCTATATGCGCTATCTTTCTATCCTTTGTTTTGAATCTTTCCTTTTTCGTTTCAGCATGTCTAGGGATCTTAACCTTCCAGAGGGTGTACCGGTACCTGGCAGGTTCAGAAGGTACCTAGAAGCTAGGGCCAACGACGCAGGCCCAACAGACATTCCTCTTCCCCCAGCTGCAGCAATTCCTCCTCCTCCTTCTCCTCGTGCAAATGCTTTCTCAAAGATATGTAGAGATTTTAAAGCCATGGGTGGAAAGAATTTTAATGGAACTGAAACATTCGTGGAAGCAAGGAACTGGCTCAAAGAAACTGAGGATCTATTCATTATCTTCGAGGGGGATGATAGGCAGAAGATACAGTTGGCGGTATGGTTGCTTAAAGACAAAGCTTCTTATTGGTGGGAGGTTACCAATGCTGAGAGACCGGTTGAAACTTGGGAGGATTTCAGAATGAGGTTTGAGATGAAATTCCTCTCACAGGCTGAACGAAGCCTACAAGTGGAGAAGTTCTTATCTCTTAAGCAAGGAAGTATGACGGTCAAGGAATACGTCAACCAACTCAATCAGCTGGCCAGATTCGGACTGGATTTAGTGAACGCTCCTCATAAGAAGGCTCTCTGTTTTGTTAAGGGATTGAATGAGCCAATACACAGCCTAGCTATGACCCATGTACCCATGGGTGCGACTTATGAGAGATTGGTGGACATGGCACTGCTATACGAGGAAGACAAGGATGGCAAGAAGGAGGCAAAGGTGGAATTGCCTCAAGAAAAGAAAGCGGAGGGATCACAGACCAAGAAGACTGATTCAAAGAAGGGCGGGAAGAACAACAAACCCCATGACATGAGGAAGTGTAATTTTTGTGACATTCCTGGACATCTGGTCAAAGACTGCAGGAAGAAGAAGAAGATGGTTGGTTGTTTTCATTGCGGTGAGACAGGACACATGGCTAATGACTGCCCAAGGAAGCAAGGGCAGGGACAAAGGACTGGGTCTTCTTCTGGAGGGCAGGTTCACGCTCTCATAGCACCTTTGCAGGAACGAGGTAGAAATATTTCTGTTGAGAGTTTAGTTTATCTTTTTGATCATCCTGTTCGCACACTCATTAATTCTGGCGCATCACACTCTTTTATATCTACTGTTTTAGTTGAATCTCTGCACCTAGACACCAGTATAGTAGGGGATCCCTTGGTTGTTTCAATTCCAATTGGGGACTCAGCTTATTTATCAATGGTTTGTTTGGATTCGAAAATTTCTAGACTAAGCGTTGGGTTTAGATGTAATGCCTATGTTTTTGGCTTCACGGGCTATGGGTTGATTCTAGGCATGGATTGGCTATCCAGTAATGGTGCCGCCCTTGATTGTGAAAAGAGAGTGGTTAGACTCATGACTCGCCTCGGTAACACTCTCGAAATTTCTTGTAATCCCATGAACTCTGTTATGCTTAGTTATCTAGAATCTATTGATGCGTATGTTGAGAACTTGCAGTCTGTTAGGGTAGTCCGTGAATACTCGGATGTGTTTGAAGAGGTAAAGGGCTTACCTCCGAAGCGGGAGATATACTTCCGCATATACCTCGTTGATAATGCAAAACCCGTTGCTTTACCCGTGAGACACATGGCTCCAAGGGAGAGGAAAGAGCTTAGCAAGCAAGTTAAAGAGTTGCTTGAGGAGGGGTTTATAAGGCGGAGTATTTCTGAATGGGGTGCTCCAGTAGTGTTCGCAACTAAAGCGGACGGTTCGCTTCGCATGTGCGTTGATTATAGGGAGCTAAACAAGCTGACCAAGAAGAATAGGCACCCACTTCCAAGAATAGATGACTTGTTCGATCAGCTTTTAGGTGCAACGGTTTTCTCCCAACTCGATCTAGCTACCGGATTTCACCAGCTAAGAGTGGTTGAAGACAGCATTGATAAGACCACATTCAGAACTCCGGATGGTTTCTTCGAGTGGCTTGTCATGTCTTTCGGCTTGACAAACGCACCCGCTTATTTCGTTAATTTGATGAGCAGGGTGTTCTGGGAGTTCCTCAATAAGTTTGTGGTGGTCTTCATGGACAACATTTTGATCTTCTCAAAGAGTGAGGAAGAGCATACTTAGCATCTAAAGGAAGTCATGGATACTCTCCGTGCACATCAGCTAAAAGCCAAATTCTCCAAATGCCATTTCTGGAGAGAAGAAGTAAGATTCCTTGGACATGTAGTGTCCAAAGAAGGGTTAGCCGTGGACCCCGCAAAAGTAGTTGCGGTGCAAGATTGGAAGGTTCCACGGAACGCAACCGAAGTCCGAAGCTTTCTCGGGCTAGCGGGCTTTTACCGAAAGTTCATCAAAGACTTTGTGAAAATCTCAGCTCCACTTACAAGGTTGACGAAGAAGAACCTAGTTTTCACTTGGGGGTTGGATTGCGATGTTGCTTTCCAACGTTTGAAGAGGGCTCTAATAATAGCCCCAGTTCTGACATTACCTTATGGGAGCAAGATGTTTCCAGTATGCACGGATGCATGCGGTACAGGATTAGGCGTTGTCTTGATGCAAGAAGGGAAGGTAGTAGGTTATGGTGGAAGGCAGTTGAAAGTACATGAGAAAAACTACCCAACCCACGATCTAGAGTTGGCAACCATCGTTTTTGCGCTTAAGTCTTGGCGCCATTATCTCCTAGGTGAGAAGTTTGAATTGTTTACTGACCATAAATCATTGAAGTACCTTTTCTCGCAGAAAGATCTCAACTTGAGGCAGCAAAGATGGATGGAGTTTCTTGCCTCATATGATTTTGGGATTTCCTATACTCCTGGCAAGGGCAATGTCGTAGCAGACGCCTTGAGTAGAAAGAAGCTGACCCTAAGCCCTCTCTTTGTAGAAAGGCAAAACTTGGAGTACATAGCCAACTTTGACTTTAGACCCTCCTCTGAATTCGTGCCTGGTTTGTTAGCATCGCTAGAGGTGCGGCCTACTCTCTTGGACTCAATAGGGACCGCACAACGTGAAGACCCTCAGCTAGATGATGTGATAGAAAAGCTGATTAGGGGTGAGACTTCCAGTCATCTCAATAGATACTCCATCGATGATAAGGGATGGTTGAGACGGGATGGGAGACTATGCGTCCCACAAGCAAGGGATTTAGTGAAGACAGTTCTCGAAGAGGCACACCATTCTAAGTTGACCATACACCCCGGTGGAGACAAAATGTATAAAGACATCAAAAGGGGTTTCTTTTGGAATGGCATGAAGAGGGATGTAGCTGAATTCGTTTCTAAGTGCATGATATGCCAGCAAGTCAAGGCGGAGCAGAAGAAGCCTGGTGGTATGCTTCATCCTCTAGAGGTCCCACAATGGAAGTGGGATAGCATTTCGATGGACTTTATTGATGAGTTGCCCAGGTCAAGAAGGGGCAATACCAGTATTTGGGTAATAGTGGACAGGCTCACAAAAAGTGCTCACTTTATACCCGTCAAGAGTAGAAGGACTGCCTCATCTTTAGCATCCATTTATCTTAAAGAGATAGTTCGACTCCATGGGATACCCTCCAGCATAGTGAGTGACCGAGATCCTATCTTTACGAGCGAGTTTTGGAAGAGTCTGCAAGAGGGTGTTGGCACACAGCTATGCTTAAGCACGGCCTATCACCCCCAAGCCGATGGTAAGACGGAAAGGGTGAACAGAGTATTGGAAGATCTTTTGAGACTATGCATTCTTGATTTTGGAGGAACATGGGAGGATCACCTTCCTTTGGTGGAATTCGCTTACAACAACAGCTACCAAGCCACCATAGGATGGCACCCTTCGAAGCTTTATATGGAAGACCATGCCGATCACCAACTTGTTGGTGGGAGTCTACAGACAAGCTCATACTTGGACCAGACATGATTAGAGAAACTTCAGAGAAAGTGGACCTGATACGAAGAAGAATGAAGACTGCCCAAGATAGAGAGAAGTCCTACGCAGACAAAAGGAGGACCGACCTTGAGTTTGAGGTTGGAGACAGGGTTTTCCTTAAAGTATCTCCTTTAAGGAACGTCGTTCGCTTTGGATCCGCAGAAAAGTTAGCACCAAGGTTTGTAGGACTGTTCCCTATCATCGAGAAGATTGGGAAGATGGCTTATCGAGTAGAGCTGCCCGAAAGATTGGCTGGAGTTCATAATGTCTTTCATGTTTCTCACCTACGAAAGTGCTTACATGAGTCTGTGGAAGTAGTGGAACCAAGTATACTAGAGGAAGTAGAACGAGAACGAGAAGCAACTGTAAGGAGAGTTCCAACTCGTATCTTGGGAACATAAGTCAAAAGGCTACGCAACCATGAAGTCAAGCTTGTTAAAGTTCAATGGAGCGACGCCGAGGAAGACGCGACTTGGGAAACTGAGGACAAAATACGCGCAGCCTACCCTTTTCTTTTTGAGGGTACATCCTTGCTCTCTTTTTCCTTAAGTTTATGCTTGTGTCTTCCTTTATAGTAAATCTCCTCGGTCCTATTCTTTATCCTTAGGTAGAAACCCATTTGGATGTAAACATGTATTTGAAACATGTTATGGTTGATGGTTGCAAGTGCGTGCAAGTGGTTGCTCGTGGATGCATATACACACACATTAGGTGTTAGATCGGCTCAGTCACTTTCATATCGCATATGCATATATGTATTTGTATATGATTGAAACTTGATGTGTTATCATATGGATGTTGCATTTGTATGAATGATTGTGCACTCATGTAGAAAATATGATTAGGAATAATTGCATACATAATGGACACATGGCACTAACATAATTTGCATGAAGGAGGTCAACTGAATCAATAGACCACCTGATTTTGCATTAGATAAGGACATGTACACACACTATGCATATGATCATGAAGCATTAGAAGTCTTTTTAAGGACAGTGGATGCCTGTGTTTGATGGTTGAGTAGATGGACGATTGGATGGTAGGATAAACGTTCTTCTTGACTTGAAGATTTCGAGGACGAAATCCTTTAAGGAGGAGAGAATGTAACACCCCGTATTTTCTGTTAACATTAAAATAAGAATTAAATAATACTTAATTTCAAATGTGAGAATTATGGGAAACGGGTTATGCCATTGCGTTCGTCTCGGAATTCTGCTTGAGATAAGTCCGAGTTTGCGCGAATTGGACTACGTATGAAGAAGTTATGGCCTTCAGAAGTTTCAGTAATTTAAATAAACAGTTCAGAAATTCGAAATTCAAAATTCAAAATCAAACAGCAGGAGCGGGTTGGGCGGGAAATTTCCCGCCCAAGGCCAGGTCGACCTCCCCCCATACAGGTCGACTAGGGGGTCAACCTGGGGGTCGACCTAGCCCCCTCGGGCAGATCTGAAATTTGATGCCTTCTAACCTGTTGCTGAGTCAGTAGGGCTTAGGTGGCTATCTGAATGGTTCTGTTTATTCCTAGGTTAATCCGACGGCTCTTATTAAATCAAACTTCTATATAAGCAACCTAAATCTAAATCCTAAGCCACACAAAAATATTCCTAGAGTCGTCATGTTGTCAACACTCAACCTAGAGTAGCCGCCATTCTCTTAATTCAAAAGCAAGATAGAAGCAAGAATCAAAATTAAATTAAATCTAATTAAACTAAGAGAATTCAATGATCTACATCAAAGGAGCGCTATTCAGTTTCAGAATACAGATTCCAGAATACAAGACTAGTCTCCTTTTTGTAAGTCCAGTTATCATTTAGACCTAAATGATATTAGAATCGTGACTAGAATAACTGGATGTAGAACAACGCCTAATGTTAATTTGTGCCTATCCTTGTGTTAAACCTGAATTGATTAAGACTATGACTCTTATCATGTTAAATTTGTGATCATGTTGTATGTAATTTGATGATAAAACTACCATTGTTAAATGCTTGGCAATGAACCTATGTGGTGTATGTCAATTGGGCGATGACATATCATGTTGTATAATTTGGTGATGACACCTATATGGTGTATGTCAATTTGAGAATTTTGATATGTTCATGCAAGTTTATAGTCAAAAACAGGATTATGTAAACCTATATGTTTAGATCTATAACCTTATATGTTAGATCCATATGCCTCTATGTTAGATCTATGTTAACTTGATTCAACCCCTATGCAAGTTCACCACTACATGTCTAATTAAGTTTTGGGTAGTTCTTTGTAAAACTCTTATTTTATGATTCATGTTGCATAGATCTAGTTTGCAAGTTCATAATTAAAAGTATAATGTTCTATGCCAAATTCATGTGACACATGTGTAGTTAGATCCATGTTTTCGTATGATGTTGGAATGTTTCAAGTTCCTCTTTTTCCCCTTTTTGTTTTATAAGTTAGGCTAAAATATCGAGCCTAATATTCCATGTAATTTTGCTAACGTACAACGAGGGTAACGTTGGGGAAAACATGAAATTACATGTAATTGGCATGTTTGACACATAGTCATGATAAGTGGCATAAAATGGTATAATTTACATACCAAAAACTATGAACTTGATTTAGAGGGAAAGTGGGCCATGATAATAAATTATTGATAATTTACATAAAAGGATAAATAAGTAAATTTAGAAAAAAGACGAATATGTCTAACCCGAGGTTAGATTGAGTTACGGTATAAGACTGCCCAGCAAATCCAGCAACCGTAACAATATAGAACTAATGTGGGTGGTTAGCGCATTGAGCCCAAAAGGACCCGAGGTTAGACTGAGTTATGGTGTAAAACTGCCCGGAACCGACCGGCACATCCAGTGACCACAACAATACCTGTCTAATGTGAGTGGTTGGTGCCTTAATGAAATGAATTAAAGCTAAGTCAAGATTGGTAGGGTTAAGTCAATTAAGGTAACACTTAAACAATTCAACATGTTAACTAAACTGATGGGTGGGGTTAGGTAAACTTGGACACTTAACCAATTTGACATGTTGATTAGGAAACCGTAGTAACGGGGACCCATTTCAGCGGTAACCTACATAGATGTATCATGTTACACTGAACTAGGCAGGGTGGGGCACGATTACTGGGCTGATTATAAGCGGTCAAAACGATGGCGGGTGGTGCGTCAGTGTAGGTTCAATCCGGAGTATGGGCGTGCACGTACTCCGGAGTGGAAAAAGCAAGCACTGGGCATCAGTAGTTATACAATGTGCATCTTGATTCGTGTCGGGTTGCCACTATAGGATTTGATACACCCCATGGTGGGACCAGCACTTTGTATCTATAATCAAGCGGGGGCCGAATGACACACGTGATAAATACATGCGAGTAGGAGCCGATCGAAAAAAGGGGATCATTTCACCATGTATATGGGGTGCTAGTTGGAACAAGCATAAATAGGTGCAGAGAATATCGATACGAGTGCGATAGTATGATTAGTTTATCTTGCCTTGTTTATCTTGCTTTATCCTATGTTACCTTATTTCTTTGTTATTGTCCAGTGTCCAGTTTATTCATGTCATGTTTCTCTTACCAGTTTACATGCTGAATAATCACTGGACTTACCAGACTTATTGTCTGGCCCATTTTTCTTTCGTCTTCTTTTTTCCGTCCCCCCCCCCCCCCGGTCCATAGGGTGGGAGTACCTCCGCTTAGCTCAGTTTTCTCTCAAAGCTTTACGTAGTCGATGTATTGCTTTGGACTCTTTCTTTCACTGCTATGGCTAGCTTATGCTGATTTTGGGGAATATCACTGTTATCTTAATGCTTCTTTATTTTGTTATGCTAGATAAGAGTATTTGATGTAATGGTGTTTTAACTTATGCTATTATAAACCACTGGATTATGATTTGTGTTTTGAAATAAAGTTTATGAAGTTTTCCACTATCATCTATATTTATATCTGTCTTGTAATTATTCTATGTTTGTTTTACCTATAATACTTTACCAAAGTTAAGGCATTCCCTTGGTGAGTGACCTTAATGGAGGTGGGGTGTTTCATATATTCTTATCTTGTCATTATGCCACTATATGCTTATGCCTAATTTTGTCATTACATGTCAACCTTGTTAGTATAATCATTTATGTCATCTTTCCTTCATCTTTCCCTTTTTATTTTATATAGCCTGGCTACTTTCGAGCCAAGGCATGCCGCTGAAATATGCGAAAGCGTTAAACGGGGAATGAGGGGAAAAACATTGAAATTGGGTCTAACTTGTAATTAGGAATTTGGGCATAACTTGAATGAAATATATGAATGTGGATTTGGGGCATAAATCAAATTGTGATTAAAGACCTTAATTTGGGGCAAATGGTTCATTATGAACGTAACTTGGGGAAGGGGCATGAAAACCTATAATGACACAGGAATAATTGGTTAGTAATTGGAATGCCTAGAATTACAGTAATTAGAAACTGTAACCGCGCTTAGACACGAGGTTAGATTACACTTGTGGTGGAAGTCTCCCTGCACCCGCCCGGCATATCCAGCGACCGCAAGTGGTGAATCTAATTATGTGAGGGGTCTAAGTGCATAAACACGAGACGTGCTAAGACATGAGGTTAAGCCCGACTTGTGGAAGAAGTCTGCCCAGGCCCGCCCGACATGTCCAGCATCCATAAGTGGTAGGATTAATGTGGGAGGTCTAGTACATTATAACCTTAAATGAATATGTCTATTAAGTTGAATACTTAAACCTAGTTGAATACATAGGGATTGTATGAACATGTTAAATTGAATAGGGGTTAAGTAAACTTGTTTGAAACAATGGGTGGGTTAAGTAAATATGGGGTTGGTGGGTAATATTTATATATAGGCCCACAAACTTAACCTGTCGGGGTAATGCAATATTATGACACTAGTAGGTTGGCATAACCTGTGGAAAACCTAGTAGTGGGAGTGCAAGACAAAGGTGAAAGCTTGCTTCATCTTGTGCGTGGGACCCGTTTCAGTCAGTAACCCATATATAGGTATCAAACGAGTACTCCGAACTAGGTCGGAGTCGGGGCACGCTTACTGGACTGAATATAAGCGATCCAAAAGTGGGGATGGTGTCTGACGGCGCATTCCATCGGGGTCATGTGCGTGCATGGCTCCGCCTGCCCGGGAAAATAAGATGTTGTAACATCAGTAGATATGGTTGTGCACATCCGAGAAAGGAAGGGTTTCCACTTTAGGGAGTGATACACCCTACTGTGGGGCCAACACATGGTATCTACGGAGTAGGGAGCCGATCGATTAGGGTAGTAGTTAGGGTACATCTAGACTCTAGTAAGTTTAGGAGCCATTATTAGGCTGCCTATTGATTGTATGGGGTTAAAACCTCTCATCAGAAGTACGCCCAATTCTACCATCTTATACATGTTGGGGATCATCTCATTCTGGTTATGCTAGTATTGGTGCAGAAGAAATCGCTAGAGAAGCGCAATATACCCTATCATGTTTATCATGTTTACCTTATCATACCTGCCTTTTATATTGTTATCTTTCTTATCCACTTTATATGCTTGTCATGATACTTTTACTTATTTATATGCTAAAAGTAACTGGACTCGCTAGACTTTATGTCTGACCCATTTTGTTTCCTCTTCTTTCTCTTCCTCCCCCCACCCCTTAGGTTCTCAGGGTGGGAATACTCAAGCTTGATCAGGATTCTGCTATCGTTTTGTTTGGAGCTGCTTAGATGTATTGCTCAACTTCTTATCTTTGTTACTATGGCTATGTTTCTTTTGGGGATTATGCTTCTTTTATTATTGTATTCTGACGTTTTAAGTACAAGACGGAAATTTCAGTGATGTACTGGTTTTTATGTATTTCATACATATGATGTTTTGAACCACGATGCTTTATGATTAATAAAGTTTTTAATTCCGCTGCTATTTTATATCTGTCTTGTAATGTTTTTGTTTCTGTTTACCTATAACGCTTCACGAAACTTAACGCATTCTCTTAATGAGTGACATTAACGGACGTGGGGTGTCACACTTGGTATCAAAGCTAAAGGTTACCAGATTAGATAAAAGTTTTTGAAAATTATTTTCTAAAAGGTTTTAAAAGAAAGCATTTTCAAAAAGAAAAGTCTGTTTTGAAAAACATATTCCCCAAAGCCATATGTAATATCTTTCGATCCTTTGTCTGAATCCCTTTTCCTTTTATTTTCATCATGTCTAGGGAATCTAATATTCGTGAGGGCGTTACGATATCAGGTTGGTTCCGTAGGTATCTAGAGGCCACGGCACCTGCCGGTGGTCAAGCCGACGTTCCTCCCCCAGCTGCACCCGTCGTTCCTCCTCCTCCAAGAGCAGATAATTTCTCTAAGATCTACAAAGATTTCTGTGCCATGGGAGGAAAGCCATTCTGTGGAACCGAAACGTTCGTAGAGGCAAGGAATTGGCTCAAGGAGTGGTAGGACTTGTTTGGAATTTTCGAAGTGGAAGATCGAAGGAAGATTCAGTTAGCTGCCTAGCTACTGAAAGATGAAGCTTCGTTCTGGTGGGAAGTAACGCAAGCAGGGCATCCGGTGGAGATGTGGGATGATTTTAGATAGAGGTTTGAAATGAAATTTCTTTCTCAAGCTGAGAAAAGCATGCAAATGGAAAGGTTCTTGGCACTTAAGCAAGGAGGCATAACTGTCAAAGAATATGTAAACAAATTCAATCAAGCAGTGAGGTTTGGATTGGAGCTAGTGGATACTCCGCATAAGAAAGCTTTGCGGTTTGTGAAAGGACTGAATGAACCCCTTCATGGGTTAACTATGTCCCGTATTCCAATGGGAGAAACTTTTAAAAGGCTCGTTGATATGGCCTTGATGCATGAGGAAGACAAAAGCGACAAGAAGGAAGTTACGGTTGAGGAAACACAAAACAAGAAGATATAGCCCAAGAAAGGACAACAACAACAACAACAACAACAACAAAAGAAGGGCGGAAAGAATGACAAGGCTAAGGGTCACAGTTGTGTACGTGAGGGTCACTTGATAAAGGACTGCAAAAGAAGGAATAATACTTTCTTCAGTTGTGGAGAGGTCAGACACTTTACTAAGGAGTGCCCGAAGAAGCATGGACAAGGTCAGAGGGAAGGAGCTTCTGGAGGGCAGATGCATGCTCTCACGACCAGTGCTCCAGATAGAGGTAGGAAAGTTTCCGTGGAAGGTTTGATTTCTCTTTCCATTCACCCTATTAGAACTCTTTTTGATTCTGGCGCTTCGCATTCATTTACATCTAGTTCTATGGTTGAGTCTCTGCACCTAAATACTAGTATGGTAGTTGGTCCCATTGCTGTCTTAAACCCCATTAGTGGTTCAGCTCATTTGTCCACGATTTTTCGAGGTTTGAGAATATCTGTGTTAGGCGTCGAGTTTGAATGTGACACATATGTGCTCGGGTTTATGGGCTATGGTTTGATTCTAGGGATGGATTGGCTAGCCATGTATGGTGCCATTCTGGATTGTGAGAGGAGGGTCATTAGACTTCTGACTTGTCATGGGAGGACCCTCGAGATTTCTTGTGACCTGAAAGGGTCTGTCATGCTTAGTTTCCTAGAGTCTCCTGATTCATCTATCGATGACCTACGATCTGTGCCAATTGTCCGTGAATATCCTGATGTCTTTGATGAGGTTCGTGGTTTACCCCCAAGGCGCGAGATCGATTTCCACATATATTTGGTGTACAATGCAAAGCCTGTTGCATTACCGGTGCGCCATATGGCTCCAAGGGAAAGGAGGGAGCTTAGCAAACAAGTAGGGGAGCTACTTGAGAAAGGGTTTATTAGGCGAAGCATATCTGAATGAGGTGCTCCAGTGGTATTCGCAACTAAGGCGGATGGTTCGCTTCGCTTATGTGTAGACTATAGAGAGTTGAATAAACTCACTAAAAAGAACAGGCACCCACTAACAAGGACATACTTACTAAGAGCGCTCATTTCATTCCGGTTAAGAACAAGAGGACGACAGCATGGTTAGCAGCAATTTATGTTCGTGATATAGTCCGTCTTCATGGAATACCTTCCAGCATCGTAAGTGATCGTGACCCCGTCTTCACCAGTGAATTTTGGAGGAGCTTGCAAGAAGCATTAGGTACACAATTATGTTTAAGAACCTCTTATCACCCTCAGACAGATAGACAGACAAAAAGGGTGAACAGAATTCTTGAGGATCTTTTTAAGGCTGTGTATCCTAGACTTCAGAGGGACTTGGGAAGAGCATCTTCCTTTAGTAGAGTTCGCCTACAACAACAGTTATCAAGTTAGCATTGGCATGGAACCCTTTGAAGCATTATACAGACGACCCTGTAGATCACCAACTTGTTGGTGGGAATCTACAAAAAGACTACTACTTGGACCGGATATGGTTAGAGAAACGTCCGAGAAGATTAATCTTATTAGATGGCGAATGAAGACCGCTCAAGATAGGCAGAAGTCCTACGCAGACAAGAGAAGGACTAACATTGAATTTGAAGTGGCAGACATAGTTTTCATAAAGGTATCACCTTTGAGGAATGTGGTTCACTTTGGATCTATAGGTAAATTGGCACCAAGATTGGTAGGACCAATTCCCATAACAGAAAGGATTGGCTAAATGACTGTAGAGGAAAGCTGCCTGAGAGACTATCCAGCATTCATGATGTTTTCCACGTTTCTCATTTGCGGAAGTGCTTGCATGATACCGTAGAAGTAGTTGAGTCGATTATATTGGAGGAAGTAGAAGTGGAACGGGAGGCGACAGTCAGACGAGTTCCTACATGTATTCTTGGAACAGAAGTTAAGAAGCTACACAATAGAGAAGTCAAGTTGATGAAGGTTCAGAAGGGAGATAAACCGGAGGATGCAACTTGGGAGACCGAAGACAAGATTCGTGCTTCGTAGCCTTTTCTTTTCAAGGGTGTGTTCTTAACTCCTTTTCCAAATCTTTTATTCATGCTTGTTTCTATCATTTAAGTAGGTCCTATCGATCGAATCTTCGGCCTTTAGGTAGGAATCTCATGGATGTAAACATGTTTTGAGACATGTTATGTTTGATGGATGCAAGTGGATGCAAGTGTTTACTAGTGGTTGCTCGTGGATGCATATACACACACATTGGGCACTAGATCGGCTCAATCACTCTCATATTGCATATGGATGTGTGTGCATTTTTCTTCTTTAATGGATGAAAATGGATGTATCATCATATGGATGTTGCATTTGGACAGATGATTGTGCACACATATAGAACTTACATGTTATAATAGGATTATTTGCATACATATTGGATTCATGGCACTAACATACATTGCATTAAGGAGGTCGACTGAATCAGTAGACCGCCTGATCTACGCATTAGTATTGGGACATATACACACACCTTCGCATATGCTCATATAAGCATTAGAAATCTTTAAGGACAATGAATGCCTGTGATTGGTGGATGAGTAGATGGATGTGGATTGTAGGATATACATTCTTCTTAACTTGGAGATTTCGGGGATGAAATCCTTTGAGTAGGGGAGAATGTAACACCCCGTATTTTTAACAACATTAAAGATGATAAATTAAAGAATAATTAATTTAATAACCATAATTAAGTGAAACGGACCACGCCATTTCGTTCGTCTTGGAATTCTGGTCAAAATAGTCACCTGGTTTGCGTAAAACGGACACTGTATGAAGAAGTTATTAAGGTTTGAAGTTTGTATACGCGCAAGAAGAATATATATATATATATTCCAGAAATCAAAAATCAGTTCAAAATCGAAATTTGGAGAGGCGGCAAAAATCCCACCCAGGGGTGTCGATCCCTCAAGGGGGGTGTCGACCCCCCTAGGCCAGATCTGGACGAATTTTTATGGGGGCTGGAAGCTATAAATATGGCCTCATTTCTCTTGTTTTTACACACCAAAAATGGTGGAGAACTAGATGCAGCCTCTTCCCAGATTAAATCAAGTCTTTTCTTCTTCTACAATCAACTAGATTTATTCAAGTTTAGATCTGATATCTGCAATCCTTCTTTCTAGATCCAAACACTGTGAGTCTATATTAATTTTAGATCTAAATATTTAAAAGTAAAACTTGATATGAATATAACTTGGATCTATACCTATGACCATTTGAATCAGATCAGTTATAACCTGTTTATCTAAGTTATTCTGACATGATTATGATATAGATCTGAACCTATACCTATTTATCTTGTCATATCTTCAATTGATTGTAGATCTAATTCATTGTTTAGATCACCTTATACTTGTTCAATTATGTTTATGACCAAATCAGATCTGTTATTAGTTGGACATCTAAATCATTTCTTAGATCACATCATGATTGTCCCTATTATGTTAAGATCAGTTCTATTATCATATGTTCATTAGATTTGTCCATATATGCCTATCTTGTCATTATTCCACTATATGTTCATGCCTAATTTTGCCATTACATGTCAACCTTGTTAGTATAATCATTTCTATCATCTTCCCTTCATCTTTCCTTTTTTATTTTATATAGCCTGGCTACTTTCGAGCCTAGGCATGCCACTGAAATATGCGAACGCATTAAGTGGGGAATGAGGGGAAAAACATTGAAATTGGGTCTAACTTGTAATTAGGAATTTGGGCATAACTTGATTGAAATATATGAATGTGGATTTGGGGCATAAAACAAATTTTGATTAAAGACCTTAATTTGGGGAATATGGTTCATTATGAACATAACTTGGGGAAGATGCATAAAAACCTATAACGACATAGGAATAATTGGTTAATAATTTGAATGCCTAGAATTACAGTAATTAGAAATTGTAACCGCGCTTAGACACGAGTTTAGATTACACTTGTGGTGGAAGTCTGCCCGTACCCTCCCAACATATCCATCGACCGCAAGTGGTGAATCTAATGTGAGGGGTCTAAGTGCATAAACACGAGACATTCTAAGACACGAGGTTAAGCCCGACTTGTGGAAGAAGTCTGCCCGGACCCGCCCGACATATCTAGCATCCACAAGTGGTAGGCTTAATATGGGAGGTCTAGTACACTATAACCATAAATGAATATGGCTATGAAGTTGAATACTTAACCTAGTTGAATCCATAGGGATTGTATGAACATGTTAAATTGAATAAGGGTTAAGTAAACTTGTTTGAAATAGTGGGTGGGTTAAATAAATCTGGGGTTGGTGGGTAATATTAATATATAGGCCCACAAATTTAACCTGTTGGGGTTATGCAATTTCATGACACCAGTAGGTAGGCATAACCTGTGGAAAACCTAGTAGTGGGGATGCAAGACAAAGGGGGAGCTTATATCATCTTGTGTGTGGGACCCGTGTTAGTCAGTAACCCATATATGAGTATCAAACGAGTACTCCGAACTAGGTCGGAGTCGGGGCACCCTTACTGGGCTGAATATAAGCGATCCAAAAGTGGGGATGGTGTCTGACGGTGTGTTCCATTGGGGTCATGTGCGTGCATGGCTCCGCCTACCCGGGAAAATAAGACACTGTGACATCAGTAGATATGATTGTGCACATCCGAGAAATGAAGGGTTGCCACTCTAGGGAGTGATACACCCTATTGTGGGGCCAGCACAGGGTATCTACGGAGTAGGGAGCCGATCGATTAGGGTAGTATTTAGGGTACATCTAGACTCTGGTAAGTTTAGGAGCCGTTATTGGGATGCCTGTTGATTGTATGGGGTTAAAACCTCTCACCAGAAGTACGCCTAATTCTACCATCTTATACATGTTCGGGATCATCTTATTCTGGTTACACTAGTATTGGTGCAGAAGAAATCGTTAGAGAAGCACAATATACCCTATCATGTTTATCCGGTTTACCTTGTCATACCTGCCTTTTATGTTGTTATCTTTCTTATCCACTTTATATGCCTGTCATGATACTTTTACTTATTTATATGCTAAAAGTAACTGCACTCGCCAGACTTTATGTTTGACCTATTTTGTTTCCACTTCTTTCTCTTCCTCCACCCTAGGTTCTCAGGGTGGGAATACTCAAGCTTGATCAGGATTCTTCTATTGTCTTGCTTGGAGCTGCTTAGATGTATTGCTCAAGTTCTTATCTTTGCTACTATGGCTATGTTTCTTTTGGGGATTATGCTTCTTTTATTATTGTACTCTGATGTTTTAAGCACAAGACAGAAATTTCATTGATGTACTGGTTTTTATGTATTTCAGACATATGATGTTTTGAACCACGATTCTTCATGGGTAATAAAGTTTTTAATTCAGCTGTTATTTTATATATGTCTTGTAATGTTTCTGTTTCTGTTTACCTATAACGCTTCACGAAACTTAATGCTTGCTCTTAATGAGTGACATTAATGGATGTAGGGTGTCATATCTCGGAAGTTGGTTCCAGATATTCTTTACGTACTCTGCCTTGATACTCTAGATACTTTCGCCTCCTGATGTACCAGTATTAAGCAGATTCATATCGGCGGCCCTTCCGTCTTTCTGGGTTTCAATTAACGGAGCACTTGCTTTCCTTCTCCCCTTACTTCTGACTAAGGTGACCTTCCTCTATAAGATCCTCCTGTCGGGTATATCCTATTGAATATACCTCGTCGGATGTACTATGTCGGTATGCTATAGATTTTGAGCTCTTTCTTCCTGAGAAGGTGCCGGTTGGTGCAGTTCTCGGGTTATTTGATTCCCCTTCACCATCAGCTTGTTTTGGAGTTAATTTTGGTAGTAACATCCCCCCCCCAGTGAAGGGGTGTTTTCAACTTTCCAAGTCAAACTTTTTCTTTCTAGATTCTTTTCATTTTATTCATGAGTGGTTTTTAACGTTGCATTATATAACGAGAACCCTCAAGGTGGTGTTCTTGCGTTAGCTCTTCACTTGAACATCAAAGGTTGGCAGATGGTGACTGATTTCTTATTTCGATGATAGCTTTAGACTATTCCTTACTTGGTTAACTTGAAGATTGAAAACCGGAAGTTTCCTTCCGGTATTAATATAAGTTCCATACCAAGCCCTCGTTTGAGTATTTTAAAGATGGAAGGCCAGAAATCCCCTTCGGGTACCAATAGAAGAATCGAAACGACCCAGATTCGGGTATTAATGTAGAAGACCTGAACCAACCCTTGTCCAGGTATTTAAAGATTGAAGACCAGAAATTCCCTTTTGGTATTAATAGAAGAATCAGAGCAACCCAGACTCGGGTATTAATATAGAAGACTTAAACCTACCCCTATTCAGGTAATTAAAGATTAAAGACCATAAATCCTCTTCTGGTATTAATAGAAGAATCAGAACAACCCAGATTAAGGTATTAATGTAGAAGACCTGAACCAACCCTTATTCAGGTAATTAAAGATTGAGGACCATAAATCCTCTTCCGATATTAATGTTTTTGTATCCCCCTTGGATATTTTTTATGAAGCAGAGGTTGTACGTGCTTCTCGAGCCACTCTCTGGGATTTTGATGTCAAAGCAGAGGATGTACATGCTTTGTTGGCCACTCTCTAGTCATGTGCGTCTGGTGCGTTTGGCTAGCTTATCCACAAGCAGGGCCCAAGGACTTACCCGACCTCCCTCCAAGAGGCACCTTATCTTGACCATCATAGGTGATGATAAGGTCTTAGAAACTTAGACAGGTCCATAGTAGGCACATAACTAAGGTTTACTCTTTGGATGCTCTATACTGACCATTGTAGGTATTGATAGAGGCTTACACGCCACCCCCTCCGAGGGGTGCCCTATCCTGACCATCGTAGGTGATAATAAGGGTTTGCGTTCCCTTTTGCGGGTAACGTGGAACTTAAGAAAAGGTAGGGCATGCTCTACGTGCTCAGTTTATAGCAGAGGCATGGCATACTCTTCTACGAGTAGAGGCAGGGCGTGCTAGAGTTAGATGCACCGCCACAACCACTTCTAGTGTGAAACGGAGGCTTACGCTTTTGATGCTTTAACCTAGCCTCCTCTGATTTGGGCATGGAGAAAGACTAACACATAATCCCCCATCGGGGGATGCCTCATCCAGACCAATTTTGGTAATGACAAGGGATTCGATCCTTTTTATGGCTTGGCCCCTTTTGGGTTTCCATCAAGCTTTCGGGAGGGTTTCCATGCCATTAGTTATGTAATCATTTTTGGAGGAAAGCTTTCTTTTTTCTCATTCCTTTATCATCGATAAGTATGGTCTTAAGTGTTCTGAGTTCCATGTTATTGGAACGAGATGACCATTGGGTCTACATAATCGATATGTTCCGGGCATAATTTCTTGATGTATGATTAAGGGTCCTTCCCAATTTGGACCAAGCGGGCCATCCGCTGGATTCTTTGTGTTAGCCATTACCCTTCGTAAAACTATCTCTCCTTTTGCGAAGGTTCGAGCCTTAACCTTTGTGTTATAGTATTTCATGATTCTTCTTTGATATTCAGCTGTTCTGATTGCAGCCTCATCTCTCAATCCCTGTATTAGGTCCAACTATTCCTTTCTTAACTCTTGATTGGGATTAAACACATATGCTATCCTTCTATGCAATGGGATTTCGATCTCAACCGGAAGCATGGCTTCGCATACATATGTCAAGGAAAAAGGGGTGTGTCCTGTTGCTGTTTTGGTAGAAGTTCTATATTCCCACAACATTAAGGGTAATTCTTCGGCCCAGTTTCCTTTGCCTTGATTTAGGCGCTTTTTGAGGATTGTCTTTATGGTTTTGTTGGCAACCTCGACAGACCCATTAGCCTTCAGATGGTTACTGAGGAAAAGCTTTTGATGATTCCATTTTTCTCACAAAACCGAGTGAATTATTCGCTCTCAAATTGTGTTCTGTTATCTGATATTATCTTGTGGGGAATTCCAAAGCAAGTAACAATGTTTTTTATTACGAACCTCAACACCATTTTAGACATGATTGTCGGAAGGGGCTCTACCTCCACCCATTTGGTAAACTAGTCAATGGCTACTACGACACACTTAGCTCCACCTTTGGAGATGGGTAATGGTCTGATTAAATCTATTCCCCATACTTCCAATGGCCAGAGGCTTGAAATAGTGGTTAGCTCGCTAAGGGGAAGCCGGGGCACCTTAGAGTACCTTTGACACCTTTCACACTTTTTGACATACTCAATTGCTTGATTACCATCTAGGGCCGGTAATAGCTGTACCGCATGACCCTTTTGGCCAGCTTAATCCCATTGGAATGGTCTCCACACAATCCTTCATGGGCCTCTTCTAACAGGTTAAACCCATCTTTGGAGCTTACACATCTTAAGTAAGGAAGTGAATGTCCCTTTTCATAAAGTATATTATCCATAACCACAAATGTAGGAGCTTGGTGTTTTATCCTTCTTGCATCATGCTTATTGAGGGGTAGAGTTCCGTTTAGGAGGTAATCTACCATGGGAGTCATCCAAGTATTTTCATGATGGCAATTTGTCGTTGTTAAGGGAGGTTCCATATTGGAGTTTTCCTCTTTGTTCTTTTTGTCCCCTTCTCAAGGCTTGGGACCTAGTTAGGACTAATAATTCTTTTCCCATTTCCGATTCTTCGTGTTTGACACTAGGTCTTTCTTGATAACCCACGGGAATTATTTTGGTTTCGGAAGCCCCCTAGGAGCTGGCTAATTTGGCTAGTGAATCCACGTGAATATTCTCTCCGCGGGGTATTTGATGAATTGAAAAATCCTCAAATTGGGAAAGCATCTTTAGTATTCTCTTCACATACAGGATTAGCAGTGTATCCTTGGTTTGATAGGTCTGCTTTATTTGGTTTACCATTAGTTGTGAATCACTAAAGATTTATATTCGAGGTATCTTTAACTGTAGTGCCAAATTCAAACCGACCATCATTGATTCATATTTGGCTACGTTGTTAATTGCTGGGAATCCTAATTTCATGGCGTAGTGCAGGCGATGTCCGTCAGGGGTAATTATAATGTAACCTTCCCCTGCCCCCTGTTCGTTTGAGGCTCCATCCACAAAAAGTTGCCATTTGGCTTTTAAGTCATTCTCTTTAACCGATTGCTCCGTAATGAAGCTTGTGCACTCATTTACGAAGTCTGCGAGAGCTTGTCCCTTAATTGCTACTCAAGGATAAAACTCAATCTCTTATTGACTAAGTTCAACTCCCCACTTAACTAATCTTCCCGAGGTTTCTGGCTTACTGAATACCTGTTTAAGCGGGAAGCTAGTTAAAACCTTAATGGGGGTGAGCTTGGAAGTACCCTCTCAGTTTTCATGTAGTAAGTATTAGGCAGTATGCTAGTTTTTCCATTACCGGGCATCGTGTTTCTGCGTCCTTTAGCCTTCTGCTAACATAATAAATTGGGTGTTGAGTCCTATTACTTTCTGTTATAAGGACTGAGCTTACCGCATATTCTGAGATAGCCATATATAGGTATAAATCTTCACCTTTCTCGGGGGTGGATAAAATTGGAGGAGTTCCCATATAAACTTTCTATTCTTGAAAGGCCTTTCCGCATTCTTCGTTCCATTCGAAATTCTTCTTTTTCTTTATAACATCGAAAAAATGAACACATTTGTCAGTGGCTTTAGAAATGAACCTACTGAGGGCTGCTACCTTCCCGTTTAAGCTCATGACTTCTTTGCTTGTTCTAGGTTCTTCCATGTCTCTTATGGCTTGGATTTGTTCAGGGCTATCTTCAATCCCTTGCTCATTTACTACATACCCTAGGAATTTTCCAGATTGAACTCCAAAGGAATACTTTTGTGGGTTTAACTTCATTTGGTAGCTTCTCAGGACATTGAACATTTCTTCCAAGTCTTTCAAATGGTTTTCTGCTTCGATGGATTTTACTAGCATATCATCCATAAATACTTCCATGTTGTGCCCTATTTGTTCTTGAAACATTCTATTTACTAGCCTTTGGTATGTTTCTCTTGCATTTTTCCCGAAGGGAATTACTTTATAGCAAAATGTCCCCAGTCAGCGATAAAGCTGTATGCTCTTCATTGTGCTTATGCATTGGAATTTGGTTGTACCTCGAATAAGCATCCATAAGACATAGTATCTTATGGCCACTTGTTGCATCAACCAACTGGTCTATCCGTGGAAGGGGATAGCAATCCTTTGGGAAAGCCTTGTTCAAATCCGTGTAGTCAACACATGTTCTCCACTTCCCATTGGACTTCTCTACTAGCACAGGATTGGCTAACCACTTTGGGTAAAGAACTTCTTGGATAAACCCATTCGTCTCCAACCTTTTGACTTCCTCCTTTAGGGCCTCAGACCGGTCTCTATTAATTATTTCTTCTTTTTCCGAACCGGGATTACTGAAGGGTCAATGTTTAAGGCATGACTCATAATAGAGGGGCTGATCCCAACCATGTCTGAATGGGTCCAGGCGAAGACATCTTTGTTGAGTTGTAGGAACCGAATTAGGTCGCTTTAAAGGGGATCTGCCAACCTTTTCCCTATGCCGAACACTTTTGCCTTATCCTTTGAATCAACATTTACCTCTTCCACATCTTCTATTGGTTTCATTCTTCCAATATCCCCTTAGAATCTAAATCCATAACAATTTATCCTTCTTCGTTCAGGTTTACATCATCGGCTCTCTTCCTATTTCTTTTCAAAGAAGTGTACCTAACATTCGTACGTTTGTTAGCTTTATTAATTTTTATCTTGGCTTCGAATGTGGGATGTAAGAATCCCTTATCTGAAGGTATAAAAACAGTAGAAGAATGAAAGTACGAAGAACACTCCCTTTTGTATTTGTCGATTGTTGCGAAATACAATTTGCGAGAGCTAAACTGTTCTCCTCTAATGGTACCCCATCCCTGCTTGGTTAAGAATTTTAACATAAGGTACTTAGAAGAGACAAAAGCGTCCATCTCCTCCAGAGCTAGTCGTCCAAAGAAGGCGTTGTAATAGGATGGTTAATCAATCACAACAAAGAGAGTTTCGAAGTTCCTATGGAGCAGAGACAGCCCTACTTGAACCAGCAGGTTGATCTGCCCCACCGGAGTTGACCCTTGTTGTTGAAGCCGAAGATTGGTTCGTTACATGGTTCCATCCTCTTCTCAGAAATTCCCATTTGATTGAAAGCAAGTTTGAAGATTACATTGACGGCACTTCCAGTGTCTACAAGGATCTTGGAGACAATAGAGAGTCCGATCTGCGTTGTTATAATGAGAGGATCATTATGTCAGTGACATACCCCTTTCTTCATCTCTTCTGGAGAAACCACTAGGTTATGCATCTTGAGAGCATAACGTACATTCTTAAAAGATGGTTCTTCTCGAACGGAGAATATTCCTTCCATGGATTCCTTCATTATTGATTCCTGGCTCTCATACAGTTTCCGGCAGGGTGTGGCCCTCCATGGATCACATTGATTCGATTTATGGGCGCACCCAAGTCTAGGTTGCCTTCTTCCATAGCAGCTTCTATTGCATTTGCTGAAACCTTTTGTTGTCCATTTGTATGCAGGGCAGATTTTTTCTTTTTTGCAACAAATTCCTTCAGGTGTCCCTCATAGATTAGTTTCTGAATAATCTCGTTCAATACCTTGCATTCATCAGTCTTATGCATGTTGGTTTTATGAAATTCACAATATTTACCACCAGAATAAGGTTTAGGGCAATTCTTGGCCTTGAACGAGATGGGGAAGTTATTGACCCTTTCTTTGACGACAACATATGCAAATGAGATGGGTTTGTTTAGTGCAAATGAATGGTATTAGAATCCTTCCACCTTGATCTCCTTTGATTTCACCTCCGGGGGCTTTCGTCCGAAGTTCGACCTTCCTCCTTCCCCTCGAGGCCTGAACTTTCTCTTTGTGAAGTATAATTCATCCATGCGAATAAACTTGTCGGTATGAAAGTGAAAGTCTTGTAAATCCTTATAGCCATGGATATATAATTCTTTCCAGAATGGGGTGTTCTCGATTAACCCTGAATGCACAGCTATTAATTTGTTGCGTTCATTCATATCCTTGGCCTTTAAAGCCTCGATGTTGAACCTTTTCAAGTAATCTCCCAGAGACTCCCCTTGCCTTTGTTTGATGTCAGCAATGACCGTAAAATCAACCGTCAGGTCTTTGCAAATGCAGAATCGTGCTGCAAATTCTTAGGAGAACCGTTTCTGTAACAACCCATATTTTGAATAACAAGTTATAACATAAATCAAGGCAGAATTAAATGATAAAATCTGAATCAAGGGAAATGGACTGTGCCATTGCGTTCGTCTCGGAAAAATACGCGAAATAGAGTCCGAGTTTTCGAAAAACGGAGTCCGTATGACCAAGTTATGGCCCAATGAAGTTTTCAGAAAATTCTAAGCCCGAAAACAGTTCAAATTCGAATTCAGATTCGAATTACAACCAAGGCAGAATGGACGGGAATTTTCCCGCCCCAGGCAGGGTCAACACAAGGGTCGACACCAGTGTCGACCCCCCCCCCCCCCAATGGGTCGACACCCCTGTCGACCCAGGGGTCGACCCCCCCGGTCGGACCAATTTTTCTGGTGCACCATTTTGGCATGTTGGGTCCTCTTTTGTTTGTTTCTGACGGGAGTTAATGGTCCAGATTCGTTTTAGGGTTAATCCTATGGTCTAAACTACCCCTAATCCCTATAAAAAGACCCCTAGACCTAGCTTAAACCTTCATTAATCATTCCTACAACTAAATGCTGCCCAAATGTTCACTAATCATGGCCTCCACCTTCTTCATGAGAGCATGAGTGTCTCAAATCAATCTATGTCATAAAGGAGCCATCTTTCTTAAGTAAAAGAGCCATCTTTCTTTGTCTTTGGGGTTATTCCTTCTTGTTCTCAAGTCTTGAAGTGGAGTTTATCGTCTTTGGTTGCGGATTTGCTAGTGTGGCTTCATCTCAATCTTATTTTATATTTATTCTAGTCTTCATAGCATTGTAAGCCCTATACTACTCTTAGATTCCAACTATGAAGTTAATTATGACATGTTGCAAGTTTGAGTTTGGGCCTAAGTATGATATGTACTTTGATCCTATCATGTTATGCATAAATTTATTCTATGCATGCTTGTAAAGCTCTCACCTTGACTTTGTGCATAGAAAGCTATGACCTTTGATTTGAAATGTTGCATTATGCAACATGAGAATTCTCATAACCTATATGATAACTTGCATATAATGTTGTATGCGAACTTCTAGTCATCATCCTATGTCATCTAGTACCATGTATCACTTATTCGCTAAGTTTGAATGTTGTGCATGTAACATGCAAGTTTAAATGAACATATTTATGCCTCATATGCCACCATGTTTAACTTGTGGCCAACCTTATTACCTTATGCCCTTTTGTCATGCTTTTGCCAAGTTCCCTCTTTTGATCTATGTCATGTTATGCGAAACGTACATGCGAGGGGAATGCGTTGGTTTTGGGTAATATTAATGACATGAAACATGATTTTAAAATATGGCATGAACATTGACTTGTGATTATGTTTGTAAACATGAATTTGGACATGACTTCTAGAAAACATGAGAGTGGCCAACTCGAGGTTGGGTTGAGTTTGTAGCATAAATCTACCCGGAACCGACCGGCTTAACTAGTGGCTACAAGCAATAGGACCCAATGTGAGTAGTTGATCATGTCGCACTTGGAACCCGAGGTTAGACCAAGTTGTGGTGTAAAGCTACCCGGACCCGCCCGGCTTAACTAGTAACCACAACAAGGTCTAATGTGAGAGGTTGGGTGCATTAAATTAATTAATGCCACATGATAGGGTTAAGTCATGGACCACTTGAATACTTAACCAATTAAACATGATGGGTTGACGCGGTTAAGTCATGAACCTTGGGTACACTTAACCAACTTGATACTTGATTGGATGGGGTTAACCACACTTAACCCACTAGAAAACCCTAGTTACGCGGTCCTTCTCAGCAGTAACCCACTAGGGAGTATCGGATACCCTAGGGACTAGGCTAGGGTGGGGCACGATTACTGGGCTGGAGTGTAAGCGACCAAAAAGACGGCAAAAGTGGGTGCGCCATAGTAGATTCCGACGGACCATGGTCGTGCACATTGTCCGGGGATGAAAGACAGATTGGGCACCAGTAGGTTTTGACTGTGCGTGCTTGTTTCGTGTCAGTGGTTGACACCCTAGGGCCGGATACACCCTAGGGTGGACCTAGCACAGTCGACTACATTTCATGTTTGGACCGTATGACACCGATACACGACGAGTTAGGCTTTTAGGGAGCCGATCGACTAGACCGAGTAGTTGGACCTCGATTTAGGTCATCTCATGATGTGGGCCAGCTTTGGGCCAAGGGATCATTTCTTGTTTATACTTGACATGGATTGGAATACTAGTACACACCTGGTGCAACTTAACCTTGTATATGCGATGCCACACTGGATCTATCTTGTTAACTTTTCACCATGCCAATTATCACCCTACATCTCATCTCTGTTTTACATGTTCAGTTAACTTTATTAGTTTTTATACTGATAGTAGATAGGACTTACCAGTCTTTTTGACTGACCCGTTTTCTTTCGCCTCTTTTCTTCGGTTTCCCCCCCCCCCTTAGGTTTATAGGGTGGGAACACTAGTACCTAGCTTGGATCTTTAGCTGCTTTTCTGGATAGCTCATGTACGGTTTGGACTTGAGCACGCTATGGCTTTATTCTACCTTGGGGATAGTTACTTTATGATTTTCTTTCCAGTTTTCAGTTGATGTTTCTAGACTATGTTTTGTGGAAAATAATGACCAAGTACTTTGATGTAACTTGACTATGGTATTTGAAATGTTAGTTTTATCGTCTGCTTTATTTACTCTGTTTTTACTTATATGTTCTGTCTTGTGATATCTACATGCATGTTTACCTCGTTTAACGCCCCTCCAATGCCAGTGCCCTTGCAAGAGTGGCATTGGCGGAGGTGGGGTGTTACAGTTTCCACGAATAAATGTTGTTTTCTCTGTACTGACGGTACCATTTTGATGTTGCTCCCTAAAGGGTCACCAGGAAGAACGACATCTGACGGATCCTGAAGCAATGTTGAGATCCATCTGGCTCTCGAAGGCCATTAGATGATCATCAGGGTCAGTTGTCCTAAGATATTTGATGGTGGAAACCTTCACCCTGGATGGTATTATGGTGTTCATAATTTCATCGACGAAAGGAGCTACTCTTTCATTGTCATTAACCCTGTCTTCTTGGGTTCTCTTCCCCTTGCTTCCCAACAAGTCTTTGCCGGTCTTCTGAGCAATGTCTTTGAGATAAACTTCTGTGTTGTCGTAATTTTCTCTTTTAGGATCATAACCTTTGGAATTGGAACTCCCAGATTGTTCTTTTCGCACTGATTTCCTTGATGATCTATTCTTGTCAAAGGGGACTTCTTCTTCTTAAAGGAAGTTGCCTTAAGTTTCTCTTTTGCTTCGTAGTGTTGGATGGGAGCCTTTCTTTTTGGAGATTCATTCATCTCTTTTTGACTAGATTTGGTGAGTTTTGAAGACATCTGCGCTTGGGCAACATTCATCTGAGCTTACATCTCTTGGAGCTGCTTTTCCAAGGCCAAAATTCTTGCGATATTATCTTCCATGGCGTTTGGGTTTGGTGGTTGTATTGGACTGGATGTGGCTCCTCTTTCATTATTGTCCAGATTAAGCGTTAGATCCATGTTTCTTTCGAGGGTTGTATTAGGATCCGGTTCCTTTTTTCGCTCTTCCAATTTCTTCTATTTCATCTTTCCTTCCATGGAGTAATAAATTTACCAAATTAATTTTTAATAAAATAACCACAAGGTCGGAGGTTCACCCCCTCCCTCTAGCGCCAAAATGTTAATGATATTTTCCATCAACACATAGGATGAGTTATATGGAACATATTTTAAGCAAATTGACGCAACCACGATTTAAGGTTACCTAAGGACAAGCTGGGGTCAGTGTTCCTTAGGTAAATCAGCCGTTTCTTAAGTATAGGGGCCTCAGTTCTGAAGATTAGTTATTCTTCCCTCAAGGGGTGAATATCACGCTTACAGAATTACAGAGTCCCAAAGTATCTTGAAGAAGGGTTTATTTAACTTGGTACAATTGAAGCCTTGCGTAATCAGTTACCCCTTTAAATCGTGGGTAAGATGATATACATTGTGATAAGAAGACAACAGGCTAATGCTTCCCGACTCTCAGATGGTAACAATGCTTATTAACTTAAGCGATCCTTCCGCATCGAGCCAACCCAAAATGGGCCTTGGTTGCGTCAGTGATCAAGTCATAAGCTTGCAATCGACCTCTTTTCTGGAGTTGAGTAGCATTAGGCTCACTATGAGAGGGTTAATTCACATGGTCAACCCTCGAGGTAAAGGGGGGAAGGCCTCGATTTCTCATGAAGACTCTCCTCTTTACGAGAGTGTCATAAACAACTCTTTCAAATGAAAGGTTTGTGTTAATTCCCTGTTCCATCATAAATGGCACAATATGATTATCAAATCATGAAATATTTAAGTCTTGGACTCCTTCATTCATAAATTGCAGATGTATTACAAAAGCAGAAAAATTCCTCAATCCGATTTGGAAATTAGGGTTTTCTCCTTAAAGAAGAAAGAACAAGATTGAGAAAATGAAAATTTGCCCCGAAAATGTGACCCATGGGGTCCTGTTTATAGAGAATTTGGGGCCCCTTCTGCTGTTGGGCCTACAGGGGCCTTTATCGGTCGCTTTCCACCCTGGATTCGGATGTTTTGGCTTTCGGCCACTTTGCAGTGCTGATCATAGCTTCCGAAGGGAAGGTTCCGGTTAGTTGAGGCTTCTTTGAGATTGATATGAGCTTTCGGATGTAGGCTTCCAGTTCTCTCATGGATACTTAGAGTAGCTTGCCTTCATGATGTATATAGATAGCTGTCGGCTTGGAACACTGTCGGTGTCTGTACCAAGTTGACCAGTATGGATAGCCTGTATCCCTTTTAGGGTTCCTGTTTGCCTTTCGATGGAGTCTCGGGGTATGGCTTGACTTCCGGGAGGTTGTTCCGGATGACTTTCCTATTGACTATCAATATGACCTTTCGGTGTTTATGCAGTAGAAATCTCGGAAGCTGGTTCCGGATAATCTTTACGTACTTCTGGCTTGATACTTTAGATACTTTCGCCTCCTGATGTATCGGTATTAAGCAGATTCATATCGGCGGCCCTTCCGTCTTTCTGGGTTTCAATTAGCGGAGCATTTGCTTCCCTTCTCCCCTAGATTTTGCCTTAGGTGACCTTTGCAATAAGATCCTCCTGTCGGGTTTACCGTGTCGGTATGCTATAGATTTTGAGCTCTTTCTTCCTGAGAAGGTGTCGGTTGGTGCAGTTCTCAGGTTATTCGATGCCCCTTCACCGTCAGCTTGTTTCAGAGCTAATTTTGGTAGTAACATGTAGTTACCGGACAAACTAATTTTCATAAAAAATCGATAAGAAAATTAGATCATTTATTAGGCGATCATTAGATAAACTTTGGAGAAATTGCTTAGTTTTAAAAAGGGACATTTAACTTTCGTAAAACTAATTCACGCTCCATGAAATGAGTCGAAAAGTTATGAAAACAGTTGGTAAATTCATTATAAATACAACGAGGTAAATTCAAGGAATAAAAATGATTTTTTACTTAGCAGTAATTTCCTTTTTCAAGGTTTGCAAAAATCAGGGTTTTGAAGCAACTTGGATTTCAGATTTCTAAATAAAACATTTTGGACAAAGTTTTTTGACCTGAACCTTTTGCAAATGTTTTTAAAATAAATAAATATGATTTTTAAAATTTATTTGAGAATTTTTCAAGGACTTTGAAAATCCGCCCAAAATTCGGGAATAAGAGATTATGCTAAAATTCATTTTAGTAGCAACTAAAGTAAATAACAAAAAGGAGTATGGGGTGATTCCAAAGAGCATAGTCTAGTACCACCTGTGAAATCTAACCGGAAAATTTTCTTATCAGACGAGGAGTAGAAAAAATCGAAAGGAAAAGTCAGTTATTTGAGTAAGATCAGATAAAGTTTTCTAGAGACTAAGTAAAGATTTGATTTATTATAATAAATAATATATGATTTGACTCATTATAATAAGTAAAGATTTGATTTGACATGTCATAATAAATAAGATTTTATTTATAAATATTTGATTTGGTATGTCATAATAAATAAGATTTGATTTATAAAGATTTAATTTGACATGTCATAATAAATAAGATTTGATTGATAAAGATTTGATTTGACTTGTCATGATAAAGAAGATTCGATTTGACATATTGCCATAATAAAGGTTTGATTTGACATGTCATACTAAATAAGATTTGATTTAGAAAAATGATTTGACTCGTTTTCATAATAAAGATTTGATTTGGCATGTCATAATAAATAAGATTTGATTTATTATGATTTGATTTGACATGTCATAATAAATAAGATTTGATTTTTTATGATTTGATTAGACATGCCATAATAAATAAGATTTGATTTAATAAAGATTTGATTTGACATGTTATAATAAACAAGATTTTATTTGACTCGTTGTCGTAATAAAGATTTTATTTGACTTGTTATAATAAGCAAGATTTTATTTGACCTATGGTGATAATAAAGGTTTGATTTGACTTATTACAATAAAAAAGATTTGTTTTGACCTATGGTCATAACAAGATTTGATTTGGCATAAAATCAAGAAATCTAAAAAGAAGAGATCTAATCAAACGGTAAACACTGAAGGAAAATCTTTTATCGATGGTTGATTTCGAAGAAACCGGGGTTGAATTTGGGTTCCCCATATTCCAAAACCAATTCGAATCAACTTACGAGTTCGAACGTGGAAGCTGTTAAATATCGGGGTACCTTCATGGCAAAGGAAAAGATACTAGCTGAGTAGGTCCTTAAGATTAATTTTTTTGGATGGCACACCGAAAGGATATAAATCCAAAGTAGTAGGTAGCCTTTTCCTTATTAGGGAACTCTCTGTTGTATTGAAGCCCGGAGGTCTTCATAATAAACGGATTGCTCGCTAATAACTTCGAAGTTGCTCTCGAGGTAAATTAATAGCAACGATCCCTTGTTGTGCGATCTTTGATGATCTAAGCGTCGTGTCCACTCCAAATTAGGGAAGTGGTGGGATGGTGTCTTCGGTTCATCCTAGTCCAGGATGACTTGTTATGGATGATTGTCTGACAAAGCATTTCCAACAATCACGAATGTTGACTTTTACAACCGTACATCTGTTCGGTGGTGGGGATTTATCCCTTAGCTTAACATTCGGGTATTTTTGTGGAAGTCAATTAGTGATTGGCGGATCTGGCAATGTGGCATTTAAAGATATGAAATGCGTTAAAGTGAAAATGTAAAGATGTTACCTTAACAAGATTTCACACCCTGAAATGGATGAAACAGGGCATGTAGCAGGGTTATAGGGTTGCATGTGACCCAGTAATATGGTCATTACCCTTCTAGATTAAACACTGTTTGTCAAGTAAGTGATGTGGGATCCCATGATAGGCTGGTAATGACTAGGGAAAATGTGATATTCAACCTGTTTTCGAAGTCTGATCAAGGTCGACCTTGTAAGCGCATCGAGCGGGTAGCTCAGGTGCACTCTTATAAAGGTGCACTGTACGGTAGGATAGTCCCATACCCTAGTCATTGTTGGAAATCCATTTCTAGATAAGTTCCTGCTAATTTCTATTGTATAAGCCGAAGGTTATTAGTGGACTTACTTTCGGCTGTATTTGAACAAGTTTAATTGGAAAGTATTGTCAAAGGTTAGAGATTAATAATAATATCAAATGATTTTATGTATCAAAGGTTTGAGACATCTTAAGGTAAAACCCGTCTGTCAATTTATTTACGGGCATGGTCTTATGAGACTCTATTCTTTTCAAAGCACGTTGTTCAGACATGCCGTCATTTGCCGTCGATTTTTAATTGCGATGGGGTTTTAATAAGATACTCTTACTTTCAAAAGTCATTGTTTGTTTACCGGTCTATGACTCCATCATAGTACTCTGTTTCTCATTCTGGTATTTTTTTTCCTAGTCTGATCTGGGTGTTTTCAACACTCGGGTCAGTTCCGAGTGGTTTTCAGGTTTCGTTGAGGATGCTTGGATTCGAGTATCATTCCTTAAGGAGAGAAGAAAGACTTTTGGATATAGATCGTGGGCTATTTCCAGAGGAGTTGGAGGTCTTTATCTATGTATGGGCGTAGTTATATAGTTCTGATGTGTATTTATGTTTGTTTATTATTTCAGCATTTGTAAGGATAGGTTTTATAACTATCCAAACTGATTTAGGATTAGACGCAAATTATATAAAATATGTTTCCACTTTAAAGATTATTTATTTTTATTATTTGTTCTTCATTCGTTGTGATTTTTTTTACTCCACTGTTTTCTGTTTTGTTCTTTGTAATTCACCGTTTAGTTTCCAACTTTTCGCCGCTTGGGGAATCCGTGGCTGAGGGTATCAGTGCGAGTTTTCGAAAAGTGAATTTTTGGGTCCTCACATAGTTGTTGGTTGGAAAGAGCTTGCTTGTCCCAACCCCGGATAATCTGGGTCGTACTCGATAGTGATGGGGGCTGGGATCAGTGAGCTGCTTGTAGAGGCCGATGACACAACCTGTCATTGCGTGGAGCAACCTCCTATAAATTCGTGAGCAGCTATCACGCTCTCGGTAGTCACCGACTTTCCCTTTGCAGTGGTAATTCCGCCATCCTCTCCCTCTCGGCGTCCTCCCTCAACAAACTTATTCCTTCTTCCGGCACCGAGTGCTACTCCTCGGTCAAATATTTAAACATTAAGTCAAGCTCATTGACCAACTCCACCTGCCATAACTAAGCCTAAAACTGCAACAGCTTATCCCAAGTCCGATCCATAGTCAGGGGATAATCTTCAACCCACGAGATTCTGCGAAATCGAAGTGCATTGACGTACATGCCCCAAGTATATGGCTCCAAAGACCCCTCTACCCTGGCCCTAGCATCTTCGATTTCAGCTTTAAGCTTCTCCACCTTGGCCTGATGCTCGGCTATTATGCCGTCCACTTAGGTTAGCACCTCCTTGCTCATCGCCTTAGCATCCGCTTTCTCCTTCATAGCCTGAGGAACCTCAGCATTCCTCAGGTCAAGTAGCTTTTTAAGCTCGTCGTTCTCCTTATGAGTCACTGACTTACTCATTCTCCTCCTCCATCTTCTTATTTTCTACAACCAGAGCCTCATTATCTTTGAGAAGCTGGTGCAACTCTTTGTTTTCACTATCCAACAGGAGTCTCCTCGCCATAAGAGCCTTGTTATCTAGCTTGAGAGTCATATTATCTGACGAGACCATGGCCACTGTATATTTGTATAACTCTCAAGCCTGCTTCGCCTCAACCTTAACCTTTTGTGCTTCCACTTCAGTTGTGTTGTTTCGGCAACAGAGAGTTAGCATATAAACGTGCTACTCGTATAGGCAGAAATAGATACAAGTTAGAGAGTTGTCTTACTCGGTTTGTTATCCCTACTTTGGATGCACTCCCTCTCATCCTTTACATCCAGTTCCAGGTTCTGGATTTCAATATTTTTTTTTGAAGATCGGCTCCGAGAGATGCCTCACATACTTGTGCATTTACTTATACTTGAAGTAGGAATCATACACTTTATCGCAGACATCCTTGTCCATATTCAGGGGGATCTGGTGAATGTCCGTCAACCACTTGAGCTCTTTAAAGTAGAAGCCGAGAAATGTTCATCGCTTTCTTCCGTTCGAGGGTGAACTGGGAAATTTTCGACATGTCGGGAAACTGTAGAACTATCTTCGATGCGTTTTTCTTCCTAGGTCTCCGACCCTCAAGCACCATCTCCATACTTACAGATATGGTCATGTGCACCTAGGGTGGAACGTAAGGAGGGAGCATTGACGACTGCTGCCTTATGCTCGCTACCTCATGCCTCGAATCTCTTCCCGACTATCGAATTGTATGAGGTAGTGATTCTGAATGTCGAGGTTCAAATCTGCTGCCATGCTCACTGCCACGGTCACGAGGGTGAGGAGGGTTTATAAACAACTTGGTGACTCAAATAAAACAACTCATAACCCCGATCCTCTTTGGCCGGTGGCCCCAAGATCCTCGATCTCTATCGCTGTCTCGAGCCATTTCACCTACGTGGAAAAAATTCAAAGTTATTATCGAACACTCACGCACACGAACAAATATTGTGTTATAAAGTGTTTATGAGTATGTGTTCTCTCCATGGACCATATTTAAGCCCGCTTAAAGGGGTGACCTCCCCAACATTCTATGTTAGGCTTCCTGTACTTATGCCACTAGACCAAGACAATGTAACATCAAGCGGAAGTTTGTCCAGATCTTTATACTGACACTCCATCTCTAACGACGCACTAATTCCAGAGGTAGTAACTGGAGAAATTGGCTAAGCCGACGCTCCCAACCTCGTCTCAACTGTCGTAGACGGGATGTAAGTAAACGGTAGACCCCCTCCTCTAGTAACTATCTTCTCATCACCAATACCACTCTCATTAGGTCCTTCCCAAGCCTTTGTGATCTTGTGTCGCTTGGGCGCGATAGGGAGCACCTTCCTTTCGTGGCCCAAAGGACTTTCTCCTCCCTCAGTTTTCGCCTTTTATTCCTCTACAGCACCAACCGGATGGGTCATTGAACGATTTGCGGGAAGTGAGCCCGTTTGATGAAGACATTGATCAGTCAGGACATTCTTTGTGGTGCGAGCCTCAATGGAATAGCCCTCAATGCTTTAAGACCCTCTGGGTACACTTTCCTTTGGGTACGGGACGAATGCCTGTTACATAAACATAAGGTTAGTCTCGAGCAAATGACTTGACTAACTAAAAACCTCAAGCAATAAAGACATTTACTTCCGGCCAGCCATCGTTTTGTGAATTGTATGGGACAACGGACAAAAAACTAATCGAATTTAAAGACATTGAGTTTGCTCCATGTCCCTAGGATAAACCGGGTACTGGCTTGTGCCTCCAAGTAAACTATGGAAGGCGCACTAGCTATTCTCCTCTTCATCTGGATTAGGTACCAGATATCCTCTCCAGTAGGTATTGTATGTAGGTATTCCCCAAATAGAACGTAGGTACCAAGGAGGAAGGCGTATGCATTTGGATGGAACTACGTCAGTGCTAAGCAGAAGTAATGCAACATATCCCCAATGAACCTGGAAGACGTGGGCACGCACCTAGAAGCACACATATGCCCTATCCCCTTCTTTAGGGACACGAACCTCCTCCCAGGGAATGTTGTATTTCTTACACACGCGCCTTAACATGCTTCATTCATATGCAAAGCTACCGAATCTGATGGATTGTCGACTATGGTGGCATCCGCCATCATATTTGATGACTCGGGAACATCTTCTCCCATTATATCTACATCCTCTTCTTCTTCGGGGTTTCCTTCTTCCACTCCAATCCCTTTTGGTGTCGCTGACTCGGTTGGGTGCTCGAACACTTGTTGTGGTTTTCCGGACTGCACACCCTGGTCATGTGATTTCAGCGAGCTTACGAGATGGGAGAGAGTGGACACTTCTGAAGTCTCAAGCTCGCTGCCCTCTGAACTAGTGTTACTTGACGACCCAGACAGGGAGAGTGAGTGTTCTGAAGCTTCAGCTTCCAAACCCTGAAGTCTTGGGGAAGATCTTAGTGCCATTACAAACTACGCTTTTAGCATAATCACATTAATATCACACATAAAAACCTGTACCCCTCGTGTTAGTGTAAATTAGCATGAATGTGCAGTTTCGTGAGATACTAATACGACTATAATAAAAGAACTAGGGATACGACGGCGATCACTAGTCCTTAAAACCATAACCATCATCGACGTTGACCAATATCGTCAGGTTCGCGTCGAATTGTGAATACATCGTGAATGAGATCGGAGATTAAGTCTAAAGATCGATAGTTCAGTCATATGTCCATGGTTCAAGTTTATGTTCTAATTCTATGTGCGAGTCTGAATTATCGGCTCTTATTCGTGCGTAAAGGCATTATCAATCAATATGTCTAAACCCATGTCTGATCCAATCACGCAACGTCGTGAAAACGAAGTAAATCGAATGACGGGCCTCCTAGGATTCGAGGTTTCAATAGGAAGAGTGGGATGCGCCGACAATAGGGCAGTACGAAATTTACTAAACCCTGCAGATGTGAAAATCGTATCCCCATATCTTAGTTACTTCGCATCCCCATACTGGTGCAAAGTTCGCATCCGTCAAGTTCAAGGGGTTTGAAATTGCTTATGCCCCGGTGATGCGAAATTTGCATCCCCGAAAGTCAATGATTTTGTATCCCCTTGTTGATCTCGCCTCCCACCTTCCTCATGAATAACCGCCCCCCACCATGATGGGAAATATCATATCCCACTCAGGGACGCAAAGTTCGCATCCCCTTAGAGTGCGATTTTGCATCCCTATGGGATGCAATCGCATCCTCTAGGAAGCGAAAATTACATCCCTCGGATGCGAAATATCGCATCCCTCGTGACGTGAGATTTTGCAGCCCTTGGAGGCGACGCAAAGCAACCCCTTCTTCTTTTTCTCCTCTTTCTTCTTCCTTCTCTCCTCTCTCCTTCGCCTCCTCTCCTTCTCCTTCGAATCCCCTCGAGGACACTAGAAGGATTTCGATTCTCGGCTCTCCTTCCCCTACAGAGGCAATGATTCGATTTCGAGCTTCGATTTCAAATATGGAATCGCATCCTCCAACCATGATTTCGAGCATCAAAATTAGCAGCTTAAGATTAGAATTCAATTCGAGTGATGAAACTTGTAAATTGAGCCAAACCCACCTGAAAATTCGATTTCGAGTTGGGTTGTTTCAAAGAAAATAATCTTATGTCCTCGTGTGCGAATATGCAAAGTAAAATGGGAGAAGAACACGTATCACAACTTGAATATGGCGGGAGGCCTGGCTTTATTGGAAATATCGTGTCCCCTGAGGATGCGAAAATTAGCATCCCGCTAGGGATACGAAATTTCTTATCCCGTTGGGGCTACAAAATTTCGTATCCCACCGGGACGCGAGATTTCCCATCTCTTTCCAAAAATAAAAAAATAGAGGGGAAAGTGAGAGTAAATTTCCAACGTCGAGAGACTCTTGACTCACGACTCTGGCTACAACAAAGCATTCGCTCTTTAGAAATTATAATAATCGATGCCAATTCGATTCACTAACCAATCTTACATTCATAAGTTTAAACGACTCGAGAACGTATGCCAAGCGATTTAGCTCATGGTTCGATATCGTTTTTGAAAACCAACTCGCGTAATCGTAAACCGAAAACATATTTGTTCATTATGTTCTATTTCAAATTCCAATCGCATCACGTGAAATCACGTGAAAACATGTGAGCGTATACACGATATTGTGTTGATAAAGACTCGTTTACGTTCCAATGTAAACGGGAGTCGACAAATAACGTTTAATTTCTTAAGTCGAAAGGAATTAGATGTTTAAAGAAGCTACTAGAGAATCAAAATTCTAAACACGCTCAACTGAATGGTCACGACCAAGCACTCGACGCAGCTTGGAGATTTTTTAAACTTCCAGAGATGATTACTTCAACTCAAAGCACATCATGTCAAGACAAGACGTACTTTAGGGGTACGTATTAACCAGCCTTTTGGTTCGGTTTCCAAAAGCATATCAGGCCTACTCAACTTGGCCCATCACGTGACACCAAAGTCCGAAGTGTTGCCAAAACACTTAGGATCCAGTCCCTGAAGGAGTCATGCGAGAGCAGGGATCATAACCCCTCACAATCATCATTTTGCATCCCTCAAAATTAGGACTGACACCACGAATTCGCATCCCACACTTCCTATCATGAACATTTCGCATCCACTAAGAAAGATAAATACATGGGAATTCACATCCCTAACTCATCAACCCCCTCACAATTCGTATCCCCAGGGATATGAATTTCGTATTCCTCAGGATGCGAAAATTCATATCCCCGAGATATGAATCTTGCATCCTCATAGGGATGTGAGATTTCGTATCCCCAAGGGATACGAGACATCGTATCCAATCGGGATGCAAAATTCGCATCCTTGAGGGGGATGCGAAATTTCCATCACAATACTAACGAGATGTGAAATTCTCTAAGCCGCTCCTTCCAGATGTGAAATTCTTGCTATGGTCATCAAATCTCACATACTCTCTCCTAATCCACTACCTATAAATACCCCCTACCTCATACTTCGAAAGGGTTGGCATTTTCATGATTTGACAGCTCTTGGAGGACCTTGGACACCATTAATGGTAGCCTAAGCCTTGAGGAAGAAGGAGAAGAACTATTTTCTCCCAAGACTTCCTACATGAAAAATATGATTCACGAATACTTAAAAAATAATTGTGCACAAATATCATGATGATGTCCAACACTTGTAACCTTCAATTGTGAATAAAAATCAGCACACACTTCAAAGTGGACGTAGGTTCAATACGAACCGAACCACTATAAATTCCTCTGTTCTTTGCTTACTGCACTTACTTTTCCGTACGCGAAACCTTATTCGAATAATTGAGAATTGGTGGGTGTGACGCCAAATTCGGATGTCAACAGTAGCAAGAGAAATTATTGTTCCCACTGTTATGAATTTAGTAATAGAACTAAAAGTATGTATGAAATCTTATTCCTTTATTTGTTTATCACCTCGAGCAACCAATATTGCCATACACCTTTTGATAGTTCCATCAGGATTAAAATTAATCTTGTAAACCTATTTACAACCAATTGCTTGCTTATCAGATGGTAACACAACCATCTCCCAAGTCTGATTCTCTTCCAAAGCAGCAATTTCCTTACCCATTGCTTTATCACATTTCGAGTCATTTTTTGCTTGATTGTATGAGTTTAGTTCATGAGTAAATAACATCTTTGCTAAATTATCCGAAGATTCTTTGTCAAGATAGGACAAACTATTTTCAGTGTATACATTGAAAACAGCAGATTCTAAAGCTTCGTATGAAGTTTTAGATGAAGTTAATTTTCTGATAGGGAGGTTAACAATAAAATCTTTGAATTTATTTGGAAGAGAAATATTCCTGTTAGACTTTCTAATAGGAACATGAACAGCCTCAGGTATGGAATTAGGGACATAATGATCAGAGGATATTAGAGTTGAACAAGGATTTGATGAAGAAAGAGAACGTAACACAGAAGGAGAAAATGGAATATTTGTATTGTGAGGAGGTGAATTCATTGAGGAAGAGTATCATTTATAGTAGAAGGAGAATTTGTTAAAGAATTTTCATGTCTCTTATCATCAGAAAACAAAACAGGCTGAACTAAGGAAGGAGAATTTTGAAGAGAAAAAGAAACAACAACTTTGAAACAAAACTTGTCCTCTTGAAAGAAGAAATCTTTACTCAAAATAATTCTACCATTATCCAATTCAAATAAGTTGTATCCCTTCTGCGCATAAGGATATCCAATAAAAACACATCTTGTTGACTTAAGAACAAATTTATCCCTTGTTTTGATTCCAGGATAACATAAACTACCAATAACCCTCAAGTGATGATAACCTGGTTGTCTTCCCATCAACAACTCAAAAGGAGTTTTCCAATTTAGAAGGAACTAGGAATTAAATTCATAAGATATATTGCAGATAACAAACTGTCTCCCTAAAATTTTATAGGCAAACCAGCATGAATTTTTATGGCCCTGGCAGTTTCTATAAGATGCCAATGTGTTCTCTCAACTCTCCCATTCTGTTGAGGATTTCCAGGAATTGTTCTCTAATGTACAATTCCTTTTTGAGAAAAAAAAACTTGATAAGATCTTTGATGATTTCAGTTTGATTATCACTTCTAATGGTTTTAATCTTTGTTTAAACCTACATCTCAACATAGGCTAAAAGAGCACTAATCACACTGTATACTTGAGGTTTGTTCTGAATTAAGTGAGTCCATGTTGTTCTAGTGTGATCATCTAAAATATTCAGAAAATATCTATCACTTGAATAACAAGGAACTGTATATGGACCCCATAAATCCATATGAACAAGATCAAATTTATGCATGGCATGAGATATTGGTAATGTAAATGGCAACTTATGTTGTTTAGCAAACATACAGACTTCACCATGAAATCCATCTTTATTATCACCAGAATGTTTACAACATAAATGTGTCATTTTTCCAATTGAAATGTGACATAATCTAGCATGAAGAACATCAAAAGTAGGAGTACTAAGTCTAAAATTTGCAACATGATTATTTTCAGAGAAAACGGTATTAGAAATTTAAGAAAGTGAAATTGTATTGAAAAGCAATTCACCGAATCTATACAACCCAGAAAGTCTGGTACCGGTGATCTTGATTTGTTTAGTTATGGGGTCCTGAAAAGAACAAGAATTTGGTTGAAATAAGGCAACAAGACTATTTTGATCAAGCAACTTGCCAATGGAAAGCAAGTTGTGTTTGAATTGAGGGACAAACAAGACATTTTTTAGATATTTTTGTGGAGTTATAGGCACAGTTCCAATTATCCACACTGTTTTGTACGAACCATCAGGAAGACAACCTTTAATAGGATCCTTAAGAATTTGTATAAAGCTAAACATACTAAGATGAGATGCCATATGATCAGATGCATAAGAATCTATTATCCAAGATTTTTCATGCATAAAATGATTATCAATTTTTGCATTAGAAACAATTATACCTGCAAAATAGGCTGTTGTCGAATGAACAGAAAAATAATTATTGTTGTTATTCATCATCTTCAGAATCTCCTGGTATATAACTAAACCATGTTTGATCAACTTTCTAGCGAGTAGACTCAGATTCGCTTTGTTTATTGCATGCTCTAAAATCAAGAGGATCATTCAAAGTACCACTTCCAAAACCAACTCCACTCACATTTCTAACAAGTAGAACCTGATTCGCTTTGTTTATTGCGTGCTACAAAATCAATAGGATCATTTGAAGTACCACTTCCAAAACCAACTCCAGGCACATTTGCTACCATTTTCTTCCCTTTGTTGCCAGAATAACAATCAGGATATCCAATCAGCTTGAAACATTGATCGATTGTATGACCTTTAGCTTTGCAATGGTCACATATCCTATCTCCTTTGTCAACCTTGAACTTTTTAAATTCCTTTTTGACATCAGCTCCATGTTTTACACCTCCTTTATTACTTAATAAGGCACTTACTTCAACAGGAGAATCAACAGTGAGACTGTTTTATTTCTCAATTTGTTGCAACATATAATAAGGCTTGTTTGGAGTAAGTAAATGAACAAGATTCAAGTTATTCAACTTAACAATATCATATGACTTATTGAGACAAGCTAACAACTGTATCAGTTTCAACATTTGATCAACTTCAACAATTTTCATGAGAATCTCAAAATTACACGATTTGAGCGCACCACACGTGCAATTAGAATAACCTTCAAGAACTTGAAGTTCAACCCAAACTCATTTCATCTTTCCATAATAACCGGTAATAGAACTGATGTTTTCCTGAATCGAGGTAAGAGTACGATGCAACTCAAAAATCTAAGGAACATTTGATGTACCATACCTCTCCGTAATTTCAGATCAAAGATGTTGTGACGAATTAGCAAACACAAAACCTTGTCCAATCGTCTTCTAAATTGATTTATTTATCCAACACATTACCATGTAATTGTTGCGAATCCACTTGTAATAAACAAGAGAGTATAGATCTAGTTTTCTAATGTTCCTTCAATAAATCCGATCTTGCTTCTTGCAATCAATGCCATTTTCACACTCCGACTCCAATTTATGTAATTGCTTCCATCAGTGGCGGACCCAGGCAGAAATTTCAGTGGGGGCAGAAATCTCAGCCGGGGTAGAAATCTCAGTGGAGGCAGAATTATTAAATTCTTAGTAAAGGATAGTAAAGGATCTCAGCAGCAAAGAATTAAACTGATGCATTTTTTAGTCATGTTCAAAAAAATTCACCAGTTCAATTCTTTTTAAAAAAACTCAATGGGGGCAGCAGCCTCTACTAGGCCCCATGTGGCTCCGCCACTAGCTGCCATCATAGCTATAATTCGTAAGCGATTGATGCAACAAATCACTTCTAGTAAGAAAATAGAGATTACTATAATTAATTAATTCCTCTATTGACATTATTTTGATGAAAGGAAATTCACCAAACAAAAATGAAACCAATCAAAAATAAAAATTATGTCAAGAACTTCAATCGAAGTCATGGGAATCAATCGAAAGAAAAATCAACAGATTGTTGATAAAAAGGATAGACCCGGAGAAACAAGAGATCGTTGAATTTCTAAATAAGATGAAAATGGCCAGCTCCGATGCATGATAAAATGAAAACTCAGAGAAAACGGATTATCATTTTTACAGCTGTCTTACAATACAATGAGAAACAGTTTATATACACGGTCAAACAAAACAAAGAAAACAATCAAAGTAAAATACAACACTATACATTCTGATAGTATGTATCAAAACAATATGACTTCGTTCGGTGTTTTGCCTTAGCAAATCCAAACTATATAGCACATGTTCTACCTAATTACAAGAGTTATTTAGTAACCTGCTACACAGCTGCAAAATATCTTGCAAAAATTAAGGCTCTGACATAATTTTTATGGAAGTCCAACTTTACATGAAGTAGAACTCACAATTATATTGATAGTAGGCATGCCTGTTAAACCTTTTACAGCTGAAAATATTATTATCTTCTTTTATTTACAGATTGTGTTACCATTTTGAATTTTCCCGAACAGTGGAGAAAACTTGAAAATAGTACACATTACTCTTTTGATTATATATGTGATGCTATGTTTTAGCATCAAATAATGGTTTACTACGTAGAATTTAATTCTTATTATATTTGACTGTTGTTTTAACACTGCATGGATTTATTTATTATTGCTAAAGTTCTTTTATGCAGGTTTGTTATGCTTTTCAACAATATCTGCTACCTGAGTATGTTATTTAGTGTAATCTTATTTGCTTCATAGTTAAGTAACTACCATTGAACATAAAATTAGCTATTTTGATTGAAGTGATATTGTGTTAATATGGGTAGGACTTTGTATGTTTTAATGTTAGCGATATATTGTTGTTACAACCAAAAGTTGTGGTCGCTGGAATTGAACAAAGGTTCTGTCAACAATGCAGCAGGTTCCGTCAGTTGCAAAAATTTGATCAAGGAAAAAGATGCAGCTGTAGACGCCTGGCTGGACACAATTAGCTCCATAGAAGGCCGCCTCCTAGCCCTTCCCTCTATGCAAGGATGTCTTGATCTGTTTGTGATGGTAGTTGTGCAGTTAAAGCTCAAAGCGGATCCAATGCGGCGAATGTGCAAAAAGCTGTAGCGGGGATAAAGCGAGGAAATAGCGGATGAGTCTAAAATAGCATATAAAACTCTTATTTAATGATTTTATAAATATATAAATGATAAATAAATGGAAAATTAACATTTAACTTAATTATAATTAGTACGTTCTTAATCTTAAATAAAATCATAGGCAAATATATGTAAATAAGTGTAAGCTTTTATTTAGCTTGACTAAATTTAATAGAATACTATACTATTTTATATTTTGAAAAATATATGTTAAAAATTAATTTTATAATGCATAAATGTTACTTTTAATTCATTTCTCTTATAGAAGATATAGCGGAAATAGCATAATATAGCTGAAATAGTGGGATATACTGGGAATATCGGATTACAGCGGGACTTAAAGCGGAAAGGCTATTTCATAGGCTATTTGTAAATAGCGTAGCGGTAGAAATCCGCTACATGATATAGCGCAGGGATATGGCGGGGTTATAGCGGGGGCATAAACTGCACAGGATGGTAGTAACATATTGAGTGGATTCCTGATATGCTTCAGTTAACCGAGGCCTATGCAGCCACCTTCAGGAGATCATCTATGGCCTAGACTGTCCAACATCCATCGATACCCAGCAAATCCAAACACTGCATCAAACGTTCATGTTTCTCAACCATACATGCATTCAATGAATCACTAAAGTTTCAAGTTTCCACCATAGGAATACATATCTGGGGCCTATGCGCACTTGAGTCGTGCTCTCCCTATTCTGTCAACTCAACGACCATGAGGATCCAATGCTCCATCTGTCACCGGAAACCGCCCTCCACTTTTGTGCAATGCCACCGATGTCCATGACTGGTGGTTACTTGCTGCACCCTTATGGTTTTAAAAATTATCAAGAAATACAGCATCATCAGCAACAGCCTGATATATGTCTCGGGCAGATGCATGATGGCGGCAGTATGAATGGTCAATTTTTAGGTGAGATCGAGCTAGCTTAGCATGGTTCGAATGGGGATTATGATGATGACCATTCTGGTCATTGCATGAATTGGTCTCTTTGACGGAATTGGACGGTGATGCGGGTTAAGCTATTTTTTTGGGGTAAAATCAAACAGAGAATTAAATGGTATTTTGAATAAGAATGAATGAAAAGGAGGAATACTAACAGTCAACATTCAATTTCTTGCACAATAGAATGCATGTGAACTTCATAATACCAGGAGTATCAATAATAAGTTTTATCGATGGACATTAATCGTCCCTCTGTCATTTTAAAAGTCAAACATAAATTTTATCAAAGCTTAGTAAGGTCGTATGTATCATAAAACTATTACGTGCAGAAGTAAAAGGAACACCGCATTAAACAAATATCATATTAAATAAAATAGGTACTATTGTGAAAAATCCGAATCTGGAACCACCATTTAAAAGTTGTGTTGGAACACACACACACACACATATATATATATATATATATATATATACACAGAGAGAGAAACTCCATTTGGATACAAAATTGCACACAATAAATCTCAACCACTTGATCCTCCCACGAGTTCCACTCTCCACATAAAAACAAACAAATCCAACGGTCCACAATTTGTGTGTCTTATTTTGTGTGTAATCTTGTGTTCCAATAGTCGCTCCCATACATACAATTTGGGGTGCTCCATTTTTGGGGTGCAACAGAACGCTTGCCTATATATATACACATTTATATATATGTCAGTTTTTGTTTTTCGATGTGTTATTTAGAGTAGATAGTAATTGTAATTTCAGGACCTAAATGCAGTTTAGTGAATCAATTATCAACATATTGTAATTCATTAAGGATGTAGTGAATTCCAGTTAGAAAAATGAAATAAGCAATTGAAATATATTGAGAAGCATATGTAGCAGACCAAACTATATATCATCTGAATGCTAGTCTACATTTAATTGACTTTCAAATTGAGGTGGACAACATTTATAATATTTTCAAATAAATAATGGAAAATATGGTTTCGGTGCTCAGAAGCAAAACGCAAGAGAATGAATTACAACCGTAAAGGAAATATTTATAGGTAAATGGTAAACGCCAAAGAAATAATTGTCAGTTCAATGTGATATAGTTTAATTCGATCCCAATTTTGAACACTATATTTAAAAGGGAAAAAAAACCCAAAAATCAAGAAAAAAAATGTTTGAAATGATTGAAAATTAAAATAAATAGGAAAACTCACAGATTTAGGCCTGTTTCAAAAAAGTTTAACATCTTTAACCCTGTTTCAGATTTATTTACACATATAGACCTGTTTTGGTTTTTGCATTGGCTCATTTTGAGAATGCGCCAACACAAAACTTTACAATCAACACAAAAATCATTTTTATTTATTTAATAAATTGTTACAGTTTATAAATGATTTTGTAGCAACTTTTTGAAAATTTGATTTGGACATACCTTCTAATCTATTCGATGAAATGTTATATATTTTTTATAATTTTATTAATAATTAAATACTAATATTACAATAATTAAATACTTAAAATATTAGTAAATAATTTTATAATATTACAATAATTATATGTTAAAATTATTATAATAATTTATATTATAATATTATTTGTTATATAAAAATTTTCAATAGTGAATAACAGTTTTGTTATAGTAAATAATATAATAGTATTTAATATAAAAATCTATTATAATTCTATAATATATTTACTAATATAATTTTAAATATTAATTATAAATTAAAGTTGTTAAATAGATATAAATATATTATAATTTATATAACATATTAAAATAATTTATATATTATATAATTTTATAATTGTTGAATAATATAATTTTCATAATTTTTACTATTACTTAATAATATATATTATAATGTGTATAAACATATAACATATAGTTATATTATATAATATTATAATTTATATCAATTTAATAAATTATAATTTATATTAAATTAAATAGATACAATTATATTAAATTATTGTATAATTTTTGGGTGTTGCTATAAATTAAAATTAAAATTTATTAGATAAAAATTATACTAAACTAAAATTTAATATAAATTTGTGATCAATTATACTATATAATATGTATGTATATTCTTATACAATAATTACTTAAATAATATATAATTTATATAATTAAATTTTATAAATGTTTAAAATAATTAAATGCAACATGCATATTTATAGTTTATAATTACAATTAATCAAACCGACTTTGTCAATTTTTCTTAATTCTATTGAGCCTTCGAAAACTTGTGTCCGTCTGAAGCTTTTTTACAATACCCATTTTGTCCTCCTTTGAATGATGCATTAATTACAATGTCTATTGAATAATCATGACAAGCCTTATATTAGTTACTTATTTTCTTTCTTTATGTGCATTTATGACCAGTTTTAATGTTAATGTTAATTGACGTAAATAATTTTCGTTAGTTTCATTTTCCTTTATTTCGTAACATTTTTCTCTAATCTAATTAACGTACAAGTATATAATAAATTAAATTTATTACCATTTATTATTACTTTTAATATATATATATATATATATGTATGTATAGTTTAATATTTTTGACTTTTTATTTCTTTTATCGCAATTAATCTTAAATGGAATACTGATTCCCTTTGACTTAGGCAATATTTGTAGTTTTCTTCTATAATTCATTTTTTAATTTTTTTCAAAATCGAACTCAAATGAAATATTAATCTCTCTTTATCTCTAAGCAATATTTGCAGATTTCCCCTTCAGTTCAATTTTTCCGCAACAAATCTCGTTTAATCTACTTCAAAAAATACCAGAAGACTTAAATGTAAACAAATTTTTGTCATATATTTTAAGGATCATTTATACTCTTATCACATTTCTTTCTATAGTGGTGAGTATTATTACACCTCTGTCTTATTATTTCTTTCTTCTACAATTACGTTTCATTGTGGATTCGATTTCATGGTCAGATTTAAAGTTGATAAACTTTTTTTTTAAATATTGAATTTTCACCTTAATTTAAATTTAAAATTTCAATAGTGAATTATAGTTGTAATTTTGTAGATCAATCTTGTTTTGTCCATAGGTTTGGTTTCGATTTGCATCTCTTATTTCTTACTAAATTTGTTCTGTATAATAAGGTATTTGCCTACCAACTGTTCTTTTTTAGGTAATATTTTAAGTTTCAACCTTTGGAACTATCAATGAGCTTTGAAAATATTTGAATTAGCTAGCAATTTTTCAAATAGAAAATGGACAACTTTTTTGCTTTAAAATCCTTCATATGTAATTGATAAATTACACTAATTAAATACGACATTTTTCATGAATATTTATTTATGTATTAAATCTTTGTGTTTGCATGATTACTTAAAATAATTATTTTAAGTTTTTAATAATATATGTAATTTTTCTTCTATATTTTGTGATTCATGTGTAGTTATAAAGAATTAAAAAACATGAGCAAAATAAATTCTTTTATCTTGTAGCATTACAAAGTCGGTTTTTCCCACCGTTATGCGGTTATCAAACCGACTTTGTCGGTTTTTCTTAATTCTACCGAGCCTTCGAAAACTTGTGTCCGTCTGAAGTTTTTTTACAATAACCATTTTGTCCTCCTTTGAATGATGCATTAATTACAGTGTCTATTGAATAATCATGACAAGCCTTATATATCATTCCCTGTATTTTCTTTCTTTATGTGCATTTATGACCAGTTTTAATGTTAATGTTAATTAATGTAAATAATTTTCGTCAGTTTTATTTTCCTTTATTTCGTAACATTTTTTTCTAATCTAATAAACGTACAAGTATATACTAACTTAAATTTATTACCATTTATTATTACTTTTAATATATATATATATATATTTATATATATATATATATATTTGTATATATGTATAGCTTAATATTTTTGACTTTTTATTTCTTTTATCGCAGTTAATCTTAAATGGAATACTGATTCCCTTTAACTTAGGCAATATTTGTAGTTTTCTTCTATAATTCATTTTTTATTTTTTTTCAAAATCGAACTCAAATGAAATATTAATCTCTCTTTATCTCTAAGCAATATTAGCAGATTTCCCCTTCAGTTCAATTTTTCCGCAACAAATCTCGTTTGTTCTACTCCAAAAAATACCAAAAGACTTAAATGTAAACAAATTTTTGTCATATATTTTAAGGATCATTTATACTCTTATCACATTTCTTTCTATAGTGGTGAGTATTATTACATCTCTGTCTTATTATTTCTTTCTTCTACGATTACATTTCATTGTGGATTAGATTTCATGGTCAAATTTAAAGTTGATAAACTTATTTTTTTTTAAAAAATAAATATTGAATTTTCACCTTAATTTAAATTTAAAATTCCAATAGTGAATTATAGTTGTAATTTTGTAGATCAATCTAGTTTTGTCCATAGGTTTGGTTTCGATTTGCATCTCTTAATTCTTACTAAATTTGTTCTGTATAATAAGGTATTTGCCTACCAACTGTTCTTTTTTAGATAATATTTTAAGTTTCAACCTTTGGAACTATCAATGAGCTTTGAAAATGTTTGAATTAGCTAGCAATTTTTCAAATAGAAAATATACAACTCTTTTGCTTTAAAATCCTTCATATGTAATTGATAAATTATACTAATTAAATGCGACATTTTTCATGAATATTTATTTATGTATTAAATCTTTGTGTTTGCATGATTACTTAAAATAATTATTTTAAGTTTTTAATAATATATGTAATTTTTCTTCTATATACTGTGATTCATGTGTAGTTTTAAAGAATTAAAAAACATGAGCAAAATAAAATCTTTATCTTATAACATTACAAAGTCGGTTTTTCCCACCGTTATGCGGTTATCAAACCGACTTTGTCAGTTTTTCTTAATTCTACTGAGCCTTCGAAAACTTGTGTCCATCTGAAGCTTTTTTACAATACCCATTTTGTCCTCCTTTGAATGATGCATTAATTACAATGTCTATTGAATAATCATGACAAGCCTTATATATCAGTTCCTTGTATTTTCTTACTTTATGTGCATTTATGACCAGTTTTAACGTTAATGTTAATTAATGTAAATAATTTTCATCAGTTTCATTTTTCTTTATTTCGTAACATTTTTTCTAATCTAATTAACGTACAAGTATATACTAACTTTAATTTATTAACATTTATTATTTCTTTTAATATATATATATGTATATATGTATGTATGTATAGCTTAATATTCTTGACATTTTATTTCTTTTATCGCAGTTAATCTTAAATGAAATACTAATTCCCTTTAACTTAGGCAATATTTGTAATTTTCTTCTATAATTCATTTTTTATTTTTTTCAAAATCGAACTTAAATGAAATATTAATCTCTCTTTATCTCTAAGCAATATTTGCAGATTTCCCCTTCAGTTCAATTTTTCCGCGACAAATCTCGTTTAATCTACTTCAAAAAATACCAAAAGACTTAAATGTAAACAAATTTTTGTCGTATATTTTAAGGATCATTTATACTCTTATCACATTTCTTTCTATATTGGTGAGTATTATTACATCTCTGTCTTATTATTTCTTTCTTCTACTATTACATTTCATTGTGAATTAGATTTCATGGTCAGATTTAATGTTGATAAACTTATTTTAAAATAAAAAAATTATTGAATTTTCACCTTTATTTAAATTTAAAATTTCAATAGTGAATTATAGTTGTAATTTTGTAGATATCTAGTTTTGTCCATAGGTTTGGTTTCGATTTGCATCTCTTAATTCTTACTAAATTTCAGCTGTATAATAAGGTATTTGCCTACCAACTGTTCTTTTTTAGATAATATTTTAAGTTTCAACCTTTGGAACTATCAATGAGCTTTGAAAATATTTGAATTAGCTAGCAATTTTTCAAATAGAAAATGTACAACTTTTTTGCTTTAAAATCCTTCATACGTAATTGATAAATTACACTAACTAAATGCGACATTTTTCATGAATATTTATTTATGTATTAAATCTTTGTGTTTGCATGATTGCTTAAAATAATTATTTTAAGTTTTTAATAATATATGTAATTTTTCTTCCATATACTGTGATTCATGTGTAGTTTTAAAGAATTAAAAAACATGAGCAAAATAAATTCTTTTATCATGTAGCAGTACAAAGTCGGTTTTCCCACCGTTATGCGGTTATACTAGTAGTGTACTCAATAGTAAAAATATATTCTGCAATAATAGTAAAGTGGAACCTTTTAAAGCTCTCCCATAATAAATCACATTAAAAGTAACTAATAAATCACATCAAGATTAATTATTCATATTAACAAAAATGAAAAAATAATCGAATATAGAAACAATCACATGATACAAAAATGAAAAAATAATCAAATATATAAACAATCACATAATATAAATTATATACATAAATAACTGTCACAAGCTTAAACTTAAACTCATTTATAATGAATATTTCATTTATAATTATTATAATATATTATAATTAAAATATTTTGTAATAGGTAAAAATATATTTTGTAAATATTATATTATATGAATATATCTTATTATGAGCAAATATGAATATAATATAATTATATGAATATTTGCTCAACATGAATATAATTTGTATAATATTAATTATTTTAATTACAACTATTTTTATTAAATATGTTCTTATCAATATGAGCAATTTTGACAACTATCTTTCATGTTTAAAAAATATATTCATATTCATGTTGAAAATAATTACAATATATATTAAAAATTATATTATCAAATTTATATCATATAATTAATATAGTATATGAATATATATATATATATATACTAGTTATAACTAAAATTATATTATATATGATTACTTTTAATAATATTTTAATTTTAATTAATATAATATATGAATATATATATATATATATATTATAATATGATTATTCTTGTGAACAATATACTTGTAAAACTGAAAATATGGTTATTCTTGTGAATATATATTCATATATATTCCTTGCATTAAATTGAAAGTTGGATGAGTTACTATAATTTAATCAGCAAAAAAGAGAAATTAGTAAATGCTTAAATACCAAAAATTAATTAGATCAATTGTATAATTCATTCTGTTCAGCCAAACTGTATGAAATAGTTCACTTTAGAGTCCTAATTATCCAAATAAATATGGGAACCAAAACAAATGAATGAATAAAATAACAAACATGTAATAGCAATATTTACATTTTTTATTTTATACATATTGTTACATATAGAATTACGATTACTAAGGGAGGAAGTCATTCAATCAAGCACTTTGCGTGACACCAATTAAGCATCTTATTATCAATGTATTGAAAGAAATCAGTGCTCTATTACAGTCCTTAATAACTTTCCAAAAAACTAAGTGAATCAATGAAAAAAAATGAAGATTGTTATAATTCATTCAAGTATTGATAACGATATGTAATAGGACAACTTCTAGGTCATTCAAATGTTGTTGTTTTTTTTTAAATATGGCTTTCAAACTGAAGTGGACAACAGTTTGAATAATTCCAAATAAATAGTAAAAAATTATGGCTCCAATGTTGCAAAGCAATTTTAAGGTAAGAAGAATGAATTACAATTGAACAGGAAATATTTACAGCTAGCCGGTAAAAGTCATAGAAATAATTTTAAATTTAAGGTGATGTAGTTACAGTTGATTCTAATGTTGGATGCGACGTTTAAAAACAAAAAAGGTTGGTTGGAATTACTATTGAATACAAAATAATAAATATGCTCCATGCATAACTAAATGATGAATGGTCTACCAAATTTAAAAGTTTAGAGAAAATCAGGTTTTAATGGTAAATGGAATAAATTGGGAAGGGTGATTATATGTACCAAAAATGGTCCTATGTAACATAAATAATGTCAAATTCTTAATTGCCTTCGTTGCACAAAATTGAAACTTGAATGTGTTACCATAACTTTTATCGGTTATAAAAAAGCAAAGAAATCAATTAATGCTTAAATACCAAAAGTTATAAAGTAGACCAATTGTAGTAACTTATTTTGCTCGACCTTTAGAGTCTTATATCAAAACAGATATAATAACCAAACGAAATGAATGGATTAATGATAAACATGGAATAGAAATATTTATATTTCCATTTTTTTCTTAGACTCTGAGGAAAAAACGGAAACGTCATAAGAAAATGGGCCAGACCCTTGTAAAATGAACCAACAAACTTTGGGCTTTTATCCAGAATATTCTTCGGGCATTATTTATAACCGTGGGAAACCCTAAATTGAACCAGCGCAGTTTTTTCTCCAACCGCACGGAGTTATCTAATCTTGAAGTCTCAATAACGAACTAAATTTTCGGGAGATTAGGTTTGAAGAATGCATGACGATTGCTGAAGAAGCGATTGTAGAATGTCGGTAAGAAATAACAGGTGAGGTGTTCAAAAACAAAATTATGACGAATTCGTCATGAGAATTCGAATTACCGTGTGTAATTATAATCATTATAACTATGAATGTGGCAGGGAAGAAAAGAATGAACGATGCCAAGGATATTCGTTTGGCAAAAAGGGTGAAAGTGGAAGGCAATGCAGCTGCGGACCCTAGAAACTTAGGTAGTGTTTTGACAATGGTAGTAGGTTGTAAATTGGAAGGAGAAGCGGCAGATGATGGAACACAGAAAGAAGAAAAAAAAGATCTGGATAGCAAGCTAGGAGAGCTTCGTAAGTTGTTGGTAAATGACCCAAAGAGGCTGAGATACAAGGATGTGGATTACCTGATTCGCTATATGAAGACAGAAGACATAATCAGTTTGGCTATGACAATAGACCAAGGTAAGAGCATCTCCAATGCTGAATAATGTTATATCATGATATATCTACGTGGCACGGGTGTTTAGACAATGTTAAACTTATATTATTACTCATTACAACGAAATAAATCATTTTCTCCAATGTAAGCATTGTTATGCATGGAAATTTGTTTAGATGGCAAAAAAATTAGTGGTGGTTATCTCTTCACATTGTGTATTACAATGCCATATTTCAATTCACAGTATATACCAAAAATCATATCACGTCATACTGCACCTTTTTATTACTTCAGCATTGAAGATTAAAAATTAAATCACAATTTTTAATGTTTAAGTGTCATTAACTTTACATTGAAAATAAAAGTGGGTTGGAGATGCTCTAGAGATTTTTTTTTAATTTCATTTACTTCTTTATTAAATTTATAATGACACACGTATGTACTTTTGCCATTGACAAATGGAAGAAAAAGAAGTCAGTGATTTTTGGTATGAAGAAGGAGAGCCATTTGCGCCTAGCGTGGAGAAGGTGAATCGGCTGGTGAGCTTGATGCTGTTAGATGGTGTAGAGGAGCTTGAGCCGGGTGACTTGTACATCTTGTACAATAACTTTCCCAAGGCAGCCTTCGGTTGTATGCTCTTACATGCGTTAGGTTCCCACAGCAAGCCTCTTCATGGTAGTGGATGTGTGTATCTAAAAGAGAAGTTGAGGCGTGCTACTATCTCCAAATTATGTCATGTTTTGCCCTGGAGGTTGTTTGCTCATGTGATGTACGAAATGACTTCCCTTCCCGTTTTTAACTTTGATGCTATCACTACCCTAAGTGTAGAAAAAGAAAACCTCCTAAAAGAAGCTGCAGAAAACTGTGAGATTTGTTTTGGGAAAGGCAAACATAGTGGAGTTTGGGGCTATTATTGCTCGTTTTGGGATGTTGTTCCAAGTGGGCTTCCTGTTGGCGATAGCCATGTGATAGTCTGTAGGGGCTGTGCGGTCATGAAGTTTGACGAAAGATGTTTTGTGCGGTGTCGTTGTGGTTCCGAGATAGGGCAAGCTCGTCCCCGCGCAGTAAGATGGAAGGGGTGCTGAGGTAGAGATTGTAACCAAAATCCCCTATTCTTTTGCTTCCAACCAATCAGAACTTTTGTTTTTCATCTTTTGCCAATTAAGCCAGAAAGAGAAATATTGCTTGATTGTAAAAAGGTGAAATTCAGAGATCTGATTGGTTGGAGATAGGGGATTGTGAATTTTAGGTACAGTGATTTGATTTGGTTGAACTATGGTTTATTCTGTTTGTTTCTCTTTCCTCTTTTTCTCTGTGATTTAATGCATAGGTTGCGGAGTTATTCTCTGCCTTAACCAGACTGTTAATGTAGTTGAAGTATTATCTAATTTTATATGATAATTTATTAAATCATAATATTGTATAATTAATTAAGTCATTTTCCTTTTCATATGTTCATTTACGTTAGTTTACTTCTGTGTGTTTGTTGACGACCTTTATATTTTGGCAATTGCCTTAATTGAGTTTGATGTATTAATTATGTGATCTAATTTGCACTTTATTTTCTGATTAACATTTCATGGGATGCTAGGTTTCATGTCAAATTTTCGTTTCTTAATGGACCAAACTTGACATAATTTTCTCTCTTTCTATTGCTAATATATGCCCGTTTATATTTTCTTTCCGTTCACGAAATTCCCATCACTTGATTTATAAGAAGATAATACTAATAGGGGTGGGCACGGTTCGGTGCGGTTTGGAGCTCAAACCGCTTCCACACCGCATCAAATGGTTAATCAAAAATACAAACCATTATATTAGCCGTTCAAACAGTTCGGTTTCGATGTAATACAGTTTGATTTAGGTTCGGTTCGGTTTGAACCTGTATTAAATATGAAACAAGAGAATTACTTCCATCAGCAATTAATTTATGATTGTACGACGTTGTGTCACCTTAAGGTTAAAACACATAGTGTTATCTTGAATTGATATAACTACAACATATGCTGAAAATTGAATATATATATATAGTTAAAATAAAAAATTAGATAGGAATTTTTAACTTTTTATTGTAACATTACCAGTGTAGCTATGCGGTTCGGTTCGGTTTAATATGGTTTGATAATAGTTCAAACCGCAACCGAATCGTATCGTTGCGTGTCGGTTCGGTTTGGGTTGTTTGCTTTAGAGAGATAACCTGGTGTGGTTTTTTGCATCGTTTATACGGTTCGGTCTGAGCGGTTTCCGCATTGTGGTGCGGTTTATGTTCACCCCTAAATACTAGTATTACCGTACAACGGTGAGAAAACCGACCGTTAAGGAGTTCAATATGAAATGCAAGAGTAAGATGTAATAAATAAATATCAAATTATTAAATAAATTTATTCAAATAAATCACTTAAGGCTACTGTTGTTATTTGAAAAAGTGAAATTGTTGAAATAAAAAGTGGAAAATAGAGACTGCGCCTTTTTAAGTATTTATTAAAATTTATTTTAATTATGATTTTAATAAAAATACTAAAGATAAAACTAAATGTTGGACTCCACCTTTTTAAATATTTATTAAAATTTATTTTAATTATGATTTTAATGAAAATATTATAGCGTGGTTTTCAGATAATTGGAAGTAATTGAAAATGTATTAATTTAATTACACGATGAATTATGCATGTAAATGAACTAAAGGCAAATGAATAAATTAATGTACAAATTAGCTTTTAAAGTGCATTAAGAATACAAATTAGCATTAATCATGTTATACGCTAGAGACTTCATGTCACAATTTGGTACGCTTAAATTATGTACAAATTAGCATTAATTGATCAAAGTGAATTTACTAACTTCTTGACCAGTAAAAGCATTATTTACTGATACATGTAGAGGTTTGTAGGATGTAAGACAAATATGTCTATTTGCAAAAGGTCAGCCATGATCAAGTTAGAGTTAGACAATTAATGATATATTAGGTCAAACAAAATTTTCAAAATACATTGACATGTACACACCAAGAAAAACAGTCCTATTAAAGATCTAAAAGAAAACACTCATTCCCAATGCATTAAGAATACAAATTTCAAACCTGAAATTCATAAAATAAATGTTCAAGTTTAACAAGTACATGCTACATAATATTATAACTACATTTACATATATAGTTATAATTACACTACTTTTTTAAGCCCTTTTACTTTCACAACAATGTCCACACAGCTTCATTCAAAGAAAACATTTAAAGCAATTTGCATCAAGAAATTTATTTTCATTCATCAACCTTCTAGCACTGTGTATATGGTTGATCTGCTTCAGATGAGTTTCCTATTAATTTAGTTACCATTGCAGTTTTCTCCTCTACAACAAAGGGAACTATGCAATACAACAAATAAAAATAAAGGTTAGTCTATATTAAATTTTGTATTAAGGTATGAAAATAAAAATAAATTTCACAGCTTATACCATTGTAGTTTTCATTGACCTCAACCTTGATTCTCCTTTGCCTTCAAAACAGCAAAGATGCCTTGATATTAATGTATATATGCAACATGTCCCTTCTCTTCAATCTGAAAGGAAAATGATTTAAGGTACAAAATACACAACATTCTCACAAGGTTCCAATATATAAACAAAATTATTTTATTTATTCTATGATGATAAGGGACTATAATCCCTTCCCCTTTTTTCATCCACTACTAAAAATATTACTATTAGAGACTGCGGTCTAAAGACTGACATTGTTCTGTCTCTAAGCAGTTAAAGCGCTTAGCGGTTTTATAGTGGTAGAGGTGTAAAAAGCTGTAGGGGGGTAAAGCGGGGAAATAGCGAGGATATAGCGGATGTGCAAAAAATATTAATTAGATGTAAAACTATATGATTAACATAGAAATGTGTTTATTTTATGCTTTTATATTCCATCTAGCAACGTCACCACAAATATCCAACCCACCTCCTCTACATTTATTCACAAAAAACCACCATACTCAGTCCCGCTAAAAACTTGATCAACACTTTTCTATGAATTAGAAAAGCGCGAATTATGTAATAAATTCTGTAAGCGCACAGATCGTGTAGTATGCAGGTCGAACACAGGGAGGTAAATCAATTCAAATTATTTATATAATTTCGTGGGCGAGTTAGACAAATCTTGGAGATGAGATAAAATTGAAATTACAATTCAATTCAGAACAAATCTAATTGAACCAATATCTAAAATTGTAATTTTCAATAAAAACAAGTAATTGAATTAACTACAGATTTGAATCTAATCGAATCTATAATTATTTCAATGATTAAAAATAAAACAGAGTGCTGGAAATAAATTTGCAGAACGGAAATAAACTAACAGAAATGTTAAATTAGGATTACCCTTAAATCTAATCAGACGGTCAATCACTAATGAGAAGAGTAATTGAAATAGCAATTGTGTTCTAGCAATTCTAATTGACTAGACAACACAAATTGCCATGAAAATAAAAAAAATTACAGAATTAAAAGAGAACTTTTTTAGAGAAAAAGTTACAGGAAAAATGATTAGCTATTTACAATGGATACAAGGTGTATTTATAAGATTGTAGTCCCCTTTCTATCAGAATAATGAGGCCAGGAATGATATAAATTCTCTCCAAAGATAAAGGAATATTCCTTTCATGGTGCTTGATTTGAAAATTTGTAATCAATGTATTTCTTTTGATGTATGGCACGGTCAGCGGGAAGATAAGCATATGCTTAATTGGAGATTTGTCAAAGCCTTCCCTTTCTTTTTGCATGGAAATTAAACGTGATTGATTGAATTTGAATTCTTGGAGAGGATTACGCCAAATTTCAAAAAATCCGTATTAAGTGCGTATTATATATATATATATATATATATATATATATATATATATACACACACACACACAGATGCATAAATATGAATATATATATATATATATATATATATATAATATCACTTAGTTCGTTTATTCTTCAAAACACATGAGGCGGGGTGTGAAGCATTCGGTTCCTTTCTTCATAAAATTATACTTGCCAAGGATCAAACTCAGACCACTCTGTACACATTTCTATGCCTTTACCAGTGAGCTACAACTTCTTTTGCAATTGAGATAGCGTTAATATGGGGAAGTAGTTTTTTCTTTGAAATTGGCCTTTAATTAAAATGAATGAGACATTTATTGATAACCTATGAAAATACACCAAAAATACCGAAAGTAATATTTATTTATTTACAAAAGATAAAATATAAGAGCATAAAATAAACACATTTCTATATTAATCACTATATAATTAAAATTAATTAACTATCATTCTCGCATCATTTGTGTAGAAGAAACGAATATTAATTAATATTATATAACAAAATTAAATAATATCATGTTTATGCACACTAGATTCGAGGATTACTACAGATTTATATCTTATATAAGGCACTTACACTACAACAAAACAGATCTATTACAATGGGCAATGCCCGTTGTAATTGATATTTTACAGCGGTCAGCCCGCCCGCTATATTAGGCCATGTTGTAATATGTCATTTTTTACAACGGGCAAAGAACGTGGTAACAGACGGTTGTAATAGATTTTTTACAATGGTCTAACGTTGTTGTTGTATGTTCTTTTAATAGAATAATAGCCCGTTGTAATATTTTATACAACAGATATTGACCGTTGTGAAAACCATATTACAACGGGCATTGCTGGTTGTAAAAATCCGTTTTGTTGTAATATAAAATATTTAAAACAAAATTTCTAATTTTGAATAGATATTTAATTCAAAAAAATATTTTATTACACTTTTGAATAGTACAAAGTTTCGTTTCTGTGTTACACAATTACTATACAAAATACTCATTTGTACAAGCATTGTCTCACTACATACACTCATTACATGTACTCGTTAGATGCCGACATGTATATTTATGCATCATACATTAATGGATGCCACATCATTTGTACTATATATAGTTACCATGGTTCCAAGCCTTCCGATGATGCTTCAATCCCTAAAAGGGCGCCTTCTGCAGCAGAAGTCATCTCCCAAGTCGTTGCTCTCGGTCCAAAGGATTGACTCGTCGAGAAACTCCAGATTATAAGGAACTAATCATACCTAATAGTCATTGTACAAAACAGTTGAAGAGGAGGACATTAGATAGCATAATATTAGAACTTGAAAGTTGAAGCATGCTTACAGGATGCTCATTTCCCAGAGCATGTTTCACTGCTAAGCCTGTAGCTTTGTTGGCAAGAGCAAAGCTAAGGAAACCCTCTTCATCCTTCACCGCCTTGCAGAATCGGAAGTCTTTGTACCAATGCTAGAAAAAAGGGGGAAAAACCAATTAGATGATGGTACAACAAGCATGTGTAGTGTATAGTTTCAAAAAATATAGAGTTAACTTAAATAGAAAGTGATATGTCTTTACCTAATAATCGTTGCCAATCTGTAAATTTGGAGAGGTTTATATAATGAATTAGCTCTTCTCATGTTACTCGAATTTTGTAATGTGCATGTTATTGAAGACAAACAGTAAAATTAAGAAAAGAAACAGGGAATGAATTAATCATTGCATTAAAAGTAAATCGGTCACAGTTGAGAAAATTCTGAAAATAGCATCACGAAAACACTTATTGTCAAATGTCAATACATCACCCATTTCAGGTCTTCAGGTATATAAGATATTAACTTAAACAAACCATACTGTCAGTATTATATTATTTTCATATAGCCCTAGAGTTGTCGGTGAATACCCGAAAAATCCGATATTCGTCCGAATCCGTATTCAAAAATATGAAAAATATCCATTATTCGAAAAGGGGATACGAATATCCGATATCTGAAAAGCTTTCCGGATACAGATATGGTTATAGTGGTATCCATATCCAAAAATATCCGTCCGGCTAATTGATGTAATATATATAACTCAAAATAGAAAAATAGAGTTTATAATTATTTTGTAATTGTTGGGTGCTACGATGATATAAGTTTTTGTCTATTTTGTGAAAAATGGAAGTTTTAGTGTTTAATTTTGGAATATTTTTTGATATGCTTATGGATATTTGTATAAAACAATGTTTCATCATCATATTTCTTTATTATCTGGTTTTTTTATAAACATTAGTATAATTTTTTTATTCCTTACTGGCGACAAACAGTAAAAGTTTTTGTCCAAACTTTTTTATTTATATTCTTAAATTTATTCCTTACTGGAGAAGCGGATAAATATCCGATATTCGTCCGTATCCAAAAATTAAGCGGATATGGATATCTGATATCCGAAAATTACACGGATATCCGATATCCAAAAATAATTTCGGATACGAATACGGATATGACACTATCCGTATCCGAAAGCATCCGTTGACAGCCCTATATAGCCCACACCAAGTTAAGTTTTTTGAATGATCGTAAGACATGACGTAATTAGCAGATGAAGTTATCACAGCAAAAAGTTCATGTTATCATAGCCTCATACGTCAATAAGTACTATTTATGACATACAATAACATTAGTTAACCACTCACCAATTGGAGAGCCACAACAGTAGATTGGAGTAAAACTTCAGGAGCCCGATACCTGCAAACAGTGCAGATGTTACAGTGATAATCATGAAAATGATACTGGTAAAATGATTAAATTCTTTTTATAGGGTTGGAACTACCATCGAGTGGAGACATATTCTGTATAAGGAGGCTGTGAAGAGACTTCACGAGCGTGGCCAAAATCAGCAACCTTTATGATATCTTTTGTGACCAAAATATTTTGTGTAGAAGTTCAATAATAAAAACTAAAAACACGGTTATTATTAACCATTTTGTGACCTGGTGTGTGAATTGTGAAACAGATTATATGGTTCCACCGCAGAACTTAGTAATACTATGTTGACATGGTTGTAAGTGTAAGTAATAAACTGGTTATTTTTAAGAGGACAACCTAACCTATCTAAAGAAAGCCTACATCACTTTATGCTGAAGTAATAAAACAGTTAATTATTAGCACAATTTTATGTTGAAGCCTCAGACATCTTGCGATATAACATCAATTTAGGTGAGTATAGCTCAGAAGGTAATTCCAATTTAGCTAATTCATCATGGGCCAAACTTAATCACAACTTACGCCACAATCTTTGTACATTCAAAAAAAAAAAAAAAAACGAAACTCATAAGTCATACTTCCAAACTTTACAGCCTCAAACCCACCAATAAGTCAATAACCGAAATACTATATACTGAATCATTGAGTTATACCAATAATTGCTGAAATTCCCATCTTTCCATGTAATACACAGATTACAGGCAATACAAATACATACAAATAATTTAAAACACAATCAAGCAGTTAAATTACTAAACGAAGAACGACTGAAGGAGATTGAAGACAGTATCGCGATCTGGAACTGGGTCGCGGCCGTCGATCGTAGCTTCGCGATTTGGAGTAGTTTCACAAATCGCGATTTGGTGGTTTGGATGTATCGCGATTTTTGTTTTTCCTGTAGAATCGGTTCTTGATGATGCCCTTGATGATCGTGGATCCGTTACAGTGACGTACATAGTGGAGGCTTTCACGAACGAGGCTTGCAGATGGAGGAACCGTCACAGTCATGAAGGCAGAGTCTATTGGTGGAAGAGGGAGGGGGAGTAGAGATGGACGAGGGAGGATAGTCTGGAACGTAAAACATTTAGGGATTTGGAGCTGGGATTGGGAATTTAGGGTTAAGTATAAACACATAAAGCGGTAATTTAGGGATAAATGAAAATAATTAAGCGGGAAAAGAAAATCTAAAGAAAAACAATAATGCTAAAACACCCGAATAATGTTTTGTCACTTCTTGCGACAGAGAGTTGGAATGGGGTAGGACCCATCGTGAATTACGGTTTTGCCCCTCTTGAATTTAAAATTTTAACGTAGCCGCACTTGTTGACAAAAGATTCTATCGGGCATTCTAGCATTGTCCAAAGAAAAAAAAGAGGATGCGAGAGAAGCGCTAAACTGGCATCTATTAATTACAATGAGCATTAAACCAACGCTGTAAAGTTCGTATCTATTACAACGGACATGAAAATGATATATTTAATATTAATTACTCGATATTACTTACTAATAATTGAGAAGTGAAATTAAGCCTATTGAAATACATATTATATATAATAATTATTAATTATTTATCAATAATCATTATAAGCTATAAATGATTAATATAATTTTATTAATTGTTAAATATTAATAAATAATATAATACTATAGTTAGTAATTAGTAACATGTGGCTACTATAATATTATTAATAATTAATTATTAAATAATACAAAATAAGTAATTTTAATCTTAAGTAAGTGTTGTAATCATTAATCCTCTTACAATAGTATAAATAAAACAATATTTAAAACTTTTTTATAGCTATGTAGATAGACATTAGAGATATTATTACTTTTACAACATTTAAACAAAAATGATGTCATGGGAATCCTATTACAACATTTTTTTCTTAAGTATCGTGAAAGATCAAGAATTTTTACAATACTTCGGTGATTTAATGCAGATTCAATGTTTTATTATGGTATTTTTCATGTAGTGAATTAATAGTAATATTATTAATCATAAATTATTAATATTTATTGTTAATTATAATTATTATATGTTTGATATATTAATTACTCGATATTACTTACTAATAACTGGAAAGTAAAATTATGCTTGTTGGAAAACTGATTATATATAACAATTCGTAATTAGAGAATATTTTTGAACGTTAAGCACAATTTTATTAACAACAAAGGAGTTACAAGCTACAGAATCGAAATAAACAACAACATAAAGTAAACAAAGGGTACCCTCCTAGTTACATTTGCAACAAATCAGACCCTCACTAAACAACCTCACTAAAAACAAAAATTAAAATTGACAAAAATCCAAAGTGAATTCTGCAATCAGCTGTGCATATATCCAACAGATCATGACAAATACATCACCCAGAACATCACATAATCTTCAAGCAATCTTCACATAGCTTCATCACTTCAAAAGATTAAGAAATAGCTACACCGGTGCATGCTCTTATAACCCATTCCAACCTATAAAGCATGAAATCCAACATAGAAAAAGCTCTCACCCATCATCTCAAGGACCTGAACCAGAATTCTAGCTACGCTATGCAAACCAGTCTTCAAAACTCACAAGTAGAAACCGTTATTCCTTGCTAAAACAACCAAACAAGAAACAACCTCAAACAAGAGATGGATGATATAAAGGATTGCTTCTTGTATGTCTTCTAGATGATTTCAAATTAGAACTAAGAGGCATCACATCCTCTGGAGTATAATCAAAACCTTCATTAAGATCATCCCAGAATTTACCTTTTAACTTCTGAGGCTTAGATGAAGAAAAAGCACTCTTAGAGATAGCGTTGGAAAGCAAAGCTGCAGAGTTAACTTTAGGAAAAGTCAGCCCTGCTCCTTGAACTGGCGGCAGCATAATATGAGATGGAGGCTTCAAAGATGCATAGGGTGACTTATCCTTTGAAGAAGATGCCAATGCAAATCCAGTTAGAGATGGAGAAGAAAATGCAGAGGAGATGACATTAGCAGGAGCAGAGAAACTAAACATTGATGAGCAAGACATAGTGGAACTTGAACCAATACTCAGAGAAGAATTAAGGACACTAGAAGGAGCTGCAGATACATTACTAGCAGAAGAAGAATCAATAATTCCTGTATCCTTATCTTGCAAATCGGATTGATCATTAATATCATCAAAAAGATTCCCAACTAAAGAATCATCTTCCTGTGCACTAACATTTGTATCATGTATTTCAATATTAACATCCATGTTAGCATTTCCTATATCATTCCTTTCCTCATTGTTTGAGACGACCCGAACTTCCCCGTGAAGGAAAGCACGGATAGAATTGAGGACAAGACAAAATAGAACGCATACAGAAGAACATTTCATTGCTATTACAACAATTCCATCAGATACAAGAATTTACAGAGTATAAATGAATAAATTACATTCGACAAATATGAGAGATTACAATAAGTTACATAGCAGCGGAAAAATATACAAAACACAACTGAAAGTGATACACGGATACAGAGCTTTCCGAGCATCGTTCCAGCTGTTAATCATGACCCTGTGAATATAAATTTGCAAAACCAAAACTACTAGCTGCCCGTGTGGAAAATAGGGGAACGCAGAGTTTAGGTTAAAACAATAAACTCCAGGTCAGTCATGTGACTGGTGTGAGAACTAAAACAGTTATTAATATTGGTTTTAAAGTTAGGTAAATCAACGGAGCACGTCGTATAACACGGAACGGGTTTCCTCCCAAGAATACCAGTGCATAGAACAAACAGCGCAATGCTAAATAAAGAAAAATGAAGCTGTTATAAGACCTAGGTCCCATCACACAATGCAACGCAAGCCGGAGGATAGGGTTTTCCCTTATAACAGCCAAAGCATGCTTGATACGTTTAAAACAAATCATTTGATACTATCATAGGTGTATAGTGTCAAAAAAATTTCAATCATAAATATCAATCATAGGCGGCATGGGTACCATCTATCATGTCGCCATACGAGTTCTACAATTAAAACCGCAATATCACGTATTGGAAATTGGATTCCGTCATGAGCCGAGGCAAGGGGCAAGCTCCTCTCCGCGTTCGAGACACTCTAGCAATGCCTCGGGACCGCACACAGCAATCCCCTGGATCCTCCAAGGCCGGTCCTCTCTTACTTTTGAGGATTGGCAATTCCTGAACACACGTTTCCCGGTCCTTACAGACCTATATCCGAGGCGCCTCGTATCCAACAACCATACAGGTGAAAAGTATATAAATGTCAGGGCTGGTAGGTCACTGACACCACCCTAGCTAGAAAGAAACGTCGTGCACTCCTTGGGTCCGTATCCCGTTTTTGACTCATACCGAGGTGTGAGGCTCGCGAATTCACGTTATACACAAAGCTACGCCACACATGCCGTGCTTTGATCATCAACCACAAGACTTTTCTTTTCAACAGAAGCCTTGATCAATTGCCACTTACGCATGCCACATTGGCAATTCACTCCATGCGACTGATGTCCATCGATATACAACCTCTGAGCTCGTACGTCTCAGAGAAGGGCGTTAAGCAAGAGAATAAATTCTCCGCACCAAACAGATGTTTATTTAATAGAGATCAATCAACACAGAATAAAATCCAATGTCAGACACACAATCCATTTACAAGTTCGTTCTGGGTCTGAACGAAACCGGAGGCACTTTCCTCGCATATCCATCCATCTCCAAGTACGTCTGGACGATCACCAACTGTTTCCCTCATCTTGGGTGTACAGCCCAATCAAGATCATCAGTAATCACCCAAACGATGTGAAGACTTCCGGTCTTCAACCACCGTCTTCTTCCTCGACATCTCATCGAATCGGTTATTCGGAATGGGTATAAACCCGGCCTTTCTGAATAACCCCCGTATATAATAAACGAATGTTACACAAACACAACAAACGCCTCATTCCAATTCAGAATATTCTTTTATTCACAAAATCACATTCTTAGGGAAATGTTCCCATTAATTTTATCCAAGATAAATTCTTCTAAATTTATCCTATAGTTTTCCTTTGGATATCATTTCAAACCATTTTATGGTTTTCCAAACTAGTCGGGATTAGCGAACCACACCGAAGTAATTATTTATTTTATTTCCCAATCCCCACCTATATATCTCATGGAGCAAAACTGGTGATACTCCATTCCTAACACCACGGTGTTATCGGTAAAATTAATTACCATTTCACGTTCAAATCTAATTAAAGATTTAACTATCGCTTTGGAGCAAAACTGGTGGTACTCCACTCTCGATCACTTTTCAGATTTGATAATTTAAATTATCAATTCACATTTTAATCTAATTAAAGATTCATTAAAACTCCACTTAGTTTTAATCTTCTCAAAAATCGATATCTTGCCTTTAACTGGGTTAAAGAACCAATGTCATCTAAAACACGATTCACGATAAACCCAAATCACATTTGATATTAAATACAAGGCTCTGAATAGAAAATATATCGTCTTATATTCAATATCAAATTCTGAAACCAACATATATCGTATTGGAAATAACGATATAAAATATATCTTTCAAATTCCCATAACAATATCTGTATAGTCACGAAATCCAACATCGAAATATCCCGAAGATAATTTCGATTCAACTCCAGTCCAATCCACGTATTGGGAATATTGATTATTTTTAAAATCACTTTCAAATTCAATTTATTTATTTCAAAAATAAATTGATTTTAATTCTAGTTCAAAACTAGTTTATTTCGATAAAAATCTATCTTTGTCTTTTCAAATGTGGAATTCTCCAGCTCAATTCTTTCCAATCCATATATTATGATTTTACACAAATTATAGATATTTTTAATAATTTTATCAAGGCCCTTACAATCGATTTCCATCTACGGCCATCGAACTGCACTTACATCGACCTTTTCTATATTTGATTTGGACATAATTCCAAATCCAACCGTTAGATTTCAAATTTCTAATATTCATTGGAAAGCTCTTTTCGATACGAACCCAACGGTTTCGGTTTTAGGAGAATCCGACGGTCGGATCTCCCGTAATATCCGTTTGAAATAAATGGTCGAAATTCACGAACTGCCACGGCGCGGCGCGTTCTATTCAGGCCATTATATTATATATATAATCACAAAATCACATCCTTGGGGAAAGGTTCCCATTAATTTTATCCAAGATAAATTCTTCTAAATTTATTCTTTAATCTTCCTTTGGATATCATTTCAAACCATATTATGGTTTTCCAAACTAGTCGGGATTAGCGAACCACACCGAAGTAATTATTTGTTTTATTTCCCAATCCCAACCTATTTATCCCATGGAGCAAAACTGGTAATACTCCATATCTAACACCACGGTGTTATCGGTAAAATTAATTACCATTTCACGTTCAAATCTAATTAAAGATTTAACTATCGCTTTGGAGCAAAACTGGTGGTACTCCATATCTCGATCACCTTTCAGATTTGATAATTTAAATTATCAATTCACATTTCAATCTAATTAAAGATTCATTAAAACTCCACTTAGTTTTAATCTTTTCAAAAATCAAAATCCTGACTTTAACTGGGTTAAAGAACCAATGTCATATAAAACACGATTCACGACAAACCCAAATCATATTTGATATTATATACAAGGCTCTGAATAGAAAATATATCGGCTTATATTCAATATAAAATTCTGAAACCAACATATATCGTATTGGAAATAACGATATAAAATATATCTTTCAAATCCCCATAACAATATTTGTATAGTCACGAAATCCAACATCGAAATATTCTGAAGATAATTTCGATTCAACTCCAGTCCAATCCACGTATTGGGAATATTGATTATTTTTAAAATCACCTTCAAATTCAATTTATTTATCTCAAAAATAAATTGATTTTAATTCTAGTTCAAAACTAGTTCATTTCGATAAAAATCTATTTTTATATTTTCAAATATGGAATTTTACATCCCAGTTCTTTCCAATTCACATATTATGATTTTACACAAATTATAGATATTTTTAATAATTTTATCAAGGCCCGTACAGTCGATTTCCATCAACGGCCATCGAACTGCACTTATAGCGACTTTTTCCGAATTTGATTTGGATATAATTCCAAATCCAACCGTTAGATTTCAAATTTCTAATACTCATTGGAAAGCTCTTTTCGATACGAACCCAACGGTTCCGGTTTTAGGAGAATCCGACGGTCGGATCTCCCGCAACGTCAATTCGAAGTCAATGGTCGAAATTCACGAACTGCCGCGGAGCGGCGCGTTCTATTCAGGCCATTATATATATATATATATATATATATATATATATATATATAATAAATATATATTATATATATTTCGTCAATTTCCTTTTAAAACGTATTTTATAAATCGTTTTAACTTTGTTTCAAAACCATTTCAACACTATTTCAATTTCTAATCAAAACTGAATATTTTATATCATTACTATATAAATGATAATATTTTCAAAACGTTATATTTTGAAATCACTTCTTTTCTATATTCATTTTAAAAACGAATATAATCGATATAAATATCGTTCACGTCAAAATAGCGCAACTCTAATCAACACGGCTTTATATATTTCAATAAATTCTTTATTCTATTCAACAAATGAATATTTATTCTATTCAACACATGAATCTATATTTCTTTCAACACATGAATAATCTCAACACATGAGTACTGTCAACACATCACTATTTTTGTTATGTAAAATATTTTATAAAACTACGGTATCTGTCGTTTGATTTTCAATTAGACTCCACCGTGAAGTAGTTCTAATTTTAAATATGATAAAGATGTATATTTTATTATTAAAATATTCTACTCAACACATAAATAGTTTCAACACATGAATATCGTCAACACATGACTATTTTTATATTCAACACATGAATTTTCTTTTATAATATTCATTATTTTCCCGATTGGAGTGAGGCCCAATCAATCACCATATAATGTTAATTATATGGAATCCATACAACACATGTATATAATAGCAACGATAAACCATCAACCATCATCCAAAGTGCACAACACAACTGCATAAGCATCAAATATAAATAATCGATGCTTACACAGTCTGTCGACCAATCGATCGACATTCAATTAAATAATTGGGATTAGTGTACCCAAATATCATCCCAACACCCGTGTGGGGTTTCAAATCAACAAACACATATTTTTATTCGTGCAGTTGGGCGATGTGTAAAATTTATCGACCCAATCAATATCAGTCAAATCAGTGTATATAAACAAATCGGTCGATTTGTTTATATATATTCATGTATTCAGATTCATGTTAAAAATTATATTTTTAAAGATAATAAATTTATTTCAACCATCTACCTTTTATTATCGATTTCACCTCAACAACACAAACAAATTTCACAACACATCAAACAAGCATACAAGCCATCCATGGTCTGTGGATGACGGGTGTCGGGTGCTGCTAAGCACCGTCTGCATCCTAGTATATATATATATATATATATATATATATATATATATAGCTAGAAAAATAAATTTAGAGTGAGAAGTTCTCACCGATAGCTATCCAATCATCTTGACTCTTCTTTTAGAGAAATCATCGTCATTCTCGCCTTTCGTCGCTTTCGTTGCCCGTAGCCACTACATATATAAAAATCACATTTTTATTTGTTCACTTTCAATTTAAAAATCATATTTTTATAATCACTTCATATATTTAAAAATCGAATTTTTACTATGCTATTCAATATGTAAAAATCGAATTTTTACTTTGCTATTCAATATTAAAAATCGAATTTTTACTTTGCTATTCAATATATAAAAATCGAATTTTTACTTTGTTATTCAATATATAAAAATTGAATTTTTACTTTGCTATTCAATATATAAAAATCGAATTTTTACTTTGCTATTTAATATATAAAAATCGAATTTTTATATTATAAAGATTTCGCCTTTTCAATTATAAAGATTTCGCCTTTTCAATTATAAAGATTTCGCCTTTTATAAAAATCAATCTTTATTTTGCTACCCATACAAAGATGCTATTTTTAATATTTCTATCATGTAAAAATTATATTTCTACTTCTCTACATAAACAAAAATCATATTTTTACATCATCTATATAGTAAAGACTATATTTTTACATCTCCCACATAATAAAGATCGAATTTTTATTATCTATACTATATAAAAAATATATTTTTAGCCTTTCTATAATATAAAGATTATATTTTTAATACTTTAAAAATATAAGAATCATATTTTTATCTGCTACTTCACACGAACAAAAATCTAACCTTTGTTTAAATTAAAAAAATCAAACCATAAAAAAAAACTATATGATATATATATGAAAATCATATACTTTTCTAAAGCCTTAAAAATCATAGCTTGAACTAAATAAAAATCATAGATTTAACTAAATAAAAATAGTTACAGTGTTCGACTGCGCAAGGGGGGGGGGGGTTCTTCGCTGCTGCGCCGGAGTCGGGGTCAGGTGGTGGTGGCCATCGCGAGGCTGACGTGGGGCGGAGCAAGGGGGGTTCGAACTGACGAGGGGAGGGGTTTGGGGGTTGAGAGGGGGTTGCGGTGGAGGATTAAGGGGAGGGGAGGGGGGTGTCGCGTCCGACCGACGGGAGGGGGTGCGAGGTAAGGGGAAGAGAGGACGAGGTGGAGTGAGGCAGGAGGGTTGCGGCGGCCTGGGGGGCTAGCCAGAGGCGGCGACGGCTCCTCCGCCCCTTTTTCTCCTTTTTTATTTTATTTCGTGAATGAATGAATCGGGGGGGGGGGGGGGGGGGAGGGGGGGGGCTGAACGGTTAAGGAGAGAAAAGGGGGTTTTTAATTAATTTTTTTATAATTTTTTATTTTATTTTATTATTTTATTTAATTCAAAAAGTTGACTTTTACATACGACCTCGAAACGAGGCCCACCGCCTGTCGTCCATAGCGTATTACCCTCATTCTGAACACAATGGGATATCTATCGCAAGCTGATTCGGCTGTTACAATCAGTTTCCGTTAAATTTACATTTAAATCACTTTATTGAATTTTAAACGTACATTTCAAATTACCGGGGTCACATACGAACTCTAAAAATTGCAGAAAAATATTTTCTAGCTTCGTATTGACGATACGGTCCTAAAAAAACTAGTTTCGTCGAATTCTGAGACCGTTGGAAAAATGGTCATTTTCCAGTCGATTAAAATCAACTCAAACTGGTCAAACGCGTTTTCCTTTGCCACGCTCACATATTGATTCGAAAAATTATGAAATTTGGAATCTAACAATAATTTGACATCACGGACCCCACAAAAGTGGTTTCGTCGAAATCCGAGGTCATTTGCAAAATTCCCATTTTTAAGGGCCTGAATTCCATAGCGACTATTCAGAATTTTCAACTGGACATATCTTTTGATTCCCGCTATGAAATTTCGATTTGTCGGATTCGTTGGAAAGATATCATCAATTAGATCCTAATGTTTTTAGTTTCACTAAAATCCGGATTGTTTTGCACCCGGTATGTTCAATTGAAGTTTGAAATCGAATTATCGAACTACCGCGCCATTTTCAATTCTATTTATAATTATATATATAAATATTTATATTCTAACGACGACGTATATAATATATACGTTCTAATCCCATTCAAAACGAATTTCTCATCGATATTATTTAAAATAATCTATTTTAAATGTTCAAACTTCCCTAAAATTGCCGAAAATAAAATTTTTAAACTGGCCCAGAATTTCGGGTTATTACAATCTCCCCCACTTAAAACTTTTCGTCCCCGAAAAGGAACAAAGTCGAAAGTGGTTTGATTAATCAACTCTACGTTCGATCTGGCTTCCATTCTCCAACTTTTCAGTTTCTGAGAATTTTTAAATTTTCAAAAATTTGGCTAACACCCTAAATTTTCGAAAAAATTCGCCATAACCTCCCCTGCACCGGGAGCATCGGGAAATTTCAAATAGCTTCCCCGGTCCTTCTAATCTCAAAAAGAAAAAGAAAAAGCCAAGCGGCTAGCCAATAGGCTCATCAAATCATCATCACCCAAATAAAATAGTAAATTATGTAGTAAACATGTACCTATTTGTCGGGCAAACAAATTTTATTCTCTGCTCTAGTCTCCTTGCTATGACCTGTTCCATATAAGTATATGTATATGCAAGCAAATGCGACCAATTTTCAATATAGTTTGATATTTGGTTCAATTAGGCATAATGGTTCAAAAATTATCAAACAAATAAGAAAACAACACAAACATTAATCAATTAGTGGATTAGAGTTTCAAATTCATAATTTTAATATATATACAGAAAATCATGTTTTGATGCCAATTCACAACAATGAATCTATCTATATTAATTTTGGTTCTCACACCAGCCTAATGGAAATATATAGAAGTCACATCTTCAAAACACGAACATAAATACTGATGATGTGGCCGCATCACCAGAATTATTCCCGGGTGTCTAGAATGTGACTCTATATCTATCCAGTATATTAAAACTTTGACTATACGTTCATGACGCGTATACGCGAAACCTTTATATACTGGATTGTCCATATTCAAAATAAATAAATAACCAAATAAGTATAAAATGGTTTAAATTTTCAAAATAAAATTGTTTTCATTTGAAAATATACTCTTCACACTCGTTCTAGGATACTACTGATCCTATCTCTAACGAGTCATTCTAATTGGATTTTACTAATCCAATATCTGATGAATTCTTTCGTATGGTTCTAATGTGTCTTGTTCTCGAGCTCTGTAAACCAAAGCTCTGATACCAAACTGAGACGACCCGAACTTCCCCGTGAAGGAAAGCACGGATAGAATTGAGGACAAGACAAAATAGAACGCATACAGAAGAACATTTCATTGCTATTACAACAATTCCATCAGATACAAGAATATACAGAGTATAAATGAATAAATTAGATTCGATAAATATGAGAGATTACAATAAGTTACATAGCAGCGGAAAAATATACAAAACACAACTGAAAGTGATACACGGATACAGAGCTTTTCGAGCATCGTTCCAGCTGTCAATCATGACCCTATGAATATAAATCTGCAAAACCAAAACTACTAGCTGCCCGTGTGGAAAATAGAAGCACCCAGAGTTTAGGTTAAAACAATAAACTCTAGGTCAGTCATGTGACTGGTGTGAGAACTAAAACAGTTATTAATATTGGTTTTAAAGTTAGGTAAATCAAGGGACCACGCCGTATAACACGGAACGGGTTTCCTCCCAAGAATACCAGTGCATAGAACAAACAGCGCAATGCTAAATAAAGAAAAATGAAGCTGTTATAAGACCTAGGTCCCATCACACAATGCAACGCAAGCCGGAGGATAGGGTTTTCCCTTATAACAGCCAAAGCATGCTTGATACGTTTAAAACAAATCATTTGATACTATCATAGGTGTATAGTGTCAAAAAAATTTCAATCATAAATATCAATCATAGGCGGCATGGGTACCATCTATCATGTCGCCATACGAGTTCTACAATTAAAACCGCAATATCACGTATTGGAAATTGGATTCCGTCATGAGCCGAGGCAAGGGGCAAGCTCCTCTCCGCGTTCGAGACACTCTAGCAATGCCTCGGGACCGCACACAGCAATCCCCTGGATCCTCCAAGGCCGGTCCTCTCTTACTTTTGAGGATTGGCAATTCCTGAACACACGTTTCCCGGTCCTTACAGACCTATATCCGAGGCGCCTCGTATCCAACAACCATACAGGTGAAAAGTATATAAATGTCAGGGCTGGTAGGTCACTGACACCACCCTAGCTAGAAAGAAACGTCGTGCACTCCTTGGGTCCGTATCCCGTTTTTGACTCATACCGAGGTGTGAGGCTCGCGAATTCACGTTATACACAAAGCTACGCCACACATGCCGTGCTTTGATCATCAACCACAAGACTTTTCTTTTCAACAGAAGCCTTGATCAATTGCCACTTACGCATGCCACATTGGCAATTCACTCCATGCGACTGATGTCCATCGATATACAACCTCTGAGCTCGTACGTCTCAGAGAAGGGCGTTAAGCAAGAGAATAAATTCTCCGCACCAAACAGATGTTTATTTAATAGAGATCAATCAACACAGAATAAAATCCAATGTCAGACACACAATCCATTTACAAGTTCGTTCTGGGTCTGAACGAAACCGGAGGCACTTTCCTCGCATATCCATCCATCTCCAAGTACGTCTGGACGATCACCAACTGTTTCCCTCATCTTGGGTGTACAGCCCAATCAAGATCATCAGTAATCACCCAAACGATGTGAAGACTTCCGGTCTTCAACCACCGTCTTCTTCTTCGACATCTCGTCGAATCGGTTATTCGGAATGGGTATAAACCCGGCCTTTCTGAATAACCCCCGTATATAATAAACGAATGTTACACAAACACAACAAACGCCTCATTCCAATTCAGAATATTCTTTTATTCACAAAATCACATTCTTAGGGAAATGTTCCCATTAATTTTATCCAAGATAAATTCTTCTAAATTTATCCTATAATTTTCCTTTGGATATCATTTCAAACCATTTTATGGTTTTCCAAACTAGTCGGGATTAGCGAACCACACCGAAGTAATTATTTATTTTATTTCCCAATCCCCACCTATATATCCCATAGAGCAAAACTGGTGATACTCCATTCCTAACACCACGGTGTTATCGGTAAAATTAATTACCATTTCACGTTCAAATCTAATTAAAGATTTAACTATCGCTTTGGAGCAAAACTGGTGGTACTCCACTCTCGATCACTTTTCAGATTTGATAATTTAAATTATCAATTCACATTTTAATCTAATTAAAGATTCATTAAAACTCCACTTAGTTTTAATCTACTCAAAAATCGATATCTTGCCTTTAACTGGGTTAAAGAACCAATGTCATCTAAAACACGATTCACGATAAACCCAAATCACATTTGATATTAAATACAAGGCTCTGAATAGAAAATATATCGTCTTATATTCAATATCAAATTCTGAAACCAACATATATCGTATTGGAAATAACGATATAAAATATATCTTTCAAATTCCCATAACAATATCTATATAGTCACGAAATCCAACATCGAAATATCCCGAAGATAATTTCGATTCAACTCCAGTCCAATCCACGTATTGGGAATATTGATTATTTTTAAAATCACTTTCAAATTCAATTTATTTATTTCAAAAATAAATTGATTTTAATTCTAGTTCAAAACTAGTTTATTTCGATAAAAATCTATCTTTGTCTTTTCAAATGTGGAATTCTCCAGCTCAATTCTTTCCAATCCATATATTATGATTTTACACAAATTATAGATATTTTTAATAATTTTATCAAGGCCCTTACAGTCGATTTCCATCTACGGCCATCGAACTGCACTTACATCGACCTTTTCTAAATTTGATTTGGACATAATTCCAAATCCAACCGTTAGATTTCAAATTTCTAATATTCATTGGAAAGCTCTTTTCGATACGAACCCAACGGTTCCGGTTTTAGGAGAATCCGACGGTCGGATCTCCCATAATATCCGTTTGAAATAAATGGTCGAAATTCACGAACTGCCGCGGCGCGGCGCGTTCTATTCAGGCCATTATATTATATATATAATCACAAAATCACATCCTTAGGGAAAGGTTCCCATTAATTTTATCCAAGATAAATTCTTCTAAATTTATTCTTCAATCTTCCTTTGGATATCATTTCAAACCATATTATGGTTTTCCAAACTAGTCGGGATTAGCGAACCACACCGAAGTAATTATTTGTTTTATTTCCCAATCCTAACCTATTTATCCCATGGAGCAAAACTGGTAATACTCCATATCTAACACCACGGTGTTATCGGTAAAATTAATTACCATTTCACGTTCAAATCTAATTAAAGATTTAACTATCGCTTTGGAGCAAAACTGGTGGTACTCCATATCTCGATCACCTTTCAGATTTGATAATTTAAATTATCAATTCACATTTCAATCTAATTAAAGATTCATTAAAACTCCACTTAGTTTTAATCTTTTCAAAAATCAATATCCTGTCCTTAACTGGGTTAAAGAACCAATGTCATATAAAACACGATTCACGACAAACCCAAATCATATTTGATATTAAATACAAGGCTCTGAATAGAAAATATATCGGCTTATATTCAATATCAAATTCTGAAACCAATATATATCGTATTGGAAATAACGATATAAATTATATCTTTCAAATCCCCATAACAATATTTGTATAGTCACGAAATCCAACATCGAAATATTCTGAAGATAATTTCGATTCAACTCCAGTCCAATCCACGTATTGGGAATATTGATTATTTTTAAAATCACCTTCAAATTCAATTTATTTATCTCAAAAATAAATTGATTTTAATTCTAGTTCAAAACTAGTTCATTTCGATAAAAATCTATTTTTATCTTTTCAAATATGAAATTTTACATCCCAGTTCTTTCCAATTCACATATTATGATTTTACACAAATTATAGATATTTTTAATAATTTTATCAAGGCCCGTACAGTCGATTTCCATCAACGGCCATCGAACTGCACTTATAGCGACTTTTTCCGAATTTGATTTGGACATAATTCCAAATCCAACCGTTAGATTTCAAATTTCTAATATTCATTGGAAAGGTCTTTTCGATACGAACCCAACGGTTCCGGTTTTAGGAGAATCCGACGGTCGGATCTCCCGCAACGTCAATTCGAAGTCAATGGTCGAAATTCACGAACTGCCACGGAGCGGCGCGTTCTATTCAGGCCATTATATATATATATATAATATAAATATTATATATATATTTCATCAATTTCCTTTTAAAACGTATTTTATAAATCGTTTTAACTTTGTTTCAAAACCATTTCAACACTATTTCAATTTCTAATCAAAACTGAATATTTTATATCATTACTATATAAATGATAATATTTTCAAAACGTTATATTTTGAAATCGCTTCTTTTCTATATTCATTTTAAAAACGAATATAATCGATATAAATATCGTTCACGTCAAAATAGCGCAACTCTAATCAACACGGCTTTATATATTTCAATAAATTCTTTATTCCATTCAACAAATGAATATTTATTCTATTCAACACATGAATCTATATTTCTTTCAACACATGAATAATCTCAACACATGAGTACTGTCAACACATCACTATTTTTGTTATGTAAAATATTTTATAAAACTACGGTATCTATCGTTTGATTTTCAATTAGACTCCACCGTGAAGTAGTTCTAATTTTAAATATGATAAAGATGTATATTTTATTATTAAAATATTCTACTCAACACATAAATAGTTTCAACACATGAATATCGTCAACACATGACTATTTTTATATTCAACACATGAATTTTCTTTTATAATATTCATTATTTTCCCGATTGGAGTGAGGCCCAATCAATCACCATATAATGTTAATTATATGGAATCCATACAACACATGTATATAATAGCAACGATAAACCATCAACCATCATCCAAAGTGCACAACACAACTGCATAAGCATCAAATATAAATAATCGACGCTTACACAGTCTGTCGACCAATCGATCGACATTCAATTAAATAATTGGGATTAGTGTACCCAAATATCATCCCAACACCCGTGTGGGGTTTCAAATCAACAAACACATATTTTTATTCGTGAAGTTGGGCGATGTGTAAAATTTATCGACCCAATCAATATCAGTCAAATCAGTGTATATAAACAAATCGGCCGATTTGTTTATAAATATTCATTTATTCACATTCATGTTAAAAATTATATTTTTAACGATAATTAATTTATTTCAACCATCTATCTTTTATTATCGATTTCACCTCAACAACACAAACAAATTTCACAACACATCAAACAAGCATACAAGCCATCCATGGTCTGTGGATGACGGGTGTTGGGTGCTGCTAAGCACGGTCTGCATCCTAGTGTATATATATATATAACTAGAAAAAGAAATTTAGAGTGAGAAGTTCTCACCGATAGCTATCCAATCATCTTGACTCTTCTTTTAGAGAAATCATCGTCATTCTCGCCTTTCGTCGCTTTTGTTGCCCGTAGCCACGACATATATAAAAATCACATTTTTATTTGTTCACTTTCAATTTAAAAATCATATTTTTATAATCACTTCATATATTTAAAAATCGAATTTTTACTATGCTATTCAATATATAAAAATCGAATTTTTACTTTGCTATTCAATATTAAAAATCGAATTTTTACTTTGCTATTCAATATATAAAAATCGAATTTTTACTTTGCTATTCAATATATAAAAATCGAATTTTTACTTTGCTATTCAATATATAAGAATCGATTTTTTACTTTGCTATTTAATATATAAAAATCGAATTTTTATATTATAAAGATTTCGCCTTTTCAATTATAAAGATTTCGCCTTTTCAATTATAAAGATTTCGCCTTTTATAAAAATCAATCTTTATTTTGCTACCCATACAAAGATGCTATTTTTAATATTTCTATCATGTAAAAATTATATTTCTACTTCTCTACATAAACAAAAATCATATTTTTACATCATCTATATAGTAAAGACTATATTTTTACATCTCCCACATAATAAAGATCGAATTTTTATTATCTATACTATATAAAAATTATATTTTTAGCCTTTCTATAATATAAAGATTATATTTTTAATACTTTAAAAATATAAAAATCATATTTTTATCTGCTACTTCACACGAACAAAAATCTAACCTTTGTTTAAATTAAAAAAATCAAACCTTAAAAAAAAACTATATGATATATATATATGAAAATCGTATACTTTTCTAAAGCCTTAAAAATCATAGCTTGAACTAAATAAAAATCATAGATTTAACTAAATAAAAATACTTACAGTGTTCGACTGCGAAGGGGGGGGGGTCTTCGCTGCTGCGCCGGAGTCGGGGTCAGGTGGTGGTGGTCATCGCGAGGCTGACGTGGGGCGGAGCAAGGGGGGGTTCGAACTGACGAGGGGAGGGGTTTGGGGGTTGAGAGGGGGTTGCGGTGGAGGATTAAGGGGAGGGGGGGAGGTGTCGCGTCCGACCGACGGGAGGGGGTGCGAGGTAAGGGGAAGAGGAGGACGAGGTGGAGTGAGGCAGGAGGGTTGCGGCGGCCTGGGGGGCTAGCCGGCGGCGGCGGCGGCACCATCGGAGGAGCGACGGCTCCTCCGCCCCTTTTTCTCCTTTTTTTTTTTATTTTATTTCGTGAATGAATGAATCGGGGGGGGGGGGGGGGGGGCTGAACGGTTAAGGAGAGAAAAGGGGGTTTTTAATTAATTAATTTTTTATTTTTTTTATTTTTTTATTTTATTTAATTCAAAAAGTTGACTTTTACATACGACCTCGAAACGAGGCCCACCGCCTGTCGTCCATAGCGTATTACCCTCATTCCGAACACAATGTGATATGTATCGCAAGCTGATTCGGCTGTTACAATCAGTTTCCGTTAAATTTACATTTAAATCACTTTATTGAATTTTAAACGTACATTTCAAATTACCGGGGTCACATACGAACTCTAAAAATTGCAGAATTTTTTTTTCTAGCTTCGTATTGACGATACGGTCCTAACAAAACTAGTTTCGTCGAATTCTGAGACCGTTGGAAAAATGGTCATTTTCCAATCGATTAAAATCAACTCAAACTGGTCAAACGCGTTTTCCTTTACCACGCTCACATATTGATTCGAAAAATTATGAAATTTGGAATCTAACAATAATTTGACATCACGGACCCAACAAAAGTGGTTTCGTCGAAATCCGAGGTCGTTTGCAAAATTCCCATTTTTAAGGGCCTGAATTCCATATGGACTATTCAGAATTTTCAACTGGACATATCTTTTGATTCCCGCTATGAAATTTCGATTTGTCGGATTCGTTGGAAAGATATCATCAATTAGATCCTAATGTTTTTGGTTTCACTAAAATCCGGATTGTTTTGCACCCGGTATGTTCAATTGAAGTTTGAAATCGAATTATCGAACTACCGCGCCATTTTCAATTCTATTTATAATTATATATATAAATATTTATATTCTAACGACGACGTATATAATATATACGTTCTAATCCCATTCAAAACAAATTTCTCATCGATATTATTTAAAATAATCTATTTTAAATGTTCAAACTTCCCTAAAATTGCCAAAAATAAAAATTTTAAACTGGCCCAGAATTTCGGGTTATTACATTGTTTGTATTGAGCTGGTTAGTATCATCTAATCTATCAGTAGCTAACGTGGCAAAAGGATTAACACATTCATTTACCACTGCAGCATTATTACCACCAGAATCTTGATTATTACTATTATCCTTCTTCCTCCAATACTGTCTTTTCTTATTATATACAGTATTCCAATTATTTCTTTTCATATTTACATGAGCATTATGTTTTGTTTGGTCAGAAGGGACATTTTCATGTTGATCCTCATTATTGTGCTAAAAAACAGTAGAGTTTTCCTTCTTACAGAATTCACAGCTGGAAACATTATGGCCAAAAACTTTACACGTTGTACAAATCATAGGTTTCCAAGCATACGAAAGTTTAACAGGGGGACACTTATCACCTAACTCAGAAATTTCTATTAATGTAGGCAAATCAAAATCAGTTGAAACCTCAACCAATGCTTTAGCATACCTAAATCGATTCAACCTTTCTGTGTTATCATCAAAGCAAATTAATCTACCTACATGACACACCAACCAATTTGTTCCAATTAAGGTCCAAAGAAGGATGGGAATTTGATTAAATTGAATCCAAATTGGTATTTTCTTTATCTGTGACTATGCATTCCCAATCATAGGATCCCACCTAGTGATGATAAACATCCTGCCTCTTATGAAGATAGGATTAGATCGGAGAATTTTATCTCTATCTAAGTCGTTTAAAATTTTAAAATAAAAATGCTTGCCATCAAATTTAATATCAACTTCACCTTGCAGTTTCCAAGATCGGTTTAAGTAATCGACAACAGCAAGGTAGTTTAAGGTTCCATCTAGGGAAAAACCAACCAACTATTCACTCAAGTAATCCATACCTGCTTGCTTGACCAGATCAGGAATTGGCTTACGCTTCCCATCCCTAGGAATATCGAAGTGAATAGGCTTGAAGGAACCAACATTCTTAGGTAAGAAGCTGAAGAGAGACGCATAATCTTGTTTTGTAAAAGCTAGATAAGAAGATTTCGAGGAATCAAAATTAGAAGAAGGAGGAAATTACTTGGAAGGAGCATCCGATCTGGATTTTCCCTGATTTACATGGTTCGAATCTGAAGAAGAAGCTCCAGCATCCACAACAGAGGGGATTGCGGAAGAGGATTTAACATTAGAAGGTGGAGGATCGAAGGGATTAAGAGGAGGAGGGCGAGATGGAAGAGGTGGAAAGGAGGAATTGTAGGCCAAGGATGAAGAAGAGGAAAGAGATGTCGCACCGCCATTGTCCTTTTTAGAGAGCATTTCAGATGCTTATTATTGTGTTCCTTTTTAATTATTAGATATTAATAAATGAATATTGATTAATAATCATTAATTATTATAAGTTATAAATGATTAATATAATATTATTAATGATTAATTGTTAAATATTAATAAATAATAAAATATCATTAATGATTAGTAATTAGTAATATAATATTATAGTTAATAATTAATAACATATGATTAATGATTAATTATTAAATAATAAAAAATGATTAGTATTAATTTTTTGGATGTATCGTAATTATTAAATATTGACTGTCGAAAATTGGCACTTATTACAACGGGCATTATGTGACCGTTGTAAAATAGACCTATTACAAGGGACAGCCTTTGCCCGATGTAAAAAGAGCGTTGCACATGGTATCTATTACAACTGTCCGAAAACGACCGTTGTAATAGCATTCTATTACAACGGGCAGTCTTTGCCCGTTGTAAAAAGGGCGTTGTACAGACGTATATTACAACGGTCAAGAAAGTGACCGTTGTAATAGCATTTTATTACAACGGGCAGGCAGTGCCCACTGTAAAATGGATGTTGTAATAAAGTATTTTTGTTGTAGTGAGATATGACTTAAAATTAGCTCTTTACATTAACTTTTTGATTTATTTTATAAGGGAATTGGTCAAATCATCCTTTGTATATTAATATTGCTAACGCGGGTGCTAAATAGCATTGATTTAGCGGACAAAGCGGAAAATAGCGGGGCTTTAAGTGGAGTTACTGTTCATCAGCGCTAAATTGAAATAGCGTAGCGGCCGGAGAGCGCTACGGGCTATAACGGGGATTTAGCGGGGCTTTAACTGCATAGTTATGTCTTTAATTAATAACTGATCAGTGACCAATATATTAAGTTTGAAATTTTTAAATTTAAAGACTGAAATTTTGTCTTTACTCGGTTTAAATTCATTAAGAGTGCTAAGAAACCGTCCTTGTTTTTATCTTAAATTTGTATTACTTTCAACGATGTAGATTTCATTTCGTTTTGGATCCAAAGGTTATACATGAAGATCTGCGTCATTCAAAATTGAGTAGGGATCGCTTTGTTGACATTTTCTTCAACTTTAAATTTCCATTAAGTTTACAAATAATAATTATATATCTGCGGATTTTTATAAAGCCAACGCTACGTCGCTCCTATTCCACCACTTCTATCCCATTACACACGAGATCAATTGTTCTGTGCCCAATTCCCCTATCTCCAATGTTCCCTCCAATCAAATCTTCCTATTTCGGTTTTTTCGCATTTTAGTCACCGGAAAATTAAAGGGTTTAACTGCAAAAGACGGAAATCAGGGGCTGTGATTGGTTGAGGACACGGAGCACACCGAATTTCGGCACAGAAAATTGGTGCGATTACACGTTTCTCACGTAAGTTGCTTTCTTAGAAAACATGCATAGCAGTATCCCTTCTCCTTCATGTTCGACCTCCATTTCACATTCTCACTCCCTCATGTCCCTGACATACATGTATTGCAGTTGGTACCTGACAGTCTCTTCCACAAACTCATAGGTAAATGCTGACTATATGTGCTTGTTGTGGGATTAATTTTTCCCAGCATTGATCACCTTTTAGTTGTTTACATTAATATGAGGATATCAAATTTTAAAAAGTAACTTATGCGTGCTCTATTTTGTAAAATAAGCCAAATTAGCCTTGGAAGAATGGGGAATTCTTTTCACCTGGCCATTCAAAAACTACAAATACTGCAGTAGTTTATGTTTATTTCTTGTGCTAATGGGTGTGGTTTTCGCAGATAATTTTATGCATTATAGTGAAGCTTTTCGTCAGGAACAGAAGAACACAACTGTTTGGCAAAAGAATTGAGGAATATGGCAAAAGAGTTGACAAAGCTAAAGAAAGACGTAGAAGTTAAGAGTGCGGGTTCTCGTAGGAATCGATGTTAGGATTATTGGATTTAATGTCTTCAATTATTTTTTTCGATTATTAATGTAGGTTGTAATTTGAGCTTGTTGTTTTCCAACAATGGCTTGTATACTGATTAAGTTGGAAGGAGAGCGAGAGAGAGAGAGTGTGACGGAGTTTGTTGTTTTCAGAGAATAGGATGTACGGTCATGGTCAATACTGTACTGTGTAGCACTTCGCGTTATAAGAGCTAAATGGATTTTTTTTATAATTAGTATAAGCAGTGTAGATTCTATAGTGTTTATTGTATATTCATATATGTATATGTTTGCTTTTATGTTTATTTACACATACATATGTATATGTATAAATTTGAATTACAATAATATAAATGCAATTAAATGCGTTTTTTCAAAATTCTACATTATTCAATATTGAAGAATTGCAAAGTTTAAGACTAATTACATACCACATTTCCATCTTAACCGTTCAATTTTTAAACATATTTGAAACCGAACTTTCAGTCTTTACATTTTATTAAGACTGACACGTCGGTTTCAAATTATTTTTAAGACTTGAGAATTAAAGACTGATATTTCGATTTTTAATCCGTCTTTAAAACTTGTTTAGAGATTGAACAGCTTAACTACAGACTGAATCTTTCAGTCTAGTTTAATGTATTTTGGTAGTGATCTTTCTTTTAGAAGAACGCCCAAATCTACCATGTTTTGAAATTTTACAACACAACTAATTGAAAAAAAAAACTTTGTCAACACAACTAATTGAAAAAAAAAAAACTTTGTGCAAGAACTAATTTTTTGCTTGTTTTAAAGAGGACGCACTCTTATATATTCATAACAAAGGAACGATCTGAAGTTGCCTCAATCAATAACTATTTTTCTATGTTACCGTTCATAATGCAAGTCTTCATTTGATAGGTTTACAAACTAAAAACTACGTTGATAAAGTCATTCAGCAATAGGAAGGCAAGCTGAAAGAATGTGAATTACAGTTGATTCACAACTACATATCTATGAAGAAAACTAACATGACGAGCATTTAGAAAAACCGGTAACAACCTAGAGCGTTTACTGTAAGACAATCAGTTATTCCACATCAAAAAAGTGGAAGTTATGTGCAACAGATGCAGAAGATGTGGAGCAAGAACGTGGGGTTAATTATGCAATAGATGCAATTGCACATGAAGAATGATGGAACAATTTACCAACGTGGAGTGTAATTGTTCTAAAATGGGGAGTAACTTGACTTAGTGAGTTTACTGGTTGCATCTGATAATAACATGGGTTCAGGGATAATACATGAAATGCAGGCTTAGGAAGAAGCATTCTATTGGGCCTAGCTTTGTTGTATTTCTTGGTTAATTTCTATTTGTAGTTTATATATCTCAGGATTTTGTTTTTGGTTTAAGTAGGTTAGTTTTCTAACCTGGGTATGTACGGTTTATTTCAGAATTAATAAAAGCGAGCCAATTTTCAAAAAAAAAAAAAAAAAAAAAAAAAAAAAAAAAAAAAAAAACTTGAAACTGTCTGCAGATTGTAGAGTCTTCCTTCATTGATCAACCATGTTATAAACTACCTCTGAGTGACCCTAGCCTCATTATCTACATTCATATCCTAAAATAAGCAGAATTTATTTAAACATGTAAGCTACTTTGTAAATTTATCGATGCTTAGTGCAATGCACTCTAGAAAATATTAACTCACGATTTCGTAGAATGAGGACCAAATTTTTTTGCCCTTCATTTATTTTTCTTACACTAATTAATGAACATCGGTAATTATACATAGGACCCAAAAACCATATCCAGTGGAAATTGAAAATATTCATCTATTTAGCATTCTCTTCTAATTGAATTAATGAGCTATCCAAATGGAATGATAAACATAATGCATGGTGAATAAATAGAGTTTTAAATCTAGTTATAGTTTGAGCTTTGTTGAGATATACACATAACAAATGAATTTACCCAAGTTAAGAGTTCATAAAAGTAATTCGATATTCATCTGTTAACACTTGTTATTTCTTTGCCAAAAAATTCCAAAGAAATCATAATTTTGTAAGTCAGATTATATTATTACCTGATCATCCTTGCATAATTTTGACCATTCCTTTCTGAGAAATGAAATCATGTGTTCTTTCATATGGTAAATTGATGCGGTAATTCATATCTCCTAGCTATATTATCCTTTTGAAAAATATGTATGAGATTCATCAAATCAACACTAATGTTATAATATTAATAATTGTTTGAAAAGAAATTAACATTATGAGAACATCCTCACTCATGATCATAAATTGATTTAGCCGAGAAGACTTTGGAGTGAGAACTGAAGTGGGTTCTCCTATGAATTTTTAAAACATCAGCATTTCTTTTAAGTTCATCCCCGTGTTTTTCTCTAGAAGTTAGATGGCAACAAATAAAGCAAAATAGCATTTGATAAATAGACATGATCATCATTGATATTGATCCCTATACACAATATATTATGTTGCAGTATCATTTAGATGTAGATGCATGAGCTACATAAAAATAGTGATAAAACCACAAAAGCTATTTTGTACAACAAATGGACCTATGTGTTGTCCATCTGACTAAGGATATGGAAAATGAGGGGTGTACATTTCAAGTTTCAACACAGCTAATACTTTTTAATACCTAGAGTTCAAAGGTGGAAAAATACATCTCATGTGAGTTTTCAAGAAATAGCACGAAACTCTAACCTTGTTGCCAATGTAGCCCATGATGCCTACGCCAATAGTTGATACTTCCAGACTCTAAACATGTTTCCTCAAGCTTGGTCGAACCCAGACTGAAAGATGAATCCCTGCTATTTGCTTACTTATTATCTTCACAAAATTTGTTCTTCTCTTTCTTATTTTGGGAATATCACCCATCGTAAGTTCAGCAATAATTTCCGCTGGATCCTTAAAAGATTCAATCGACTTGAAACTTTTCAGAGATTTAAGTGAATCTAGTTGTGGCTCTGGATAAATCAACCCAAGCCTTTCTGCATGACAAAGTGATTTGGTTCTGCATAAATGATTGTGGTAATTTGGATCTGACCCTTCTTATCAGGTTTGATACATGAACACCCAACTTAAAACATGTTTTAAATTACATCATAAAATTAATTTCAAAAAAAAAAAATCATTTTCTTCTTAAATTAAATCTAAACTTAATCACATGTTTATATGACCGAAACTTTTTTTTTTTTGAATTTGTTTCTGGATAAGAGCAAGTGCAAATATTTAAACTTTTTGAAACTACAAATATATGCAATTTTACTGAAATTAAAATCAGGGATGTTTGTTGAAAGTTTTCAGTGTATTCTAAAATTTAAAGATGGTGTACAACAAATGACATGTTCAAATGAAATTAAAATCAGGGATGCTGTAGTAGCGGACTAAATCATACCAAGGAAAAGAATGAAATTAAAAAATCGGAACTTGTTTGCGAACAAATTATACAATTGTAAACAACTGTAAAATTCGTTCGGTTTTCCTAAACAACAAGGATTGTTGTAGAGGGTGTCGAACTCTGGGACCAAAAATATTTTAATTAATAAATCCAATCAAGTTATTCCCGAATTTTGATTGATTGAAAACACAGAAAATAACAACAATTAAATAAAAAAGAGAGATTTATCTAATAAGAGAAAGCAATTAGGGGATAATGACATATATTAGATTCACACTCATCAATAGCCAACAAATAAATATAGATCTAATTCATGTTTCTGTCACAAACACGAATCAACGATAAATAGATTTTTAGAAACAAATAAGTAAACAACGACAAGCATAGCCTATGCAGGAGATGAGCTCTTAAACAACCATAGACTATCAGGACAGATTCACAAATTAATTTCTAAAAACCTAAAATTAGATCTAAATCTGATAATTGTTAGATCGAACACGAATATACCCTGTGAAGGAGCATAGCTCTTAAACGACAAAGAATATGAAGGTTCAGATCTAACTCTTGATTCAGATCTAGATCTACATATATAAAGTCCTCATCTATTGGCTATGTGATTCATGTTGAATCATATCTATTAGCGTCATTACCCCCTAATCAAAGGGGATTAGCTAGACATAGCTAAAGAAGAGGAAAAACAGAAATTAAATAACATGAACATAAATAAAACTAAAATTAAATAGAATAGAGGAAGAAGAGTTTTATTCCAAGAGAAAGATTACAGAATAAAACTAAGTGTGTTTTACAATGAATGAGATAGAGTGTATTTATAGCTGATATGACAAAAGCTACTTGGCAAATTCCATAATGTAGGACTAAAGAATTAGCCCAACTAACACATAAGCTAGTGTGAACGCAGCTGTAGAGTGAGAGGCCTTGCAAACGAGCTAATGTGAACGCAATATGAGTCTTTATTGAGCCAAATCTACCCAACTAAACTCTATTGGCAACCGTTCTTCAAGCTTTAAACTCTTCAAGCTTTAGAAATTTCAACTTCACTCTTTTTAAGAAAATTCTTCATGCTTTATCCATCAAATGCTCTAAACCAAGCTTTTTATCAACAATCTGAAAACACAGCCATAAATACACAATATTAATTATTTTAAATAGAAAACTAGATAAATAAGCGGATAAAATATACACATTTACATGTATATCAAATACCCCCACACTTATCTTTTTATTCGTCCTCGAATAAACTAAACTAAGATATGTCACACTTTCGTAGGAAACACGATTGCATTTAGCGTATGCAACAAGCCGTTAAACCTCTGGGTGTCCCCAGTAGGACAAGTGTTGTCTCGTGAGGGTTTTCAGCGGATACTACCCACAAAATCCAAAGTGTCTTATGTACGCGGATTAATCAAACAATATATTTAAGGTCTTTCACATTCCAAGGATTTCACCTAACTTCAATAATAACGGTTTAGCCCCAAATTGTCCATCCCATAATTAGTGCAAAAATGAACAAAATTTTTCAAGCTGAATCGTAGATAACACTGTAATTGTCTTGAAGGTTAAGAGCGTGGTGTCAACCAAAGTTCTACACATCGACAATGTGCACCCAATCATTTCTTTATTCCCTTTTCTTTTTTTTGAATGATTTTGCACCAATGTAACTGTAATGTATTGGATATGAGTTATGCATAGATGAAGGAAAATTTTGTAAGTTCTAAAAATATTCTAGATAAGAGGGCAAGTGTATTAGTTGAACTTCAAATTACAAAAGATAAAGTAATACTAAGGCACATATGAACATTTTTATTTCCTTTCATCTCGTCTACTACAATCCTCACTTCCAAGTACAGTAGAATGGATGTGGATGGAATGGAATTGAATGCTTTTATAGTCAAGAATCATGAATGACTATTTTATTCAGAGAGACTCTCTCTTTATTTCATTTTTTTCTTTTTCTCTTTTTTTCTTTTCTTTTTTATCTTTTTTTTCACTTTTTTTTCATATTTGCATGATGAATGATGAGCGGAAATGGAATGGAATGACACCGTAATATTTCATTTGATTCCTCTTCTACTAAACCAATCATAACCAACACTTCATGAAAGGAAAGTTTTGTGCCCTAGTCACTCTACTTCTATAACTCTATTTCAACACACAAGTCTGGATTGATGTTATACAAAAAGCTGAAAGGAAAGATAAGCAAAGTTTCGTAAGATAGATAACCCATATAAAATAAGATGTGGTATATGGTTATCCTACCTTAATACAAGTACGGAATAGGTAGTGTAATATTGGTATATAAAGTGACGTATTTAACCTTTGAAAATAAATCAGTGAAAAGGTTCCTGAGTATACCAATATAAGAAAAATTTATCGAAACATGGATGTAAATCGACTAAAACTTGGGTTTGAATAATGTGGGGTATCGAAGAAGAACGCTACAATGAGTCATTTCTCCTTAATTGGGCCAAGTGGAATTTAGAACTTACAAGTGTGAAAATTTGAGTGAGAAAAATATTATGCATGAAAATGAACTCAGAAAATCCAACATATGTAGGTGCAAACTCATTTTTATTTGATTTTTTTTTTGATTTTTTTTACTTGCACATTCTAACATGTATAACAAAGGTTGACATGCTTACTCCAGAACACGACTAACGTCTGCACAGTCTCAAGCTAGCATCTTAAAAAGACACATTACGATTCAATGAATAAATAATGTTCATTCTCATCACCCAACAATTCAACTTATCAAACAAGAACCAAGGTGTTATTTATGAATTTTAAGTTAATCCTTGTTCAATGAATGACCTACTTCATAAAATTTGATTGCTGATGTAATGTAAATCCCCCCCCCCCCCACACTTGAGTGTGACTGTGTCCTCACAGTCTTAATCAAACATATCTTAGTGAAAGGGAAAAACAATTAAGAGAATATTTACATATGTACAAAAGAGGGTTAGTGCGTCTTACCGAATGTAATGTGGCTCATGGAGGACCATGAGCTCTTCCTCTTGGTTGGGTATTGGTTCCAAGTAAGGTTTAAGGCGTTGACCATTGACCTTATAAGACGATCCATCAGTTGGATTCTCAATTTCAACTGCACCATACGGAAAAACAGTCCGCACAGTGTAAGGTCCTGTCCATCTAGATTTTAACTTACCTAGAAATAAATGCAGTTTTGAGTCATACAACAGAACTTTTTGACCTGGCATGAAAGTTTTACGTAAAATTGATTTATCATGAAAAACTTTTGTTCTGTCCTTGTAAATTCGTTCATTTTCATAGGCATCATTTCGAATTTCATCAAGTTCATTAAGTTGAAGCTTCCTATGTTCACCTGCTTGCTCTAAATCAAGATTCAAAGTTTTTATTGCCCATAACGTCCTATGTTCTAGTTCAACCGGCAAGTGACATGGCTTACCAAAAATCAACCGATAATGGGACATACCCAAGTTTGTTTTGAAAGCAGTGCGGTAAGCCCAAAGAGCGTCGGTTAATATTTGAGACCAATCTTTACGATTTCGATTCACAGTTTTCTCAAGGATTTGTTTAATCTGCCTATTCGATACTTCAACCTGCCCACAAGTTTGAGGATGGTACGGAGTGGATAACTTGTGGGTTATCGAATACTTTCTCATGAGAGCTTCAAAAGAACAATTACAGAAGTGTGTTCCATTATCACTGATTATTGTGCGAGGTGTGCCAAACCTAGAGAAGATATTTTCTTTCAAGAAGCGCACAACAACCTTGTTATCGTTTGTTTTGCATGGAACAGCTTCGACCCATTTGGAAACATAATTGACAGCTAAGAGGATGTACAGGTTTCCAAAAGAATTAGGGAAGGGTCCCATGAAGTCTATACCCCACACATCAAAAATTTCGACCTCTAGAATGGGGTTTAGGGGCATCATATTCCGTTTAGAAATTTTCCCTAAGAATTGACATTGATCACAAGTTTTGCAAAATTCGTACACGTCTTTGAAAAGGTTGGGCCAGTAGAAACCCGATTGGAGAACCTTTTCAGCTGTCTTTTTGGGACCGAAGTGACCACCACAGGTTTGGTCATGATAGAAAGAGAGGACACTGTGAGTTTCAATGTCGGGAACACACCTTCGAATGATTTGGTCGGGACAATACTTGAAAAGATAGGGGTCGTCCAAATAAAAATGTTTCACTTGGGAAAAGAATTTGTGTTTATCCTGCTTGGACCAAAAAGAAGGGGTCTGCTTGGTGACTAATAGTTGACAATGTTAGCGAACCAAGGATCAGTGGATAGAGAAAATAGTTGTTCATCAGGGAAATTCTCGTTGATCGGAAGAGGAGAAGACGGGGCATTTGGAAGACGAGACAAATGGTCTGCAATAACATTGTCAGATCCCTTTTTGTCCTTAATGGTAAGGTCAAATTCTTGAAGTAGAATGATCCAACGAATGAGACGATCCTTAGCATCCTTTTTAGAGAAAAGATACCGAAGTGCGGAATGATCGGTATGAACAGTGATGTGTGAGCCAACTAGATAAGGTCTGAATTTTTCTAAAGCGAAAACGACTGCCAAGAGTTCCTTTTCAGTGGTCGTATAATTTATTTGAGCGTCGTTCAGAGTCTTACTCGCATAGTAAATGACATGAAGAATTTTATCGATACGTTGTCCTAAGACAGCGCCAACAGCGAAATTCGAGGCATCGCACATGATTTCAAAAGGCAGCTTCCAGTTGGGAGAGCAGATGATTGGGGCAGAGACAAGTTCATTTTTAAGATGCTCAAAAGATGAAATGCAATCAGAATTGAAGTCGAAAGGAACATCCTTACCAAGAATATTGGTCAAAGGTCGAGTGATTTTGCTAAAATCCTTTATAAAGCGACGATAGAAACCAGCATGACCTAAAAAGGATCGGATGTCCTTAACGGATTTGGGAATGGGAAGATTCGAGATAACTTCGATTTTAGCTTTGTCTACTTCAATTCCTTTATTAGAGATGACATGTCCTAAAACAATGCCACGTTTGACCATGAAGTGACACTTTTCCCAATTAAGAGTTAAGTGTTTATCTTTGCAACGGTTAAGAACAAGATCAAGATGATGTAATAACTCAGAGTAAGAATCACCAAATATGGAAAAATCATCCATGAACACTTCCAAAAATCGCTCGATCATATCAGAAAAAATGCTAATCATACACCTCTGAAAGGTTGCAGGTGCATTACAGAGACCAAAAGGCATACGTCGGTACGCAAATGTAACAAATGGACAGGTGAAAGTGGTTTTCTCTTGGTCCTCGAGAGCGATAGGAATTTGATTATAGCCCGAGTACCCATCAAGGAAACAATAGTACTCGTGACCGGCTAGTCGTTCTAACATTTGATCGATAAATGGAAGAGGGAAATGATCCTTACGTGTTGCAGCGTTAAGTTTCCTATAGTCAATGCAGACACGCCAACCCGTCTGGGTGCGGGTTGGGATAAGCTCGTTAGCTTCATTTTGGATCACGGTAATCCCTGATTTCTTAGGTACGACATGAATCGGACTAACCCATTGACTATCGGAAATTGGGTAAATGATTCCGTTGTCAAGGCATTTAAGGATTTCAGCACGAACTACTTCTTTCATGATGGGGTTTAGTCGACGCTGGGGATCACGAGTGGGTTTGGCATCATCTATAAGGTGGATTCGATGTTGGACAGTCGAAGGACTAATCCCCGGCAACGGCGCCAAAATTTGTTTGCGAACAAATTATACAATTGTAAACAACTGTAAAATCCGTTCGGTTTTCCTAAACAACAAGGATTGTTGTAGAGGATATCGAAATCTGGGACCAAAAATATTTTAATTAATAAATCCAATCAAGGTGTTCTAGAATTTTGATTGATTGAAAACACAGAAAATAACAACAATTAAATAAAAAAGAGATATTTATCTAATAAGAGAAAGCAATTAGGGGATAATGACATATATTATATTCACACTCATCAATAGCCAACAAATAAATATAGATCTAATTCATGTTTCTGTCACAAACACGAATCAACGATAAATAGATTTTTAGAAACAAATAAGTAAACAACGACAAGCATAGCCTATGCAGGAGCTGAGCTCTTAAACAACCATAGACTATCAGGACAGATTCACAAATTAATTTCTAAAAACCTAAAATTAGATCTAAATCTGATAATTGTTAGATCGAACACGAATATACCTTGTGAAGGAGCATAGCTCTTAAACGACACAGAATATGAAGGTTCAGATCTAACCCTTGATTCAGATCTAGATCTACATATATAAAGTCCTCATCTATTGGCTATGTGATTCATGTTGAATCATATCTATTAGCGTCATTACCCCCTAATCAAAGGGGATCAGCTAGACATAGCTAAAGAAGAGGAAAAACAGAAATTAAATAACATGAACATAAATAAAACTAAAACTAAATAGAATAGAGGAAGAAGAGTTTTATTCCAAGAGAAAGATTACAGAATAAAACTAAGTGTGTTTTACAATGAATGAGATAGAGTGTATTTATAGCTTATATGACAAAGGCTACTTGGCAAATTCCATAATGTGGTACTAAAGAATTAGCCCAACTAACACATAAGCTAGTGTGAACGCAGCTGTAGAGTGAAAGGCCTTGCAAATGAGCTAATGTGAACGCAATATGAGTCTTTATTGAGCCAAATCTACCCAACTATACTCTATTGGCAACCGTTGTTCAAGCTTTAAATTCTTCAAGCTTTAGAAATTTCAACTTCACTCTTTTTAAGCAAATTCTTCATGCTTTATCCATCAAATGCTCTAAACCAAGCTTTTTATCAACAATCTGAAAACACAGCTATAAATACACAATATTAATTATTTTAAATAGAAAACTAGATAAATAAGCGGATAAAATATACACATTTACGTGTATATCAGAACTACAAACGAAAAAAAACTGAAATAATTGGAAGAAAATTTTACCTACGAGAAATTGATGTACGTTGCGAACAAAAGGGAAATAGACTTAGCTGAAGGGGATATGGTAAAGACGGATGGAGATAACAACAAGCATGGTAGAAAGGCGAATATAAGCCCAAAATTTTCGAAACTCCACCCATGAAAAGACACCATGTATTTCTGCAAGCATCATTGTATTTGTAAAAAACTAAAGCAACTGAGTTCAACAAATATGAAAAGTCAAGCACAACTGCAGCACCATTTAAACCCCAACCTTGCTTCAATATAGCTAACCAACTAAGCAAAGAATGCATTCATAATTTTACTAATCTGGTCACTGCTGAAATAATTATCTTGTTTTGAGCTTGCAGAAACACAACTGTCGGGAAGTATATGGCAATAGAAAACAATTGTAGTATCGAATATATAGTGAATTTACTGGCTAGTAATGACATGTCCTTTTGTATTCCAATAAGTCTAAAGAATGCTCCAGCATATTGAATGAATCTTGATTGCATATGGTTGATTATTTTTAGTACCATAAGTACATTTCAAAGACAATTGTCATGATGTATTTGTGTAAGGGGAAAAATGCCTTGGATAAAAATTTTAGGTTCCAATCTAAACAAAGATATAAATCAAAATTATTAATGGGTTGGACATATCTACCTACTTTACAAAACATACAACCCAATAAACAAGCCATTACATTTTCACATTTGCTTTTTCTAGATTTAAATTGAACACAATGTTCTAGCTACCCACCCAAAATACATCAAAAATATATTTCCAAAGGTGAAAAACTAATGTGTATATATATATATATATATATATTTCTTTTTTTATGTGTTTAATTAAGGTGTATAGGAAGAAAATAAGAAATCACCATAAATAGATTTCAAAAGAGCTCTAATCATCTATTAATTACTGGAAGAGGAAACCCATGCAGGAGGTGGGAATTTATTATTGCTGTGAAAGCAGTTTTAAGATAAATCCATATGATTCCCCTGAGTGGCAAATTGGAACATCAAGCAGCAACATGATAAGCTGTAACGAAAAAGTGACAAACGGAATAACAAAGAAAGCATAATCAATCAATTACTAGAATTGAAGACATGTGAAAGCTGCCGAATGCCGAATTCACTCCACTTCAAAGTTGAAGAGAAGTCATTCAGTTCCACTTTGCCAGCTAAATTATTTCCAGATATCACAAGAAAACCGAAACATCTGCAAATTATGTTCTACACTTCTCAAATGGTTTCCAAATAATTCAAGTTAAAAAGTTTAATGCAACTTATCTATTATAAACATATTACAGTAAAACATTAGCAATATGAAGATTTTAGTATGCTTTGGGAAATAAAGGAACCAAAACAAGAAGATTAGAAGCAATCACCGAGACCAAACCCAACCAATATCGATATTATCCTGCATATTGACTTCACAGTTGAATCGCACAATTACTGAGACCAAACCCAACCAAAGAAAAAGAAGAAGAATCCTAAGAATAAAATAGTAATTTACTTTAGTAAAGTAAATACATTTCATTATTGAACAATTAAAGTTTTACCCTTTTTGAACAACATCGAGACTGGTTTCGATGCTGAAATTCCATCTCTCAATAACGCCTTCATCTTCAATTTTCTAGAATTCAGCTTGAATCATTGTTACAAATTTAGCAAATTAGATTTAAGTATTAGATTCAGATGCGATAAATTTCAAACAGGGAACAAACAAATCAGCGTAAGGGGTGATGTGATAGAGGCGGATGATATCAGAGAGAATGATGAGAATTTTGCGGAAGATGGGAATAAATAGAGGCGATAAAATCAAAGAGAACATGCCTGTGATTTTGGGGAAGATCCGATTTAACAGAACGAACAAGTCTTCGTAGTCCTTGCGGATGTTTGGTGAGAAAACTAAGAAATTACAAGTAGGGAAACGCGAAAGGAAGCAGCGAGGAGAAGAAAGTGGCGTCTTTTTTTGGCTTCTGAGAATTTTATTTTGGCCAAGTGACAGTAAGTAAACCTCCCTAAAGGTCGGTTTGATAAACTTAAAATACAAACACCTACGAATCCACATCATGGACATGTTCTTAAATCACAAACCAAAGATTCGTATCATAGCTTAACAGTTCGAGTTTGTGCTGGATTAATCACCTACTACAAATATAATTTCACCTCTGCATCATAGAAACATCATCAACTGATATTTGTACCAAACACCCTCCAATAAGTAAATAACAGAGACGATAAAAAAAGACAAACTTAATGATTAAAGTGCCAATAAATTTAATTCTATGGCCACATCCCTCTGAAACCTAATCCATGCCAAGTCTTCCAAAAACTCCACCCAACAGCATAACATCACTAGTACAAAACTTGTCATTTGCGACACCTTATTTGCGTCGGTTTGGATAAAAACAGTAGCACATACAGTTATGTGCGACTGTTTTAGTTACAAACGGTAGCAGGTTGTTAGGAAAAAGATGTAGAAGTCAAATTTGCGACGGTTTTGTATAAAAACAGTAGCAAATATTTACAATTTGCGACCATTATATTTAAATCCGTAGCAAATAAAATGAGGTGGAAATAGTGAAGTTCAATTTTGCGACTGCTTAAATATAAAACTGTCGCACATAGATAAGAATCTGGGCCCGTTCCGTACACCAGCTTAGCCTATCTTTTAACCTATTTTTTTTCAATCGAACAAAATCTCTAACCCTAACATCTAGACAACTGAGTTATAGATTATACTTCAACGATTTGTAAATCGTCGTCCGATCTATTCACTATTAGATTGCCTGCCCTAACCAACCATCTCAATCCGTCTATTTTTGATACTCACAGAACTATCACACGTTCCGGTTAGGGTTTTTGGATCCATCAATCAGTGCTTCAATCTGCGATTCCTTGCATTGGGCGAAAACTTCCTTTTAGACTTCGAGCCCCGTTCCTGTAAGATCTGAGGAGGTATTGCTTGCAGCTGGAATCAGGTTTATTTCCTCCTAGCCCTTTTTTTCACGTTTATAGTAGTGAAAAAAGATCCTTCCTCCTAATATCCGTCCTCCTTGATTTATAGCTCTGTCAAATCCACCGCCTAGCAAGTTTTACGACCTCGATTGTGTTTGTGTATGTATGTATGTCTACGAACGGATGCACACACACACAAACATTATTGGTAAGGATCGGCTACTACACCTCTATTCTTTAATTTCAACCACACTCCAATTTAAGTAATTGTATACTTCATAGGAGAGAGAAACCATAATTATTTAGTTCGGAATGTGGTTGAAATCAAAGGGAATAAAGGTATAGCCGAATAAAGGTGTTGCCAATCTGTGCACACGCGTAGGCACATATATATAGTTTGAACAGTCAAAGGAATTTGAACAATTTATGGTGGTGTTTCAGGAACCTGATAAGTTTTCATTTGGATTATTTTAGTGTTTCATTCTAAATGATTGATCTTACATGAAGAATTTGTTATAGATTTAATTAAATATTAGTCGTAGGCAAACATAACCAAATTTTGCATCAAATGTTATAATGAGCTTGCTTTTTTTATTAACCGTTGACTAAAATATTAAATTTGGATACAACATGTGTATTATGAGAAGATAATGCACACTTACTTAGAGAATGAGTGAGTGTGTGTCGATATACTAGTAACTACACTATAAGAAGATGAATTACAAACTTGCTTGAGCATATGTATTTGATTTCAATCAATGTTTGTATACCAGCCTGTGTACATTATTCAGATTCGCCTAGAAAGATCATTTGACTGCTAGTTTTTCGTGCCATTATTGCATTATTTGTCAAGTAAGCCGCTTGAACATTCATATGTTATTAGTATCACTATATGATGACATGAATACAAATTTTCTAAATTATTTCTTGTTTCTTATTTCAAATGGTTGTTAGCTTCCAAACTGATCCTTGCTAAATCCTTCTTTACCTGAATTTCTTATACCATGAGTTGCAACTTTTTCAATAAAATGTATTTGATAAAAATGGTTGATATTATGCACATACATCAGTACACATGTGTGTACATGCATACACACACACATAGCAATTGATATTGTAAATTTGTGATTTCTTCCTTCTTTTGCTTTTTACATAAAATGCAAGATCTGATATATGGTAGTTGAATAACATGTATATGTAATATTTGCTATCTTTTTCATACAGTTTTAGAAAATCTTAATGACCATAACCACATCAAATATCATGATGAGTAGTACATTTAACATTATATTATTCAGTCCAACCAGTTATTCTACCTGCCATAATGTTATTACAATTAGAATTCAACCAATATAACAATTTTATTCCTTTTTAGCTTTTACTTCCAGCTAACTCAAACCCAATTCTGTCACGTTGCATGTTGCTCGTGATGCTATATTAATTTTGTGTTGCTTAGCATGGATCCCCCCACACCCCCACCCCTAAAATGAAAGGTATTGTGAATAAAATTGTAGGAATATTATTTAGCCTTGCCTTATTAACAATACTTTTGTGAAGTATCACCCTTTTACAGTAAATCTAGTACTTTAAAATGGTCCACATGCTAATGTCGTTTTAAGGTACTGGGAAAAACATATTAGCTTAGCTTAGTGTCACTAATGTAGCATTTGGAATTAGATGAAAAGATCCATTGGCATGGGATACAACCCACTGCTTGTCTACACTCTACGTTGCTAATATCATATACTTTTTTTTGCTGATATTTGAAACGTTGATATTGGGAAAAACCTTAAACATGTCTATTATTTTGTTATTCAGAACCTCATTCAGCACTTATAGAAAATTATCTGTTTTTATTTGGTTTTTATGCTAACAAAAGGATCCAATTTAGGATACCTGGAACCATCTACAGAGGGAGGTTGTTCAGTATATAAATAACGAGGCTCCTTCAGCTAAAGAGTCCAAAAACAGTGGTCTTATTCAGTGCCTTAAAGGGAAGCATGGTCGTTTCCGTTGCAATTTATTGGGTAAACGTGTTGAATTTACTGGAAGGACTGTTATTTCTTATCTACCTCTTATCCTTTTATTGAACTTCTTGGATTATCTTGCAGGAATCTGAAATTTGCAGACAGAAAGGATGTTGCTAATAAGTTGAAATTTTGGTATATAGTATACAGACATTTGGAAAATGGTGATTTTGTTCTCTTTAACCGACAACCAAGCTTGCATCGCATGTCTATCATGTGTCATAGGGTATTCTGACATATTCTTCTATTGTGAGTTGGTTGGTCTTTTGTTTTTTTAAACAGTCGCATCACTTTTGACCTATTTAGGCAAGGATTGTGCAGTGGAGAACCTTAAGATTCAACGAATCTGTTTGCAATCCATACAATGCTGATTTTGATGGTGATGAGATGAACATACATGTACCTCAAACAGAAGAAGCTAGGACAGAGGCATTTATGCTTATAGGGGTATGATCCATTAGTTTTTTACTACACATTTTTATGGAACCTAATATGCATATGCTGTCTCACAACTTTTTGATATCAACTGAAATATAAATTGCAGTTACATAATCATACCCTCAAACTATGTATTAAGATTAGAAACTTATATCTAAATAAGTCTGTTTATTTTTGCAGGTACAAAATAAATTGTGCACACCCAAAAATGGTGAAATTTTAGTTTCTTCAATGCAAGGTTTTCTGACATCATCCTTATTACTTGAAAGGGCCCATTCCATGTCTGTGCTTACTTCTCCCTTATGTGTTCATATATAATTGGTGGGATAAAACCCATTGATTTGCCAAGTCTTTCTTTGTTGAAGGTAAAATTTGAAATTTCTATTATTGTGATGTACTCAATTTTGTTAGTCAATGTAATTTTGTTTCATGTTTATTTTTATTATTGAAATTTGACAAATAAAAAAAGTGAGTGCATGTCTTGTTTTTGCCTAACCTTGGTGGAGTCTAGGTGATTGCGAATAAGTTATATATGTGATTAACTATAACTCTTGCGAAGTCACTGTTGGTGATTTAGTATTTTAGTGGATTATGTTCACCTATTTTTTTGTTCTGCATTCGATTTAGTGTAAAAAGCTATAAAACCATGCACATGGCACATAGTGTAGATTTTTCGTATTACACAATTATCTATTCTGTGATGTTTAATATGCTTGTTAACATACTTTTTGAGCTTACTATTATTGCTTAAGCGTAAAGTTAATGTCTGATACTCAATACATGGATTTCAGAATTTTACAACAAGTGGAACTATTATGTTCCTGCTAATATTCATCCATTTTTGATACAAGTCCTCTTAATAGAGCACATTACAGCGCACAGTCACTTCCTGTGCATAAGGGCGGTCCTTAAGGATGGATTTGCCTTAGTGGACATCAAATTTACCAAATAAACTTGTGTTAAGAACTCTCTCAAAGTTTTGACTCCAGTATTTATTATCTAACTGTAAACTAGGCAAATAAATGTTTGGAGAAAATGCACAAATCACCCTCCTTGGATTCAAATACCATGGATTAGTCTATATTATAACAGAGATATGGTTACACAAATTGAAGTGGGATGGATTCATGTATTCAGTAATCTTTGTCAATGTTGACTACGTTGATTATCAGTGTTAATTTTTTATTTTTGTTATGTTAGCATTATTAGGTATAGTCGATTCCACTGACCAAATTGAACATGCTTATGTTCAAACAAAGTTATACGTTTTAGAGGCGCAACTGAAACTATATTATACGTGTGCACGCTTTCGATTGTTCATATGCACATGAAACTGACCCATAATAGCACTTTTATACACCCTTGTTACCTTCTGTCCTAATTTACTATCTAAAAACATTGAAATGAAATTACATACATATATATGTGTGTATATATAAGTTCATTTTGAACACTTACCTCCGCAAAATGTTTCATATCCATCGCTAAAGAAATACCTTGTAGATATGATCTTTTATTGAACAATTATCTCTTAAAAGAATTATCTGATTTTTAAATTCTTAACCAACTAAAAATGTCTCATATTTGTGTGAAAGTATGCATTTAATACTTCTCATTGATTTTTGGTTTTTTTACTAGTTAAAAATAGCAAAATTTCCGTGGATGATTTAGATAGAAGGAATATTATTTCCATGGAACATTGATGCATTTTGAATTTCTTTGTACGAAATGTCAGTTGAAGGTATCATAGGATTTTGATGCTTTCAATACTATGGGGTTGAGGCTAATTAAAATCTAACAAAAACTAACAACCACACTTGTAGGTTCTGGCACTATCAATAAAAACCGTCCATTGAATCAAGGTGAGGAACAAGGATGTCCCCATCTCGGGCTTCAAATACATAAGCACAGGCTATCGTGCCCGTTTTGCGTTCTTAACTGGCTTTGGAGGCATGGGTGATGGTGTGACGTCCAACACTATGGCGTTCAATGATGCAGTTAGTAGTCTGCCACAACATGCAGGTGATGGAGGCAGTATTCTGTATGTTCCAGCTGATAGGTAGCTGACAGGGTCTTTCAATCTAGTGAGCTGCTTCACTCTCTTCCTTGTCGCTGATGCTACAATTCTTGTTTCCCAGGTTTTCTTTTTATAATTTACAGTAATAAAATATACTTATTTAAATGGTCAATCAGTAAAATGAAATGATTGCACAGTTTAGGAAATCATGTAGACATTTCATGTTATCACTCACTGGAGAGTTTATTTATTTATTTTAAAGTTGTCCTTGAGATCATTTTTCTTAAAGTAAAAACAGAAAAGAAAACTAAAATAGAGTTGTATATTTTTTAAAATTGGAACCGTGTTTTATGAAATATTTTAAAGTCTACTCAAATGTTGAGCACCTCTCTGTGGCAATCAGTAATGCTCCAAAAATTATAGATGGTCATGTGTGTTATAATGTATGTTTTTAACTCAAATGATGTGTTTCATATGCACAAGAAAAAAACATCTTAGAAATGTTTTATCCTAAATTGAAACAAAATATATAACCAAAATATGTGCTTTTAATGTATATTTTCAACTTCTGTTTATATAGCCTACAGACCATATTTAAATAACTATGAAACATAAAATGATGAATTAAGCAATATATATTCTTTATGAGTTTATAATTTGAATAGTTTAGAGCATTTGATATGAAAAAGTAACTATTACAAACATAGACAGAATGGATATATAAAGTTCATTTGTTAAGCAAATTAAAATATGTTTTAAAATATGCTGGATATATGATTTATAATAGTATCATTTCTAGTTTCAGTTACTATATTCGTTATTAGAACTTTACGGTTGGACAAAGTTTTGTGCTTTCAAGCCAACTATTAATAATGATATTAAGCAAAATCATACAATGTTTCTATCTTTCTATTAATTTAATTAAGCTTTGAAAATTTGCATTATTCTTTTATTTACAAATAAACAACTATCATCCCATGAACATTGAATGTGAAAAACATCATCAACTAGCGCTTACAAGTTGATCCAACGTGTTAAAAATAGTAGGTTGCCATATGCATTAATCTTATCAAGCAGTTGATTTTGAAACCAAATAGCGAAGATAATCAAAAATATGGGGGCTGTATAATGATACAAATAGACATATCTCATGAATACCCAAGAACGTACATAATATCAATTTAAAAATATACTCACATCAAACATTAGCGAAAATATGAAGAAAAATAGTAAATGTTTGAGATTCCTTTAGCTCAGTTTGTAACACCCCGCATTTTTAATATAATAAAAAATATACAAATATATTTATATATATATATATGCATAGACAGGTAAATAATGGTGATGTACAATGAGAATTAATTAATACATGGAAGAGGAGGAAAAATTAATTCAATAATAGTGTGTGTAACGGAAAAGATAATAAAATAAGGATACTTAATTTAAATATCAGGAATTAAGTAAAACGGACATCACCATTGCGTTCTTCTCGAAATTCTGCTTGGAATAGAGTCCAATTTTGCGTAAATCAGACTCCGTATGAAGGAGTTATGGCCTTTAGAAGATTTAACTAAAATTCAAAACAGCTCGAAATTCGACCCAGGCAGCTGGGCGGGAAATTTCCCGCCATTAACTAGGCAGGTCAACCTGGAGGTCAGGTCGACCAGGGGGTCGACCTACCCCCCTAGATCTGGGCAGTTTCGTTCTTGTGACATGTTTTAATGTGTTGTACGGATCTGATGGCTTCTAGGTCAATCTAAGGGCTCTAAAACACTCTCTACACCTATAAATACATACCTAACCCTAATACATAACAATTCCTTAAGACGCCTCCATGCTGCCAAACTTCAACCAAACATAGCAGCCGCCCCAAAACTCTAAATTAAATTGCAAGTTCTTCATCAGCTTTGGAGTTTAATCAAATCAAGTAGCAAAGTTCTTCATCAACAATTCATTCTCTTCACCAACAATCATATAAGAAAGTTAAATCAACGTTTCTACATCAACAACGAATCGTTTATTTCCCTAATCCAGTCAAGATGAGTGGAATTACAATAAACTTGTTGCATAATAGTATTATTATCGTTCATCATTCTCCAGTTATAAATTCAATTCAAGATTCATGTTATAATAATTGTTCTTTTATTCTCCTTCCCCCTTTTATTTTGGATCTAGGTTATCTCGAACCTAGACGAAATCTTATTATACATACGTGCGATTGAAATATGGGAATATTGGGGAATAATTTATTTTATGCAATCGAGGAATATGATCTGTAATTTGGGGATTGTGGCTTAACAATTATTATTGCAAATATTGGGATAATTGGCAGAATATATTGAGATTATTTCAATGAAATGAGTGGAAAGGATCTTGAAATTTGTGATTTGGAGTAACTTACACTAAAAAAATAAATAAAGTTTGAATTGGGAAGATCTTGAGATTTAATTAATGGATTAGGAAATTTGGGTAAAAAGATAATTTCACGAATGGTTGTATAAGCAAAGTAGAAATGGGTTAAGTAGCACTTGACATATGAATAAACTTAACCAACATATGCGGAATGATAGTAACCTGTTAGGGATGTATAGAAAATTGGAATAATAGGTATAGCCTATTAATGGGATTATAAGCATGAACATAGGGTTTTTGGGTAAAGCTTGAATTTGAGACTTGAAAATCGGATATGCCGTTAAGATCCTAGAAACATAATTAAAAATGGAATATGTTGGACAAACCATGTTTTTATGTAATTATGGAACTCGACACATAACATGAAATTGACATAGTGGCATAACATGAACATGAACATGCTTATGAATTGGTAATTGACATTTGATATCTAAAATGAACATGAACATGCTTGTAAATTTATAATTGGCCTATGACACCTAGAATAGACATGAATTGTTAATTGGCTAAGCATGAAACATGGCTAACTCGAGGTTAGAATGAGTTTGTGGTGTAATCCTACCCGGAACCGCCCGGCACATCTAGTGACCGCAAACAATAGGTTCTAATGTGAGAAGTTAGTCATAACGTGCTTGAAACCCGAGGTTAGATTGAGTTGTGGTGTAATCCTGCCCGGAACCAACCGGCACATCCAGTGACCGCAACAATAGGTCTAATGTGAGAGGTTGGGCATTAATAATTAATTAATGCTAATGACACATGCTAGTATGGTAAGGTTAACTCAACATGAAATACTAGACAACACTTAACCAATTTGATATGATATATGGGTGGGTTAAGTCAACACGAACCGCTAGATAACACTTAACCAATTTGACATGATATATGGGTGGGTTAAGTCAACATAAACTGATAGAGAACACTTAACCAATTTGGCATGGTATGTGGGTTGAATTGAATACGCCATTGGGGGTTAAGTCAACTTGGACAGATGGGCAAACTTAACCAATATAACAGTATCAAAGCAAGGAAAAGTGGGGAATGATAAGATTAAATAATAGATAAACTTATCCTAGGGATAAGAAATGAATATGACTTAAGATGTAATACAAGACTTGAAGGGTGGGACGACTTATACCATGAAATAAGTTAATCTAAGATGGAAATGTGGGAAAACACCCGTGCGCTATCATTTGATAAAGAGAACTTAAGTCATGCTTGAGTTCATTGGTAAAGCTTAGTTAAAAGGAACTAAGTAACAAACCTTAGTTAAAGAGAAGTAAGTAACATAAACTAAGTATCAAACCTTGGTTAAGAGAACCAAGTAATAATCCTTAGTTAAGTGGGCTAAGATGTAAACCTTAGTTAAGAAAACGAACGATTAAGAGAACTAAGTAATAAAACTTAGTTAAGAGGACTAAGTAGCAAACCTTAGTTAAGAAAGCTAACGATTCAGGAAACTAATTAGTAAACCTCAGTCAAGAAAGCCAAGTAGAATACGAGGAGGAGTGAACGTCCATCTGATCATGAAGAAGGCTCCAACGAACTGGGTTACGAAGCACGCGGCTTCGAGGGGACGTGAGGGTACTCTTGGTATCCCTTTGTGAGGTTGCAGATGATCCTCCTAGGCTCACAGAGGTTAAGGTCTGCGTTAGAAGAGCAAGGGTATGCCTTGGTTGCAATATAAGCAGCCTAAAGACTAGGATGGGTCAGCGTGAGGCGGCAATATCTTGTTTAGCCCTGTGATAGCACGTCGTCGTCTACCTACCATTTTGAGTCAATCGAGTACGTGAAGCGGAAAGGCGGAGAATTCCAACAAACCATATACTTGCTATCTAGTTATGGGTGAGGTTTGGCCAATAGGTTTGTGGGGCATAAGGGGCCTGTGTATAGTTCTCATTCTTGAATTTCTTTGGTGCCTTTCATTAGTTGAGGGAGGGGTCAAGTGGGACCATAGCCACACACAGATAAAAACAGACCTTTGCATCTGCATCGGCATATAACTTAAAGCTCCCGACCGAGTTCCGTGTTTCTTGATTAGCCCTGCCACGGGACTCGGGCCGCACATATAGAGGACATGTGCAACTAGACATCGATAACGATTCACGACACGTATGTGGGGAAAGTCTAGGAACATATTTCGCTCTGGGTAGTGTGTCTTGACTAGGGGCATCGTTCGATAGGTAGCATAATCCCTAGTTGGGCCTAGGTCGCGTAAACCCTGAATCCGAGAAGCGTTCAATAGGTAGCATAAACCCCAGTGGCCCTGGGTAGCGTAAACCCTGGTTGAATCTAGGAAGCGCTCGATAGTAAACCTTAGATTAGATCTAGATGATACACAGAATCTAGCAAGATCGAGAGTGGTAGTCCAAACGATTTCGAGAATGGTGGCACTACACTAAAGTAGCATAGATTTACATGATGAAGCCCGTACGACATACGGCAAGGGACTGTATATATACATGAAAAGGATTAGACGAGTTGGGGGTATCTATATATACGTTGTATTAGGTTAACCTACTAGTGGGACATGAGTATAGCCTAGAGATCTAATATCGCGAATAACCTAATAAGCAAGAAAATATAACTGAACAATATATGTAGGATTATACAGAAGTTTATTCTAAGTCCAGTCACCAAAACTTATGTTCTGACCCCCTCCTCATTAAATACTTCCAGGTTAGGTTCATGACAGAGATGGTATAGCCTTGGATACTGGTTAGAAAGTATGATATATAAGGTAAAGCTATTTTTGAATATATTATATTTTAGTTCCTTCCGCTGTGAGATGCTTTACGAGTTATGACATGTTTCTTTATCTCTGTCTTTTTCTATAGGATACCAGAGCACCCAACTTGGGTCTCGATGGATAGAATTTGAAAAATTCGGTCTGTCGGAATCTGGGTTGTCACACATCTTCTCCAAAAGTTACCTGATCACTGAATGTCTGTATAACTAAATAAAGTGTAATGACCCGGATATTTCGTCGGTAGAATTTGAATATTTAGTACAGTTTTAAATATTAATTTGATAAATTTAATGAATTATTTAGATTAAGTTATCAATTCTAAATAATCAATTTCGATTTAATATTAAATATATTAAATTATCAGAATACGAAAATGAATTTAGTTGAATTCAAAATTTAATTTGAATTAAATACTATTCAAATAATTTATGGGAAATTTTATTTGAATTTATAACGATAATAATATTTATTTATCGAGGAAATAAATTGTCTGAAATAAATTTATATTGAATTAAATTAATATCTTCTACAGATGATCGAATTAGGCTTCGTGACCTATCCCAGTGTGTCCGAAATAGGGGTATTACCCTAGAATTGTCACTTGTTGGGTTCATAAAGGAGTTCGTAGTCAGTGAAGTATTTCAATTAGAGGATACCAAATTTAAAATAAAATAAAAATATTTTTAAAAATGGATTCTTTTTGGGTGGACCAGAACAAAACACACTGAGCTCTCCTATGTCCACAAACAAAACACCCCGTGCTTCCTTATTAACCACAAGTCAAAACATTCCCGTGTCCCCGTTTAAATCCACCAATTTCTGTATATAAACTGTAGCCTCTCCCTCTTTGAAATCGAGGGCAGAATCCAAATGAAAATCGCAAGCCCTCCCTACTTGAAATCAAATAGAAACCGCTCCATCCTATAATCAATTCGAAGTCGTGCCTTTCCTTTTTATATCCCTCAAAACTGAAATCGAACTCGAGCATGTTGAAGAAGGTGTCGCGATGTTCTCGGACGCAAGGTGGATGGTTACTAGGGTTCGACTTTGTATTAGTGGATCCAGGGTTGCGGAAAGCTGTGTAGGAGGGTTCGATCTTTGGAATTGGAGGATTTGGCAATGGAAAACGAAGTAGCGTCTGGGTGCGATACTGATATGATACCACGAGTTCAGGGATCGACGCAGTGAGGCTGAGCATCGCAGTTGGTTTTGGTGGCTTTTAGGAGGAGGCGGGTGATCTTAGAAGTCGATTCGTGGAGTATGGAAGTGCTAAAGAGGAGGTTGGTCTCGATGATGGGACTGTTGGAGTGTGGCAGGACTGTAGTGACGATGGAGTGAGTATAGATGGTGCAGCAGTTTAAAGGTGAAGGGTAGGTGGTGGAATCAAATGGGGTAGAGTCGCCTGGAAATTGTTTAATGAAATGCCATATTGGACAGTTTCAGTTTTAGGGTTGTTTGCACTAGTCCGGATTGTCCGGGGATTTTCTGCGTAAATTAATCAAGTAATCGGCAAGGTGATAAGGTAATTTATAATTTTAATTTCATAGAATAATTTAACTAGTTGATTTAAATTAAATAGTGGCGTATCGATAAATTTATTTATTTAATTAACAATCATTTAATCGTTAGTTAAAAATAAATAAATCGTAGGTGGATAATTTATTCATGAAATTCGAGATGATTCGTAACTGAGACGATATGGAAATTCACAGAATATCAGCAAAGGAAAATCTAGTGAGTAAATCTCACTCAAGTTTCAGTTAGAATTTATCTTTAACGTTAAAAATAAATTGTTTGTTGTTGTTGGATGCCTTTAAATATTTGTCATGACTGTTATAAAAATATATATGGTTATTTAGAGTTGACTATTATATATATGTTGGTTTGGTGGATTGGATTCCCGTAGTACCATTAGCGGATGCCCGCAGTACCATTAGTGGATGACCCTATACGCCCCACGCTATGATAGTGGATGACCTTCATACCGCGATATCCTGCCTCGAAGCAGGATGGGTATTATTATGTTGACTAATATATTTGGATGCAGGAAAACAGGTTGGAGGGATCCAACTGGATCCCTCAAAAATATATTATCTGTTTGTTTGCTTGCTTGATTTCATATATATTCATATATGACGTGTTAAAAATCAAATGATTGAAAATTGGATGATTTGATTGTTTTAAATATCACTGGGCTATGTTAATTTATTTAAAATATTCGGAAAGGGATATTTGAGATTTAAAAAGGGGGATTCTATTTTTCTAAAATAGAATTTGAATTTTTAAATAGATTTCGAAATAGGCTTGTTTAAATAAAAAAGGAAAATTTATAAAATAGTGTTTATAAATATAATGAATCAAATTATCAAGAGATAATTTGAATATTTGGATTCAAAGGAATTTAAATATGGGATTTGAATTCAAAGGAATTTAAATATGGGATTTGAATTCAAAGAAATTAAATTAGAATTTGAATTCATAGGAATTCAAATGGATTTGAATGAAAATTCAAATAGAATTTGAATATAAGGGAAATTGAAATAGAATTTGAATATGAGATATTCAAATAGAATTTGAATATAAGAGATATTGAAATAGAATTTGAATATGAGAAATTCAAATAGAATTTGAATATAAGAAATTGAAATAGAATTAAATATGGATATGGATGTAGAATTCAAATAGAGTTAATTATAGACTTTGAATATAGATATTCAAATGGAATTTAAAACATAGGATTTGAATATAGTATTCAAATGGAATTTAAAACATAGGATTTGAATATAGTATTCAAACGGAATTTAAAACATAGGATTTGAATATAGTACTCAAATGGAATTTAAAACATAGGATTTGAATATAGTATTCAAATGGAATTTAAAACATAGGATTTGAATATAGTATTCAAATGGAATTTTGAATAAAGGATTTGAAATGGAATTCGAATAAAGGATTTGAAATGGAATTCGAATAAAGGATTTGAAATAGAATTCGAATAAAGGATTTGAAATGGAATTTGAATAGAATTAACTAAGTCAAAGAGGAATTAGTTAATCGAGTTTGAATTGAAGTTGAACTTTGAAAGGGTGAAGTGGATTTGTAAATGTATATTCGAAATCGAATATAGAACTTAAATTGAAATTTGAACTAAATTAGTCAATAAGCAAGTTAGGAATATATTTGAACATGTCATGTTCAAATATAAAAGTGAAAGTGACTAAAGAGTTAATTAGCAACTAAATTAATGAATTGAGTAAAACGATCGGATATAGTTGAATTAAATTGGATAGGTATAGACATACAGGAGACAGGTATGGGATAAGGATATTGCATGTATATAAATAGAATGCTCGACAAAAAGGTACGTATTTAATTCATATATGAGATTTTATGCGCCGTATTGGCAAGCCGCTTGGCTTTTCCTTTTTCTTTTTGATTAGAGAGGCCTGTGTGGCAGTTTGGGGATTTTCCCGATGCTCCCGGTACAAAGGAGGTTATGGCGAATTTTTCCGGAAATTTAAGGAGTTAGAATATTTTTAAGAAAATCTGATAACTAGGATTCTATATATCAATATATATAGAAGTCGATAAGGAAGCGAACTTAAAAATAGAATAGTATAATCAAAAAGGAAGTCTAGGAATAAATCTCGTAAGAGTAGAAAGAGAAAGTGTGTACGTGTTTAAAAGTGAATAATTAGTTGTATGGTATTGATGATGCGAGTAAGTAGTCTTATCTGTCTTGACGTTATAAATGTTATTCAGTCAAGGTCTGAGACGTAATTATACCCCAACTTGGTTGATTTCATTATTAACAAATAAATAGTAAGAATTCAGGCTCAAAGATCAATGTTGAACAAGAGTTAGTTGAATATCGTATTTGGGTTGTCGTAATGATGTTTTACACAACATTTGTTTTAACCCAAATAAGTATAAGTTTGGAAATAAGATGTTAAATATTTCCTAAGTATGGAAATAAACGAGATCGGAAAAGAGATAAGAAATTGGAATATTTTCCAATTATAAGTAAAGGATTTTCTAAGTACATAAAATAAAAGAAGACGATATATGGAAATGTTTTCCAACTAACGTATAAGGCCAATATGGTTATTGAAAATATTTGGTTAACAAATATTGATAAAGAAATGGAGAAGTGATTTAATTAATGGAATATTAATTAAGGGCTCAGTGATTGTTTGATATTTGGATGAACACTTGTTTTCTTCGATAGTTAAATCATCGACTATCGAAACACTTGTTTTTATTTGATAGTTAAATCATAGACTATCGAAGTTTTGACCATTTTAACGTTGTTAATATGGAGAGAACAGTTGGATTATTATCCAAAGAACCACTCTGTATTGGAATAAGCGTTGCGAATCATATATGCCAAAGATAATTGAAGACAAAGTAAAGTGCAAGGGCTATTGTATAAGTCTTAGATAACAGTGCCTAAGATGGATGTACTGAATAGTGCCTTCGGTTCATCCTGTTCTTGGATGACTTGTGTGGATGAATGTCTGACAGAGTATTTCCAGAAAGGACACGTACATTGGTTTCTTCAACCGTACCAAGAGTGGAAGCGGAGAAGGAAACTTCTTTAGCTAACACGTAATGTATTGTTGTAGACGTCAATTAGTGATTTTCGATGGATCTGACAATGTGGCATTCGAAGTGAATCTGATGTGATGATAAAGCGTAACCTCAAGCCTCATCAACCTGTAAATGACAGAAATCGGGCAGGCAGCATGGCTATGTAGGTCGCACCTATTAGGGTGTATAATCACCTGATCTAGAGTTTCATTTACTTCTAAAAATCTATTGTCAATGTTGTCCCAATTGGGAAACGGTTGCTGATCCCAACCGTTGGTGATATACATTCGTTACACTCAAGCGAAATGAGTGGTCGGTCATGTGTGGCTGAGTTGCAAGATGTTCTTGTTGAACTCGGTGTATTCTCCTCTAGAGATACACCAGCGGAAGGTGGTTCCATACCTTGTCATAGTTGGAAATCCATTACCCAATACATGCTAGCGGTTTTGATTGTATACTATATATGTAGAACGTGAGATGAAAGCGTTTCAGCTAGATGATTATTATATTGTGGTTGATAGGCATTATTATAATATCAAAAGGTTTTTGATATAAAGATATTTTGGATTCTCATAAGGGAAAAACCCGTTCCATTATACGGCGTGGTCTTATGAGATATCGTTTACTTGTTCAAGCTATTTTAAACTATTTACTCATACCAGTCCCATGACTGACCCGGAGTTTATTTTGTTTTGTTCTACCTAAACTCTTGGGTGCCTAAATTTTTACGGGCAGTCAAGTAGTTCAGGATTTTACAGATCTATCTAAAGGATCTTGGTGCAGGAGGCTTCAACGTTAGTTATATAGAGTTTTGTTCCGCTTTGTTGTAAGTTGTACTCTGATAGTGATACTCTGATAAGTGTATGTTATACAGTTGAAATTTTGTATTTCAAAAGTTATGATATATTATATTTTGTTCCGCTGTGATGTAAGATTCTGTGTTGTTATTTCTGTTCTTCTTCTACCTTTTTTTCTAAAAAAAAATGATTCGTATTTTCGTGATATTTGGGTTGGATGTACGTTGTATGTAGTCAACTCACATGTTATGGATTTGCGGGCCATTACATAAAGTGTAGCATATGGCAAATTATGAAACAAAAATGAGTTGCATCCCACATACCTAGGTGTTTGTTCACGTACCTTTATAGGACCTTGACTCGTAATTCATCTTAACAGAAACAGACCTGACACCACATTTGATACAAACAGACCATGCCTCATTTAACTGCTCGTACACTTGCGCATTCTTCCACATTTATGTCTCGAAAATTTTGAATTGTAAGGAACGACATCTCTATTGTCAGTAGTAAATCCTTTAACAATATTAGATGTCCCATCATTTCGTTGATGATATATAGGAAATCCATCTTGAAAAATTGTTGTTGTATCAACCCAGTCACAGGGGTAACACAATGATTATTTCCCATTCTCCATGTAAGGCGCTTTAATGTTCCCTTTACACAGTCCATGAACCATACATTTTTTTTAACTGCTTCAAATAATAATGGATGTTTCGACTCCTTTGGGAATTCTGTAGAAATCAAGTTGTTTACTTGTTCAAGTGAGTATATCTGATGGTTGTAAAAAGAAAAATGCATGCATATGTGGCAATCTAGACTTTTGAAACTCAATACTGTACACATAAGCTATACCACTCCATAAATACCTTAGTTAACGATTTCGTTCATCAAAATTTGTCTTTTAAGATCAAAAAATCTAGCAAATATACTTGGAAGATCATTCAATTTTTTTGTTTTTCATAATACTGTTTTGAATCTTAGGCCAACTAGGACTTGCAGTCATTGTCAGACAAATGTCTGGGTGTCTATTGTACTTTGTTATAGCTAAAGAGTCTTGGTATATCTCATACATATGTCTAGGGTCTCCGATGTATTTGGATGGTGAGACGAGCAGTTTCCTGATTCTTGGAATAATTTTCATCCAAGCAAAATAGTTGAATATTCATCTTACAATTCAAATACTACAGTAAGGTTGTTGTGTCAGTCTATCAAATGTGGGGCAATTTAAATTCAGACTCCATTTTGCATATCGATTCTAGGTGGACGCAGCTAATTACAGATAGAATGATAGATTGCTTGCTTTGTCTAAGTGTCAATAGAACAATTAGTTATGGGTAGAAAAGTCTTTTAAGAAATGACATTAATATGGGTGAAGTAACATATATAATCAAGGTGACGTGTCTCGCCATGCTGATGGACCCCAAATTCGACAAGCTTGTAGTGTTAAAGATGGTACCTTTTTATAGCATGCATTCAATCTTAAATTCTAGATTGATTCTAATTTAATAACTCATCCAGAAGTTAATTGACATCATATTGTGATTACTCTTTCTTCAAGTCATATATCATAAAACTTGCTAAAGTTTGTGTAAGGACCCGTAACTTCCCCGTGAAAGAAAGAACGGATTGCTTTGAGGACAAGACAAATCAGAACACAAACAGAAGAACATTTCATTGCTTGTTACAACAATTTACATCAGAGTACAAGAATATAACAAAGTATGAATAAATATACACTTGATAAATATCAGAGATTGAAATTACATTACTGCAGCGGAGAAATAATACAAAACATAACTGAAAGAAATACGCGGATACAGAGCTTTCCGAATATCAATTCAGCTATAAACCAGGATCCTGTGAATATAATATCTGCAAAACCCAACTACTAGCTGCCCGTGTGGAAAATAAGGGCACCCAGAGTTTAGGTTAAAACAATAAACTCCAGGTCAGTCATGTGACTGGTGTGAGAACTAAAACAATTATTAATCTTTATTTTAAAGTTAGGTAAATCAAGGGACCACGCCGTATAACACGGAAAGAGTTTCCTCCCAAGAATACCAGTGCATTCTACAAATAGCGCAATGCTAAATAAAGAACAATGAAGCTATTATAAGACCCAGGTCCCATCACACAATGCAATGCAAGCCGAAGGATAGGGTTTTACCTTAAAATAGCCAAATAATGCTTGATACATGAAATTTAATCTTTTAGTATTACTATAAGTAAAGAAAACAACTTCAAATATAAATGTGTCAATCATAGGCGTCGTGAATGCCCCATAAAACTATGTCCCCATACTAGTTCTATAATTAAAACCGCAAAAGGTCGTATTTGGAAGTTGGATTTCCATCTGTGAACCGAGGCAAAAGATAGTCCTCACCGCTTCGAGACTCTCTAGCCCGAGCCTCAGGACCCAGACTCAGGGGGGCCCTTGGATCGTCAGGGCCGGTCCACACGAAGTGGATTAAAATGCCTGAACAATGCGTTTCCCTACCCTATGGGGGCGTAAATGAGCCAAATGACTCCATCGGTCCCAGATCGACCGATATAACCGAGGTGCCTCCAGTTCCAACAACCACATGAGTCCAACTTGCCAGGGCTTGTAAACCACTGACACCACTCTTAGCTAGAAGGAAACACATGTCCTTCCTAAAGTCCTCTCCCATTTATAGTCCACACCGGGGTGTGAGGCTTGCGAATTAACGCTATACACAAAGCGGTGCTATATTAAAGCTGTGCTTTGATCATCAACCACAAAGCTCTTCTTTTCAATAAAAGCCTTGATCACTGCATCTCAGCATACCACACAGGCAATTCAAACTATGCAACCGATATCAATCACACAGAATGAAATCCAATGTCAGACACACAGTCCATTTACAAGTTCGTTCGGGGTCTGAACGAAACCGGAGGCACCTTATTCCTCCCCCATATGTCCAATACAGAGGAGAGGCCCTCGCATATCCGTCGATCTCCAAGTACGTCTGGACGATTACCACTTATTACCTCGTCTTGGGTGTACAGCCCAAATCAAGACATCGGTAATCATCCAAATGACGTGAAGACCTCCGGTCTTCAACCATCGTCTTCTTCTTCGACTACTCGTCGTATCAGATATTTAGAATGGGAAAAACCCGGTCTTTCTGAATAAATCGCTTATTTTATAAACAAGTGTTACACAAACACAACATACGCCTCATTCCAATTCAGAATATTCTTTTGTTCAAATATTCACATTATTAGGGAAAGGTTCCCATTAATTTTATCAAAGATAAATTCTTTAAAATTTATTCTTTAATCTTCCTTTGAATATCATTTCAAACCATATTAAGGTTTTCTAAACTAGTCGGGATTAACGAACCTTACCGAAGTAATTATTTGTTCAGTTTCCCAATCCCAACCTATTCATCCCATGAAGCAAAACTGGTAATACTTTATATCTAACACCACAGAGTTATCGATAAATTTAATTACCATTTCACATTCAAATCTAATTAAAGATTTAACTATCGCTTGGAGCAAAACTGGTGATACTCCATTCTCGACCATATCAATCTAATTAAAGATTCATTAAAACTCAATTTCAGTTTTAATCTCGAAAATCATTTCTTAATGATTATTCCAAGCTAAGAAATTAATCTTATCTTTAACTGGGTTAAAGAACCAATGTCATTTAAAACACGGTTCACGATAAACCCCAAAATCATATTCCATTCATCAGTTTCTAACCGTAAATTAGTAAAAGAACAATTCCCTAAGTATTAACCCCGAGGGCCGAAACCAACATCAGATCAATACCCACGAAACCATTCAACTTAACTAATCTCCAGTTAGTTTCTAATTTTCTTAACTCCATTGGGTCTAAGAACAATATTATTAAAGTTACCATTCACGACAACCCAAAATCTCATTCCATTGTTAATCGGGTTAAAGAACAGGTGTTATTTAAAACACCGTTCACGATAAACCCAAAAACCAATTACAATTCAGTTCTAATTAAATATTAATTAATTGGTATACTTCATTAAATCTAAATAAAAAGACCTATTCTTTTCTCAACTGGATTTAAGAACAGTATTAATGAAGACACCATTCACGACAAACCCAAAATCACATTCGATATTAAATACAAGGCTCTGAATAGAAAATATATCGGCTTATATTCAATATCAAATTCTGGGATCAACAAATACCGTATTGGAATAAAGATATATATATCTTCCAAATTCCTCCACAATATCCGTATAATCACGGAATCCAATATCGAAATATTCCGAAGATATTTTCAATTCAAATCCATTCCAATTCATATATTGGAAATTCTAGTTATTTTTAAAACCACTTCAAATCCAATTTATTTTATTTAAAAATATTGGATTATAATTCTAGTTCATAACTAGTTCATTTCAATAAAAATATATTTTTACCTTTTCAAATATGGGATTTTTCACTCTAATTCTTTCTAAATCATTTATTATGATTTTACACTAATTATTGATATTTTTAATAATTTTATCAAGGCCCGAACAGTCGATTTCCATATATGGTCGTCGAACTGCACTTACAACGACCTTTTCCAAATTTGATTTGGACATAATTCCAAATCCAGCCGTTAGATTTCAAATTTCTCATATTGTTGGAATGCTCTTTTCGATACAAACCCAACGGTCCTAGTTTCAGGAGAATCCGACGGTCGGATCTTCCGTAACGTCAATTCGAAGTCAATGGTCGAAATTCGCGAACTACCGTGGCGCGGCGCGTTCTATTCAGGCCATTAAATATATATACTATATATGTTTCATCGATTTCCTTTCAAAATGTATTTTATAAATCGTTTTAAATTCGTTTTCAAAATGGTTTCAACTTCATATTCAATTTTAAATCAAAATTGAATATTCTATATCATTAACATATAAATGATAATATTTTCAAACCTCAGATTTTGAAATCACTTCATTTTCAATATTCATTATAAAAATGAATAAAATCGATATAAATATCGTTCACGTCAAAATGGCATTAATCTAATCAACACGGCTTTATATATTTAAATATATTCGTGTCCATCCCAAATCGGACATCAGATCAGATTTTGATTCTTTTCTGAATATTATTTTTAAATATTCATAATTTTAAAATAATCGTTATTTTAAAATATTCCTCCTTTCTGAACTGGAATCAGACACAGGCAATTACAATATAGTGTTAATTATATGGATTTCATACAACACATGTATATAACAACAATAATAAACAATCAACCATCATCCTGAGTGCATTCTACACTGTGTAAGCATTAAATATAAATATTTAACGCTTACAACAGCCTGTCAACCAATCGATTGACATACAACTAAACAATTGGGATTAGTGTATGTCAAATATCATCCCAACACCCGTGTGGGGTTTCAATCAACAAACACAGACTTATTTGTGTAGTTGGGCGACGTGTAAAATTTATCGTCCCAATCCATATCAGTCAAATGGGTGTACATAAACAAATCATCTGATTTGTAAATGAATATTTATTTCATTCATATACATGTTAAAAATTATATTTTTAAGGAAAAATTATTTTATTCAACATACGAATATTTCAATTTCCCATCCCACATCACAACCAAAATCAAACACCACATTACTATACAATTAATTTTCACAACACATTAAAATCAAACAAGTCGTCCATGGTCTGTGGACGACGGGTGCTGCTAAGCACCGTTTGCATCCTAGTATATAATTTTAACTAGAAAATAAAATAAAGTGAGAAGTTCTCACCGCTTCAATTTCCACTCCTCCATTCTTTATTTCTTGTAACACCCCACCTCCACTAGGGTCACTCACAAAGGGAATGCACTAGGTTTGGTGAAGCATTATCGAGGTAAACATGCACAGAAATATTACAAGACAGAACATATATAAAACAGCGGAAGTAAAACAAATTTCATTACCTTATGAAATAAGGTCTAAAGCCTTTTTCATCAGAATACATCAAAACCTGTCTTGCAATAGTAAAGAAGCATAAAACCTTTTCATAAATTATTCCCCAAAATAAAGCGGTGAAGCAGCCATAGCCAAGAGAAGACCAAGCTATACATGATGACCTTCAAGCATAAGAGGTCTGAACTAAACAACATCATTTCCTCCCTGAAACCTGGGGGGGGGGAACGGAAGACAAAGAGGCGAAAGAAAACGGGGTCAGTCATAAAGACTGTTAAGTCCTATCTACTTCCAGTATAAAAACAGGTAAAGGTAACATGACATGCATAAACAGAAAGTAAACATAAGGATGACGACAAGATAGATGAGCTAAACCAAGGTAACTGGATGAACTACTGTAGCAAGATAAACTAAGGTATCATGATAAACTACGGTGTCAAGATAAATCAAGGTATCACATCGTCAGGTTCCTATCAAGTATACTATCCCAAGGTATCTATCATGTATATTTGCTCTGCACCTCTCGTACTAGTATCCCAACCCGCGTCATGTGTTAACTATGAATGTCCCTTGCCCAATGTCATGTAATGGTCCATGCCAACCTAATATATATAGCATATGTAGGTTTTCCCAACTCGTATGTTTCTTTCCATGTATAAGTTCAGTCCTTTGCCGTAGGTCGTACGGGCTTTCCCATGTGAATCTATACCACCTCAACGTAGTACCATTTTATCCTTGAAGTTGTTTTGGACTTCTACCCTTGTTATGGTTATGTTTTATGAACTATCGCGTGTTCACCTAGGGTTTATGCCACTTAGGACCGCTAGGGATTATGCTACCTAATGAACGTTTTCGTGTCTCGGTTTGGGTTTTAGCCACCTAGGTCTACTAGGGATTATGCTACCCGTCAACCGCGCCCTTTTCTCCAACGTATGAATCATGAATCATTTTCCATGTCTAGACGCACATGTACCTCAATGTGCCATCCGAGTTCTGTGCCAGGGAAAATCAAGAAATACGGAACTCGGTCGGGAGTTTTAAGTCATCTGCCGATGCAGATATCAAGGTCTGTTTTTGTATCCGTGGCTATGGTCCCACGTGACCCCTCCCTCAACTACTGAAAGGAAAAACAAGAAAAGTCATGTATGAGAACTAAACTACAGCCATCGATGCCCCCTTTCCGGACGGCCAACCTCACCCATGCCTAGATAGCAAGTATGGTTTGTTGGGTGTTCTCTGCCTTTCCGTACGTACACGATTGACTAAAGATGGTAGGTGGCCGACGAATGTGTTATCTAGGGCTACCATGAAAATATCGCCGACCCCACGCTAATCCACCCCAGTCTTTAGGTTGCTTGCACAGCAACCAAGGCATACCCTTGGTTCTCCTACCGCAGACCTTAACCTCTGTGAGCCCTGGTTTCATGGACCATCCGCAACCTCACAGAGGGATACCAAGAGTATCCTCACGTTTCCCCGAAGCTACCGCTTCGTCACCCAGTTCGTTGGAGCCTTTATCTAAATCAGATATTGCTCCACCTCGTATACTTGCTGAAGCGACGACCTACCGAATCGGGTTACTCATCTATTTAGGATCAGGTCCAACTTCCTTGACTAAGAATTATTACTTAGTTATCCTTAACTAAGGTTTACCACTTAGCTTCTCTTCCCATTATCCTTGTTAACTATGATTTTCCACCTAGTCCCCTGAACTAGGGTTTTAATCAAATGGGTTAGGTGTTGTCATTCCAGTTCATGACTTAACCCGCCAACGAATCATGTCAAGATTGAATAAGTATTTAAGCCCAAGTCTTAGCCCTACAAGTTGGTTAAGTACACTAAGAAGCTTATGACTTAACCCTATTCAATTATCAAGTCAAATTGGTTAAGTATTAGTTTGTCTTGACCCTATCAGATTATCGTGTTAGATTGGTTAAGCATAGGTTATCTTAACCCCATCAGATTATCAAGTCGGACTGGTTAAGTGTGGGTTAGTTCAACCCCATCCACTAATCGTATTACGATGGTTAAGTATATTTAAACGGTCTTGTGACTTAACCCTATCAAGTTCTCATATTAGATTGGTTAAGTATGGTTGCTTAATCTCATCAAATCATCATGTATAATTGGTTAAGTATAAGTCACTTAACCTCATTGAATTACCAAGTTTAGATTGGTTAAGTGTTTAACTTTAACCCCATTGAATTACCGTGTTTAGACTGGTTAAGTGTAAGTTACTTAACCTCATATAATTACCGCGTTTAGATTAGTTAAGTGTAGGTTACTTAACCCTATCTAATTACCGTGTTTAGATTAGTTAAGTGTAGGTTACTTAACCCTATCTAATTACCGTGTTTATATTAGTTAAGTATAGATTAGTTAACCCCATCTAATTACCGTGTTTAGATTAGTTAAGTATAGATTACTTAACCCTATCTAATTACCAAGTCGAATTGGTTAAGTGTAAATTACTTAACCCCATCCCCTAATTGTCTTGTTTGGTTAAGTGTCGTTAAGAAATCAAGTCCGGTTCCACTTAACCTACCCATTCGTGTCATATCAGTTAAGTGTCATTAGTCAAAATTACTTAACCTTTTCATGTGGCATTAATTAGATTAATGCACCCCCAACCTCTCACATTAGACTTTGTTGTGGTTACTAGTTAAGCCGGGTGGGTCCGGGTAGATTTACACCACAACCTAGTCTAACCTCGGGTTTAGGTGCTATGTGACCAACTACTCACATTGGGTCCTATTGTTTGTAGCCACTAGTTAAGCCGGGCGGGTCCGGGTAGATTTATGCTACAAACTCAACCCAACCCAACCTCGAGTTGGCCACTTTCATGTTTAGTCTAGTGTCTTATTACACTTACAACCCACACATGTCTAGTTCAAGTCCCATGTTTTTCCTACGTGTCATGACCACATTTAAATGTATCATGAATGTCATGTTCTCATGTAAACCCCATGTCAAGTTTTTGTGTCATATTCACGGTTTCTCTAAGCTACCCAAACGTATTTCCAACCCAAGTGGAAGCAAGTCACATGGTAAGGATACTATGCTACATATTGGCCTCAAAACATGTACGATGTCAAAAAGGGGTTGGCCATAAACATGCATAGTAGCATAAGGGAATTTGGCCACAAACATGCATAGAATCATAAGGGAATTTGGCCACAAACATGCATAATATCATAAGAGAATTTTGCCACAAGCATGCATGACAACATAAGGGGTTTGGGTTCATTTACATGCATAAGCCCTAAAGTCATATTCATGTGCATATTTCACAAGTCAAATTGGTTTCAAGCATTCATGCCAACATTCCGCAAGTAAAGGTTCAATCTTTCATGATGGACTAAGTTAAACATAACATAAGTGGCATGATTTAGTCACTAAGCATAGCCAAAAGTCATAGGTTCAAGCAAAAGAGGCATGACAAGGTTCATATAGGCTAGCATACTTAGTTTAATCTCGTTTTATTCCATGCCATCATTAAAACTACCGTTTAGATCTAGAAGTAGCTAGAACTTACATAGCGTGGCAAGAGATTTAGGAGCATGAATCGTCTTGTCGAAGAATCCATGTTGAGATGATGATCAAAACCCTTGATTTGGTGTAGAAAGCTTGCACCTTTGTCTTGGATCTAGTTTGAATGCATAGGCTCTTGAAGTTGGAGATGGAGGCCATGATCAAGAGGGATTTGGGCAGCACTTCGTTGTTAGATTGATTTTGAGTGATTTAGGTTAGGTCCTAGGATGTTTTTATAGAGATTAGGAGTAGTTTAGGCCATAGGATAAACCCTAGGATAGATCTGAGCCCTCAAAATCCGTCACAGGTCTTAAAACATGTCTTGAGGAACAAGTCAGGTGCACCCAGGCCAAACAGGCCGACCACCCAAGTCGACAGGGGTGTCAACTGGGCAGTCGACACCACCTGGGGTGTGTCGACTCCCAAGTCGACTCCCCAGTCGACTTGGGGGTGGCGGGAATTTTTCCCGCCTCTTCTGCTTGGCTGAATTTGAAATCTGAATTCAAATTTGAACTGTTTTTGAACTTGAAATTTTCTGAAAACTTTGACGGGCCATAACTTGGTCATACGGACTCCGATTTTCGAAAACTCGGACTCTATTTCGCGTATTTTTCCGAGACGAACGCAATGGCATAGCCCATTTCCCTGTATTCAGATTTTATAATTAAATTCTGCCTTGATTCTTGTCTTAGCATGTTGTAAAAATCCGGGTTGTTACATTTCTGAACGGTTTGGATTCCTTCTTTTATTTCAGTCCGTTCCATCGCCCTCTGTTTCACGCAGTAGGTATTAAAAACCACATTTTTAATAATGCTTTCCATACATAAAAATCATATGTTTATGTTCTCTACATATATAAAAATCATATTTTTATATACCGTTATATATATATATATATATATATATAATCAAATCATTTATTCCAACACTATATATATATAATAAATTACATTTTTATATCACTATTCAAATAAACATCATATTTTTATTTACTTTCAAAGATCATATTTTTATTTACTTTCAAGGATCATATTTTTATTTACTTTCAAAGATCATATTTTTATTTAATTTCAAAGATCATATTTTTATTTACTTTCGAAGATCATATTTTTATTTATATGATGTCCACATAAAATAATGTCCTTATACACTAAAAATTATATTTTTATACCGTTGAAAATCACACTTTAATATTTATAAAAAACGCGTCTTTCTTCGCTTAAAAATCATATTTTTATTTAAATAAACTCTTTAAATAAAAATATGAACTTTAAACACCATGTTATTCTTAGAAAACTGATTTTACTCATGCCCTTTTTAATTAAATTACTTCAATTATTTACAGTAAATCGAAATAAACACTTACAGTCCGAATTTGGGGGAAATATGGCATCGAGGTGGTTGCTGGCGCTTGGGGGAAGGCGCCGTGGTCGGGGTTTGGGCTTGGGTGGCTGGCGGCGGCTCTGAAAGGGGAAGGCAGCGGGTTTTCTTCGAAAGAGCGGGCTTTCGGTTCAACATGTGTGGAGGAGGAAAAGGGGGCGTCAGAGAGGAGGACGAGGGGACTGGGGAGGGGCGACGGAGGTGCGGTGGCCGGGATCGAAGTGGTGGCGGCGGAAAGCTGGGGGAGCGGGCGCGATTTCGTTCGTGGATTTTTTTTTCTTTTTCAAAATTGATTTCACGATGGAAGAATAAGGTAGGGCTGAACGGTTTTCAGTTTGACCACGGGCTTGAAAATTTTAGGGTTTGACTTTTTTCCTAAAGGTGTTGGACCATATAGTATATATTTATTATTTAATTCCACTTTATTCATGTTTAACAATGCGAACTCTGAACGAGACACACCGATTGTCGCCCCTAGCATGATATCCCCATTCTGAACACAATGAGATATGTTTTGTAAGCCAATTTGGCTGTTACGATCTGTTTCCATTAAATTTAAAATATAAATCATTATATTTTAAATTCAAATGCACATTTTAATTTACAGGGCCACATACGGACTCTAAAAATTCCAGAAAAATAAATCTAGCTAGGTTTTAACGTTACGGTCCTAACAAAACTAATTTCGTCAAATTCTGAGACCGTTTGAAAAATGGTCATTTTCTGGTCGATCGAAATTAACAGAAACTATTAAAACACGTTTTATTTTGCCAAGCTCACATATTGATTTAAAAAATTATGGAAATTTGAATTCAGCAATAATTTGACATTCCAGTTCCAACAAAAGTGGTTTCGTCGAAAACGGAGGTCGTTTGCAAAATGGCTAATTTTAAGGGCTTTATATATATTAAAATATATATAAATTCCACAGCGACTTTTCTGATTCTTAAACTGGACGTATCTTTCAACTTATAAAACGAAATCAGTTTCTTACATCCGTTAGAAAGATATTGTTTAACAGATTCAAATATTTCTTGTTTCGTCCAATTCTGACTTATAATGAATTCTGTATGTTCATTTGAAATTTGAAATTTGAAATCGAATTTTTGAATTGCCGCGCCATTTCAGGCTCGAATTATAATTAAAATAGATTTATTCGTTTTAACTTCGTCGATTATAAATTTTCCGTCGTTATTATTTAAAATAAATCATTTTAAATATTCAAAATTCATTAAATTCGCCAAAATAAATGTTTTTAAATTGGTTCAGATTTTCCGGGTTGTTACAGTCTCCCCCACTTAAAATCTTTTCGTCCTCGAAAAGGAACGGAGCTGAAAGTTGTTTAATTAACCAACTCTACTTTCATTCTGGTGTTAATTCTTCAACTTTTCAGTTTCTAAGAATTTCTAATTTTTCAAAAAATTGGCTAACACCCTAAATTTTCGAAAAATTTCGCCATAACCTCCTTTGTACGGGGAGCACCGGGAAAATCCCCAAATCGCCACACAGGCCCTCTCATCTCAAAAAGAAAAAGAAAAAGCCAAGCGGCTAGCCAATCGGCTCATAAAATCAACATCACCCAAGAAATTAGTAAACATGTACCTATTTGTCGGGCATACAATTTTACTCCTTTGCTCTAGCCTCCTTGCTATGACCTATTCACACACACACACACATATATATATATATATATATGTACATGCATGCAATTTTCCAAACAATTTGCAATTCAGTTCAAATTCGACTAAATTTACCTTACATTATCATATGGGTTTGAATAATTCAATTAATGAACTAATTATCAAACAACACAGCCAACAATCAATTAGTTGATTAGTTTTTCAAACACATAACTTTAATACATAGTCAAAAATCAGTTTTTTGATGCCAAATCACAAATAATAAACTTTATCTAGTTTTGGTTCTCACACCAGTCAACTGGAAATATATAGATATCTCACTTTCGAAACTTGAACACAAATGCTGATGATGCCCGGGCATCATCAGAATTATCCCTAGGCGACTAGAGTGTGATTCTATATCTATCCAGTATATTTGGGACTTCGTATACACGCTAGCTAGGCGTATATGCAAAATCTTCATATATTAGATTGTCCAAATCAATTTAAAATAAATAATCAAATACGTATAATACGATTTAATTTTCAAAACAAAATTTGTTTTCATTTTTATTTTAAAAATATACTCTTCACACTCGTTCTAGGATACTACTGATCCCATCTCTAACGAGTCATTCTCATTGGATATTACTAATCCAATCTCTGGTGAATTCTTTCGTTCAGTTCTAATATGTCTTGTTCTCGAGCTCTGTAATTCAAAGCTCTGATACCACTATAAGGACCCGTAACTTCCCCGTGAAGGAAAGAACGGATTGCTTGGAGGACAAGACGAATCAGAACACAAACAGAAGAACATTTCATTGCTTATTACAACAATTTACATCAGAGTACAAGAATATAACAAAGTATGAATAAATATACACTTGATAAATATCAGAGATTTAAATTACATTACTGCCGCGGAAAAATAATACAAAACATAACTGAAAGAAATACGCGGATACAGAGCTTTCCGAATATCATTTCAGCTATAAACCAGGATCCTGTGAATATAATATCTGCAAAACCCAACAACTAGCTACCCGTGTGGAAAATAAAGGCACCCAGAGTTTAGGTTAAAACAATAAACTCCAGGTCAGTCATGTGACTGGTGCGAGAACTAAAACAGTTATTAATATTTATTTTAAAGTTAGGTAAATCAAGGGAGCACGCCGTATAACGCGGAACGGGTTTCCTCCCAAGAATACCAGTGCATTCTACAAACAGCGCAATGCTAAATAAAGAACAATGAAGCTATTATAAGACCCAGGTCTCATCACACAATGCAACGCAAGCCGAAGGATAGGGTTTTACCTTATAATAGCCGAATAATGCTTGATACACGAAATTTACTTTTATTATTACTATAAGTGAAGAAAACAACTTCAAATATAAATGTATCAATCATAGGCGGCATGAATGCCCCATACCACTATGTCGCCTACTTTAATAATTAAAACCGCAAAAGGTCGTATTTGGAAGTTGGATTTCCATATGTGAACCGAGGCAAAAGATAATCCTCACCGCTTCGAGACTCTCTAGCCCGAGCCTCAGGACCCAGACTCAGGTGAGCCCTTGGATCATCAGGGCCGGTCCGCACGAAGTGGATTAAAATGCCTGAACAATGCGTTTCCCCGCCCTATGGGGCGTAAATGAGCCAAATGACTCCATCGGTCCCGGATCGACCGATATAACCGAGGCGCCTCCAATTCCAACAACCACATGAGTCAAACTTGTCAGGGCTTGTAAACCACTGACACCACTCCTAGCTAGAAGGAAACACATGTCCTCCCTGAAGTCCTCTCCCGTTTCTGGTCCTCACCGGTTGTGAGGCTCGCAAATTAACACTATACACAAAGCGGCGCTATTTTAAAGCTGTGCTTTGATTATCAACCATAAGGCTCTGCTTTTTGACAAAAGGCTTGATCACTGCATCTCAGCATGCCACACAGGAAATTCACGCTATGCAACTGATATCAATCACACAGAATTAAAACCAATGTCAAACACACAGTCCATTAACAAATTCGTTCTGGGTCTGAACGAAACCGGAGGCACCTTATTCCTCCCCCATATGTCCAATACAGGGGAGAGGCCCTCGCATATCCGTCGATCTCCATGTACGTCTGGACGATCAACACTTATTACCTCGTCTTGGGTGTACAACCCAAATCAAGACATCAGTAATCATCCAAACGATGTGAAAACCTCCGGTCTTCAACCATCGTCTTCTTCTTCGACTAATCGTCGTATTAGTTATTCAAAATGGGATAAGCCCGGTCTTTCTGAATAACTCGCGTATTTTATAAACAAGTGTTACACAAACACAACATACGTCACATTCCAATTCAGAATATTCTTTTATTCAAATATTCACATTATTAGGGAAAGGTTCCCATTAATTTTATCAAAGACAAATTCTTTAAAATTTATTTTTTAATCTTCCTTTGAATATCATTTCAAACCAAGGTTTTCCAAACTAGTCGGGATTAACGAACCTTACCGAAGTAATTATTTGTTTAGTTTCCCAATCCCAACCTATTTATCCCATGAAGCAAAACTGGTAATACTTCATATCTAACACCACAGTGTTATCGGTAAATTTAATTACCATTTCACGTTCAAATCTAATTAAAGATTTAACTATCGCTTGGAGCAAATATGGTGATACTCCATTCTCGACCATTTCAATCTAATTAAAAATTCATTAAAACTCTATTTCAGTTTTAATCTCGAAAATCATTTCTTAATGATTATTCCAAGCTAAGAAATTAATCTTATCTTTAACTGGGTTAAAGAACCAATGTCATTTAAAACACGGTTCACGATAAACCCCAAAATCATATTCCATTCATCAGTCTCTAACCGAAAATTAGTAAGAGAACAATTCTCTAAGTATTAACCCCGAAGGCCAAAACCAACATCAGATCAATACCCAGGAAACCATTCAACTTAACTAATCTCCAGTTAGTTTCTAATTTTCTTAACTCCATTGGGTCTAAGAACAGTATTATAAAAGAAACCATTCAGGACAACCCAAAATCTCATTCCATTGTTAATCGGGTTAAAGAACAGGGGTTAGTTCACGATAAACCCAAAAACCAATTTCAATTCAATCCAATTAAATATTAATTAATTGGTATACTTCATTAAATCTAAATAAAAAGAATTAATATTTTCTCAACTGGGTTTAAGAACAGTGTTAATGAAGACACCATTCACGACAAACCCAAAATCACATTCGATATTAAATACAAGGCTCTGAATAGAAAATATATCGGCTTATATTCAATATCAAATTCTAGGTCAACAAATACCGTATTTGAATAACGATATATATATCTTCCAAATTCCTCCATAATATCCGTATAATCACGGAATCCAATATCGAACTATTCCGAAGATATTTTCAATTTAAATCCATTCCAATTCATATATTGGAAATTCTGGTTATTTTTAAAACCACTTCAAATCCAATTTATTTTATTTAAAAATATTGGATTATAATTCTAGTTCATAACTAGTTCATTTCGATAAAAATATATTTTTACCTTTTCAAGTATAGGATTTTTCACCCTAATTCTTTCTAAATCATTTATTATGATTTTACATTAATTATTGATATTTTTAATAATTTTATCAAGGCCCGTACAGTCGATTTCCATATACGGTCGTCGAACTGCACTTACAACGACCTTTTCCAAATTTGATTTGGACATAGTTCCAGATCCAACCGTTAGATCTCAAATTTCTCATATTCGTTGGAAAGCTCTTTTTGATACGAACCCAACGGTCCCGATTTCAGGAGAATCCGACGGTCGGATCTCCCGTAACGTCAATTCGAAGTCAATGGTCGAAATTCGCGAACTACCGCGGCGCGGAGCGTTCTATTCAGGCCATTAAATATATATAATATATATTATATATATTTCGTCGATTTCCTTTCAAAACGTATTTTATAAATCGTTTTAAATTCGTTTTCAAAACGGTTTTAACTTCATATTCAATTTTAAATCAAAATTGAATATTCCATATCATTAACATATAAATGATAATATTTTCAAACATCAGATTTTGAAATCACTTCATTTTCCATATTCATTATGAAAATGAATAAAATCGATATAAATATCGTTCACGTCAAAATGGCGTTAATCTAATCAACACGGCTTTATATATTTAAATATATTCGTGTCCATCCCAAATCGGACATCAAAATCAGATTTTGATTCTTTTCTGAATATTATTTTAAAATATTCATTATTTTAAAATAATCGTTATTTTAAAATATTCCTCCTTTTTGAACTGGAATCAGACACAGTCAATTACCATATAATGTTAATTATATGGATTTCATACAACACATGTATATAACAACAATAATAAACAATCAACCATCATCCAGAGTGCATTCTACGCTGTGTAAGCATTAAATATAAATATTTAACGCTTACAACAGCCTGTCAACCAATCGATCGACATACAACTAAACAATTGGGATTATTGTACTTCAAATATCATCCCAACACCTTTGTGGGGTTTCAATAAACAAACACATATTTATTTGTGTAGTTGGGCGACGTGTAAAATTTATCGTCCCAATCCATATCAGTCAAATGGGTGTACATAAACAAATAATCTGATTTGTAAATGAATATTTATTTCATTCATATACACGTTAAAAATTATATTTTTAAAGATAAATTATTTTATTCAACATATGAATATTTCAATTTCCCATCCCACAGCACAACCACAATCAACCACCACATTACTATACAATCACAATCAATTTTCACAACACATTAAAATCAAACAAGCCATCCATGGTCTGTGGACGACGGGTGTCGGGTGCTGCTAAGCACCGTCTGCATCCTAGTATATAATTTTAACTAGAAAATAAAATAAAGTGAGAAGTTCTCACCGCTTCGATTTCCACTCCTCCATTCTTTATTTCCGAACGGTTTGGATTCCTTTTTTGATTTCAGTCCGTTCCATCGCCGTCTGTTTCACGCAGTAGATATTAAAAGCCACATTTTTAATAACGCTTTCCATACATAAAAATCATATTTTTATGTTCTCTACATACATAAAAATCATATTTTTCTGTATCGTTATATATATAAAAAAATCAAATCTTTTATTCCAACACTATATATATATATATATATATAAATTACATTTTTATATCGCTATTCAAATAAAAATCATATTTTTATTTACTATCAAAGATCATATTTTTATTTACTTTCAAAGATCATATTTTTATTTATATCATGTCCACAAAAAATCATGTCCTTATACACTAAAAATTAAATTTTTATACCATTAAAAATCACGCCTTTATATTTATAAAAACGCGTCTTTCTTCGCTTAAAAATCATATTTTTATTTAAATAAACTCTTTAAATAAAAATATGAACTTTAAACACCATGTTATTCTTAGAAAACTGACTTTACTCATGCCCTTTTTAATTAAATTACTTCAATTATTTACAGTAAATCGAAATAAACACTTACAGTCCGAATTTGGGGGAAGCTTGGCATCGAGGTGGTTGTTGGAGCTTGGGGGAAGGCGCGGTGGTCGGGGTTTTGGTGGCTGGCGGCGGCTCTGAAAGGGGATGGCAGCGGGTTTTCTTCGGAAGAGGGGGCTTTGGGTTCAACATCGTGTGGAGGAGGAAAAGGGGGCATCGGAGAGGAGGACGAGGGGACTGGAGAGTGGCGGCCGACGTGGGGGAAGGGCGCGGGAGGTGCGGTGGCCGGGATCGAAGTGGCGGCGGCGAAAAACTGGGGGAGCGAGCGCGATTTTGTTCGTGGATTTTCTTTTTCTTTTTCAAAATTGATTTCATGATGGAGGAATAAGTGGGGCTGAGCGGTTTTCAGTTTGACCACGGGCTTGAAAATTTTAGGTTTTGACTTTTTTCCTAAAGGTGTTGGACCATATAGTATATATTTATTATTTAGTTCCACTTTATTCATGTTTAACAATGCGAACTCTAAACGAGACACACCGAATGTCGTCCCTAGAGTAATACCCCCATTCTGAACACAATGGGATATGTTTCTTGAGCCAATTTGGCTATTCGATCTGTTTCCGTTAAATTTAAAATATAAATCATTATATTTTAAATTCAAACACACATTTTAATTTACCGGGGCCACATCCAGACTCTAAAAATTCCAGAAAAATAAATCTGGCTATGTTTTGACGATACGATCCGAACAAAACTAATTTCGTCAAATTCTGAGATCGTTTGAAAAATGGCCATTTTCTGGCCGATCGAAATTAACTGAAACTGTTAAAACACGTTTTCTTTTTCCACGCTCACATATTGATTTCAAAAATTATGGAAATTTGAATCCTACAATAATTTGACATTCCGGTTCCAACAAAAGCGGTTTCATCGAAAACGGAGGTCGTTTGCAAAATGGCTATTTTTAAGGGCTTTATATATATTAAAATATATATAAACTCCACAACGACTTTTCTGATTTTTAAACTGGACGTATCTGTCAACTTATTAAACGAAATCTCAGTTTCTTACATCCGTTAGAAAGATATTGTTTAACAGATTCAAATATTTCTTGTTTCGTCCAATTCTGACTTATAATGAATTCTGTATATTCATTTGAAATTTGAAATCGAATTTTCGAACAGCCGCGCCATTTCAGGCTCGAATTATAATTAAAATAAATTTATTCGTTTTAACTTCGTCGATAATAAATTTTTCGTCGTTATTATTTAAAATAAATCATTTTAAATATTCAGAATTCATTAAATTCACCAAAATAAAATTTTTAAATTGGTTCAGATTTTCCGGCTTGTTACAGTTTGGGTTTATATCCAGGAAAATATATAATATGACTTGTTCCATTTGGCTAATCAAAGTACATATCACGATTAATTCAAAGCTAATATTTGTGGGCAGAGAACATATGAGGGTTGCTAGGACACATGATCGACATGACCTTCAATGAACAATCAATCGCTGGAAATACGTTTTAACTGAGTTGATTATCAAAATTCTTCCTTAAAATAGTTTACGATCTTGTGGTTTGATTCGATTGTTTCACCTATACAGTTTAAGCATGCACATAAATAAAAGACTTCTATTGTCGTACAAAAGTGTTGTGTTTTATATGCATCTCTCAGCATTTGAATTCACACATGTAGACTGTGCCATACGATTTCAGTTTAAATCCAGGAAAATTTGACATTCCTTGATTATAATTCAAATATACCATGTGTTGAATTGATCAAGTACCAATATACCATCTTAAAACTGTACACTTTTTGGTCATGTCAAAGGAAATTTAGAGAGATGTTTGGTTCCTGAGACTTCACTAATAGCATACTACTCATTTTATAAAGTATGGTTGACCACCATACACATAACACGTCTTTTTATGTATTACATTCATAAAATTATCCAAAAACAGTCCAACAGAAATATTATTACAAGATGGTTTGAGGCAACTTCGAAATAATCAATAGAATGAATTAACCTTTTACAGTTGATGTTGATGATGGTACATTATATGCGGAAGTTTTATATTGTGAGGTGGACCAATGGTTAAATAGAAAGGGGTATCTTAATCGGATGTTCTGTGTTTGGTTGATGGAATGAGGTTGGTTGTTTATTGTTTGAGGAGTGCTGGTTGTTTGGTGAATGGAACTGAATATGGGGTTGCTGAATATGGAGTTGCTTTGAAATGAAGAGGGAGTGGAACAACTGGCTTTATTCCTTTACAATTGTATTGTGTGAATACTGTTTACAGTAGTAGTACAGTATTACTTGTGTTCTATTTACAGTATTGTTTGAATTCTATTTACAGTCCAGTAATATACTTGTGTTCTATTTACAAACTAATTGCAGCATTACTTGCTTATTAATATACTTGTGTCCTCTCCTTTATCAGCTTTCTTCTTTGCTCAACCTGGAGGAGAAAAACTACAAACCAAAGTTAATGGCAAACTATTTACGTTCAGTTCACATTACAACCTGGAGTAGAAAAACACGGTACTTTTCATGTCACTATTTTGCAGTTTATGATCAGTTCCTTGTTTCCATATTTTTTAGCATCCAATTTTACAGTCTGGATACTATGTTTGGTATATTTTCAATTGCAATCAAAATAATCCTATGTTGGTTTTTTTGGTAGATGCTGATTCAAGTCAACCATCACGAAGACAAATTGTGCTATTTTTAGCTTTAAGCTGGATAATCCATTTTGTTCTTTTGTAGTCATGGAGAGAATGTTAATTTTTGATGAAATAAGTATTATGTAAGTATTTACACGTATTGGTTGGAGCTTAGCATATGACTAGTTATGACTCATGGAAACTAATTCTGTTTTATGGTTATTAGTGTTAGTGTTTTCTTTTCAAATGATATAAAATTTTGCGAATTGTGTATTTATTTCTTGTGTTCATATATTTTGTGAATTGCTTATAAGCTAGGAAATGTTGAACTGTATTGATAGCTGACAATCATAATGGCTGAGACGAAATGCGGTTGCATTTGACCTTTTGAATTTAGAAGTTATTTGCTACTGTTGTAAATAAAACACAGTCGCAAATGCTAAACTTATCGCGTCAGTTATTGTAAAAACCCATCGTACAAGGTTAAAGTTTTAAAGTTAAATATCGGTTTCTTGCTACTGGTGTAAAACAAACCGTCGCTAATGAGTTAGCCTATAGCGACTGTTATTACAGAATAACTGTCGCAAAAACCTGTATATTGCGACAGTTTTAAAACCGGCGCAATAAGTTTACACATGCTGCGACGGTCGCATATGCGACTGTTGTAAAACAGTCGCAAATAACCTTAGACAACCGACGCAAATGACCTATTTTGTACTAGTGCATTATATACGTGTGAAATGAGAAATACGTGTGAAATATAAAATCTAAATCTAGCCTTTTGAGCCAGCTTAATGGTTGATGTATTTAAACACCCATACCTCGAAACTACAGTAATAATCGTTCAAATGAATAATTCATGGTCTTAGTTTGTTCTGCATTAAATACTAATGGTTTTTGTTGCAAAAGCACCATCATATTTTTGGCCCTACAAAGAAACAAACCAAATAAAGAAAATCATCCTAATTGAATCAAGCAATTTTCAACAACAATTACCTGATAACTGATTTGTTGGACTGGTTGGAGATGAATAAGAGTTGCACTTTTGTTATAGTATATCTTCTGCTAATTCCTAAATCATGTAGCCATTAAATGATTAGAAATAAAAAATTAAAAATAGGAAAAGTTTTAACCTAAAATATTAAAGATATGTTTGAAATAGTTTTGTTATTGAAGAGATGATTTTTTTTTTTTTGGGAATAGCATAAGAATGACTCCTATATGTGAATAGTCTCACATCTTGAGACTATACGAAAGAAAGCAAGTATTTATACTTGATCCTTAGAAGATATGTTGGACTCTTGGAGCTTCCAATACATGCTTTGTTGTGAGAACGGAGATCATGCATGACCATGACCACCACACACTTGCGCGACCGCCTGACTCGGCCCGCCTCGGTCCGGTTTAGTTCGGGCTTGGTGGTGCAGTCACTTATATTTTTGAGCCGAAAAATCTTGCATTTTCTGAACCTTTTTTTTATTTGAGACCATGAACTTTTGATCCTTTTTTTCTGGATAAGATCCGACTTTCTCCAACTACCCAGTAAACCATTCGGCACATTTATTTTTCCGTCTATAATATATTCATTTTTAGACAAGATTAATACAACGAACAACATTCTCTTCTTACTTCCGCCATTAAATTTTTGTAAAAGAAAAACAAGAAGTTATTTTTGTTCGAACGCGCAAATCTGTTTTGATTTGTTGTGGAAGCAAATCAATTATTATTCGAGGTTGTTTTATCCTAAATGCGGCAGCGATACGTAAGACTAGTTTGCACCATCGGCCAGATCGCCGAATCGTTTTCAAGAAAACAACAAAGTATGTGGCTTAGCCATTGTTTCTCAACACGATATAACAAAATAGGAAAAAACAAATTGTGTTATAAAATAAAACAGAATAAATAATAAAAGAGAAGCCATTAGAGAGAACATAAGAGATAGGGGAGAGACCTTTTATTTCTATTGATTCAAGTGTATCTGATTTCTATTACATTGGCTCCTTTATATATAGGCTTTGGAGATTATGTTAAACTTAATCCCAATGATGTGGGACTAAACAACATATTCACTTTTATATATTACAACACTCCCCCTTGAATATGCATCTTCAAAATCTTGAATGCTCTGCTAACTTGAAGTTGTCACTTTTAAAACATATATGATGATTGCTTCCCCTTATTATTATCTTGCTTGCATATATCCGTTCAGTCGATACAACTATTGTCTGTTGCCTTCAAAACTCTATCAGGAAAGCCCAATGGGAAAAACCTTTAACGAGAAAAAGAATACAATGTTTGACACTATGGATATCATATTAAAATGATATTCCTTAAAAGAGTTTGATGCTTCGGGATCAAAACAATGCCTCGATAAAAACCTTTTTATGAAAAACCCTGTGGGAAAATCAAAAACAAGGAAAAGAGTGCAATTTATTTCATCTTTAGGTAACATATTTTACAATGTTACCGTAAGGGTTGATACTTCAGGATTAAGATAATGCCTCATTAAAAACCTTACTAACAAAAACCCGGTGAGAAAAATATTAGTGAAGGAAAAGTGTACATTATAGCATAATTTTATATGCTCCCCCTTATTTATAACTTGTTATTCAATTAGTCTATTGATGTAGTCGACGCATGCCAGTTTTGTACATCATCTTCTGGAAAGTTGATTTGGAAATTGCATTTGAGAACAGATCTACCCGTTTTCTTGAAACTGAATTTGTTTCTCCTATTTCTTGTTATCCTTTCATTCATGTGTGAAGAGAGATTTAGAATAAATGTGCTCCATCCTATCACCATTGATATAATTCACTTGAATCTGAGCCATGCAAACAGTCTTGTCTTCATAAATAATAGTTTACTACATCAAAAGATGTTTGATACTTATGGGTCAAAATGTTGCCTCGTCAAAACCTTACTAAGAAAAACACAATGGGAAAAATTTTAGTGAAGGAAAAAGTGTACAATATAATATGTCATATTTACTACGTCAAAAGGAGTATGATACTTCTGGATCAATGTAATGCCTCGTTAAAACCTTAACAGGAAAACCCAGTGGCAAAAATCTTAAATAAGGAAAAAGAATACATTATAACTTATTTTTGTATGTTACTTTTGGGTTGATACTTCTAGATCATGACCCATGCCTCATTAAAACCTTACTAAGAAAAACCTAGTGGGAAAAAACTTAGTTAAGGAAAAAGAGTGCATTATAACATACTATTGGATGCTCCCCCCCCCCCCCATGTAATAATTTCCTCTGAATTTGTATTCTTCTTTCGATAACTCAAATTGCTTACAAATACTTCTTAATGAAGTTTTTCTTCAAAAACTTCATGTGCATTTCCATGCTTCAGGCATGCTTTCTTATTTAAAACGCCTTCTTTTTGTGATTTGTATGCTACCAATATTCATTTATGAATAACTTCATGTTATTACAATTTTGTGTTTCAATCGGGCTTGCATATTACAATACACATTTGATGAATAAGACAAATTTCATTACAGCAACACTAAGCTGGAAGTAATCTACTCATCTTGAAGTACGTCAAGATTTTCTTTACAACAATACTTAGAAGAATGAAATATAACAAGATTTTCATTACAACAATACTTATAAGAATGAAGTACAACAAGATTTTCATAACAACAACACTAAGCAGGAAGTAATCTACTCATCTTGAGCTGTATCAAGATTTTCATTACAACAATACTTAGAAGAATGTTGTAATCTATCGTCCATGTTCTTGGTATTCTTTATAATAACAAATGTTATTTATATTCTTCAGAAACTTATATATTGTAATAAGTTTTGCATATCACAACTACCACTTCAATGGATATTAAGAGTTTCATTACAGCAATTCTTGAAAGTAGGAAGTGATCTACTCATCATGAATTATTTCAAGATTTTCATCACAACAATACTTAAAAGAATGTTGTAATATACATTTCTTGCTCTTTGCATTATTTTTCACTACCAAAGTTATTTAAATTCTTCCGGAATTTGTATACTTTCATCGTTTATACCTTTAGGGTATTGTAAGCGTTTTAAAAACTTTCACTATTTTAATCAGTTCAATTATCTCTGAAAGTACAATGCTCATGGCACATAACATGTTGTTGAGACTGTATGATGCTTCGGTAACTTTATTGGGCTTTTGTCATTATATATATTTCTATTTTTATCTTATGAACTGTAGGTTCATATCTTATTGACTACAGGTCCATATATCTTATTTAGGAGAATTTCATGATGGCCAATCATGTTTCTCTCTTAATATGATACTTTTAATCCAATTATAAATATAAGCGCTTTATTATTTATTAATTTATCATCGATGATTATTTCTTGTCAGTTCTATACATGATTTATTGATATGCTTTAGGTACTTAAACCACTTCTAGGGTTATTTAACAATCATAAATTAGGTTTCTTTCAAAGTAACCTTAAGTGTTTCTTCAAGATCACTCACCTCCATTATTTGGCATCTTTATGACTTACTCCAAAATTATTTTGAACTGACTTTTATACCACATTTTCAGCTGTGATTTACACCTTTTGATCCTTCGGGGATTTAAATCTATATTGGAGAAAGTCGATTAAGGACATAATTGATAATTTATGCAAGTTACTTAATATTTTGCATAATTCTATATGTTAGCAAATATTTAACATCGATGATTCCTTTATCCTCCCCCTCAATGTTGACAAACATTGTCACTTTAAATAATAAACCTTCGTTGGATTCTATTTTTGATCCATTATCGCATTATAGCTAGAAAATACATTAGATGTATTTCAATTGTAGGAGGATAATGCTCTTATTAGTTGATAAGATGGATTCATATTGTATTGCTTATTCCCTTTCATTGTTCTTATGACTTGGAGGAATTTTCTATCATTTGAATATGCACATGACTTCAGGTCATTCAATATTGATGTCAATCGATTTTCTGAAATACTAAATAATATATGCATAATTTATAATACGAACTCATAACAACTTCAGGTTGTTAATTAAATATTCGTTTATATATGTATATACGTGCGTCCACTTATTACATATGTAATTGATTTACATATTCTTTCTCATTAGAGTTATCGATCTTAGAATAAATTGTTTATAAGGTTCCAATCATTAATTTTTGCTTATCAAGAAATGTCAATGCGAATCTTGAAGATCTTATCATAATATCCAAAATATCTGATTTGGAACTATATTGAATTTCTGGTTCAAATAAAATATATAAAGAACTTCAATTTGTTAATCTGTATTGAACTTCTGGTTGAAATAAAATATATAAACAACTTCGAGTTGTTAAACTATATTGAATTTCTGGTTCAACTGTATTGAACTTCTGGTTCAAATAAAATATATAAACAACTTCAAGTTGTTAAAATTTATTCTTCAATTCAATATGTAAACATAAATATATAAGCAAGATACAGCTTATTTTGAAAATTGTGCAATCTTTGGATGCATTATCATTGTCGCATATGATGTAACTTCTTTAAGAAGTATAATGTTACTATTTCACAGGGTTTTAATAAAGTTTCAGGCTTTTAAATTATGAAGTATTTCAAGTTCATTGATTGAGGAACTTCGAGTTCCTATGCATATACACACACATACATATGTATATCAAGTTTTTTAATTTATGATCAACTTCTGGTTCTCAATCTTTTAACATACTTCTAATTTAGGAGTTTTTACATTCTTGCTAATTGTCAAGATTTCAAACTAGTAAACTTTATCAAAAAGTTTCCTTTTTCATAATTCAAGACTTCAGGTCTTAGATCTGAGTTATACAACTTCTTCCATTACATTAGATATTACTTGCCAAATACATCGAATAATAATACATATGTCTATTCTTATTCCAAACACAAACATACATCATTTAACTTACAATAACAAATGCTTTTAATACATTAATGATAATATGGTAATAATATATATATTTCCATAACAATACAATTAATGCATTTAATATAAAAATAACGGAAATAACCATTATACGGTCTAAATATATGAACCAAATAAATAAATTTTACGTAACTCAACAGAATAAAATTTGGATCTAGCTACAGTATTGATCAACGACAAAACTAAAATAAACAACTTATAGTTGTACAACATTTCTCAATAATCAAATTTTCTAAAATACCATATATATGCATAATGTATAATCGAGAATTGAGAATTAGTGCATAGTCATAGAACCAAGATTTTACATTCTTTAATATGAATAATTCCATAAACTTGCAGATCTATACATAAAATTAACAAACATAAAAAGTACATGTTTTAGATTCAATTATACAATCCATATATAGATCTTTTAGATCGTTTTTTTTACATCCAAACTATCTCTTACCATTATAGAAACTGCAGGTTCTAAAATTTCAATTTTTATAATAAAAATTGCTTCTGCATTCACTTCAGGTGTGCTAAATTGAGATTAATATTTAGATCTTAACTTAATATGATCTTCAAGATGCATTTTTTTTAATAATATAGTTTCTCTAAGAAACGATAAAATATTTCTTCTGGAAATATGTTATATTCTAAAATTACTGTATTAAAACATCAGGTTTTATTATAATTTACATATTATCATTGTATATTTTAAATTGAAGCAATTCCTCTAGATTGTTCTTTTATTCACATATGAGAATCATTTTACTATTTTTCTTTAAGATTTTTTTTTTAATGATCTCTTCTAACAATAAATTTCTTCAAGAAATTATATGTGGCACAAAATTGGAATATATGCCTTTTGCCTTTTATTGAAACTTTTCCTTTCACCGATTTATTTCATGTTTCTCATTTGCATATGAACTTTAGTTTCCTCATTTGAAAGAATTTATATATGAACTTCAGGTCGTACGAACTTCAGGTCGTATGAACTTCAGGTTCCTCATTTGAAAAAAAAAGTTTATGAACTTCATGTAATATGAACTTCATGTTCCTCATTTGAAAGAATTTGTTTACATCATGAGTTTTCGATTTTACTTCCAGTGATAAATAAATATTGTTATTGAATTTAAATGCTACATCATTATATTTTATACCCACAATTCTAGTGGATATACATAAAAAAATCATGTTTTTTCAAGAGATATTCTATCTTTGTTGGGTATACATAAAAAAATTTATTTTTTAAGAGATATTTTATGTAACACCCCGAATTTTCTATTAACACTAAAGTTGCTAAAATAATAATAAGTGTGTAGAAGAGGGGATGTATCTAATATGAATATAAAAATATTAATAAGTATGTAAGAGAGGGGATGTATCTATTATGAATATAAAAATATTAATAAGTATGTAAGAGAGGGGATGTATTTAATATGAATATAAAAATATTAATAAGTGTTTAAGAGAGGGGATGTATCTAATATGAATATAAAAATATTAATAAGTGTGTAAGAGAGGGGATGTATCTAATATGAATATAAAAATATTAATAAGTGTGTGAGAGAGGGGATGTATCTAATATGTATATAAAAACAATAATAAGTAAAGGGGGATGTATCTAATATGTACATTGTAGAAAAAATATATATATTTATGACATGAATAGAAGTTTATTAATATGCTGAGTGTTTGCTGAGTCACTTCTGACTCATTGCTGAGTCAACAAGATAAACCCCATCTTGTCTGAACGGCTGCGGTTATTTCTAGGTTAAATCTAATGGCCTAAATGAATTCTAAAATCTATAAATAAGTGGGTAAACCCTAGACCTAAATCACTTGTAAAATTAGAGAAGCTACCGTCATGCTGCTGCCATGGAGTTCAGCATAGCCGTCACAAACTAAGAAGAGGAAGCCTAATCATCTACAACTAAATCTACACAAATCAAATCAAAAGATCTCTCTTTCTCTAATTCTTTTCTTTTGTTGGTGAGTATGATGATTCTCACAAGACTATTACAAACTAATTTGACTCAGTTATGAATGGATCACAAGAAAGTGACGTGATTTGTAATTGTAAATTCTATATATTGTGGATCTCTTATTATGTTATTATGTTGTCGTATGATGTAAATTATATATGCTATGTCATGCTATGTTGTAAATTCTCTTATGCTATGTCGTGCTATGTTGAGAATCATGTCAAGCTATGTTATACTATCATACTATGCCATGTTATAAATCATGCTATATTATGTTGTAAAATCATGATGTTGTTGGAACATGCTTAAAGTTATGTTTTTTTTTTAATTTAAATGGATCTTGTTTATGGGAATTTGCCTATTAGGTTAGGTGTACCCATAAACTTGAAACTATAATTAAATAAAACTTGAATATGGGAATTTGCCTATTGAGTTAGGTGTACCCATATAAAACCATGTTGTAAAAAAAAATTAGATGATGTTGATTCACACATGTTCATATGTAAGTTTATGAAAATTGATTGAGATTATATTAGGTGAATTTTGAACAAGTTGACACCTTTAGGTCCATGACATGTATAATCTATGCAAGTTTCACCCCTTATTATGATTCATTTGGTCACATATACATGTTGTTATTATGATAATCTCTTTTATGCTATGAGTTAGGCTATTCGAGTCTAACATATATTTTGCGAATAAACGTTCAAACGTGGGGTAGGGGTAATATTAGGAATTAATAAATTGGGTGCAATTTTGTAAGATTTTGCATACCATGAATGGATGTCCATAATTGAGTCAATTATGGACATTGTTAAAAATTGGAAGTAATTAATAATTCAAGTAAGGAATTATTAAAATTGGGGGAAAGTGGATTATTATTAATAATCAATGCTTAGGACACGAGGTTGGACCCGTTTGTGATGTAAACCTGCCCGGACCCGCCCGACAAATCCAGTAGTCACAAATGTCGGCCCAATGTGAGAGGTCCTAGGCCCAAACTAAAGCATAACAGTTGTAAAGACACGAGGTTAGACTCTTTTATGGTGTAAGACTGCCCGGACCCGCCCGGCAAATCCAGCTGCCATAAATGCCAGTCTAATGTGAGAGGTCTTTATGAGGTTATGGCCTTAATGAACTAAGAAATACTTAACCAGATAATCATGTAATGTGGAACATGGGGGTTAAGTAGGTGCCTTGGGTGGCATGAGGAATCTGGTGGTTGCCTTTAGAGGCATTTGAAATACGATTAGACTTAACCAAACACACATGTAAATGAACATGACTAAGTGGGTTAAGTGGGATGGACTAATGGGGACAAGCTTAGGTGGAATGCTTGTGGTAAATAGTGGGGGCCCATTTCAACCAGTATCCCAAAACGTATCTTTGTGGGCTCGACCCAAGTCGAGGACGGGACACGCATACTGGGTTTGACTATAAGAGGCCAAAACAGGGAGCGGTGGCAACGCAAGTCCAACGGGTTTCATATGCGTGTGTGGACCCGGGCTGGTAGGTAAGACGTTGTTGCATCGTGTAGGTATAAGCCGTGCATGTCCGTTGTATCAGGTTGCCACTTTAGGGGAGTGATACACCCCACTGTGGGGCCAGCACGGGTATCTACGAGTTAGGGAGCCGATCGAATAATGGGAAGTAGGGTACACCTAGTGGAGATAGGGGCAGGCGGCACCTATGTAGTCAGCTAGGGGTACGTAAAGCCATTGGGAACGTTTCTAAGTGAAGCTAAGTGGGATGAATATTTAGGGTGACTGGTGTGGTGCAGCATAGTGTTTATCCTTTAGTATTTAGGAGCGCCTATAACGTTGCCTTTAGCGATTGTCTATGTCCTTAATCTGCTCTTCATAGACATTTTCTTGTTTTCCAGCTTATGCCTTAGTCCAGTTATTTTGGTAATAGTATTGTAGAATTATCATATTCACCAGACTTTATGTCTGACCCCCTCTTTTCCATCCTTTTTCTCCCTTCAGGTCCGCAAGTTGGGCCAAGTTCTAGTGGAGTCTAGTTGGATCGCTTATCTTCTGGAAAGCTTGGACTGCTGAAGTAAAGTCCAGCTTGTTATCTTTCTTTTTAATGGCTATTCATGTAATGGGATTATGTAATTGTTTTATCAAGATAGATATTGTACTTGACATTGAATATGGTGTTATGATGTAATCAAACATGTTTTGACTTCTGCTACAATGAAATAAAGTTTTTGAATTTCCAAGTACTATTTTATATCTGTCTTGTTGTAATTTTACTGTTCTATATTCACTTAAAACCTCCATGGAAGTTAATGCATTCCCTTTGTGAGTGACATTAATGGACGTGGGGTGTTACATTTTATCTTTAGTCTATCCAAAAGAATTACATATGAAAAGTCATAGTAGATCGCAAAAGATAAAATTAGATCTACCTCTATACCATCAATAATGTAAACAATACATATATAATCGAATCTCAATCAAATTGGATTTGAAAAAAAAATCAAAATTAGATCCGCAAAAAATCAAAAGAATAATTTTAGACACATACGTAGGATCAATAAAAATTACTAGATCTAAAAAATATAAAATAGAGAAACAGATCTAGAAGTTTGAATCAGATCTAGAAGAATAGAAGATAACACAAATTCATAGATCCATTAATCGAAGATTCTCAAACAAAAGAAAATAATTGCAGAACACATCTAGAAATCCATGAATTAATAATCCTCAAATAAAAATTACTTACCTCACAAATTCATAGATGTAGATCTAGATGATTTCTAAAAAATAAAAAAATTAGCTCTACTAGAATCTCGTGCTGATAACGTGTTATAAAATAAAACAGAATAAATAATAAAAGAGAAGCCATTAAAGAGAACAGAAGAGATAGGGGAGAGACCTTTTATTTCTATTGATTCAAGTGTATCTGATTTCTATTACATTGGCTCCTTTATATATAGGATTTGGAGCTTATATTAAACTTATCCCCATGATGCGGGACTAAACAAAATATTACCAAAGCATATTCACTTTTATATATTACAACAAATTGGTGTTTTTACAAAATGAAGCAAATCAAATCTCTTATTAGGGATCCACAATCAGAAAAGTCGATTTGGGAATGCATACACTGTTTGAAAAAAATGTTAAATATGTGAATGCCTAATCATTTCATCATAATTTACTAGTCAGGACAGTAATTTCGATCAATGATGGTTGGGTTCTCAACACTTTGCATCATTTCTTGTTTAAGAACTACATTTCTCGCAAATGTCGTACTTGGCCTACACCTTATTTTAATTTGTAGCCCAAATTGATACTCTGTGAATACCGTTAATTTTGCTGTCAACATTTTGTGCTTCATGTCCCAGAACTGTATTTTCTCAAACTCCCAATTCTGCATGTTTTATAGACACTAATGGTCCGTTTGATTTTGAATGGGAAGGGGTATTCGAAAGGGTTATTTTAAGGGGAATTGTTGCGAATGGGGAATGCATTTTTTTATGAAAGGGGCAAATTGGAAGGAGCAAAGTTATTATTTATTGTTTTTGTATTTATTATTTTACTATTTATGTTATTGTTTGTGTTTGTGTTTGTTTATTGTCGAACATAATAGTAGAATGCAGAATACAAATTGCAGAAATGAAATTACATTATTGTGGAATTGAAAGTGCAGAATTGAAAGTACACCACATTACAACACCATTACAAAAGAAAACACCACTACAAAAAAAAAGTACAACACAATTCAAACATGCAAACACAATCACATCTGTCTAACCCTTAGCATCATAACATAATGCATAACGCAACGCCTAAGCTGTGCGGGCTTGTCAAGCAGAGAATGAATAGGGTTGTGGCTCTTTCTGTCATTCTCTGATAGAACAACCGCCACCTCCCACTCCTGTAGCTCATCATCGTCATGTCATACTGACATACACAGAGCAATAAGCTCATCTCGGTCCATGGGCGAAGAAGCTGAACGAGAAGGGCCGACACTGGACCTGACCTGCCTACGAGCTGACGACTCGAGATCTCTACAGTATCGCCACAAATAAAATCGCCATAGAGCTGAGCCTCCTGCAGATGAACTGGTGAAGCATCCGTAACTAAGTACTGACATTTGTCAGTACGAATGCAACCTCTAAACATTGAGTCCAACTCTCTGAATCGCGCCGGGGACCCACTCTTGCATTTACGCGCCGCCATTTGCACCATCGCCCACCACTCGTCCAATCCCGCGACAGTATCCAGCTGCTCGTCCCACATCCCTCCACCAATCTATAGCAGTCTATTCCATGAAGCCCAGACTCTTTTCATATTATCGAACTTGTTCTTCATCTGACCAGCATTGTAGTCCAATCCGGTAAGCTCATTGAACGCCGGTGCGATCTGTTGGTACCATCCTCCAACGTCACGTTCACGAAATTGAGATGTTCCATACACACATCGATGAAAGCATTGGTCATGTTGTCGTTCCATTCGGCAATGGAACGGGTAGATGAAGACAGACTTCCTGCCATTCTAAATAAAATCCAAAAATTACGAAATATATATATATATATATATATATATATATATATATATATATATATATGAGTTAAGAAGCTAAAAACACAAATATAAAAGTAGACACCTGAAAAAATCGACGAGTTGACGAAGATTGAAGCTTAAATTTTCGGATTTGATGATGGAAATGGTTAGAAATAGAGTGAATATATAGATGAAGGGAAGAGAATCGGCAGTTCTAGAAATTTCATGGCGTCCGACTTGCGTCCGACGCGTCTGACACGAAATCTATCTTTTCAACTGTTCGTCTCGAAGGGGCAAATGTGTAAGTCCCACTGTAGACGTGTCTGAAGCGTCGGACATAGACGCGAACGTTAAATGGCGAGTTGGAAAATCAAACGGTACCTAAATGGATTGCACTTCTATGTAAATCATGATACTGTGTTCAACTGCGTTATCATCTTTCTCTACACATAATGAAGTATTCCTTCTATTTACAAATAGAAGTCAATGTAAAATTATCGCTTATTGTAACGTCCCAGATTTTTGAACATTACTCACGAATATTTAAATCCGTTTTAAATATTGATTTGGTAACATAAATAGATTTTTATTGAATTTATTTATATTAAAATGGAGTTCGATTATGTATAATTAATTATTGCTACATTTCTGATTTAGAGGCAAACGATGTTGTTCTGTTGGTAGACGAATTTTAACTGCGAACCGATAAATTAAAATAACATCGTAGTGTCCGTTTTCAACGCAATAAATATTATTGGGACCGCAACGGTAAGACATAACAGTGTAATTAATTTCGTTGAATTGGATTAGGTGTTTGACGGTGCGTATATTTTAAAGTAGCGCAAATAGCGGTACTGGGAAGAATAAAAGCAACACAAATAAAACATACCCTCTAATCTAATCAAAAGCATAATATCCTTCTCGTGTAAAACACGCAGCAACCAATATACGTGTCTTCTCATTTCAATCAGATGGATACAATTATGCAACGCCCATGCCTGCTCTCAAAATGAAATAAAAGAAAAGGAATAAACAAATCCTTTAGCGTGCTAACTATTCCTACCCCCATGCGCATGTCCCTTCTTTCAATGGATAATTGAATACAACATGGCCTATTGAAGACAGCGCACCCTTCCCTCGAGTCCGAGTTTGTTGACACCACTTTTGGTGGTGTCACCAAACACTCGGATCCTATTGGTGGAATTCAGGGGGCCCTTTATGAGGTCCTCCTATTTTCATAATAGGACACCACAAAAAGTGCTGTCAACAAACTACTACTGCCTTCCCTGTATCCTAGAATTTGACATCATTTTTATCTTTTCTTTCACTCCTCCCTTATCCTATGATAAAACGATGGAACAAAAAGAGTTGTTAAACGTAGGCTACAGGGGGTGACAAGCTTTGGGCCAAACAAGGCCATTCAACAAACAAATGAGATCGGGTGAGCTCGTGAATATGTGAAGTAGGGTGGAGCTACGTTTTGAAGTAAGACGATGGAAGGAGACTGTACAGCATGAAAAAGGAATAAATAGACCAGTGTGTTTTCTCCATACAATACAAGTGTTGGGCCGATATGCTTACAATTTACGAGTCCAGAAGCCATATGCTTACAACAGAAGTGCTGGGTCGATATTTAAAAAAAAAAAAAAAAAAAAAAAAAGAGGTATATATTATTGGGCTCAACTTTATACATAACAGTTCTCAAATTAGCTTAGTTAGATTGATTTGGGATTAATAAATTTAATTTAAATCATACCTTAATAATTTTCTAATATGTCCATATATTAATAGAACAGAATGAAACTGGAAGCGTTGGAACGGTAGGAACGAACGCTATGATATGGAACTGGTCTAGTCGCGGATGGAAGCAACTGAAACGATTCGTTTAAACGATGAAAGGAATCCAAGGTGATTACAACTCACTCAGTTTATCCTGTTTATATTTTATATAAACCGGGTTTTTAATTTATGTGCAATGTTTGATAATGGTTGGTGATTTAATAACTGTTTGCTTGGATGCTGAATATTTTTAAATATTCATTGATTAAATTAAACTTTTGTTTAATCTAAATGAAATAAATCGTTATTTTAACGACTAGATTCCAAACGAGGTAACTTACCTTGTTGGTTTCATTTATAATAATATAATGGTGTGTTCGCCGCAAGCGGAAGCGGACAATTTGAGCGGAGTATTATAGCGGAGAATTGTAGTTAGCGGAAAATGCGTTTGACACGTTAAGCGGAGTATTTGAGCGGAGCATTTTATTTATATTTTGTGATTTAATTAATTACCGATTAAAATATAACAATATAATTATTGCAGAATAACACAGTTAACAAAACATAACAGTCCATTACATAAAAACAGTACAGAAAGTAATACATTGCAGAAATACAAAAAAAGTAGATAACGGGATACATTACAAAAATACAAAAAAGTAGATAAAGTGATACATTGTAGAAATCTATTAGTGCAATCCTGCTACAACAAGCTCGTATCTTATTCTATCGCGACGCACTGCCATATCAGCGCTGCCTTGATTGCGTTGAGCCGGTGCTAGGTCATTATTGTCTATGTTTCTCACGTCAGCGTATTCTTGTTCATACACATCTGGAATAAGATCTGGATCATCGTCGTACGCCATAAAATATGGATCACCCATATTGTATTTGCGTATACAATTGTGTATAGCCATCGTAGCAACAACAATTTTTGTTTGAGCTTCGAACTTGTAGGTTGCCATATTTCTGAGTATAACAAATTTCTTTTCCGTATTCCGAAAGTCCTCTCAATTGCCATACGTAAACTAAAATGGTAGAAATTAAAATTTTCATTATTCGGTTTCGGTTGATTTGTGGTCATACGAAACTGGGGGATGTGATATCTAACATTTCGATATGGTGGTATATACCCAGTTGTAAGTGGGAAACCAGAATCCACAACATAATACTGTCTAGGAAGAGGATGAGGAAAATTGGAACTTCTGTCATTCACCACGGAATTAAAAATTCGACTGTCGTGTGCAGTACCTTCCCAACCAGATACAACATACGTAAATAGTAAATCGAACGAGCATGCAGCCAAAATATTCTGCGTAACGTATCCTTTTCGTCCGATAAACAGAACAATTCAATCTGGAGGTAAGTGTGCCATTACATGTGTACCGTCTATGGCACCAATACAGTTTTAAAGTACGGATAGTAACGGTTATCATTGCTAATTTCAGCTGGAATTGAGTTAAATTGAGGATCAACCGGTTTTATAATAGCGGTAGATAATACTAGGACGGCATTCAAAACAACATGAAAATAATTAAAGATTGTGCAACCTGACCTTTGAAATCTTTCAGCCACTTGTCTGTTTGAATTAGAGGTGGCAATATTCCATAAAAATATTCCAACCGCTTCTCAAACAGTAACGTTTTCCAAAGTAGTCAATCTGCAACTTTCCAGCCTATCGCATAATGAAAGAAAACATAACCGTTTCATATGAAACTGCCTTTGACATCTTCCCTGATGACCGTTAAGTATGTCGTCTATCCACATCAAACCAGTATATGTCGAAGTATGCATCCGACGTCCTATTTCACGTCGTCTACCATGTAAGGACTCTCCAATTAGTACAATATATTCCAAATCTTCTGAATCGGAATCACCATAATATGGAAATGGATTTTCCATTGCTATCACTTCAAGATTGACATAAAAATATAAGAGGAAGAGGATAGAGAAGAGGTGAGGAGATGGAAGAAGGGATGGAAGAAGGGATTATAAGGAGGTAAGGAGAGGGGTAAAGTGTGGAGTAGAAGAGCCAACGGCTCGAAATTGAGCCGTTGGCTCCATGGTCCATAAAGGACCGTTTGACAACGGACGCGTCTGACGCATCGGACGCGTCCGTTGCCAAACGGTCCGCTATGGACCAAAAGAACGCAACCTAAACTTGTTAGGTAAACAATTAGATGTTTGTTTGGATGTTATAACATAATTGTTGATTATTAAACTGTTTATTTATGTCCATCGTAATATTGTTTTGATGCAGGGAAGGACAGGTTGGAGGGATCCAACCGGATTCCTCAAAAACGTTATTTATTTATTATAAATTGTTGTTGATTGTTTGTTGTGTGAATAACCATGGATAATATTGATTGAGTAAATTGGCAGTGGGTGGCCGAAGAATAAATCGTTTTATAAATGGGATTTATGGGTAAAGTTATAGAATATAATTTATAACTGGATATAGATTTTAAAATCTATTTATTTGCATTACTTTAAATAAAAAGTTTTTATTTAAGGAAGGGTAAATATTTATTATTTAATATAAAATTTTATAAGTAATTATTAAATGTTAATTTGATTTAAATTCAAATATTTAAATACGAACAGGATCTTTATTAAGTTTAACCCAAAGTAAGTTTGAATTAACTTATAAGACATGTCATAGGGGGTTCTATTAGAATCAAGACGCGTGTAAGATGCTGAAAAATGTTTTAGAAAGAAAATGGATATGATTTAAATTAAGTAAATATTGTGAAATTGAAATAGGGTTTTCCAAAGGGAAAGTATGAATTTAAAAACCATATTTAATTGAATAGTATATGGATTTCCCGTGATATTTATCAAGTTCAAAGTTATTAGTTAAAACAAAGTAATTTGGGAATATTCTTATTGTATTATAAGAAATAAAGGTTGTATAATTACAGATTTAGAACTTTGATTTACAAATGATCAATTTAAGAGGCCAAGTGACGCTGTGTACTGAACCAGTAAATCCATTTTATTTTTATGGATGTATGATTGTTTTATTTTGATAGTTAAATAACCGACTATCAAAATCTGGCCAAGCCGTTGTTGGTATGGAAAGACCAGGATCGAATTTATATTCGAAAATCATTCCAACCAGCAAATACGTAACGTTGAAGATAGAAGATGGAGCAATTGAAGACCGTGGATATCCATAAGCGGAAGTATGAATTAGAATCTCTGGTTGACCCCCCCTGTTTTAAAATGATAACTAAACCAAGAAAAATAAATAAAAATATGTTTTTCCAAAACTGTTTAACTAGTGATGTACTGTGATTCTGTCGTGGTTGGAATCTGCAGATTGCAAGGACTTCTCGCTACTGATCTGTTGGGTGATTCCTCGGATGCGGTAGGAGGGTGCCTTCGGTTCATCCTGTTCCTGGATGACTTGTACGGATGATGTTTAAAGTGTGATGTGTTGTTTTAGAAGACAAACGTAGCCTCTAGCCTCATAAACCGGGAATGACAAAAATCCGGTAGGCAGCATGGCTAGGTGGTCATACCCAAGCAGGGTGTATTATCACCATCTAGAGAAATTCCTTATTTGTTCTTCTTTCGATTCTGTATCTCCGCGGATGTGAGGTGGGCCCTTAATAACCTTAGGGTGGTAATACATTCGCTACACTCAAGCTAAATGAGTGGGCAGTCATGTGTGGTCGGGTTGCAAGACGTTCTTGTTGAATCCTGGTGTATCCCCTCTAGAGTACACTGATCGGAAGGTGGTCCCATACCTTGTCATAGTTGGAATCCAATCTTCAATAAGCGCCCGTGGTTTTTGGTTTTATACTATATATGTAGAGCGTGAGATGCAAGTGTTCTACTACTTGATTATTTATTTGATTTGCATCACTATTATAATATTAGAATAGTATTGATTTCAAAAAAGTTTTGGTTATAGTATGGTAAAAACCGTCCGTGTTTATGTGTGGGCAGGTCTTACTATTACCCCTTTCTTTCAAAGATTTTCAAAGTTAAGAAATATGGATGTTACCTATAAAACTTAGTGGGTTTTACTCACGCTGGTTCACCAGACTGATCCGTGGCGTTTGTAATGTCTCGGGTTAGCCTGAGTACAGGTTCAGGTTATCAGATGTTGTGAAGTTCAAAGATGAGCTGAAGAAGTCCAGACGTATGATATATATGATATTATTCCGCTGTGTATTGTGTCCAGTGATAGAGCATTATAACTGTCTTGATGTATTGCTGTATTCTGATAAAATGTAAGTTTGATTTTCCAAAATATTTCTGTATTATATTTTATTCCGTTGTGATGTGAGACTCTGATTCGATGTTAGTTCTTCCTCTTTTCTTCTATTCTAATTTTTCTATCTTATCTTCCCTCACCCTTTAACTTCTTTCTCTAAATGTTCTGCTTTTCTGTATAATCTAGGTTGACTGTGATAGTAAAGTGCCAGCTTAAATTGTACGAAAAAGTGGAACGTTACACTTATGTTAAACTTCATGTATCTTTGTCTTCAAATTGACTCCCATTGGTTCAACGGGGCCATGATATTTGTTGTTATGATCTTAATAGTATCAGAATGCATAATTTACCTAATTGGTCATAGAAAGACTGAGTTTTAAGCCTGTGGATTCAAGAACACTTGTTTCGGCTTCAACGGACAATTAGTTGAAGCTTTTTGATTTTTTTCAAAGGGGTAGTACATCTCTAATATGTGATTACCCCGTTCAAACAATTATGAACATCCAAATCTAAAGGTGCACTGATCTTTAAATTTTATTTCGAGTAACAAAATATAAGACCTTTTCTCTATGAGCAGTTAGAACCATGTAGAACTGTAGACTCCAGTTACAGAAATGGAACACAAATTATGGATATCAATTATATTTTGGTGAACAACTATTTGAATCTGCTACGCAACCTTACAGAAATAGAATAAAAGTAACAGACTATCTTGGTATAACTATATTGTAAATGGAATTAGAAAAACAATCGAAATACATAGTTACAAATAAGCGATGAGAACGTAGAAAGTCAAAGTCGTAAGTGAAAAAGAAAAATCAAACGTATCAATTTCTGAGGGGAATTGAAGAATTTCAAGGAAAACAGTGGAAAATACCTGCGTGATGAAGATAAAGATTAGACACAAGAAGGGAAAACCGAAATATAAATTGATGATGATCATTTGGTTTGTTAAGGGTATCTGTTAGAATTTGATTCAGAGAGAAGAGAGACATTAAACTCTAAACAACTAAGAGACTACATTGTTATTCACACATATAAACTGAAATTACAAAACTATTTATAGAGTACTAAGCACTACCTAAGAAATATGATCGCTACTACATTATTTCTAATGATAGAGATAAACAAAAAATAAAGTCATTATTTCTAACACCGCCCTTAAAGTAGAAGTGCAAACATCTAGTATTCTAGTTTATAAAATAATGAACAGCGGTTCTCATTTTCTTCATTGTCTTTGCATATACGAACTCAATCACAATTTACATCTCTAGTTGGTTGGATATGCTCAACTGTTTCATATTGATTGATACTTTAACCATTAACAACTACTTTCTTGGTTTCCTTTAAGGGACCTTCTTGGTCTCTGCATATAGACCATCCCTTAATATCATGGTATCCGTTATCCCCCAACCGACTAGAGCTGCGACTCTTCCCCATTTTCTTATTGGATGACACAAAACCAAGTCTTCTTCACTCACAGACTCATCTACTTCACTTGTTGATATATACCCATTCTCTTATAGGCATTTCATCAAACAGCCGAGCATTCACAAATATCTAAGTCATTAAACGACGTTATACCTATTGATAGGCCTTTTGGTGAGACCATCAAAATTTGTTAACTATATGGGCTTTTTCCAAAACGACTTGAAAAGCTGGACGGCTTTGATCCTAAGAATATTCAACTTAAGCCAGGGGTTCAGGTCTGGTATGAGAGCCCGATATGCTAGCTGGTTGGAGCCCACAACAATCGAACTGACCAAGTCAAGTCAGGCTTAGCCATGAATAAAATATCTACCTAAAGAGTTGCACATACCCCGGGTTAATTGTTCCAAGTCTTCCGTACAGACCGGATTAGCTGCCACTCATCACTATGGATTCAAATTATGTCGATTCGTTAGGAGGGGAACGCCTCTCCCTGCTTTCCGACAACCTGTGATTGAACTACACGTACTCCAACTAATTCAAGTACTGTATCACTTATAAATACACCTTCTGGACATAGAAGAAGGGACTTTTGGCATTTTTTCGACTATACCGCCATTGTAACTATTCAATTATAATAGATTATCCGATATAAGAAGAATTATAAAGTGGATGTAGGCTCGTTAACGCCGAACCACTATAAACCTATGTGTGATCGATTTTTTCTACATTTCTCATTTTATTTGTCTTCATTTAATCTCTACGAACTCATTTCTTAGGTATTGTGCCAATTTTTGGTGTCAACACTTTGGTTCTTTCACCGAGAAACTTGATATTCTCAACGTTTAAAGGATTTTGTTCCACTTTCGAATTGCCAAGTCCGAGACGAGATCCTCTGTTTGTTTTTTCAAGCATTGTCGAATAATGGTTGCTAAATCATTAATGTGTTCCGACGGAGAGCAGCCTGTGGCTGCAACGTCAGCAGATGTGGCCGAAGGGTCGACCGCTCCGGACCCCAATGCGGACCGACCTACTCTACCACCTGAAGAACAACCTTCCGCAGAAGATCCAGCTTCCCTCTCAACTTTTGCCACCCGTGATGAGTTCATGAATGTATTGAATCATCTCCGGGAGACCGCGGAGGTCTTGAATACTCATGCTTGGGAAAATGCTGCAATGAGGCAGGATATGAGCCGAATGTCGAGGCGATTGGACGAATTCAGAAGTAAACAACCTGCCCCTCATCGACTGGATCAGAATTCGGCGAGCTCATCATCATCATCCGGAGGAAGTAGGGGTCAACGTCAACAACGACGCCCGTTGGAAAGACCCGAAAATATACAACAACTGCGCCTGGGAGGAGGCTCAGATCGAGCAGGAACAGAAGGTCAAACACAAGCCAACCTGGCAGATGTGGAAAACATCGACCCTACAGTCCGACGGGATCAGAGTGACTCTCCCCCAACTTGCCAAAACAACGATCACGAAGATCTATATAATACTAATTAATTACTATGTATTTGGCAATGTCCCTATATAAATGTAGAGCTTTGAGTGTAATACTAATTACTATGTAATATTGTGTTTCGGTTTACGTAACTATATAATGGGATCAGTTACGGGAATACTGTGTAATACTGTACGATACTATGTAATACTGATTATAGGAATACAATAGGCTTAATTTTGTAGAGATTTGATGATTCCCACTCATGTCAAGGCTTTGAATACTATGTAATACTAATTACTATTTACGTAACTATATAATGGGCTCAATTATGGGAATAAAATTAATTTCTTCCCTCTTTGCCTTTGAAGTTTGTTGATTTAAACTTATGTGCTCGTTTTGCAGCTTCTAAAATAACTGGCTGGACATTTATGAGATATATACATACAAAAATGTTGAATTGATTTTTTTAATTGATTCACTTCGGCCTATTTCTCTATTCTTTCGTCATTTGTTTCGGTTTTAGACAATTAATTTATCATTATAATTTTCACTTCCGTCTATTTCAAAAATTAGCAATAGACTAGAATTTTCCATATACTACAATGTTTTAATTCCCTAATATTTCGCAACTAATTAAAGGGCTCATATTTAAATTTTGATCTCATAGAGCTTGGAACATCTGCTACACCTATCAAATAATACTTCCTACTATGACCTTAAACTCATTTATCACTTTTGCTGCAGTTATTGCTGCGTATACTGACTTTGTAGCTATTTATGTTGTTGTTTTAGGTATTAATATTATACTTTATTTAAGTTTACCTGCCATATTATAGTTTTTGTCATCAGCTCCAATGCGCAAAGATAAAGTTGTTTTGGCTTTGTAGTTTGCAAAGTTTATAATTCTATTGTATCAATCACTAGAATCTCACGTGAATAGTAGCATAAAATATGAAATGTATAATTAATTACTAAATGAAACCATTAAAGAATAGGCTATTGCTGCACGTGGTTTTGCATTGATATTATGTTTGTGTAGAAACTAGCAGGCTTTAGATTTATCAAAGTTATCATTTGAATATATTTGACTACCTCCTCTTTTTCTGGATCAGTGCACACATCACCATGTTTTTAATACTTAAAGACGGCACAAATTGTTCTACACCCAAATCCCCTACACCTCCATGCTCCCACCAATCAAACCCCACTGATTTCCACCTTTTGCATTTAGATCCCTCAATTGTCCACGGACTTAAATGCAAAAAAGTGAAAATGGGGGGATTTGATTGGTGGGAGCATGAGGAGTAGGGGATTTGGGTGCAGAAAAATCCTATTCATTTAAGGCTACAATAAGCACTAACGTATTACTTCTAAGATGTGTATTCTAATGTGAAAGTGGTCATAAAATAAAGCAATATAAGGAAAGTTTACCTGAGAACATGGTATCATATCAGGAAAAAATCAGTAGTTAACTGCTAAATAGGAATGGCAATGGGGCGAGTTGGGGCGGATTTCTCGTGGCCCAGACCCGACCCGAACTTTTTAAACCCCGTCCCAGACCCGCCCCGTAGACCCGGTGCAGGTCTGGAATTTCGCCCCGTACCCGAAACCCGTAAGGGTTAGGGTAGACCCAACCCGCCCCGCGACCCGGTGATATCGTGTTCTAATGTACACGAATTCATATACTTACATTTTTTATCAATAAATGATAAACTATATAAATGTTATAATGTGTTGACAATGATAAGAGAATATAATAAAATGAGTTGTAAGATAATAGTTCAAAATGTATGCATTTGTTTATTGTATGATTATCATTGATGCAACTTAATATTATGAAAATTTTATAGTTTGTTGATTGAAAGAATATAATATTAAAGTTATAATCATGTATACCTAAGAAGATTGACAAGTAATCATTATAGTTATAAAGTGTTTAAATGATGTTTCAATCACGCGGGTCGGGTTGGGGCGGGTTAGCCGTGCCCCAGACCCGACCCTAGACCCGGACCTCCAAAAGCGGGTTGTGGGTCTACCCGCCCCGAAGACCCCATGGGGCGGGTCTAAATGGGTCAAAACAGGGGCAGGTCAAGCGGGTTTGGACCCTAGACCCGCCCCATTGCCATCCCTACTGCTAATGAAGTAATAATACAATTAACCAGATATTAAAATACATTGAGCTAGCTAATAATTTATACTTTTTGTTCTTTTCCCATTTCCATCTTCCATGCTATGATCATTACCACGTGCAACAAAAGTAATCATTACTACGTGCGGATCACCTGGACCCAATTCTCCCTGGTTCGGTGGTCCGCACCAATGAAATCATCTCATTTGAAGGATTTTGCATTTTGCCCCCTGAAATTTGGGTGTAATTCAGAGGGACAAAGTGTAAATCACCCCCCAATGGAATGATTTCATTGGTTGGGACCACTGAGCCAGGGAGAATTGGGTCCAGGTGATTCCAACCCAAATATTATATATACAACCCCAAAAACTAAATATTTAAAAACAAACCAAATAATCGTATGTTATAAAGAATGATTTTTTAATTAATATTAAAAAAAACTACAAAGACACAATAATTTTTGACATGCTCATAAAATACTGACCACAAAACTGGCAGTGTACCAAGGGATGCATAGTATCTCGCTCTTTCAGCCTCAGTGGTATTCCAACCAATTTGCCCGACTCATACCAAGATATGCTCCAAAGTTACCAGGAATCCAAAGTTACCAAGAAAACTCATACTGGGTTACATGATGAAATCATCTTTAAAATGATATGGAAACTAAAGTTGATGGCAATTATCAGTAAGTGGTTGGCATACAAATGATTCAACCAACCACTAAAAGTTAGAGTTATAACACAAGTACAATTCCCTTATTACTAAGTTAATTATCATGCATTATGCTTAGTACAGCTAAGGAAATCACAATTACCTGAAAAATGGAAATATTCAGCATAACTTTTTTTTAATAGAAAATTAACTATATTAAATCAGCATATGAAAAGTATGGCCATGACATAAAACGCTGACATCTTCTTGGTTTAAAGTTACAAGTGGTTGCCAGACTAAAATTACATAAAGAATCAATATGCAATGATACAAATGTTTCAAGGAAAATGCATGCAGAACCTGGGATGTAAAGAAAAAAATTCTCTGTTCCTAAAAAAATTCCTTGAAGCTTTGGTATGAAAACAGATCCAAATTGGCACTGCTGATACATGCATTGATTTGCAAATGACATGGACGATAAATAAATCTTACCTGTTTGCAGTAATTAGTGGATATTATTAAAATGTTTGCCGTACATTCATCCCGAAATTGATCTGAGTTGACTTCATCGTTCTTTCTCCTTTTGCAGGAACACAGTAGATCTACATTATGAGAAGTTGTCGGTTGCATGAACGAGTTGGTTTTTTGGATTAGAACTCCGAACTGTAGCAGAATTGTTAGATAGTACCAGACTATTTGAATAGCCTTTAGGAGTGGAAGGGTCCATATAATTTTCTTTGTCCATGATTCTGAAGACCAATTTTGGTTCTTCAAGTTCAGCAGTTCTTGTATTGACCAATAAGCAACATTCTGTCCAAAATGAAGAAAGTTGTTGGTGTACAGGCTATAATTTTTGTTGCCAAATTTGAGCGTACGTGTGTATTCAAGTGGCAGAGGTTCATCTGAAACAAACGTCATCTGACCTGAAGCCCCACCAAGTTCTATGAACCCTGTAGTTTTAAGAGGATCCCCTCCTATAGAGCCAAGGGAATAGTTAGCAGAAACCCATGCATATCTTCATCAGAACCTGGAATTATGGTAGCCTATTCATCAACAAACTTAATCCCAGATTTCCTTAAAACATGCCAACAACTTTCTATGATCCCCTCCCTCGCCTTCTCATTTTCAACCATTCTCAGCCCAACTATTACCATCAACCTCACCTCCGTCTCCCCCAACTTTTCCCTCCTCACCTTAATCTTCCCAAATTCAACTAGTTTCATCAGCCCTTCCCCCGCTTTGTCCGGGTCAACTACAAAATATTTAATACAACTCTCTATATATTTCTAACGGCTTGATGCTACTCTATGCCTGTAGACATTTACTATGCTTCATACTGAAAGAAATTACATATCAACAGATAGAATAAGAAAACACATTAAACAACAAAGTCAATAGCGCACACACCATAAAAATTTCTCAAGTTTGATTCCATGTTTATAATACATAAACAACTGTATCTTAGAAGTTTATCACATTAATTTCAAGAGAAAAACTTCATTTATGGACAGGGCCGGTTGAGAGTATTGGGTTGCCCTAGGCAATAACATGGGGGTGGAAAAAAAAATCAGTACCAGGTTGTCCTATGCAAGAACATGAAGGAATAAATGTCAGTAACATCACTTGGTAAGAGTGGAGGGGAAAAAATATTGGACAACAGAGCAGGAACTGAACTGCAAACGTCACGTATAACATACCGCAACCATAATTATGACCAACTGATCACCACCACCTCCTCAAATCCTCCTCCCCTTCTGTTGCCCCCTTGGCGATGGGTTGCCCTATTCTGCAGCCTAGCCCGCCTATCCTTAAAACCGGCCCTATTTACAGTTGGAATAGCTATGGAAATCACAGGAAGAACCCTAATGGAAGATGTTGGAACTCATAGGAGCAGGACTAGATGCGGATATCAGATTAATCCAAAGCTAACAGTTCTATAACATTTAAGAGCACAAACATGTGTTATCATATTTAAGAGCAATTCTTTTTAACAGTTCTATCATAGAACTAATCACAAACATGAGTTATCATATTTAAGAGCACTTCTTTTAACTTCTGCAACATGGAAATATTCTCCATGATATTACTTTCCACAACGGATTGTTTATCATTCCACTTTTATAGACTATTAAGAAAGCCTGAACTATCAACTTAAGTTATTTTATAATAGAAGAATGTGAGATTTATTACTAAGTTCAAGAAAACAAATCATGGCATTAGAAATTATGCTGTTTATCCATAATTAGTATATCACAAAATGAATCAATATGTAAACTCAAACAACAAATTAGTAAAAAATATTCATCCATTTCATCGTCATCATTCTCCGCCTTGGGACTAAAAATTTGTAGGTGTGTGTAGGTGTTTTTAAGTTTATAGGAAATAATTATGGTGTACTAAAAAGGAAACTTCTAGCTTACAATTACATATGAAACTCTACAAAGTTTATTTCATACCTAAAAAAATCTGATAATGAATATTTATTTACATACCTTATTTGGTTTCAGATCAAGGAAAGAGCAAATAGCTTTGATTCAACTAATTTGGTCCACATCATTGTTCATGTATGTTGCCTGCATTCACATAATAGAAGTATTCATATTGCAATATCAGGAATAACACGGTACGTAAAAACATGAATGAACTTGTAGCTATTTTATCCTTCTTCATCCCTACAAGGTAATGATTTTCCATTTCACATTTTTTTTTCAAAAAGTAGAAAGACGAGTTGAATTGACAAAATATAAAATTCTATATTACCTATTACCACTATTTATCCGTTAACAAGCAATTTTCTAGCTAAATTGACAATAATTTTAATTATTTCTTCAGTTGTTAGCTAAACAACTCTACTTATCAAAAAGAATAAATAAACAAAAACAAAAGCAACCAACTTAAATTTTAATTGTCAACAATGGCGGTATTAATTGCCTTTCAAACTCAGTCATGTGAGAATGCAACCACCGCCAGCCCTCTTCACACTAAAGGTTACCAAGGCAATCGTGAATCAACTAAAAACCTTCCGGATCTTAACAAACAAAAATACCAATTTTCTAGTATCCAGTTACATTTAACTGACAAAAACAATTCAATTTTACCACTAAAGAAAATGATTTCTCTACTTTAGCTGGATGTCATAAGAACTGATATTTGAAAACCCTTTAATTAAGAACTGAAGAGAACAAAAATACCAACTTTCTATTTTCCATTTCACAGTTACTTTAGTTTTATGGATTACAGAAAAGTAGCATAATACATAGCTAAATGCAACAATATTAAAAGCAAGTTTAAGGATATAACCAACCCTGAACTAAGACTTAAAAGGAGCATAGCCAAACAACAGAAAAAGATCGATACTTATACGTGTAAATTAGGAAGCCATATTAACAATTTGTTATTCAAAGAAAAACAAGATCTTTAAAAAAATGATGGTTTATGCACTACAAGAATCGGCTCAGTTAGCGACGACAAAAAAACCGTCGACGACAGTCACCAGCCGTCGCCAGCCGTCACTAATAGCCGTTACAAAATATTTGGACGCTAAGCAAATAGCGTCGAGCTTAGTGACGACTGTGGACACCAATATAGCGACGGTTAGCGACGGCAAATATGCCACGTGGACAAACGGTTATATTTTCTGTAGTCGTTAGAAGTCGTCCCTAACCGTCGCTATATAGCCGTCACAAATCATAACAAAACATTGCAAAAGAGCCGTCACCAGCCGTCGCTATTCGTGGCAAAGCTGTGTAAACAGCCCTTACATGCCGTCTCCAACCGTCACCCTACATGACCAGAAATCCGTCACTAGCCTTCGCTAAACTGTAAAAAAATTTGATTTTCCAGCAGCTAACAAGCCATCAAGCTACACCAACTCAAACCCAACATATCCGCAACTCATATACAATCAATTTCACATTCCATCACCTCAAATTCACATTCAGTCACCTCATAAATGCTATAATCAACTCATACACGACTAAATAGCCAATAAACGATCAATATAAACAATAAACAGTCCAGAAACCATCAACATGTCCACATCAAATAAACAAACCATCATCGTCTCCACAAAACACCACAAACATCTCAAATTCATGATCAACAAGTAGTTTATATTTACAAACCAAGTCCACAATAAAAAAGGACAAGTACCTACTCATCCTCGTCTTCCTCGTCATCCTCCATGGTAGCAGGCTCACTCATGGGCATTACCCCATGCTCCTAAAGATATGCAGCAATCCGCTCATCCAGCACGGTCTCGAGCTTGTTCTTCTGAAAATCCTCTAGAGCTGCAACCTGCTGTCGAAGCAAGACGATCTCCTCCTCCTAACCCCTCGTATAAGAGGCATGAGTCCGCGCTATTTGTAATTATTATATTATAAGCGTGTATGAGATAAATTAATATTTCAATGGTATGTCATAAATTTAAAGTAATTATTCATGCCAATATGAGATAAATTAATATTTCATAGAGAGTGATATTTGTTTACGTGGATTGAGTAACTAAGGACATGAATTAGTAGTGATCATAATTAAACATGCCAGTATGGATTTGTATATATAATAATATTTGAATATGTTTAAATATGTCAACACTTTAAACCTTTAATAGCATTTGGATATGTTTAAATCCTTTAGTAAAACGCTTTACCTCTATGTTTCCAAAGCCGTAACATCTACTCCTGGTAGGCGGGTTGATGATTTTTTTCCAAATGCGATTGCACTCCTCCACATTCGGCTCTTGACCTAACTGTGATGCTCCATCATTTAATGCCGCTTTGTATTTGCCATGCGATAGCGGACGATTATGGAATACATTAGATATTCAATTTCAAAATAACAATCTAAAATACAAATTATTACAAATTCTAACAATCACTCCACGGGAATTAGTGTCCGTCCAGGTATATGAGGTGTTACCCTCCTCATCTATCCGCTCGATGGCATGAGTCTATGTAAACACCTCAGCAAGTTTAGGCTCCCGTTGGAGAGTCGACATCTGAAAAACAATATATATTTGGAATATATCAATATGATTTAAAAAGTTTAGAATTATCTGTAAATGTGATTTATCGTTCGTACCCATTCACGACGATGTTGGGAGAAGGACTTAGAACCACCCCCATGCAAAGCAGGATTTTTGAGCTTGTTTGCTCGGTTTTGCTCTGAAGGCTCCTGTATATTTAATTATATGATTAATTGATGGATATACAAAATAAAAATTTAAAATAAGCTTTATTAATTTACCCTCGCAGCTTCCGTGGCCCACAATTTCTGGAAATCGGCGTAGACCTCCTCGCTCATCCATTGAGGCCACTTTGTCGCTGCTTTTGCCTTGTATGCATTGCCTGAATAATTTTTCCTCATCATGCGGTGAGGAGAACATCCATATTTTCTTCCCGGACCCATACAACAACCTATAAATTAACAAACAAATTGTATTACATAGTTTATATAATTTTGCAATTGAGAAATATATTTATACTTACAAGAACCTCCACGAGGATTGCATTCCTAATCTGCATAGGAATATCATTCCAGTGAGGCCATGCCTATGTCCACTTAGCGACATATGCATTTCTAGACACACTTAAAACAACATCTCCTGGAATAATCTCAAACCACCTGCAGAAATTACGATATTAGCATTTAATAACTTTTTAATACTAAACATTTACAAAATTAAAAACTTACCCTACGGACTTGGGCACGAGCTCTACGATCGGATGTAAATCCGGTGTTGTACCGCCTGCACCTGCCTCTGAACCGTGGGTAGGTCGGCGTCTAGGAGGCATATCTGTCACAAACATATTATTTCGTATAATAATAACTCATATATCATTATGCACATCCATTATCAAATAAACTCATACAACATATATTATCAAATGCAACTACAAGACCCATTTACATAAAAGAAGAAGAACCAGATAATAGATAACCGTAGCACATCATACAAGTTCACAACATAGCACATCATATAAAACATATCATTGTACGTCATAGCTCACTAAATAGCACATCATATAAAACATATCATTGTACATCATATGTAAACAACTAATGATACAAATAATATTATTCTTCATTTTCTGATTCAGTCTCGGTCTCATACTCTATATCGTTGTCCTCTGTACTCTCAAATGCTTCTATTAATTCATTTGATTCATCATTCAAAGACCCAAAATTAACATCATTAGCAATTATTATTTCATCGTTTTGATTTTCATCCATTTGATACGCTGCATCGTTTGGAATAGCAATTCCTCAAATGTAAATCTTGCCTTTGTCTTAATTACAGCAGACCAATCTGCTTTATCTCTTCTTAAGGAAAGATACAGAGCAAAGTAAACTTGTAATGCTTGCTTTGCCAATACAAAAGGATCATACTTATTGTAATGTGATGTGTGCTTTATTTTTATAAGCTTATAATCTTTATGCACGTTGATTCTAGTACTAGGAACATTGCTGAACCAGTTGCACTTGAATAGAACAACTTTTTCAACGGGTTGTACATAATATGTCAACTCTAAAATCTATGTCAAGACGCCATAAAAGTCTTTTATATGCTCTTCAGGATCATCAGTACCTTTGACAAATACACCACTGTTATATGTTAATCTGTCAGTACCATGGTCTTTCGTGTTGAATTTAAATCCATTGACGAAGAATATTGGATAAGTCTTAACATTTATTTTTGGTCCAAGTGCAAGATGTTGCAAACCCTCGTCATTGACGCAGTTTATTGGATCGTAAACGTACTTCGAGAACCATTTAGCCAAATCTTTACTGAGATCGCCATTTGGATTTTCTGATTCGTAAATACTGCAAATATAAATGATTTTATTACTAGCTAACAATTGATGTACACATAACTGTAATAAAGTTAAATTTTAGTACCTAACAAATGGTGCAACTTCAGCACAATTTAGAAGAACATATGTGTGTGGTACATGGTGATCTGTATCATTTAACCATATTTCTATACATTTTCCAAAAGATCGTCCATGTTGTCTAAAAACAGATAACATTGTCGGACAAAAATTTGGTTCCACGGTTTCATCATTACGAGGACCACTTACAAATGATAGGTTCACATGATCACTGAAGTAATGAGAAAAAAAGAACGAAGCTTCATCTTCAAGATAAGATTTGCAAATTGAACCTTCAACTCGTGCTTTTTGTCATACTTTTTTTTCTTCAGATGATTTAAATACCTAAAATAAAATTAATTCAATTTATATGCACTAATGTCACTTTGAATTGTAAGCATAAATTTTACCTTTCAAAAGGATACATCCATCCATATTGCACTGGACCTCGAAGAATTGCTTTGGATGGAAGATGAATAGGTAAATGCTCCATTACATTAAAAATCCTAGAGGGAAGATTTTCTCCAATTTGCAAATCAATAAAGGAATTTCTACTTCAAGTTTACGGAGATGATCGATTTTTAACGTTGCCGAACAAAGCTGTTTATAGAATAAGCTTAACTTTGCTTATAGAATAAGCTTAACTCTATTAAAACACCCCTCACTTTTACAGTCAATAATTCTTTGAACACCACTGGTAATAAATATTCCATCATGATATGACAATCAGGACTTTTCATCCCACTCAATTTATTGTTTTTATAGTCAACACATCTACGAAGATTAGAAGAAATCCCATCCAGACATTTCAGTCCCTCAACCCATTTCAGTACAAGTTTTATTTGTTTGTTGTCTAGTTCATAGCACGCTTTGGGTTTTTTATTGTCGTTGGGCTTTATATGAAGTTCTGAACGTTTACAATATTCTTCTATGTCACGTCTTTAATATATATCGTCCTTTGTTTTTCCTTTGACATTCAAAATAGTATTAAACACGTTATCAAATACATTTTTTTCATTGTTCATAACGTCGATATTATGTCAAAGTTTGAGATCTTTCCAATAAGGTAACTCCCAGAATATGCTTTGTTTACACCAATTATGAATGTCATATTTACCCGGAATGTCTGTCTGTTCACCATTCTCATGGATCTTGGGATAATCCTTTATAATATCGTATATTTCTTCACTTGTCCAAATTTTGGGTGTTTGCACAGTCATTCCGCTATTAGCTTTAAAATTTTTTTTATCTCTTCAAAAAGTATGATTGGTATGCAGAAAACAACGGTGACAATCAAACCATGAATGCTTCCTTCCATACCGTAAGAAAAATGCTTGTATTTCTTACATGCAAAGAGGACAAGATAGACGATCGGCCGTACTCCAACCTGAAAGCATCCCATATGCAAGAAAATCACTAATCGTCCATAACAAAGAAGCGAACAGACGAAAATTCTTTTTTTTTGAAATGTCGTATGTTTCAACTCCTTCATCCCATAGTTTTTTCAACTCTTCGATTAATGGTTGTAGATAAACATTGATGCCTTGTTCTGGATCATTAGGACCAGGAACGACAACAGTGAGAAACATATATGGAGTTTTCATACACATTCACGGAGGTAAATTATAAGGAGTAACGATAATAGGCCAAGATGAATATTTACTACCAAACTGAGAAAATGGTGAAAACTCATCTGTACATAAACCAAGTCTGACGTTACAGCTCTCTACGACAAATGTAGGATACGTCCTATCAAAATGTTTCCATGCTTCTCCGTCTGATGGATGTATCAAAGTTCCATCTTCTTCTGTTCGCACACTATGCCATCGCATATGACATGCAGTGACTGAGGATGCATATAACCGTTGTAGTCTAGGGATGATCGGTAAATAATGCATTCTCGTATACGGAACTTCCTTACCTTTCTTTTTTCTAGGTTTATACCTTTCCCTGCCACATTTTTTACAGTTTCTAAGATTAATATCATATTTCCAATACGACATGCAACCTTTAACACAAGTATCTATTTTTTGGTACGACAAACCGAAAGCCGACATTAGTGTTTTCACTTTGTAATGACTATCGCACATCAGATTATTGGGTGACATATGTTTTTTGCAGCTTGTACAACCGCTGTAAATGCAGCTTCTATAAGGTTAAATTTTGATTTCATGGTGATGTACTCAGCGGTTACCGATAATCCAGTTCCACTTTCACAACCATTCAATAATGGCCGCTTAGTTGAAGCCAATAAATCATATATTTTTTTGGCTTCCGTGTTCGGTTCTTCTTCAATATTGACATCATCGTCGTCAACCTGACCGGTAGGGAACATTGATCGTGCTGCATCTTCCATCATTTCTTCTATTGGATTCGTTATAACTAATTCAACCTTTAACACTACAGGATTTACTATAAGAAAAATGCTTGTGTTTCTTCCATACTGTAAGAAAAATGCTTGTGTTTCTTCCATGCATAAAGGACAAGATAAACGACCGGCCATACTCCAACCTGAAAGCATCCCATATGCAAGAAAATCACCAATCGTCCATAACAAAGAAGCGAACAGACGAAAATTCTTTTTTTTGAAATGTCGCATGTTTCAACTCCTTCATCCCATAGTTTTTTCAACTCTTCGATTAATGGTTGTAGATAAACATCGATGCCTTGTTCTGGATCATTAGGACCAGGAACGACAACAGTGAGAAACATATATGGAGTTTTCATACACATCCACGGAGGTAAATTATAAGGAGTAACGATAATAGGCCAAAATGAATATTTACTACCAAACTGAGAAAATGGTGAAAACCCATCTGTACATAAACCAAGTCCGACGTTACAGCTCTCTATGGAAAATGTAGGATACGTCCTATCAAAATGTTTCCATGCTTCTCCATCTGATGGATGTATCAAACTTCCATCTTCTTCTGTTCGCACACTATGCCATCGCATATGACATGCAGTGACTGAGGATGCATATAACCGTTGTAGTCTAGGGATGATCGGTAAATAATGCATTCTCGTATACGGAACTTCCTTACCTTTCTTTTTTCTAGTTTTATACCTTTCCCCGCCACATTTTTTTACAGTTTCTAAGATTAATATCATATTTCCAATACGACATGCAATCTTTAACACAAGTATCTATTTTTTGGTACGACAAACCGAAAGCCGACATTAGTGTTTTCACTTTGTAATGACTATCGCACATCAGATTATCGGGTGACATATGTCTTTTTGCAGCTTGTACAACCGCTATAAATGCAGCTTCTATAAGGTTAAATTTTGATTTCATGGTGATGTACTCAGCGGTTACCGATAATCCAGTTCCACTTTCACAACCATTCCACAATGGCCGCTTAGCTGAAGCCAATAAATCATAGTTTTTTGGCTTCCATGTTCGGTTCTTCTTCAATATTGACATCATCGTCGTCAACCTAGCCAGTAGGGTACAATGATCGTGCTGCATCTTCCATCATTTCTTCTATTGGATTCGTCATAACTAATTCGACCTCCGACACTACAGGATTTACTGTAAGAAAAATGCTTGTGTTTCTTCCATACCGTAAGAAAAATGCTTGTGTTTCTTCCATGTATAAAGGACAAGATGGACGACCGGCCATACTCCAACCTGAAAGCATCCCATATGCAAGAAAATCACTAATCGTCCATAACAAAGAAGCGAACAGACGAAAATTCTTTTTTATGAAATGTCGTATGTTTCAACTCGTTCATCCCATAGTTTTTTCAACTCTTCGATTAATGGTTGTAGATAAACATCGATGCCTTGTTCTGGATCATTAGGACCAGGAACGACAACAGTGAGAAACATATATGGAGTTTTTGTACACATCCACGGAGGTAAATTATAAGGAGTAACGATAATAGGGCAAGATGAATATTTACTACCAAACTGAGAAAATGGTGAAAACCCATCTGTACATAAACCAAGTCTGACGTTACAGCTCTCTACGGCAAATGTAGCATACGTCCTATCAAAATGTTTCCATGCTTCTCCGTCTGATGGATGTATCAAAGTTCCATCTTCTTCTGTTCGCACACTATGCCATCGCATATGACATGCAGTGACTGAGGATGCATATAACCGTTGTAGTCTAGGGATGATCGGTAAATAATGCATTCTCGTATACGGAACTTCCTTACCTTTCTTTTTTCTAGGTTTACACCTTTTCCCGCCACATTTTTTACAGTTTCTAAGATTAATATGATATTTCCAATACGACATGCAACCTTTAACACAAGTATCTATTTTTTGGTACGACAAACCAAAAGCCGACATTAGTGTTTTCACTTTGTAATGACTATCGCACATCAGATTATCGGGTGACATATGTCTTTTTGCAGCTTGTACAACCGCTGTAAATGCAGCTTCTGTAAGGTCAAATTTTGATTTCACGGTGATGTACTCAGCGGTTACCGATAATCCAGTTCCACTTTCACAACCATTCCATAATGGCCGCTTAGCTGAAGCCAATAAATCATATATTTTTTTTGGCTTCCGTGTTCGGTTCTTCTTCAATATTGACATCATCGACGTCAACCTGACCGGTAGGGTACATTGATCGTGCTGCATCTTCCATCATTTCTTCTATTGGATTCGTCATAACTAATTCGACCTCCGACACTACAGAATTTACTATAGGCGCAACAAGTTCTCCATGACGATCCCATAAATAATAATTTGACACAATACCTGATTTATACAATTGTACTTTAACGATGTCTGGTTTATGAAACCTCATCAGTTTACACTTACTACGCGGACAACGAAGCTCCTCGTAATTTCGATTATTAGATATTGCAAATCTAATAAATTCATTTACACCATTATAGAAATCTTCTTTCACTGAGCCTTTTATTCCAATTCTAACTTCATACGTCCAACACGATCAATGTAATAATCGAACATTTTTCCTGATTTAAAAATTTGTGTCAGTGATTTCGATAACACATACATATATTATTATAAGGCCTTTTGGGATAAAGCTTTTACGCACCACACTGTTATATCTCGACAGTATTTCATTTCAGATTTCTCAACTAAACGATAAACTTTAAAACTTATCTTTCTGAAAATTCCTATCATTACCAAACTGTTTTAAAAAAAAATTACCATTGCAACGACGCCATTTTGTAGCACCGGAGTAACATCTATGCATTACCCCTCTCCTTAACTTGGCTTGCACCATTAACAATTTTTTTATCCAACAACGTCTATGAATATTTTTAGTGGTTCATATGTATAATAAAAATGTTATTTTTATTGTTCAAATAATTTATTCAACGCATGAATATTTTTAATGGTTTATACATATAATAAAAATGATGTTTTTATTGTTCAAAGAATTTATTCAACGCATGAATATTTTAATGGTTCATACATACAATAAAAATGATGTTTTTATTGTTCAAAGAATTTATTCAACACATGAATATTTTCAGTGGTTCATACATACAATAAAAATGATATTTTTACTGTTCAAAGTATTTATTCAACGCAACAACTATTTTATATAGTTCATTTCTAGAAAATTTTGGCATTACAACGGCAGGGTGTTGTAGCACCGACACAGTGTCTGAGCACTGCTCCTCTTCTAACCTAGGCCTTGCAACCTTACAACAATTTCATTTCCATAATTTCCACAATACAATTCATTTTCACAACACAACCTTACAATAGTTTTACTTCAACTATTTAAAATTTCCAATCATGGTTTAATCAACAACATTTCGTGATCAACAACATTAATTCAACTATTTCAGGACCACATACGCATAAAATCAACTAATTCACCGATAGACGAATAAATCCACATTTTATGGTTTCAGTCATGGTTTAATCCAACAACGTATATACCAATAACTCATTTACTAGGATTACCAAACCCATATACAACAATTTCAGAACCATCACTTTTAAATAGCTATATCCAACAACATGTATACCAATCCCATATCCAACAATTACAAAACCTAGAAACAACAACGTGTGTATACCAGTCAACTAAATTCACAAAATTTATTAATCGATTTCTAATCGATAATCATCTAAATAGGTTTTAAATTTAAAATCTAATTGGCTATATTATAAATTCAACATCAATAATTGATTATTACCTATAAAGTAACGGTTCATTAACACATACATACGCACAAAATCAACCACCACACCGATAAATAACTAAATCCACAATTTAGGGTTTTAGTCATTACTAAATCAACTACATTAATTCAACAATCATTGTATGACCACATAACATATACATTTAAATCATTATTAAGTAATTAACTCATGAAATTAGGTTAGAAATCATACTTAGAGAGGAAGCAGCAATAACTTTGTTTAGAGGGGTCAAGTAGGCTTGAGACGGCCGGCGGGGGGTAGAGACGTGCGGCGGCGGGTTGATCGGCAGCGGCAGGCGACGGGGTAGGAAGGTAGGTTTTTTTTGGGGGTTTTCAGCTTTGCGAGGGGGATGATGGAAATGAGAATGTTTCCTGTAGGCTCGCGGTTTTCTTGTTTTAGGCGACGGCTAGTGACGGCTGGTGAAGACCGCTTTTTTTAGCCATTGCCAACCGTCGTTAGCGTCCGTAACTGATTCTGTTCATTCTTGTAGTGATGATAAGGATTGACATATTCAAAGTGAATCCTTGCATATGACATGCCATAATTTGAGGAATAAATATCATTAATGATATGCCATAATATGAGGGAATAATATAAATATCATTAATGATATTATTGCATAACTGTAGCAGTACGTATAAATGATATGCCATAATTTGAAGAATAAATATCATTAATAATATTATTCCATAATAGTAGTCATACGCATGACTGCATGTATCTTGTAACTTTATATATTTGTGATTATTGAATGAAAAAGTAATCCTTCTCATCAACTCTTCATCATGGTATCAGAGCTTTGATTCAAAACAGTTCAACTTCCTCTTCTTAAATGGCTCTCATTAACCAAACTTCATCCTATCAAATTCTTAATGGCAGTGATCCCACGAAGCTCTACAACCTTTTAAGAAAATGTCAATGGTGCCGAGAATAAGGACATGTGATTGCTCATTGTCCTTTATTTAAGAAAAAGTTACTTAACATCATTCCTCCTCCTTCAAATTTCCAACCTCCATCCAACCGATTCACACCAAAACATCAAGCAAACATCGCAAATCCCTCTGCCTCTTCATCCTCTTCAACATGACTTCTCGATAGTGGTGTTTCCCACCACGTCACAATAGATCTGAACAATCTATCCCTCCATGCTCCTTATAATGGAACCAATGAGTTGATCGTCGGTGATGGCAAAGGCCTTAAAATCACTCACATCGGTTCTTGTTTTTTTTATCATCACTCAAAATAAATAATGTCTTAGTTGTTCCTTCCATGTCTAAAAAAATAATTTCCATTTCTCAACTTTGTCATGATAACAATATCTCAATTGTCTTTTCTTCCACCTCCTTTCATCACCTATATCCACAACAAACTCATCTCAACCTCTTAATACCACTGCTGAGCTTTCGTCTACTTGATCTCAGTCAAACCTTGATATATCCACGTCTACAAATTCAACACCCAACAATCTTGTACATTCTCCTCAAATGACCACAAGACTACAACATGACATTATGAAACCAATCAATAAACTGAATTTAAATGCGGAGGTCCATGAAATGGAGATCCTAAAAAATATTACCCAAGCATTAAAAAGCCCCATTTGGCGTAAAGCTATGGATGAAGAGATTAATGCATTGGTGAAAAATAGAACTTGGGATCTTGTACCTTCAATTATGTCACAAAATTTAGTGGGATGCAAATGGATTTTTCGAATTAAAAGGAATAAGGATGGTAACAATATTCAGTACAAGGCTCGCTATGTTGCAAGAGATTTTAATCAGAGAGCTGGCATCGACTACGGTGAGACTTTTAGCCCCGTAGTTAAACCTGCCACGGTTCGGTTTGTGCTCTCACTTGAGGTTACTCAAGGTTGGTCATTGCGCCAACTTGACATAAACAGTGATTTTCTACAGGGCACACTCACTGATGATGTATACACCATACAACCTCCTGGCTACATAGATCTTATATATCCAACACATGTATGTAAACTAAACAAGGCACTATTTGGTTTAAAACAAGCTCCAAGAGCTTGGTATAAAGAATTACGACAATATTTAATTGAGTTGGGTTTCAAGAATACAGTCTCTGATTCATCCTTGTTCACATTGCACAAAAATGGTGACATCATTTATCTATTGGTTTATGTGGATGATATTATTGTTACTAGTAATACAAATCATGCTCTGGAAGCTTTTATAAAAAAATTGGCAGAACGTTCCTCACTCAAATACCTTGGAGAATTGTTTTACTTCTTGGAAGTGGAAGTAGTGCCTCATCCAAAAGGTATTTTCTTGAGTCAAAAGGGGTATATTGCTGATATTTTGTGCAAGGCTAACATGGACGATGCAAAACTAGTTGCAACACCATTAGAAACTCATTCTCCGTTAACTATACTTGGAAATCTTCTCAAGGATCCTACTGGGTATCGTACTCTGGTAGCTAGTTTACAATATTTAAGTCTCATAAGACCTGATGCGGCACTCGCAGTGAACAGGTTAGCTCAATATATGCAGCGTCCAACTAATGAACACATGCAATCTCTACATCGTCTTCTTCAGTACCTAAGTGGTACATCTAATATGAGTTTAATTATACACAAAGATTCACCTCTCACTTTCCATGCTTACTCTGATGCAGATTGGGCTCGTGACTAAGACGACTACATTTCTACAACAGCATATATATAGTCTATTTGGGCAAGAATCTTATCTCTTGGACGTCAAAGAAGCAGGGTACAAGAGCTAGTTCATCTACCGAGGCCGAGTACAGGGCAGTAGCAAATGCTACTGCCAAAATTCTTTGGGTAGGAAATTTATTCAAGGAGCTTGGTCATAACCTCACACTTGCGCTAGTCATCTATTGTGATAATGTTGGAGCTACATATGTGAGTGCTAATCCAGTTTTTCATTCTAAAATGAAGCATCTCGGATTGGATTAGCATTTTGTCAGAGAGAATGTGCAAAGTGAAAACTTGAGGGTCTCTTACATATCTACTAATGACCAGCTTGCGACTGACCTCACCAAGCCACTACCACGTACCTCCTTCACAACATTGGTTTGCAAAATCGGTCTCTCATCTTGGTCGTCCATTTTGAGGGGGCGTGATAAGGATTGACATATTCAAAATCAATCCCTGCATATGACATGCCATAATTTGAGGAATAAATATCATTAATGATATGCCATAATATGAGGGAATAATATAAATATAATTAATGATATTATTGCATAACTGTAGCAGTACATATAAATGGTATGCCATAATTTGAGGAATAGATATCATTAATGATATTATTCCATAATTGTAGCAGTACGCATGAGTGCATGTATCTTGTAACTTTATATATTTGTGATTATTGAATGGGAAAGTAATACTTCTCTTCAAGTCTTCATCAGTTTATTCATCAGCGTTACAAAGGATTCCGTTGAAAGGTCGATTCTATAATTGTGGTGTCTAGTTCATTCATTTTCATTAACCATTGACGTAGTAAACTAAAAGGCAGTGAAGCGTGTAGGCTGAAGTGGCTTTGAATAAATTGAAAGGAAATGAAAACTAAAGAGGACTGATGGCTAAAGCCAAATTGTAAGGCAATGATGCCTGAAGCCTGACTTAAGTGGAACTAAGGTAGGATTGAGACAACAAACTGAGACAACGAGCTAAAGTAATATCCTAAGGCTTAAGAGGAATAAATTGAAGTAATGTCTGGTGGTAAGACAAAAGCTTCGAGGCTTGGAGCCAATAATACTAAAGCTACAAAAAAAGGATAGGAAAGCTGAGCGCATGAATGCTTAAAAATTCATGCTTCAATTTGCCGAGTAAACGCAAGTTGGATAAATTCATGTCTCTTAACCATGAAACCTAATTATCTCAGGTAAGAATATAATTGATTTCTTCTAAATTATTCTTATCAAATGACTGAAAACTAGGAAATAGCAGCCACAACTAGTAAATTTCATAAATGCATATTTCAATAAATAAATTTCTCTAACCAGATACTAGTTTCTTAAAATAACCCACGAAAATTTGCAATGCGGGACCAATCTCGAATTTGAAAACCATGGATCCGATAACATAGCATTAACAACCCATCCCAAAGAAGAAGAAAAGGCTGCAAGGTAGTTAGGCACAAAAGTAAATAATATGCAACTGTTGTTTGAGGATTAATATACTAAATATTAATAGCATGAAAAAAAAATCAAAATTACCCAACAATTCATGGAATTCAATCGTTGATGTTAGAGTGAATGACGCGGTCGTTGTCGGTGAAGTGAATCAAGTAAGTTGCTTATCGAGTGAAATGGCCGAACGATGTTACTACAGAATGTTGGGGTGAGCGAAAGCGGGATCAACGATGGTCGTTGGAGAATCGAATGTTGGAACCATTGTGATTAATCTGATTCAAGGCCGCTCAAATCGAATATGTAAACCACAAGCGCGTCGCGGAAGAATGAATCGCTGTTAGACTTGCAAAAACAACCAAAACGATAACTCTAATCACCAGATTAAGATTAACCCATCACGAGCAATCCAAATCTCAATCTCAAGCAAGAAACTTGTAACGGCCCAACAGATTTTCGACCCAGAAAATCGACATAAATACATTTACCGTATAACATGGTGACCTTCGAAGCACCGAAAACACGAGAACGTTATTATAAAGAAATTAGAGGGTAGGATAAGAATGAAAGAAAGTTAGAATAGAAGAAGAAGAATCAACACAACACAGAGTCTCACATCGTAGCGGAACAAAATATAATTTAGAAATAAATCTTTACTGAGAGCTTTAAAAAAATACTTACAATCATTAGAGTACATCAACACATCTGAACAGTTATAATAACCTGTCCTGATATACAATCACACAGCAGAATATTATTTATGTAATATCATATGTCTGAACCCATCCAGCTCGTCTCTTCACAGCATTCGATAACCTGAACCTGTACACCCGGTCTAACCCGAGCATTACAAATGCCGGATGAGTCTGGTGAACCAGAGTGAGAAAAACAAACTAAGTTTAAAGGCATCACACATCTTGATTTTAACATCAAATTCTTTTCGAAAGAAAAGGATAATCGTAAGAACAAATCCACACATAAATACAGACGGTTTTTAACTTACAATAACCCAAAACGTTTTTGAAATCAATATATTTTCTAATATTATAATCGCGTCTAAATACAAATAAATATCAATCTAGCAGAACGCTTGCATCTCACGCTCTACATACATAGTATACAATCAAAACCACAGGCTCTTATTAGAGATTGGATTTCCTAGCAAGGTATGGGACCACCTTACCGACAATGTACCTATGTAGATGAATACGTTGGGGTTCAACAAGAACATCTTGCAACCCAGGGTAAACATGACCGACCCCTCACTTTATCTGAGAGTACCGAATATATCTTCACCACGGTTGGGGGCCAGTCAACCGAACCAATAGCATACATATAAAAATAAAGGGACAACTGAAGGCATTTGATTTCTCTATATAAGGTAATGGCATACCCTTTTGATGGGTGCGACCCACATAGCCATGCGACCTACCCGATTTTGTGCCATTTCCCGGTTGATGAGGCTTGAAGTCATACTTACTCTTTTGGAACATTTGGTCACTATTCACTTTGAATGCCACATCTTCAGATCCGCCGGATATCACTAATTGACGCCCACAAAAATACTCTGGGTGTTTAAGCAAAAAGAACGTGTTCCTCCGCCACCAACGGAAATAAGTTTGTAGAAATCAATGTGCATGATATTTTGGAAATACCTAGTCAGACACTCGCCCAAACAAGTTATCCAGGAACAGGATGAACCGAAGGCACCTCCTACCACATCCTATATAGGTATCACTCCAAGGATTAGTAGCGAGTAGTCCTTGCAATCCGTAGATTCCAACCACGACCGAATCCCAGTATATCTCTGATTGCAGGTCACAGATTTTTAGTAATCCTTTCGCTTATGAAGATCCACGGTCTTCAGTGCTCCATCTTCAATTTTCATGCTTTCGTATTCGCTAGTTCGGAATGGTTTTCAAATATAAATTCGATCTCGGTCTTTCCGTACCAACAATCATATTGGCCAAATTTGACAGTCGGTTATTTAACTATCAAATAAACAATCGTGAAAATATATGAGTTCATTGGTTTAGTACTCAACATCACTTGGCCTTTTAATTAAAAATACTTAACCAATAGTTAATTTAAAATTTATAAATCTTTTCAATATTTCGAATATCGAATTCCACTTCTTACTTAACATAAGATTATTCTTGAAACAAGTTCATTTTAATAATTAGGAAAATCCTATGTCATATCCAGTTTTCTATTATCACTTTCAAAACATTAGTCACGTTATTATCTAATATTGGGAAATTAATTCAACTTATCACTCGTAAAAAAACATTATGAAATCTCTCTTGTTTCATTACTAGAAAACAATATCCAGTACTTATTCTTATAGAATAAATCTATTTCAAAACTCCATTTTTCATTCCCTTTTTATCTCGAAAGTATTGTTATATTTTTACGCAATCTCCTTTTATTTTCCCTTTGATTTGGAAATCTTATTTATGTATATTCTCGAGTTCTTTATTTCCCTTTTACTTTGGAAATCATATTATATTTTCGAATCTTTTATTTCCGTTACTTCAACACTCATTAGTCTCTGACCGTAAATTGGTAAGAGAATAATTCCCCAAGTATTAACCCCGAAGATTGAAATTAACATACTCAACTCAGCCAATCTTCAGTATATTTCCAATTCTTAAATTCCTTATCTTAACTCCTTATCAAGTCATCTTCTTCCACTTTTAATCCATTCAACCATTTCTGCTTTGAAAATATCATTTCAATCCCATTCATTTCACTTAATTCATTATTATGTATCGCTAATTAAAAATCAACGCTTTGACCTCTCATTCCTTTTATAAACCTTGTTTATAGATCCAGATTAATATAAAACCCTTTTTTCTTATTTCCTTTAATTAATTCAATTATTAAGTAATCATTTATTTTAAGCCATCGTTTTTGCTTAAAAACTCATTTTATACTTTGCTATAAAAACACGGGTTTAAATATAAACTCGTTCATAAACTCCTTTCACAATTCAATTAGATTTCATTTCAACCTCGATTACTTTTTTAAATGAATATCAATTAAAATGTAATCTTTTAAATTATTACTAATTAAAATAATAATTTACTTCCACCATTAATTAATGTAGAAGTAGTTAATTTCTTTATTAACTAAAATAAATAGTAAATTCCCTTTTTTAAATCTTATTAAAATAAAAACAAATATCCGTTAAACTATCTCATTAGATTAATTCTAAACTAATTAATTTAATAATCAATAATAGTTAAAATGGTTAACTTAGTCAAAACATGGTTATCTCGATAACCAATTTCAATTTATCTTCCTTTAAATTAATTAATAATATAATTAATTTAAAAATTCTACTTAATTTTTTCTTAAAAAAAAATTATCCAATTCTTAACCCCTGGGTTAATTTTTTATTCACTTGTTTATAAATCTGATTACCATCAGAATTTTCTTAATCACTTACAAATTTAAATAATAAACATTGATTATTTATTCCCTTTTTATAACTTTATTCAAATAATAGATTTAAAATCTATCTTAAGTTATAAAATAAATTTTACAACTTCATTCCTATCGATTCACCTGACTGTAATCTATATTTATGAAATAATTGATTTTATAGGTCATTTGTTGCCAATTACTCAACCAATTCTGCCCATTGGTCAATATCATAATAAACGGTGAATTGTGATTCAACAGTCAAATAAACAAATCAATCATCTAATCAGGTGGGTCAAACAGTTCATATAATGTGATATGAAAATAAACAATAAATTTTGAGGAATCCTCCAACCTGTTCTTATATTGTGATTCCTCCAAGCTGTTCTTCCCTGTATTCAAATAGATTATCTCAAATAATATCGTTCAATCAATAAACAAATATAATATTCAACAGTCAAACAATAGCAGCAATCAAACATCCATCTTTAAATTTTAGAAGTTTATATTATTATAAACGTTACCAACGAGGTAACTTACCTCCATTGGGTCCAATCGTTAAAATAACAATTTGGGTTTTCACTGAAATTAAACAACGTTTAATTTCATCAATTCAACCAATATATAAATATATATTTAGCAAACAAAAAAACAGTCAATCATTATCAACCACAACACACAATTATAAAAACAAACCCGACTTATATAAAACATAAGTGGGAATAACTGAACCAGTTTAACTCACCTTGAACTGGTTTATCATTGAAACAGTTGATTTTAATTAAATTAAGCTGGTGTTGAATTTAATTAAAAATCCCAGTTGATTCTGGTTCCATAAATTCTGTTCCAGAATGTTTTGCTCGCCATCGCGATTCTAATGAAACTTTGTTTGTCTGATTCTATTAATATTGGTGAAAGTTATATCATTATAAATATATACGATTTAAATAAAATAATTATTTTTATTAATTAATGATTAATTATAATTAATTACTTTGATCACTTGGTTATCAACTAAACAGGATGATCCAATTTCACGCTGCCTTATGTTCTTTGGCACCAATCATTCCTGTATTCAGAAAAAGAATTAATTATTATTATTATAAATAACCATTAATTAACTTAACATTAAGTAGAAAATTAGTCTTAATACTCATAAATTACTTTTTGTAAATGTTAAACTGGACAGATCAACTTTGCTTTTTCCCTATGTTCAAACTGTTGTTCTGCATTCCTGCATTTGTTTCAAAATGTACGGTATTAGTATGGTTTAAATATAACCATTTCCCTAACTTACTAACATATTTAAACTAATTACTTAACAAATAACTTGATCGCGGGGGTTAAACTAATGGCCTAGCCCAAAAAAGGCTTCCACCAGTATCTGCTAGTCTTCGAACCAACGTCTTCCACTAATCCCCCAAGTCCTTCGTTCACGCTGCTCTTCTTATAACCCTATCTCGACTTCAGCACGTCCATCATTCCTTACCGTCGTACCATGCTACCGACTGCCAAGCAACCATCCAGCGCCACCACGACATGCGCCTGAACCCCCTCTTGCACCACCATGAGTTTCGAGTCTTCCGAAACCCTCATTCGCTTGCACGAAGTCCCTATGCGACGCCGATGTTTGGCATGATACCGGTCTCCACAGATCGCCAGGGACGATCGTGACCGTTCAGATCATAGCCTACTCGAAGCTCGACAGGTTTATATTAGAAAGTTTCATGGATCGATCATCTGATTTGAAGATTTAGGAGAGGGAAAATGGAGATGTACTAGCCTTCCAAGATATATGAGGCGGTGGAACATATATTGACCAAGTTGAACATTTTGACTTAGGGTTAGGTTGCTATTTATATGGGAGAGTTTTATTATAATAGTATTATACAAACTTAATCGTGAAGTAACGCACAAAATAAGCCTCAAACGAATTCCAATCGAAATGAAACTCTTAATCCTAACATAAAAAAATATTTCGGACCTAATGGGACAGGTTTCGTCGAATTCCGAGGTCGTTTGTGAAAAGTCCTTTATAAATCACAAGCTAAAAATCACGCGTTTAAATTTCCTACTATCACAAAATAAATCCAATTAACTTGAAACTTTGAAATTCTACTAGACATGTTCCTTACGGATCCAATGAAATTTGTTTCGTTAAAATTGGAATTCATTTGGCCAGTCGTTTATTCCTCCAAAGTTACCCATGTCTAATGGTGTAAACGATTAAATAAAAATAGAGGCATTTATCATTGCGACGATCAACCGGTATGTCCGATTGACACGAAAATTGAAACCGTACAATAATTAATTGATATGATTCCAATGACACATATTTCGTCGCATTCCGAGACCGTTTCCCTGTACGCTATTTTTTTATACGCACCACAATACTATTTTAGACACCAAATTACCCGGTCTCCAAAAATAACAAACTATATATCAATACTGACTCAAATCGTCGATACGAACTCAACAGAATTGGTTTCGTGGCTTAATTCGATCGTCTTCTCAAGTTATACACAAAAATCTCTCTATTAAATTAAATTAATTTTAATTACGCGCTATAGAAAATGATTGCGCGTTTATGGCTGTCGTTGTCACATACGATATCGGTTTGTCACAAAATTTAATCCCATACAATAATTTACCATTACGGTTCCAATGACACCGATTTCATCGAAAATTGAGCCCGTTTGCAAAATCGCTATTTTAAAGGCTTATATAATATTAATAAAATATTATTTATATTCCATAATAATCAAATAAAATAACGGTAAATTATTATTATCGTAAATATCCAAACAGAATATATCTATAGCTTCAAATATAAAATATACAACTCAGTATTATCATTTTCGAGTTAAACGGTGCCCAATTTATATTAAAATCTTTTAAATATATTAAATAAACGTTATCGTTTATTAATGAATTCCATAACGATTATTTTATAATTTGATTTGGACATAACTAACAATCTATAAAAAGAAATCCAGATTTTTCTCTTTTATATGAAAATTATGACCAATAGGATTCAAACGTTTCTTGTTTCACAGAAATCCGACTTATATCGGATCCTGTATATTCAATTAAAGTACAAAACTCAATATTACGAACTACCGTGCCATTTCGAGCTCGTTTTATATTATATATAAATTAACGTTAAAACTTCGTTTTAATAAACAAATTAAATAATAAAAATCCATTAATATCCCAAATATAATATTAAAAATAATAAATTAAATTAAATATTTGACTGCCAAAAATGCGGGACATTACAAAACTAATGACAATAGCAGAAAAAATAAATCACATGAAGATTTATAGTGGTTCCACTAACAACTTGTTAGTGTACATCCACTTTGGAGAGAGTATTTTATCACCACGATGAAAGAAATACAAGAGATTGATCCAACGATCACTATATTTCAATATAGAAAAGAGTTTGTGGAGAATAGAATTGAAGAATTGGAATTAGGTTATAAACCCTAATTCACCCTTGAGAATAAAACCCTTAATCTTATCAAGTCTCCAAGCTCCTTCTTTTGAACCGAAAATAGCTTATATAGAGATAGGCCAATTCCCGAAACTGCCCCCAAGCCTTCACAAATCAGCTTGCCAATTTTCCAGTCCGAAACAACCCAAAAGTTTCATCAGACATCTGTCGTGGGAGGCGATAAACGTCTGTCCCTTCCAGGGAATTATTTGTGCTTCAGCACTCAGCTCAGATGTCTTTTGCTAAAGTGAAAAACGTCTGTTGGAGCTCTCGGGAAAACTCCACCCTGTAAACAGACGTCTGTCATAAACCCCGACAGACGTCTGTCGCTGATACCAGCTGACACCAAACACCTTTTTAGCTCTAACTTTTGCGTATGAGCTCCAATTTACAAATGGTATTCTCCGATACGAAGCAATCTTAATCCTCTTCAATCCAATATATAGTATCGCAAACTTCAACACTCCACCTCGATACTATAACCATCTCCACACACTAAACTCCAATGCACCCAAGCATTTCCTTCTACCTTCAACTAATAACATGAATACTTTCCCAATGAGCTCCGGAAAAGCCACCGTGCATTGCACTTCGTTAACGAGCTTCGGCAAAGCCACCGCCCGCCAACATAGTGTTGAAAGTATTCAAACCAAACCGTCTCACCAAAAGACAATGTACTCGGGAGTGAAATGAGTACTTACCATGAAGATAAATATCCAATCTCTCACCGCTATTCCTTTCCATCAAAAACAAACAAAATCACTTTTCCAACCGTGCCACCCCATGGCACCTGACAACTCAACAAGCGAATTAAGTTTGAGCAATGCTCGAACTTCCCAAACGACAATGCTTTAGTAAACATATCTGTCGCATTATCCTTTATGTGCACTTTCCAAAGGTATACTAGTTTACCCTCATCCATGGCTACAAGATATGACTCACTCACCTCAACGTGCTTTGTCCGAGAGCTAAATACCAAATTCTCCGCTAAATGTGTAGCACTTTGGCTATCACATCGAACATTGATACTATAATGTTCGAAACCCAAGTCACACAATAATCGCTTCAAGTAGAGTGCCTCCTTTGTCGCCTTCACCGCGGCAATCAACTCCGCCTCCACCGCGGAAATCAACTCTGCCTCCGTAGTGGATAAAGCCACTACGGTTTGCAATCTTAATCTCCAACTAATGGTTGTCCCGCCAAGTGTGAAGACATATTCGGAAGTTGATATCCTCAGATCTCTATCACCGGCGTAGTCCAAGTCATAATAACCTGTTGTATCTAACAATTATATGATTTTTGTTTGATAATAACAAACATATATTTATTATTATAAATGTGTTTGTAACTGTACTATTATACTACATCACAGACAGAATATAATATTTATATTTAAATAGAATACTACTGTACAAGAATTAAAATATTCAAACAATATTTTATTTAAATATAATATTTTTTTCAACATTACAAACAGTAAAAATTTATAACTCCACTATTTGTACTTGTCACTGCAATACAACACATTCACATTCAATTTCATTTTTATACGTTATTGCTTCACTACAACTCTTAAACACTCAAGTTGCATTTCACTCAAGTTGTACATATACATTCACTCTTTCACTGACATTGTCCTTGTCTTCAGTCTTCATACTTCACCACTTTCAGTCCAGTCTTCTTACCTGTCACAATAAGAAACACACACAATATCAGGAATAATAATAATTTTATTCTAGCAGATATAATTTTTATTTTAAAATTTTATTTGCCTCAGAATTTTGGTGTGTTTATCTTCATTTTTCGTGACTTGATCTGATTTTTTATGGACATCTATTTGTGTCTAGACAGCTTGTGATATTCATGGTGATACATTGTAAATACCACAAGGTAGACAAATCATTTGTAGTGCTCACATATATATAATATACACGTGGACTATACATGTATACACATACATTGTATGTATATGCACATATTACAGTACATGGATTGGAAAATTATTCTGAATAACTGTATATACACACGTGCACGGCCTCGCCAATCAAAACGCAGTATAGCAACTGAGGAGCAGCCACGTGGACCAACTCGACTTAGTGCACATATATGATCAACATGCATATGTGGACGAGCAAAATAAAGTGATGGCAAGCATGTAAGCAAAAGTCACAAAGTTCAAGCCAAATCAAGGCAGCAGCAAGTCCAAATGCAAACTTAACATGTTTGTGTATGCAAACAACATGGCAACATAGTAGGATAACTCGAGCAGGCATAACTCAAAGAGGTGAAGCAACATTAAAAACAACACAGTCAAGCCAATGGACTCACAGGTTCAGCAAGTTCAAAGAAGTGAACATGCCAAAGTGATCAAGGCTAGCAACAGGGGTGTGAAAGTGCAGAAGCAACATTTTGGTCGAGCATGACATCAAACAAGTGCACAGGTTGTCAAAAACAAGTGCAAGTACAAGTACAAAGCATAGCAGCATCATCTAACCTACTAATTCAATGCAAAAGGTCAGAGTATATGGAAGGTGCAAACTGGAGTGTGAACAAGTGCACATGATCATGTACAAGGCAGCAAGGCCATTCAAGCAATGAAGTATGAGAAAACATGATTCAGGTTCATAAACAAGCTAACTTAGATGTACACAGCATGGAGCAAAGAAACATAGTGGCAGAAATCAAGTACATGGTCACAAGGCAATATAAGTTCATGTATAAAATGCACTGGATTCAATTATGCAAGATAAAACAGGTTAGCATGGAAGGCTTGCAAGCCATGAACTTATATTGCTTTAAAGAATTTTTCGATCGCCATTTTTATTTCAGGAAAGAAAAGAGAACGGGTTTAACCAAGTGCAAGGATGCCGACCTAGTTTAATTGGGTTAAAGGGGGTTTTAATTTGTGTTTTAGTTTTATATTGTTTTTTTTCTTTTGAAATCGTCGAACTATTTTCTGGTTTATCTTTAAAACTAGAAGCTCTATTACAAGTATTTTCCTTTTAGCTTATGTACGAAGTCATATCCAATAAACAAGATGTAGACATCTAGTCGAATATCACATAGATCAAATATAATTAAATGATAGTTGCAATACAGTATAATATCATGGCATGCCCAACATGACTAGAAATATGTAGAGCGAACAAATCTATATAGGAAGATTTCAACAAATTAAATATTGATGGCTCTAATACAACTTATTAGGATTTCAATATATATTATCAACAACCAGTTAAAGATATCCTAGTTCCAAATAATTGACTCATATTGATTTAATTATGAACAAATGAAAAAATAGATAAATAGATTTTTAGCGGAAGCGTACCTGAATTCGTAATTAATGATTGCAGTAGCTGAATTTCATAGCTGATTGTTAAGACAGATTTGGCTTAGCCTTCCAAACTAACACAAGCACTAGATCTGAAATTAGCTCTCCATAGAAGAGGGTTAGAGAGTTGCTAAGACTTGCGTAATTTGGGGACCATGACCCCTTATTTACAAAGCTGCCATTTTATAATTTGGCCCTTCAACAAATTAAAACACGTCAATATCTACACCCATAATAATGTAAGATTTAAAGATTTTAACTCTAATTTAAAATTAGATCATTTCAGTTACGCCTTACACAAAAATAGCGAACAAATTTTATTTTACATATGTGACCAAATTGTTGAAATATTTCAACAACTCCAAGGTAGACACTGAGTTCCAATTGGTTAAGACATGAATAACAATTTAGTCCAAGTTTAAGCTAATAGGGTATCACAATAGACATACATAACAGAGGATGAAGAGGATTTTATTATTGCATAAGTAGTTTTGTCATATTGGTATGATAAAGCGTTTATTTTATTTCCAGTTAAAAATTCTCCGAATAAATAAAGGGGTTTGTTATTGACACTCCATTTTATGTTAAGAGAGGGCCAAATTTTAAGGACACTCCAATTTTTTTAAATTGTTAAGGGAGGAACATTGTAGATAGCTAATTTTTTAACTTCTTACGTTTTTACCCTTACTTTTAAAAACTTACGCACCGTAAAATCATCAAACCCCTAAATCGAAAAACCCTAAATTATTTACCTGCAAACAACGTTAGAGAATAGTTAATATCTTATGTGTACTATTTAATAAACTGAAATTAATATACTTAAATCAGATCTTAACCCAAACGACATGTGCATACGATTTAATAAACTGAAATTAGATTTTACCAACACATTACTCTGATCAACTCCAATATAAAGCTCCCTCTCCTGTGTCAATATCACATTGTTTCCTTTTTCGATCATGTTTTTTTGTTAGGGTTCGATTTCTCCACAACTAATGGTGTTGATTAACCATTAAAAATTAGATTAATGAACAAAAGAGTGAAATTAAGCCTAAATGGATAATAAGGTAAAATTACATTTATTTGTTAAGGGGCTACTTCCCTTATTGGTACTCCCCTTAACAATTTTTTTATAAAAAAAATTGACCCCCTTAATAATATTTGGAGTGTCGATAACAATGCCCTAAATAAATGGTAAGAAACAACAGTCTTTATTAGGTGTATCAAAATATTTCTATATTTACTTGCTATTATAGTCCATATAGACTTACAAAAAGGACTATTGCAAACAAAGAAAGCTTTTGTATTTATATGAAAGAAATAGGTACCTTTGTACAACATCAAAGGAATAAATTTGGTTTTATCTCCATCGAGATCATTTTTAATGCCCATCCATTATGTTTTCAACTTACCCTTTCCATGCAAATATATACCAAAACATTAGAAGATCCTATTCGTTTTGTCTTTCTCAGCTTTTTAACCTGCCAATTTAGTATAACCAGTAAATACTCATTAATATTTATTGACATGCTTGTAGATTTGTCTTCACTTTATGAAATGAGATGCAATTTGTATACATTAGTAAAAAGTGCAAGTGTCTGCAACATTAGCTCAGCAGATAAGGACTTTTACCGAGGTAACAACGATGTGAGTTCGAAACCCGAATTGACATGCTAAAGCTTTACCATATGCATACGCTAAGAAAAGCCACTTATGTGGTATCCACAGACCGAGCTAGGTGCACTAAGATGAGTTTTACGGCTCCGGTTGGTTTGCCTCTGAATTCAAAAAAAAAAAAAAAAAAATCCAATTCAAATTGGTTAGGATTAATGGATGAGTTAGCGGGGTTATGTATATTAAAAAAATGAAAAATTCATCTAAGTGTTTTTTCTCACTTATTTACATTATTATTTAGTTTTTTTTAAACATAATCAAAGTTCTTGAGCAAAAAGTGAAATTAAAACAATGAGAGTGTATAATACTCATTAAGTTGACATATATATTGTATTTAAGAAAATATGCATTATGGAAATAGATATGGCATATATAAATTAGTTGTAGAAAATTAGCTAAATAATTCAAAACTAGTAACCGAAAAAAGAATGAAAAGGACCCAAAAAAAGAAGTCAAAGCATGAAAAGGAGAAGATACTAAAAAACATGACAAGAAAGTTGATTGTAGTTAATGTTCAAACATGAATTAACAAAATTTTATGCTTTCCTTCTTTATTTAATTTTTACGCTTGCTACAAATAATTATGTATTTTTATGCGTATATGTTTACTCAAATCAAAATATGTATTTTGTAACTTGACGTCTGATTTTTTTTTAATGTTAGATTTAAAAAAATGAATTGGCGTATACATTACACTTTGTTGTTCGGGGAATTGAAGAGGTTAAGGAGGCTAAAGGAAGTTATAGCAAAGAAAGGTTTTGAGGCAACTTATGATTCATGAGAAAAGTGGATAATGAATGCTCTAAGTTCCAACTTCCAAGTAAATATTTTGTAGGTTAGTTTGTTGATTCTAAGGTCACATAGGTGCCGATAGAACTTCATACAGCTAACCAATGTTGCAATTATATTTAACATTGCAACCGAATTTCAATATTTACTTGATCTACTCTTATGATATATTTGCTTTTATGAGGATTCAATCAAATTTGAAGATTCATCATTAATGCTACCATTGGTTTGCACTTAAATGATATTTGGATTTTAGTAGTGGCTAATCTTAGCGTATGCACATAGTAAGCACTTAGCATGTCATTTCAGGTTTTGAATCCACGTCCTTATTACCACAGCGTAAGGTCCTTAACTGCTGAGCACACCTGCAATTGGAGTGTAACACCCCATAATTTTATAACATAAAAATTCACAAATTAAAGTATACTTAATTTTTAGAAGAAGAATTAAGTGAAATGGGTTGTGCTATTATGTTCCTCTCAAAATTTTGGGTCAAGATAGACATTTGGTTTGAACGAAACGGATACCTTATGAAGATGTTATTAAGCCTTGAAGTTTGTATGCATATGAGAGAAATATATATATAGATATATATAAACATTAAATAAATAATATTTTAAAAAGTTCAAAACAGCAAATCGGGAGGGGGAATAGCCGAACCGCACCATTTTTGGAGTCGACCCGAGCCCGCTGTTTGGCTGTCAACCCATGGCCCGATTCGCGCTAAGGGCAGATGTAGCATCTGAGTGGTCCTGATGATATCTGGGTTATCTAAGAGCTCTAATCGATCCTAGACATCAATATATACACCTTAAGACCTAACTCTAATTCAAGAAATATTATCTATGACACCATTATGCTGTCAAGCTCTCTCTTAAACCCTAGCCGCCGCCTCTACATTAAATCTCAAGTGTTTATACACAATTAAAATCAAAGTTTAGAGCTTCAACAACAATTAAAGAAAATTAATCAACATCAACTCAACGTTTCTGCACCAATTTCAATTCATTAATCCTTTTCTTAAGCCACGAAAGGTGAGTACAGTTATTTTCACAAATTTAATGGGGTTAAAGTAACATTAAAAAGTTGTAAAAAGGATTCATATATATGTTTGTAATGAAAATCTCACCAAGTCTTCACCTTTTTGATTCATGTCAGCATATGCCTATGTTTCTATGTAAAGTCCATACCTTTTATCAGTTTATTCATGTTGAATCTTTTATTATGCCTCTATGCTAGTCTATATGCCTCTTTATTTCATGATGATGTTTTATTCCAATTTTCTATGAATTGATTCTCTCTTCTTACCCTTATTCCTTTTATTTGTGGATCTTGGCTACCTTCGGGCCAATATTAAAAATACGCGCAAATGCGAATACGTGGGAACGATGTGGAATATTGGGAATATGGGAAATTTGGAAAATTGGATATTATTGTATATTTTGGATAATTGGATAATATGTCAAATTGGCATATTTGGGTATGAATTACATGGAATTGACGAAATTGCCTAAAATTGTAAATTTGTAATTGAGGCTAATTAATGTGTAATTAGTGACAATTTGGAATAGGCAATATTATAGACATGATTATATGTTTAATTGGATATATATGACATAAAAATTGGGTATGGGTGAAATACGATGTTAATGAACCGTTGACACGAGGTTAAGCGCAATTGTGACGTAAGACTGCCCGAAACCGCCCGGCAAATCCAGTGGTCACAATTGGACGTCTAATGTGAGAGGTCAAAGGAATGAATTGTAGGCGTAACGGTTAATGACACGAGGTTAGACCCGGTTTGTGGCGTGAGACTGCCCGGAACCGCCCAGCAAATCCAGCGGCCACAAAGTGTTCGGTCTAATGTGAGAGGTCATGCACCGTTCGTCATAAGGAATGAATTAAAGAATACTAACCATAACATGACATGGGTATGGTTAGATGGTTAAGTGGGGTGACATGTAAATATGGACTTAACCGGAATAAGATAGGACATTTAAATTATGACATGTAAGTATGGACTTAAACGTAGCATGTGTAAGACATAGACATTTAAATTACAATTGTTAAGTGGGAGAAAAAACTAGTGGGACCAAGCATAGGTGGGAGGCTTATGTCGGATGAGGACCCGTTTTAATCAGTAACCCGTTTGAGTATCTAATTGGGCCCGGTACTAGGTCGGGGTTGGGGCACGCTTACTGGACTTGAATGTAAGAGGTCAAAACGTGAATAGCGGTGGCAACGCGAGTCCAACGGGTTCATGTGCGTGCATGGGTCCGAGCTAGTAGGTAAGACGTTGTTGCATCGTGTAGGTATGGCTGTGCATTTTATGTTGGTATCGGGGTTGCCACTTTGGGGAGTGATACACCCCACTGTAGGGCCAACATGGGTGCCTACGGGGTTTAGGGAGCCGATCGAATGGGTTGGGTAAGGGTACCTTAGCGGTGGTAGGAGCAAGCCGACACCTACGATAGCAGCTAGGAACAAATAACTACCATGTTTGTCATGTGGGTACAATTAGTGGGAAGGGATCAACCTTTAGTAAATAGAGACTAGTAGATGTGCGGTGTAATTAAGTAATGTGGTGTAATTTATCAAAAGTGCGGTGTAATGAAATGCATGTTGGTTGAGTTGGATAGTCCTTTCGGTGCTAGTCTGATGTTGACTTCGGTCTTCGGGGTTAGTACTTGGAGGGTTGTTTCGCTTATCCAAGGTGTAGGATTGTCTTAGTACTTAGGAACAAAATCATCTTGTCCATCCTTTTTATCTACCTTATCTAAGTTACAACCATATCATGATGCCTATTTATGTATTGATCATTTACCTTACCTATTATTTGTTAAAATTACTGGACTCGCCAGACTTTATGTCTGACCCGTTTGTTTCCACCTCTTTTCTTTCCTTTCCCCCCTCAGGTTTGCAAGGAGGGAATACTATAGCTTAGTGCCGATTTCTTTTAGTTGCTTGAAAAGAGTAGATGTATCGCTTTGGACTCTCTCATCTTTATGGCTTTGCTTATGCTCAGTGGGGATTTATGCATTTATGTTATTTAAGTATTTGCTTCTTTATGTACTTTGAAGTTTTGGAAAAGACTATTGATCCTATTGTTATGGTTTTGGAAACTACTTATGTAAGCTTGTTTTGAATTATGATGCTATGGAATAAGCTTTATCTTCCGCTGTGTTGTTTTATTTATTTATTATTGTAATATATCTATTCTATACAACAATAACGCTCCATGGGCATTGATGCATTCCCTTTGTGGGTGACATCAATAGACATGGAGTGTTACACAAGGTATCAGAGCTATGGTTACAAGAACAGATAAAAAGTTTTGAAAAGTGTTTTCAAAAGTATTATTTTCCTAGAAAGTATTTTCAAAAGCTTGTTTTAAATAAGTTATTTTCAAGGAAAGTTTTCTTTAAAGAGCATAATCCCCGCAAGCCATACATCTCTCTTTCGCTTCCCTTGTTTTGAAACTCTTTCGTTTTCTTTTCATCTTGTCTGGAGCATCTGAGATACCAGAGGGTGTTCATGTGCCCGGTTGGTTTCGTCAATATCTCGAGGCTAGGGCCGCTACAGCGGGTCCGCCAACGTTCCTCCTCCTCCTCCCCTAGCTCCAGTCATTCCTCCACATGGAGATGCTTTCTCCAAGATATGTAAAGACTACCGTTCGATGGGTGGAAAACCTTTTAGTGGGTTTGAAACGTTCGTTGAAGCTAGAAATTGGTTGAAAGAAGTGGAGGATCTATTTGGCATTTTTATTTGGACGACTGTAAGAAGGTCCAATTGGCTGCCTGGTTGATGAAGGACGAAGCTTCGTTTTGGTGGGAGGTTACTAATAGAGAGCGTGCTGTGGAGACGTGGGAATATTTTAGGGGAAGGTTTGAGTTGAAATTCCTTTCTCAAGCTGAGGAGAGTATGTACATGGAGAGGTTCTTGACATTGAAGCAGAAAAACTTGACCGTGAAGGAGTATGTAACCGAATTTAATAAGTTGGCGAGATTTGGGATAGAGTTGGTGAATACACCTCACAAGAAGGCCTTGAGGTCTGCAAAGGGCCTAAATGAACCGCTTCACAGTTTGGCTATGTCCCACATTCCAATGGGGGCTATGTATGAAAAGCTTGTTGATATAGCACACATGCATGAAGAAGAGAAGGGTGTAAGTACTTTTAGGCCGCAAGATAAGAAGGAGGATCCAAACAAAGCCCAACAACAAAAGAAATGTGGTAAAGAAAAGAGGAAGTGTCACAACTGTGGGAAACCTGGCCATTTGAAGAAAGACTGTAGGAAGAAGAAGAAGTTCGCTTGTTATCAATGTGGTGATGCGGGTCATGCTGTGAAGGACTGTCCTAAGAAGTAAGGGCAGAGGGCAGGTTCTACTTCGGGAGGGCAGGTTCACGCTCTCATGGCTCCGGGACAGGAAGAAGGTAGAAAAATTTCTGTCGAAAGTTTGATTTTTTTGTTTGATCATCCTGTCCGTACTTTATTCGATTCTGGCGCATGACATTTGTTTATTTCTACATTATTAGTTGAAACACTGCATTCAAATACTAGTCTCGTTGAAGATCCCGTTGTAGTCTCAAATCCTATTGGTTGGTCGGCTCATTTATCCATGGTTTTTAGGGATTTAAGATTGTCTATCTTAGGCGTCGATTTTAAATGTAATGCTTTCGTGCTTGGTTTCATGGGCTATGGGTTGATCCTAGGGATGGATTGGCTAGCCAGATACGGTGACATCCTAGATTGTGAACGAGGAGTAGTAAAATTGTTGACTCGTAGTGGAAAGACCCTTGATATTTCTTGTGACCCTAGAGGAACGGTGATGCTTAGTTATCTTGAGTCACTTGACGCATCCAATGATGATTTACATTCTGTTCGTATAGTCCGTGAATATGTTGATGTCTTCAATGAGGTGAGGGATCTACCCCCAAAACGTGAGATAGACTTTCGTATTTATCTTGTAGACAATGTAAAACCAATATCTATGCCAGTACGCCACATGGCTCCTCATGAGAGGAGGGAGCTCAATAAGCAAGTAGGGGAGTTGCTTGAGAAGGGATTCATAAGACATAGTATATTAAAGTGGGGTGCTCCAGTAGTATTTGCCACGAAGGCGATGGGTCCCTTAGACTTTCTGTGGACTAAAGAGAACTTAATAAGATTACTAAGAAGAATAGGCACCCATTGCTGAGGAGTGACGATCTCTTCGATCAGTTAGTTTGCGCCTCAGTATTTTGGCAGTTGGACTTAGCCACTGGTTTCCATCAGTTGAGAGTGGATGAGGATAGCATAGACAAGACTGCCTTTAGCACTCCGGACGGTTTCTATGAGTGGCTTGTAATGCCCTTCGGTTTGACAAATGCCCCCGCATACTTTGTTGACTTGATGAGTAGGGTGTTTAGGGAGTACCTTAATAAATTCGTGGTGTTCTTTGTGCATGACATCTTGATCTTTTCTAAGAGCAAGGAAGAGCATGCCCTACATCTTAGGGAAGTGTTGGAGACCCTTCGAGCGCATAACCTTAAAGCTAAATTTTCTAAATGTCACTTTTGGAGGAAGAAAGTGTGATTCTTAGTGCACGTGGTTTCCAAAGAAGGGATAGCTGTGGATCCCGCGAAGGTGGTGGCCATCCAAAACTGGAAGATCCCTAAAAATGCTACCGAGGTGATGAGTTTCTTGGGGTTGGCTGGCTACTATAGGAAGTTTATTAAGGACTTCGCAAATATATCAGCCTCATTGACACGCTTGACGAAGAAGAACCTAGTTTTCACGTGGGACGTAGATTGTGATGATGCGTTCCAACGTTTAAAGAGAGCTTTGACCACAGCCCCAGTCTTAGTGTTTCCAGATGGGAGTAAGTCATTTACCGTTTATACCGATGCTTATGGGACATGACTAGGCGCAGTCTTAATGCAAGAGGGGAGGGTAATAGCCTATGGAGGAAGGCAGTTGAGAGTGCATGAGATAAATTACCCAACACATGACCTAGAGTTGGCCGCTATTGTTTTCACGCTTAAGTCTTGGCGCCATTTTCTTCTTGGCAAGAAATTCGAATTGTTCATAGACCACATATCGCTAAAATACTTGTTCTCTCAGAAGGACTTGAACTTAAGGCAGCAAAGGTGGATGGAATTCTTGGCGTCCTACGATTTCGAGATAGCATATACCCCTGGCAAGGGTAACGTGGTGGCAGACGCCTGAAGTAGGAAAAGGTTGTCCTTGAGTCCATTGTTTGTTAATCGGTAAAGCTTAGAGTTCATCTCTACGTTTGACTTTAGACCTTCCATTGACTTTATACCCGGTTTGCTAGCATCCTTAGAGGTCAGACCTACGCTTTTGGGACGGATTGGTGAGGCACAGTGAGATGACCCACAGTTGGTTGAGTTGGTAGAGAAGCTCATAAGGGGGAGTCATCGAGCCATCTCAGTAGGTATACCCTAGATGATAATGGTTGGTTACGTAGGGATGGTAGACTTTGTGTATCACGATACGAGAACTTGAGGAAGACCATTCTTGATGATGCACATCGTTTGAAGATGACCATTCATCCCGGCGGGGACAAGATGTACATGGACATGAGATGAGTTTACTTTTAGTCTGGTATGAAGAAGGATGTGGCCGAGTTTGTCGCTAGATGCTTGGTGTGCCAATAAGTAAAAGCAGAGAAAAAGAAGCCCGGTGGGTTGCTTCACCCATTGGAGGTCCCACAATGGAAGTGAGAGAGTGTCTCGATGGACTTTGTTGATGGGTTACCGAGATCGAGGAAGGTCAATACGGGGATTTGGGTCGTGGTAGACAGACTTACTAAGAGCGCCCATTTCATTCCCGTGAAGAGTAAGAGGACTGCTCCATATACATTCGAGAGATAGTTCGTTTGCACGGTGTTCCTTCTAGCATAGTGAGCGATCGTGATACTATTTTTACTAGCGAGTTTTGGAAGATCTTGCAAGAGGCGGTAGGGACTCAGTTATGTTTGAGTATTGCATATCATCCTCAGACGGACGACCAAACCGAGAGGGTGAATCGTATTCTAGAGGACCTTTTGAGGCTATGTGTTTTTAGACTTCGGAGGTACATGGGAGGAACATCTTCTTTTGGTGGAGTTCGCGTACAACAATAGCTTTCAATCTAGCATTGGCATGGCACCTTTTGAGGCTCTTTATGGACGACCTTGTCGTTCACCCACATGTTGGTGGGAATCTATGGATAAGATCTTGCTTGGGCCCGATATGATTAGAGAGACTTCGGAGAAGATCGACTTAATTCGAAGGAGGATAAAGACGACGCAAGATAGACAGAAATCGTATAAGGACAAGAGGAGGACAATCTTGAATTTGATATTAGGGACATGGTCTTTATCAAGGTGTCTCCATTAAGGAATGTTGTTCGCTTTAGGTCAGTTGGGAAGTTAGCACCAAGGTTCATAGGGTCGTTTCATATTAAGGAGAGGATTGGATAGATGGCATATAGAGTAGAGTTGCCCAAAAGACTTAGTGGTGTACACGATGTGTTCCTTGTTTTGCATTTGAGGAAGTGTGTGCATGATACCGCGGAAGTGGTGGAGCCGAGCTTGCTTAGAGAGGTGGAGGTAGAGCGTGATGCGACGATTCGACGAGCTCCTACATGCATTCTTGGGTCGGAGATTAAGAATTTGAGGAACCGAGAGGTCAAGCTAGTCAAAGTGCAATGGGGAGATGATCAAGGAAACACTAATTGGGAGACGGAAGAGAAGATGCATTCATTATACCCTTTCCTTTTCGAGGGTTTGTCTTTTAATTTCTCCTTTATCGGTTAGCTTGTACTTATCCTATCTTTAGTATATCCTCTCGTTTAAGTCTTTGACCTTTAGATATGGTAGTCCTATGGTTGAGACATGTTATGACTGATGGATGCATGTGGACGCAAGTGTTTGCTAGTGGTTGCTCGTGGATACATATACACACACTTTAGGCACTAGATCAGCTCAGTCACTTTCATATTGCATATTGCATATAAATGGATGTATTTAGTTAAATGGATGTATATTAAATGGACGTATCATATAGATGTTGCATTTAAATGAATGGTTGTGCACACATGTAGTAATGATATGTATAGGGTTCTTTGCATACATGGTGGATACATGGCACTATCATTATTTCCATTAAGGAGGTTGACTGAATCAGTGGACCGCCTGATCTTTACATTAGATATGGGACATATACACACACTTTTGCATATATTCATATAACATTAGAAATCTTTTAAGGACAATGGATGCTTGTGGATAATGGTTGAATAGATGGATGATAGGATGGTAAGACACATTCTTCTTAACTTGCAGATTTCGGGGATGAAATCCTTTAAGGACGGGAGAATGTAACACCCCATAATTTTATAACATTAAAATTCACAAATTAAAGTATACTTAATTTTTAGAAGAAGAATTAAGTGAAATGGGTTGCGCTATTATGTTCATCTCAAAATTTTGGGTCAAGATAAACATTTGGTTTGCACGAAACGGATACCTTATGAAGATGTTATTAGGCCTTGAAGTTTGTATGCATATGAGAGAAATATCTATATAGATATATATAAAAATTAAATAAATAATTATTCAAAAAAGTTCAAAACAGCAAATCAGGAGGGGGAATAGCCAAACCGCACCATTTTTGGAGTCGACCCGTGCCCCACTGGGTCGACTAGGGGTCGATCCAGGGTGTTTGGCTGTCAACCCATAGCCCGACTCGCGCTAAGGATGATGTCGCATCTGAGTGGTCCGGATGATTTCTAGGTTAATCTAAGAGCTCTAATCGATCCTAGACATCTATATATATGCCTTAAGACCTAACCCTAATTGATAAATATTATCTCTGACACCATTATGCTGTCAAGCTCTCTCTTAAACCCTAGCCGCCGCCTCTAAATTAAATCTCAAGTGTTCATACACAATTCAAATCAAAGTTTAGAGCTTCAACAGCAATTAAAGAAGATTAATCAACGTCAATTCAACGTTTATGCACCAATTTCAGTTCATTAATCCTTTTCTTAAGTCACGAAAGGTGAGTACAGTTATTTTCGCAAATTTAATGGGATTAAAGTAACATGAAAAATTTGTAAAAAGGATTCATATATATGTTTGTAATGAAAATCCCACCAAGTCTTCACCTTTTTGATTAATGTCATCATATGCCTATGTTTCTATGTAAAGTTCATACCTTTTATCAGTTTATTCATATTGAATCTTTTATTATGCCTCTATGCCAGTCTATATGCCTCTTTATTTCATGATGATGTTTTATTCCAATTTTCTGTGAATTGATTCTCTCTTTTTACCCCTATTCCTTTTATTTGTCGATCTAGGCTACCTTCGAGCCTATATTAAAAATACGCGCGAATGCGAATACATGGGAACGATGTGGAATATTGGGAATATGGGAAATTTGGAAAATTGTATATTATTTTGGATAATTGTATAATATGTGAAATTGGCATATTTGAGTATGAATTACATGGAATTGATGAAATTGCCTAAAATTGTAAATTTGTAATTGAGGCTAATTAATGTGTAATTAGTGACAATTTGGAATAGGCAATATTATAGACATGATTGTATGTTTAATTGGAAATATATGATATGAAAATTGGGTATGGGTAAAATACGATGTTAATGAACCTTTGACACGAGGTTAGGCGCAATTGTTACATAAGACTGCCCGGAACCGCCTGACAAATCCAGCGGTCACAATTGGACGTCTAATGTGAGAGGTCAAAGGAATGAATTATAGGCGTAACGGTTAATGACAAGAGGTTAGAACCGGTTTGTGGCGTAAGACTGCCCGGAACCGCCCGGCAAATCCAACGGCCACAAAGTGTTCGGTCTAATGTGAGAGGTCATGCACCGTTTGTCATAAGGAATGAATTAAAGAATACTAACCATAATAAGACATGGGTATGGTTAGAGGGTTAAGTGGGGTGACATGTAAATTATGACATGTAAATATGGACTTAACCAGAATAAGATTGGACACGTAAATTATGACACTTAAGTATGGACTTAATCGTAGTATGTGTAAGACATGGACATTTAAATTAAAATGGTTAAATGGGAGAAAAACCTAGTGGGGACCAAGCATAGGTGGGAGGCTTGTGTCGGATGGGGACCCGTTTCAACCATTAACCTGTTTGAGTATCTAATTGGGCCAGGTACTAGGCCGGGGTTGGGGCATGCTTACTGGACTTGAATGTAAGAGGTCAAAACGTGAATAGCGGTGGCAACGCGAGTCCAACGGGTTCATATGCGTGCATGAGTCTGGGCTGGTAGGTAAAACATTGTCGCATCGTGTAGGTATGGTCGTGCATTTTATGTTGGTATCGGGGTTGCCACTTTGGGGAGTGATACACCCTACTGTGGGGCCAGAACGGGTGCCTACGGGGTTTAGGAAGCCAATCGAATGGGTAGGGTAAGCATACCTTAGCAGTGGTAGGAGCAAGTCGGCACCTACGATAGCAACTAGGTACAAGTAACAACCAAGTTTGTCATGTGGGTACAATTAGTGGGAAGGGATCAACCTTTAGTAAATAGAGACTAGTAGATGTGCGGTGTAATTAAGTAATGTGGTGTAACTTAGCAAAAGTGCGGTGTAATGAAATACATGTTGGTTGAGTTGGATAGTCCTTTGGGTGCTAGTCTGATGTTGACTTCGGTCTTCGGGGTTAGTACTTGGAGGGTTGTTCGCTTAGCCAAGGTGTAGGATTGTCTAAGTACTTAGGAACGAAATCATCTTGTCCATCCTTTTTATCTACCTTATCTAAGTTACAGCCATATCATGATGCCTATTTATGTCTTGATCATTTACCTTACCTATTATTTGTTAAAATTACTGGACTCGCCAGACTTTATGTCTGACCCGTTTGCTTCCACCTCTTTTCTTTCCTCCCCCCCCTTAGGTTTACAAGGAGGGAATACTACAGCTTAGTGCCGATTTCTTTCAGTTGCTTGAAATGAGTAGATGTATCGCTTTGGACTCTCTCATCTTTATGGATTTGCTTATGCTCAGTGGGGATTTATGCATTTATGTTATTTAAGTATTTGCTTCTTTATGTACTTTGAAATTTTTGGAAAAGACTATTGATCCTATTGTAATGGTTTTGGAAACTATGTATGTTAGCTTGTTTTGAGTTATGATGCTATGAAATAAGTTTTATCTTCCGCTATGTTGTTTTATTTATTTACTCTTGTAATTTATCTGTTCTATACAACAATAATGCTCCATGTACATTGATGCATTCCCTTTGTGAGTGGCATTAATAGACATGGGGTGTTATATGGAGCGTCAATGAAAATCCCCTTGTAGTAACAGAATGGCAAAGAGCAGAAACGCTATATAGTATCTTCTGACAAAGTACATTCTGACGTGCTAACTTAATTTAATTTGGGAGATATTCCTGGAGGGCCCCTAGTTGTAGGCTTGCAGCCGCAATTATCATTTATTTTTAAGGAAGCTGCCGCATTTGAATATTTTCCACTATTGGTTATCAATTCAAAGCGAATATCTTTCATCTCTTCGTCTACACAAAATTAAAGCAATGATGTATGTATTAAACATGATTTCCTACTACATATATAATATGTGCGTATCACTGCATAAAATATAAGGGGATTTTTATTGACACTCCAACTATTTTTAAGGAGTGTCATTTTTAAAACCACTATGTTAATAAAAGTGTTGAAAACATACAGAGTTATTATTTTACACTCTTCTGTAATCCAATATTACCCCATCACAATAAACAAATACGCAAGCACTAAATCAATTAAAAAACCGAATTCGGTGATAACACTTCAAGCAAACTCAACTTCGCACGCGATTACATTTCTTTATCATGAACAACATAAAATTAATTGCCAAAACGAAGAACGTCCAAATCAATTTTAGGGTTAATCGTTTGATTAAATTATGGTTTACAGATGTATTCGAAAATGGCTTGTGTGTTTTGTGTGTATTTATTCAATCCACAATCGTCTAACTTGTGAAAAATGGTTTAATTGACATGAATGGAGTATCATTGCCAAATTAAATTTGTGTTTTCGACACAATCTGTGAAAACCCGTAACTTCCCCGTAAAGGAAAGCGTCGGATAATTCGAGAACAAACCACAACAGAAAGCATACAGAAGAACATTTCATTGTTATTACAACAATGCACCAGATTACAAGAATATACAGAGTATAAATGAATATTACACAGAAATATCAGAGATTTAAAATTCATTTAAGTACATAGCAGCGGAAAATAATACAATACACAACTAGAAGAGATATACGGATACAAAGCTTTCCGGATATCGTTCCAGCTGTAAACCAGGATCCTGTGAATATAAATCTGCAAAACCAAAACTACTAGCTGCCCGTGTCAAAATAGGGGCACCCAGAATTTAGGTTAAAACAATAAACTCCAGGTCAGTCATGTGACTGGTGTGAGAACTAAAACAGTTATTTAAAACTTTACTTTAAAAGAGAGTAATTCAAGGGACCACGCCGTATAACACGGAACGGGTTTCCTCCCAAGAATACTAGTGCATAGAATAAACGGCGTAATGCTTTTTCGAAAAATGAAGCTATTATAAGACCCAGGTCCCGTCACACAATGCAACGCAAGCCGGAGGATAGGGTTTTCCCTTATAATAGCCAAACATGCTTGGTACGTTTAAAACAAATCATTTGATACTATAATATGTGTATAGCGTCAAAACGATTCCAATCATAAATATCAATCATAGACGGCATGGGTACCATATATCATGTCGCCATACTAGTTCTACAATTAAAACCGCAATACACGTATTGGAAATTGGATTTCCATCATGGTGGCTCCTGATTCGAAAGATCGATCGCGGAATGCAATTCACCACGACTTACGTCCCCACAAGAGAAAACACCGTCTGCATCCGCACATTTGGGACCAGAGTACCACCGCGGCTTACGTCCCAGCGAGAGAAAACACCGCTTACTCTATATATCCCTGAGCACTAGGCTCATCTCGGTCGACCGAATCCACGACACCACTAAGGTGCCCATCCACGAAAAAGCATACTGATCAAACCAACAGTTTGCCACCATACCGGGGTGTGAGGCTCGCGGATCAACGCTATACACAAAGCCATGCTATATCAGCTGCGCTTTGATCATCAACCACAAAACTTTGCTTTTCAACAAAAGTCTGGATCACTGCATCTCAGCATGCCACACTATCAATCCATATCGTACCACTGATTTCTGCCAATATATAACCTCTGAGCTCATATGTCTCAGAGACGGGCGTTAAGCAAGAGAATAAATTCTCCGCCGCCAAACAGATATATATTTAACAGAGATCAACAAATACAATATAAAGGAATACAATGTCAGACACACCATCCATTTACAAGTCCGTTCTAGGTCTGAACGAAACCGGAGGCACTTTCCTCGCATATCCATCCATCTCCAAGTACGTCTGGACGACCACCAAGTATTTCCATCCTCTTGGGTGTACAGCCCAATCAGGATCGTCAGTAATTATCCGAACGATGTGAAGACTTCCGGTCTTTAACCACCGTCTTCATCTTCGACATATCGTCGAATCGGTTATTCAGAATGGGTATAAACCCGGCCTTCCCGAACAACCCGCGTATATTAAAAACGAATGTTACACAAACACAGCATACGCCTCATTCCAATTCAGTAGCTACTAACCGTAAATCAACAAGAGAACAATTTCCCAAATATTAACCCCGAAGGCCGAAACCAACATCAGATCAATACCCAGGAAACCATTCTTCTTAGCTAACCTACAGCTAGTTTCTAAATTTCAATTCTTAGGGAAAGGTTCCCATTAATTTTATCCAAGATAAATTCTTTAAAATTTATCCTTTGATCTTCCTTTGGATGTCATTTCAAACCAAATTATGGTTTTCCAAACTAGTCGAGATTAGCGAACCACACCGAAGTAATTATTTATTTTATTTCCCAATCCCAACCTATTCATCCCATGAAGCAAAACTGGTAATACTCCATATTTAACACCACGGTGTTATCGGTAAAATTAATTACCATTTCACGTTCAAATCTAATTAAAGATTTAACTATCGCTTTGGAGCAAAACTGGTGATACTCTATTCTCGCTCATTTTCTAAAGTTGATAATTTAAATTATCAATTCCCCATTTCAATCTAATTGCAGATTCATTAAAACTCCTTTTACTGGGTTAAAGAACTAGGTGTTATTTAAAACACAGTTCACGACAAACCCATGAATCAATTCTGGTTTAATTTAATTCAAATATATTAGGAATTCCGATTATTTAAAACCCCTTTTTAAATCTAATTTATTTATTTAAAAACAAATCGGGTTTTAAATTCAGTTCAAACTAGTTCATTTTGATAAAAAAACTATTTTTATCTTTTCAAATATGGAGTTTTTCATCCCAAATTTTCCCAAATCATTTCTAATGATTTTACACAAATTATTGATATTTTTAATAATTTTTATCAAGGCCCGTACAGTCGATTTCCATCAATGGCCATCGAACTGCACTTATAGCGACCATTTTCGAATTTGATTTGGACGTATCTCCAAATCCAACCGTTAGATTTCAAATTTCTAATCTTCGTTAGAAAGCTCTTTTCGATACGAACCCAACGGTTCCGGTTTTAGGAGAATCCGACGGTCGGATCTCCCGTAATGTCCGTTTGAAATAAATGGTCGAAATTCACGAACTGCCGCGGCGCGGCGCGTTCTATTCAGGCCATTATATATATAATATATATATATTATATATATATCGTCGATTACCTTTTTAAAACGAATTTTATAAGTCATTTCAAATTTGTTTTAAAGACAATTTCAACCTTTAATTCAAATTCAAATTAAAATTGAATTTTCCCTTATAAATTCTTTCTACATTCATTTCTATTTGATTTCAATTCAAATCGATTTCGATTCTATTTCAATTCGTTTTCAATTGAATTCAATTCAATTCAAATCCGTTTTCTATTTAATTCAATTCGAATTCGTTTTCTATTCATTCCATTTCGAAATAGTTTTCAATTCATTTCATTTCGAAATAGTTTTCAATTCATTCCATTCCGAAATCGTTTTCAATTCATTTCATTTCGAATTCGTTTTCAATTCATTTCATTTCGAATTCGTTTTCAATTCATTTCATTTCGAATTCGTTTTCAATTCATTTCATTTCGAAATAGTTTTCAATTCATTTCATTTCGAATTCGTTTTCAATTCATTTCATTTCGAATTCGTTTTCAATTCATTCACCATTTCAAAATAGTTTTCAATTCATTTCAATTCGAAATATTCAATTTAAAATTACTTTTCGATATTCATCTTAAAATGAATAAAATCGATATAAATATCGTTCACGTCAAAATGGCGTCAATCTAATCAACACGGCTTCATATTTTCCTTTATTTTATTCAACAAATGAATATTTATTTTTGTCAACACACGACTAATCTCAACGAATGAGTACTGTCCACGTGTGACTATTTTTGTTTAATTATTTCGTTCAACACATGACTAATCTCGCGGATGAGTACAGTCAACACATGAACCTTTATTTTATATTGATAAAGATGTAAATTTTATTATTAAAATATTTCGTTCAACACATGACTAATCTCAACGGATGAGTACAGTCAACACATGAACCTTTATTTTATATTGATAAAGATGTAAATTTTATTATTAAAATATTTCGTTCAACACATGACTAATCTCAACGGATGAGTACAGTCAACACATGAACCTTTATTTTATAGTGATAAAGATATAAAATTTATTATTAAAATATTTCGTTCAACACATGACTAATCTCAACGGATGAGTACAGTCAACACATGAGCCTTTATTTTATAATATTCTTTAATTTCTAAATTGGAATGAGGCCCAATCAATCACCATATAATGTTAATTATATGGATTTTCATACATCACACGCATATAATAGTATTGAAAATAATCAACCATCAACCAAAGTGCACTACACTGCATAAGCATCAAATATAGATATTCAACGCTTATAACAGCCTGTCAATCAATCGATCGACATATTTAATCAATCAGGATGAGTGAACTTCAAATTTCATCCCAATACCCGTGTGGAGTTTCAAACAATCAAACACAGATTTTATTTGTGCAGTTGGGCGATGTGTAAAATTTATCGACCCAATCAATGTCCTTCAAATAGGTGTACATAAACAAACCGTCGGGTTTGTAAATGAATATTTTATTTTATTCACTTCACGTTAAAAATTATATTTTTAACGATAAAATATTTTATTTCAACATATGAATTTTTATTCAGTTCATTTCCACAATAAAGATGATAATTTTATTTTTCTAACATATTTTAGAAAATTTCGGCGGCATAACGGCACGATACTAGAAACGGGACGAGGCCTAGCCTTATCCTCGGTCTAGTGAAGGCCCACGCCATTCACACATCAATCAAATCAATTTCATTTCACCAAACAATTCAGTTCAAACCAAATAATCTAACCAACTACACAACCGAACAATTTAACAAACAAGCCATCCATGGTCTGTGGATGACGGATGTCGGGTGCTACTAAACACCGTCTGCATCCTAATATATATATATATGTATAACTAGAATAAGAAAGTTAGAGTGAGGAGTTCTCACCTTTTCGCTAAACTGAATGACGCAATTCTTCATGGGTAGGAAATCTTCACTGTGCTTTTCTTTCGTCTATTTCGTTGCCCGTATTCACTACCTATATAAAAATCACATTTTTTACTTTGCTATTCAATATATAAAAATCGAATTTTTACTTCGCTATTCAATATATAAAAATCGAATTTTTACTTCGCTATTCAATATATAAAAATCGAATTTTTACTATACTATCTAAATAAAAATCGCGCCCTTTCAACCATAAAGATTTCGCCTTTATAAAAATAAAGATTACGCCTTTATAAAAATAAAGATTACGCCTTTATAAAAATAAAGATTATGCCTTTATAAAAATAAAGATTACGCCTTTATAAAAATAAAGATTATATTTTTCTCGAAGTAAAAATCATATATTTTTTCATTTATAAAGATCATACCTTTTTATTTATAAAAAGCTATTCTTTTCTTCTTTAAAAAAAATAAAAATCTCATCTTTTATTTTTAAAACCCATGTATATTTATTTTCAAAATCTATGCTACTTTATTTTTAGAACAATGCTACTTAAATAAAAAAAATAATGCTATTATTTTTTTTTATTTCCAAAGATCTCATCTTTTAATCGCTACTCAACCAAAAATAAAACTAAAAATCAAATTTTTTATTACTTTACAAACTGAGTTTAAAAGTATACTTTCAAAATCTAAAACTGATTTTAAAAGAATTTACTTTTATCCTACCAAAACTGATTTTTTTTTTTTATATTTAAAAGTAAAAACTTACTGTTGATGTTTCAGGAGGGAGGAGGTTTGTTGGAGATCGCCGGGGGTTGGAGGCGGCGCGCGCTGGGTCTGGTGGTGACGGCTAAGGCGGTGGCGGCGGCTGTTGGGTCTGAGTGCGGTGGGGGTCTCGCGGTGGAGGATTGAGGATGGGAGGGGGCTCCGTCGACGAAGGGGTGGTGGAGAAGGGAGGCGGAGGAGGGAGGGCGCCGGCTTCGGCAGCTAAGGGACGAGGCGCACGTCGATCTGGGGCGGCGGATTTTCTCCCGATCGCTTTTTTTTTATTATGTGGTCAAAGGGGAAAGAGGAAAGGGCCTTGGGCTAATATATTTTAATATATATTTATTTCTATTTAATCTCCAAAAAGTAACTTTTAATTTCGAACTCGGATTCGAACCCACCGACTGTCATTCCTAGCGTATTACCCCCATTCCGAACAAAATGGAATATGTTTCACAAGCCAATTCGACCGTTTCGATCAGTTTTCGTTAAAATCAACGTATAACTCTATATATTGAATTTGAACGCGCATTTCAATTTACTGGGGCCACATACGAACCCCGAAAATTACAGAAAAATTATTTCTAACTTCGTATCGACGATACGGTCCTAACAAAACTAATTTCGTCGAATTCTGAGACCGTTAGAAAAATGGCCATTTTCCAGTCGATTAAAATCAACTGAAACTGGTCAAACGCGTTTTCCTTTGCCACGCTCACATATTGAATCGAAAAATTATGAAATTTGAAACCTAGAAATTACTTTACATCACGAATCCAACAAAAGTGGTTTCGTCGAAATCCGAGGTCGTTTGCAAAATGGCTATTTTTAAGGGCCTGAATTTCATAGCGACTATTCAGAATTTTCAACTAGACATATCTTTTGATTCCCGCTATGAAATTTCGATTTTTCGAATTCGTTGGAAAGATATTCACAATTAGACCCTAATGTTTTTGATTTCACCAAAATCCGGTTTATTTTGCACCCGGTACATTCAATTGAAGTTTGAAATCGAATTATCGAACTACCGCGCCATTTTCAATTCTATTTATAATTATATATAATTATTTATATTCTAACGACGACGTATATAATATATACGTTCTAAATATATTCAAAATAAATTTTCTCGTCGATATTATTTAAAATAATTCATTTTAAATATTCAAAATTCGCTAAAATTGCCAAAATAAAAATTTTAAACTGGCCCAGATTTTCGGGTTGTTACACAATTGACCGTATTTTTAAATTTTGTTCAGTGTCGGTTTGTCGAATTATGTAAAGGAGGGTGAAATGTTAGTTTCGGAGGTAGGCGGCTGTAGTTCCTATTTTTGCTCGATAGAGTATTATCGTACTGTAATTTTCATTCGGTTTCAACGATAAAAATGTTACTTTAAAAGGTTATTACGGTAAAATTAATTTTATTTGCTAAGGGGTTGCTCTATCCATTGGTACCCCCCTTAATAGTTAAAACTTTTTCAAAAAATGACCCCTTTATCAATAACTGGAGTGTCAATAATTTACTCATATGCTGTGATATAAACAAATATGAAACATTTTAATTACGGATAAGCATATTTACCATTACACCCGCAGCCTTGTAGTCCGCCCAATCACACGTAACGTTCCCTTCTACATATGTCTGCTCAAGCGCATATGTATGTCTAAAAAACTCTTCCATCAAAGGCTCCTTCCTAACTTTGTTTCTTTATTCTTGGTTTATATCTATCTTCGTTGCAAAATTTGTATTATCTAAGGTGAGTGTCATCTTTCCAATACAACATGCAACCTTTTACACATGTATTTATCTTCTGATACTGTAGTCCAAAAGCCGACATAAGTTTTTTCACATTTTAATGACTATCGCACATCAAATTATTGGGTAGCATGTGTCGTTTTGCAGTTTGTACAACTACTGTAAATGCAGCTTCTGTAAGATTGAATTTTGATTTCAAAGTGATGTATTCAGCGGTTACAGATAATTCGGTTCTGCTTGTACACTCATCCGATAACGACCTCTTAGCAGAATTCAATAAATCATAAAAAAAATTAGTTTTCGCCATTGGTTCTTCAACATTTTCGTTCATTGTCGTCTTGATCAATGGTAGGAAACATTGATCGTGATGCATCTTGCACCATATTTTCTATCAAATTTGTCATTGTATTATCATTCATCGTCGTATTATCGTCTCCACCACTACAGGATTAGACGTAGGTTGAACAAGTTCTCCATGATGATCCCATAAATAATAATTTAGCACAAAACCAAATTTATACAAATGTACTTCTACTACGTCTGGCTTCCAATGCTTCAGATTATGCACTTACTACACAGTCAACGAATGTCTACACTACTTCGATTATTAGATTGAGCAAATTTAATAGATTATTGGACGCCATTACAAAAATGTTCCTTTATCGACCCTTTCATACCTATTCGGGATTCATACATCCAACCGCGATCAAGAAAATAATTGAACATCTTTCTGATTTTCAACAAATATGTTAGAAAATTTAATCAAACACTTTATTTTAATTAAAGTCTTGTAAAATTTCATTTATAATTACTTCATGTTTTCAGTTTATTAGTTTATTTCTTTTTTAATTTGACGACGGCCAATCAACCATTTTCGCATTCCAAATTTAATAACGTAAGCATATTTTATAAATCATTTCAAGTTAAACGGTTCAAAAAAATTTCGGTAGCACTTCCCTTGGTGCATGTATCATACGCAAATGCGTGTACACAGAAAACAAAAAAGAAGTGCCATCGAAATTTTTTTAACCGTTTAAACTGAAATGATTTATAAAATTTGCTTACATAATTATATATGTAACTTGTCCAATATGAGACAAATCAACGAATATTATATCAGATGAATATAGATTTCCGTTCTGTGTAAAAACAATAAATATTAACATCTAAGGGGTTCACATAAGTAAAACATGTTATATAATTTGTATTTTAACATCTACATAATAATTTTTTCATATGCACAATAAATATTTGTTAACTACAGTTTCAATTTTAAAACGTACTGTAACTTCCACTCAAAAAGCTTTAAATTTGAAATATTAACACGTAATTAAAAATTTAGCCGACTATATCCAATTTTAAATTACGGTTTTCATAAAAAAATTCACAAGCTAGCACTTTTAATAAATTAAATTCTAATTATTTTAATTTACCTAGAGTATTATATTAAAAATGGTACTTCAACAGAGAAAATATTTCTTATTCTGTGGTTGCCTTCTCTAAAACAACACAGGTTTATAATATTTCTTATCCTCTAATGCAATGTACTTAGAAATGAAACATTGAACTCGTTTTAAGCATTTTTTAAATTTGGTCGTTGAAACATTCAGCTCGAAAATAATACTCCAATATAAAAAATTAAGTACTCTACATGTGCTATATTTTTACTAATAATATAACATTTATTTGACAATGAGAATATATGCGGAACAATACTTTGTTTCCTTGGCAACTCATAATTGGTTAAACACTACACGTACACCCATTATATTGAAATCATATTCACATTAGAAAGGTACTCAAGTGTAAAAAGCATGCACACTTTTTAACAATGACCAAATTCATTCACATCAGAATAGCAAGCACTTCTACGATTCAATCCTAATTTTGTCGCTACGCATATTTTTTCCTAAGCTACTACCAACTAACACACTCTAGCTAGCAATTTTTATATAGTACATATATTTTTACCTAAACGACAACAAATATTTGCTTGAACTTATCAATAAACATATTAATAAATAGTACACACTAATTATCAAATTGCCCAACCAATCAATAAATCTGCATCAACACAATAATATAAATGACAATAACCATATGATAATCATCGTTTTCAACCTTCTAATCAATTACATTTATTCCCAACTCAACCTACAATACAATCAGCATCATAAGCATCCCACATGACAACCAATTTCATGTCTGTAAACAATCAATTTCCCATATAAACATGCAACTAAACCCTCTAATTAACCCTCATTAAATATAAAATAGGGTTAGAAGACGTACCGGCACAAAATTGAAAGCTTGGAGGCGAGTATGGAGCGTTGAAATCACGACAGCACGGGGCGATGAATTCTAGGGTTCCGAAATGAATTTGGGGGAGGAAATAATGAAAGAAATGAAGTAATGGTTGTTGATTGTATCAGCAGACTGTGCAATGGCTTGCGATAGCTTGCAACAACTGCTTTTTTAGCTGTCGTAAACCGTACCTCTGGCTCATTGCATTTTCCAATGCATGTTACAGTGTTTGTTTCATGGAACAACCGAAGTGGTCAGCCAGCTTGTATTAATGCAAATATGTGATTATATTTTATAATCTTTCAACCATAAGAGAATTTAAAAGGAAAATACAAAAAAGAAAAGTTTGACCGGGTGATATGTCAACTAATTTAAATGTAACAAGATATCGAGCATACACCCAAAAAGAAATGACTTGTAAAGATTAAGACTAATATACGTCATGCATATCCGTAGTTTTTTAATTCATATGTACGATACAGTGCATTATTATAGGTTGACTTTTCAACCACTTTTATTTGGGGATTGTTATTGACACTCCAATTATTGTTAAAGAGGGGTCTTTTTTTGAAAATCTATTAATTGTTAAGGGGAGTACCAATGAAGAGAGCAACCCCTAAACAAATAAAATTAATTTTATTGTAACACCTTTTAAAGTAACATTTTTATCACTAAAACCGAATGAAAATTACAGTATGACAATACTCTACTGAACAAATACTACAACTCCTACCTCCGAAACTAACATTTCACCCTCCTTTACATAATTCAGCAAACCAACACCGAAAAAAATTTAAAAATATGATCAATTGTGTTGAAAACATATATTTACTTTGGTAACGGATGTCAATTAAACTATTTTTCACAAGCTAGAGAATAGTGATCGAATAAATACACCCAAAACACACAAGCCATTTTCGAATACATCTGTAAACCATAATTCAATCAAATGATTAACCCGAAAATGGATTTAACGCACCTTTGCAACACCTTCCCCACTAATTTAAGATCTGGTTTTGAGGAGCGTTTCACGTTCTTCATTATGGACATTAATTTTTTGATGTTCGTGATGAAGAAATCTGATCGCGTGCAAAGTTGAGCTTACTCGAAGTGTTAGCATCGAATTTGGTTTTTTAATTGATTTAGGGTTTTGCGTATTTGTTTATTGTGACGGGATAATATTGGAATATAGAAGAGTGTAAAATAATAAGTCTATACGTTTTTAATGTTGGAGAATGGAGATTTGATGACAACAACCTTATTTCAATTATCATTGATTATAAAATATATACTAACACTTTTTGTACAGAATATATATATATATATCTCTGTGTGTGTGTGCAGGAATTATATATAGGAAATATTACTGAAGAGTGTACAGTTATAAAGACGATAGCGATTCAAAGATCAGAGAAATTTTCAAGACTTATGAGTAATTAAGATTTCAAGATCAATATAGTTACAGAGTCTAAATTTTGTAAGACTATAAATACCACTCCAGGTTCAAATTCTAATTCTAATTTTCAAATTCTGACTTTCAATCCTCAATCCTCTCTATTTTTTTATTTTTTTATTTTGTTCTCAATCCTCTATATTTTATTTTTCTATTTTGTTTCTCTTTTTATTCTTCTTGGTTTTTCAAACTTAAATTTTTATATACTTTATATAGTTTAAAACCTTATAATTTTATAAATATATTTATTTAGTTTAACATTATGTTTTCATATGTTTTTCAATCATATAATATTAATTAACAACACTAGAATTTTACTTAAGAATTTCTAGAATTAGCTTTATATCAAAATACTTGAAAAATATTTTGTAAATAAAAAATACACATGATTATGTCGACATAATAAAAATTGTATGTCGACATATAACTGCTATTTTTTTCTAATCTTGAAGGGAAGCGTCTTTTCACTATTTGAAATGCTTCAGAACCATTGCAACCCTTCATACTCTATAAAAAAGAGGTTAAAACCGAATTTTTTTAGCACATCTTCTTCTCTAACTTCATACTTTTTCATCCCACCATTATTCTTAGTCATTTTATGGTTTTACACTTATACTCTGCCGAATTCAATTCTGTTTTGATAAAATTTCTTCTCTCTACATTCTCTACTCTCTGAATCAAGTGCTATTGAAGAGTTATAGGGTTGTTTTATAATTGGTTGGGTTGAATAAACCTTGTTATGAGTGAAAGCGGAGTCGATGTGTCCTTGTGGGCCATGAAATCAAGGAAATAGGAGTTGGTGTGTTCTTGTGAGCCGTGAAATCAAAAAAGTAGGAATCGGTGTCCCCTTGTGAACCATGAAATCAGGGAGGGTGTAATTGATTATTGAAAGAGTAATAAAACTCTACATAATCCAACGTTGTGCGGGACTGGACATAGGAGTAATCCAAACCAGTATAAAATCCGGTGTGTTCTTTCCTTTTTTGCATTTTATTTCTGTTTATTTTGCATAAGTGTTTGAATCTGTGTCTATGATTTTGTTTGTGTTGTTCGATTCATTCTATAATTCTCTTTAGTTTTAAGTTTTGGTTAAATTCTTACAAAAACTATTCACCCCCTTCCCTCTTGTGTTTTCTTCGCCTTAAAGATCCATTCTGCTGTCCCTAACATTTAACATTTTTCTAAACGTTGGAGTGGTTTTAAAAATTGACCCTCCTTGACAATAGTTGGTGTAATGCCCCACCCCGAGACCCACCTTAATAAAGAGTATTACAGAGTAATACTATTTATTAAGGCAGAGAATAGGGCTGGATAGGAGAGACCTCTTGTAATCTTGTATTGAACAGGTCCTAAGTACGTCGATGAAGGCTCTAATTTTTTTGTTTGTGGTTCGACATACTTATTACTTAGTACAATAACACTAGGGTTTCGGGATTGATTCATAACAAGGCAGATATAATATAATAAATCACAGATCACAGAACATAACACAGATACATATATATAATTTTTACACACGTCAGGTACAATACAAGTACATATACACCATTTCCCACAAAAGAATATATATACATCAAAAGGTGTCAAACTTGTATATGAGTACAACAAAACTTTTCTAAGAAATATAAAGCGAAGAAGTCCATCGAAAAGGGCAAGCTACGAAGTAAAGAACAACTTCCATAATTTCCTACAAATACTCGGTCTGACCCGAGCATTAACACACATGGATCAGTCTAATTGAAATATTAGAACATTAGATAATAAATAATCGGCACAAATAATTGGTATTCTCTAGTAGGTAATATGATGTGAAAACTCCACGTCATGACGATTAGAGATTCACACAGGTTGAAGACCTCAAGAAATTCCAAGAGTTGTAATCTCCAGAATAGATCAAGAATGAGAAAATAACACAATCATCATAGTCAAGTTTGTGACTTATACTCACATATGTGTTTGTTCACCCGAAGTGAACACTTCATGAAATATCAACAACTAGCCAAGAGAGACTAAGGATCAACAAGATTACAAAAATGGATTTAAAGCATCACTAACACTCCTTTATACAAACCAACCACTGGTCTTAAAGTAATAAGGTTGCTTCATATAAAATGGCACCAAACAGCCTAAAGGCTAAGAATCAACGAGACATAGATATGGATCCAAAACAACAGTTTTCTCCGCATTAATACAATTATAAGGATGGATCCTATGGAAACCAAGTTACACCATCATCAGTAGAATGAATTACTTGCTAGGTGCTTTAAATGCGCAATTCACTTTGTTCTACGTCTATCGAGTAAGATGTCCCGTCTCGATCCAAAAAAATTCTACTGTGACCCGCCACGATCAAGTAGGCTCAACCTGTCACGGTCAAGTATAATTATCACAATGACATGTCTCGGTCTGGTGCGCACCCATACAACAACCTGTCTCGGTTGACTATATGACTCATCTCAGTCCTGCATAATTTTACCGCAACCCCCTCGGTTGGGTATATTTGACCCCTTCGATCAAGTAAATGCGTATAAATATAAGGCTCCTCTTGAGTCTAGTACTGGCACAACCAAAAGATGTGTCACGGACTTACAAATAGTAACTCAAAAAGTGAAATCAATATGTAATGACCTGGGGAATTTGCGATCCCAGATATCGGCATATAACACTATGTCGACTACTCAAGCATCGAAAATACCGGATAGTCCATGAAAGAAATCAGAGGGTGAGAATAGATAAGATAGAAACTTAGAATAGAAGAAGAAGAAGAACATACAACATCAGAGTAAACACGAATCTCACACGGAACGAATAAATATATTTCATAACATAACTATGAAATAAAACAGTATCTATAAACAATAACATTATTAGAGTATAACACTTACAACACAGCGGAAATAACAATAGCTATAAAATCCTGAAGCCTCCGGCTCCAGCTCTTCAAGTATCCGTAAATCCCGACTACTTGACTGCCCATTTAAAATTGGGCACCCAAGAGTTTAGGGAAACAAAACAAAATAAACTCTGGGTCAGTCATGTGACTGGTGTGAGTAAACTCAAATCATTTTTTTATCTTTTAAAATCTCTTTAAAAGGTCGTTAGACCGATCCACACATAAACACAGATGGTTTTTACCTTATGATAACCCATAATATTCTTTATATCAAGGCTCTTATGATATTATAATAATATCTAAATCAAACAAATAGAAATCCAGTAGAAATGCTTGCATCTAGTGTTCTACATATGTAATATACAATCAAAACCGCGGGCTCTTATTTGGGGAATGAATTCCAACTATGACAAGGTATGAAACCACCTTCCGATAGTGTACCTCTAGAAAGGAATACACTGGGTTCAACAAGAACATCTTGCAACCTGGCCACACATGACTGACCTGTAACGACCCAAAAATTTGCGATCTTGGTTATCCGACATACAACACATATCGAACATCCAAGGATCGAAAATAACCGAATAGTTAATGAAAGAAATTAGAGGGTGAGGAAAAATAAGATAGAAACTTAGAATAGAAGAAGAAGAAGAAGAAGAAGAACACAACATCAGAGTAACAAGAACCTCACAGCGGAACGAATAACATATAATAGATAACATATCCTTGAAATAAAGGTTTCACTTGAATATACATATCATTATCAAGTATATCACTTACAACACAGCGGAAATAAACTATAGCTATATGATCCTGAAGCCTCCTGCTCCAGCTCTTCAAGTATTTGTAAATCCCGACTACTTGACTGCTCGTACAAAATTGGGCAAACAAAATAAACTCCGGGTCAGTCATGGGACAGGTATGAGTAAAACAGTTAAAACAGTTTGAGCCATTAAACGATATCTCATAAGACCACGCCGTATAACAGAACGGGTTTTTCCCTTATGAGAATCCAAAATATCTTTATATCAAAAAACTTTTGATATTATAATAATGTCTATCAACCACAATATAATAATCATCTAGCAGAAACACTTTCATCTCACGTTCTACATATATAGTATACAATCAAAACCGCAAGCTCGTATTGGGTAATGGATTTCCAAATATGACAAGGTATGGAACCACCTTTCGCTAGTGTACCTCTAGAGAGGAATACACTGGGTTCAACAAGAACATCTTGCAACCCGGCCATACATGACCGATCACTCATTTCGCTTGAGTGTATCGAATGTATATCACCAACGGTTGGGATCAACATCTGTTTCTCGAATAGGACAGCATCAACAATAGATTTTTAGAAGTAAATGAAACTCTTGATCAGGTGATTATACACCCTACTTCCGAGTGATCGACATAGCCATGCTACCTGCCCAATTTCTGTCATTTACCGGTTGATGAGGTTACGCTTCATCATCACATCAGATTCACTTCGAATGCCACATTGTCAGATCCATCGAAAATCACCGATTGACGTCTACAACAGTACATTACGTGTTAGCTAAAGAAGTTTCCTTCTCCGCTTCCACTCTTGGTACGGTTGAAGAGATCAATGTACATGACCTTTCTGGAAATACTCTGTCAGACATTTATCTATACAAGTCATCCAGGAACAGGATGAACCGAAGGTACTATTCAGTATATCCATCTTAGGCACTGTTATCTAAGATTTATACAATAGCCCTTGCACTTTACTCCATCTTCAATTATCTTTGGCATATATGATTCGCAACGCTTATGCCAATACAGAGTGGTTCTTTGGATAATAATCCAACCGGTCTCTCCATAATAACAACGTTAAAATGGTCAAAACTTTGATAGTCTGTGATTTAATTATCAAAGAAAAATACGTGTGCAAACAAAGATATTATTTCCAGGTGGAAATTCTATCAATCAATCATCAATCATATATATATCTAAATATATATATATATATATATATTCATATTTCCTTATTTCATTTTTCATCTCCTGTTTCCCTATATTCAACATTTCTTATTTTCTAAATTTAGAAAATATATGTTATTACCCTTGGAAAACATTTCCATTTCTTGTTTTCTATATCAGAAAACATTTTCGGTTTTTATTTGGAAAATATTTCCAAAACTCCTTCATTTGGCTTAGACAGATGTTTAAACAAACCATCACAATGCCAAATCAAACCATTACGCTTATTAACTAAATTCCTTTAACCAACCTTCACTATCGAACCTTAACCATTCCTTAGTTAAAAATGGAGTCAATCAAGTTGGGGTAATACTACCTCTCAGACTTAACTGAACAACGTTTCTAACCTTGAAATAGACAAAGTTCACCCTTTTAATTCTTTAACAACTTCCTTACGTAACTCTCCTCCGAATTATCTCTTATTCGATAATTCTTTCCTTCGAATAAGGTATATTCGATAACTCTATTAAATTTACCCTATTCAATTAACCCTTATCAATTAACTCTATTGGACTAACGCTATAGATTTAAACTCCTTTCGAATAAACTATATTCGATAACTCCTTTAACTCTATTCGAATAAACTATATTCGATTAACTCCTTTTACTTTATTCGAATCACTAATATTCGATTAATTCAATTGATTCTATTCGAATAAACTATATTCGATTAACTCTTTTTACTTTATTCGAATAAACTGTATTCAATTAACTCATTTTACTTTATTCGAATCACTAATATTCGATTAACTCAATTGATTTAACTCTAATTGATTAACTCCATCGAATAACTAAATTTGATAACTCCTTCGAATAACCAAATTCGATAATTCTTTTCGAATAAACTATATTCAATTACTCACTTCGATTAAACTAATCGATAACTCTTTTCGATTAAACTATAATCGATAACTCCTTCGGTTAACTAATAATCGATAACTCGTTCGATTAACTCTAACTTGTTTAACTCTAACTGGTTTAATATAACTGGTTTAACCTAACTGGGTTAATCCTAACTGATTAACTCTAACTGGTTTAACCTTACTGGTTAATCCTAACTGATTAATAGGGCCGACCCTGAGTATTTATGGGCCTAGTGCAGACCCAAAATTTTGGGTCCTTAATTTTTTTTTTTTTTGAAATTGAACTTATGTGAAAATGTGCTTTTTCTACTGTGCATCTCTATTGAGAAAATTGCGTGTTTCAGCAAATTCATAAAAATTTTACCCACATTTTCAATCTGTTAACTAGAGGTCCACACAAACCACATCTCCATTTTAATATATTGATTGATGTCAACAAAGCATACAATCATATCTACTTTTGCATAGATAAATTACTATCAAGTACACGCATTCTGATAAGAAAAAATAGCTCTAGTAAAGATAATACTTTTTTTTTGGGCCCCCTAACCTAATGGGCCCTGTGCGATCGCACGGCTCGCACTAGGCCAGGACCGGCCCTGCTGATTAACTCTTTGTCCTTATTCAGTTGCAAACATCGATGTTGAAATCGATTCTTACTTCTTTATATAAGTCCTAACTTATATATTCTATTTCCCAAATGATAAATATTTAACTTAATTTATAAATATCATTTATAAATCAATCTGCTCCTTTTATCTGTTTACTTCTTCATATATAAGTTCCGACTTATATATATATCTATTTGTCCAAAGATAAATATTTCCTTTATAATCTATTTGTTTCATAAACAAATATTACCTTTATAATCTATTTGTTTCCTAAACAAATATTACCTTTTTAAATTCTATTTGCAAATGGTTTGCAAACATCCCTTTTAAGGTTCTATTTCTAAGTATATCCTTTATTTACCTTATTTATCCTAAATATTTCCCTTAACAATTTCTTATTCGTTTTCTAAATAAATACGCCCTTCTCTTACATTATTTATTTAATCAAATAAATATCTCATTATCTTATCCTATTTATTTCTAAGTGAATAATCCCTATTTAATATTTTATTTATTTAACAAATAAATAATCCATTTTATAGTATCTTATCTATTTATTCTAAATAAATAATTCACTTTATAAATATTCCATTTATAAAGATTTCCCTTCATTTATAATTCCACTTAAACGTATTTCCTATTTATAAATATTCTATTTATAAATATTTCTCTTTTATAAAATCCTCTGATTTTATAAATGTTCTCTTTTCAATATTCCGGTATGTTATGGTGTTTAACAAATCAAGTTACGATGTCCAATATCGTCCATACACATCAAATCAACAACGGATTATAAATCACGTCATATATCACAATATATGAAAATAATAAAATAACTGTTGAGGAATCCAGTCGGATTCCTCCAACCTGTTTCCCTGCATCCACAGATGTTACACAATAAAATCCACATCACTTTCAGTTCCATATGATATATTCTGTTAAACAGAATCAATATAGAAATTCAACTAACTGACTAGAAGTTCAATCAAACAGTCAACACACAGTCAGTCAGCCAATATTTAACAGTTCTAAAAATACTACATGAATTTATAAACTGTTCAGAGTTAGTGAGATTTACTCACATTGGATGATCATCATTAATAACGATAACCATCGCTTGATTCAGACATACAATTTATTTCGTAAATTGTAATGAGCTTTGATTCACTCCTAGTCAGTTCCATTGTGGAGTCACCGTCCATCCTGTCCTAACGCAACTTATGGTTTGTCAACTGGACTTCAAAAGAGCTAGATACATGCGTTCAAGTTAATACGAATTTAAAATGAACTAAACTTTAACTATTTTAACTCAAAAATCTCACCTCCCTCATATCTTTCCCAAAACAAATTCAAAACAGTATCTCTGGTAGTAATTCATCACTTACAACTGTATCTCACGTGCGCTCCCTCTTCTTCCCCAACACCACCGTACAACTCAACGAAGCAACCTCCACTTTTTAGTCACAACTAAAACAAACTCGACTCCCCTACTGGAATCGCGATCTGTACTCGAGCCATATGCCTCCACTGTCGCTTCCTTCATGCCTAAACCGGAGACCCTCCTCTCCGCGCCACCCATTGCGCCATGCCATCCCGAATTCAACCATGTCGTCATCTTCACCACATGTCCCTTCTAATGAAATGCATCCGTCACCCATTCCTGTAGCGTGAGCTACAGGTTGCAAAACATTCTGCATACAAACTTCCCTGAAAACCTCCAACAGGTGCGCCACATGACCAGAAGCACCATGCCCCACTGGCCTTCCTCCTTCGTCGCTAGAATCTCTGGTACACTTAGCCCTAGTTGCGCTTAAGAGTTTCGAGCTCAAGTAAAGGTCCATCGCACCAGACGTCAAGACCACGGGATCAAAGCCCTTGAGAACAGGAGTTCAGTGAATTAAACATTTCATGATTTCGTTTAGTATCGGTGGAGTTTTTATTTCTTGAAGATTATGAAAGAGGCGGCCGTTTGTTTACAGAAGATGGAAGAGGGAGTTAGGTTATAATATTTTAAGGTAGGGGTATTTTATAGGGATTTCAATTTGATTTTGGTGGAGCTTTGAAGGCCAATAATTTTAGAAGGGGAGATGTGGCTGAAAGAGATGAACATGGCTTCTGTTTTGGTCGTGGAAAAACCCCTTTCTCTTAGCTTAAGAAATAGCATATCCCATTTCGTAGTATTTCGTTCACATATGAGTTGTTATGGACATATATAAAAATACCTTTGTGATGAGTAAGGTACCACGATTTCAAAAATATAAAAATACCGATAGATTAACTCATATTGTGAAACCCCAAAATCGCTGATTAAGGGTGCAAAATACTCCAGATAAAAAGTTGTTTATTTAATTAATTAAAAATTACAGAAAAATTCTAAAAATTAAATTATCGTTATGTCCCAAAAGAACCTTGTCTAAATTCAAACCCGATATGCAGTTATATCAAATAAAATGTTACGGTCGATGGACGATTCTATAGCGACTATTTTAAAATTTGATTTGCACACAAATCAAAATCTACATGACAAAATCTCGATTTTTCTCTTCCACTAGAAAGATATACTCCACCAGCTCCACACGTTTCTTATTTCACAGAAATCCGATTTAATGAATCCTGTATATTCAGTTGAAGTTCGAATCGCTAATTTAAGAACTACAGTGCCATTTCGAGCTCGATTATAATTATATTATAAACTATACGTTCAACTGTCGTTCAAATAATATATTCGTTATTCAAATTCAATTCTAAACTGAATTAAATATCACAGATGATCTTGTTCACACCATATCGCCATTTCAGCCAATTCTGATTATTTCAGAATTAAGTATATTATTTAATTTATTATTTTAATTAAATATTCACCATTATTTAATTCCACTACCATTTAATTCACTATATCACTATTTATATAATTAAATAAATTAATTATAATACCTCTGCAAATACGGGTCATTACATGACCACTCATTTCGCTTGAGTGTATCGAATGTATTATCACCAACGGTTGGGATCAGCAACTGTTTCCCGAATGGGACAACATCGACAATAGATTAAAGAAGTAAATGAAACTCTAGATCAGGTGACAATACACCCTAATTGGTAGCCAACCACATAGCCATGCTGCCTGCCCAATTTTTGTCATTTCCCGGTTGTGAGGCTAGAGGCCACGCTTATCTCTGATAGATCACACATTTATTCACTTTGAATGTCACATCGTCATACCCGCCAAATCACAAATTGATTTCCCCAAAATACAACGGGTATACAGCTAAGAGAAACGAATTCCTCCGCCACCAAACGTAAATACGTTTGAAGTGATCACGTGTGCAAACAACAATACAGAGTGGTTCTTTGGATAATAATCCAACTGGTCTCTCTATATTAACAACGTAAAATGGTCAAAAACTTTGATAGTCGGTGATTTAACTATCAAATGAAAACACATGTGCAAACAACCATCTTATTTCCAATTGGAATTTTTATTGATCAATCATTATATATATATATATATTCATATTTCCTTATTTTCTATATTTAGAAAATGTCTCTGATTCTATATTTGGAAAACATTTCCAAAACTCATTTATATGGATTTCAAACTAACGTTGTATAAAACATCGTTACGACCGCTCAATCCATTAATCGCTTATCACTTATTATATCTCTAATCAATCTTCCCCATCGAACCTCAACTCAATTTCTTAGTTAAGTAAGGAAGTCAATCAAGTTAGGGTATAATTATCTCTCAGACCTTAACTGAACAACGTTCTTAACCTTGCAATAGAAAAGCTCACCGCTCCAATTACTACAGTCATTTGCTTACACAAATTCTTGGATTCAGATTACGAATCCACTTCTTTTACGAAAAACATTTATTATAACGCTAACGTTATAAACTCTACTTCTGATGTAAAGGCCCGCAAATCCGTGCTATCTGAGTTGACTAAATACAACACACGTCCAACCCAAATAACACAGAAATACGACTCATTTTTTAGAAAGAAGTTAGAGGATGAGAAATAGAAAGAAAGAAATATTAGAATAGAAGAAAAACGAAGATCACAAACTCACAGCGGAACGAATAAAATATATTATATAACATAAGCTTTGAAATACAATCCTGTTTTGTACATATATACATACCATCATCAGAGTACACATAACATTTGATCCAGCGGAAGTAACTCTAAATAACTAACGTTGAAGCCTCCTGCTTCAAGCTCCTCCAAGTGTATCTGTAAAAGCCTGAAACACTTGACTGCCCGTACAAATTTGGGCACCCAAGAGTTTAGGAAAAACAAAACAAAATAAACTCTGGGTCAGTCATGGGACTGGTGTGAGTAAACTCCAACCACTTGCTTAACTTTTAAAAACTCTTTTCGAAAGAAAAGATAATAGTAAGACCAGCCCACACATAAACACGGACGGTTTTTACCTTACTATAACCCAAAACACTTTGATACGAAAATCCCGTGATATTATAATAATGTCTACATCAAGTAAATAACCAAATAGCAGAACGCTTGCATCTCACGCTCCACATATATATTATAAAATCACAAACCGCATGGCGCTTATTGGAGATTGGATTTCCAACATGACAAGGTATGGGACCACCTTCCGACAGTGCATCTCTAGAGGCGAATACACCTGGGTTCAACAAGAACATCTTGCAACCCGGCCCACACATGACCGACCACTCATTTCGCTTGAGTGTATCGAATGTATATCACCAACGGTTGGACTCAAACCACCGTTTCCCGAATGGGCAGAATCGATAGATTTAGAACAAAAGGAATTTCTCTAGATAGGTGATTATACACCCTAATGGGTGCGACCCACATAGCCATGCTGCCTGCCCGATTTTTGTCCTTTCCCGGTTGTTGAGGCCTGAGGCTACGATTACTTACCATTCCTTGATAACACAATCACTTTGAATGCCACATTGTCAGATCCGTTAATCACTAGTTGAGTTTGCACAAATATTCTGGATATTATGCTAAGGGATAAATCCGTTGCAACCATATACATTTATACAGACCAACCCATTTGATCATTGGAAATACTTTGTCAGACATTCGTCCATTTACGTTCGTTCTGGGATTGAACGACACTGAAGGCACTATTTCTATAAATAGAAAAGCCCTTGCACTTTACTCCGTCTTCAATATATTCAGCATACTTGGTTCGCAACGCTTATGCCGATACGGAGTGGTTCTTCGGATAATAATCCAACCGGTCTCTCCATATTGACAACGATGGTCAAAAACTTCGATAGTCTGTGATTTAACTATCGAATAAAAACAAGTGTTCAATCAACATATCAAACAAATCACTGGGCTCTTTAATTAATATTCATTAATTAAACCACTTCTCTATTTCCTCTATCAATATTTGTTAACCAAAAATTTCAATAATCATCTCGGCCTCTGATGCCATTTGGAAAACGTTTCCAAATATCAATTCTTTTATTTTCTATATATTAGAAAATGTCTCTATTTGCAATTGGAAACAATTCCAATCATTTATCTCTACCCCTTTTTGTTTACAACATTCGATTTTTATATTCACTTTACTATCGAATTCAATACGTCGATACAATGATTTCAAATTATCAAAATCTCTTAAAAATATTCTAACTCCTTAAATTTCCGGAAAATTTCGCCATAACCTCCCCTGTATCGGGAGCATCGGGAAATTTCAAATAACATCCCGGTATCTTCTAATCTCAAAAAGAAAAAGAAGAAGCCAAGCGGCTTGCCGATACGGCGCATAAAACCCATATATGAATTTAAACATGTACCTTTTTGTCGGGCACATAAATAAAAATCTTCATATACTCCATCCCATATCTGTTTAACACCTGTTCACCTGTTTCTAATTCAATTCAACTCAGTCCATTCGTTTGAATTAAATTTTGAATTGTTTGAATTCAGTTTCGCTCAATTATTCTTTACTTAGCCTTTTTGTCTATTTCACTTCTTTGTTGAACATAACATGTTCAAACAAAATATTTAACTTGCTCATAACCAAATTGAATTTCAATTTCAATTCTAGTTCTCTTTTCTATTTCGAATATAAATTCTCAAATCGAATTCACTTATTTAAAGCTCAATATTCATTCGAAATCTCATTAACTAATTTCTATTCAATTTAGTTAATGAGATTTCGAATGAATATTGAGCTTTAAATAAGTGAATTCGATTTGAGAATTTATATTCGAAATTGAAAAGAGAACTAGGATTGAAATTGAAATTCAATTTGGTTATGAGCAAGTTAAATATTTTGTTTGAACATGTTATGTTCAACAAAGAAGTGAAATAGACAAAAAGGCTAAGTAAAGAATAATTGAGCGAAACTGAATTCAAACAATTCAAAATTTAATTCAAACGAATGGACTGAGTTGAATTGAATTAGAAACAGGTGAACAGGTGTTAAACAGATATGGGATGGAGTATATGAAGATTTTTATTTAGGTGCCCGACAAAAAGGTACATGTTTAAATTCATATATGGGTTTTATGCGCCGTATCGGCAAGCCGCTTGGCTTCTTCTTTTTCTTTTTGAGATTAGAAGATACCGGGATGTTATTTGAAATTTCCCGATGCTCCCGATACAGGGGAGGTTATGGCGAAATTTTCCGGAAATTTAAGGAGTTAGAATATTTTTAAGAGATTTTGATAATTTGAAATCATTGTATCGACGTATTGAATTCGATAGTAAAGTGAATATAAAAATCGAATGTTGTAAACAAAAAGGGGTAGAGATAAATGATTGGAATTGTTTCCAATTGCAAATAGAGACATTTTCTAATATATAGAAAATAAAAGAATTGATATTTGGAAACGTTTTCCAAATGGCATCAGAGGCCGAGATGATTATTGAAATTTTTGGTTAACAAATATTGATAGAGGAAATAGAGAAGTGGTTTAATTAATGAATATTAATTAAAGAGCCCAGTGATTTGTTTGATATGTTGATTGAACACTTGTTTTTATTCGATAGTTAAATCACAGACTATCGAAGTTTTTGACCATCGTTGTCAATATGGAGAGACCGGTTGGATTATTATCCGAAGAACCACTCCGTATCGGCATAAGCGTTGCGAACCAAGTATGCTGAATATATTGAAGACGGAGTAAAGTGCAAGGGCTTTTCTATTTATAGAAATAGTGCCTTCGGTGTCGTTCAATCCCAGAACGAACGTAAATGGACGAATGTCTGACAAAGTATTTCCAATGATCAAATGGGTTGGTCTGTATAAATGTATATGGTTGCAACGGATTTATCCCTTAGCATAATATCCAGAATATTTGTGCAAACTCAACTAGTGATTAACGGATCTGACAATGTGGCATTCAAAGTGATTGTGTTATCAAGGAATGGTAAGTAATCGTAGCCTCAGGCCTCAACAACCGGGAAAGGACAAAAATCGGGCAGGCAGCATGGCTATGTGGGTCGCACCCATTAGGGTGTATAATCACCTATCTAGAGAAATTCCTTTTGTTCTAAATCTATCGATTCTGCCCATTCGGGAAACGGTGGTTTGAGTCCAACCGTTGGTGATATACATTCGATACACTCAAGCGAAATGAGTGGTCGGTCATGTGTGGGCCGGGTTGCAAGATGTTCTTGTTGAACCCAGGTGTATTCGCCTCTAGAGATGCACTGTCGGAAGGTGGTCCCATACCTTGTCATGTTGGAAATCCAATCTCCAATAAGCGCCATGCGGTTTGTGATTTTATAATATATATGTGGAGCGTGAGATGCAAGCGTTCTGCTATTTGGTTATTTACTTGATGTAGACATTATTATAATATCACGGGATTTTCGTATCAAAGTGTTTTGGGTTATAGTAAGGTAAAAACCGTCCGTGTTTATGTGTGGGCTGGTCTTACTATTATCTTTTCTTTCGAAAAGAGTTTTTAAAAGTTAAGCAAGTGGTTGGAGTTTACTCACACCAGTCCCATGACTGACCCAGAGTTTATTTTGTTTTGTTTTTCCTAAACTCTTGGGTGCCCAAATTTGTACGGGCAGTCAAGTGTTTCAGGCTTTTACAGATACACTTGGAGGAGCTTGAAGCAGGAGGCTTCAACGTTAGTTATTTAGAGTTACTTCCGCTGGATCAAATGTTATGTGTACTCTGATGATGGTATGTATATATGTACAAAACAGGATTGTATTTCAAAGCTTATGTTATATAATATATTTTATTCGTTCCGCTGTGAGTTTGTGATCTTCGTTTTTCTTCTATTCTAATATTTCTTTCTTTCTATTTCTCATCCTCTAACTTCTTTCTAAAAAATGAGTCGTATTTCTGTGTTATTTGGGTTGGACGTGTGTTGTATTTAGTCAACTCAGATAGCACGGATTTGCGGGCCTTTACAGTTGGTATCAGAGCTGGTTGCTTAATTGGTACGGATGATAGGGGGTTCTCGCTTCGCGTTTGGTGGCGAACGGGAGACTCTTACCCCTACATCTCCCGACAATGTGGGTTGGTCGAGTCGAGAGGCTGGCCGTAAAAGCAGTTCTGAGGTATCTCTGTAAGCCACGCTGGGAGGTTAGCCCAGTGCCGAGGGAGGAGAGGATGGTTGAAAAGCCTACTCGAATCCCGGGTCGTTACATCTGAAATATCTAACTTAACATCTAACTTTTTATTTCTTACTTTGAATAATTAACCTACTCTAATTTACTTATAAATAAATAAATCTTGATTTAAAAACCGGAAAGTATAAGTACTTTCCCGAATTCGACGTATAACTCTGTCTTGAGAAATCTCTATTCAATTAACTCCTTCGAATAACTAATATTCGATTTTCTCACTTCGAATAACTTATATTCGATTATCTCACTTCAGATAACTTATATTCGATTATCTCTTTTTGGATAACTAATATTCGACCAACTCCTTTGGATTAACTCATTTTGATTAACTCATCTTGACTAACTTAACTTAATTAACTCGACTTATTTATCTCAACTTGAATAACTCTACTTATTTAACTTAACTTGATTAACTCCTATCGAATAACTAATATTCGATTTAACTCCATTCGCTTGACTCTAGATTGCAGCAATCACAATGGTTACGCCTGATTCCCTCAGGAAACATCCGACCGCCATAGGCTATCTGCAGCCCTGCGAGTTACGCTAGCAGTCGCATGAAATGGCAACTCATCCTGAATAACTATGTTTGACTAACTCTATCTCAAATAACTATATTCGATCAACTCTAATTGAATAACTAATATTCAATAAATCCTAATTCGATTAACTATGTTCAATTAACTCTAATTCGATTAATTCTAACTCTAATCATTAACTCGAACTGATTAACTCTAACTGATTAAATCTAACCGATTAACTCTACATTTATATTCAGTTTCAAAAATCGATGTTGAAATCAATTCTTACTTCTCTATATAAGTCCTGACTTATATATTCTATTTATCCAATGATAAACATTTTATTTAATTTATAAAATATTATTTATAAATTTATCTTTTCCACTTATCTGTTAAAATATATTTCTATTTAAAATCTCCTTTAAATTCATATTCTGTTATACCCGTGTGCGAAGCACGGGTCTAAACTTTCCTAGTGTAAAATTCTCTTTTTATACACTTCTTCATTTTTCAAGTATTTCCTTTTATAATCCATTTATTTTCTAAATAAATATTTCCTTTATAATTCTATTTATTTTCTAAATAAATATCACTTTTATTTTATTTTATTTATCAAATGATAAATATTCCTTTTATAAAATCCTTTTATTTTATAAATATTTTATTTCTAATATACACTTTTAAAAGATCTTATTTATTTTCTAAATAATATTTCCCTTTTCTATTTGTTATACAAATATTTCCCTTTTCTATTTGTTATACAAATATTTTCCTTTTCTATTTGTTATACAAATAATTTCCTTTTCTATTTGTTATACAAAAATTTTCCTTTTCTATTTCTTTGATTTTATAATTATTTTCTTTTATAAAACCCTTTTCGTTTTATATATAAAATCCATTGATTTTATATAAATAATTTATTTTCAAATATACTTTGAAAATCCCCCTTTTTCATCCCAGTATTTCTCACGGTATTTAAAATCCCAAATAACAATATAGATATCATTCAAACCCATATAATCAACAACAGATTATATATCACATTATATATCAAAATGTATGAAAAACAGTAAAATAAATGTTGAGGAATCCAGTTGGATTCGTCCAACCTGTTTCCCAGCATCACAGATGTTAAACAATATAATTAACATCGATTTCATTTCAATATGAAACATTCTGCTAAACAGAATTAATATTTGATTAACAATTTATATTAATATCGTTATCTATAATTTCAACCAATACATACGCAATTCAACCAAACAGTTAACACACAGCAATCAACAGATAATTATCAGTTCTAAAAATATGCTATAAAAATATAACTGTTCATGTAACGACCCGGAAATTTGCGATCTTGATTATCCGATATACCATACATATCGAACATCAAGAGTCGAAAATACCGAATAGTTAATGAAAGAAATTAGAGGGTGGGAATAGATAAGATAGAAAGTTAGAATAGAAGAAGAAGAACACAACATCAGAGTAACACGAACCTCACAGCGGAACGAATAACATATAATATATATAACATAACTTGAAATATACATCTGTATTTGAATATACACATCATTATCAAAGTACATCACTTACAACACAGCGGAATAATAATAGCTATATAATTCTGAAGCCTCCTGCTCCAGCTCTTCAATGTATATGTAAATCCCAACTACTTGACTGCCCGTACAAAATTAGGTACCCAAGAGTTTAGGGAAAACAAAACAAAATAAACTCTGGGTCAGTCATGGGACTGGTATGAGTTAAACAGTTTAAAACAGTTCAAGCATGTAAATGATATCTCATAAGACCACGCCGTATAACGGAATGGGTTTTTCCCTTATGAGAATCCAAATTATCTTTATATCAAAAACCTTTTGATATTATAATAATGTCTATCAACCACAATAATAATAATCATCTAGCAGAATGCTTTCATCTCACGTTCTACAAATATAATATACAATCAAAACTGCAAGCACGTATTGGGTAATGAATTTCCAACAATGACAAGGTATGGAACCACCTTTCGCTAGTGTACCTCTAGAAAGGAATACATTGGGTTCAACAAGAACATCTTGCAACCCGGCCACACATGACCGACCACTCATTTCGCTTGAGTGTATCGAATGTATATCACCAACGGTTGGGATCAGCAACCGTTTCCCGAATGGGACAGCATCAACAATAGATTTTTAGAAGTAAATGAAACTCTAGATCAGGTGATTATACACCCTACTTCGGTGCGACCGACTTAGCCATGTTGCTTGCCCGATTTCTGTCATTTACCGGATGTGAGGCTAGAAGCTACGCTTTATCATCACAGCAGATTCACTTTGAATGCCACATCGTCAAATCCATCAAATCACCGATTTGCGTCCTCAACCATACATTATGTGTTAGCTAAAAGAAGTTTCCTTCTCCGCTTCCACTCTTGGTACGGTTGGAGAAATCAATATACGTGATCATCTAGAATTACTCTGTCAGACATCCGTCCATACAAGCCATCCAAGAACAGGATGAACCGAAGGCACTATTCTGTAAACAGGATAGCCCTTGCATAACTCCGTCTTCAATTTCCTTTGGCATATATGATTCGCAATGCTTTTGCCAATACAGAGTGGTTCTTTGGATAATAATCCAACCGGTCTCTCCACATTAACAATGTTAAAATGGTCAAAACTTCGATAATCTGTGATTTAACTATCGAAAAAAACAGGTGTGCAAACAACGATATTATTTCCAATGGAAATTTATATCGATCAAACATCATTCAACATTTATCTCTTTATTTCATTAATTTACTTATCTCCTGTTTCCCTATATTCAGTATTTCTTATTTTCTAAATTTGAAAAATATACGTTATTAACAATGGAAAACATTTCCATTTCTTGTTTTCTTTATTAGAAAACATTTCTGGTTCCTTATTTGGAAAACATTTCCAAAGCTTCTTCATTGGACTTAGACAGAAGTTTAAACAAACTATCGCTATGCCAACTCTAACCATTTCCTTAAATTACTAAATTCACTTAACCATCCTTTACTGCCGAACCTTAACCATTCCTTAGTTAAATACGAAGCCAATTAAGTTGGGGTAGAACTACCTCTAAGACCTTAACTGAACAACATTTCTAACTTTGAAATAGGCAAAGTTCACTTTATATTTCTTTAACTAACTTCCTTACTTAACCCTCCTTCGAATCATCTCTTATTCGATAATTCTTTCCTTCGAATAAGTTATATTCGATAACTCTATTCAATTTACCCTATTCGATTAACCCTTATCAATTAACTCTATTGGACTAACGCTATTGGATTAACTCTATTGGACTAACGCTATTGATTTACTCATTTCACTTAACTCCTTTCGAATAAACTATATCCGATAACTCCTTTAACTCTATTCGAATAAACTATATTCGATTAACTCAATTGATTCTATTCGAATAAACTATATTCGATTAACTCCTTTTACTTTATTCGAATCACTAATATTCGATAACTCCTTTTACTTTATTCAAATCACTAATATTCGATAACTCCATTTGAATAACTCTAGTTCGATTTACTCTAACTGATTAACTCTAACTGGTTTAACTCTAACTAGTTTAACTTTAACTGGTTAAGTCTAATTGATTAACTCTATCCGGTTTAACTCTAACTGGTTTAACTCTAACTGGTTAACTCTAATTTGAATAACAAATATTCGATTAACTTTATTCAACTAACTCGACTCGACTAACCCCTTTCGAATAACTAATTCGATTTACTAACTTTCGAATACCATATTCGATTTAACTTCTTTCGGATACCATATTCGATTTAACTCCTTTCGAATACCATATTCGATTTAACTCCTTTATTCGCCTTATAAAGATTTCCCTTTTAACAACATTTATTCATTTTTATAGATTTACTTTTAGTAACGGTTCTCCACTTTAAAATGATTTCCTTCTTATAACAGTTTCCTTTTTATAACGTTTTCCCTTTTTCTAAATATCTCCTATTTATAAATATTCCAATTTATAAATATTTCTTATTTATAAATATTCCATTTATAAATATTTTATTTTCAATTATCACTTTGAAAATATTCCCTTATCAACATTTCGGTATGTTATGGTATTCAACATATCAAATCACGATGACCAATATCGTTCAAACACATAAATTGACAACACATTATATATCACATCATATATTTCAATTATGAATCACAGTAAAATAAATGTTGAGGAATCCAGTTGGATTCCTCCAACCCGTCTCCCTGCATCCACAGACGTTATACAATATAAAATCAACATCACTTTTAGTTCCATATGATATATTCTGTTAAACAGAATCAATATAGAAATTCAACTAACTGACTAGCAGTTCAATCAACAGTCAACACACAGTCATTCAGCCAATATTTAACAGTTCTAAAAATACAACATGAAATTATAAACTGCTCAGAGTTAGCGAGATTTACTCACAATTGCGCGTTAATCGTTAAATAACGGTTTGTGTTATTTGACTCAGTCGGAAAATTTATTTTGCCATAAATTGTAACGAGCTCGGATTCACTACCAGTCAGCTCCAATGCGTTGTGTCCATCCATACGATCCCAACGCAACTTACGGTTCGTGATTCTGATATCATATGACCGAGATGTTGCTTTTACAAGTTAATACATTCATTAAATTTAAATAAAACTTAAGTAAAATAAATATCGGGCCTCACCCCTCTTATAAATCACCGGCCCACTTAAGTAAAGCCCAACCCACCCTCACTTTACTCCCTTCTTCCCCGATGTATTCTCCAGTAACCAACGGTGCCATTTCCACTCGTTCAAAACTCCACCGCCCCTCAAACTCTCCACTGGTTCTCGAATGAACACCACCGTGGTCCTCGCCTTCACCTCCTCTCCATCCTAGTACCCTTCGATTTCAACTCGCGCTACCAGATGGATTTCCATCCTCCACCATCCCCGACTACAGGAAAACACCAGATCCCAAAATCCAAAACCGAGCATCCCAAAACCAGCGCCAATCAACCTCATTTCCTGTCGCGAATTCAACGCCACGCCCCACTTCGTCGATAGACCATAGTATCTCGCTCTCACCTGAACCCTAGGCCATTGAAACCGACGCTGTAGAATATACAGCGAACCCAGATGAAACCGAACCCCTCAAAAGTTATACGGGATTGAAGAGCAACACCAGAGGATTTCAAATACATTTATGGACTGATTTATAGGAGTGTGTGCTGATTTTTGTTTGGTTTTCTAAGGTCCACGTTTTGGTTGAAAAGTGAAATCATGTGTGCTAGTTTGAGCGGAGAAACAAACGGTTGAGAAAGAGGAAGGTGTGGCCTTCAAATTTGACCAAGAAAATGTTAGGATATTTTATTTATTTATTATTTAATTCATATAAAATGAAGTGTTGCTTTTGATTTCCCTTTAAAAATTCCTATGGCCACCAGTGATACCCAAAAAATCATGAAACTGGACGGGTAGCTAGAGTTTGACATTACGGTTCCAACGAAACTGGTTTCATCGAATTCCGACTTCGTATGCTCACACAACGTATTTTTCACTGTTGAAATATTGACTGTTTTTCACTCTAAAAATCCTTACGGCCACAAAGTGACTCTAAAAATCATGGAACTGGAAATCTAACAACTATTTAATATTGCAGATCCAACAAAATTAGTTTAATCGTATTCCGACTTCGTTTGCAAAAGTGGCTATTTTTAAAGCTATAATAAACCATTTAAATATATAAATATATTTAAATATAATTAAATTAAATATTTAAAAATAAATATTAGCGTCTATATTCACAGTGGAATACCATACAGCTCTAGAATATTCCTATATGAATTTCTAACTTGATATTCACTTCTGGGTCAACCCGATATTCAATTTATATTGAAATTCCTTTTTAAAATATAAATAATTCCTTTATAAATTATAAAGGAATTCCACAGTGACTTTTCTGAAATTTGATTTGGACGTGAATCTAAATCTACATGATGAAACCCCGACTTTTCTCTTCCACTAGAAAGATATACTCCACCAGCTCCTAACGTTTCTTGTTTCACAGAAATTCGGCTTAAAACGAATCCTGTACATTTAGCTGAAGTTCGATTGCAAATTTCTGAACTGCAGCGCCATTTCAAGCTCGATTTTAATTATAATATGATTCTATGTTCAAACTGTCGTTCAAATAATATATTCGTTATTCAAATCAAATTCCAAGCTGAATTAAATATCACAGATGATCCAATTCACACCATATCGTCATTTCAGCCAATTCTGGTTATTTTAGAATTAAATATATTATTTAATTTATTATTTTAATTATATATACACCATTATTTAATTCCACGACCATTAAATTCACTAAACCACCATTTATATAATTAAATAAATTAATTATAATACCTCTGCCAATGCGAGTCATTACAATCTTTCCCACTTAAAATAATTTCGTCCTCGAAATTGCTAAAAGGTAGAGGATGACCCTATCGACTGGTTAGAACATATTTGCTCACTTCTAAATCTCCAGTTTCAACTGAACCAATTTAATTTCAATTAAATTATTAATTAATTCTTACCAACGAAAATTTTCAAAAATCCTGGAAATTTTCTAACGCCTTAATATTTTTTTTGAAAAATTTCGCCAGCACCTCCTTTGTACTGGTGAATAGCTCAAACTCCAACTTGCCTCTCTAGGCCATCTCCAACCCAAAAGAAAATCAAACAGCCAAGCGGCTTTCCAATTCGGCTCATAAATCTTACATCTAATAGAAATATAAACTTGTACCTTTTTGTCGGCATATCAACTCTATCACTTCCATATGCTATCAACTCAACATATATCAATGTTATCTCAATCAAATTCTGAAATCACTTTCATCTCCAACACAACCATTCGCCTTTTTACCAAGCTAAATATCATTTTACTCGAGTTTCTTCTCGATTCCCAACTCCTAACTTGATTATCACATCACACTTCAAATATGAATCTCATAATCCAATTTGTCTTGATATCATTCTAATTCAATTCAGTTACCACTTTACTGGCTTTACTTTAATTCAATTCCGCTTTCACAAATTTCTGTTTAATTTGTTTTTAATTCAAACAGTCTTTCCCAGGGAGTTTTCAAACAGTTTACTCTTTTCAAAAATCAAAATTTCCTTTTGAACATGTCACTGAGCCCTTAATTAATATTCCATTAGTTAAATCACTTCTCTATTTCTTTATCAATATTTGTTAACCAAATATTTTCAATAACTGTATTGGCCTTTTACGTTATTTGGAAAACATTTCCGAATATCGCCTTCCTTTATTTTCTAAACTTTAGAAAATATATGCTATTTATAATTGGAAAATATTCCAATTACTTATCTCTTTTCCGATCTCATTTATTTCTATACTTAGGAAATATTCTTTATTATATTTCCAAGTTTACGCTTATTTGGGTTAAAACGGATGTTGTGTAAAACATCGTTACGACAACCCAAATACTATATTCGACTAATTCTTATTCAACATTGATCTTCGAGCCTGAAATCTTACTATTTATTTGTTAATAATTGAAATCAATCAAGTTGGGGTATAACTACCTCTCAGACCTTGACTGAATAACATTTATAACGTCAAAACAGATATGACTACTTACTCGAATAATCAATACCATACAACTACTTATTCACTTCTAAACACGTATTCGTTTCCCCTTTCTATTCTTACTTGATTTTATTCTTAGTCTTCCTTTTTGATTTTACTATTCTATTTCTAAGTTTGTTTCCATATCGACTTATATATATATATATATATATATATATATATATATATCGATACGTTGATTTCTAACTATCAAATTATCTTAAAAATATTCTAACTCCTTAAATTCTTGGAATAATTCGCCATAACCTCCTTTATACCAGAAACATCCGGATATTTCAAATAGCCTCCCATGGCCCTCACCAATTCAAAAGAAAAAGCCAAGCGGCTAGCCGATACGGCGCATAAAATCTCATATATGAATTAAATACATACCTTTTCGTCGAGCATTCTATTTATATACCTTCATACCTTATCCATACCTATCTCATGTATATTTATACCTGCCCAATCTATTTTAACTATACCTGATCGTTTTAACTCAATTCGTTAATTAATTTGTTAATTAACTCTTTAGTCTATTTCACTTTTATATTTGAACATGACATGTTCAAATATAATTTAACTTGCTTATTAACTAATTTGAATCCAAATTTCAAATTTTAAGTTCTATATTCGATTTCAAATATCCATTTACAAATCCAATTCACCTTTCAAAGTTCAACTTCAAAATTCAAAACTTGATTAACTAATTCCTCTTCGACTTAGTTAATTCTATTCAATTTCTATTCAAATTTTATATCACTTCTATAGTTTAAATTCCATTTGAATTCTATATATTCAAACTCCCTTTGAATTTCTATATTCAATTTCTCTTTCAATTCCATTGAATTTCATATATTCAAACTCCCTTTGAATTTCTATATTCAATTTCTCTTTCAATTCCATTGAATTTCATATATTCAAACTCCCTTTGAATTTCTATATTCAATTCTATTTGAATTCTCTTTATTCAAATTCTATATTCAATTCTATATTATAAATCCCATTTTGAAATTCAACACACTTGTCTTTCCCAATACAAATTCAAAACAGTATCTCTGGTAGTAATTCATCACTTACAACTCGAAAATGAATACTGATGATGCAGCTGTCATCATCAGAATCTATTTTCGAGCGATCAAAGTGAGTTCAATACTATAAAACCATCTCCAAACATTTCCACTTTGAAATTCATTTCAAAATATAATTCATACTGCTTGTAAAACAATTTAAAATCTCCCAGGATCTTAAATTTTCCTTATTTTTTAATCCAAATCCATTTACAAACACTTATCCAATTTTCCAGAATTTTAATTCAATTTCTGGTTTAAATTTCAGATTTAACTCATCTGATTTCACGTATTTCACTTATATGAATTCTGATTGGTTATTTACATAACCATTTCATTTATAATCTTACTCGATTGTAATATCAACCAATATATCCAATATGTATCAAAATATACTTTGGGTAAAATTATTTTAATTTACCCTCTTTTCAAAACATATCGTGTCGACCCATCGTATTCGAGTGTTTCATAACCCTTATCAATAAAGTGGATCAAATTGATCGACCAGAACTCATAAACAACTCAACCAATAAATCACCACAATATAAAACAATTTTTATATATATCAATAAAAAATACGTTCACTCGTATATATACACTCAACTCAATCTAGGGTACTGCTAACCCTATATCTATTGAGTCACGCCACAGAGCCAAGTTAATCAATTAAGCTTCTGCTCTGATACCAACTGTAACGACCCGGAAATTTGCGATCTTGATTATCTGATATATCACACATATCGAACATCAAGAGTCGAAAATACCGAATAGTTAATGAAAGAAATTAGAGGGTGGGAATAGATAAGATAGAAACTTAGAATAGAAGAAGAAGAAGAACACAACATCAGAGTAACACGAACCTCACAGCGGTACGAATAACATATAATATATATAACATAACTTGAAATATACATCTGTATTTGAATATACACATCATTATCAAAGTACAACACTTACAACACAGCGGAATAATAATAGCAATATAATTCTGAAGCCTCCTGCTCCAGCTCTTCAATGTATCTGTAAATCCCAACTACTTGACTGCTCGTACAAAATTAGGCACCCAAGAGTTTAGGGAAAACAAAACAAAATAAACTCTGGGTCAGTCATGGGACTGGTATGAGTAAAACAGTTTAAAACAGTTCAAGCATGTAAATGATATCTCATAAGACCACGCCGTATAACGGAACGGGTTTTTCCCTTATGAGAATTCAAATTATCTTTATATCAAAAACCTTTTGATATTATAATAATGTCTATCAACCACAATAATAATAATCATCTAGCAGAACGCTTTCATCTCACATTCTACAAATATAATATACAATCAAAACCGCAAGCACGTATTGGGTAATGGATTTCCAACTATGACAAGGTATGGAACCACCTTTCACTAGTGTACCTCTAGAAAGGAATACACTGGGTTCAACAAGAACATCTTGCAACCCGACCACACATGACCGACCACTCATTTCGCTTGAGTGTATCGAATGTATATCACCAACGGTTGGGATCAACAACCGTTTCCCGAATGGGACAGCATCAACAATAGATTTTTAGAAGTAAATGAAACTCTAGATCAGGTGATTATACACCCTACTTCGGTGCGACCGACTTAGCCATGCTGCCTGCCCGATTTCTGTCATTTACCGGATGTGAGGCTAGAAGCTACGCTTTATCATCACACCAGATTCACTTTGAATGCCACATCGTCAAATCCATCAAATCGCTGATTGACGTCCTCAACCATACATTATGTGTTAGCTAAAAAAAGTTTCCTTCTCTGCTTCCACTCTTGGTACGGTTGGAGAAATCAATATACGTGATCGTCTGGAAATACTCTGTTAGACATCCGTCCATACAAGCCATCCAGGAACAGGATGAACCGAAGGCACTATTCTGTAAACAGGATAGCCCTTGCATAACTCCGTCTTCAATTTCCTTTGGCATATATGATTCGCAACGCTTATGCCAATACAGAGTGGTTCTTTGGATAATAATCCAACCGGTCTCTCCACATTAACAACGTTAAAATGGTCAAAACTTCGATAATCTGTGATTTAACTATCGAAGAAAACAGGTGTGCAAACAACGATATTATCTCCAAATGGAAATTTATATCGATCAAACATCATTCAACATTTATCTCTTTATTTCATTAATTTACTTATCTCCTGTTTCCCTATATTCAATATTTCTTATTTTTTAAATTTGGAAAATATACATTATTAACAATGGAAAACATTTCCATTTCTTGTTTTCTTTATTAGAAAACATTTCTGGTTTCTTATTTGGAAAACATTTCCAAAACTTCTTCATTGGACTTAGACAGATGTTTAAACAAACTATCGCTATGCCAGCTCAAACCATTTCCTTAAATTACTAAATTCACTTAACCATCCTTTACTGCCGAACCTTAACCATTCCTTAGTTGAATACGAAGCCAATCAAGTTGGGGTAGAACTACCTCTCAGACCTGAACTGAACAACATTTCTAACTTTGAAATAGGCAAAGTTCACTTTATGTTTCTTTAACTAACTTCCTTACTTAACCCTCCTTCGAATCATCTCTTATTCGATAATTCTTTCCTTCGAATAAGGTATATTCGATAACTCTATTCAATTTACTCTATTCGATTAAACCTTATCAATTAACTCTATTGCACTAACGCTATTGGATTAACTCTATTGGACTAATGCTATTGATTTACTCATTTCACTTAACTCCTTTCGAATAAACTATATTCGATAACTCCTTTAACTCTACTCGAATAAACTATATTCGATTAACTCAATTGATTCTATTCGAATAAACTATATTCGATTAACTCCTTTTACTTTATTCGAATCACTAATATTCGATAATTCCTTTTACTTTATTCAAATCACTAATATTCGATAACTCCATTTGAATAACTCTAGTTCGATTTACTCTAACTGATTAACTCTAACTGGTTTAACTATAACTGGTTAACTCTAATTGATTAACTTTAACTGGTTTAACTCTAACTGGTTTAACTCTAACTGGTTAACTCTAATTCGAATAACAAATATTCGATTAACTCTATTCAACTAACTCGACTCGACTAACCCCTTTCGAATAACTAATTTGATTTACTAACTTTCGAATACCATATTCGATTTAACTCCTTTCGGATACCATATTCGATTTAACTCCTTTCGAATACCATATTCGATTTAACTCCTTTGTTTGCTTTATAAAGATTTCCCTTTTAACAACGTTTATTCAATTTTCAAGATTTACTTTTAGTAACAGTTCTCCACTTTAAAATGATTTCCTTCTTATAACAGTTTGCTTTTTATAACATTTTCCCTTTTTCTAAATATCTCCTATTTATAAATATTCCAATTTATAAATATTTCTTATTTATAAATATTCCATTTATAAATATTTTATTTTCAATTATCACTTTGAAAATATTCCCTTATCAACATTTTGGTATGTTATGGTATTCAACATATCAAATCACGATGACCAATATCGTTCAAACACATATAATCGACAACAGATTATATATCACATCATATATTAAAATTATGAATCACAGTAAAATAAATGTTGAGGAATCCAGTTGGATTCCTCCAACCTGTCTCCTTGCATCCACAGATGTTATACAATATAAAATCAACATCAATTTTAGTTCCATATGATATATTCTGTTAAACAGAATCAATATAGAAATTCAACTAACTGACAAGCAGTTCAATCAATAGTCAACAGACAGTCATTCAGCCAATATTTAACAGTTCTAAAAATACAAAATGAAATTATAAACTGATTAGAGTTAGTGAGATTTACTCACAGTTGCGCGTTAATCGTTAAATAACGGTTTGCGTTATTTGACTCAGTTGGACAATTTATTTTGCCATAAATTGTAACGAGCTCGGATTCACTACTAGTCAGCTCTAGTGCGTAGTGTCCGTCCATACGATCCCAAAGCAACTTACGGTTCGTGATTCTGATATCATATTTCCGAGATATTGCTTTATAAGTTAATACATTCATTAAATTTAAATAAAACTTAAGTAAAATAAATATCGGGCCTCACCCCTCTTATAAATCACCGGCCCACTTAAGTAAAGCCCAACCCGCCCTCACTTTACCCCCTTCTTCCCCAATGTATTCTCCAGTAACCAACGGTGCCATTTCCACTCGTTCAAAACTCCACCGCCCCTCAAACTCTCCACCGGTTCTCGAATGAACACAATCGTGGTCCTCGCCTTCACCTCCTCTCCGTCCTAGTACCCTTCGATTTCAACTCGCGCTACTAGATGGATTTCCGTCCTCCACCATCGCCGGCTACAGGAAAACACCAGATCCCAAAATCCAAAACCAAGCATCCCAAAACCAGCGCCAATCAACCTCATTTCTTGTCGCGAATTCAATGCCACGACCCGCTTCGTCGATAGACCACAGTATCTCGCTCCGACCTGAGCCATAGGACATTGAAACCGACGCTGTAGAATATACAGCGAACCCAGATGAAACCGAACCCCTCAAAAGTTATACGAGATTGAAGAGCAACACCAGAGGATTTCAAATACATTTATGGACTGATTTATAGGAGTGTGTGCTGAATTTTGTTTGGTTTTCTAAGGTCCAAGTTTTGGTTGAAAAGTGAAATTGTGTGTGCTAGTTTAAGCGGAGAAACAAACGGTTGAGAAAGAGGAGGGTGTGGCCTTCGAATTGGACCAAGAAAATGTTAGGATATTTTTTTATTTATTATTTAATTCATATAAAATGAAGTGTTGCTTTTGATTTCCCTTTAAAAATTCCTACGGCCACTAGTGATACCCAAAAAATCATGAAATTGGACAGGTAGCTAGAGTTTGACATTACGGTTCCAACGAAACTGGTTTCGTCGAATTCCGACTTCATATGCTCACACAGCGTATTTTTAACTGCCAAAATACTGACTGTTTTTCACTCTAAAAATCCATCCGGCCACACAGTGACTCTAAAAATCACGGAACTCGAAATCTAACAACTATTTGATATTGCGGATCCAACAAAATTAGTTTCGTCGAATTCCGACTTCATTTGCAAAAGTGGCTATTTTTAAAGCTCTAATAACCCATTTAAATATATAAATATATTTAAATATAATTAAATTAAATATTTAAAAATAAATATTATCGTCTATATTCACAGAGGAATACCATACAGCTCTAGAATATTCCTATATGAATTTCTAACTTGATATTCACTTCTGGGTCAACCCGATATTCGATTTATATTGAAATTCCTTTTTAAAATATAAATAATTCCTTTATAAATTATAAAGGAATTCCACAGCGATTTTCTGAAATTTGATTTGGACTTGAATATAAATCTACACGACGAAACCCTGATTTTTCTCTTCAACTAGAATGATATACTCCACCAGCTCCTAACGTTTCTTGTTTCACAGAAATCCGACTTAAAACGAATCCTGTACATTCAGCTGAAGTTCGAATTACAAATTTACGAACTGCAACGCCATTTCAAGCTCGATTTTAATTATGATATAATTCTATGTTCAAACTGTCGTTCAAATAATATATTCGTTATTCAAATCAAATTCCAAGCTAAATTAAATATCACAGATGATCCAGTTCATACCATATCGTCATTTCAGCCAATTCTGGTTATTTCAGAATTAAATATATTATTTAATTTATTATTTTAATTAAATATTCACCACTATTTAATTCCACGACCATTAAATTCACTAAACCACCATTTATATAATTAAATAAATTAATTATAATACCTCTGCCAATGCGGGTAATTACAGTTCAGAGTTCGTGAGTTTTACTCACATTGGACGATCATCGTTAATAACGATAACCATCGCTCGATTCAGACGGACAATTTATTTCGCTATAAATTGCAACTGACTCTAATCGACTCCCTTTCAGTTCCATTAGGTAGTGTCCGTCCATACGATCCTAACGGATCTTGTTTCGCTGAATTTCGATAATATATGAGGAAGTTATTGCATTTACAAGTTATAACATGAATTAACTTTCTATATAATTCAAATTATTTTACGTTGGGCTTAACCTTTCAAACAGGCCCACCCGCTACCCTTAAAGCCCAAAACCGCTCCCTATGCCTTCTTCCCCGATTCACAACCACGCTTCCAGAACTCTTCGATGGCCATTTCGCTCCATTTATCCCCTTTCCCTACTTCAAACACTCCACCGTAAACCACAAGAAAATATCCAAAATTCTCCTCTACTCGAGCTCTTCCTCCACATACCCACAAACTGAAACTCGCACCAATGTTGACTAATGCGACAGCAGCTCCTCGAGCTCGCTATAGGAACCCTGACCACAAAATCATAACCGAACTTCACCACAGTTTCACAAACGATGCTCCTTTACTCCACAAATTCGAATATAAACTCCACACCTCAAATCGATGCACCATTCTCATGCAATTGCCAACCCTAGGTCACGCTGCTCAATGTCGAACTCTAAAAATGAGTGTCAAACTTGATGAACAACACCTAGCCGTTAAGGGCAGATCAAGAGGAGCTCGAAAATATATGTTTGAGAATTTAATGATTTTTCCTTGAATTTATAAGGATTTTCAAATTTTGGTTTTCATTGTTGAGATTTCTTTGGTGGTGGCCGTATGTTTTGAGTAGTGAAAAATTGAAATTAGGTTTAGAAAGAAGGTTGGTGTATTTATAGGAAATATAAAATATTTTTATATTTATTATTTTATTTGTTTTTAAGCAATCGTTGTTTGCATATGTCTTCTAAAAATTCACATGGTCACATACAATACCTAAAAATCATGAAACAGGATATACAACTAGAGTTCGACATTACGGACCCAACGAAACTGGTTTCGTCGAATTCCGACTCCGTTTGCTCACACAGCGTATTTTTAACCGTCGAAATATCGACTGTTTTTCACATTAAAAATCCCGACCACATACTAATTCTAAAAATCACCAAACTTGGAATCTAACAATAATTTGATGTTACGGATCCAACAAAATTAGTTTCGTCGAAAACCGAGATCGTTTGCAAAACTGGCTATTTTTAAAGCTCGAAATAACGCATTTAAATATATAAATATATTTACAAATAATTAAATTAAATATTCATAAATAGATATTATCGTATATATTCACAATAGAATATCATACAGCTCCACTAGGATTTATAACTCGATATTCCAAATCCAGCGTCACATCGATATTCGATTTATATTATAAATCCATTTCAAAAATATAAACAAATTGATATAAATTATAAATAAATTCCATAGCGACTTTTCTAAAATTTGATTTGGATATAAATCAAAATCTACACAATGAAATCCCGATTTTTCTCTTCCATCAGAAAAATATACATCACCAGCTCCTAACGTTTCTTGTTTCATAGAAATCCAACTTAAAACGGATTCTGTATATTCAATTGAAGTTTGAATCGCCAAATAGCTAACTGCCGCGCCATTTCGAGCTTGATTATAATTATAATATAAATTATACATTCAACTGACAGTTATAAATAAATTTGTTAATATAATTCAACTCTAAACTGAATATATATATTTTAAATTGTCCAGTTCACATTATATTGTCAATTCACTATTTCTAGCTATTTCAGAAATTAAATATATTATTTAATTATTATATTAATTAAATATTCACTATTATTTAATTCAACGACCATTTAACATTCTAATTCATATTTTAAATAATTAAATAAATTAATTATTATACCATAGAAATACGGATCATTACACAATACGTCCCATACCGCATGTTTCACTAATCGATTTACCATAACTTAGTCTACTCCACACTAGGAATCTCAAAGCAACGTAGAAAACCCAAAAGATCACATGAAAACCCCACTTTAATGGAAACACCCAACATGGGGAAACATCAATTTGGTTTCGATTGACAAATATGAAATTAACCTATATTATGTCCCTATGTGTCCCATACCACAAGGTTTACAATAACGTTTAATTGCAAGCACATCTTCTCAAAAGATGCAATAATGTGTGTATACTTTTATAAATTTAGAAAATAACTTTTGACGAAAGCAAGTTATAAAATAGTTTTCCAAATAGTATATGTAATTATTAACATAGAAATATTTTCCTCTATAGCGGGAATAAAGTAGGTTATATATTAATAAAGTACAAGAAAAAAAATATAATGATTAGTTGTTAATTTCACAAACCATTTGGAAATATTTTATTAAAACCAGTTTTGAAAACATGTACAGAGACGACAAGGTTCAGCGAGATTACACCATTGATGTTCACCCAAAACGACATCGATTCAATAATACAAATTGTAGTTAAATATGTCTTTTCTTTCTAGTAATGCCACCCACATGACGATCATCGACATGAAAAAGATGCAGAACAATTTTAAGTGGTTTGGGAATAACTAATGCCATGACAACATGAAGCAAAATACATGACAGTGGACAAATCCGTTGTCTCGAGCTACTAAACTACAAGATATTTAAATGCTATAAATAAAATTTTATTGCATATAATTCAAGCTTTCCAGAATGTCCAAGATAATTGAATTCTGATTAGTAGTTCAAAAGTTATGATTATTTTCGAAAACTCAACCTGCTGCATGTATTCGATGGGATTGTGACGAACAATGATGATTTTAGCTTAGAAAATTTCAAAATTTTTCATATAATATTAAATGAAATTGTAGCCTAGACTTTTAGCTTTCCGAATCATCAAGAATTATCAAATTCCGATTAAAACCGAAAAAGTTATGGTCATCTTACTAACAGTCTAAAACTCAGCCTGCTACATATATTCGACAGAACAACGAAAAACAATGATGATTAGAGCTTAGTAAACTTCAAAATTTGCAGAACACATTGAATGAAGGTTGTAGCTTAGGTTTTCAGCTTTCCGAATCATCAAGAATTATCAAATTCCGATTAAAAACAAAAAAGTTATGGCTAAAACAGTTTCAGATTTCAGCTTAGAAAATTAGGCAAAAGACAGAATTATACCATCATTTCGAAATCTGTTTCAGGCCCATCAAATGGCAAAATTTCAAAAAACAATTTGAATAGAAAATGTTTCTTATTGAGTCTAGTTTTCAGACGAGAAAAATTTGAGCTAAATCGGATAAGAAACGTGGAAGATATGCTTATTTTACTACGCTGCATTTTCTGGAATATGGGATGTAACTCAAAAATAATCCACTACACCGAATCAAATCATCTCAAAAACACAATAAATTCAGAGAATACCACTTGTAAATGATTTCAATCAAAAATTGTGAGGTTCACTCACCTGAAAAGAGAATCAACCGTAAGAATTTGAGCGATGTGGAGATTTTTGGAGCTTGAAATTGCCTTCTCGAAGCCTAAAAAGAGCTTTGTTGTGACATGCAAAAACAATGAAATCAATTACAACAAACGATTTATAACTAGAGATTAGAGATGGATTAAGACTTGGTTTTGGAGTGATTACCTGTTCAAGATCTTCATTTCCTATCTAATTTCATAAATTCAGGAGTTAGAAGCTATTCTTAGGTTGGAAAATTTTCTTCTTCTAAATTTATGTTTCTGTGCTTATGAGAAGGAAGGAGGAGGAAGAAGAACACGTGATGTATTCTTTCGCTCTCCAGAAAACTCCTCCCCTAATTAAGTAATTAAAGGCCCATTAAAGTTAATTAATTTAGCATCAATTAAGCCAATTATGCTATGTTTAACACATATTTACACACTAATAACCATTATTTGTTGCTCATTTCATCATTTACACACAATAAGAGTATAAAAAAACTAATTACTTCTTTTAAAATTATTTCTAATTATAAACTATTAAAGTTTACAAATTTTAACATTTGCAAACAAATTTCAATTCTTTAGAAACATTGACAATTTAAATGTTTTAAAGAACAAAAGCTTTATTTTTCTTACGGATAATTTTTAGCAACGTATAAAAATTTATTTTCAACACATCCATTTTTATTTATTTATTTTTACGGCAAAAATCAACATTTTTATATTTTATTACCACAAAATACTTAAGAACTATCGTTAAACATCAAATTTACTCTTTATTCACATTTTACAATTTACCTCAACAAATTTTGCCCTAAAATCCTAAGTATTTATATTTTGTCTCAAACCCCATTAACAAATTTTTTTAACACTTGTTCTTCATCTAGGCCTTTAATTTTACTTATCACAAAACCCAATACGTACATATATATTTTAATGTTAATTTGCCTCTTAAATTCTCATGGATAAAAGAAAATTTTATTTATCTTAACTTCACACTTATTTTCCATCCATACATTTATATGCATCCATGTACGTATATATGCATATTTCACCAGGATCCCAATGATAATCACATATTCTCCTCTCAAATTTTCACTTTTAAATTAATAAATTCCCATTCTCCCCAACGAATCATAATTTTTTTTTCTTTTCAAAACATGAATTTCATTATTAACCAACAAAAATCCTCATTATAATTCATTAATCACTATTATAGGCAATCGACTAAAACCAGGGTTGCTACAGTTGGAGTGTGAATAAAAAACCCCTTGTATATTTATCCTAACGATAATCCGTTGACTATGAATTCAACCCAAAATACCTTTCTCCTTTTTGTCGTTCTTTCTTCAGGCTTTGCTACCGGTAAAAAAACTTAAATCGTCTCTCTCACTCTAATAGCGATTATCGATTACCCATTCAAATTAAGGATTAATCTTCATAAAAGGTGCGTTTGATTTTTAATGGGAAGCGGTATTTGGAAGGGGTATTTTGAAGGGGTATTTGAAAGGGTATTGTTGCGAACAAGGAATGTGTTTTTTATTATGGAAGGGGAAATTGGAAGGAGTTGAGTTATTATTTTTTGTTGTTTTTGTATTTACTAATTTTTTTATTTGTGTGTATTTATTGTTGAACAGAATAGTAGAATACAGAATAAAATTTGCAGAATTGAAATTACATGATTGCAGAATTGAAATTACATGATTGTAGAATACAAATTACACGATTACAGTGAAACTTTTTATTGCATTCCCGCGGCAACTAGTTCATTTCATATATTGTCTCGTACTAATGACATGGTGGATATTGTTCCGGTTCTTTGAACAGATTCTCGATCTCTGTTTCTGCGATTTGATATATTGTAATACACATCAAGATATTCTTCTGGCACTAAACCAAGGTCGTCATCATAGACATAAAATCTAGATTGCCAACGTTGTATTTCTGAAGTAGTTGTGAATAGCCACTGTACCAGTAACAATTTGTACTTGAACATCGTACGGATACGTCTGCATGTTACGTATGATGGCAAAATTTTTCTTTCAAATACCAGAAGTTCTTTTAATTTCCATACACAAACTAGAGTGAAGTAGCTGAAAATTTCATTATCGGACTCAGTTCATTTTGTGTGTCGTTAAAGTTTGGTATATGATATCTCACAGATCAGTAAGGAGTTATATATCCTTCCAATAGTAAATATCCTGAATTCACTAAATAATATTGTCCGGCAGGATGATGAGGGAAGTTAAGATCCAGATTATTTATAGCTTCCGAAAACACTTTAGCGTCATGTGCAGTTTCTTCCTATCCCGCTCTAACAAATGTAAAAGCTAAATCAAACGCACAAACAACCATTATATTTTGTGTAGCAGATCCTTTTCGCCCTACAAAACGTTGCATGTCTGCCAAACCCACATGAGCCATTACATGTGTCCCATCAATGGCTCTAATATAGTTTTTAAAGAGAGGAAATTATCGAGGTGAAGAACGAATTTGTTTTGGAATTCAGTTAAATTGGGTATCGAAAAGTCTAATAATACCCATCGCCAATAAGAGAACTGAATCCAAAACATTATGAAAAATGACACAAATCATACCATTTGTTTGTTGAAACCGCTTAGCAATCTGCCTTGTAGGAAGAGCCAATGCAATAGTATATTAGATATAGCCACTATAACACCCTGCCTTTTTTGACCTCTTCAAGTCAGTAATTAAACCAATTTAAACGCTCGAAACAACAAATTGTTATTCAGCCTATAGGGTTTAAATAAAATTATACACAAAATCACAGCATAAAATAAAAACAATATCTCACAGCGGAATCATTTTATACAAATATCAGAGTTTACAAAATTCATATACACGACGGAAGAAAAATATACATTAATTTATTTACCAAAAAAAATTCGTATTTAAATTGGACCAAAAGTGAGCACGCCTTCACGTGCCTTCACGAATCCTTATCATCGTCAGCTTCAAATCTAAGTTGTAATTACTTAGGTCTGACCCCGACCCGAGAAAACAAAAACTTAGGTCAAGTTATATTCAAGTAAATCAACTATAATTAAAATTTCAAGAATGCATTCAAATCCTAATTGCCATAATTGAATATCTAGCTAGTACTATTTTTTCTTCCAGACAAATGATACTTTCACAGTGTACATGATACATTAATAACCAATCCTTCACACAAAATGAACAGGTTTATAATTCACTATAACTATATATATATATATATATATATGTCATCTCCATTTCTTTGCATTTAATTAATTTCAATACTCAACTAAAACACAAATTTTATTCCACTCATCACTACCTTATTTGAGTGTTGATAATGCAAATCAAACATTTTGGTTTTTTATTTAATGCATCAAACATAAACAAACAGTGGGTCAATTATCAATTACAAGGTAAAGCGTGCTTAATGTTTTTAAACTTATTGTTATACCTGCAACATAAAATTTTCTTTTTATTAAACCTAACACACTGGACACGTGTAGTGCAAATTAAAAACTGGCAGCAACATGAAAATGACGTAAAGATGCAGATTGTAGTAGGGCTATTGGCAAATATAAACGTTTCATTTCAAGGAAACTGACATATGAATTCATTTCAACTTAAAGATGGAATGCATGTAAAGCACAAAGTACCTAGTACATTCTAAATAAGAGGCAAGTACTCATGAACTGCTAGGCAAAGGATTTAGAAAAGATCAGCATGACATGTACACTAATCAATGAAAAATAGTAACCCACAACTTGGAACAACTAACTTCTTTCATATAGATACCAAATGTTATTGACCCCGGTATCATTGGTAAGATTGCATAGTACAAAAATTCAATCCAAAAGGTGTCAGAAATACCATAATCATTCACTCATTCTAGCAATAATTAGCAAGGTAGTGAGCAAATATCAAGTGTATCACAGATTCTTTTCTGTTTAAGAAAACAACAGGTCAAGTATTTTGTTCAGCATGAAACCGAAACAACCAAGAACATAGCTAATAAGGTGCACACAAATCATAGAGTCGAATACTTGAATTAAGAAACAATCAGGTGAAATCACTTATATGCAGCAGAAAAAGAGGGGAAAACGGCTGGCAGTCGTGGTCAAAGCAAGGGTGATGGGCTTCATTGTGAAGTTTTTTTTCTTTTCATGCCATGCATTTTCCTCATTTTGCAAGGAGAAATTGGAAAAGTATAACAGCAAAATAGTGTGAAGGACAAAAATTTTATCCAAAAGAACAAGTGGTTAAAATCTTAATCGTAAGGACAAACTTTAGTGTAAAGTATGAAATGATAGTGAGCCCCTGAATACCTCCCTTTACACTAAAAAGTGTCCTTATGGCTAAAATTTTAGCCACTTGTCCTTATGGATAATTTTTTGTTAAGTTTGTCCTTGTGCCTAAAAATCCCAAAATATAATGCCTAATCCATGTGTGAAGGAAGGAATAATGTGAAATCCAAAAAGAGAAAGTTGATTTACCTTTTGATTCTCTTTTGTTTATATAGGGAATTGTTAATGGGAGTCCACTTTTGGTTAAGGGGAGTACCATTTCCAATTTATTTTAAAATTGTTAAGAGGGGTTAAAATAAATTAGCCTCCCCTTAAAAATATTAAAAAAATTTCCAATACTAACCGTATACTCTTCATTAATGCAACCTTAAAACATAAACACTAATTTGATTCTGCACATAGAAAAGTAATAATACATGAAACATAAACGTTCTGCACACATGAATTAACATATTCAAGCATTGTTTACTTTAGTTTTCACTATCAAAGTAAGCATGGAACACAATAACAACAAATAAGCACATTCAAAACACACTAGCCACAAAAAGAAGAGTAACAATATATACATACGCTTAACGCAACATGAACATAAGCATAAAATCACTTCACAAACATCTGTTTTAATGTTGAAATATGTACACTGTTTTAATGTAATTACTTTTGACAAATCATCTCACAACACAGTCGTTTTTCTTATCAAACTGTAAGATCTAAACCGTAACACATTGTAGTCACCCTCGAATAAAATACGAACTTTGATCGATTGGGTTTAAGGGATGATGAGGCCGGAGTACTTTAGTCTATATTTTATTTTATTTTGAAAATTCTAGACCCCCCTTAACAAATAAAAAATAAGATGGAGTCCCTTTAAATTTATCCTCCCCTTAATAAAAAATGGAGTCCCTTTAACAATCCCCTTTTTATATATATATGTGTGTGTGTGTGTGTGTGTGTGTGTGTGAGGCTACAGATTCTAACGAAGAAAAGGAAAATGAAGAGAAGGAAAGTGAAGGAAAAAGAGAAAGGTCTGGCGAATTAATAGATACAACGACAAGAAATGAATAGTCTTGAAAATGAATTTGCATAAGTATTGAATTGAAATAGGAATGGGTAATGTATGCATTAAACAGTAAACAATTGAATACATGCAGATGTTATAAAAAGAAATTTTAAATGAATGGATGGGTAACTTTTGCATTAACAAGGAATAAATGGTTGCAAGAAAAAGTTATTAAGGGAATTTTTAAAGGGAATGGATGGGTAAAGTATGCCACCTCATTTCGTATGTGAATGAGCAAAGAAATTACGTGTATGATTTATTTGATTATTAACGTCAACATTAAGTTTCGTTAATTACGCTAGTTAAAACTTATGTTGTATATCGTGGCTACCTCATTACGTTACAATTTCTCTTATACAATTTAAACTAGAAACATTAATTAATTTGTTATCAATTATCATAAAACTTCGATATTAATGTTTTTAAACAAAATAATGATTCAACTACTATTTTCTTTTATTATCAATAGTTCGTAGTTAATTATTAAAATATACATATAATTTGATAATAATCTCAATTGTTATAAATCACCATTTATCTAATTACAAATTGTTGTTTATTAGAAATTAATTTGAAATCATTCATAAATAACATCAAAAAATTAATCTTAAAACCACTTTAAATGCAATAATTAAATTTAGTCAGCGACTTAAATGCCCGAAATTTATGGGATGTTACAACATCCTCTACTCAGAACTTTTCGTCCTCGAAAAGGAGAGGATGTTAAAAATATGCTTAGGTATACAACAAAATATTCTTACTTACACAAATTTTTCAAAGTTTGGAACAAAATAAATTATAGGATTTCAAATTTGAAAATTCATCCTACATTAATAATTATATTCATCTATCTATTTATTAAATTCAAAATCTTTATTTCAGACACGTTTTATTAAATTGCAAGTTTTCTTATATCACAACTTAAAGTATTTATAACAAAACTTAAAATTTGAAAATATGATTCTCGTGTTTGAAAATGACCTTTGAAACCAGAAATTAGTATTTTATTAAAAATCCAAAGCTGATGTATTTCTCAAGACATTTAAAACTTTTCTTTCTTAGTTTATTATGTTGAAGTTATATAAATTTAATTGCAAGTCATTGATTTGTTATTTAATGTTTGAAAATACTTGATAACTCAAAGTTTAAAAAGTTTACTGTCGTTCTTATAGACGTTAGGCATACGCTGGCCAGGAGCACAACTAAAATCTCTATGTACTAAATATATTTGTTTCAACACCTAGTGAAAAATACTTAAAACATTAAAAATAGATATGGAAAATACGTTTCCTCATGGATCACGGTTACTCGGCTGTTACGCTATTGTCCTAGTAGAATTGCTTGTAACCATAGGTACCACACCCCTCGAATTTCGCCATGGTTGTTACCATAGATTGCAGTTACACTGCAGTTATGACCACTCTCTCAGTGGAACCACTTATACTATAGGCATCGCACCCCTCGAATTTCGCTATGGCGTCTAGATCGCAGTTACATGGTGGTTACGACCACTATCTCTGTGGAACCTCTCGTAACTGTAGGTTTCGTGCCCCTCGATTTACGCTAGAGCAAATAAGTAATAATAATCAACGTGATCCCACCGAGTGGGATTCCGATATCAATAGATACTCCAACCAATGAAGCACCAACAAAGCTACGATTTACGGTTTTCAATTTTCAATGGAAAGCACTTCCCATATCTTCATTTGGAAAACATACATACTAAATGTATATATAGTAGTTCATTTCACGTTTCACATATATTGCACTTACATAAGTATCAATTTACATAAGATTTTCTTTTCAAATCACATTTTTCCAACATATCATTCTCATATATACTCTATTATATAAGACTATTATTTCAATCAATTATCTTCCAAATCAGTGGTTTTAGAATTAATCTCATACTTATATAAGCCATGTAAGTTTCACACATTTCAAATCACAATATTTATAAGCCAATAAATCTGCAAAATTTTCATTTCAGTATCAATTTAGTTTTGATTTCACAATTGATTTGAATATTCAATATCATTTCAAATCTAGTTCATATTGACAATCAATTCATTGTTAAAACTTCACTTTCGATTTGGGTTACATATCACACATATCATTATTCAATTGAATATTTACATTCAATCGTTTCTGGCTAAATGCTCGAATTGGAATTACATATTTCTATTTCAAAATAATTAAGTACAAATTAGTTTAAGTAAAATAATAGGCTTGAAATAAAATAGGTTTGAGTAAAATAAACAAGTTTTTTTTTTAAAATAAGTTTACATAAAATTAGGTAGGTTTTATAAAATAGGTTTGAAGTAAAATAAGTTTTGATACAAAATAGTTTGCAAAATTGCTTAGAATAAAAATAGATTTGGTATAGAATAATTAAGCAAGATAAATAATTTTAATACTTTAGTTCAAATAAAACAATGGTAAAACATATAATAATTGTAAAATAAACAACACTAATTTTCAAGAAATATTCCATCCAAAACATTTTTCCAAACTTTCAAAATTTTAGTTGACACTAATTCCGATATCAAAGTTAAACTCAATTTTAACTTAAGATTCAATTGGAAACCTTTCAGTTTGAACCAAATGTTCAAATAAGATCACAACTCAAATTTCTCATTCAATTTCTCATCTTCAATTTCCATTTGAAGTTTGAATTCTTCATTCATTCGATATTATTGGCTTCAAATTTTCAAATATTTAATTCATCCCTAAAATCAATTCTTCACAAGTTAAATTTTCCGTTAATCTATCAAAACGAGTAAACTTAATAGAATCCTTAAGTTAACAATTCAAATTTTAAATCATTTAAACCTTGCATTATCTTCAACTTTCAAACAACCAAACTACATTTCAATAAATTAAAGCCACTCATTGAATATTTAAGCACATTAATCTAAGTTTGCAATTTAATATCAAAACCATTTGATTCATAAAGTCAAGCTAAAGTATTTTTTCTCACTTATTACTTTTGTTAAACTATCCCTCAAAACAAAATTTTATTCAAGATATTTCAAATTTTCATACTTGCAATTTCTTCATTTGCACTTCTGATATTTTACTTTCTTAAAGCTTATTTTAATTTATACTCGCTTAAAACTCAAAACTTGTTCGACAAAGAGTTGGACTATTCAAATAGTTGGAAACATCTATTTTTCCAATTCAATAATTGGAAATCATGAATTTAATCATTTCTTATCAAGACATCTCTTCAAGATGTATAATTACATTATCCTAATACATAGAATTACCATTCGACTAAACTCGAGAATCAATTCTATATTTTCTTTAAATCATTCATAATATACATACGTATATATATATATATGCATATCAAATCATGCTTCACAAATCAAGAATCGTTTAACGAAGATAAACAAGTAGCAAAGAGTATCCCCAACTCTGAGACTCGAGAATAAATTCCAGTGAAGCAAAATTATCATTTAAACTATTTTCTAGCGACAAAAGTGGGTTCTCCATTCATATATTTTCCTTTTTGAAAACAATTCAGAAAATTAACTCAAACATTTTTATTCGAACATACTTGTATATACTACTAGTCTTTTTCTTCAAAACATTGAACACAAATTTCACAAGTTTCAGTAATCAAAATCTCAAATTTTAGTCAAATGATCTCCTTAGTTTAAACTAAATCAATGTGTCATTTTTTTCATGATATACATTTCATATTTCATCAATAGTTTAACATTTGTAATTTATTAATCGGATTATCAATTATCACTCATTAGTATATCTTAAATATACTACAATAATGACAAGCATCGATTTACCGTTATGAATATAGTCTACAAAAATTCATAACTTTCATCATATTTCAAATTGATATTTTCTATACGCAATTTATATAATAAAACTCATTCGTTGGAATTCAAAAACTGTAGTGTCCCGAAATTCTGGTCCAATTTGAGCTGACCAAATAACACAAGTCCAACCCATATTACACTGGAAAACCAGAAAACTAATTGAAAGAAAAAGAGGGTGAGAATTGATAAGATAGAAACTTAGAATAGAAGAAGAACAACAACACAACATCAGAGTAACAAGAACCTCATAGCGGAACGAATAACATATAATATATAACATAACTTTGATATATAAATTTGTACTTGAATATACATATCATTTCCAAAGTACAACACTTACAACACAGCGGAAATAAACAATAGCTATATGATCCTGAAGCCTCCTGCTCCAAGCTCTCCAAGTATCTGTAAATCCTGACTACTTGACTGCCCGTACAAAATTGGGCACCCAAGAGTTTAGGGAAAACAAAACAAAATAAACTCTGGGTCAGTCATGTGACTGGTGCGAGTAAAACAATTTAAAATAGTTTGATCAATAAAACGATATCTCATAAGACCATGCCGTATAACGGAACGGGTTTTTCCCTTACGAGAATCCAAACCATTTGATTTAACTTTCAAAATCTTTTGAAAGAAACGATAAACTTTATATCAAAACTCTTTTGATATTATAATAATGTCTATCAGCCACAATATAATAATCATCTAGTAGAAACGCTTGCATCTAACGTTCTACATATAATATACAATCAAAACCACGGGCTCTTATTTGGGGAATGGATTCCAACTATGACAAGGTATGAATCCACCTTCCGCTCAGTGTACTCTAGAAGCGATACACTGGAGTTCAACAAGAACATCTTGCAACTCGGCCACAAATGACCGACCACTCATTTCGCTTGAGTGTATCGAATATATTGTCACCTTACATTTGGTAAACAAACATAACAATTCCCAAGAGATACAAAATTGAAAGAAGTACAAATATGAATATTCTCTAGATGGTGACAATATATCCTAATTGGTTGCGAACCACTTAGCTATGTTGCTTGCCCGATTTCTGTCATTTCCAAGTTGATGAGGCTGGAGGTCATAACGTATCTTTCAACATATTACTCATTCATTCACTTTGAATGCCACATCGTCATACCCATCAAATCACAAATTGATTTCCCTAAAAATACCATGGGTATAAGCGAAGAGAAATGAATTCCTCCGCCACCAAAGTAAATACGTTTGAAACGATCAACTTACGCGATCTACCAGATATACTCTGTCAGACATTCGTCCATTCAAGTTGTCCTGGGACTGGACAAACCGAAGGCACTATTCCGTACATCCATCCTAGGCAATCTCTACCTAGGACTTATACAACAGCCCTTGCACTTTACTCCGTCTTCAATTTATCTACGATCTATTTGATTTGAAATGCTAACGCCCATACGGAGTGGTTCTTTGGATAAGAATCCAACCGGTCTCTCTGTATTGACGATGGAAAATAGTCAAAAACTTCGATAGTCGGTGCGTTAACTATCAAAGAAAAACACGTGTGCACACGACGATATTATTTCCAAATGGAAATTATATCAATCAATCATCATTCATCATTTATCTCTTAAATTAATTTATCATTAATTTATTCATTCTCCATTTCCTATTTCCGTATATATACAGAAATTCTTATTTTCTAAATTTAGAAAATATATGTTATTAATCATTGGAAAACATTTCCATCTTCTTTCCACATATCACTGTCATTCCAATATTTCATTTTCTATGATTAGAAAATTTCTCTGATTGTATTTCGAAAACGTTTCCAAAACTCATTCCTTGGATTTAAACAGATGTTTAAATAAAACATCGCTATGCCAATTCAAACCATTACCTTCATTAACTATATTCACTTAACAAACCTTTACTCTCAAACCTTACTATTCCTTAGTTAAGACGGAAATCAATCAAGTCGGGGTATAATTACATCTCAGACCTTAACTAAACAACGTTTTAACTTCAAAATAGTCAAAGTTTATCTTTTAAATCTTTAACAACTTCCTTACGTAACTCTCTTTCGAATAAATCTCTACTCGATAACTCTTTCCTTCGAATAAACTATATTCGATAATCTCTCTTCTTCGAATAACTCTATTCAATTAACACTATTCGATTAACTCTAATCGATTTACTCTTATTAGTTAGCTCTATTTGGTTAACTCAATTCTATTAACTCTATTTGATTAACTCCATTGGATTAACTCTACTGGATTAACTCTTTTCAATTACTCTTATCAATTAACTCCTTTCGAATAAACTACATTCGATTAACTCCTTTCGAATAACTCCTTTTGAATAACTAATATTCAATAACTCCTTTCGAATAACTAATATTCGATAACTCCTTTCGAATAACTAATATTCGATAATTTCTTTCTCTATTCGAATAAACTATATTCGACTAATTCTCATATTCGAATAACCTTATTCGATAACTCTTTCTTCGAATAAACTATATTCGAATAACTCTAATCCGACTAACTCTAATTCAATTAACTCTATTTGAATAACAAATATTCGACTAACTCTTGTTCGATTAACTCTATTCGAATAACTCTTGTTCGATTTAACTCTAATCGATTACTCTAACTGATTAACTCTAACTGGTTAACTCTAACTCTAATTGGTTAACTCTAACTCTAATCGGTTAACTCTAACTCTAATTGGTTAACTCTTACTCAAATCGATTAACTCCTTTAACTCATTTTGATTAACACATTTTGATTAACTCCTTTGATTAACTCTACGTCCATATTCAGTTTCAAATATCGATGTTGAAATCGATTCATACTTCCCTATATAAGCCCTGACCTATATATTCTGTTTATCCAATGGTAAATATTTTATTTAATTTATAAAATATTATTTATAAATTAATCTTCTCAATCTATTGGTTACAAAAGATTCTATTTAAAATCTTTGCTTTAAATTCATATCATGTTATACCCGTATGCGAAGCACGGGTCTAGACTTTCCTGATGTAAAATTCTATTCATTTGCCAAATGTGTCCTTATGTAACATTCTTTTCATTTTGCAATAAATTCCTTTTATAACTCTATTTATTTTCTACATAAATATCTCCTTTCCAATTCTATTTATTTAACAAATAAATATTTTCTTTTCAACTCTATTTGTAAATGTTTTACAAATATTCCCTTTCCAAATCTATTTGTAAATGGTTTACAAAATATATCCTTTTCATTTCTTTTTGTAAATGGTTTACAAATATATCCTTTTCATTTCTATTTGTAAATGTTTTACAAATATTTCCCTTTCATTTCTATTTGTAAATGGTTTACAAATATTTCCCTTTCATTTCTATTTGTAAATGTTTTATAAATATGTCCCTTTCATTTCTATTTGTAAATGTTTTACAAATATATCCCTTTCATTTCTATTTGTAAATGTTTTACAAATATTTCTCTTTTTATTTCTATTTGTAAATGTTTTACAAATATTTCTCTTTTCATTTCTATTTGTAAATGTTTTACAACTATTTCTCTTTTCATTTCTATTTGTAAATGTTTTACAACTATTTCTCTTTTTATTTGTTTTACAAATAATTTCCTTTATGTTTGTTTTACAAATAATTTCCTTTATAAAATCCCTTGATTTTATAAATATTCTATTTTAATATACAGTTTTCTCTTTTCATTTCTATTTGTAAATGTTTTACAACTATTTCTCTTTTCATTTCTATTTGTAAATGTTTTACAACTATTTCTCTTTTTATTTGTTTTACAAATAATTTCCTTTATGTTTGTTTTACAAATAATTTCCTTTATAAAATCCCTTGATTTTATAAATATTCTATTTTAATATACAGTTTGAAATCTTCCTTGTATATAAAATCTTTCGATTTTATAAAATATTTTATTTCAATATAGTTATTGAAAATTTTCCTTTTCATCCCAGGTTTTTTTTACAGTATTTAAAATAACAAACAACAGTGATCGATATCATTCAAACACACATAATCAACAATAGATTATATATCACATCATATATTACAATATATGAATAACAGTAAAATAAATGTTGAGGAATCCAGTTGGATTGCTCCAACCTGCTTCCCTGCATCACAGATATTAAACATCATAATTAACATCGATTTCATTTCAATATGAAATATTCTGTTAAACAGAATCAATATTTGATTAACGATTTATATATATATCGTTATCTATAATTTCAACCAATACATAAGCAATTCAACCAAACAGTTAACACACAGCAATCAATAGATCATTATCAGTTCTAAAAATACGTTATAAAAATATAACTGTTCAGAGTTGGTGAGTTTTACTCACATTGGACGATCATCGTTAATAACAATAACCATCACATGATTCAGACGGACAATTTATTTTTCTATAAATTGCAACGAGCTTCGATTCACTCCCTGTCGGTTTCATTGGGTAGTGTCCATCCATATGATCCTATCGGATCTTGTATTGTACGATTCTGATACTATACGAGAAAGTTATTGTAATTACAAGTTATATTATACATTTAAATTAAAACCAAACTATTTTAATATGTCATTGGGCCTTACTATTTTGAATTCAGCCCATCACTATTGAACCCAAAGACCAAACCACGGAAAACCCATACCCGACCATTTCTTTTTCTTCCCCAAAACGGATTTTCGCTGCTGCTAAAACCACATTCTCCTCATTATTTCAAAACTCACTGCTCTTCCCTGGAAAAAAAACCATCAAAGCACCGATAACTCCAGACACTCCCCAATCCTTCACGACTTCCTCCTTCTGTATAAATTGTTGACTGCCTTTTTGACTGGCTCCCTGCCCCACCTCTGCCACCGCAACCACCACCAAACTCCTCGGCATTCCCTCCTCCACTTGAACACCAACTCCTTTGTAACGACCCAGAAATTTTGATAAGTTAGAAATAAAATTTATTAAAAATTTAAACATTAAATATCAATTGGATATTTGGTTTAGAAATTTAGAAAATCAAATATTGTTTTGAATATGAATTAAAATTCAATATTAATTCAGAATGATTTGTTGAGAATCAAATATTTATTGTTGAATATTTGAATTGGATTTGGTTGGATATTTGATTTGGATTTCGACTAAAAATATAAATGGTCGGATCTAAAAAATAAATATTATCGACATTAAATGAATTGGAGAATTTTAATATATGGAAATTTGTTGGATGTGTATAATTTTGTATAAAGGGGAATTGAGTTTAACATTTCAAAATGTGAAAACGAGCGGAGCTGTTGATGGACAAACATAATAAAATCAATTAACGGTTAAATAACTCAAAATTAGAATACGTCATATTAAAACGGAGTTGGATTACAACCAAACAAATTTTATTGGATTCAGAAAGTTGAAATGAAGGGGTATATATAATTATTGTCGCGTTAGAGATAGCATTGGCGGTATGAATTTTAAGTGTTCAACGATGATGTACGGTAGAATTTATTCTTTAATTTAATTCAGATGGAGCCTACACTAGTAAAATTCGCGCCAACCTATATCTGAAAACGAACAGCTTCCCTACACCCTATTGACAAGTACGTTGTTCTTATCCCATTCCTTTTCTTCTATAAAAATTGAGCCATCGCCTCTTTTTCCATCAGCAAAAGGGTATTTGTTCTTCCCAAATCAATCCTCCCCAATCTATTTCCTCAAAAATCTCGTAAATGGTCTCTTCGATCTCTCCTTTTTTCCTGAATTAAATTTCCCAAATCGAAGCCTCCACCTTGCCGCCGCCACCATGAGCTGCGAGCACCTCTCAGCAGATCGAAGACCAAATCGAAACATTTATCGACCTTCCCAAGTTGTCGCTGCCCCCTTATTTGCTGATTTTAGGTAAGTTACCACTCACGATTGATTAATCTTAAGTACAAGTAAAGTTAACTCGGTTTAATTGAGATATAATAGTTGATTATTGTGTGCCTTGGTTGTTTGTAATTACTGATGGGGTTGTTTTACTTTTAGTTGTTAGGCACCTACCTTTCTGTTTGATTTTGCGACTCATAGGCTTGTGCTTGCACTTTTCTTTACAATCTCAATACTGCTATATCCTTGTCAAATTAGAAATATTAAAATGAAAAACTATTTTTACATCCCTGTAAATTGATCCCATAAGAGCTTCTATTTTGAGTTCATTTAGGCTTGTCTGTCTTTATTTTATTTTTGGATTCGGTTATATTTAACCCATGCTAAAGATTTAAATCTGAAAAATACATGGTTGGGTGACCTTCTACCATGCTTATTTTTACTTGAAAACCTGGACATGCATAAAAGTAGGATATGGACATTTAAGGCATGCATATTTTGAGTGTCAACTTGAAAACCAGGACATGGATATAAAAACCGGAAGTCTGAGCTGTGCATAAGTGAGTACATTGCTCACAATTTGATGTATTCAAGTTTCAATTTCATTAAAACAGTATTGGAATTTGTATAAACATGGTTGCATCATACTGTGTTTACAATTAACCTCTAGTCACTGTATTTTCCTTATGTATTTACTGTTTTTAAATGCTTAGAATTGATTCTAACTCATTGCCAAAAATATAATATAAACTAGGGGTAACTGCATGTAGTTTTCATGTTTGATATATGCATACATTTTGGGAAATTTCGTATATATGGTACTGGTCATATTTAGAAGTTGGTTTATACATATTTATCGCTGACTTGTTTCGAGAACTTGGATGCATACCCACATATAGAAGTTAACACATGCACCTGTGGATTTTGAATATATATGCAATCCCTATATTAGAGTGTATATAGACATTGTGTTACCCAGAACTCATAGGTGATATCATGTAGCCTCGGTTGTTTTCATGCTTGCTGCATTATCATTTTAAGGCTGGTTCAGTTCTTATGGTCTGTTCGAATTGTGAACTCCAGCATGTTTTATATGTATAAATAAACCTTTAATTAGCCATAGAGCAACGTATGCTTTGAGCTTGTTCTCCAATTCATAGGTCGATAACTAGAGGATATTTTAGTTACTACCTGCATATATTAGTATTTAAACGGAAATATGGAGACTAGTACAATTTGTAGCTCACTGTTGGAACCTAAAAAAATGTTTTGCCAATTGTAGCACTGTTCAAAAACTGGCAATAGTAAAGTTGCATACTAAGTTGTCCATTCGAAATATTGTGAATTCTTTAAGCTTGTTGTGTAAACTGTGTATAGACTTGTTCACCCCTATGCATAGGTATATATGTGTGAGAGTATTATTAGCGTATAGCAAAGAACAACAAAAGTAAATCTAATTAATATGCTTGAGTTTATAGGTCCAATAATTCCAATTCCTTGTTATTTAATATCACTGATGCACTCGGTGTATTCATTATATGTTGGCGCTTGTGAAATACTTAAATGGATGCTGAACCATATGATATATATGAATCCACTATCATTATATGCGGAACCCTTGTGAAAGAATCTACTGCCATTATATGCTGAACCCCTTGTGAATGAATTTACTGTCATTATATGCTGAACCCTTATGAATGAATTTGATGTCATTATATGCTTAACCATTTAACACAGAACTGTATGCCGAACCCTTTATCATTGGATTGTTTTGCTATCGCCCACATTTGTTTTAAAACCATATGATTTTAAATGGATGTCTCGTATGCTATATATAGATGCGTATAATACTAGAAACACAATATAGTTTGTTGAACCTCAATTTGTTGAAACATTTTACTTGTTGGGATGAAGTTACCGAAACATTTTACTTGTTGGAACGAATTTGCTGAAAACGTTTATTTCCTATAATGGATTTGCTAAAAACTGATACCCCATTTGGTTTGCTAAAAGAGAATGTGCTGAAACCTAATTTGCTACTAAAATGAAATTTGTTAAAACTATGGAGATTCATTATGTTTAGTAGCCGGTAACCCAAGTATATTTGCCACACCCTGCTATTTGAAAAGTGTATTCGGTATTGTAAATTTATGATCCTAAGTGTACATGCCGATACACACGAATTTACCATCGTCCTCGTTTTACTGTATTCGTACATACCCTATGAGCTTTGGTGCATTTTCAGTTGCGGGATGCTGGGGCAGTGCACACGTGTACTTGTGCGCATGTGTATATGCAGGCTTCCGCGACCGTTTGTCCCTAAAATAAAAACTGATATGGTTAACTACTACACCACTTATATTTTTGTGTATGTTTCGGAAGCCAGGATTAACTATTATATTCAGTTTATATTGAAGTTAATTTACTTGAACTATGATTAATCTTGACTCGAGCATTTTTATGTTTTTTTGCATGGAATGCTCGAGTCAGACCCGAGCATTTCAGATTTAGATAATACAGCTTAGGATTCAAAGATCGGCGAAGCTGGAGATTTCAGGAGACGCGCACTCTGAAGATTTTTAAACCAGTAAATACTTCTTTGTATTCAAACTATATTTTTATTTCGTTGTATAGAAAAATGTTGTATCAAAATTTTGATTTATAAATGAGAGTTTTATTGTGCCATTCAATACTGTGTTTTCTATGATTCTGTGTTTTCTGTGTTATTCTATTTTTAAACTCTATAAGCTAATAACAATCCGTCAATTTGGACGTTTTAAGTTGGTTAAATCACCAATTTTAGAGCGGTCAAAAAGACGGGACGTTACAAGTGGTATCAGAGCTTTGGTTTATTCAAAGCTTAGCTTACTGAGTTTAAGAACGGATTTTGAAAATAAAAAGGTTTTTGGGAAAATAAAATGTTTGAAAGTATAAATGATTTTAAAAATAAATTTTTGAAAGATAAATTGTTTTAGAAATATCAGTATTTTGAAACTTATACGGCAGAAGTAAAATTATTTTTGAGACTTTAATTTTATTCGGAATCCCCAGTCTTCGGAAGTCTTCGAATCCAGCTTAACCAAGTCTTTCCTTCGATAAGGTTCCCTTAGTTTGAATCTCAAATCCATCGTCGAATGGGTATCTAAGGCAGATGAGTAGAAGAAATTCAGCGAATCGATTGTGTGTTTTAGCAATCAAAGACAACTGAAATAAGAATTCATATAAGAATTTGAATGAAAAGGATAAATTTTGAAATCATTTCAAAGATGAAACAATGAATTTTATTTCAATATTCGGAATGTAAATTAATGAAAATAAATAAAGAAGGCTGTAATTGAAAGTCGACTGTGTTGGGTTCTATTTTGATTATTAGAATTAGGCAAGATAAATTATAATTGGTTTCAAACCAATAATGTATGATCAAATATACGATAGTAAATATAAACTTGTTAGTGAATTAACAAGAAGTAACATATAAACGAGAATATAAATGAAGCAAGATATGGGTGGAGATTTTAAAGAGATTTGAACCTGTATTTAAATCAAACTGATTTGATGTGACGAGTTCAAATTTGGATAAAAAGAATAATATTTACTTTTAGAAGTAAATAATGTGTGAAAGTAAAAAACGTTGCAATTGGAATTGGGAATAAAGGAGATGGAGTTGATAAGTACGATGAGATTTTCCAAAATTCAGAATATATTAGCGAACAGAGAGTATTCGAAGGGAAGTTATTCAGGAGAGTCAACTATGTCGAATTTTAAGGGATATGTTATTTACTTTCCATCTTAATTAGAAATTTAAAATATTATTAATTGTTCAGATAAATAAAGTATAATTTTTAAGTTAAATATTTTGGTGGTGTGAATTATTGTAATAATCAACGATATTTGTAAAATAAGTGAATTTTTAATGTGAATTCGAAAATTTCAAGAATAAATATTTTGTTGGAAGCTGTGAACTTGATCTATTTTGAAGTTAATAGTGTTGTTCAATTAAGGTCTGACAGGTAAATATACCCCAACTTGATTGACTTCATTGTTGACCAAGAAACGATTAAGGCTCGGAAAAAAGGGGTTAAGTGAAGAGAGCTAATAAGTGTCAACAATTAAGTGGGAATAACGATGTTGTATTTAACATCTATTGGATCCAAATAACGAATTTAGAAATGTTTCCCCTGAGAATAAAGTATATTATCTGTAGAAAACAAAGATTTGGAAATATATGGAAATATTTTCCAACGGTTTTCTAGAACTATAGAAAATAAATATAATAATTAGATCGGGAGAGGCTAACAGGTTTTGATAAATCATAATGAATTGTACTAAAGAACAAATAGCCGCACATCGAGAGCGAAGGACGACAGAACATAAGGGAAGGGATGTGTAAACTGAATTCGAGAGTTGCGTAAGCAAAGAGTTGATAAGGGAATTAGAAACGGAGTTAAGGAAATTGGAAACTGACTGGAAGTTAGTTAAATTGGATGATTTTCTAAGTATTGATTTGATGTTGGTTTCAGCCGTCGGGGTTGATGCTTAGAAATTTGTTTGCTTGCTAATTTACTGTCGGAGGTGGTGAATATGAAAGAGCGATAACACGTGAATGAGAAATATGTATGTTATAAGAATGAAAATTATGAAATTTTGGGAGCATAAAAATTTGAATTAAGTGATGAACTTAATAGCTGGAAATTTGGGAGGAAATTTGATTTATAACCAATAGATTTATAAGTTTGTGTTTGGAAAGATCTGGATTAATTGAGAGCGGAAATAGAGTTTTAAAGTTTGAATGGAAATTTTAGGATGTTTAATTTTAGATATTGAAGACTTAAGTTTTCGAAACTTATATGAAAAATACAAATAAGAATATAGCGAATTCAGAAGCTATTAATTTGGAAGATAATGGAGCGAGATGAAGTTTTATATAACAAAATTTATAAAAGAACGATGGGTTGAAAAACGTAATTTGGAAATCTTATGTAAATTGATGAATTATGAGAAGTATGAAATAAAATACTATATGTATATAGTATTATATGTTTTCAAAGAAAAATAAGGAAAGTACCTTCCTTCTTCTTTGAATTTCGAGCTTTGTTGAGATATGCTGCTGGTGGTAGTAGGTTGTCCGGACATAAAACTCATGAATTTCCACTGAGCACGACTACTAGTGTAATTCGCAGGGCTGCAGATAGCCTACGGCGATCAGATGTTTCCTGAGGGAATCAGACATAACCATTGTGATCACTGCGATCTAGAGTCATTGAATTCGACCATGTAGCGTAATTCGTAGGGCTGTAGATAGCCTACGGCGGACGGATGTTTCTTGGGGGAACCAAGCGTAACCATTGTGACTGCTGCGATCTACAGTCGAATTATAAGGGCGAAATCCGCAGAGCTGTGAAAGCTTACGGGTATGGATGTTTACTGGGGACCCAGGCGTAACCATTGTGTACCTGCGGTCCACGCGGTAAGTTGTCTACTGGTGAAAGAGATGTAACCACTGAAATTACTAAAGGTAGTATGATGAGCCATGCGAATATTTGAGATATCTTAGTGATAGTGAGCCACCTGTTTAATGCAGCAGTTTGTCTTCATGACTTGATTGGTCCTCTTGACCTGAGTTAATTTCATTTGGTGATTTGATTTCGTGACCCTGAGATAGAGCAACCAACGCTCAGTGACCTCAGATTGTCTTTTGGTTCTTGAATATCTTCTGTTGATTTGTTTATGATGAAATTTGCAGGGAAGCGATTTCCTATAGATACGGATGTTTTCTGGGGGATCCAGACGAAACCATTGAGTACCTGCGATTCATGAACAATCAACATATCAATATCACATTGGTACTTTACGTATCTGTTTTTAAAAGAAGAATTTTCAAAATATTTTCACTGGGAGTTGAAGCAAGGATATGTAGTACTTGAAGATTTTAGTCGTGCGCCTGGCCAGCGTATGCCTAACATCTGTGAGAACGACAATAGACTTGTCAAACTTCGAGTTATCAAATATTTTCAGATCAATAATTTGAAATTTAAACGAGTTAAAGGATTTCGAAGTATTTTCAACGTTGGAGTATTAACACAAATGTTTGCTGCACGAGTGTATAAAGAAAAATTATAAATGATTTCGGATTTGGGAATTTTCAAGTCGACAATTTGTAACTTGAAGAAGAAATGATAATTACACTCTTCAATGAGGAAAAGATTAAATAGACTGAATATATGGAGATGTGGTTGAACTTTTGAAACGATGGATAAGTAAATATTGGGAGAAGAGATTAATTTGGAAAGAATTTGATTTTTTCGAGTTAATTGGATATGATGACTAAACAAAGAAGGTCGATAATTTAAATATCGATATTTAAATCAGTGTGGAATAATTTCACACAAACATGGAAACTTGAAGTGTACGTTGGTATAACTCTAACGATTTTTCCTTTTCGAGGGCGAAAAGTTTTAAAGGGGAGAAGATTGCAACACCCAGAAATTTTGATAAGTTAGAAATAAAATTTATTGAAAATTTAAACATTAAAAATCAATTGGATATTTGGTTTATAAATTTAGAAAATCAAATATTGTTTTGAATATGAATTTAAACTCAATATTAATTCAGAATGATTTGTTGAGAATCAAATATTTATTGTTGAATATTTGAATTGGATTTGGTTGGATATTTGATTTGGATTTCGACTAAAAATAAAAATGGTCGGATCGAAAAAATAAATATTTTCGACATTAAACGAATTGGAGAATTTTAATGTATGGAAATTTGTTGGATGTGTATAATTTTGTATAAAGGGGAATTGAGTTTAACATTTCAAAATGTGAAAACGAGCGGAGCTATTGATGGACAAACCGAATAAAATCAATTAACGGTTAAATAATTCAAAATTAGAATACGTCATATACAAACGGAGTTGGACTACAATAAGACAAATTGTAATAACCCGGAAATCCGAGCCAATTTAAAAAAATTATTTTGCCAATTTTGATGAATTTTGAACATTTAAAATGAATTATTTTAAATAATAACGACGAGAAATTTATTTTTGAATAGAATTCGAACGTATATATTTATATAGATCGTCGTTAGATTTTTTTTTAAATTATAAAAGAAATTGAAAATGGCGCGGTAGTTCGAAAATTTGATTTCAAAGTTCAAATGAATGTACATGATTCAAAATAAACCGGATTTTAGTGAAACCGAAATTTTTAGAATCTAATTGAGAATATCTTTCCAACGAATCCGAAAAATTGAGATTTCATAGTGGGAATCAAAAAGATATGTCCAGTTGAAAATTCAGAATAGTTGCTATGGAATTCTAGCCCTTAAAAATGGAAATTTCGCAAATGACCTCGGTTTTCGATGAAATCACTTTTGTTGGATCCGTGATGTCAATTTATTTCTAGATCCCAAAATTCGTAATTTTTCGAATCAATATGTGAGCGTGGCAAAGGAAAATGTGTTTTAACAGTTTCAGTCAATTTCGATCGACCAGAAATTGGCCATTTTTCAAACGGTCTCGGAATTTCACGAAATTAGTTTGTTAGGACCGTATCGTCAATACGAAGCTAGAAAATATTTTTTGGGAATTATTAGAGACTGTATGTGGGCCCGGTAAATTGAAATGTGTGTTCAAATTCAATATATAGATTTATATTTTGATTTTGATGAAAACTGATCGAAACAGTCGAATCAGCCTACGATACATATCCCATTGTGTTCGAAATGGGGGTAATTAGCTATGGACAACAGTCGGTGGGTCCGATTTCGAGCTCGAAGTAAAAAGTTGCTTTTTAAAATTAAATAATTAAATAAATACAAATAATATATAACCCCCCTTTTACACCCTTTACCTCCCCCCTCTATTCGTTCAGATCGAAAATTAGAAATAGAAAAAAAAAAACAACAGACACCGCCAGCCTCGTTCAGCCGACCACCGCCGCACGCATCCACTGCCGCTCCCCTTCCGCCGCCACCTCCTTGTCCCTTCTCTCTCAAACTCGCAGAAGACCCCCCCACCCCCCAAACCGATTTGAAGCAGCCACCGTACCCCCTCCAGAGCCCGCCGCCACCACCAGGACGGCAGCACAAGTCCCCTCCTCCTTTGAATGGATGTAAGCTTTTTTTTTTAAGCATTAAAAATCTGATTTTTACAGTATAAAATTCTAATTTTATTTATATCAAAGTTAGGATTTTTAATTGATGAATGGCGAGATCTTTATTTGTTTAAAAGATAAGATTTTGTAAATTGATAAAGATTTGATTTTTATGAAGTGAAAGACTAGATTTTGAACAATAGAAAAAGATTTGTTTTTTTAAGATAAAGAATATAAAAACACGATTTTTATATTATATAGATAGTAAAAATTTAATCTTTATATATGTAGCGGTAGGATAAAAATTCGATTTTTATATATATAAAGTAGCAAAGTAAAAATATGATGGGAAGATTAAAAATATGATTTTTATATTATAGAAGTATTAAAAATTCGATCTCTATTATGTAGAAGAAGCAAAAATGTGATTTTTTATATGTGCGACGATATAAAAATATAACTTTTATTATATTACTAGCAAGAAAAAAATATAATTTTTATCATGGAAGTTGCATTGTAAAGGAGTGATTTTTTACATATGTAGCAGAGATATAAAAATACGATTTTTATATAGAGAATGGCAAGAGAAAAATATAATCTTTATTATATGAGCACCGTTGTAAAAATAGAATTTTTATCTATATAGCAGCGGTGTAAAAATAGGATTTTTATCTATATAGTAGCGGTGTAAAAATAGAATTTTCATATACATAGCAACAATATAAAAATGTGATTTTTATATATGTAGTGGCTACAGACAATGAAATTGACAAAAGACAATCACGGCAAAGATTTCTACACATGAAGACTCGTGGTGTTTGGTTTAGCTAGTCGGTGAGAACTCCTCACTTTTATTTCTATTTCTAGTTTGAAATATATACTAGGATGCAGACGGTGCTTAGCAGCACCCGACACCCGTCGTCCACAGACCATGGATGACTTGTTTGTTTGATTGTTGTGTTGTGAAATTTGATTGTGTGATGTGAAATGAAATAAAATATTTTATAAATATTTTATAGTTAAAAATATAATTTTAACGTTTATATAAAATAAATATTTATAAACATATCGGACGATTTGTTTATATACACTGATTTGACTGATATTGATTAGGACGAAAAATTTTACACATTGCCCAACTGCACAAATAAAAATCTGTGTTTGTTGATTTGAAACCCCACACAGGTATTGGGATGATATTTGACGTACACTAGTCCCGATTGTTTAGTTGTATGTCAATCGATGGGTTGACAGACTGTGTAAGCTTTAATTATTTATATTTAATGCTTATGCAGTTGTGTGGTGCACACTGGATGATGGTTGATGATTTATCGTTGCTGTTATATACATGTGTTGTAGGGAATCCATATAATAAACGTTGTATGGCAATTGATTGGGCCTCATTCCAATTTGAAAAAAAAAAATCATGTGTTGAATAATAATATATATTCATGTGTTGAATAGAAAATATATATTCATGTGTTGAATAGAAATATAATATTCATGTGTTGAATAAAATATATATTCATGTGTTGAAGAAATTATTCATTTGTTGTATAGAATAACGAAGTTATTGAAATATATAAAGCCGTGTTGATTAGATATGCGCTATTTTGACGCGAACGATATTTATATTGATTATATTCATTTTTATAATGATTATCGAAAAGAGAATGATTTCAAAATATAACGTTTTGAAAATATTATCATTTATATATCGATGATATGGAATATTCAATTTTGATTAGAAATTGAATATGAAGTTGAAATCGTTTTGAAAACGAATTTAAAACGATTTATAAAATACGTTTTAAAAGGAAATCGATGAACTATATATAATATATTTATATTATATATATAATGACCTGAATAGAACGCGCCGCGTTGCGGCAGTTCGCGAATTTCAACCATTGACTTCGGGTTGTCGTTGCGGGAGATCCGACCGTCGGATTCTCCTAAAACCGGAACCGTTGGGTTCGTATCGAAAAGAGCTTTCTAATGAATATTAGAGATTTGAAATCTAATGGTTGGATTTGGAATTATATCCAAATCAAATTTGGAAAATGTCATTGTAAGTGCAATTCGATGGCCGTTGATGGAAATCGACTGTACGGGCCCTGATAAAATTATTAAAAATAGTAATAATTTGTGTAAAAGAAATGATTTGGGGAGAATTGGGATGAAAAACTCCATATTTGAAAAGATAAAAGTAGATTTTTATCGAAATGAACTAGTTTTGAACTAGAATTATAATTCTATTTATTTTTAAAATAAACAAAGTGGATTTGAAATGGTTTTGAAAATAACCAGAATTTCCAATAATTGAATTGGAATGGATTTGAATCGAAATTGTATTTGGAATATTTCGATGTTGGATTTCGTGATTATACAGATATTATTATGGAAGTTTGAAAGATGTATTTATATCATTATTTCCAATACGATATTTGTTGGTCGTAGAATTTGATATTGAATATAAGCCGATATATTTTCTATTCAGAGCCTTGTATTTAATATCAAATGTGATTTGGGTTTGGCGTGAATGGTGTCTTCGTTAACACTGTTCTTAAACCCAGTTGAGAAAAAGATTAAATCTTTTTATTTAGATTTAATGAAGTATGCCAATTAAATGGTATTTAATTGGAATTGAATTGGGATTGATTTTTGGGTTTATCATGAACGGTGTTTTAAATAACACTGGTTCTTTAACCCGATAATTAATGAAATGTGATTTTGGGTTTATCGTGAACCGTGTTTTAAAAGAAATTGGTTCTTTAACCCAATTAAAGGTAGGATGTGATTTCCCAAGTTAATCATTAATATTGATTTTTGGGAAGATTAAAACCAAGTGAAGTTTTAATGAATCTTTAATTAGATTGAAATGATCGAGAATGGAGTATCACCAGTTTTGCTCCAGGCGATAGTTAAATCTTTAATTAGATTTGAATGTGAAATGGTAATCGAATTTACCGATAACATCGTGGTGTTAGATATGAAGTAAGACCAGTTTTACTTCATGGGATGAATAGGTTGGGATTGGGAAATAAAATAAATGATTACTTCGGTGTGTTCGCTAATCCCGACTAGTTTGAATTGATATTCAAAAGAAGATTAAAGAATAAATTTAAAGAATTTATCTTTGATAAAATTAATGGGAACCTTTCCCAAAGTATAAGAATATTTGAATAAACAAATATTATGAATTGGAATGAGGCATATGTTGTGTTTGTGTAACACTTGTTTAATATATACGCGAGTTATTCAGAAAGATCGGGTTTATCCCATTCTGAATAACTGATTCGACGTGGTGTCGAGGATGAAGACGGTGGTCGAAGACCAGAGGTCTTCACATCGTTTGGGTGATTACTGATGATCTTGATTGGGCTGTACACCCAAGAGGAGGGAATCAGTAAGTGATCGTCCAGACGTACTAGGAGATCGATGGATATGCGAGGTACAAGGTGCCTCCGGTTTCGTTCAGACCCAGAACGGACTTGTAAATGGACTATGTGTCTGACATTGGATATCATTCTGTGTGATTGATGGATATCGATTGCATGGAGTGGTCTGCCTGTGTGGCATGCTAAGATGCAAATGATCAAGGCTTCTGTTGAAAAGCAGAGTCTTGTGGTTGATGATCAAAGCACAGCCTGTGTGGCATAGCTTTGTGTAGCGTTAATCCGCGAGCCTCACACCCAGATATGAACCAAAAACGGGAGACGGATATCAGGGGGACACGCGTTTCTTTCTAGTTAGAAGTGGTGTCAGTGCTTGAACTGACTGACATTGCTTATGTGGATGATGGAATTTGAGGCGCCTCGGTTATATCGGTTTCGGCCGATGCATTCTGGTCGGCAGACGGACCAGACTTACGCCCCATAGGGTAGGGAAACGCAGTGTTCAGGAATTATAACCCACATCGGTGGATTGGCCCTGAGTCCAAGGGACGATGCGTTCTGTTCCTGAGGGGCGGACTAGAGGCTCTCGAATCGGTGAGGACGATCCCTACCCTCGGTTCATATCATAGATCATAATCCTACTTCCAATACGACATTCTGCAGTTTTGATTGTAGATCCTAGTATGGCGACATGATATATGGTACCCATGCCGTCTATGATTGATACTTATGATTGAAATTGTTTTAAACACTATACACTTATTATAGTATCAAATGACTTGTTTTAAATGTGTCCAGCATCCTTTGGCTATTATAAGGGAAAACCCTATCCTCCGGTTTGTGTTGCATTATGTGATGGGACCTGGGTCTTATAATAGCTTCATTTTCTTTATTTAGCATTGTGCTGTTGTTTTATGCACTGGTGTTCTTGGGAGGAACCCCGTTCCGTGTTATACGGCGTGGTCCCTTGATTTACCTAACTTTAAAATAAAGATTAATAACTGTTTTAGTTCTCACACCAGTCACATGACTGACCAGGAGTTTATTGTTTTAACCTAAACTCTGGATGCCCTTATTTTGACACAGGCAGCTAGTAGTTCTGGTTTTGCAGATTTATATTCACAGGATCCTGATTTACATCTGGAACGATACTCGAAAAGCTCTGTATCCGTGTATTACTTCTAGTTGTGTTTTGTAATATTTTCCACTACTATGTAATTTATTGTAATCTCATATATTTTCTGTGTAATATTTATTCATACTCTGTATATTCTTGTATTCTGATGGAATTGTTGTAATTAACAAAGAAATGTTCTTCTGTTTGCGTTCCGATGTGGCTTTTCTCAAAGTATCCGCTCTTTCCTTACCGGGGAAGTTACGGGTTCTTATACAAATTTTATTGGATTCAGAACGTTGAAATGAAGGGATATATATTTATTGTCGCATTAGAGATAGCATTGGCGGTATGAATTGTAAGTGTTCAATGATGATCTACGGTAGAATTTAATCTTTAATTTAATTCAGATGGAGCCTACACTAGTGAAATTCGTGACAACCTATATCTGAAAACGAACAGCTTCCCTACACCATATTGACAAGTACGTTGTTCTTATCCCATTCCTTTTCTTCTATAAAAATCGAGTCGTCGCCTCTTTTTCCATCAGCAAAAGGGTATTTATTCTTCCCAAATCAATCCTCCCCAATCTATTTCCTCAAAAATCTCGTAAATGGTCTCTTCGATCTCTCCTTTTTCCTGAATTAAATTTCCCAAATCGAAGCCTCCACCTTGCCGCCGCTACCATGAGCTGCGAGCACCTCTTCGCAGATCGAAGACCAAATCGAAACATTTATCGGCCTTCCCATGTTGTCGCTGCCTCCCTATTTGCTGATTTTAGGTGAGTTACCACTCATGATTGATTAATCTTAAGTACAAGTAAATTTAACTCGATTTAATTGAGATATAATAGTTGATTATTGTGTGCCTTGGTTGTTTGTGATTACTGATGGGGCTGTTTTACTTTTAGTTGTTAGGCACATATCTTTCAGTTTGATTTTGCGACTCCTAGGCTTGTGCTTGCACTTTTCTTTAAAGTCTCAATTCTACTATATCCTTGTTAAATTAGAAATGCTGAAAAGAAAAACTATTTTTACATCCCTGTAAATCGATCCCAAAAGAGCTTCTATTTTGAATTCATTTAGGCTTGTCAGTTTTTATTTTATTTTTGGGTTCAGTTATATTTAACTCATGCTAAAGTTTTGAATCTGAAAAATACATGGTTGGGTGACCTTCTACCATGCTTATTTTTAATTGAAAACCTGGACATGCATAAAAGTAGGATACGTACATTTAAGGCATACATATTTTGAGTGTCAACTTGAAAACCTGGACATGGATATAAAAACCGGAAGTTTGAGCTGTGCATAAGTGAGTACATTGCTTACAATTTGATGTATTCAAGTTTCAATTTCATTAAAACAGTATTGGAATTTGTATAAACCCATGGTTACATCATTCTGTGTTTACAACTAACCTCCAGTCACTGTATTTTCCTTATGTATTTACTGTTTTTAAATGTTTTAAATGCTTAGAATTGATTCTGACTCATTGTCACAACTATAATATAAACTAGGGGTAACTGCATGTAGTTTTCATGTTTGATATATGCATACATTTTGGGAAAATTCGTATATATGGTACTAGTCATATTTAGAAGTTGTTTTATACATATTTATCGCTGACTTGTTTCGAGAACTTTGTTGCATACCCTCATATAGAAGTTAACACATGCACCTGTGGATTTTGAATATATATGCAATCCCTATATTAGAGTGTATATAGACATTGTGTTACCCGGAACTCATAGGTGATATCATGTAGCCTGGGTTGTTTTCATGCTTGCTGCATTATCATTTTAAGGCTGGCTCAGTTCTTATGGTCTATTCGAATGGTGAACTCCAGCATGTTTTATATGTATAAATAAACCTTTAATTATCCACAAAGCAACGTATGCTCTAAGCTTGTTCTCCAATTCATAGGTCGATGACTAGAGGACATTTCAGTTACTACCTGCATATATTAGTAGTTAAACTGAAATATGGAGACTAGTACAATTTGTAGGCCATTGTACTCACTGTTGCAACCTGAAAAAAATGTTTTGCCAATTGTAACACTGTTCAAAAACTGGCAACAGTAAAGTTGCATACTAAGTTGTCCGTTTGAAATATTGTGAATTCTTTAAGCCTGTTGTGTAAACTGTGTACAGACTTGTTCACCCCTATGCATATGTATATATGTGTGAGAGTATTACTAGCGTATAGCAAAGAACAACAATAGTAAATCTAATTAATATGCTTGCGTTTATAGGTCCAATAATTCCAATTCCTTGTTATTTAATATCATTGATGCACTCTGCATATTCATTATGTAACAACCCGTAAAATGCGAGCCAGTTTGAAATTTTTATTTTGGCAACATTAGCGAATTTTGAACATTTAAAATGAATTATTTTAAATAATATCGACGAGAAATTTATTTTGAATATATTTAGAACGTATATATCTATACGCGTCGTCGTTAGAAAATAAATATTTATATATAATTATAAAAGGAATTGAAAATGGCGCGGTAGTTCGATAATTCGATTTCAAACTTCAATTGAATGCACCGGGTGCAAAACTATCCGGATTTTAGTAAAACCAAAAACATTAGGATCTAATTGATAATATCTTTCCAACGAATCCGAGAAATCAAAATTTCATAGCGGGAATCAAAAGATATGTCCAGTTGAAAATTCTGAATAGTCGCTATGGAATTCAGGCCCTTAAAAATAAACATTTTGCAAACGACCTCGGATTTCGACGAAACCAGTTTTGTTGGGTCCGTGATGTCAAATTATTGCTAGGTTTCAAATTTCATAATTTTTCGAATCAATATGTGAGCGTGGCAAAGGAAAACGCGTTTGACCAGTTTCGGTTGATTTTAATCGACTGGAAAATGGCCATTTTTCCAGCGGTCTCAGAATTCGACGAAACTAGTTTTGTTAGGACCATATTGTCAATATGAAGCTAGAAAATATTTTTCAGGAATTTTTAGAATTAGTATGTGACCCCGGTAATTTGAAATGTACGTTTAAAATTCAATATAGTGATTTAAATGTAAATTAAACGGGAACTGATTCAAACGATCAAATCAGCTTGCGATACATATCCCATTGTGTTCGGAATGGAGGTGAAACGCTATGGACGACAGGCGGTGGGCCTCGTTTCGAGGTCGCAAGTAAAAGTCAACTTTTTTAAAAAAATTAAATTAAATAAAATTTAAAATATATAATACCCCCCCAATCGTTTTCATTCATCAGAATCGTTTTATAAAAAAAAAAAAGAGGAAAAGGGGGCGCACGATCGCGCCACCCCCCCCCCCGGCCGTCGCGCCATCGCCAGCGCCGCCCACCCCGGCGCCGCAACCCTCTCCACCTCCCCTAACCTCGAGCACACCTCCTCCCCTTTTCAGAAAGAAACCGACGCCCTAGATCCAAGCCCCCCCCCCCTCGTCGAAGTCGTCGCGCCGCGCCTCAGGGTGGAGGAGCCGCCGCCGTATCTTCTCACCCCCCCCCCCTCCTTCTTCCTCCTTCCTCCTCCATCTCGAGCTCAGGAACCCACGACGTTCCTCCGCCTGACCTCCGCCGTGCCTGTGCCAACCGGAGCTCCACCAGCGCCGCCACCTCGGTGCATAGCAGCCTCTCCCTCCATATAATTCCAACTGTAAGCTTTGATATATATATTATTATTTATTTAATTTGTTTTATAGATTTCGTTTAGTTTAATTTAAAAAGGGTTGTTAAAATCAGTTTTTACCTATGATGTTGGTGAAGAAAAGATTTTATTCATTTAAAGATATGATTTTTTATATCTTTAAAATAGTAAAAATATAATCTTTTATATTGTAGAAAGATAAAAATATGATCTTTATATTTTTAAAGTAATAAAAATATGATTTTTATATTTTTAAAGTATTAAAAATATAGTCTTTACTATATAAAAGATGTAAAAATCTGATTTTTATGTTTTTAAAGTATTAAAAATATAATTTTTACATGATAGGAATATTAACCATATCATCTTTATATGTGTAGAGAAATAAAAATGAGCTTTTTATAAAGATGAAATCTTTAAATTTAAAAAGGCGAAGTCTATGTTTTTATAAAGGTGAAATCTTTATTTTAGAAAAGGCAAAATCTTTATATGGAAAATAGCGTGATAAAAATATAATTTTTATCTATATAGTAGCGTTGTGAAAATATGCTTATTTTTATATATTGAATCGCATAGTAAAAATTCGATTTTTAAATATATGAAGTGATTATAAAAATATGATTTTTAAATTGAAAGTGAACAAATAAAAATGTGACTTTTATTTTAAAGACATCAAAATCTAAAAATGTGTGATTTTTATATATGTAGTGGCTACGGACAAAGAAGATGATAAAAAGGAGAGAACAAGGAAGATTTCTATAGATGAAGTGCCGTGGAGCTAGGATAGCTTTCTGTGAGAACTTCTCACTCTAAATTTCTTTTTCTATATATATATATATATATATATATATATATATATATATACTAGGATGCAGACGGTGCTTAGTAGCACCCGACACCCGTCATCCACAGACCATGGATGACTTGTTTGTTAAATTGTTTGCTTGTGTAGTTGGTTAGTCTAATTGGTTTGAATTGAATTGCTTGGTGGAATGGATTGATTTGATTGATGGGTGAATGGCGTGGGCCTTCACTAGACCGGGGATAAGGCTAGGCCTTGTTCGGTTTCTAGTATCGTGCCGTTATGCCGCCGAAATTTTCTAAAATATGTTAGAAAAATAAAAATATCATTTTTATTGTATAAATGAACTGAATAGAAATTCAAGTGTTGAAATAAATATTTTTGTCGTTAAAAGTATAATTTTTAACGTGAAAGTGAATAAATAAATATTTATAAACAAATCGGCCGATTTGTTTATTTACACTGATTTGACTGATATTGATTGGGTTGATAAATTTTACACATCGCCCAACTACACAAACAAAAATGTGTGTTTGTTGATTTGAAACCCCACATGGGTGTTGGGATGATATTTGGCGTACACTAATCCCAATTATTTAATTATTGTCGATCGATTGGTCGACAGACTGTGTAAGCGTCGATTATCTATATTTGATGCTTATGCAGTAGTGTGGTGCACTTTGGTTGATGGTTGATTATTTTTCAAAGCTATTATATACATGTGTTGTATGGAATCCATATAATTAACATTATATGGTGATTGATTGGGCCTCATTCCAATCGGGAAAATAATGAATATTATAAAAGAAAATTCATGTGTTGAATATAAAAATAGTCATGTGTTGACGATGTTCATGTGTTGAGTGAAATATTTTATACAACGAAATTTACATCTTTATCATATTTAAGATTAGAACTACTTCCCAGTAGAAGTCTAATTAAAAATCAAACGATAGATACCATAGTTTTATAAAATATTTTACATAACAAAAATAGTGATGTGTTGGCAGTACTCATGTGTTGAGATTAGTCGTGTGTTAAAAGAAATATAGTTTCATGTGTTGAATGGGATAAATATTCATTTGTTGGATAGAATATATAAGTCCTGAAAATATAAATCCATGTTGATTAGAGATGCGTTATTTTGACGCGAACGATATTTATATCGATTTTATTCGTTGTATAATGAATATTGAAAACGATTTCGAAATGAATTGAATTGAAAACGATTTCGAAATGAATTGGATTGAAAACGATTTCGAAATGAATTGAATTGAAAACGATTTCGAAATGAATTGAATTGAAAACGAATTCAAATTGAATTGAAAGCGAATTGAAATGAATTCAAATTGAATTGAAATCTGAATTGAATTGAAATGAATTTAGAAACGAATTTATAAAGAAGAATTCAATTTTGCTTTGAATTGAAATGGAAGTTGAAATTGCTTTTGAAACGAATTTAAAACGATTATAAAATACGTTTTAAAAGGAAATCGACGAAATATATATAATATATATATATATATATTATATATATATAATGGCCTGAATAGAACGCGCCGCGCCGCGGCAGTTCATGAATTTCGACCATTTATTTCAAACGAACATTGCGGGAGATCCGACCGCCGGTTTCTCCTAAAACCGGAACCGTTGGGTTTGTATCGAAAAGAGCTTTCCAATGAATATTAGAAATTTGAAATCTAACGGTTGGATTTGGATTTATGTCCAAATCAAATTCGAAAAAGGTCGCTGTAAGTGCAGTTCGATGGCCGTTGTTGGAAATCGACTGCACGGGCCTTGATAAAATTATTAAAAATATTCATAATTTGTGTAAAATCATAATATGTGAATTGGGAAGAACTGGGGTGAAAAACTCCAAATTTGAAAAGATAAAAATAGATTTTTGTCAAAATGAACTAGTTTTGAACTAGAATTAAAATCAATTTATTTGTGAAGTGAATAAATTGAATTTGAAAGTGATTTTAAAAATAATCAATATTTCCAATACGTGGATTGGACTGGAGCTGAATCGAAATTATCTTCGGGATATTTCGATGTTGGATTTCGTGACTATACAGATATTGTTATGGGAATTTGAAAGATATATTTTATATCGTTATTTCCAATACGATATTTGTTGGTTTCAGAATTTGGTATTGAATATAAGTCGATATATTTTCTATTCAGAGCCTTGTATTTAATATCAAATGTGATTTGGGTTTATCGTGAATCGTGTTTTAGATGACATTGGTTCTTTAACCCAGTTAAAGACAGGATATTGACTTTTGAAAAGATTAAAGCTAAGTGGAGTTTTAATGAATCTTTAATTAGATTAAAATGTGAATTGATAATTTAAATTATCAAATCTGAAAGGTGATCGAGAATGGAGTACCACCAGTTTTGCTCCAAAGCGATAGTTAAATCTTTAATTAGATTTGAACGTGAAATGGTAATTAATTTTACCGATAACACCGTGGTGTTAGATATGGAGTATCACCAGTTTTGCTCCATGGGATATATAGGTTGGGATTGGGAAATAAACTAAATAATTACTTCGGTGTGGTTCGTTAATCCCGACTAGTTTGAGATGATATCCAAAGGAATATTAAAGAATAAATTTAGAAGAATTTATCTTTGATAAAATTAATGGGAACCTTTCCCTAAGAATGTGATTTTGTGAATAAAAGAATATTCTGAATTGGAATGAGGCGTTCATTGTGTTTGTGTAACATTTGTTTATTATATACGTGGGTTATTCAGAAAGGCCGGGTTTATACCCATTCTGAATAACCGATTCGACGAGATGTCGAAGATGAAGACGGTGGTTGAAGACCGGAAGTCTTCACATCGTTTGGGTGATTACTGATGATCTTGATTGGGCTGTACACCCAGGATGAGGGAATCAGTTGGTGATCGTCCAGACGTACCTGGAGATGGATGGATATGCGAGGAAAGTGCCTCCGGTTTCGTTCAGACCCAGAACGAACTTGTAAATGGATTGTGTGTCTGACATTGGATTTTATTCTGTGTTGATTGATCTCTATTAAATATACATCTGTTTGGCGGCGGAGAATTTATTCTCTTGCTTAACGCCCTTCTCTGAGACATACGAGCTCAGAGGTTGTATATCGATGGACATCAGTCGCATGGAGTGAATTGCCAAGGTGGCATGCGTAAGTGGCAATTGATCAAGGCTTCTGTTGAAAAGCAAAGTCTTGTGGTTGATGATCAAAGCATGGCCTGTGTGGCGTAGCTTTGTGTATAACGTGAATTCGCGAGCCTCACACCTCGGTATGAGTCAAAAACGGGATACGGACCCAAGGAGTGCACGACGTTCCTTTCTAGCTAGGGTGGTGTCAGTGACCTACCAGCCCTGACATTTATATACTTTTCACCTATGTGGTTGTTGGATATGAGGCGCCTCGGATATAGGTCTGTAAGGACCGGGAAACGTGTGTTCAGGAATAATTAATCCTCAAAAGTAAGAGAGGACCGGCCTTGGAGGTTACAAAGGATCAGAGTGGGGTCCTGAGGCATTGCTAGAGTGTCTCGAACGCGGAGAGGAGCTTGCCCCTTGCCTCGGCTCATGACGGAATCCAATTTCCAATACGTGATATTGCGGTTTTATTTGTAGAACCTAATATGGCGACATAGTGGTATGGGTCATTCATGCCGCCTATGATTGATATTTATGATTGAAATTGTTTTGACACTATACACTTTTAATAGTATCAAATAATGTGTTTTAAACGTATCAAGCATGCTTTGGCTGTTATAAGGTAAAAACCCTATCCTCCGGCTTGCGTTGCATTGTGTGATGGGACCTGGGTCTTATAACAGCTTCATTTTTCTTTATTTAGCATTGCGCTGTTTGTTTTATGCACTGGTATTCTTAGGAGGAAACCCGTTCCGTGTTATACGGCGTGGTCCCTTGATTTACCGAACTCTAAAATAAAGAATTATAACTGTTTTAGTTCTCACACCAGTCACATGACTGACCTGGAGTTTATTGTTTTAACCTAAACTCTGGGTGCCCCTATTTTCCACACGGGCAGCTAGTAGTTTTGGTTTTGCAGATTTATATTCACAGGGTCCTGATTAACAGCTGGAACGATGCTCGGAAAGCTCTGTATCCGTGTATCACTTCTAGTTGTGTTTTGTATATTTTTCCGCTGCTATGTAATTTATTGTAATCTCTGATATTTGTTGAATGTAATTTATTCAATTATACTCTGTATATTCTTGTATCTGATGGAATTGTTGTAATAACAATGAAATGTTCTTCCGTCTGCGTTCTATTTTGTGTGTTGTTCTCAAAGTATTCGTGCTTTCCTTCACGGGGAAGTTACGGGTTCTTTCACATTATATGTTGGTGCTTGTGAAATACTTAAATGGATGTTGGACCATATGATATATATGAATCTACTGTCATTATATGTGGAACCCTTGTGAATGAATCTATTGTCATTATATGTTGAACCCTAGTGAATGAATTTACTGTCATTAAATGCTGAACCCTTATGAATGAATTTGATGTCATTATATGCTTAACCATTTAACACAGAACTGTATGCCGAACCCTTTATCATTGGATTGTTTTGCTATCGCCCACATTTGTTTTAAAATCAAATGATTTTAAACGGATGTCTCATATGCTATATATAGATGCGTATAATACTGGAAACACAATATAGTTTGTTGAACCTCAATTTGTTGAAACATTTTACTTGTTGGGATGAAGTTACCGAAACGTCTTACTTGTTGGAACGAATTTGCTGAAAACGTTTATTTACTGTAATGGATTTGCTAAACACTGATACCCCATTTGGTTTGCTAAAAGTGAATGTGCTGAAACCTATTTTGCTAGTAAAATGAAATTTGTTAAAACTATAGAGATTCATTATGTTTAGTAGCCGGTAACCCAAGTATATTTGCCACACCCTGCTATTTGAAAAGTGTATTCGGTATTGTAAATTTATGATCCTATGTATACATGCCGATACACTTGAATTTACCGTCGTCCCCATTTTACTGTATTCGTACATACCCTATGAGCTTCGGTGTATTCTTAGTTGCGGGATGCAGGGGTAGTGCACACGTGTACTTGTGCGCGTGTGTATATGCAAGCTTCCACGACCATTTGTCCCTAAAATAAAAACTGATATGGTTAACTACTACACCACTTATATTTTTGTGTATGTTTCAGAAGCCAGGATTAACTATTATATTCAGTTTATATTGAAGTTAAATTACTTGAACAATGATTAATCCTGACTCTATTTTTATGTTTTTTTGCATGGAATGCTCTAGTCAACCCCGAGCATTTCATATTTAGATAATACAGCTTAGGATTCAAAGATCGGCGAAGCTGGGGATTTCTAGAGACGCGTACTCTGAAGATTTTTAAACCAGTAAATACTTCTTTGTATTCAAACTATATTTTTATTTTGTTGTATAGAAAAATGTTGTACCAAAATTTTGATTTATAAATGAGAGTTTTATTATGCCGTTCAATACTGTGTTGTCTATGATTCTGTGTTTTCTGTGTTATTCTGTTTTTAAACTCTATAAGCTAATAATGATCCATCAATTTGGACGTTTTAAGTTGGTTAAATCACCAATTTTGGAGCGGTCAAAAAGACGGGATGTTACATCCTTACCCCTGTGACGATCTCAAAACCCCGTGCTACTGTGTTAAGGATAATCATTAAGATATAACACATTAATCATCATTTGCAGAGCACAGATAATAGCATAAGCAGGAAATAGAATAATTTACACAAATATGACGGTGGAATCATATACATATCACAACATCAGAGAGCACAGTGCAGGATATTACTTAGTGCATAAAGATACATGATCAGTCTACATCGCCTGATTCCGAATCATATACATAGAGAGTACATAAAGAAACATCAGTCTACATCGCCTGAGGTTGAATCATATACATATACAGTAATGGCAGAAAAATCAATAGTCAACACTGTGTAGTCAAGCCTCGCCATGAGCCAAAAGGTGCAGCTCTGCTACGGTGCGAAGCCAAAATATGCCAGCTACCTGTTACTGGGCTGCCCGTGTGGAAATAAGGGGCACCCGAGTTTGCAAGGTGAAACAAACTACGAGTCAGTCATGGGACTGGTATGAGAAATCTACTTAACTAATTAAACAACAATAATAAGGCAAATCAAAGGACTACGCTACTTTCGCGGAACGGGGTTACTCCAATGAGTGCTAGTGCATGAAATAAAGTAAATTAATAAATCATCGCAATGCTTTTTATAAAAATGAAGCCATTATAAGACTGAGGTCCCATCACACAATGCAACGCAAGCCGGAGGATAGAGTTTTTACCTTATAATGGCCAAGAGATGCTTCATATGTATAAACAAAAGTGTTTGATATTATTACTACTGCATATATGTTTCAAAAGTGAATTCAATCATAAATATCAATCATAGACGGCATAAATGACCCATACCACTATGTCGGCATACTAGTAATACAATAAAATCCGCAATTTCGTATTGGAAATTGGATTCCATCATGAGTCGAGGCAACGGGCAAGCTCCTCTCTGTTCGAGACACTCTAGCAAATGCCTCAGGACCACACACAGCGATCCCTGGATCCTCCAAGGCCGGTCCTCTCTTACTTTTGAGGGTTAGCAATTCCTGAACACACGTTTCCTGGTCCTATAGGACCTATAATCAAGGCGCCTCGCATTCCAACAACCACACAGGTAAAAAGTATATATAAATGTCAGGGCTGGTAGGTCACTGACATCACCCATAGCTAGAAAGAAACATCGTGCTCTCCTTGGGTCCTTATCCCGTTTTTGACTCATACCGAGGTGTGAGGCTCACGAATCCACGCTATACACAAAGCTACACCACACAGGCCATGCTTTGATCATCAACCACAAGACTTTGCTTTTCAACAGAAGCCTTGATCATATGCCACTTAGGCGTGCCACACAGGCAATTCACTCCATGCAACTGATTTTTATCGATGTATAACCTCTGAGCTCATACGTCTCGGAGAAGGGCGTTAAGCAAGAGAATAAATTCTCCGCCGCCAAACAGATATATATTTAATAGAGATCAATCAGCACAAAACAAAATCCAATGTTAGACACACCGTCCATTTACAAGTTCGTCCTGGGTTTGAACGAAGCCGGAGGCACCAAATTCCCCGCATATCCATATAATCAACAATACGTCCGGACGGCTACCACTTCAGCTCCTTCAAGGTAGCTACTCCAATCATGAGCATCAGTAGCGCCCATCCATCCAATGTGAAGATCATCGGTCTTGAACCGTCTTCAACTCTTCGACTTTTAACCGTCGATCGATTATTTGAAATGAGAGTAAACTCGGCCTTTTCAAATAATCCACGTATATTTAGATTTTCAAATCAATTCTTCACATGGTTAAATCATTCGACATTCACATTTCAGTTCTTTAGTATAATTTTCATGTCAAACACATTCAACCACCCAGTGTTAAGCAAACCAAGCAGAGTCGGTTTATTTTCATTCTATATCGTCAATAATATTTTATAATGATATATCGCCATTTTTATTTATTAAAAAAACAGCCCTATTTAATTAAACGACGTTTCAGGTCGTGCTGAGGCACTAGCGCTGTTTTTCCCAAAATTTGTTTAACACATATCTGAAAATCTAACTGTTGGATTTCAACAAAGTTTATATCATTGGGAGGATATTCCCAAAGCGAACCCAACGGTTCCAGTTTCATGAAAATCCGATGGTCGGATCTTTCGGTATAATCGTTTGAAGTTACGATTTCAAAACGCGAACTGCACGGCCTCGATTCGTTTTAATTTAATATATATATATATATAATTCATTAGGCGATTTCTATATCGTTTTCACTTCAAATATTTCACTAACACCTTTATATATTGAATTTTTTTGCCATAAACTCTTTTGTACGGGAAGGGGTTTGGAAATTTATTGGGTCGTATTAAGTACCCAATAAATCCTAATAAGCATACACATATTTATAGTGATATATTCCGGTGTCCACAGGGGAGTGTGTATAGATCATAACTCCAGAGAATAAATTCTCGTCACCCTATAAATGGTTTTTGTGCCTTAATGACCAGAGAGACATGTTTATTATCATCTCCAGATCCGTGTGGGGTTTTTATTAATCTTGCAATTTACCGTTACAATTTATATAGTCCAGATCAGTCATCAGTTCCTGTAATATATAGTCATCGCCATACCAGCCTCTCGCTCGTATGGTAAATCTTCAACCTCGTCACACAAGCTCCAAATGCTTATGTGTTATATGATGAAGTATGCCTATCGTCAAGAAGTATGCCATATAGTGTAGTTCAAAATTAATTGTTACTATCCTATGGCGATGTTTATAATTATACACAGAACAACTAGCACTCCGCATCCAATGTAATTCACAAGAGTTGATATAATAATAAAATTTGCACATCCAACTCATTAAGGTTTACCTATTTGTCGGGCACGCAAATAAATTCTTTACTCAACAGCTAATCAATTTCTTGTTCAACACATGTATATATATGTGCAAAACTAAGCTAAAAAATATATTTCTAGCGAACAAAGGTTTATTTCCACTTATGGTTATTTTTAACACTTCACGTTTCGTATAAAAATGATATTTTTGGCGAACAAAAATATATTTCAACACATGACTATTTTTTTAGCTCGCCCACATGTTAAAAATAATATTCATAGCAAACAAATATTTGTTTCAACACTTGTATATTTTTAGCGAATCGTTTATATGATAAAAATGATATTTTTATCGTCTAAAATATTTATTCAACACATGAACATTCTGAGCACTTCATATTCACGATAAAAATGTAAATTTTATTGTTCAATCTATATATTCAACACATGAATATTATCCACTTCACCCATACGATAAAAATACGATTTTTATCGTTCTAATCCTTTATTCAACACATGAATAATTTCTATAGTTTATATATATAATAAAAATATGATTTTTTGATGTTAAAACAATTTATTTAAAACTCGAATAGTTTATATAGTTTGCATATGTGATAAAATGTTATTTTTATTTTTCAAAAATTTTTATTCATCACATAAATTTCTATTCAACACATGAATTTCTATTTGACACATGAATACGGTTTCAACACATGAATTTCTATTCAACACATGAATATAGTTTCAACACATGAATATAGTTTCAACATATGAAAATAATTCTAGCACATAAATATTATTGAAAATTTCGGCAGTAATACAGCAGGGTGTTTAAAACCGGCACCGTCCCGAGTACGACTCCTAGCTCTACCTTAAAACCTCGCGGTTTTTGACAATGGGGATTTCATACATCTAATTCGCACGCAGGTGAGTATGTTTTTCTTTTCCACAATTTATTCAAATTTTGTTTCAATCACAAATGGGTATTTTTCAACCACAATGGTATTTTTCAACCACATCCAAACAATATCAACCACAAACAATCCTATCAACCATTCGCATTATTCACCAAATTTTTCACAACAATTCACAATCAATAAATATCGCCCATGGTTTGTGGACGAGGGGAGTGTATATATATATTCGTATATAAATATATTTTATTTCCATTCCAACACACATATCATTTATACAATGCATGTATAATTCATACTTCGCCCATACAACTTATACAACGCGTGGACATGAAGTATACAACACGTATATAATTTATATTTTGCATACATAACTTATATAACACATGTCCATTCACATTTCAGTTTAGAAATCTCACATTGGTTGTTGCTTTCCTAAAAATGCTAGCAAGCTCAGAAACATCCCTGGACACTTCTAGACTGTAGAGAGCGTCCTTGCGGTCACGATGTTTCTTATTTCATCGAATTTCGTCAACACACGATAAAGATACGATTTTTCAAAGTTTGCAACACTTAAAAGTGTTATTTTCGGTTTAAAATGGCCAAAGAAGATACCTTTCAACTTTGGTTCAAAACTAGGTTTCGATTATTACTCCAATTTGTAGCACTGCACTGAAATCGAAGCACATCACGATGAAGAGGCAAGAGAGGCGCACACGACGAGGTATGGGAGTCCCACTCGGTGGCGGCGTTCAGCAGGTAGGGCGGTTCGAACGGCTGAAGTTGGTGGAGGTGATTCTCTCGATTGGGGCGATGATAGGTGGTGCAATAGGGGTTGATTTGAAGAGGAGGAGATGGGCTTCAAAAAGTTCAATTGGGGGAGGGGCTGAAGATGAACATAGCGGCCGGAAATCGCCTGGGAAGGGGGGAAGCTGTGCGTCGTCGAGAGCGAGGGAGGCGGGGGGTTTTCTGATGTTTTCTTTATTTTAAATTATGAATGGAAAATACTGATTGGCCCATGCTTTATTAAATTTTTAAAATAGTGTTTCTCCAAACGAACACCAATCAAAACCCAGTGACTGTCGCCCCTAGCTAAATACCCCCCATCCCGAACACAATGGGATATGTTTCGTAGGCCAATTTGACTGTTACAGTCAGTTATTCTTCAAATTAAAACATAAAACATTCAATATTCATTTTGAACGTACATTTCAATTTGCCAGGGCTACAAACTGATTCGAAAAATTCCAGAAAAATAAATCTAGCTATGTTTTGATGCTACGGTCTGAACAAAACAAGTCTCGTCGAATTCTAAGATCGTTTGAAAAATGGCCATTTTCTGGTCGATTTAACAGAAATTAACCAAACACGTTTTCTTTTGCCACGCTCACATACTAGCTTCAAAAATTACGAAATTTGAAACCTAGCAATAGTTTGACATCCCGGATCCAACAAAAGTGGTTTCGTCGAATTCCAAGGTCGTTTGCAAAATGTCTATTTTCAAGGGCTATATATTCTCTATAGCGACCTTTCTGAAAATTCATTTGGCCATAACTTTTGACTCCCGCTATGAAACTTTGATTTTTCAGATTCGTTAGAAAGATATTCATAAACAGATTTAAATATTTTTGGTTTCATTGAAATCCTTTTTATTTTGCACCCAATACAGTCAGTCAAAGTTCGAATTCAAATTTTCAAACTGCCGCACCTTTTCTAACTATTTATTTTATTGAAATAATCTATTTCAATTGTTCAAATTTCTTTAAAATAACCAATTTAAAAATTTTAAATTGTCTCGTATTTTCTGGGTTTTTACAACCCCACTCGGTGCCTTGCCATAAAACCCGACCTGAACCCATTCGAGCACCTGTAGCACCACGTCACATCCACCTACAACCCATCGGAGTCCCACTGACCAACCATAATTGAAGCGCCTCCATGCCAGAAGTGTCGCGCCACTCGTATCGGCCTTCCTCGCTGTCCACAACGTTGGTGAATCCAAGCCCTAGACTTACTGCCACTATTTCGAGCTCCAGGAAAGTGAAGCCGCACCTCCTATTTAGCACATCGATGTGAAGCTCATGCTCAAGTGTTTCCAAAGGATCAATCGATGTTGAATTCCATTGAGTAAAACTTGTGATTTTATTTCTTGAATGATTTAAGAGGACGGCGGTCTCTTTTTTATTCCATTCCCAGAACAGTTGAATTAGGTTAGAAAGATTGTTAGGGGGTGTTATATAGGGTTTCTTTTTTATTTAAAGGATGACTTCTTTCCATGTTTTTATTTCTTGAGGAAGCGGTGGATTGTTTCTGACCGTGGAGAAAGAATGAGAGGGTTAGAAGAGGTTAAGATATTTTATAGGGTACAACGTAGCTTAAAACACAAGCTACCATTTTTATATTATTATTTACATTCAACCATTGTAGACAGAACTAAACATACGGTTGTAATCAGCTATGTGTCGTGATCCCAAAAATATAATAATATCGGTAGGTTAACTCATATTGTGAAAACCCAAAATGTTGATTGCAGGGTGCAAAATACTCTAAATAAAAAGTTGCTTATTTAATTAATTAAAAATTACAGTATTTCTAAAAATTAAATTATCACTACATCTCAAAAGAATCTTGTCTAAATTCGAAACCGATATCTAGTTATATCAAATAAACTATTACGGTCGATAAACGATTCTATAGCGACTATTTTAAAATTTGATTTGGACACAACTCACAATCTACACGGAAAAATCCTGATTTCTCTCTTCCACTAAAAAATATACTTCACCGGCTCCTAACGTTTCTTATTTCACAGAAATCCGATTTAAAACGGACCCTGTATATTCAGTTGAAGTTCGAATCGCCAAATAGCGAACTGCTGCGCCATTCTCGATTATAATTATAATAGAATTATAAGTTCAAACTTCGTTTATATAATATATTCGTTATTCTAATTCAATTATAAACTGAATTATATAATTTGAATTGCCCAGTTCACATTTTATTGCCAATTCACTAATTCTGATTATCAGAATTAAATATATTATTTAATTATTATATTAATTAAATATCCACCATTATTTAATTTCAACGATCATTTAATTCTCTTAATCACTATTTTAATAATTAAATAATTTAGTTATTATATTGTAAAAGTATGGGTCGTTACATTCTTCCCCCCTTAAAATAATTTCGTCCTCGAAATTGCTAAGGTAGAAAACAAATCCAATTGACTGGTTAGAACTTATTTGTTCAATTCTTCATTTCAGTTTCAACTGAACCAAATAAATTCCAATTAAATATTTATTTATTTCTATCAACGAAAATTTCCAAAAACCTTGAAAATTTTCTAACATCCGAAATTTTCGAAAAATTTCGCCAGCACTTCCATTGTCCTAGTCAATCGGTACAATTACAACTCACCTCTCTGGGCCATCTCCAACACAAAAGGAAATCAAATAGCCAAGCGGCTTGCCACATCGGCTCATAAATCTCATGCTTATATCAAATATAAACTTGTACCTTTTTGTCGGGCATATCAAATTTATCACTTCCATCTGTTGTTAATTCAGCATATACCAATGTTATCCCAACCAAACTCCAATCAATTCATTCTCAAACCAAATCATTCGCTTATACCAAAGTCGAATTTCATTTCAATATCGAGTTCCCTTCTCGATTTTTCCATTCTTAACTCATCAATCCAATACTATTTCAAATTCAAATCTCACAAATCCAATTTGTCTTGATATCATTCTAATCCCGTTCAATTTCAATTTCAAATTGCTTTTCCCAACTTCTACTTAATTTGGTTTTAATTCAAACAATCTTTTCCTGGGAGTTTTAAATAGCTTCACTTTTCAAAAATCAAATATTCCCTTTCGAAGTTCAAAACAACTTGTTTTTCTAAACAATTTCAAAACAATCTCTTTGGTAGTAATCCATCACTTACAACTCGAAAATGAACACCGATGATGTCCGGATCAACATCGGAATTTATTTTCCAGCGACCGAAGTGAGTTCAATACTATATCACTTTCAAAACCATATTAAGACACCTTTATTTTGAAATCACTTTCAAAATATCATTCACAATGCTTTAAACAATTTAAAATTTCCCAAGATTTTAAAATTCACATATATTTAATCCAATTCCATTTACAAACTCTTCTCCAATTTTCAGGGTTTTAATTTCAATTTTGATTTTAACTTCAGATTTAATTTATCTGATTCCATGTATTTCACTTATATGAATTCTGATTGGTTATGTAAACCATTTAATTTATAATCTTACTCGATTATAATAACAACCAATATATCCGATATTTCATAATTCCAATATATATATTTTCTCTGTATCAAAATATACTTTGGGTAAAACTATTTTCGTTTACCCTCTTTTCAAAACATATCATGTCGACTCATCGTATTCGAGTGTTTATAAACTCCCACTGATATAGTGGATCAAACAGATCGACCCGAATTCATAAACAACTCAACCAATAAATCTCCACAATATAAAACCATTTTATGAAATCTACACATACGTCATCTCGTATATACACTCAACTCAATCTAGGGTATTACTAACCCTATCTCTACTGAGTCACGCCACAGAGCCAAGGTAATTACTTAACCTTTGCTCTGATACCAACTGTAGTGTCCCAGCGATTTCGGTAGGCTTTTAAACCATCCCTCAACCCCCAAAGCAGCAGGCTAACCTCCCACCATGGCCTATAGAGGAACCCTAACTCCATGCTTTAGGCCAGCCTCTCGACTGGACCAACCCGCTTTATTGCAGGACCTATAGGGGTAAGAGTCTCCCGTTCCCACCAAACCGCGAAGCGAGAACCCCCAATCAGACGTACCAGTTAAGCAACATGGACTGGTGTGAGTAAAACAATTTAAAATAGTTTGAGCAATAAAACGATATCTCATAAGACCACGCCGTATAACGGAATAGGTTTTTCCCTTATGAGAATCCAAACCATTTGATTTAACTTTCAAAATATTTTTGAAAGAAACGATAAACTTTATATCAAAACTCTTTTGATATTATAATAATGTCTATCAGCCACAATATAATAATCATCTAGTAGAAACGCTTGCATCTAACATTCTACATATAATATACAATCAAAACCGCAGGCTCTTATTCGGGGAATGGATTCCAACTATGACAAGGTATGGATCCACCTTCCGCTCAGTGTACTATAGAAGCGATACACTAGAGTTCAACAAGAACACCTTGCAACTCGGCCACACATGACCGACCACTCATTTCGCTTGAGTGTATCGAATTATATTGTCACCTTACAGTTGGTAAACCAACATAACCATTCCCGAGAGATACAGAATTGAAAGAAGTACAAATATGAATATTCTCTATATGGTGACAATATACCCTAATTGGTTGCGAACCACTTAGCCATGTTGCCTGCCCGATTTCTGTCATTTCCCAGTTGATGAGGCTGGAGGTCATAACGTATCTTTCAACAGATTACACATTCATTCACTTTGAATGCCACATCGTCATACTCGTCAAATCACAAATTGATTTCCCCAAAAATACCACGGTATAAGCTAAGAGAAATGAATTCCTCCGCCACCAACGTAAATACATTTGAAACGATCAACTTACGCGATCTACCGGACATACTCTGTCAGACATTCGTCCATTCAAGTTGTCCTGGGACTGGACAAACCGAAGGCACTATTCCGTACATCCGTCCTAGGCAATCTCTACCTAGGACTTATACAACAGCCCTTGCACTTTACTCCGTCTTCAATTTGTCTTCGATCTATTTGATTCGAAACGCTAACGCCCATATGGAGTGGTTCTTTGGATAAGAATCCAACCGGTCTCTCCGTATTGACGACAGAAAATGGTCAAAAACTTCGATAGTTGGTGAGTTAACAATCAAAGAAAAACACATGTTCAAACAAGGATATTATTTCCAGATGGAAATTATATCGATCAATCATCATTCATCATTTATATTTTAGATTAATTTATCATTAATTTATTCATTCTCCATTTCCTGTTTCCGTATATATACAGAAATTCTTATTTTCTAAATATAGAAAATATACGGTATTAATCATTAGGAAACATTTCCATCTCCTTTCCATCTATCACTGTCTTTCCAATATTTCATTTTCTATAATTACAAAATATCTCTGATTATATTTGGAAAACGTTTCCAAAACTCATTCCTTGGATTTAAACAGATGTTTAAATAAAACATCGCTATGCCAATTCAAACCATTACCTTCATTAACTATATTCACTTAACCAACCTTTACTATTAAACCTTACCATTCCTTAGTTAAGAAGGAAGTGAATCAAGTTGGGGTATAATTACCTCTCAGACCTTAACTGAACAACGTTTTAACTTCGAAATAGTCAAAGTTTATCTTTTAAATCTTTAACAACTTCCTTACGTAACTCTCTTTCCAATAAATCTTTATTCGATTACTCTTTCCTTCGAATAAACTATATTCGATAATCTCTCTTCTTCGAATAACCTATATTCGAATAACTTTATTCAATTAACACTATTCGATTAACTCTAATCGATTTGCTCTTATCAGTTAGCTCTATTTGATTAACTCAATTCTATTAACCCTATTTGATTAACTCTATTGGATTAACTTTATTGGATTAACTCTTTTCAATTAACTCTAACTAATTTACTCTTATCAATTAACTCCTTTCGAATAAACTATATTCAATTAACTCCTTTCGAATAATTAATATTCGACTAACTCCTTTCGATTAACTAATATTCGATAACTCCTTTCGAATAACTAATATTCAATAACTAATATTCAATAATTTCTATCTTTATTCAAATAAACTATATTCGACTAATTCTCTTATTCGAATAACCTTATTCGATAACTCTTTCTTCGAATAAACTATATTCGAATAACTCTAATCCGACTAACTCTGATTCAATTAACTCTATTCGAATAACATATATTCGACTAACTCTTGTTCGATTAACTCTATTCGAATAACTCTAGTTCGATTTAACTCTATCGATTACTCTAACTGATTAACTCTAACTGGTTAACTCTAACTCTAATCGATCGACTCTAACTCTAATCGATTAACTTTAACTCTAATCGATTAACTCGTATAACTCATTTTGATTAACACATTTTGATTAACTCCTTTGATTAACTCTACGTCCATATTCAGTTTCAAATATCGATGTTGAAATCGATTCTTACTTCTCTATATAAGCCCCGACCTATATATTCTATTTCTCCAATGATAAATATTTTATTTTATTTATAAAATATTATTTATAAATTAATCTTCTCAATCTATTGGTTACAACAGATTCTATTTATAATCTTTGCTTTAAATCCATATCATGTTATACCCATGTGCGAAGCACGGGTCTAGACTTTCCTAATGTAAAATTCTATTCATTTGCCAAATATGTCCTTATATAACATTCTTTTCATTTTACAATAAATTCCTTTTATAACTCTATTTATTTTCTACATAAATATCTCCTTTCCAATCCTATTTATTTAACAAATAAATGTTTTCTTTTCAACTCTATTTGGATATGTTTTACGAACATTCCCTTTCCATATCTATTTGTAAATGGTTTACAAAATATATCCTTTTCATTCCTATTTATAAATGGTTGACAAATATATCCTTTTCATTTCTGTTTGTAAACGTTTTACAAATATTTCCCTTTAATTCCTATTTGTAAATGGTTTACAAATATTTCCCTTTCATTTCTGTTTGTAAATGTTTTACAAATATTTCCCTTTAATTTCTATTTCTCTTTTCATTTCTGTTTGTAAATGTTTTACAAGTATTTCTCTTTTCATTTCCATTTGTAAATGTTTTACAAATATTTCTCTTTTCATTTCTATTTGTAAATGTTTTACAACTATTTCTCTTTTTATTTTTTTTACAAATAATTTCCTTTATATTTGTTTTACAAATAATTTCCTTTATAAGATCCCTTGATTTTATAAATATTCTATTTTAATATACAGTTTGAAATCTTCCTTCTATATAAAATCTTTCGATTTTATAAAATATTTTATTTCAATATAGTTATTGAAATTTTCCTTTTTCATCCCAGGGTTTTCTTACGGTATTTAAAATACCAAACAACAGTGATCGATATCATTCAAACACACATAACTAACAACAGATTATATATCACATCATATATTACAATATATGAACAACAGTAAAATAAATGTTGAGGAATCCAGTGGGATTCCTCCAACCTATTTCCCTACATCACAGATGTTAAACAACATAATTAACATCGATTTAATTTCAATATGAAATATTCTGTTAAACAGAATCAATATTTGATTAACGATTTATATATATATCGTTATCTATAATTTCTACCAATACATAAGCAGTTCGACCAACCAGTTAACACACAGCAATCAACAGATCATTATCAGTTCTAAAAATACGTTATAGAAATATAACTGTTCAGAGTTGGTGAGTTTTACTCACATTGGACGATTATCGTTAATAACGATAATCATCGCTTGATTCAGACGGACAATTTATTTTGCTATAAATTGTACCAAGCTTCGATTCACTCCACGTCAGTTCCATTGGGTAGTTGTGACGACCCAAACTTCCCAGTAAAGGATAGCCCGGATTGCTTTGAGAACAACACACATCAGAACACAAAACAGAAGAACATTTTATTGGTGTTACAACAATTACATCAGAGTACAAGAACATTCCACAGTATAAATAAATATTATACATTGGAAGTACAATATCAGAGTTTTAAATTACATTTTAAATAGCAGCGGAAAAATAATGCAAAATACAACTGAAAGAAATGCACGAATACAGAGCCTTTCGAATATCGCTTCAATTGTAGACCAGGATCATGTGAATATAATATCTACAAAACTAAAACTACTAGCTGCCCGTGTGGAAAAATATGGGCATGCAGAGTTTAGGTTAAAATAATAAACTCCAGGTCAGTCATGGGACTGGTATGAGAACTCAAAAACAGTTATTTTAATTTGATTTTAAAGTTAGGTAATTCAAGGGACCACGCCGTTAAGACAGAACGGTTTTACCCCCAAGAATACCAGTGCATGGAATAAACAGCGCAATGCTTTTTTGAAAAATGAAGCTATTATAAGACTCAGGTCCCATCACACAATGCAACACAAGCCGGAGGATAGAGTTTTCCCTTGTAATAGCCAAATATGCTTGATACGTGAAATTTCATCTTTTATTATTACTATAAGTGAAGAAATCAACTTCGAATATAAATGTATCAATCATAGATGGCATGGGTACCATATATTATGTCGCCATACTAGTTGTACAATCAAAACCGAAATATCGTATTGGAAGTTGGATTTCCATCTATGAACCAAGGTAAGGCGCAATCCTTCTGTTTTGAGACACTCTAGCCCGTGCCTCAGGCCTCAGCCGCAACTGTACCTAGGTAACATGCAGGGCCGGTCCACACTAAGTGAATTCATAATTCCTAAGCATGCGTTTCCCCGCCCTATGGGGCGTAAATGAGCCAAATGACTCCATCGGCTCTCGCAGTAGCCGGATATATCTGAGGCACCTCTCTATCCATCAAGTAATAATGAGCAACATCCATATGAGTAATATGCCAGGGCTTGCAAGACGCTGACACCGCTCCTAGCTAGAAAGAAACGCAATGCCCTTCCTGTTGTCCTCTCCCGTTTCTGGTTCATACCGGGGTGTGAGGCACGCGAAGTAACGCTATACACAAAGATATGCTAATTAAAGCTATGCTTTGATCATCAACCACAAGGCTCTGCTTTTCAACAAAAGCCTTGATCATTTGCATCTTAGCATGCCATATTGTCAATCCATACCATACCATTGATTTCTGCCAATATATAACCTCTAAGCTCGTACATCTCAGAGAAGGGTGTTAAACAAGAGAATAAATTCTCCGACACCAAATAGATACATATTAAGCAGAGATCAATGAATAAAGCATAACGGAATACAACATCAGATATACCATCCATTTACAAGTCCGTTCTGGGTCTAAACGAAACCATATCCAGTAGATCTCCAAATACGTCTAAATGATCACCAATTTTTCCCTCATCTTGGGTGTACGGTCCAATCAAGATATCAATAATCATCCATTCGATATGGAAATTTCCCAGTCTTCAATAACCATCTTCATCATCGATCTTCAATCGTTGTATGAATTATTCAGAATGGGTTAAACCCGGTCTTTCTGAATAATTTGCGCAATTTAAAATCATGTGCTTTAAAACACAACCATTGCCTCATTCCAATCAAGAATATTCTTTGATTTTAATTTAAACCAAATTAAGGTTTATTCAACTAGTCGGGATTAACATCTTACCGAAGTAATCATTTATTGATATCCCATTCCCACCCTATACAACCCATGGAGTAAAACTGGTGGTACCCCATATTTAACACCCAATGTGTTACGGTAAACTTAATTACCGTTTTTCGTTCATATCTAATTAAAGATTTAACTATCGCTTGGAGTAAAACTGGTGGTATTCCATTATCGTTCGTTTCTTGAATTAAGTAAATTTAATTACTTTTATCCTCATTCAATCCAATTAAAGATTTATTAAAACTATATTTAGTTTTAATCTTCAAGAATCATCATTTAATGATTATTTATCTTTCAAGAAGTAATCTTGCCTTTAACTGGGTTAAAGAACAAATGTCGCTTAAAACCATTACTCGCAATAAACCCAAAATCATATTCCAATTTAATATACTAAATTGTAAACTTCTCTTTAGAATATTTCGTCAATTCTTAATTAAAAGATTTATGAATTACCAATCTAAATTTGACTGTCAATCGGGTTTTAAGAACTAATGTCATTTAAAAACATTGTTCACAATCAACCCAAAAGTCAGTTTCACTAAATTTTTAATTATGTTTAATAATTGGAAATCTTAATTAAAAGATTTATTCTTTCTCAAATGGGTTTAAGAACAGTGTTATTTAAGACACTATTCATGAAAAACCCAAACTCTAATCAAATAATAAATATCGTGCTTTGAATAGAAATTTTATCGATTTATGTTCAATATCAAATTCTGAAAACTAACGTATACCAAATCGGGAATACCGATATTAATGTCTTCCAAATTCCCACAATATTATCCGTATAATCACAGAATCCAATACTGAAATAATCCGAAGATTATTTCCATTCAAATCCATTCCAATATATGTATTGGAAAATCTTGGTTTTATTAAAACCATTTAAATCCTTTTATTTATTTTAATTAATTTATTAAAATAAATTAATCACTAATTCTGATAAAGATATCTTTATCTTTATAAACTTGGAATTTTTCATCAAAAACCTTTTTAAATCATTTATTATGATTTTACATAATTTTTCCGTGTTTTTAATAATTTTATTATTGCTCGTACAGTCGGTTTTCGATAACGTCCATCGAACTGCATCCATAGCGACCTTTTCTGAAATTGATTTGGACATATCTCCAAATTTAACCTTTAGATTTCAAATATCTTATATTTGTTAGAAAGCTCTTTTCGATACGAACCCAACGGTACCGGTTTTAGGAGAATCCGATGGTCGGATCTCCTGTTACGCCAATTTAAAGTTAATGGTCGAAATTCACGAACGGTCGCTGCACGAAACGTTCTATTCAAACCATTATAAACGTATAATATATATATTTCATCGATTTCCTTTCTAAACATATTTTAAAATGTTTATAAATTCGTTTATAACACGATTCCGTCTTTTATTTCAATATTAAATCCAAAATGAATATTCTATCTATTATCATATTAAAATAATATTATTTCCAAAATATTAAGTTTGAAATTAGCTCTTTTAATATTCATTATAAAATGGATAAAATAAATCGATAAACATGTTTGGGTTAAAATGGCGTTGCTATTTAAAACAGATTAAATAGCCCATTTCATTGTCTTATTCATTTATATTTTATACTGGCCGGACCTCCCACATTAAGCCTACGACTTGTGGATGTTGGATATGCCGGTTGGTTCCGGGCAAACTTATCCCATAGGTTGGGCTTAACCTCATGCCATGGCCCATTTCGTATTTGCGCACTTGGACCCCTCACATTAGGTTCAATATTTATGGCTGTTGGACATGCCGGGCGGGTTCGGGCAGACTTATACCACAAATGTAACCTAACCTCTTGTCCAAGTACAATTATAATTAATAATTATAATTAATTCACTGAAAATATTATTTTAAAATATTCTTTTAAGAAATAATATGATCTTTACATTAAATTGTTACCAATTTTATAAAACCCTTTATTTTCGAATATCCTAACTGACATTTCAATTTTTAATGAAAAATTGAACTTTCTATATTATTATTATATCATAATAATAATCTTTTCAAAATGTTCAAAATTTGAAATCAAACCTTCTTATCTTAACATACTGACCGTAAAGATGTAATCTTTTTAATTGAATCCTTTCTATTATAACTTTTAAATAATAAAGATATAATCTTTCTAATTCATACGTCAATTAACTCCATTACCTGAATATTAAATTAAAATATTCCTTTAATTCAAAATTGGAATGAGACCCAATCCATTACCATATAACTTTAATTATATGGATGTTAAACATCTCATTAATTCCATAACAACGATAAAACATTCAGTAACAGTCAAAGTGCATTTTCAACTAATTACAAGGGCGATGTGTAGTCAGAAGATCCACCCAAGACCCTTGTGGGGTTTCAACCAACACAAATTCAAATAATATATTATTAATTGTGCTTTTGGACGATGTGTGAAAATTTATCATCCAATCAACATAAACAAGTAAGACAGTTTGTCAATGACAGTGTAAACATGTTTTAAATATCATAAATGCCATAACAACATGTTACATATTTCAAATTTAAAACAATTCACAACAGTCATCCAAATCAACATTTATCCAACAAATAATAATTCCAACACAGATAATTAATTAATATTTAATAATAAAAATAATTATTCAGAAATTTGAGTGAGATAAAAGTTCTCACCTTTGTCGGACTTTAATTGACGGTTCAGGCCCAATTTTGGTGCAAAATCCAACATGCTCTAAAATTGGCGAATTTGATGTCTACGTGAAGCTTATGACTCAACGATCGTGGAAAATCTGTTTCGCGTGATTTCGAGTTCGTATCAAAAAGATATGAATTTTCAAAGTTTGTAATAATTAAATAATAAATTTAAGTGGAAATTAGGCTAAGGTCCCTATTTTGAAACTTAATTAGGCTCAGGTCCGATCATAAACTTATTGTAAATTAGGTCCCTATTTTTATATTTAGAAAAATTGCATATATTTATACAACAATTCATCAACGTTAGTTCAACTTTATTTGCATACATGTATGCAAATATTCGTTCAGAATATTTGCATACATGTATGGAAAAATTCAGAATATTTGCATTAAATATTTTGAATAGTTGTGTATATGTGTGCAACTATTCTGAACGAATATTTGCATATATGTATGCAAATATTCGTTCAGAATAGTTGCATACATACATATATGCAAAAATTTAGAATATTTGAATACATGTATGCAAATATTCGTCAGAATTGTTGCATACATGTATGCAAAAATTCGAAATATTTGCATACATGTATGCAAATATTCGTTCAGAATAGTTGCATACATATATGCAAATTTTTTGAATATTTGCATATATGTATGCAAATATTCGTTCAGAATAGTTGCATACATGTATGCAGCTATTTTGAATATTTGCATACATGTATGCAACTATTCGTTCAGAATATTTGCATACTTGTATGCAACTATTCATCAGAATAGTTGCATACATGTATGTAAAAATTCAAAATATTTGCATACATGTATGCAAATATTCATTCAGAATATTTGCATACATGTACGCAAATATTATGAATAACATGTAAAAATGAAAACAGGGACTAAATTTATAATAAGTTTATGATCGGATGTGAGCCTAATATTGAAACTTAATAGGGACCTGTAGAAAACGCACCCTAAATTTAAATTACAAAAATTACCCAAATTTTCAACTTGTTCAGAATCGAACGTAGTTAGTGCCATTGCGAAGCTCTCGACTATACGATCGTAGCGGATCTAAAATCGTCAGATTCCGACCTCGTATGTAAAAGTTAGTGCATTACAAACATTGAACATGTAATTAAATAAATAAATTCACATTTCAAACCCCAAACCCGGTAAAACTCGCCGCTCATCACCTTTGACCATGGTTTCCCGCCGCCACCGACCACCTGACGCCACCGGACCACCGCCAACCTCTTCGTCTTGGCGAGACGCACCACCACCAGAAAGCGCCGCCCCTAAAGCTTCTCCGATCATCGGGAAATGGCCAAAAACCGCGGATCACATTGGGCTCGATTTCAGATGCATCATTCATCCAATAGACCTGAAATTTTTACAGCACTTGTTTCTCGCGTAGACGAAGAACTTTCCTTCAGGTGCCATCACTTGATTCTCGCTCGATTGGCCGAAAATTCGTGATTTACGTTTGCTGCTCCAGATTTGGCAGTTTTCATTGATTTCGATTTTGCTGCTGCTTCGTCTACAACTTCCTTAACTGGGCCATCATCTAATTCTCGACGGTTTGGTCAGAAAATGGCCAAAACCGAAATTGAATTTTTGCAATCAAACTCAGATTCCGACGAATCCGTGCGACAATAGGTCATGCAATTTTTGTGGGAGGTAGTGGTGATGAAGATGTTCAAAAACCAAAAAGGGTTTGGTCTAATTCTGTTCTGATTGAGAGAAATAAATTATTGAATTTCAGAGGTTTATTTACAAAGAAAGTTTTGGAGGAAGGAGTGTAGTTGCCATGAAAATGAAGATGAAAGACTAGGGCTTCAGAATTAGGTTATGGGCTGGCTTTATGATATTATATAGACATTTGTAAATTATTTTTTAGCCCTTACTTAGTTTAATCATGTTTTACTAAATAATGATCACCCCTTGTGTTATATTAATTTATTCATTTTAGGCCCTTTTAAATGTTTTAAAATTCGTACGAATACATATGTTATCCAAATTTGCTGAAAACTGGAACATAACTATTTCTCGACGATACGAATCCAAAGATACAGGTTTGGTTAAATTTCGAGTCCGTATGAATTATTAGTGAATTTTTAAAGTCTAAAATTGAGTGTTTTCAATGAAAAATTAATAACGCCACATACTGCCTCCAAAAATTACAGAAAAATTATTTCTAACATTGTTTTGACGATACGGTCCTAACAAAACTAATTTCTTCGAATTTGAAGACCGTTTGAAAAATGACTATTTTTAAGGTGTATATATATTATATTAAAAATATATGTTTAAGTAAAGAAATTCCAAATATCGAAATATATCAGTGTTTATACTTTTTCAATGCATAAACATCATTTTGAACTCAATGGAAGTGGTTTTGAGTCCAAATTCATTCATATGCAAAAAGTAGCTGTTTGGGCCATTTATATTATATATATATATAAACTTTCCCGTATTTTTCTGATATCTTGATTTGGACATAACTTTTGATTCCCGCTATGAAATTTCATTTTTTTGGATTAGTTGGAAAGATATTTTTAAATAGATTCTAATATTTTTGGTTTCGCTAAAATCCGATTTATTTCGCATCCTGTATAGTCAGTCAAAGTTAAAATTCAAAATTTCAAACTACCGTGCTATTTCTAACTCCTTTTATAATTTAAATAAAATTTATTCGTTTTAACTTCGATTAAAATAAATTTGCAGTCGTTATTATATAAAATAAATTATTTTAAATATTAAAAACCCATTAAAATAATTAAAATAATTAAAATAAATTTTTTTAATTTGGCCCAAAATTCTGGGTCGTTACAATCTCCCCCACTTAAAAACTTTTCGTCCTCGAAAAGGAACGAAGCTAAAAAGTTGTTTAAATAACCAACTCAACTTTCAATTCTAATCAACTTTCACTTCAGTTCAATATTAAATTTTATTAAGCTAAATTTATCATTCTTTCTCATATTGGTTAAATTAATTTTTATTTCAATATTTTAATTAGTTAAACTAATTATCAAACATCACAACCAGCAATCAATTAGATGATTAACTTTTCAAATATATATAACTTTTATATATAATCAAAAATCATGTTTTTTGTTCAAATCACAACAATAAATCCTAGCTAGTTTTGGTTCTCACACCAGTCAATGGAAATATATAGATATACCCCTTTCGAAACTCGAACATAAATACTGATGATGATCGATCAATCACTAGAATTATCCCCGTGCGACTAGAGTGTGATTCTATATCAATCCAGTATATTGGAGGCTTCGTATACACACTAGCTAGGCGTATATGCAAATCTCTATATACTCGATTGTCCAAAATAAAATAATATACTCAAATACGTATTATTAGATTAAATTTCAAAACTAAATTTGTTTTTTTTGTTCTATATAAATAATACTCTTAACATCCACTCTAGGATACTACTGATCCCATCTCTAACGAGTTATTCTTATTGGATATTACTAATCCAATCTCTGATGAATTCAACGTTCGGTTCTAATGTGTCTTGTTCTCGAGCTCTGTAAACCAAAGCTCTGATACCAAATGTGATGACCTAAACTTCCTAGTAAAGGAAAGCCCGGATAGCTTTGAGAACAACACACAACAAAACACAAAACAGAAGAACATTTAATTGTTGTTACAACAATTACATCAGAGTACAAGAACATTCCAGAGTATAAATAAATATTATACATTGGAAATACAATATCAAAGTTTTAAATTACATTTTAAATAGCAGCGGAAAAATAATACAAAACACAACTGAAAGAAATACACGGATACAGAGCCTTCCGAATATCGCTTCAGTTGTAGACCAGGATCCTATAAATATAATATCTGCAAAACCAAAACTACTAGCTGCCCGTGTGGAAAAATATGGGTACCCAGAGTTTAGGTTAAAATAATAAACTCTAAGTCAGTCATGGGACTGGTATGAGAACTCAAAAACAGTTATTTTAAATTGATTTTAAAGTTAGGTAATTCAAGGGACCACGCCATTAAGATGGAACGAGTTTACCCCCAAGAATACCAGTGCATGGAATAAACAGCGCAATGCTTTTTGGAAAAATGAAGCTATTATAAGACTTAGGTCCCATCACACAATGCAACGCAAGCCGGAGGATAGAGTTTTCCCTCATAATAGCCAAATATGCTTGATACGTGAAATTTCATCTTTTATTATTACTATAAATGAAGAAATCAACTTCGAATATAAATGTATCAATCATAGACAACATGGGTACAATATATCATGTCGCCATACTAGTTCTACAATCAAAACCGAAATATCGTATTAGAAGTTGGATTTCCATCTATAAACCAAGGCAAGGCGCAATCCTTCCGTTTCGAGACACTCTAGCCCGTGCCTCAGGCTTCAGCCGCAACTGTACCTAGGTAACATGCCGGGTCGGTCCACACTAACACTAGACCAGAAATGGCTTTTGGTAGTTTTGAAAAAACGCTACCATAACTTGTAGTAGCGTTTTAGAGAATGCTGCGATAAGACATGCAACTAAAAGTCTGAAAGTTTTTGTTGCGTTTTAATAAACGCAACCAAAAGTGAACATATTGTAGCGTTCTAAAACCCTACAAAAGGTTTTTCTTGGTAGCAGGTTAAAAATGCTACTAAAGTGATACTTGCATCACTTCCAAAAAAAATTGTAGCGTTTTTCAGTACTACTATATGTTTTTTGTTGCGTTTCATTTCAGCTATAATATCTTTTGTAAATTACATTTGTAGCACTTCTTCAACGCTACTAAAACTTACTGATGCACACCACATTTTAATTGTGGTTGTTTACTGTTAATGGCTTGTAACATTTCCATCAATCGCTTATATATAATAGAAATATTAAAACAAATAATCATATGAGTATAGTTTTCAAACTAAAATCAATAACACCATATTTAAATACTTAAAAAAACACATTACTTGTAATATCAAATATAACACTCATAATCATCTCAATAGTAGTATTTCGACAAGATAAGTGAATCCACATACCACAACTGCTTACAAACAAGTCTACATGGCTAGTGCAAACAAAATAATAGTTAAAGTCTTGCTTATAGCTTAATTACCACCAATTCTTTGATGCGGTTGTTCTTCACTTCGGAAATCTAATTACCTGTACATAAGTATAACGGTCAACGGTAAGAATTACATACAAATATAACGACCAACAGTCAGAATTACACAAATGTGCAAAATGCTTAAATGATATATGTACGTGCACCTTTTCTTCTTCCTCCTTCAAGATTTCTCAAATATATTACATCTATTCTTTTCAAAAATTTCTGCATCAGAAATAAAATAGAATATATTAAATTTAAAGAAGAGAAAGAGTGTGAGAATCTAAATCAAAAAAGGAAGAGCGAATATAAGGTAAATCAAGATGGATGATTTGGAAAGAAAATTCAAATCAGGTTATAAGGACGAAAACTTTGAAACATGAACGCATAAATTACGACCATACAACGGTTCGTAAGTAACTGAATTCCTTTATACACTACTTGAATAACAAAATAATTATTGGATTTAGAATACTACTTTTAAACTAGATTATATCCGAATTGCATTTTAGTTATAATAATAATAGTAATGATGGAAAACCATAAGTGCTAATTCAATAAAAGTATTCATAAAAAAATTGGAAAGATAGATTAAAGTAGTTCACCTTAAATTCTACCGATTTGAACATTCATATGATAAAGCTTGTTATAATTTAGTAAATGTTTGAATTAGTCTAATTAAACGAAAGAAATCTAGTTTCATTTTATTTTATCTTAAATTTGTTATGATTAAAGGAAGAACCGTACCTACTACACTGTTGACAAAATCTACGCTCTTGCCCAGCTACCACAACTTTAGGACATTTGGAATGAACATCACAAACTCCTATGTTTTCTGTGATAATCTTTAGCTCCACTTAGATCGACGTTGCATCCTTCAACTTGACAATGGGCAACCACACTAATCTGCTGTAATGCTCTACTTTTCTTAACCGGTACAGTAGGAACCACAGGTGCAGTCAAGTTCTTATTCTTCTCGCTATGTCTAGCACATACCATCTTCAAAGTATGTTCTCTTGCCAAGCTTTAAACCAATTAAGGGCTCCACCCTCTCAATATCATTGCCTTTGTTTAGCCCTTTGTGAAGATCTTCAATCCGTGACTTTGAAGAAGAATCTAGAGATGCAGATGAAATATTCCCTAATTCTGAACCAGAAAACAAACCCTGATTTTCCCAGTCCCATTGCAAAGTACTAATATGCAAAGCACTGATATGGTTGCCTGCTAAATTACGCTATACATATATAGGAAAATTTTGATACAGACAACATGTACAACTGATTACCTGAGAACTTATAGAAGTGTATATTGTAGAGAATATTCTTCTCTTTGTTAAACTGAACCTTTGCATGCCCATTTCCTGATTAATTCACAAGAAATGAATTGTTTTTCTTGACAATTTCCAAAATCAAATCACCAGAAGCTGAAGACATCTCTAAAAAACTAACAAACAATATATTACTAACATTGAGGTGTCTAGTGCAGGTGACATTGTCACCTAAACCCAGAAAAAAAAGAACATAGAACTAACTGAAACTTGCAAAATTTTAGAAATAGTGGTACTCAGATTCTGGCCTTGATCACTGGCCTGCATATCAATGCAAGTTATCAGGCATTCCCTTGAATATGCATTAATCTGGTAACAATTTAGTGATTATTTTTTATTTTTGTAGTTTACTAAGTTTTACTTATCCATACTGTAATGTTAAATATGACACATTAATGTTCATACATTTCTTCACAATGACATACATAAAATAACTTGTTATTTTCCTTAGTTAGCAATTTGCACCTGAGGTGAACGTGATTCTTTGAAGTTGACAGTTTTGATTGTCGTTCTGTTTCCATAGACCTAATAATGGTGAACAAGGATTTGCATTTGTGATCTTCATTTTCTGTTCTACTATAATACAGAGCATCACGTTAGAGCTTTGTAAAACTGTTATCAGTTGAGATGTCTGGATCCCCGCATTTGTTTCTCACAGAAAGCAGGCTATCTCACATCTAAGTTAGTCACTATAATCACCAACTATTTCTGGTTTAATGTTTTTAGCTAGTATCCTATCAAAGTTTAGTATACATGAAATTATTATAGGAAGCAATATAGCAAAGATACAGATGTTACGGCTCCAACCCATAATTATATCCTTATTTCAATGTTAAATGGCAACCAGTCAGCATTCCAGACACAAAATTTGAGGTTTGAGAATTTGAGAAACTGCATGCCAATGTCCTAAAGAGATTATGTTTTGTTATTATTAAATTTAGATAACCAATTTCTAGTTAAATTAGAATAAAGCAAAGTCTCCCTCAACAGCATGACGCTTGTACATAAGTTTACTTGAATGTGATTTTCTGATATACATTCACATTTCCAGGAACCTTTCAAAATAGGCTAATTCTATTCATACACCTATAATTCCTTAACACACACCGTAAAATGAAATAAAATAAAATAGCATACACCAAAAATTTCTTTTCATACACCATGTCTTTTACAAAATTAACTTTTTATATTTTCATCACCTTTCCTCTCTAACCTTAAACCTAAATTACATAAAACAGGTTATTCAGTTGCAATATATTTATCAAAAATTTTAAAAAAACTTTAATTTTTAACACTAGTATTTTAAATTATTTAATTGTTTTATTTTTAAATCACATTTAATTTTAGATGATTGAACACACTTGCATTAGATTTGAATGAAAGATTGAAGAATTTAGTACTATGTATAACATTAATTTTAGAAGTTAATTTTAAATTTTAATTTTTATATTTAATTAAAGTGAAAACTGTTAAAATTGATTACATATATATGTTGCTTTTAACAATATGAATATACTTTAATCATCAAAAGAAATATAAATTTAATTTAAACAATGATATAAATTAGTTTACTTACTTTACAAGAGAAATAATATTGAGTATACATAATGCAAACAGAGGTGAATTGTATACATTTCCATTCTTTAATATTGATTCTTTTTTAAGAAGGTCATTTTGGTCTGAATTTTTTTTTAAATCTCACGGTGTAAGTAAAACAATTTATGGTATCCAAATAGAATTTGTCTTCAAAATAATCAGCAAAATAAATGCATGAATGAACTCATTAATTTAATGGATACCTTGAAAACTTCAAAAGGACAAATCCCTGTTGCCACAACCCTACCAAAACAAAAACAAAAGAAGATGGTTAGACAAATGCTACTATGATGATGCCATTAGTATGTTGCAAAATCTTAGTCAACTAATATTTAGCGTTAATAAAGACAATCGGTTGTATAGAACTTACTGGTATATCATTATTTCAACTACGGTTAGATTTTCATATTCAAGTGCATCTCTACATCAGCATGTAAATACATACGCATGTGCACATCGTCTGTGCATACATCTAAGTATATGTAAACAAAATTAACCTGATACATCATCATTACAGTAATGCTACTATGACAAAAAAGATGTTTTTGTCAAATCCTACGCCAAAGACATACTTTTAGGAAGGACCACATAACTTATTACCCTGCTGAATTCATCAAACTCCCCAAATACACTATTCTCTGATTTCGACAAAATTAGTTTTTTCATAGTAGAAAAACCCTTCCCATTATGCAAGCTGTTGAGATAATTTTTTTATTTCACAAAAGAAATCAAGACTGTCAACATTGTAGCTTTCACACAGACAATAAAGGGCTTTTATCTGAAAAAACCAAATTACTTTTGTAATCTCCATTCCACAGACAATCAGTTATCAGACAGCAATAAAGAAGAGAAGCGATAAGTTCTTACAGGCATAGGGACAGGAACTTCATTGTGGAGGGTTTGTACAAAGTGTTTACTTTTGTAACCTTCAGGTATGCTAATGCCATTCAGATCACTTCCGGGACAATAATATGTAACCAGAATACTGTTTCCAGCAAATGGTGCTATAGCACTGCCTACCCACTTCCTTTTGTGAGGTGGCCTAGGAGGTAGATCCAGAGGTTTATCTTTTTCGATTTGCTCAAATTCTACAATAAATTTGGTCATCTAAACAAATTCCAAGATGATAACAATAATAGACTAATGAATTGCAAGCTAACTCGGTCTTTTGGTTAAATTTGTGGGTGGTTTCTATTTTTTGATGGGGTTGTGCTTCCGTTTGTTTTTGGGTTGTTTTCCTTCTTTTTTTTCTGTTTTGGTTTGAGGGAGGGAGGAGGTTGGGGGTTTGTCGTTGGGTGCTAAGAAGACTAAAAAGATGGCAGTCAACTCAAAAAATTTCAGATATTCATCTGAGGTAAAATCAAAACATTTGCTACATAGGAGTTTATATTGTCATGTGTTTGACGTACGATACTATGTTTGTCAAATGCTTCAATATACATGAGGCAAGGAAATAGTTCTACAATTTACCCAGTAAAATAAATACGCACCAGACTCTCCAAGGAAGAGGCCAAGAAGACAAATGAAAGGTATGACCGTCTCAGCATGAGCAAACCGAAATCTGGCCTTCTCAAAAGTTCTAGGTGTTAAGTTTTCTGTTAGAATAAGGCTTATCGGTACGTCAATTCTAGAAGAAGAAAAATCAAACAGGCAAGCAAACAAAAAATATTTTATAAGGTATGTTATTCTTGTTTGACAAAGAAAAAAGGACTAGATGCACAATGGTGCCTCACGGAATAGGGACACAGATATAAATCGTATTTCAGTCCCACCATGTGTTTAATACAGATTTCACCTGATAGTCCTTTTCCACCATGCCTTTAATACTGATTAACACAGAATTCGCTTGATAGCCCAGTTGGATTATGTATTTAACACTGTTTAATTGAGCACCCTGTGTTCAACACATAATTTGCCTGATTTTCCAACATGGACATATACGGTTTCATTCCAAGTACACTTTGTATTTCAGTTCCATCATGTATTTATTTAAACCAAAATAATCCATAATACTACTTAACAGAACAATTTTCAACAAATGTTATTTATAACATTGGATCTAACTGTTGGGAAATTACGCAGATTTCCTTATGATTATATTTGTGGAGAAAAGAAATGAAATGTAGAATGGTAAGAGACACACAAATTTGATAACAGAGTTCGGCCAATTATGCCTACGTCTCCGGGCTGCAGCAGATCTATTATTTCAGAGAATATTACAAAGTGATTACACAAAACACTTTTCACTCAACACTCATTCTCACTCTAAGCTTGCTCGCTCCTTTACTTCTTGTTGAATATGAGATTGGGATATCAACTATGAAGAACAATGGCGTATTTATAAGGTAAGAAGAGGGTTGGTGGCTCGGTTGGTGGGGGTTGGTGGCTCGGTTGGTGGAGCGGTTGGTGGGAAACCTCCATGTTTAGCACATGGGCTGCTGGCTGCAGCATGAAAGCAGCAGCTTTCTAACAATCTCCGACTTGGAGACTAATTTCGGTTTGTCTTCACACCTTGATCGATGCAACAGCCATTCTGCTCTTTTTACTCTAGCAGACCAACTGAAGTTGAACACAACTTCAGTTTATCGATAGTTACCGTCTTTGTCAATATATCTGCTGGGTTCTTGCTTCCTTCGATCTTCTCCAGTATTAACACATCATCTTCTAGTAGAGATCCGATGAAGTGATAACGAAGTCCGATATGTTTGGTTCTGGAATGAAATGCTGAATTCTTCGCCAAATGTATTGCACTTTGACTATCACTGTATAAAACATTCATTTCCTGTTTGAATCCCAGTTCAGTTAACAAACCTTGAAGCCATATCATCTCTTTATTAGCTTTGGTGATTGCTACATACTCAGCCTTTGTAGTGGATAAAGTAACAATCTTCTGTACCTGTGACATCCAACTAACAGCTGTAGTTCCAACCGTGAATACATAACCTGTAGTACTTCTTCGATGATCGACTTCGCCTCCAAAGTCTGCATCTACATAGCCTTGAGCTTTAACCTGCCCTTTACCAAAGTACAAAGAGTTATGTACGGTACCTCGTAGATATCTCAAAATCCACTTGACTGCTTCCCAATGAGCTTTCCCTGGATTTGACATGAAACTGCTAACAACTCCCACTGCATGGCCAATGTCTGGTCTCGTACAGACCATGGCATACATTAAGCTTCCAATAGCCGAGGAATAAGGAACACCATCATGAAATTTCTTTCTTCCTCGGTTTGCGGGGACTGATCCTTGGATAGGCAAAAGTGACTGGCCAATGGTGTACTGACTGACTTAGCATCGTCCATGTTGAATCTCTGCAAAACACGATTAATGTAATCTGCCTGAGATAGCTGCAAGAGTCCTTTCTGCTTATCTCTAGTGATTTGCATTCCGAAAATCTTCTTTGCTGGACCTAAGTCTTTCATGTCAAACTCCTTTGACAGTTGATGCTTCAACCTTCTGATATCATCCATATTTGATCCTGCTACTAACATGTCATCAACATAAAGTAGTAAAATGATATAACTAGACCTATATCGCTTGAAGTAGCAACAATGATCAGCATTGCACTTCTAGAACTCTTCCTTGTGCATGAATCCATCAAACTTTTTGTACCATTGTCTTGGGGCTTGTTTCAGGCCATACAAGCTTTTCTTTAGTCTACACACCATGTTCTTCTTCCCTTTCTCGAAGAAACCTTCTGGTTGGTGCATGTATATCTCCTCATCCAAGTCTCCATGAAGAAATGCGGTCTTCACATCTAACTGTTCAAGATGAAGGTCTTCAATAGCAACAATACTTAATACTGACCTGATAGTATTGAGCTTCACAACGGGAGAGAAAATGTCAGTGTAGTCCACTCCTTACTTCTGTTGGAATCCTTTGACAACTAGTCGAGCTTTGTATCTCTTGGAACCGTCGTGCTCCTCTTTCACCCGATACACCCAATTATTGTGAAGTGCCTTCTTTCCTATGGGCAACTCAACTAGTTCCCATGTCTGGTTGGAGATAAGAGACTTCATCTCATCTTCCATGGCAAGCTCCCACTTACTAGCATCTTCAGTATGAGATGCTTCATCATAGCACTCAGGTTCCCCTGCATCAGTCAACAACAAATAGTTCATGTATCTTTTGTTAAGTACATGAGGTCGAGAAGACCTTCTCAATTCAGGATCTGGAGTAGGATGCTGTAGTGTGTCAGACTGGTCCACACTACTTAGATCAATGATTTCATCAGGCTGAGCACTTTCTATAGTCGGTTCTGTGATGAGACTATCTGGAATATCGTTTGCATCTGCAAATACTGACTCACTCTTCTTTGAGTCGTTGACTTCTGTTTTGTGTTTGTCTTTGTACATTACTCTTTTGTTAAAAATCACATCTCGGCTACGGATCACCTTCTTGTTTTCATCATCCCAAATGCGGTAGCCAAACTCATTTTCACCATAGCCGATGAGATGCATTTCTTGGATTTGGGATCAAGTTTATTCCTGCCTTGATCACTAATAAGCACATATGCTATGCAACCGAAAACTTTTAGATGTGATAGTTTTACCTCATTAGCACTCCATAACTCTTCTGGTATTTTGTGCTCTAATGGAACCGAAGGACCTCTGTTGATCAAATAAGCTGCTGTGTTGACTGCTTCTGCCCAGAATTGCTTCGGTAGACCTGATTGTATACGAATGCTTCTGGCTCTTTCTGTCAACGTTCGGTTCATACGCTCAGCTACACCATTGTGTTGAGGCGTACCCGGCACGGTTCTCTGCATTTTGATCCCGTGGTCATAACATAACTGCTTGAATCTGGTGTCTTCATATTCACCTCCATTATCAGTTCTAAGCTTTTTGATCTTTAGATTTGTCTCATTTTCAACCATAGCTTTCCATATCCTGAAAGCCTCGAACACTTCAGATTTATGCTTTATAAAATAAACCCATACCTTTCGCGAGTGGTCGTCGATGAAAGTAACGAAGTAATGCTTTCCACCAATGGATGGGATGGTTGTTGGCCCCCAAACATCAGAATGAACAAGCTCCAGCTTTTCCTTCTTTGGGGTTTTACCATTTATTTGAAAGCTGACTTTATTCTGCTTTCCAAATATGCCATTTTCACAAATGCCTATTTCCATAGACTTTAGACCTGGAAGTTTTCCCTTCGAGTGCATAATCTTCATTCCTTTTTCACTCATATGGCCTAGCCTCTGGTACCATATGTTGGGATTTTCGCTGCTAGCTGCAACAGTGATTGAACATCGTGCTCCTGCTGTCATGTAAAGAGTACCACTCTTCTTACCGTGAGCAATCGTCATTGCACCCTTTGATATTTTCCAATCATCACCATGGAAAGTCGTAGTATAGCCTTCACTAGCTAATTGTCCTACGGAGATCAAATTCTTTCTCAAGTCCGGTATGTGCCTGACATCCTTTAGCTCCCAAACCGATGCATTCAGCTTAATCTTCACAGCACCTTTACCAACAATATCACAAGGTTGATCGTCACCAAGATATACCTTTCCAAGATTTCCAGAGGCGTACCTTTCGAAGAATTCTTTCTGCGAAGTGGCATGAAACGATGCTCCAGAGTCTAGCACCCAAGGCTCTTCCTTGCTCTCCAAAGAGCATATCAACGCTTCATCTCCTTTTGAGGTAGAAGTAACATTTGCCTCTGCCTTCGCCTCCTGATCCTTTGATGCACTTTTGCATTGATTTTTGTAGTGCCCGGTCTTTCCGCAATTCCAACACTCAACGGTCTTTGAGCTGTAAGAATTGTTGGGATTTCTGGATTTAGATCTCCAGTCCTTCGACCTACCTCGGTGGTTCGATTTGCTACGTCCATTTCCTTATGTTGAATTTCTTCCTCTTGATTGTGTATGCAAAATTGAAAATTTTGATGACTCACCAGAATCTCTTCACCGGATCTCTTCACTGAGAACCATATCACAAATATCATCAAATTTTAACTTATTGCTTCCCGACGAGCTACTCACTGCTGTGACAGTAGCATTCCAACTTTCTGGCAGGGAAAACAAAAGTATCAATGCACGTATTTCTTCGTCAAACTCAATTTCAACTGAACTTAACTGGGTAGTAATTGTATTCAGTTCATTGAGATGTTGAGCTACCGATGCACCTTCTGTCATCCGCAAATTGAACAATTGCCTCATCAAATGAACTTTGTTAGAGGCCGATGGCTTCTCGTACATACTGGAGAGAGCCTCCATAAGATCTGCCGTGGTCTTTTCTTTTGCTATATTGAAAGCAACATTACGAGATAACGTCGATCGAATAACTCCAAGAGCTTGTCTATCAAGAAGAGTCCAATCTTCAACCTTCATATTCTCTGGTTTCTTTTCTGAGAGAGGTTGATAAAGTCTTTTCTAGTACAGATAATCTTCGATCTGCATTTTCCAAAAGCCAAAGTCAGCTCTGTCAAACTTCTCGATTTTCACCTTTCCTTCATCTACCGCTATCGCTCCCACTCGAATTTAATTTCTTTTCTAACAAATTATGGCTCTGATACCAGTTGTTGGGAAATTACGGAAATTTTTCTAATGATTATATTTGTGGAGAAAAGAAATGAAATGTAGAATGGTAAGAGACACACAAATTTGATAACGGAGTTCGGCCAATTATGCCTACGTCTTCGGGCTGCTGCAGATCTTTTATTTCAGAGAATATTACAAAGTGATTACACAAAACAATTTTCACTAAACACTCGTTCTCACTCTAAGCTTGCTCGCTCCTTTACTTCTTGTTGAATATGAGATTGGGATATCAACTATGAAGAACAAGGGCGTATTTATAAGGTAAGAAGAGGGTTGGTGGCTCGGTTGGTGGGGGTTGGTGGCTCGGTTGGTGGAGCGGTTGGTGGGCAGCCTCCATGTTTAGCACATGGGCTGCTGGCTGCAGCATGAAAGCAGCAGCTTTCTAACACTAACTTTAGTATGAATGTAACTCCGAACAGTGGGAAGAGTGTAGTGACCCGCATTTTTAACTGTTGAACAATTTATTTATTTAATTTTTAAATATCGATTTATCGATATCGAGAGCGTGAATTAAATAATATTGAATATTTAATTAAGATTTATAATGAATAATAAATTGTAAATATCGAAATAGTCAGAAATAGTAGAATTCACAATAGAGTGTGAATTGAATAGTATACGAGATGTGGTTGAGTTTCGATTCGAAATATAATAACGAATATATTCAATCGACGACAGTTTGAACATATAATTATAATATAATTAAAATCGAGCTTGAAACGACGCGGCAGTTCGCTATTTGGCGATTCGAACTTCAACTGAATGTACAGGATTCGTTTTAAGCCGGATTTCTGTGAAACAAGAAACGCACGGAGCTGGTGGAGTATATCTTTCTAGTGGAAGAGAAGAATCAGGATTTCGTCATGTAGATTTTGAGATATGTCCAAATCAAATTTTAAAATAGTCGCTATAGATTCGTTTATCGACCGTAATGGGTTATTCGATATAACTAGAGATAGGGTTTGAATTTAGACAAGGTTCTTTTGGGAAACAGTGATAAAATAATTTTTAGCATTTTATGGTAATTTTTAATTAATTTAATAAGCAACTTTTTATTTGGAGTATTGGGCACCCTGTATAGACATTTCGGGGTTTCACAATATGAGTCCATCTACCGGTATTATTACATTTTTGGGACCAGAGCACGTCACTCATTTCAATGGTATTTTTGTTTCTATCCATAACAGTCCCTACGTGAACAGAATATTTCATAGTGGGGTACGCTATGTTTTTAACTTAAAACAAACTAAACTGAATGGTTAACTGGTCAAACGAACTCGAAATTCAACGAAACAAGTTTCATACGAAACCTTAGGAAGAGGTCTAGTGAAACGTCAAGACCTCATATTTTTAGGATTTTTTCTGGAATTGTTAGGAATTATTGCTCGGTGTTTTTCATCGATATTTTCTAAAGGATTTTCGCAAACGGTGTCGGAATTCGACGAAACCTATCCCATTGGATCCGGAATATCTTTTTATGCTAGGATTGGCTTAATTTGTCAAATACAGGTATTATATGAGTGGTTAATTTTATGGAAAACTCATTTGTAACTTTATATATAATGTAATAATATTTAAATACCATCCAACCTCTATATAAAGGAGTTAACCAGTCCCTTAAAACCTAATATCCACTCCAGCAAAAGAATGCGACCGCCACGAACTCGCATCCTCAAAACCCAAAGTATCGGATTCATTTCCAATCGCAAGTGAGAGAGTTTCAGCTCAACGTATATCTCTTTGAACTCGGTCGAGATTTCTTTTGATCAATCTTGTTTTTCCAGTAACCATATAACCGTCTTTTGGGGATTTTCTTGTTGAGTTGTGAATTCGATTTCTACATATGAGTACTGAAGCGAGGAACTGTGTGTTGTGTAAATCCTAGTGTTAACGGTGAGGACTTCTGTCGCATGTTTCTGTGGTGCTACAATGTAGCTCGAAGTCGAGGTTTGCCAGGTGTGTTCGAGTTTGATAAGAAGGATGTGAGGCTGGAAAACGAGGGTGGAGGAGATGTTATATCCGGTGTTGGAGATGAAAACGTTGGTATGCTGGTAAGCTAATGGTTGAGATATGAAGTGGGAGGGGTTTTGTTCGGTGAAGTGGTGGAGTGATGGAGGGTAGTTGCGATCAAGAGTTGGAGAAATGGGGAGTGGAGTAGCGGTTCAAAGGGACTGAACGTGGAAGAAGAAATGAGATGAGGAGCGGCCTGCTTTGAGTTTTGAACGTGGGTCTTCAGAAGGATATTGGGCCGGATAATTTCAAAAAGTTAAGCCCAAATATTTTAATAGGAAATAGTATTTATTTTAAATTATATATTGTATAACTTGTATAAGCCATAACTTGACCATACGATATCAGAATTGAGCGAAACAAGATCCGTTGGGATCGTATGGACGGGAGCAACACAATGGGACTGACTGCGAGTCAATCCGAGCTCGTTACAATTTATGGCGAAATAAATTGTTCGACAGAATCAATGAACGCAAACCGATATTTATCGGTTAACGCGCAAATGTGAGTAAAACTCACCAACTCTGAACAGTTTATAATTTCAAGTTGTATTTTTAGAACTGTTAAATATTGTCTGATTTACTGTGTGTTGATTGTTTGATTGAACTGCTAGTCAGTTAGTTAAAATTTCTATATTGATTCTGTTTAACAGAATATATCATATGGAACTGAAAGTGATGTTATCTATATTGTCTAACATCTGTGATGCAGGGAAACAGGTTGGAGGAATCCGACTGGATTCCTTAACAGTTATTTTATTGTTTTTCATATATTTTGATATATGATGTGAATTATAACCTGTTGTTGATTTTGTGTGTATGGACGATATTGAACATCGTGATTGATATGATTGAATACCATGACATACCGGAATGTAGATAAGGGAATTTTCAAAGTGATATTGAAAACAACATATTTATAAAATGGGATATTTATAAATAAGAGATATTTATAAAGTGGAATATTTATAAATAAAAATGTTTATAAATTGGAATATTTATAAATAGGAGATATTTGAAAAGGAAATAAATTCAAAACATTTCTTTTTGAATGGAAAGGCCTGTGTGGCGAGTTTGGGGATTTTCCCGATGCTCCCGATACAAAGGAGGTTATGGCGAATTTTCCCGGGAATTTAAGGAGTTAGAATATTTCAAGAATAAATTTGAAAAGGGAATATTTGTAAACCATTTACAAATAGAATTGGAAAGGAAACATTATAAAAAGGAAATCATTTTTAAAGTGTAGAACCGTTATTTAAAAGTAAATCTTCTCAAATGAATAAAACGTTGTTAAAAAGGAAATCTTTATAAAGTGAATAAAGCAAATCGAATATGGTATTCGAAAGGAGAAATCGAATATGGTATTCGAAGTTAGTTAATCGAATATGGTATTCGAAGTTAGTTAATCGAATTAGTTATTCGAATAGAGTTAAATGGAGTTAAATCGATTAGAGTTAAATCAAATGAGTTAATCGAATATAGTTTATTCGAATAGAGTTAGAGGAGTCATCAAACATAGTTTATTCGACGGAAGTTAAGTGAATTAGTTAAGTTAAACTAAGTGAATTAGTTAAGTGAATTGGTTAAGTTAACCAAAGTGAATTAGTTGAGTTAATCAAAGTGATTAGTTCAGTTAATCGAGATAAGTAAATCAAGTTAGGTTAATCGAGTTGAATTAGTCAGTCGAGTTAATAAATTGAGTTAGTCAAACCAAGTAAAACCAGTTAAAGTTAAATAAGTTGAGTTGATCGGGTGGTTCGACCAAGTTAGTCGAGCCTAGTTAATCGAATCGAATTGGTCGAACCAAGTAAGGCGAGTCAAGTTAGTCGAGCCTAGTTAATCAAATCGAATTGGTCGAACCAAGTAAGGCGAGTCAAGTTAGTCGAGCCTAGTTAATCAAATCGAATTGGTCGAACCAAGTAAGTCGAGTTAGTCGAGTCAAGTTAAGTTAGTCGAGTTAAGTTCGTCGAGTTAAATAAATCGATGCTAATTTCATCGAAAGGAGTTATCGATGTTAGTTTCATCGAAAGGAGTTATCGATGGTAGTTTCATCGAAAGGAGTTATCGATTTTAGTTTGATCGAAGAAAGAGTATCGAATATTAGTTATTCGAAAAGAGATTATCGAATATAGTTTATTCGAAAGTGAGATTTTCAGATATGAGATATTTGAAAAGAAAGAGTTATCGAATATTAGTTATTCGAAGAGAGATTATCGAATATCGTTTATTCGAGAAGGAGTAATCAAATATAGTATATTCGAAAGGAAGGAATTAATCGAATATAGGTTATTCGAAGGAGAGTTAATCAAATAGAGATTTCTCGAAGAGAGTTAATCGGCAAATTCGATTATATCGAATTCGGGAAAGTACTTATACTTTCCAGTGTTTAAATGGAGATTTATCTATTTATAAATGAATAAGTGTTAGGTAAATTATTCACTAAAAAGAATAGAAGTTATAATTTAAGTTAGATAGTTCGAAAGTAGGGATTATAACGTTATCATTATAACCAATGTTTTAAATATAGAAGTGGACTAGTAAAATTGAATCCGAGAAAGGCGTAAAGAAGTTGTTAAAAATTTAAAGATAAGCTTTGACCATTTCGAAGTTATAACGTTGTTCAGTTAAGGTCTGAGAGGTAATTATACCCCAACTTGAGTGACTTCCTTCTTAACTAAGAAATGGTAAGGTTTGATCGTAAAGGAGTTTTGGAATTGTTTTCCAAACGAAAATCAGAAATGTTTTCTGATAAAAGAAAATAAGAATTTAGAATATAGGGAAACAGGAGATATGTAAATAAATGAACTAAAGAGATTAATGTTAAATGATGTTTGTTCGATATAATTTCCATCTGGGAATAATATCGTTGTTTGCACACTTGTTTTTCTTTGATGGTTAAATCACAGACTATCGAAGTTTTGACCATTTTAACGTTGTTAATATGGAGAGACCGGTTGGATTTTTATCCAAAGAACCACTCTGTATTGGCATAAGCATCGCGAATCATATATGCCAAAGATAATTGAAGACGGAGTAAAATGCAAGGGCTATCCTGTTTACAGAATAGTGCCTTCGGTTTGTCCAGTCCCAGGAAAACTTGTATGGACGAAGGTCTGACAGAGTATATCCAATGGATCGCGTAAGTTGATCTGTTCAAACGTATTCACGTTTGGTGGCGGAGGAATTCGTTTCTCTTAGCTGTATACCCGTGTTATTTTTGGATAAGTCAATTTGTGATTTGGCGGGTATGACGATGTGACATTTCTAAGTGAATGAAGATGGATGTCTGACATAGTATTTCCAGACGATCACGTACATTGATTTCTTCAACTATACCAAGAGTGGAAGCGGAGAAGGAAACTTCTTTTAGCTGACACGTAATGTATGGTTGTAGACGTAAATTAGTGACTCTGATGGATTTGACAATGTGGCATTCGAAGTGAATTTGTTGTGATGATAAAGCGTAGCTTCTGGCCTCATCAACCGGTAAATGACAGAAATCGGGCAGGCAGCATGGCTAAGTCGGTCGCACCGAAGTAGGGTGTATAATCACCTATCTAGTGAATATTCATTTGTTTCTTAAATCTATCAATGCTGTCCCATATATATGGGAACGGTTGCTGATCCCAACCGTGGGTGATGTACATTCGATACACTCAAGCGAAATGAGTGGTCGGTCATGTGTGGCTGAGTTACAAGATGTTCTTGTTGAACTCCAGTGTATCGTTCCTCGAGTACATGATCGGAAGGTAGTTCCATACCTTGTCATAGTTGGAAATCCATTATCCAATACGTGGTTGCGATTTTGATTGTATACTATATATGTAGTAACGTGAGATGCAAGCGTTTCTGCTAGATTGATATTTATTTGTACTTAGACATTATTATAATATCAGAATGATATTGCTTTGAAAAGTTATTTGGATTCTCATAAGGGAAAAACCCGTTCCGTATTTACGGCGTGGTCTTATGAGATATCATATACCTGTTTAAATGATTTGAGTTTATTCACACCAGTCCCATGTCTGACCCGGAGTTTATTTGTTTTGTTTTCCCTAAACTCTTGGGTGCCTAAATTTGTACGGGCAGTCAAGTAGTCGGGATTTTACAGATACACTTGGAGAGCTTGGAGCAGGAGGCTTCTGGATCATATAGCTTTAGTTATTTCCGCTGTGTTGTAAGTGCTGTACTCTGATAAGTGCTATTGTATACATAACTGTTATATTTCCAAGTTATGTTATCTATTATATGTTATTCGTTCCGCTGTGAGACTCGTGTTACTCGGATGTTGTGTTCTTCTTATTCTTCTTCTATTCTATAAGTTCTATCTTATCTATTCTCACCTTCTAATTTCTTTCATTTATTACCGGGATTTTTCGATGTTTTGGTTATCGACATCGAGCTTACGTCGATAACTAAAGTCGCCGAAAATCCGGGTTACTACAGTTGGTATCAGAGCTTAAGTTTAGAATTACTTGGCTCTGTGGCGTGATTCAGTAGAGATGGGATTAGTAATATCCTAGACTGAGTTTGAGTGTATATATACGAGTGAACGTATTTGTTAGTTAATATAAAATGATTTTATATTGTGGAGTTTTATTGGTTGAGTTGTTTTGTAAATTCTGGTCGATCGGTTTGATCCACTGTATCGATGTGGGTTACTAAACACTCGAATACGATGAACCGTCATGGTATGTTTTGAAAGAGGGTAAATGGAATAATTTTACCCGAATATATTTGATATAGTATATTGGTTGTGTTGGTTGTTATTATAATCGAGTAAGATTATAAAAAGGTAAAATGATTATAAATGACTAATCAGAGTTCATATAAGTAAAGTATATGAAATAAAATGAAGAAAAATCTGAATTTAAATCAGATTGGAATTAAAATAAGGAAATTTTAAGTTCCTGGGAGATTTTGAAAACGTTTTTCAAACTGAAAGTGATATAGTATTGAACTCACTTCGATAGCTGGAAAAATAGATTCTGATGATGAATCGCGACATCATCAGTGTTCATTTTCGAGTTCTAAGTAACGGACTACTACCAGAGATTTTGATTTGAATTGTTTTGAGAAAACAAGTTGTTTAGAAATTCAAAGGTTTTGAATTGGCATTGTAATTTCAAATTGATTTGAAATAGACCCAGGAAATTAAGTTTCGGAATTTAATTTTAACTTATGAAGTTAAATAGAATAAGGTAGTAGAAATAAATTGAAATATTAACTTGAACTGAGTTAAATAGAATTGAATTGAATTAGAGAATAATCTGTTATGGAATTGGGTTGATGAGTTAAGGATTTGAAATTTGATGGAAATAACACTGGTATATGCTGAATTGATAGCATATGGAAGAGATAGAGTTGATATTCCCGACAAAAGGTACCAGTTTATATTATATATGGATATGAGATTTATGAGCCGAATTGGCAAGCCGCTTGGCTGTTTGATTTTCTTTTGGGTTAAAGAAGGCCCAGAGAGGCGAGTTGGAGTTTGAGATATTGACCGGTACAAAGGAGGTGCTGGCAAAATTTTTCGAAAAGTTAAGGTGTTAGAAAATTTTCAGAATTTTTGAAAATTTAGTTAGTCTGAATAAATTAATATTTTAGTCGATATTAATTGGTTCAGTTGAAACCGGAGATAAGAGGTAAACAGATAAATTTTTACCCAGTAGATAGGGTCGTCCCCTAGCTTAGCAATTTCGAGGACGAAATTATTTTAAGTGGGGAAGAATGTAGTGACCCGCATTTTTAACTGTTGAACAATTTATTTATTTCATTTTTAAATATCGATTTATCGATATCGAGAGCGTGAATTAAACAATATTGAATATTTAATTAAGATTTATAATGAATAATAAATTGTAAATATCGAAATAGTCAGAAATAGTAGAATTCACAATAGAGTGTGAATTGAATAGTATACGAGATGTGGTTGAGTTTCGATTCGAAATATAATAACGAATATATTCAATCGACGACAGTTTGAACGTATAATTATAATATAATTAAAATAGAGCTTGAAACGACGCGGCAGTTCGCTATTTGGCGATTCGAACTTCAACTGGATGTACAGGATTCGTTTTAAGCCGGATTTCTGTGAAACAAGAAACGCACGGAGCTGGTGGAGTATATCTTTCTAGTGGAAGAGAAGAATCAGGATTTCGTCGTGTAGATTTTGAGATATGTCCAAATCAAATTTTAAAATAGTCGCTATAGATTCGTTTATCGACCGTAATGGGTTATTCGATATAACTAGAGATAGGGTTTGAATTTAGACAAGGTTCTTTTGGGAAACAGTGATAAAATAATTTTTAGCATTTTATGGTAATTTTTAATTAAGTTAATAAGCAACTTTTTATTTGGAGTATTGGGCACCCTGTATCGACATTTCGGGGTTTCACAATATGAGTCCATCTACCGGTATTATTACATTTTTGGGACCAGAGCACGTCACTCATTTCAATGGTATTTTTGTTTCTGTCCATAACAGTCCCTACGTGAACAGAATATTTCATAGTGGGGTACGCTATGTTTTTAACTTAAAACAAACTAAACTGAATGGTTAACTGGTCAAACGAACTCGAAATTCAACGAAACAAGTTTCATACGAAACCTTAGGAAGAGGTCTAGTGAAACGTCAAGGCCTCATATTTTTAGGATTTTTTTCTGGAATTGTTAGGAATTATTGCTCGGTGTTTTTCATCGATATTTTCTAAAGGATTTTCGCAAACGGCGACGGAATTCGACGAAACTTATCCCATTGGATCCGGAATATCTTTTTATGCTAGGATTGACTTAATTTGTCAAAAACAGGTATTATATGAGTGGTTAATTTTAGGGAAAACTCATTTGTAACTTTATATATAATGTAATAATATTTAAATACCATCCAACCTCTATATAAAGGATTTAACCAGTCCCTTAAAACCTAATATCCACTCCAGCAAAAGAATGCGGCCGCCACGAACTCGCATCCTCAAAACCCAAAGTATCGGATTCATTTCCAATCGCAAGTGAGAGAGTTTCAACTCAACGTATATCTCTTTGAACTCGGTCGAGATTTCTTTTGATCAATCTTGTTTTTCCAGTAACCCTATAACCGTCTTTTGGGGATTTTCTTGTTGAGTTGTGAATTCGATTTCTACATATGAGTACTGAAGCGAGGAACTGTGTGTTGTGTAAATCCTAGTGTTATCGGTAAGGACTTCTGTCGCATGTTTCTGTGGTGCTACAATGTAGCTCGAAGTCGAGGTTTGCCAGGTGTGTTCGAGTTTGATAAGAAGGATGTGAGGCTGGAAAACGAGGGTGGAGGAGATGTTATATCCGGTGTTGGAGATGAAAACGTTGGTATGCTGGTAAGCTAATGGTTGAGATATGAAGTGGGAGGGGTTTTGTTCGGTGAAGTGGTGGAGTGATAGAGGGTAGTTGCGATCAAGAGTTGGAGAAATGGGGAGTGGAGTAGCGGTTCAAAGGGACTGAACGTGGAAGAAGAAATGAGATGAGGAGCGGCCTGCTTTGAGTTTTGAACGTGGGTCTTCAGAAGGATATTGGGCCGGATAATTTCAAAAAGTTAAGCCCAAATATTTTAATAGGAAATAGTATTTATTTTAAATTATATATTGTATAACTTGTATAAGCCATACTTGACCATACAATATCAGAATTGAGCGAAACAAGATCCGTTGGGATCGTATGGACAGGAGCAACACAATGGGACTGACCGCGAGTCAATCCGAGCTCGTTACAATTTATGGCGAAATAAATTGTTCGACAGAATCAATGAACGCAAACCGATATTTATCGGTTAACGCGCAAATGTGAGTAAAACTCACCAACTCTGAACAGTTTATAATTTCAAGTTGTATTTTTAGAACTGTTAAATATTGTCTGATTTACTGTGTATTGATTGTTTGATTGAACTACTAGTCAGTTAGTTAAAATTTCTATATTGATTCTGTTTAACAGAATATATCATATGGAACTGAAAGTGATGTTATCTATATTGTCTAACATCTGTGATGCAGGGAAACAGGTTGGAGGAATCCGACTGGATTCCTCAACAGTTATTTTATTGTTTTTCATATATTTTGATATATGATGTGAATTATAACCTGTTGTTGATTGTGTGTGTATGGACGATATTGAACATCGTGATTGATATGATTGAATACCATGACATACCGGAATGTAGATAAGGGAATTTTCAAAGTGATATTGAAAACAGCATATTTATAAAATGGGATATTTATAAATAAGAGATATTTATAAAGTGGAATATTTATGAATAAAAATGTTTATAAATTGGAATATTTATAAATAGGAGATATTTGAAAAGGAAATAAATTCAAAACATTTCTTTTTGAATGGAAAGTCCTGTGTGGCGAGTTTGGGGATTTTCCCGATGCTCCCGATACAAAGGAGGTTATGGCGAATTTTCCCGGGAATTTAAGGAGTTAGAATATTTCAAGAATAAATTTGAAAAGGGAATATTTGTAAACAATTTACAAATAGAATTGGAAAGGAAACATTATAAAAAGGAAATCATTTTTAATGTGTAGAACCGTTATTTAAAAGTAAATCTTCTCAAATGAATAAAACGTTGTTAAAAAGGAAATCTTTATAAAGTGAATAAAGCTAATCGAATATGGTATTCGAAAGGAGAAATCGAATATGGTATTCGAAGTTAGTTAATCGAATATGGTATTCGAAGTTAGTTAATCGAATTAGTTATTCGAATAGAGTTAAATGGAGTTAAATCGATTAGAGTTAAATCAAATGAGTTAATCGAATATAGTTTATTCGAATAGAGTTAGAGGAGTTATCAAATATAGTTTATTCGACGGGAGTTAAGTGAATTAGTTAAGTTAAACTAAGTGAATTAGTTAAGTGAATTGGTTAAGTTAACCAAAGTGAATTAGTTGAGTTAATCAAAGTGATTAGTTCAGTTAATCGAGATAAGTAAATCAAGTTAGGTTAATCGAGTTGAATTAGTCAGTCGAGTTAATAAATTAAGTTAGTCAAACCAAGTAAAACCAGTTAAAGTTAAATAAGTTAAGTTGATCGGGTGGTTCGACCAAGTTAGTCGAGCCTAGTTAATCGAATCGAATTGGTCGAACCAAGTAAGGTGAGTCAAGTTAGTCGAGCCTAGTTAATCAAATCGAATTGGTCGAACCAAGTAAGGCGAGTCAAGTTAGTCGAGCCTAGTTAATCAAATCGAATTGGTCGAACCAAGTAAGTCGAGTTAGTCGAGTCAAGTTAAGTTAGTCGAGTTAAGTTCGTCGAGTTAAATAAATCGATGCTAATTTCATCGAAAGGAGTTATCGATGTTAGTTTCATCGAAAGGAGTTATCGATGGTAGTTTCATCGAAAGGAGTTATCGATGGTAGTTTCATCGAAAGGAGTTATCGATTTTAGTTTGATCGAAGAAAGAGTATCGAATATTAGTTATTCGAAAAGAGATTATCGAATATAGTTTATTCGAAAGTGAGATTTTCAAATATGAGATATTTGAAAAGAAAGAGTTATCGAATATTAGTTATTCAAAGAGAGATTATCGAATATCGTTTATTCGAGAAGGAGTAATCAAATATAGTATATTCGAAAGGAAGGAATTAATCGAATATAGGTTATTCGAAGGAGAGTTAATCAAATAGAGATTTCTCGAAGAGAGTTAATCGGCAAATTCGATTATATCGAATTCGGGAAAGTACTTATACTTTCCAGTGTTTAAATAGAGATTTATTTATTTATAAATGAATAAGTGTTAGGTAAATTATTCACTAAAAAGAATAGAAGTTATAATTTAAGTTAGATAGTTCGAAAGTAGGGATTATAACGTTATCATTATAACCAATGTTTTAAATATAGAAGTGGACTAGTAAAATTGAATCCGAGAAAGGCGTAAAGAAGTTGTTAAAAATTTAAAGATAAACTTTGACCATTTCGAAGTTATAACGTTGTTCAGTTAAGGTCTGAGAGGTAATTATACCCCAACTTGAGTGACTTCCTTCTTAACTAAGAAATGGTAAGGTTTGATCGTAAAGGAGTTTTGGAAATGTTTTCCAAACGAAAATCAGAAATGTTTTCTGATAAAAGAAAATAAGAATTTAGAATATAGGGAAACAAGAGATATGTAAATAAATGAACTAAAGAGATTAATGTTAAATGATGTTTGTTCGATATAATTTCCATCTGGGAATAATATCGTTGTTTGCACACTTGTTTTTCTTTGATGGTTAAATCACAGACTATCGAAGTTTTGACCATTTTAACGTTGTTAATATGGAGAGACCGGTTGGATTTTTATCCAAAGAACCACTCTGTATTGGCATAAGTGTCGCGAATCATATATGCCAAAGATAATTGAAGACGGAGTAAAATGCAAGGGCTATCCTGTTTACAGAATAGTGCCTTCGGTTTGTCCAGTCCCAGGACAACTTGTATGGACGAAGGTCTGACAGAGTATATCCAATGGATCGTGTAAGTTGATCTGTTCAAACGTATTCACGTTTGGTGGCGGAGGAATTCGTTTCTCTTAGCTGTATACCCGTGTTATTTTTGGATAAGTCAATTTGTGATTTGGCGGGTATGACGATGTGACATTTCTAAGTGAATGAAGATGGATGTCTGACATAGTATTTCCAGACGATCACGTACATTGGTTTCTTCAACTATACCAAGAGTGGAAGCGAAGAAGGAAACTTCTTTTAGCTGACACGTAATGTATGGTTGTAGACGTAAATTAGTGACTCTGATGGATCTGACAATGTGGCATTCGAAGTGAATTTGTTGTGATGATAAAGCGTAGCTTCTGGCCTCATCAACCGGTAAATGACAGAAATCGGGCAGGCAACATAGCTAAGTCGGTCGCACCGAAGTAGGGTGTATAATCACCTATCTAGTGAATATTCATTTGTTTCTTAAATCTATCAATGTTGTCCCATATATATGGGAACGGTTGCTGATCCCAACCGTGGGTGATGTACATTCGATACACTCAAGCGAAATGAGTGGTCGGTCATGTGTGGCTGAGTTACAAGATGTTCTTGTTGAACTCCAGTGTATCGTTCCTAGAGTACACTGATCGGAAGGTAGTTCCATACCTTGTCATAGTTGGAAATCCATTATCCAATACGAGGTTGCGATTTTGATTGTATACTATATATGTAGTAACGTGAGATGCAAGCGTTTCTGCTAGATTGATATTTATTTGTACTTAGACATTATTATAATATCAGAATGATATTGCTTTGAAAAGTTATTTGGATTCTCATAAGGGAAAAACCCGTTCCGTATTTACGGCGTGGTCTTATGAGATATCATATACCTGTTTAAATGATTTGAGTTTATTCACACCAGTCCCATGACTGACCCGGAGTTTATTTGTTTTGTTTTCCCTAAACTCTTGGGTGCCTAAATTTGTACGGGCAGTCAAGTAGTCGGTATTTTACAGATACACTTGGAGAGCTTGGAGCAGGAGGCTTCTGGATCATATAGCTTTAGTTATTTCCGCTGTGTTGTAAGTGTTGTACTCTGATAAGTGCTATTGTATACATAACTGTTATATTTCCAAGTTATGTTATCTATTATATGTTATTCGTTCCGCTGTGAGACTCGTGTTACTCTGATGTTGTGTTCTTCTTATTCTTCTTCTATTCTATAAGTTCTATCTTATCTATTCTCACCTTCTAATTTCTTTCATTTATTACCGGGATTTTTCGATGTTTTGGTTATCGACGTCGAGCTTACGTCGATAACTAAAGTCGCCGAAAATCCGGGTTACTACAAAGAGTAAGACTATCGACAAGACTTCAGAAATTAAAATAAAAATGAACCAATCAAGTCTCTGTGGCTAAATATAAAATAGACTAACTAGCTTGACTTGGTTGCTTACATACCTTATGAGAAAACCAAGAATGGTAAATGACTGAACAAGCTATTAAGCATGAAATGTGTCATTTCAATCAGCAGAAAGAGTTCCCTTCTTGTATTATATTCAATCACTCATTATTAATATTATAGCAAACATTAAACTGTTCCCTTCATTTGTTACATCAAATCACACATTATTAATATTAAAAATCAAAATGTAGATGTCAACATTATAATGAAATTACATTACCTTCTTTAGCCATGATTGCTTGTTCCATTAACTGAAGAGTATCCTTAAGCAATGGTATTCCTATGTGATGATTTATTGAATTTCTGTAGCCTCTTAAAAAGAAATACCTCTAGATCATCAGTCCACTCAAGCAAGGAAACCTAATCGTGGAGAGAGAACAAAAGAAGAAGAAAAATATAATTATGACTTATTTTTTATATAACATGAGTCATACTCCATTCAAGCAGAGCAATCTTGAAAAAGACATTAAGACTAGATTTCACCCATATCGTCAACATATACTTGTATTAGTTGGGTAATGTTATTTTTCTTTTATAATAGATTTATATCTACTTTCCCGACTTCAAAATCCTTTGATAAGTAAGTTCTTAGTCATTTGTATAATGTCTGAGACCCCATTAGACTCTTTTATTTATTAACATGGTTAAGGAAATTAGCATATGTACTCAGATCAAAATTTTCGCAATTCGTACAGATCAATTAAACCTAAGTAAAGCTTCAAAATTTAAGGAACCTTTACGCGATCATAATATTAGAAGACATGATACAATCTCCACGCTGTCCTGACTGTGGAGCTGTGTATCTCCCACATAGAATTGATTTGTAAAATTAAAAATTAATGATTATTTTAAGTTGACTTAAACTGAATCATAAAATAATTTAAACTGAATTAAAATGTAATCGTGTACCATTTACAATAATCAAAATTATTTTGGATGCAATAGTGAATGTTCATTTTTTTCTCCTGATGGCTGCAAAAATAAAATTCAATTTAAATTAATGAAAAAAAATCTACAATCCTGTCAAATGTATCATAATTCTTCATATTTTTATAAGATTCAGCTTACGATAGGATGACAGCCTTAATAAGTGTTGTGTTAGGTATAGAAAACACTGAAGGATAAATTATGTTGTAAATTTTAAAAGAGATCATCATATTGATTAACATGCTAAAGAACTATTTTCGTATTATATTATTAGAATTGCACAAAAAATATTTGTAGTTTGGAGTAGTCATGAATGAAAAACTGTTACACTAATTGTAGAAAGTCAGAATAGATAACAAAAGCAAAATATTTGAAACACTTGAGCTTGATAAACATTGAAAAAGAAAACCGTAACTGAACCAATGATATTTGTGTTTAGTGCTAATGAATATTTGAAAAGATAAGCAGTCAAAGTAAAGCCTTAAACAGTCTTCCAAAAATACAGTCTTGCATGATTCAAAAGGAATTGACGAATATCTCCATCATTTTCACTACCCACATTTGACAAGCACATTAGTCAAATGAACATTTAATGACTCAATTGTTTTCTCTCCTATTCTTATCTGTCCACTATGTTAATCTGGCAAATTAAACCCATTTTTAATATATATTTTCAAGCTCGATCTCTGGTTTCTAACTTTGTAGTGCCTGCACAAAAATATATGTATCATCTCTTGGAAACCATCCAAACTTGATTTTATACTAGAGTTTTTAAGGAAGGTAGACAAGTGCAACTCTCTTTGTCCATAACAAGGTATTCTATATGCATTTCCAAAGTAAAATTATTCCCAATACAATAATAAATTCTTAACAAGGTATTCTAGATGCTTTCACTCAATCATCCCATACTTCAAAGGCTTTAAATTGAAAACGCAAAGAATCAATCCTAACAAAAATATGACAGTCCAACATATAATCAAGTATGCTTAAAATTGTTTTACTTGGTCGAGATTAACATATAAATTAAGGAAAATTGAGAATCAATAAATGACCTGACCTGCTTGTGCATTGTTGCTGCCGCCGTTGGTGCCATTTGTTCTTTTGCAAAGCTAAAATTGCCATTTTTGTAGAATCTACACCGTTGTCATCCTCAGGCAACAACATTCGCTATAAAAATCTTCCAAAGTAATTTCTCCAAGCGTTTTATTCATACTTCTTCCTTGGATGCTCTTCTCTTTCTGTATAATTGCCCACAATTCATCAACTGCCTTCTTGCTCAATGCTGGATTCATTCCAATGTTTCCTTGGTGGTTAAGATCGTATCTTGTCATTAAATTATCGGCATCAAACGCCATGTTTCTTAAAAGATCATTGAGGTTTATGCTATGTAATGTGCTCCCAAATTGTTCTCAATTTCATTTAGTGTGGGGTTGTAAAGTGACACCTGCTTGCTTATGATTTCTCCACTGTTTCCCATTGCTTGAGTGCCCATTCACAATATTGAATACAACTAGTTAGATGTAGGTTACTTCAAGCTATATGATTCCAAACTTGGATATGCCAGAAAAATGAAATTGATTTATTTACGGTAGAAGTAAATCTCAGAACCCAACAAACTGGATGTTTAATTTGATTTGGCACCTCAGTGTGCTCAAAATAAAATTGACCATTGTGCTAAAAGAGATAAAATCAGGCAGACATAGAAAAAGCAAACAAATATGACAATAAGACAAGTGGGTTCAAAAATTTAAGTTCACAGAATATTAGATGAAACTGGTTTTTTTTTTACTAAAATAAGATGGAGAGAATCTCAGACTACGTAGTAACATTATTTGATCAGTAACATTATCTGATGAGTCATAATGGTACTCAATAACGACTGCCACCATCCTCTGCCCAAAAATGATAAGTCATTTTTATTATAGGAAAAAAAGCATGAGATAGCATGAATCTTTAGGTTTATATGTAGAGACTCGACTATTAAAATGAACAAGTAAAATTGAAATTACCATCATGATTATATTATTTTTACAAACTAACGTGTCAATTAATAATCAATATGAGGAAAATGATTTCTGCATACAAGTATGCATATTCCATATATTAGAGTGTAAATCATTTGAATATTGATTTACGATTAAATCCTAGATTGAACTTTGTCCATTCTAGTTTGAATCAAATCATGAAAACTTGGTCGTGAGTAGAGATACTATACAGCTTACATATTAATATTCCAATCCAACACAATACCTTTCTTTTTTTTGTTGGTAAAAAGGTGATCCCCTAGCGAGGAAAGCACTTGCAGCTTTATTGAGTTATTAGCCAAAATTGTATAAATATGTAAACATATCTGATATGTGGAATCAGTTAAAAATTACATCATCACATTGATGATCACTTAGGAATAGAGCTCAAAGCAAGAAAAGAATAAATATATATTTTATTTAATTCATTTAAAATATGCTACTAGAATGTGCTTTACTAATGTAGTGAGTGCTCCTATGTCGTGAGAAGCCGACTGTAAGTAGAGAGCAGACTAAGTAATAAGGAGCAATGTGCCAGTGATGGGGATGCCACCAAAACTTGAAAATGCAGCGTGACGAAGAAAATATGCAGACATTAAACAAAGAGGGGTATGAAGCTACTGTCTGAGGCTGAGACAAGCAATAACATGGTGCAAACACCACTAATGTTTCCCCCACCCATGACTACAGACCTCCTTTGCCAGTTACCACAAAACCCAAACCAGCCACCTGCATTTACAACCTTCGTTGTTTTCATACTCTTCTTAAAACAACCTTCTACCCTAATACCTCCATCATCTTGCTTTACCTTTGCAACTGATCTCCTTAGAACGGTATTGAATTGCCTAATCATCACTGCAAAAAAGGCTGAACAGGACATTATAATCTTTGACATTGATGTACTCGGAACATTATCCTCAAAACAGTACTGAACATCCACTTATCGGGATAAGATGACTAATTGACGTACTCTTGTCGATTTCGAAGCAAGGTGAGCTTTTAAATACAAGAATTTTTTGTTTTCTTTAGAAACACTAATGTAAACTGATTTTTTGTTGAATGTATGCTCATATTCGGATATTTCAAAAAAATAGATTCTGTTAACACATTAGTTCCATATAAAGTTTCCAACTGAATATTTTTAGTAGATATACATCCATGTAAATTTCAAGCCATTAACTGATTTTGGTTTCATGCATTTTTAACATATCCAAACAGCTGACATTAATAATTAATTTTAAAATACTGATGATTGCTCATTGCATTTTTTTAATTGACTCTAAAACATGTCTTTTTATACTTTATTTTTGTCAAATTCCAAGTAGAACAATATTGTTGTTATCTAAAGGTGGATCCCATAAATGTTACTTTTAAAAATTAGAACTTAATATTAATTTAAAACTGATTTCTATTATAAACCAGAAAAAAAATATAACAATGAATTTTAGTATAGTAATGAAATAGAGCATTCCTTGACGAGCCGCCATCTTTGATATAAATAAATATCATAAAGAACACATTGCTTACATTGTGAACCAAATTTAATTGTTTTGTTTTGTACATTCGCAAAGAGTGTTGGCAGTACTCTCAATGTCGGTTGTTTTTGATAATTTAAAAGAAGTCTGAAAACAATTCATTGATTAAACAACATACAAAGAAGATGGAGGCTAAAAGAAGAGAAAGCGTTAACCCTAAAATAACACAAGCGGCCTTTATATATAGGCAAAACATAAAACAAAAGACTATATTGCCCTTTAGTAGAATATTAATTACGCTAACATCCCCCCCTCAAACTCATGATGCGATAGCAATGAGCATCGAGAGTTTGTCAGTCAAAAATCGGAAGCGTGAAGATGACAAAGATTTAGTGGACAAATCTGCAAGTTGCAAGGAGGAAGAGACAAATGGCAATGTCAATGTGCCATTCTGAAGATGGGGGCGAGTAATATGGCAGTCAATCTCAATATGCTTGGTCCTTTCGTGAAAGACGGAGTTATTAGCAATCTGAATAGCACTTTTATTATCATAGTACAAAGGAGTTGGTCGTCGCAAGAAAACACCCATATCAGCAAGCAACCATCGTAGCCTAACAATTTCACAAGTAGTAGAAGCCATAGCACGATATTCTGCCTCTGTTGAAGACCGAGACATAACATCCCGCTTCTTACTTTTCCAAGAGATTAGAGAATCTCCTAGAAAAATACAAAAGCCAGTAGTGGATTTGCGATCAGTAGGATCACCAGCCCAATCTGCGTCAGAGTAAGCATATAACTCTAAAGATGAAGTAGAAGAAAGCAAAAGAGTCTGAAACTGGGTGTCACGGAGATATCTCAAAATGCGAATAACAACAGCCCAATGAACTGTAGTAGGAGAAGTAACAAACTGACTGACTATGTGAACAGCATATGCAATGTCAAGGCGAGTGATAGTGAGATAAACCAAACTTCCAACAATCGTTCTATAAAGACTAGGATCTGGCAATGGAGATCCATCAGTAATAGAGTATCGAGCATTGAGCTCAATTGGAATATCAACAATCTTATTATCTGAGAGACGAGCGCGCTCAAAAATGTCAGAGATATACTTAGATTGAGAAAGAAGATAACCTTTTGGAGAAGAAGCAACTTTAATACCCAAGAAGTAACGAAGGGGACCCAAGTCTTTCATAGCAAAACATCGAGTCAACTCAGACTTCAACAAGTTAATTCCAACAACATCATCGCCTGTAATAATCATATCACAACATAAAGAGAAAGCAAAATTCGACCAGCCGAGGTACACTTGACAAACAAAGCAGAATCATGGTTACTCGGGGAAAAACCAAGAGAAGTAATCACAGTAGAGAATTTCTCAAAACAAGCACGGGGAGCCTGTTTGAGACCATACAGAGCTTTCCTAAGTTTGCAGACTTCACCAGGTTGATGATCAATACCAGGAGGAGGAACCATATAGACTTCTTCATGAAGATCTCCATTCAAAAAGGCATTTTTAACATCCGTTTGAGTAATATTCCAGTGGCGAACAGAAGAAACCGCAATAAGATTTCGAACTGTAGTCATTTTTGCAACAGGAGCAAAAGTCTCCTCATAATCCATACAATATTCTTGAGAATAACCTTTAGCAACCAAGCGAGTTTTATACCTTTCAATAGATCCATCAGCTTTAGTTTTAATCTTATAGATCCAACAAGAACCAATAGCACGTTTTCCAGCAGGAAGAGGTACTAAATCCCAAGTACGAGTCTGATGAAGAGTAGTCAGCTCCTCGGCCATAGCACGTTGCCAAAGAGGATCACGAACCGCATCTTTGAAAGATGAAGGCTCAGAGAGACAATGTATAGAAGCAAGAAATGAAGAAAATGAACTGGAAAGACAAGAATATTCAAAATCAGGTCGCCTAGTAGACTGACGATTTCGGATAGGATATCGACGTTCACTAGTATCTACTGTCTTAGAAGGTGATTGGGTGGTTGTTGAGTCAATGGAAGCGTCTGGATTTTCAGCAGGAAGTAGCTCATCATCATCAGCAGTGAAAGGATCAATATGAACAATATCATACATAGATATATTGTGAGTACGATTAGTAATAGTAAAATAAGGAATATGTTCAAGAAAAACAACATGACGAGAAACATATAGCTTGTGATTGACTGGATCAAAACAACGATATCCTTTTTGTCCTGCACCATAACCAAGAAAAACACATATAGCAGACTGTGAAGTTAGCTTACTCCGTTGGACATGAGGAAGAAGAACAAAGCATGTGGAACCAAAAACACGAAGAGAAGAATAATCTGGTGGACAACCATACAACTTTTCATAGGGGGACAAGCCAAAATTATGAGAAGTAGGAATTCTATTAATCAAATAAACAGAAGTAAGAGCTGCCTCTCCCCAAAATTCACTTGGAACACTAGCAGACAATAAAAGAGATCGAGCAGTCTCAAGAATATGTCTATGTTTCCTTTCAGCAACCCCATTTCGTTCAGGAGTATCAGTGCAAGAAGTCTGATAAATTGTGCCGTCTAAAGCAAGAAGTTCCTTAAAAGCATGAGAAGTATATTCTCCCTCTAAGTCACATCTGAAACATTTAATAACAGCTCCATGCTGAGTTTTAATAAGAGATCGAAACTAATTATAGATGCCAAAAAATTCTGAATGATGTTTCATAAGATAAATCCAACAATAACGAGTGTAGTAATCAATAAAAGAGACATAATAACGAGAGCCTCCCTTTGTAGAAACAGGAGAGGGTCCCCAAACATCAGAGTGAATAAGATCAAAAGGTGCAGTAGAAACTGTAATACTTTGGGGAAAAGGCAAAGCAGAGAATTTTACAAGTTTATAACCACTACAATCAGAAATGTCATGAGTTTTCAATTCTCCCAAAACTCCTGTAGACACTAAGAATTGCAATCGAGACTTAGATACATGGCCAAGACGAGAATGCCACAAATAAAATATAGAAGATGACTGACTCAAACGAAAAGACGAAACATCCACACCTGGAACAGAAGCTGCAATCTCTGAAATCTTAGGATCTTTGAGCTGATCCAATACATAAAGTCCTCCTCTTTGGCCGGTCCCAATCACTTTCTGCGACTTTGGATCATAAACATAACATTTAGAAGAAGAAAAAGAAACCAAGTAGCCATTATCACAAATTTGACCAACAGAAGCAAGATTTAATGCAAGTCTAGGAATGCGATAGACATTAGATAATGACAAAGAAGGTGTAATGACTGAACCAACACCTTGCACGGGCATAGATGTACCACTAGCACTCATGACAGGTACAGAAACTTTAGGAGCCAAAGAAGTGAATTCGGGGACATTAGGTGACATATGATTCGAAGCACCAAAATCTAAAATCCAGGTAGAAGAAGATATACCTAATGAACTAGATGACAAACCTATTTGAGACAAAGATAATATGGCATGTGGCTGAGATGCAAGGAACTTCTGAAATTGTTCAATCATTGATGGATCTAAAGAAGAATAGACAGAATTCCAATACACATAATTACGAAATTGTTCAATCATTGATGGATCTAAGGAAGAATAGACAGAATTCCAATACGCATAATTTTTAGCATCTGCTTGAAGCGAATTATCTCTACTTACTGCCATTTTAATAACAAAAATCCGAGAACAAACAACCAACTTTCCAATTCAACACAGAGAAAAAACAAACCCAAAATAGAACTCAAAACAGAGCTTCAGACCAGCATTTGTGTTATTCTGAAAACTCCACATTTCTCGGATCCACAATTCTCGGATCTGAAAATACTTTGGATCAGATGCTTCAATGGGATTATGGACTTTGGTGGCTTTGGCTTTGGGAACGTCAGTTATGGGCTTTGGAATTCTCGGTCAGGAGTGACAGGTTTGGAATTCTCGGTCAGGAGTGACAACTGGTGTTGTTGGGAACGTCGGCTCTGGGCTTTGGCTTCGGGTCTGAGGCTCCGACGGATCTGGATGGATCTGATGGAGGCTGATGATTCGGATTTGGGTGGTATTGCGGTTGGTGCTTCAGGCTTTGGATCTGTTACGGTATTGAGAGGCCGACGTGGGTATTTTGGAGGTTTGCTGAGAGGCAGACGTTGCTTCAGGTCTGGTTGCTTTGAAGTCAATGAAGGTGGCTTGAAGTCAATGAAGGCCGACGTGGGTTTGGCTTTGAGGAAACAGGGAGGTTTGCTGAAAGAAGTTTGGGCGTGAGTTGGGTATTGGTGAGATCTACTGTGAGGTTTGCTAAAGCTAAGAACCTTGAGCGTGAGAACTGCTGAGAGCGATTGAGCGAAGATGCAGACTAAATAATGAATACGGATTTCATTGGCTCTAATACCATGATAATTTAAAAGAAGTCTGAAAACAATTCATTGATAAAACAACATACAAAGAAGATGGAGGCTAAAAGAAGAGAAAACCTTAACCCTTAAATAACACAAGCGGCCTTTATATATAGGCAAAACATAAAACAAAAGACTATATTGCCCTTTAGTAGAATATTAATTACGCTAACAGTTTTGTTTATCCACCATTTTTGACGTTGCACCTTCAACAATTTCCCAATTCCGATCCAACATTATCATCTTCCACTACAAACAAGTCCAAATAGAAAACCACATCATTTAATCATAATCACCAACGACACAACAGCCTGCCTTGCCTCTCTCACCACAACCAATCGAGTAGTTGCCTCCAATTTCAACTCCAACACGAACTCTCCCCTTACTTCACCAACATCACACTCACCTAGTATCCAGCATCACCTCTGGCTACAATTACGCAATACACTTAAACGCCTAACCCTAGCAGCTCCGACCACAAGTCCTACAACAAACTCCAACCTCCTTAATAACGCGGGCCAAAACGGCACCTTGAACAACCACTGTCACAGGAAGCACCTCACTTTCAATATAAAAAAATGCATCGACCTAAAGCCAAGACCTGAATATCTCTTTAAAACAACTAACCTACAACAATCGCTACCTTTAGTTCACCCAAATCCACAACCGAATAGTCCACAGCCGGAGGGGGTTGACGACAATAAACATACGACCTAGAAAAATCAATTTTTAAAAAATAAAACAATTTACGCACCTTGAATCAGCTGTTCAAATGAAAACCCTCAAAGAAAAGGGGATCCGGTTTGTCGACGACAATAAAAAGGAAAACGTGCATAGCTATGGATTTGATTCGAAGGCAGAAATTTTGTAGAAAAAAAATGTACAAAGGCGAAAATTTTATTGAAGCGAGAAGGAGAAGGAGCTAAAGAGAGGAAAGGAATTTTTTTTTGAAGGCGGAAAAAGTAAGTCAGTGGAGGGAACGGCTGAAAAAATAAAAGTAACAAGCGCCAAATTTAAGAAAAATTAGAATATTTCGTAACAAGTCCGTTGAAACAAACGTAAAAATAATGTTGGTTGCGCTCACAGCACAAATGCTGCTACTAAATGCATCTATATGTATATTTTCTTGTAGTGTAAGTGAATTCATAATTCCTAAGCATGTGTTTCCCCGCCCTATGGGGCGTAAATGAGCCAAATGACTCCATCGGCTCCTGCAGTAGCCGGATATATCAGAGGCGCCTCTCTATCCATCAAGTAATAATAAGCAAAATCCATATGAGTAATATGCCAGGGCTTGCAAAATGCTGACACCGCTTCTATCTAGAAAGAAACGCAATGCCCTCCCCGCTGTCCTCTCCCGTTTCTGGTTCATACCAGGGTGTGAGGCTCGCGAAGTAACGCTATACACAAAGCTATGCTAATTAAAGCTATGCTTTGATCATCAACCAGATGGCTCTGCTTTTTACCAAAAGCCTTTATCATTTGCATCTTAGCATGCCACATTGTTAGTCCATACCATACCATTGATTTCTGCCAATATATAACCTCTAAGCTCGTACGTCTCAGAGAAGGGTGTTAAATAAGAGAATAAATTCTCCGACACCAAACAGATACATACTTAGCAGAGATCAATGAATACAGCATAACGGAATACAACGTCAGACATAGCATCCATTTACAAGTCCGTTCTGGGTCTGAACGAAACCATATCCAGTAGATCTCCAAATACGTCTGAATGATCACCAATTTTTCCCTCATCTTGGGTGTGCGGTCCAATCAAGATATCAATAATCATCCATTCGATATGGAAATTTCCCAGTCTTCAATAACCATCTTCAATCGTCGTATGAATTATTCAGAATGGGTTAAAGCCAGTCTTTCTGAATAATTTGCGCAATTTAAAATCATGTGCTTTAAAAAACAACCAACGCCTCATTCCAATCAAGAATATTCTTTGATTTTAATTTAAACCAAATTAAAGTTTATTCAACTAGTCGGGATTAACACCTTACCGAAGTAATCATTTATTAATATCCCATTCCCGCCCTATACAACCCATGGAGTAAAACTGGTGGTACCCCATATTTAACACCCAATGTGTTATGGTAAACTTAATTACCGTTTTATCATTCAAATCTAATTAAAGATTTACCTATCGCTTGGAATAAAACTGGTGGTACTCCATTATCGTTCGTTTCTTGAATTAAGTAAATTTAATTACTTTTATCCTCATTCAATCCAATAAAAGATTTATTAAAACTATATTTAGTTTTAATCTTTAAGAATCATCATTTAATGATTATTTATCATTCAAGAAGTAATCTTGCCTTTAACTGGGTTAAAGAACAAATGTCGCTTAAAACCATCGTTCACGATAAACCCAAAATCATATTCCAATTTAATATACTAAATTGAAAACTTCTCTTTAGAATATTTTGTCAAATCTTAATTAAAAGATTTATGAATTACCAATCTAAATTTTACTGTCAATCGGGTTTTAAGAACTAATGTCATTTAAAAACATTGTTCACAATCAACCCAAAAGTCAGTTTCACTAAATTTTCAATTATGTTTAATAATTGGAAATCTTATTTAAATCTTAATTAAAAGATTTATTCTTTCTCAAATGGGTTTGAGAACAGTGTTATTTAAGACATTATTCACGACAAACCCAAATTCTAATCAGATATTAAATATCATGCTTTAATTGAGTAGAAATTTTATCGATTTATGTTCAATATCAAATTCTGGAAACTAATGTATACCAAATCGGGAATAACGATATCAATATCTTCCAAATTCCCACAATAATATTCGTATAATCACAGAATCCAATACTGAAATAATCCGAAGATTATTTCCATTCAAATCCATTCCAATATATATATTGGAAAATCTTGGTTTTACTAAAACCATTTAAATCCTTTTATTTATTTTAATTAATTTATTAAAATAAATAAATCACTAATTCTGATAAAGATATCTTTTGTCTTTATAAACTTGGAATTTTTCATCAAAAACCTTTTTAAATCATTTATTATGATTTTACATAATTTTTCCATATTTTTAACAATTTTATTATTGCTCGTACAGTCGGTTTTCGATAATGGCCACCGAACTGCATCCATAACGACCTTTTCTGAAATTGATTTAATCATATCTCCAAATCTAACCGTTATGTTTCAAATATCTTATATTCGTTGGAAAGCTCTTTTCGATACGAACCTAACAATTCTGGTTTTAGGAGAATCTGACGGCCAGATCTCCCGTTATGCCAACTTAAATTTAATGGTCAAAATTCGTGAAAGGTCGTTGCGCGAAACGTTCTATTCAAACCATTATAAATGTATAATATATATTTTCGTCGATTTCCTTTCTAAACATATTCTAAAAAATTTATAAATTCGTTTATAAAATGATTCCAGCTTTTAATTCAATTTTAAATCCAAAATGAATATTCTATCTATTATCATATTAAAATAATATTATTTCCAAAATATTAAGTTTGAAATTAGCTCTTTTAATATTCATTATAAAATGGATAAAATAAATCAATAAACATGTTCGAGTTAAAATGGCATTGCTATTTAAAAAAGATTAAATAGCCCAATTCATTATCTTATTCATTTATATTTTATACTGGGCCACACCTCCCACATTAAGCCTGCAACTTGTGGATGCTGGATATGCCAGTTGGTTCCGGGCAAACTTATCCCACAGGTTGGGCTTAATCTCGTGTCATGGCCCGTTTCGTATTTGCGCACTTGGACCCCTCACATTAGGTTCAACATTTGTGGCTGTTGGACATGCCGGGCGGGTCCGGGCAGACTTATACCACAAATGTAACATAACCTCGTGTCCAAGTACAATTATAATTAATAATTATAATTATAATTAATTCACTGAAAATATTATTTTAAAATATTCATTTAATAAATAATATGATCTTTACATTAAATGGTTACCAATTTTATAAAACCCTTTGTTTCTGTATATCCTAACGACATTTCAATTTTTAATGAAAAATTGATCTTTCTATATTATTATTATATCATAACAGTAATCTTTTCAAAACGTTCAAATTTTGAAATCAAACCTTCTTATCTTAACAAACTGACCATAAAGATGTAATCTTTTTAATTGAATCCTTTTTATTATAACTTTTAAACAATAAAGATATAATCTTTCAAATTCATACGTCAATTAATTCCATTACCTGAATATTAAATTAAAATATTCCTTTAATTATAAATTGGAATGAGACCCAATCCATTACCATATAACTTTAATTATATGGATTTCAAACATCGCATTAATTCCATAGTATTGATAAAACATTCAATAACTGCCAAAGTGCATTTTCAACTAATTACAAGGGCGATGTGTAGTTAGAAGATCCACTCAAGACCCTTGTGGGGTCTCACCCAACACAAATCCAAATAATATATTTTTAATTGTGCTTTTGGACGATGTGTGAAAATTTATCGTCCAATCAACATAAACAAGTCAGGCAACTTGTCAATGGCAGTGTAAACATGTTTTAAATATCTTAAATGCCATAACAACATGTTACATATTTCAAATTTCAAACAATTCACAACAGTCATCCAAATCAATATTTATCCAACAAACAATAATTCCAACACAGATAATTAATTAATATTTAATAATAAAAATAATTATTCAGAAATTTGAGTGAGATAAAAGTTCTCACCTTTGTCGGGCTTTAATTGATGGTTCGGGCCCAATTTTGGCCCAAAATCCAACATGCTCTAAAATTGACGAATTTGGTGTCTATGCAAAGCTTATGACTCAACGATCATGACAAATCATGTTTCGTGCGATTTAGAGTTCGTATCAAAAAGATATGAATTTTCGAAGTTTGTAATAACTAAATAATAAATTTAAATTATGAAAATTACCCAAATTTTCAACTTGCTCAGAATTGAACGTAGTTAGTGTCATTGCGAAGCTCCCGACTCCACAATCACAGCGGATCTGAAAACATCAGATTTCGACCTTGTATGTAAAAGTTATTGCATTACAAACATTGAACATGTAATTAAATAAATAAATTCACATTTTAAACCCCAAACCCGGTCAAACCCGCCGCGCATCACATTTGACCATCGTTTCCCGCCGCCACCGACCACCTTACGCCACCGAACCACGCCAACCTCTTCGACTTGGCGAGACGCACCACTACCAGAAAGCGCCGCCCCCTAAAGCATCTCCGATCATCGGGAAATGTCCAAAAACCATGGATTACATTGGGCTCGATTCCCGATGCATCGTTCATCCAATCGACCTGAAATGTTTACAACACCTATATCTCACGTAGACGAAGAACTTTCCTTTAGGTGCCATCACCTGATTCTCGCTTGATTGGCCGGAAATTCGTGATTTACGTTTGTTGCTCCAGATTTGGCTGTTTTCATTGATTTCGATTTTGCTGCTGCCTCGTCCACTTCCAAACGAAATGATTCAAGCATAGTTATTGGTTTTTCTCTCCTCTACAACTTCCTCAACTGGGCCATCGTCTAATTCTCGACGATTTGGTCAGAAAATGGCCAAAACCGAAACTGAATTTTTGCAATCAAACTCAGATCCCGGCGAATCCGTGCGACAATAGGTCATGCAATTTTTGCGGGAGGTAGTGATGATGAAGATGTTCAAAACCCAAAAAGGGTTTGGTCTAATTCTGCTCTGATTGAGAGAAATAAATTATTGAATTTCAGGGGTTTATTTGCAAAGAAAGTTTTTGAGGAAGAAGCAGTGTAGCCGCCACGAAAATGAAGATGGAAGACTAGGGTTTCAGAATTAGGTTATGGGCTGGCTTTATGATATTATATAGAAATTTGTAAATTATGTTTTAGCCCTTACTTAGTTTAATCATGTTTTACTAAATAATGATCACCCCTTGCGTTATATTAATTTATTCATTTTAGGTCCTTTAAAATGTTTTAAAATTCGTACGAATACATACGTTATCCAAATTTGCTGAAAAATGGAACATAACTATTTCTCGATGATACGAATCCAAAGAAACTGGTTTCGTTAAATTCCGAGTCGGTATGAATTATTAGTGAATTTTTAAAGTCTAAAAATTGACTGTTTTCAATGAAAATTAATAACGCGACATACTGCCTCCAAAAATTACAGAAAAATTATTCCTAGCTTTGTTCTGACGATACGGTCCTAACAAAACTAATTTCGTCGAATTTGAAGACCGTTTGAAAAATGGTTATTTTTAAGGCGTATATATATTATATTAAAAATATACATTTAAATAAATAAATTCCAAATATCGAAATATATCAATGTTTATACTTTTTCAATGCAGAAACATCATTTTGAACTCAATGGATGAGGTTTTGAATCTAAATTCATTCATGTGCAAAAAGTAGCTGTTTGGGCCATATATATTATATATATATATATAAACTTTCCCGTATTTTTCTAATATCTTGATTTGGACATAACTTTTGATTCCCACTCTGAAATTTCAATTTTTCGGATTCATTGGAAAGATATTTTTAAATAGATTCTAACGCTTTTGGTTTCGCTAAAATCCGATTTATTTCGCATCATGTACAGTCAGTCAAAGTTGAAATTCAAATTTTCAAACTGCCGCGCTATTTCTAACTCCTTTTATAATTTAAATAAAATTTATTCGTTTTAACTTCGATTAAAATAAATTTGTAGTCGTTATTATATAAAATAAAATATTTTAAATATTAAAAACCCATTAAAATAATTAAAATAAAAATTTTAAATTTGGCCCAAAATTCTGGGTTGTTACTGTAGTGTTCATCCATACGATCCTACCGGATCTTGTTTTGTACGATTCTGATACCATACGAGAAAGTTATTGTAATTACAAGTTATATTATACATTTAAATTATAACCAAACTATTTTAATATGACGTTGGGCCTTACTATTTTGAATTCAGCCCATCACCGTTGAACCCAAAGACCAAACCATGGAAAACCCATACCCGGCCTTTTCTATATCTTCCCCAAAATGGATTTTCGCTGCTGCTAAAACTATATTCTCCTCATTGTTTCAAAACTCACAGCTCTTTTCTAAAAAAATCCACCAAAGCACCGATAACTCCAGACACTCCCCAATTCTTCACGGCTTCCTCCTTCTATATAAATTGTTGACCACCTCTTTGACTGGCTCCTTGACCTACCTCGGCCACCGATGGCCACCACAACCACCGCCAAACACCTCGGCATTCCCTCCTCTACTTGAATGCCACCTCTTTACCCCACTCGGTGCCTTGCCGTAAAACCCGACCTGAATCCATTCAAGCCCTTGTAGCACCACGTCGCATCCACCTACAACCCATCAGAGTTCCCATGACCAACCGCAATCAAAGCGCCTCCATGCCAGAAGTGTCGCGCCACCCGTGTTGGCCTTCCTCGCTATCCACAACGTTGGTGAATCCAAGCCCTAGACTTATTGCCACTATTTTGAGCTCCAAGAAAGTGATGATGCACCTCCTATTTAGCACATCGACGTAAAGCTCATGCTCAAGTGTTTCCAAAGGATCAATCGATGTTGAATTCCATTGAGTAAAACTTGCGATTTTATTTCTTGAATGATTTAACAGGACAGCGGTCTCTTTTTTATTCCATTCCCAGAACAGTTGAATTAGGTTAGAAAGATTGTTAGGGGGTGTTATGTAGGGTTTCTTTTTGATTTAAAGGATGGCTTCTTTCCACGTTTTTGTTTCTTGAGGAAGCGGTGGATTGTTTCTGAGCGTGGAGAAAGAATGAGAGGGTTAGAAGTAGGTTAAGATATTTTATAGGGTACAACATAGCTTAAAACTCAAGCTACCATTTTTATATTATTATTTATATTCAACCGTTGTAGACAGAACTAAACATACCATTGTAATCAGCTATGTGTCGTGATCCCAAAAATATAATAATATCGGTAGGTTAACTCATATTGTGAAAACCCAAAATGTTGATTACAAGGTGCAAAATACTCCAAATAAAAAGTTGCTTATTTAATTATTTAAAAATTACAATAAAATTCTAAAAATTAAATTATCACTACGTCTCAAAAGAATCTTGTCTAAATTCGAAGCCGGTATCTAGTTATATCGAATAAACTGTTACGGTCAATAAACGATTCTATAACGACTATTTTAAAATTTGATTTGGACACAACTCACAATCTACACGACGAAATCCTGATTTCTCTCTTCCACTAGAAAAATATACTTCACCAGCTCCTAATGTTTCTTATTTCGTAGAAATCCAATTTAAAACGGACCCTGTATATTTAGTTGAAGTTCGAATCGCCAAATAGTGAATTGCTGGGCCATTTCGAGCTCGATTATAATTATAATAGAATTATACGTTCAAACTTCGTTTATATAATATATTCGTTATTCTAATTCAATTATAAACTGAATTATATAATTTGAATTGCCCAGTTCACATTATATTGCTAATTCAGTAAATCTGATTATTTCAAAATTAAATATATTATTTAATTATTATATTAATTAAATATCCACCATTATTTAATTTCAACGACCATTTAATTCTCTTAATCGCTATTTTAATAATTAAATAAATTAATTATTGTAATGTAAAAGTACGGGTCGTTACAAAAACAGTCATTTTTCTAAATCATTAAGAGATTTCAAAATACTTAATTCAATATCAGATTTGTAAATCATACTAATACTATATTACTAAACAATTTACAAAACATAACTCGATTCAATCAAGTTTATTAATACAATATACTTATATTTCCAAATAATTTACAAAAAGTAACCTTACTTATGAAGGTTTATTTACCCATTCAATTCAAATGATATTTTATTTGATATACAAATTTATTTTGGTCACATTAACGTCCAAAATTTTAATTGGTTTCAATTTTTTTTATGCTCGAATTTATTTCAAATTATTTCTCATCATAAGATTTCAAAATTTCAAAATACTTCATATTTTAAATTAACTTATAATCTTAAATGTTTTATGTTTCATGCTAATTTATACTTCTAAACAAACTTTACTTTCAAATCAACTTACTCTAAATATTCTATAGTCTAAACATGCTTTATTTCAAATTAATCTATATTCCCAAAATACTTTATACGTCATGTCAAATTCTATTTTCAAGGCGCTTTATACCCACAAATTGATCTATTTTCCAAAATTCTTTAAACCAAATTACTTTATTTAAAATACATTATATTTTCAAATTAATATACACTTCCAAAGTGCTTTTAATTTCTATTCTAAATTAAATTTTTTTCAAATTAATTTATACTAGAAAATACTTTAATTTTCAAAATACGTTGTTCCTAGAGATTCTGGTGATAATTCTTGTTAAACCCCATAAGTTAAGCCTTGTATCTGTAACGACCCGCCTTTTTGCCTGATTCTCGCTGGTAATTAAACCAACTTAAATCGTTCATAAAGACGGGTAGTTATGGGTACAACTATATTTGAACACAAAGAACAGAACCTTTCATTTCATTACAAAAATTTTACATCAGAGTTACAATAAATTAGAGTGCAACATAAGCTCAGCGGAAACAAAACTCTCATAGCTGAAGAAGTTAAATCAAACAAAACTCTAGCTCCAAATCTGAATCCAGCTCTGAAGACTAAACCTGGAAATAAAACTACTAGCTGCCCGTGCAAAATTTTGGGCACTTGGAGTTTAAGTGGGAAACAATAAACTACAGGTCAATCGTGGGACTGGTGTGAGAACTCAAAACAAATATTATCTCAAGTTTATTTTGAATAGAAAATGAAGCTATCATAAGCTCTCTCATATCACATAATGCAAGCGCACCCCAGATGGGTGATTTTTGTCTTATGATAACCAATAATGCTTTAATATGTGAAAATCCTCTTTTAAATACTATAATCAGTGCGTAGTGTTGAAACCGTTTCACCAATAAATATATTAATCTTAGCGAGCATAGTAACTATTCCCACATATATAGTTTACAAACAAATCGAAAGGGTCGTACTAGTTATTGGGTTTTCCGACATGATGGTTCCTAGCATGAAAGATTAATCGAGGACACGAAGCTAAGTATCTCCCGGTTCACATCCAGAGACGGACATCGAATACAAAGTGCGAAAGTATATATCCCAGTTTTCTTCTAGGCTCGGACACCGTATATACTTTATTCCCGCAGGTTTCACAGGTAGATCTACCACCGAAGCTTTCAAGTTTCAATAGAGATTATGTATTTGTATACAACCTAACTACCAGTTTACCATCAATCCGGGGTATTAGGTTCGCCGAGGTCACGATATACACAAAGTTATGCTTCAAAAAAGCCATGTTGTGATCATCACTAGCTCATTTCATAACTCGAGTATGCCACATTGTCGATTCACAACTTGTCACTGATTTATGTCAATACATAACCTCTAAGCTCACATGTCTTAGGGACGGGAATAATTTATTTCCACAAATACAATATATATTTACAAAAATCAGTGTTACGCAGTCAATTACGATGTCAGACACACAATCCATACAAGTTCGCTCTGAGTCTGAACAGAACAACAAATCCGAAGATATTCAAATATATTAAGATCTCTGTGACGACCCGGCGGAAACTCGATTCTCGAATTTCGACAATAATACATAAAACCAGTATTACTTGCCAAAAATCAAGTATCGAACAACAACAGTTTTTTAATAGAAAGAAATTAGAAGGTGAGAAGTAGAAAGAAAGAAATGTTAGAATAGAAGAAAAAAGAAGAAACAACAGAATCTCATAGCGGAACAAATAAAATAAAATATATCAATATAATTTTAAGGAAACAATATCTGTATATACATACCATTTATCCGAGTACAACATATATCTATCACAGCGAAAATAAATTTTATATAACTAACGGGGAAGCCTCCTGCTTCCAACTCCTGAAACTCCAGGCGAAACCTATAGCAACCCGGAAAATCATAACTAATTTAAAAAATTTATTTTTGTTATTTTAACGGATTTCGAATATTTAAATGATTTATTTTAAATAATAACGATGAAAAATTTATTTTCAATGAAGTCAAAACGAATAAATTTATTTTAATTATACAACGAGCCTGAAATGGCACGGTAGTTTGAAAATTCGATTTCAAATTTCAAATGAATATATAGAATTCGTTTTGAGTCGGAATTGGACGAAACAAGAAATATCTGTATCTATTTAACTATATCTTTCTAATGGATGTAAGAAACTAAGATTTCACTTTAGAAGTTGAGAGTTACGTCCAGTTTAAAATTCAGAAAGGTCGCTGTGGAATTTATATATTTTTTAATATATATAAAGGCCCTTAAAATGGAAATTTTGCAAACGACTTCCGATTTCGGCGAAACCACTTTTGTTGGATCCGGATGTCAAATTATGGCTAGATTCCAAAATTCATAATTTTTGGGATTAATCCGTGAGCGTGGCGAAGAAAAATGTGTTTTGATAGTTTCAATCAATTTGGATTGACCAGAAAATGACCATTTTTCAAGCGGTCTTCAAATTTGACGAAATTAGTTTTGTTAGGACCACATCGTTAATACAAAGCCAGAAATACTTTTTCTGGAATTTTCAGAATCAGTATGTGGCCCAGTAAATTAAAATGTGCGTTTGAATTTAAAATATAATGATTTATATTTTAAATATAGCAGAAACGGATCGTAACAGCCAAATTGGGTTACGAAACATATCTCATTGTGTTCAAAATGGGGGTATTACGTTAGGGACAACAGTCATTGGGTCAGATTTGGGGTTTATATCAATAATCAAGTATTTTTGGAAATAAAAATAAATAAAGGTAAATATCTATCTCCGGTCAAACTAGGTCAGAAGCCCTCATCGCGGTCAAACCTTCAAACCCGCGCCTCCTTCCCAAACAACAGCGGAAAATGCCCCTTAATTCAATCCCCGATTTCTCTTAACATACTCCGAATCAAATCGTGAAATCAGTACCAAAATTCAACGCTCTTCAAGAGCTTCCACTTCATATGGGGGTGATCAGATTTAGGGTTTTGATGAGGCTATGGTGGCGCTGAGGTGTTCGATCAGTTTTTCCAATACCTTGGGCTATGTGAGTTGGCTAACGATCATCAGCAGGGGACGGCGGTGCGAAGCTTGACGGAGTGGTGGCCTCCGATTCTGGTCCGGCGAGGGGATTCGATGGCGACGACGGTGAAGGGTTTTGGAGCTGTGTTTGACAGTTGTGAACGGATTTTTGGGGTTTCAACGATGAACAGAAAAGGTAGCGGTTTTTCAACTGTGACTAATTTATTTAATTGTTAATTAAAATGTTATATGTTTATATGAAGTAATATTTAATTAAAAAAAATATGAGTAACATTTGTTTAAAAATATGAATAGCATTTGTTTCAAATTCAAATTTAGAAAATAAAAATGTCTTTTTTTAAAAAGTATAAAAATATACATTGTTTTTAAAAATATCTTTGTTCTTAAAATAATATTAGCAAAGTTTTTTTTGAAATAAAATTAGCATAATTTTGTAAAAATATAAGATAACATTGTTTTGAAAATATATAATGCCTTGTTTTGAAAATATAGATAGCATTGTTTTAAAAATATATATTGCCTTGTTTTGAAAATATATATAGCATTGTTTTGAAAATATATATCGCCGTGTTTTGAAAATACATATCGCCTTGTTTTGAAAATACATATCGCCTTGTTTTGAAAATACATATCACCTTGTTTCGAAAATATATCGCACTGTTTTTAAAATAAAATATACATTGTTTTTAAAATAGAAATAGCAGAATAAAAATATGATTTTTATATAGTAGCGATATAAAAATATGGTTTTATGATATATATAGCGATATAAAAATATGATTTTTATTTATATAATAGCAGAATAAAAATATGATTTTTAATATAAAATTTCGTGAAACAGATTGCGTTGGAATCAAAACAGTGGATCTGAGCGACAGTTAAGAATGGAGGAGTGGATCCCAAAGGTGAGAACTCCTCATTTTATTTTATTTTCTAGTTAAAATATATACTAGGATGTAGACGGTGCTTAGCAGCACCCGACACCTGTCGTCCACAGACCATGGATGGCTTATTTGTTTGATTGTAGTGTGGTAAAAATTGATTGTGTGATGTGAAATGGAATAAAATATTTTATGGTTAAAAATATTTTATAGTTAAAAATATAATTTTTAACCTGTATATGAATAAAATAAATATTTATAAACAAATCAGACGATTTGTTTATGTACACATATTTGGCTGATATTGATTGGGACGATAAATTTTACACATCGCCCAACTGCACAAATAAAATTCGTTATTTGTTGACTGAAACTCCACACGGGTATTGGGATGATCTATGACATATACTAGTCCCAATAATTTGTTGTATGTCGATCGATTGATTGACAGGCTGTATGAGCGTTGAATAATTATTTTAATGCTTATACGGTTGTAGAATGCACTCTGGATGTTGTTTGAATTTTTAATGATTGTTTGTCATCATTGTTGTATACATGTATTGGATAAAATCCATATAATTGAAATTATATGATAATTGATTGAGTCTGATTCCAGTTCAGAATTAATGAATATTTTAAAATGATATTCAGTGAATATTGGAATGTGAAGCCGTGTTATGTTGTTAAACGCTATTTTAACACGAACAGGAATTTGGTCGATCGTATTTATTTTATAACGAATATCGAAAAGTGATTTCAAAATCTGATGTTTTGAAAATATTGAAGTGATACAAAATATTCAATTTTGAATTGAAATTGAAATTGAATTGAAATCGATTTAAAGAGAATTCAAATCGAATTGAAATTGAATTGAAATCGATTTAAAGTGAATTCAAAACGAATTGAAATTGAATTGAAATCGATTTAAAGTGAATTCAAAACGAATTGAAATTGAATTGAAATCGATTGAATTCAAAATGAATTGAAACTGAATTGAATCGATTTAAAGTAAATTCAAAACGAATTGAAATTGAATTGAAACTGAAATTGAATTGAAATCAATTTGAAATGAATTTAAAACGAATTTATAATAGAAAAATCAATTTTGATTTGGAATTGAATATGAAGTTGAAACTGTTTTGAAAACAAATTTAAAACGATTTATAAAATACGTTTTAAATGGAAATCGACGATAATATATATTATATATATAATATATTGGCCTGAATAGAACGCGTCGCGCTGCGGCAGTTCGCGAATTTCTACCATTGACTTCGAATGGACATTATGGGAGATCCGGCTGTCGAATTCTCCTAAAACCAGAACCATTGAGTTCGTCTCGAAAAGTGCTTTCTAAAGAATACAAGAAATTAGAAATCTAACGGCTTAATTTGGAGTTATGTCCAAATCAAATTTGAAAAAGGTCGCTGTAAGTGCAGTTCGATGGCCGTTTATGAAAATCGACTATACTGACCTTGATAAAATTATTAAAAATATCTATAATTAGTGTAAAATCATAATAAATGATTTGGAAAGAACTGGGATGAAAAATTCCATATTTGAAAAAGATAAAAATATTTTTTTTATCGAAATGAACTAGTTTTGAATTAGAATAATAAATCCAATATTTTTAAAATAAATAAATTGGATTTGAAATAGTTTTAAAAATAACCGGGATTTACATTATATGAATTGGAATGGATTTGAATCGAAATTATCTTCAGAATATTTCAATATTGGATTTCATGATTGTACGAGTATTGTGGAGGAATTGGGAAGATATATATATCGTTATTCCAATACGATATTTGTTGGTTTCAGAATTTGATATTGAATATAAGCCGATATGTTTTCTATTCAGAGCCTTGTATTTAATATCAAATTGGATTTTGGGTTCTTCGTGAATGTTGTCTTTAATAATATTGTTCTTGAACCGAATGGAGTTAAGAAAATTATAAACTAACTGGAGATTAGTTAAGTGGAATGGTTTCCTGTGTATTGATCTGATGTTGGTTTCGGCCTTCGAGGTTAATACTTAGGGGATTGTTCTCTTACTAATTTACGGTTAGAGGCTAGTGTGAATTGGGTTTATTGTGAACTTTGTTTTTAACGACATTCGTTCTTTAACCCGATTTACAGTGAAATATGATTTGGGATTTATAAATCTTTTTATTTAGATTTAACGGGAATTTTCCATGGAAACATTTTCCAGTTTAATATATTAAATTAGAATTGAATGGAATTCGATTTGATAATAATCGAAGTGAACTTCTGTCGAGGAAGGCTGTTAATACATATGGAATTTAAGAGGCCTCGTCGTTATTCCATTTATATTATTGGTCGGATACAGAAATTGATATTAATTATATATTGATTTGTTTTTCCGTGAAGATTCCATAATTAATGGAATGTGATTTGGGTTGTTGTCAGTGGTACCTTTAATAATACTGTTCTTAGACCCAATGGAGTTAAGAAAATCAGAAACTAGCTAGAGGTTAGTTAAGTTGAATGGTTTTCTGGGTATTGATCTGATGTTGGTTTCGGCCTTCGGGGTTAATACTTAGGGAATTGTTCACTTGCTAATTTACGGTTAAAAGCTGATAGAGTGGAATGTGATTTTGGGTTTATCGTGAATCGTGTTTTAAATGACATTGGTTCTTTAACCCAGTTAAAGACAGGATATGATTTCCCAAGTTAAACAATCATTAATATTGATCTTTGGGAAGATTAAAACCAAGCGGAGTTTTAATGCAACTTTAATTAGATTAAAATGGTATTCAAAGGAAGATTAAAGAAAAAATTTAAAGAATTTATCTTTGATAAAATTAATGTGAACTTTTCCCAAAGTATATGAATATTTGGATAAAGAAATATTCTAGATTGGAATGAGGTGTATGTTGTATTTTTATAGCACTTGTTTATTATATACGCGAGTTATTCAGAAAGACTGGTTTTATCCCATTCTGAATAACTGATTCGACGATGTGTCGAGAATGAAGACGGTGGTTGAAGACCGGAGGTCTTCACATCGTTTGGATGATTATTGATGTCTTGATTGGGCTGTACACTCAAGGCGAGGTAATAAGTGGTGATCGTTCGGACGTACTTGGAGATCGACGGATATGCAAGGGCCTCTCCACTGTATTGGACACATGGGGGAGGAATAAGGTGCCTCCGGTTTCATTCAGACCCAGAACGAACTTGTAAATGGATGTGTGTCTGACATCGGATTTCATTCTATGTGATTGATAGACATCAGTTGCATAGCGTGAATTGCATGTGTGGCATGCTGAGATGCAAATGATCAAGGCTTCTGTTTAAAAGCAGAGTCTTGTGGTTGACGATCAAAGCACGGCCTTTGTAGCGTAGCTTTGTGTAGCGTTAATTCGCGAGCCTGACACCCCGGTGTGAACCAGAAATGGGAGAGGACATCAGGGAAATGGACATATGCTGGTTTCTAGCTAGGAGTGGTGTTTTGGGTTTTACACGCCTTGGCATTTTACTTTTGTGGATGATGGATTGCGAGGTGCCTCGGTTGTATCGGTAGCTCCAGGACTGATGGAGTCATTTGGCTCATTTACGCTCCATAGGGTAGGCTAGCATATCATTTACGGTATTATTAATCCACTCCGTATGGACCGGCCCTAACGATCCAAGGCTTGCCTGCGCACTTGCCTGAGGCTTGGGCTAGACAGTCTAGAAGCGGGCTAGGACAATCCCTTGCCTTGGTTCACAGATGGAAATCGAACTTCCATTACGTGACATTTGCGGTTTTGATTGTAGAGCCTAGTATTGGCGACATGATATATGGTACCCATGCCGTCTAGGATTGATACATTTATATTTGAAGTTGTTTTATACACTTTACACTATAATAGTATCCCAATGATTTGTTTTAAATGTACTAAGCATGTTTGGCTATTATAAGGGAAAATCCTATCCCCCTGTTTGCATTGCATTATGTGATAGGACCTGGGTCTTATAATAGCTTCATTTTTCTAAAAAGCATTGCGCTGTTTTGTTATATGCAATGGTATTCTTGGGAGGAAACCCGTTCCGTGTTATACGGTGTGGTTCCTTGATATATCTGATTTAAAGTAAAGTTTAAAATAACTGTTTTAGTTCTCACACTAGTCACATGACTGACCTGGAGTTTATTATTTTTACCTAAACTCTGGGTGCCTCTATTTTCCACACGGGCAGCAAATAGTTTTGGTTTTACAGATTTATATTCACAGGATCCTGATTTACAGCTGGAACGATACTCGGAAAGCTCTGTATCCGTGTATTACTTTCAGTTGTGCTTTGTATTATTTTTCCACTGCTATGTAATGTATTGTAATCTCTGATATTTTTCTGTTGTGTAATATTTATACATACTCTGTATATTCTTGTATTCTGATGAAATTGTTGTAATTAACAATGAAATGTTCTTCTGTTTGTGTTCTGATTCGTATTATTCTCAAAGAAATCTGTTCTTTCCTTCACGGGGAAGTTCGGTTCGTGTCAAAACCTAACCTCGAAATATACTCAGTCTGACCCGAGCACATTTGAAGTAAAGCAAAATTCACCCGAATCAGTCTGAAATATTTTCAGTGATAAATTCATAGCGCAAACACTCGTTTAACTTTAGAAATCCTTTTGGAATAAAGGATAATAGTAAGACCATCCCACACATAAAAACAGACAGTTTTTACCTTACTATAACCAAAAACATTTTTGATATATCAAAATCTAATGATACTATAATAGTGTCTATCAAATCACAAATAAATAACCATCTAGTAGAACGTTTGCATCTCACGCTCTACATGTTCATTATAAAATCAAAAACCACGGGCGCTTACTGGAGAATGGATTCCAACTATGGAAATGTATGGGACCACCTCCGATCAGTGTATCTCTAAATATGAATACACTGGGTTCAACAAGAACATCTTGCAACCCAGGCTAAACATGACTGGTAACTCATTTAACTTGAGTGTACCAAATATAACATTACCACGCTTAGGGGCCAGTCAACCGAACCGAAAGCATAAAAAAATGAGGAACAACTGATGCAATTTATTTCTCCAGATCAGGTAATGATATACCCTACTTGGGTATGACCCAACTAGCCATGTGACCTACCCAATTTCTACCATTTCCCGGTTGTGAGGCTTAAGGTTACGTTTAACTTTTTAGAATAGCACGCCACCATTTGCTTTGAATGCCACATCATCAGGTCCGTCAAATCGCTAATTGACGTCCAAAAATATACTCTGGGTGTTAAGCAAGAGAATTTCTCCACACCAAACTTGTTATATTTGTAAAAATCAACATACGTGGCCCTTTGGAGATACTATGTCAGACATTCGTCCATACAAGTCATCCAGGAGAAGGATGAACCGAAGGCACCCTCCTACCGCATCCTATATAGGAATCACCCTAAGGATCAGTAGCGAGAAGTCCTTGCACTTTGAAGATTTCAATCACGATAGGATCACAAGTCATCATAACTCTGGCGGACCAGACCGGAGAAACTTAACAAGTAGTTCTTCCGGTCATGAAGATCAATAGTCTTCAATGCTCCATCTTTATAAGCCTGCAACTTAGTCGCGAACGCACAGTTGGTTCGAAGTAGTTTTTGGTCTAGTTCCCATCCTTGTCTCTTCGAAAAAACTCGTCAAAATGTCATAAGGTATATTGATTTGATAGTCGGTTCTTTAACTATCAAACCCAACAGTATAGCTAAGTACATTTGCAGCTGAGATCTTTTGTTCCATTCAAATTCATTTCATTGATTAAAATTAATGCTATATTCATATCTCGACAAATCTATTTTGTTTCGTTACTTCGAAAATATAACTATAAATTTATACCTTTAGGTTTACCAAAAACTCTTTCCTATCTCATTTCTCCTTGAAAGCCATATTTTTAATTATTTCGTTAAATCCAATTGTTAAGTAGTCATTTATTTTTAAAAATCATCGCCTTGGTTTGAAAAACCCTTTACAGCTTCAATTGGAATTTATTTCAAATATCCTTTTCACTAATCCATTTCACTTTCTTTTTATTTGGAAATTTCTTCTGATAATATCACTTTTACTTAGTTTAGTTTTATTAAGTAAATTCTTACCATAAACATCGTCTCATCTCGAGATTTCTTTTATAAACTTGTTTATAATATCTGGGTTCGTTATCCAATCCATGTATAAACTCTTTTCTAAGTTCAACTTAAACCTTATTACAACTCAATTACTTTTTAACTGAATCCCATTTAAAAGATAATCACTTCTATTATTATTGATTAATAATAACTAACTTCAACATTAACTACAATCAAGGTATCTTAATTAAATAAAAATAGAATAGGTAATCTTTTTAAGTAGTTATAAAACTAATAATCAATCTAATTAAAAATAAACATTTGATAATCGCTTTCAAATATAATTAGTTAAAAATTTATTAACTTCCAAGAACATTCATCAGGTTTAACGACTATTCAAAAACTATTTTTACTAAAACAACACTTCCGGTTTGAAGCAGTTGACTAAGTCAGCTTAATAACATCGTTAACCGCCGATTGGTTTCCTTTAATTTTTCCTATATAATTGATTTAATATAAAATCGCTTAATTTGTTTTTTCGTGGAAACAATTATCCCAAGTTACTAACCTTCCACTTAATTTCTGTCTTTCTTGTTTATTATACAAGAATAAATAATTTAATCACCCTCTTTGTGAAATACGATTATAAAATAATATTTATAAAAAAATTATTTTGAATAACTTGTGTAAGCTAAACTTGAAAACTCGATTCAGTTATAAAAATAAATTTTATAACTTAAAACACCGTCAATTCGCCTAACAACAAAACGATGTCTAAAAACAATGGATTTTAGGTCATCCACTGCCAATTACTTAATCAATACTATCTATTGATTAAAACAAAACAATTGTTGAGTTCAATTCAACGATCAACATCCATTCAATCATTTATATTCAAACAGGATATAATATAATTTGGAGGTAAACAATTCATGTATATAATACAACAAACAATAACAAATAATTATTTGATGAATCCGTTTGGATTCTTCCAACCTGTTCTTTCCTACATCACAGATTATAATAACATTTCATAACAACATATGGAATGATTATATATTAATCTACTGCTTTTAAATAACGAATATAAATAATGTCAAACAATCAAACAATAACAACCAATAAAACATCCATAGCATCCATTCATCCAATTTTATATTATCAGCTATAAATTTATCGTTATATGAATTAAGCACATCTAAGAATTCTAGAAGGTCTGAGAGTTAACTCACCATTTTATTTTGATTGACGGTCACGTTGTTTTCATTTAATTTTAAACAGTCAGTTAAAAGTTAAATAAAATACCCAACAGCTCCAAAGCCAAACAAACCAACTCGCATGAGTAGCCTTCGTAGTTGCGATTCCGACAAACCCAGTTTTGTCCAGTTCTGATAATGAATGAATGTGCTATTACAAGATTATTATTTTAAATGGAAATAATTAAATTTAACTAATAAATAATTTAAGTTTTAATACCGTCTTCTTTTCCGATGCTTTTCGAACTGTTCCCTCAAACCAGATCAGCCTCCAGTGACCTTCGCTGCCTTTTTCCGTTATAAGCTCCCTGAAACAAACTCACTATTTTTTTCTCTTTTGGATAACACGTTAATTTTTATTTTCAACGAAAGGGCCGAGCCCAGGACATAAGTCACACCTGCCAACGTTCTTCCCAGCATTCGAAAACCAGACCGTTTTCAGCTTCGTTTTTTTTCATTTCACGCAAATAATTTCTGTTTTAATGATCATTTTACGAACCCAAACCGGCACGCAACTTCCCATCACCTCCTCCTTAAAGTCCACACGTCAGCATGCACTCTCCTATCTCCGGTTTCCACAGTCGCTTCCCTCTCCTACACATGCTTGCGCCTGGAAATGGAATGCCAAAACACCAGTCTCCTTCGTTTATTTCCCATGCCAATTCTGTTAGGATTTAATAAAGAGGAGAGAGGCACAACATTACTAAAAAATTGGACTACATTGTTATTGTTTCAACTTAACGATAGGAAAATACAAAACATTAAATAGACTTAAAACCAAATATCCACTAACCTACAAATATGGATCATTATCACCACTTAACACATTTATAGAAACACACCTTATTGACTAATTAAAACATGAGATAACTTCTAACACCCTCCCTTAAACTAAATGTGCTAATATTCAGTTTACAACTCACAAACACTAACCGCGCTTCTCAATTTCTTCATCGTCTTTGCCTAGACGAACCCAGTCACAAATCTCATCTCTACCTAGTTGGACATGCTCAACTGTTTTATGTTGATTGGTACTTTAACCATCAACAAATACTTTTGGTTTCTTCTTAGGGATACACTGACCTCTCCATTCGGGTCTTCCCTTGTGTATGTCATCCCCCCAACAAGTGAGAACTGCAGCTCTTCTTCCTTACTTGTTGGATGACACAAAACCAAGTCTTTCTCAGCCTACTTCACATGTAGGCATGTCTATTTTCTTATGGACATATCTTCAAACAGTTCCTCTTGAGCGCTCCATAAATATCCAACCTCATAACTGACGTTGTCTTCTTTGCTATTACATGATTTACATCAGCAACTAACGTTCTGCTGAACGTCTTCTTCAAGCTAACATCAGCCTCTACTCCTTATACAACTCTTGCTCCATTTAACACTTCACCTATACAGAAATCAGTGCAACTTTAACCCAAACTTAATTATCATCTACAACAAACTACCTCTTACTTCATTTCAATTGATTGCCACAAACATTTCCGCACTTCCAATAGTCTCTCATTCTTGTACAAGCAATAACCACTCCCATCACCAACCTTCCATTCATTTTAATTCCACTAAACACCTACAACCAAGTCACCATTCATAATAGAATATACCCTCCTCCTTTTAAACTTTTCCTCCAACATTTCCTCTGTTTTTTCCATTGAATCACCTCTTCACCAAGCACAAAGTGCAAAACAACGCACCTACACCACACTACACTTCATACACCACAATTCGATTAATCAACATGCTCCTCCGGTCTCAAAGTCTCAATATCACATTACCATCCTCAAACCTGCAAACTCCCATCCACTTCCAAACTCCTCTACACAACTCCACCTTCCTACCTTATCAGCATAACCCCGCTTTACTTACAATCCTACAAACCCCAGCATGATTACCTCCTTCTCCTACAAAACAATAGCCCCATGACATTACAAGCTTCTCCACTACAACTGAAAGCACAAATTATCAAATATAATCCACGATGTAAACCTCGCTGCCAAATATATTAACATTACCTAAAACCCCTTAATCAGCACCATCTTCACCACATCATCCCAAACAAGCATCGACACAGCTCATCATTCACCACAAACCATCTGTTTGCACTAAACTACCACTCCTGCCACCATCTTCAACAAGCCACCATGACGAAATTGCCTCCCTTTTCAACCCACACCTGCCTCAGCAATCTTCTTAAACACCGAAGGCCACTTTCCCATACAAATTCATCCAACCACTGGACATCAACTACATCTCTTCAAATACACCGTAGATACCACACAGTACCTCACATTTGAAATCAGCACCAGGAGAAATTGTGCATCTAGGATTGCGCGTGCCAACCGCTTACCCCTTCCATTCAAACTGTTGCACAACAACCAACATCCAGTAACCATTTATTCACAAACACCATGACAATAACAACATCTAACTCATACAATCTCCCACCTGACAGCTTGCACTACACTTCTACACTACAACAACATGCAACTCCTCTCTCCTTTTCTCCTTTTTTTTTTGGTTTTAACATACACAATCTCCTACTCTCTGCCAGTCCCCAAAGCTACTATCTATTTCCTTGAGACCTCACAACAACTTCCCGCTTTCATACAGCACATCGCCAACATCATCGATTCCTCCCACAAACGTCAATTTCGGAGAATGCATAGTTGATGAATGAATTTTAACAGGAGAAGAATCAGTGACTTATTTGTAAGAAGGCTAATGTTGCTCCATCCGTTTATTCAAGATTTCCTTCATGGTATTGTTTTAGTATAAAGATATGTCAGATCTAAGTGACAGACATGTCAGCTAACATTGTTTCTCTTTGTAACTCTGACATCTTTTCAAGCTCTTCTTTATTTTTGTAAAGATTGCTTTCGATTGCGCTTTCAGAGTCATCATCATTGGCTTCCATCTGAATACGAATCATCCCACCTTTGTTTTGACTGCAATGGAGACATGACTTTCCTACCAGTTGTGCCGCCAGTTCTTCCCTAACCGCTGTTGTGCCAGCCTTTGCCTAGTTAGAGAGTCACGATTTGGATCGCCGTTGTCTGTAATTATTGTACGCTCCAAAAGCTGGTAGTGGTTCTGATTAGGCTGATTTCTGGATAAGGATCGGATTTTTTTTTTTAATCTCTCCATCCTCTCTATCTCTAAACAATTGTTTTAATCTTAAAAAGAGGAATAATTCACTAGAACGCTCTATTTTCTATCATCTCTCCCCTTCCTAACCAAGCTTTGATACCATATTAGGATTTAATAAAGAGGAGAGAGATACGACATTACTAAAAAATGGACTATATTGTTATTATTTCAACTTAATGATAGGAAAATACAAAACATTAAATAGACTTAAAACCAAATATCCAGTAACCAACAAATGTGGATCATTATCACCATTTAACACATTTATAGAAACACACCTTATTGACTAACTAAAACATTAGATAACTTCAAACATCTTTCTATAGAAAATGCCATGCAAATTATCCCCACAAGCGAAACTGCCCACGTTAGCAACTCCATCGCTCCATCTTATTTTAACCCCATTTCTTCTTCCATATTTATAAAACCGAACAATCCCATATTTTTACTCCAGGCACACAAAAATGCCTACCAACTTCTTACTTCCACTATACAATATTCCAATTCCACGCAAAAATGATACTTCCCTCGTAAAACAGTGCACCCGCATGCATGACCTGTCATGAACGAACACAAAGCTTCGCCAAACCTCGAACGCAACCTCCTCCCAAAACCGAGCCATATTTCCAGCAAAACAATACAAGGCTGACCCCTGCCAAACTCCCCCAACGGCGCCACCTTAGGTGAAACCCAAAGTCAACAATACATGGAGTCGGGTTCATTTGTTTTGCTGTGTTCGAAATAAATTGGAGATGAAAGGTTTGAAGGTGGCTCTGTTATATACTTTTATATATAGCTGTTGTTTCTTGTGAGTAGGGAACGAACTATAGAAAAATAGTTTTATATTGTTGTATTTTTGAACAAGACAAAACAGGTAGGCTTGTTTTGTTTATGATGTACTATCCTGGAAGAGTTCAATTCTCCTGTTCCCAAACCCCATCTCCATGTGTGCATGCCAATCACATCCCACTGATTTGCACTATTTGTAATTAAGTCCTTTAATAATTGAGGGATTTAAATGCAAAATGTGGAAATCAAGGGGCTGTCAGTGATGGGCACATATGGGCATAAGGGGTATGGAAACAGAACACAACGATTTTGAAACAAGAAGACAGAAGTGTTATTTTCAGGAAAAGGTAAAACAGAAGCCAACAAAGAATTATTTATTTATATAAGTCAAGATGAAGAGTTGATTTTAGCCTGAGACCTATGTTTCATCACAATCTGCCCACCTCTAACCAAGTACCATATGTAAGCATTTGTTTCGATTTCTATACAGAGATTTGATTTTGGACATAGACTAGCGAAGTATGAGTTTGTACACACCATTTTCCGCGGTGTGTACAAAACACTACCTCCTGTTGGAGGAATTCAGGGGGGCCCATATGGGTCCCTCTGTTCTCCTCCAATAAGGAGGTAGAGTTTTGTAATAACCCGTAAAATCTGAACTAATTTAAAAATTTTAAATTGGCTATTTTAGTGGATTTTAAATATTTAAAATAAATATTTTAAATAATAACGACGAAAATGGTGTTTGTATCGACGCTTGAAAATAAATATAATTCTGCCCTACTATTATCTATTTATGTGTTATATTCCAAAGATTACCCTTGGCACCGTCGTACGGGGTTTTGGGGTCGTCACAACGTGGTATCAGAGCTTTAGTTAAGCCTAGTTCTGGAATATAACATATTCGCGAACTCGTCAGAGATACACCAGCAGGTTTCTAGTACGAATAACTCATTACAGATAGGATCAGCAATATCCTAGTATGAGTATAGCAGAATTAGAATAACTCGTTAGAGATGGGGTCAGAAGTGCCCCAGAACGAGTTGAGAGTTATGTGTTTATAAATAACGTATTTGCGATTATATATATAGTCTGGTTTTAGAAATAGGATTTTTAAATATATAAAGAAAAGTATATTTTTGAAAAGTTAAAAACAAATTGATTGTTGTTTGTATTGTGTGATAGTGGATATGATTAATTAAATTATTAGAATGATAGTTAATTTAATCAAGAAGAGAATGATTGTAAATTTATGAAATTAAATCACGTATTGAACTGATTTAAAAATAGATAGAAATATATACATGTGCATTATATATGTTTGAACAGGTAAATGGATTAGCTGTTGAGTAAAGAATTTATTTGCGTGCCCGATAAATAGGTAAACCTTAATGAGTTGGATTTTATTATTATATCAACTCCTATGAATGTCATTGGATGCGGAGTGCTGGTTGTTCTGTGTATAATAATAAACGTCGCCATAGGATAGTAACAATTAATTTTGAACTACACTACATGGCATACTTCTTGAAGATAGGCGTACTTCATCATATACCATATAAGCAATTGGAGCTTGTGTGACGAGGTTGAAGATTTACCATATGAGCGAGAGGCTTGTATGGCGATGGCTATATATTACAGGTTGAACTGATGACTAATATGGACCATATAAAATGTAACGGTAAATTGCCAGATTAATAAAAAAAACCATATGGGTCTGGAGATGACAATAAACACGTCTCTCTAGTCATTAATGCACAAAAACCATTTATAGGGTGACGAGAATTTATTCTCTAGAGTTATGATCTATACACACTCCCCTGTGGACACCGGAATATATCACTATAAATATGTGCACGCTTATTAGGATTTATTGGGTACCTAATACGGCCCAATAAATTTCCAAACCCCTCCCAGTACAAAGGAGGTTATGGCGAAATTTTTCGAAAATTTAGGGTGTTAGCCAAATTTTTAAAGAATTTGAAAATTCTTAGAAACTGAAAAGTTGAAGAATGGAAGTCAGATTGAAAGTAGAGTTGATTAATCAAACCACTTTTGACTTTGTTCCTTTTCGGGGACGAAAAGTTTTAAGTGGGGGAGATTGTAACAACCCGTAAAATCTGAACCAATTTAAAAAAATTTAATTGGCTATTTTAGTGGATTTTAAATATTTAAAATAAATATTTTAAATAATAACGACGAAAATGGTGTTTGAATCGACGCTTGAAAATAAATATAATTATGCCCTGCTATTATCTGTTTATGTGTTATATTCCAAAGATTACCCTTGGCACCGTCGTACGGGGTTTTGGGGTCGTTGTTGTTCACCTCACATTTTGTGAGGTGAACAAACTCGTACACGCGATTTTTATTCCCATTTTGTCAAACCGCAAATCTTGACTCAAGATCGTCGGTACCTTGCCAAAGATTTCGATAAAAGTATGAAAACGATTGGCCAAGGGATTTTCACAGATTTAATTTTCACATACATGTCAGATATAATCATATAGGATTTTTATCCAGATTTTTGTACAGGGTTCTTAAATATATGCAACGCCTGATTTTACTTTCTTTTCTTTGTTTTGTCAAGATCCGGACACACACCGACATTGTCGAGCTAGATTTTTACTTGAAAGCGATGTTTGCAGATATGTGTCGTGATTTACAAAAGATGATGATGCGTAAAGATCATATGCAGAATTAAAAATGTTGCATACAAACTGCATCGAGCTTTAATAAAATCTTTGCATGTGCCGAGTTTTCAAAAGATTTGGTTACAGATATTAAAAAAAGAACGAACCCTTCTTTTATAAAACATATTACGGTTTCTCTAATTAAAATGATGTGACCGATGTTTCTAGCTTTTACCATTAGCTTAGACATACAAGGATAATTTTCCATATTAAATTCGATATTAAATTTATTAAAAATCCTTTTATTTTATAAAATAAACGTTATGGTTTATAACGATTCCAAAGCGACTATTTGAAAATTTGATTTGGACATAAAACAAAATATACAATATGAAACCCGATTTTCCTCTTTCTTAGATAAATATCATCTAATAAATTCGAACGTTTCTTGTTTCAAAGAAATCCGACTAGTATTGGATCCTATACGTCCAATTAAAGTTCAAAACATTATATTACGAACTACCGCAAAGTTATGGGTTCGTTTATAATTAAATTATAAATTAAATGTTCAGATATCGTTAATAAACGATTTCATTATAATAATTCAAAACAAAATCTGAATTATATTATTATATATTGCCATTTCATACAGTATTGCGAATTCAATCCTTCTCCAGCTATTTCAAAATCAAAATATTATTATATTATTAATATTAATAAAATATTTAAAATTATTAAATTCACCTTATTAAATTCAATAACAACATTTAAAAAAAATAAATGTTTAAATAAATGGCTAAAAAATGGGTCATTACAATCTCATGCCACTTATAACCTTGTATTGGGGGATCAACCCAACCGGAGCATCAACAATAAATCTAAACAATTCGAACTCTCGGTCTTCACTTATCGATTTCCGAGTCTTCAGTTTCTTTATAATGTCATATTATTAATTCGAATGGTTTTCGAAATATTCGATCCCGGTCTTTCCGTGTAATAAGCGCATTTAAAATAATAGTTATAAAGCATTTCAGATTTCCAATTTAAATCTCCTTCCAAATTGTTATTGATTCAGTTATAATCAAGGTTGGATTTATACCGGTTTCCATAAACCCCATTATTGCGTTAACCCTTCCTGAAATTCAATGTTCATTCCAGTCTTATATTTCAAACATAATTCTTTTATTCATTGTTATCATTTTCATAAGTTTCCAAATTTACCAAATCTTAATTTGATTTTAGATTCCATTCACGATAATTCAAACAATTTATATTTTCAAATAGAGTTAAATCGACTTATTATTTGATATCAATTTACAACTCAGATGACTATTAGATTGCTGTAACAACTTATAATTCTCTTCTCATATCGAAAATTCAACTAACTTTAACCACACTTATTTCTTTTCATTTCCAAACTTCCAGTATCTTACTTAAAAATTGGTAGTATTTACATAAATTTTATACGAAATAATTTTAAGCACTTTGAAATCTTCCAAAATATTTAACAACTCTTTCCATAATTTTAAACAATAATTCATGGTTTAAAATCTTTAAACCCAAATCAATTTCAAAGAACAAATTATAATAGCGTTAAAAGCGTTACTTTAAGCATTGAAAAATGGTTATTTAGATCAAATAGATTCAAAATTGTACAAAATTCAAATATTTCAACTCACATCACTTTTAAATAATAAAACATGATTTATCCTAAATTTCCCAAATTTTTAATAATTTATATAAGTTGTTTTATTCGATTTTCCTTCACGGCCGCCGAACTGCACGTATAGCGACCTTTTCTAATTTTATTTTAAACATATCTTGAAACCATAAGTTAGAATATGAAAATTTCTTTTCTATTCAAAATCTATTATTAATAGAATTTTGATGTTTCTCGTTTCACGTCAATCTGATTTAAAACGTTCAAGTTATAGTCGTTTGAAAATTAAAGTCGATATTAACGAATTGCCGCTACGCGTTCAGTTCAAACTATATAATGATTAAATATAAATCGTTTAAATCCAATGCAAAATAACTTAAATTCCACAACTTAAATTAAAACCATATTCTAAATTTCTAGTCTCCTTTTCAAATTAAATCGAACTTAATAATAATAATTGTTTTCTCCAAAGCTTATTCAATTATTTTCAAATTTACAGCTATTCGTTATTCAAAAAAAATAAAACCAAATGTTTTTAATGAAAACCAATTTTTGATTCATAACTCAAGTCGTTTCTTCGAACTTAGCTTTGAAATTTGATTTGACATTAATAACTCATAATAGTTAAAAAATACTTCCCACAATTCCATTTCGATTTTTAATTTGAAAACTTAATATAAAATAATAATATTTTTTATTCCAAATTTATCTTTAAACTAACTTTATTTTCAAATCATCATCTTAAATTTTCAAATATTCATTTCAATTTAAAATGAAATCTTAAAATAATATTTTTCAAATCTCGTTCAATTACTCACATATAATCGTTAGAATTGCTTACACGAAACCAATGTTGAATACATATATCAAATCATTAACCGATCTGAATTCAAACTGGTTAAATTTCAAAATCGTCTTCACGAACATTGGTTGGTCACTTTAAATTTCCAAATAATTGAAAATATAATTCAAAGTTTAATTTCAAACTTTTAAATTTAATAATAAAATCGTTATTTGCTTGGCAAGGAGATTTAATTCGATTATCCGCACAATTCCACAACTACGGTTTGTGTGATGCAACCATGAACACACAAATAAAACAACCATACGTATAATGAATCCATCCATCGTAAGCATACAAACAAACAACATATCTTGTTGTGCGCAAGCGCAACGTTCAATAACGCTTCGTGTTTAATGAGTTTCAACTACATATCGTCCATTCAACATTCCATACAACATGCATATCCACAAGCAAATCAATCAACATTAATTTGTTATAATTGCCAACAAATTTTAAACTATCATTCTATTTAATAGAAGAAAAAAAATTAAAGAGGAATTCTCACCTTCATGCCTCCAAATCTCTTTACGGTCGAGACCCGTAAAATCGCAGAAAACTCTGGAGGACCGCGTACAAATTTTTGCGGACGCCCTCATCATCACGTGCACCCTCCTTTCTGCAACTCACGTATATATGTAAAATATTTATATTCTTTAGCGAGTGTTTTAATTCCAACACACGGGGAGGCCACGCTTTGCATCACAAACGGACGGAAAAGAGGGTATGGTACAACTGGATGCTGGTGGAGGGTTACAGCTGCTGATGTGGCTAGGAATAAGGACCGAATACGATAAAAAGGAATTGGAATGGTTCTTTGCGTGATGTATTCAAGTGTGCCGAGTTTTTTTTTCCGCTTTAAAAGGGACGCAGCGGTTTTCTGAGGGGAGATAGGTTCACTTGGAGTGAGGTAAAGGACTAGTTCGTGCAGAGAATGGTTGCGGCGACGGGTCAGTGCATGCGGCTCTGAGGTGGATTGGTGGATAGAGGAGGAGAGAGAAAAGACGGGGAGGGACTTTTGTCCAATATCAGGGAAAAGGCCGACGATTGGAGTGGGGTGGCTGACGGATCGGGAAATTCACCTGAGGGCGGTCGCAGTGGTTGATTGGCGCCATAACATGAGACGGATGTGACGGTTGCTTAGTGAAGAAGGGACCGAGCAATTTAGATAAGGAAAGGAAGTCTTGAGATGGGAAAAACACAATGAAGGGAACGACTCACGTGAAGAGAATAATAAAGAAATGAAGAGAAAGGAAACCGGAAAGTGGAGACGGTGAGATGGAGTTCTCTTTTTAGTTGAAAGGTGGAGAAAAGAGAGGCGAGTGAAAGGAGAGATGGTTTGAGAGAAAAGAGAAGATTAACGTGCGTGATGGAAGAGATCAGAAGAATAAGGACATATGTTTAATTTTTGCTGATGGTGGAATACAAATGTCAATTGTAAATTTTAAATTTTCAACAAATGTACTTAGGTAAAATCTTAAGTTTAATAAATAGCGAATAACCAAAACGTGTACAATAGTATACCACGATCCCAAAACAGTGACCGCAGTTGCCTAAAATATGTTAGAAAAAAATGTGCTTATTTTCCAGATAAAATTATAGAAAATTATTATAAGATATTTTAAGACTGCGCGTTCTGAAACTAAACGATTATTTGAACCGGTTATTTAATTATAATTTATATTTGAACACTAGTCATTTCGGCAATTTTATTGCACACTGTTTACCGCTTTTCCAAAACAAACATTGTTTTAAACTAAATTAATTTAGCAAAAGTGCTTAATCAAACCTTATAAAATTTCATAAGTTGTCAAACTAATATACATATATATATTTCACCAAAATACCCTATGTTATCAAAATAATATTACTTAAAAATATATACATATATCTTATCCAGTATTAATCAACAATAAAATTTTAATTATTTATAAAATTCAGGTTTATATAAAGCCATTATAAGCAACACCTTTCTAAAATCTTATTCTTAAATTTCTTTTTAAATATTAAAATTTATTTATGCTATTAAATAACATCTAAATGAATCATATCATACCAAATCAATATATTATCAAAATTAATTAATATAATTACCTATAAAATTCCATAAGACATATTTGAAACTCAAACTAATATTTATTCAAACAAATATCTAATTTTTTTTTAAATCAAAACTTGTATTTAAATCTTATATAACTTCGACTTATATTTAGAAAAATTCAAATTATAAAATAGAAATTCAATTCAACTTATAGTTAAAATCCTGGTTGTTACATTCACACCCCTTAAAACTTTTCGTCCTCGAAAAGAAGAGATGGTTAAAACTGTACAAATATAGACAAAATATTACCAAATTTAGTTTAGACAAATAAACAATAGGATATAAACCTAAAAATCAAAGTATAAAATAATTTCTTCGACTACAATCCCAATTTTATTCCCAAAACCTTCGAAATACCATATTTCCTTTTCATACGGAATCATACTTTCTTCAGGATTTTAAAACCCAAAATCATTTCGAAAATTTCAAATATTTTACGATACTATACATAACAATATTTATGTTCCAAGTCGGGAGGTTTCTCCCAATGACAAGGGCATTAGGCACGGCCTACATGTACAGATATAAATAAATGATGTCTCTTCAAACGCAAAGAAGATCATCAATCAAGGGTTTGCACCCACGTTATACCTTTCTTTAATCACGGTTTACTCGAATCTTAGTACTAAATCATTTTATTTCATATCCTGAAGTTATAAACCATTTCACAACAATATTTTATAAATATTTCAAATCATATTATTGTTGTTTTATACTTTTTCAAAATCTCGGGATTTCAAGTCTTCGAACTTTACTTCCAAATAACTTGGAAAAATCTACTTTGTTCAATAATTGGAAATCGGAATTTCCACTTTACAATACTATTTAGCTTGAATCCAATATACAATTTAAACTTTACAAATTTCCAAAGAACAATCAAACTTTCGCTATTCTACTTTGATTTGGTGTATACGTATTTCAAACAAATTTGTTCCAAAATATTAATTAGAAATCGATTACAAAATTTGGGAACTATATTCTCAAATAAATATTCCTTACCCAAAAATTTCAATTATTTTGTAAAAATAGCATATTGGATAAATTCAACATTTTTGAAATTCATTTGTACTTAATACAAAATTCAAAGTAAGAAATAATTCAAAATATTTATTTTCAAATCCAAACCATATTATTACTCCAACTTGTCCACAGACTTGCCAATGCAAGGCAAAAGGAAAGGTTCATAGATAGGCTTGGACCATAACGAATATATCGCATAACGATAAATAAAAGACGACGACGGGACAAGGAAAAACAAAACACAACAATAAGCGAAGGGATAACATTATATTTTCAGAAATCATTACTACAAAACAGGGCATTTTCTTCAGTTGTTTACCCCATGTTGCTTTTGTTCAGCAACCGAAGCAAATGCAGACGACTCAACAGATCAAAATTTGTTGCTTCGGTTGCTCAACCAAAGTAAAAAAAGAACATATTTTTGCTTCTGTTGTGCTAACGGAAGCAAAAAACTTAGTTGCTTCAGTTGCAGTTACAACCGAAGCAAAACTCATTTTAACAAGAAAATCACCCCTACATAAATCAGTATGATTCTCAAATATTTAGCAATATAAATACACAACAAACAAATAATTACCGCTTCCACCTATATAATCAAACCAAATAACAATATAACTTAAACAATAACACAAAAAATAATAGTTCACTAATTGTATTAATAATCCACATTTAGGAGAAACAACATAATATAAAATAATATAATTCATTGATAATGTTAATAATCCGGTCTTAGTACAACAAAATGGAACATGGAAGCTCTACAAAACTAAATGCATTGACAATTTACAAGAAAAAACTAAATACAACATAAGAATTCTAACTAACTGACAAAATCTCAATACGATGAAGATATTGTAATGTTTACAAAGTGAAGCTCCCACTAAAGGCAAACTCTTCTGTGCTTTGGAAAAAAAAAGACAACTATAAATTACCAATCCAAGATAAAAAGGAAACAAGAGAAGACAAACTGCCTCAACGTTAATAAAAATAACATTATGTTGTGCAATTATAAATAATATTAATAAAGACAAACTATATAAATGTATTTCAAAACACAGTTATAAACCATTCTCCCAGGAATTTTTTAGACCAGGTGATTTTATCCGAGTTTAAACATATGTACATTGCAATACACGTCAGCATCATGAACACAATGCAAACAACACCCAAACTGGAAGATCAATTAAAAACTGACATCAACACCTGGTGCAAACAAAATAAATATTTGAGAGACGTGTACAAATTAGTTCTGACATTTGCTTGCTTTCCTAGTTTTATTTTTCAGTGAAGCTACCAGGTTTGGTTTCTAAATACTATTTGGCTTGACAGTTAAAATGATACCCAAACCAAACACTTCTGTCCCCGGGTATCCATTTAAAATTACTTCAAAACTGCAATTGAAAACTAGATATAGGAAAGGAAATTATCAAAGGAGCTCAAAAAGCTGTACTTCGGTGTTTATTTCTTGAACTGTCATCTATCTATAACTAAAACTTATTCTTTTTACACTTCAGCTTGTATGTAAAGAATAATTTAGTGTTATAAATATTTTGAATTTTGGTTTTCCCAGCAGCGGAACCTACAACTACCTGAGTCATATTATTGATAATCTTTAAATGGTGGGGGGGGGGGGGGAATCTCCGTGAAGCAGCTTCAGTGTAATTATAATTTACTGATTTGATTCTCATTGCTTCTAAAAAAATAATGAACGTAAAGAGTAGTTCCTGTCAACATTTGCAAGCTGTTTATATCAATATTTAGTAATGCATTGCTTACTTATATTAAGGTTTGTTATTTATGCTTATTTGTAGCACATAAAATTTTCATTTTTTTCTCTACGGAAGTCAACTACATCTTTGACCTAAATGATAAAGTAATTTTTAGTTCAAAATTACGTAGTGTTCATAATATTTTATTTTCATTGCATAAATATAAGATTGTTCGGTATACACCAGCTGGTTTACTAGCAATATTCACTTCAATGATTGTTAAATGTTATAAAAAGTTTGGAGTTATGAGCAGATTCAAGAATTTATACAGTTTGTCAATAGAACCTGTCAAAAATTTAAAAATGTAGGCGGACGTATTTGTCTAAAAATCAAAATAATCAAGTACTTCATTTGTCTTCCTAATCAAATATAAAAGAAATAACAAAACAAGAACTTAACATATACACCACTCTTCAGATTAGTTGCGCATAGATTAACCAATCACTTGAGTGATTGACATTTGTCCAACACCAGATGAGAAAATAAAATTTCAACTGACCGGAGATAAAAAGTATTCACCTTTAACAGCATATCCAACAAACATTAACAATATTCTTATAAGGATTATTAAAACAACCATTAGATTAGTTTATGTATCTTACTTTTCAAGAAGTAAACACGGCCAAATGCATTAGAATCTACAGTAGTGATTCAAAGAAGTAGGAATCATATTATTTACAGGTTATATATTTTTAACTTGAAATATCTTTAAAAAACTAAGTAAATTTGGAAAGGTATCACAGAAATGTAACAAATAGTTTATATGAATAACTCTTATGTAAACTTACTAACCTCCAAATGGATGAGCGTCTGTTTGAACATAAGCTTCAGCAATGAAGGTGCATGCGAAGTTCAGACAAGAGTAGTGACACGACACTGAACAAGTATCTTCGAGTACAATTTTGCTTGTGCTCATAACACACACTTTGTAGTATCCATGTTTTCAGGTATCGAATCGCCTCCAATTCTAAATCCCGTCTCGCTAGAAGCGAAGTCGACAGGAACTGATTAGATTCATCTAAATCACTGCTCTCTGCATCGAGCGAAATCGATAGAAACTACAACACCTTGAAGGCTAGAAGCGAAAGAATCTTCACGAGGTAATTTAAGGATTAGAATCAAAAGCGTGAGAATTAGAATCTAGAGAATTTGAGGAATTAATTCACCATTATTTTCGTTGCTAGGTTTCACGAGGTAAAGATAAAAGAGGCGGCTAGAACTGTGCAATGAGATGAGGTTTTTTAACGTGTATATATCGGGTCGGGTAGGCACGTTTGCGTACCTCATGCAGTGACGACTCTTTTCCCACCGTTAAATAGAAGTAAACGATGAACGTAACAACACAAAATAAATTTAGGGGCATTTAATTAACCGTAGAAATATTTTATGAAAATAATTACTGTTTTCTAAGATAACTTTGATTGTAAAATGCGAATCTTTTTGGGGAAAACTAATGATGCGTCTATAGATCTGAAAGAGGGAGGAAATGAGATTCAGAAAGGAAATACAGTGAGATGGAGGAGCATAGCAAGAGAAATTTTTTGCAAATCTTTTTTCTATACCATTTTGTCCAATTACAGATAAATATATAGCTGCCTTTGCCTTTTAGAACGTGGCTATGCATACTCCATATCCTATTTTTGTAACCAACTACTTTTTTTATCCCATAACAGAATTGCAACACCATTACTAGTACATCAAAATACAGTAAAAGTAAGAGTGAATACTCCAGCATGTCCGCATGTACTTATGATATACTAATATGCGCATCATTACCATGGCCTCGAAATCGACCTTGTCCTCAAGGTCGGAAGTTGGTGGCAGCCGGAACAAGTGATGGAGTTCAGATTATGAGTAAGTTTGGCATCACCTTGTATGATCCGCACCGCAAATGAGCATCCAAGTTTAAATTTGCCATCCGGATCAAATACAAATATTGTTCTTTCAAAAAACTTATTAGCATCCTTCTCAAGCATAACATCAAACAGTTTATGTAATGACCCGATTTTTACACCTATCACCGATACAGATATTGATTGATCGTAAGTATCGTATTTACAAATACAAGTTAAAATCCATATTTTTAATATTTCAAAACATGTGCATTTCTTTTACATATATAATAGCATTTATATATGCATATATTACAGCATTTACCAAAACCAGTTTTTAGACATTTATGTATGATAGCAGGTGTTTGATAGCGTTTGTTTAAATTGATTTTATACATGTTTGAATAATAACACTTTTTAATAGCAAGTTTTTAATGCCATTTTATTACACATGTTTTGTTTATTTTTTTCAAAAGGTTTAGAAATTGAGTTTTTGTAAATCCTTGATTTAAAAACTTTTATCACTTGAAATGTAAACCTGTCAAAACCCATTTTGTTATTAATGCAAGTTCAAAAGCAAGTTTAAGGTTACATTTACATTATCAAAACATGAGAATACCATTTTCATATGCAAGCATGTTCATGAACAAAATGCAAGGAAATATTTGTATTTATGCATTAAATCAAAACCAAGTATTGTCAAATCCTCTTGCGAAATCATGATCTCATCCATGAAACATCTACACCATAGATTTGATAGCAAGTAGGATCTTTAAGGAGATATTGGCACATGACAAAACCATTCTAGATAAAAGCATTTTCAGTTTGAAATCTATTTCTTTTCTTCCATAAGATTTTCTAGAAAATAAAATTCCTTTTCATTGTCCAAAAACATGACTACTTTGTCAAAGAACATGTGCATCAAAGATCTACAAAATCATGCATAGATAGCATGAATCCTGCCTACACTAGTTAATTTCAAAACCCTGGATTTTCTAAGGATTTCTCTATGTATTTTCATCACATGACATTGATTTTTGTTGTACAAAATTTTTAGATTTTGCATTGCCATGGAAGGCAAGTATTGATTTTATAAGTTTTGTTGTTAAATCGTGTTGTCATGATTTGAAAACCCAAGGCAAAACTGATTTTAAATGGTACAAAAATGATATTTTAATTTGTTAAAACCAAGAAGAAAGATTGGTGAAAAATGTATGGTACATGAGCATTCATTGTTGATAATTCATAGAGACTAATAAGAAAAGAGGAAGGTTAGGTGTAGGGGTTTCTCATGGTGAAGTAGGGCTGATCTAAGCCATGTGCATGAGAGAAGATGATACTTTGTTTTGATAAGAAAAAGATTTTTCTTTTTGTATTGTCTTTCATTTGTCGACATCAAAATCTAAAAATCGATTTTTTGTGTTATTTTATTTGCACCAATATTTTATGATTTCTACCACTATAAAAGGCCACAAGCACACAACATTCTCACTCACACAAACACCAGTCCTTCATACCTGATCAGTGAAGGGAAAAGCCAAAGGGTTCCAAGCTTTCTTAAGTGAGTAAAACTGTTTTAAAATTTCTATTTTAAATTTCCTGCAGTTTTTACAATTTTGAACTATGATTTAAACATTGGTTCCTTTTGTATCCTTGTTCAAGTGTATGATTGTGTGGCTTGCTTGCTGGTTTGAGTGGAAAATCATTGTTTGTTAGCGGAATACATTAGGTACCATTTGTTAGAAAGAGGCATTTCCTGTCATGTGTTTCCAGAATATGTATGTTGGTTTGAAATCCTACAACTCTAATGAGGTCTGTGAAGCTAGGTTAAGGTATTACAAATAAGACATCATACTACTTTTAAAACCAGTACATAGCCATTCAAGAGTTCAAAATGAAACAAAACTTTGGTAAAAACCCTTACAGTCTTTTAAAACAAAACAACAGGATACTCTCTGTTTCAAATCTTCAAAGTGGATTTTCAAACCACCTATAAACTTGTTTTGATTATACAAACATAATGAAGGGACAAAATGATGATTTAGAAAGCAATCCCATGATTTTTAATAGTCTATATGAAGAGAAATATGGAAATGATCAGAAATTAGGTTTCGATCAAATTCCGGCAACATTGGGGTTGATGGATCTTGGCCTGAACGATCACAGGACAGCCTAGATCTAAGGAAAAATACTACAGGATTTTTCTAATACGGGGTTTGAGCGAATTTGGTAGAAATAAGATTTTTCTGTCGTGTTGGGTAGCTTTGTTTTGGGGGAGAACTACACCGATGGCGGAGGGTTTCAGGCGATCGCACCAGGAGGGATCGGAGGGGAAGATGGTCTGCTATCCTGAGGTGAAACCCTACGGTGATCGATTACGTGTGGAGGTGGTGCGAGGCGATTTCCTGGATGTGATTTGGGGTGAGGCTGCTGTTGAGACGTCGGATTTCGATACAGTGTGTGGCAGGTACTTTGGGTGTTGGCGTTGGGTTCAAGAGGCGAAGAGTGGTTGGTGGCGATGGTCGTGGAAAGGCTGAGGAGGCAGTGGTGGTTGGGTACGTGCACAAGTGAGCACAACAATGGGAAAAGAGAAGGAGGAAGGGGTACTACCATATGGTACTACCAGGGTGAAATGCTGTGAATTTCAAATGTGGTAATTTGGTAAGTAGGCAAAGTGGTACTTTGTACAAACCGTGATGACAAAGGCCGATTTCATGGGTGCGCACTACAGGTTTTGAGGTGGTACTTCAGCCGAATCTGGTACTTTGCTATTTTAGCTTTAAAGAGTGGAATTTTAAATATAATTTTAATTTCAATTAGTTTTTAAATTAAATAAGGGTTTAAATAAAAAGGGGAAAATGAATATTTAAATAAAAATAGAATTTTTATTTAAATAAGAAAAGAAGGGAAGTGAATCAGGATAAAATACAGTTTCGTCAAAGACTAAAATTTAAATACATAAATTGTAATTTAAAATAAATTATAAATTTAATTTAAAATGAGAATTAGAAATGATTTTCTAATAAAATATTTAAACTGTAAAGTTAACAAAGAAGTCGTTCAAGAATAACAGATCGGATAGGGTTTTGACAGACATCGAGAAGTCAGCACAGAAGTTGTAATTTTATTAAATTATAAATTTAGTTATAATTTAAATTTGGATTTATTTTCTAATGAAATATTTAAATATTAAACAAATCAGGTAAAGAAATCGTATGCAACACATACGGTGAGTTTGTCCGATTTAAACTATAATCTGAATTTCCCGGTACCAGTAACTAATCATGTACAGTTCTGAAATTTATAAAATAAGAACTGTAAATTATGTTTTAAACATGTTTAGATGGATAAATTAAAAGATAAACCTTATTGGTGTATAAAAAGAAGGAGTAAATCGAGTATAAGATATAGAAGGGGAAATTTGGCAAAAACGATACAAAGTGTAAAATCTGCCAAATAGATTATAGATCATAAATTTTACTCATTTGTGGATAATTAGATCAAAGAGTGATCATGAGAAATAAATTTTTTGAAAATAGTGTAAGTATTTTTTTTTTTTTAAATGACGAACAAAAATGTGAAGAAAGACCGTGTGCGGAGCACACACTGAAACTGTCGATTTTCAGGACATGATTAAATATACCAGATATAGACAGGATGATCACATGCTGTGCAGTTTAACTGTAATTATCTATGCAAATTAGATTACAGTCATGTTAGATTTACAATTTAAAAAGGAAAAAAATGTTCGTTAATCATTTCAAAGAGGCCGAAATAAATATTTCACTTTGAATTGATTATACGCCGCACGTCAGAGATTTTTAAATTTGAAGACGGCGATATACAAGGACTATTCTTGAATAGTACCTTCGATTTGTCCAATCCCAGGACAACTTGTTTGGACGAATGTCTGAAAAAGTATTTCCAAAATAATTATGTACGTTGTTTTCTTCAAACGTACTAGTTGCTGGCACAGAAGGGAAACTTCTTTAGCCTGACAACCAGAGTATTTTTGTGGAAATCAATTAGTGTTTTCCGATGGATCTGACGATGTGGCATTCAAAGAAATTAAATAGAAATGATGGAAAGGTAAGTCTAGCCTCAAGCCTCACACACAAGAAATGACAAAAATTGGGCAGGCAGCATGGCTATGTGGGTCGCTCCCATTAGGGTGTGCCATCACCTATCTAGAGAAATTCCTTTTGTTTCTTAATCTATCGATTCTGCCCATTTGGGAATGGTTGCCGTACACAACCATTGGTGATATACATTCGATACACTCAAGAGAAATGAGTGGTCGGTCATGTGTGGGTTGGGTTGCAAGATGTTCTTGTTGAACCCAGGTGTATTTGCCTCTAGAGATACATCATCGGAAGGTGGTCCCATACCTTGTCATAAGTGGGAAATCCAATTTCCATAAGCGCCAAGCGGTTTTTATTTGTATACTATGTAGGAGAATGTGAGATGCAAGCATTCTTCTAGATTCTAATTTATTTGTGAAAAAACTTATAGACACTATGATAATATCTGATTTCAAGTATACAAAGTGTTTTGATCTCATAAGGTAAAAACCCGTTCCGTATTCACAGCGTGGTCTTATGAGATATTTTTATTTCTTTAAGCTGTTTTTAAACTGTTTACTCATACCAGTCCCCTGACTGACCCGGAGTTTATTTTTCTGTGTTTCCCTTAAACTCTTGGGTATTCATAATGCTTGTTATGAATAGACAAGTGAATCAGGATTGGATAAAACTCGAGAAGCTGGGGTGGAACTTTCAGTGTGCTGATCTACTTATCTTATCTACTGTGAAATCAAGTCCGCAAGTTAGTCATCATTGATATGTATAATTAAAGATGTACTATGAGTGGCTTGTATTACTAGACCTATGATGCTCTGATGTAATATATTCTGTTGTGTAATATTATGTAGTATTATCTTTTGTGAAAATTCCGCTGTAAGATTCTGATGTTTTTCTGTGATTTTATCTTCTGTCTATTCTTATTATTATCAATGGCATGACTTCCGATGTGTTCAATAGTCGGGCCGTTACAGTAGGTATCAGAGCTGGTTGCTTAATTGGTACGGATGATAGGGGGTTCTCGCTTCGCGTTAGGTGGCGAACGGGAGACTCTTACCCCTACATCTCCCGAGTGGGTTGGTCGAGTCGCGAGGCTGGCCGTAAAAGCAGTTCTGAGGTACCAGTGTAAGCCACAGGGGGAGGTTAGCTCTCTGCCTTGGGGGTTGAGGGATGGTTGAAAAGCCTACCAAATTTCCGGGCCGTTACAGTTGGTATCAGAGCTTAGGTTACTGATTACCTAGGCTTTGGGGGAGTGTGAGAGAGCGTATTTTTATAATAAAATTTAAAATAAATTTAAATCAATTTGGATGGTATACCTAAGTTAGTTATATCCGATCAAGTCTGAATTGACGACTTGTTATATTCAGGTAGTTAAAAATGAGTAACTGAGGACGAAGAGGTCGAGCTAGAGGGTCTTCCACTACTACTGGTCGTAATATTGGATCCCAAGATCAAGGAGAAACAGTGGAGGAAGTTGCACCAGTCGAGCTGGATAAAAGCTTTGCAACTATTTGTAAAGAGTATACGACTCTGGGAAGAAAAGTTTTCAAAGGGATGGAATCTTTCATAGAAGTCCAAGCATGGTTGAGGTCCTGTGAGAGGATTTTCAAGGGACTGAATTTGAATGATGAGCAGAAACGTCTCTTAGCTTCGTGGCAACTTCAAGAAACTGCTGCTATTTGGTGGGATGCTCGGACCATGAATGTTCCTGAGGAATATTTCACTTGGGAAAAATTCAAAGAAGCTTTCGAAGCACAATTTCTAACTGTTGCAGGAAAGACGAGAATGTATCGGGATTTCATCAATCTCAGGCAAGGGAACATGAAAGTATCCGAATATGAGAACAAGTTCAATTCACTTTCTTGTTTCGGGCCAGAACTGATCAATACCCCACTCAAGAAGAATGAAATGTTTATAGCAGGATTAAAGGATAGTCTGCAAGTTCAAATGATTGGGCATCTCAAAATTCCATTTGTCGATCTAGTGGATATAGCATTTCGTTATGAGGCACTAGAGGGAAAGAAGACAGTTGTAAAACAGCAGACAGGAGAACCCAGTGGCGAGAATTCCAACAAAAGGAAATTTAATCTGAACTGGAACAACAAGGGAATACCAAAGATGGGGGAGAAAGCCAAAAAACGTTATAAAGATATGCAATGCCATAACTGCAAGGAGAAGGGACACGTCGCTAGGTTTTGTACGAAGCCAGCAGCAGAAAAGCCACAGCAAACTCAGCAGCCAGAGCAACCTCAACAGAAACCAAAGGGAATAAGTGATGTTATTCCCCAGAAATTTTCATGCTATGACTGTCATCAGCCTGGGCATTTAGTTAGAGACTGTCCACTGAAAAAGGCACAACAACAAAAGGTCTACGCTTTAATGGATAAGTCGTCAACTTCTGAGAATCTGAGAATGGAAAAAGCTTCAGAAGGTACTTTACTCTTTTTAGATAAAAAGGAGTTAATTAACCAGGGTCAGCCTTAAGATAAATTAAATATGGTTGGATTAAATTAGAAAGATATCCAGTCATATTGATACCGGAAATCGAGTTAGAATTTTAAATCGTATTAAAATCTGGATTTCCTGAAATTAGGTCTAGACTTAAGTATTCATTGGATATGAACTTAGGAAAAATGAATTGGTCGATTTATGAAATCAAATCATATTTGTGGGTCCCGAAATGGTGATCGTTAAGTACGTGAATGAATATTTTGGGCAATACTTAATGGAGTTTAGTAAATTGACCGATGAGTTAAAGAGGGAATTTGGACAGATATTTTTGGTTATGAATAGGAAATTCCTGATGTGTGTTAATTATTTATATATAAGTCGATAACCCTAATCTACTGTTTACAAATTTCGGGGACGAAATTTGTAAAAGGGGGTAGAATGTAATGACCCGATTTTTACACCTATCGCTGATACAGATATTGATTGATCGTAAGTATCGTATTTACAAATACAAGTTAAAATCCATATTTTTAATATTTCAAAACATGTCAAAATTTTAAGTGCATTTTTTTACATATAAAATAGCATTTATATATGCATATATTACAGCATTTACCAAAACCAGTTTTTAGGCATTTATGTATGATAGCAGGTGTTTGATAGCGTTTGTTTAAATTGATTTTATACATGTTTGAATAATAACACTTTTTAATAGCAAGTTTTTAATGCCATTTTATTACACATGTTTTGTTTATTTTTTTCAAAAGGTTTAGAAATTGAGTTTTTGTAAATCCTTGATTTAAAAACTTTTATCACTTGAAATGTAAACCTGCAAAAACCCATTTTGTTATTAATGCAAGTTCAAAAGCAAGTTTAAGGTTACATTTACATTATCAAAACATGAGAATACCATTTTCATATGCAAGCATGTTCATGAACAAAATGCAAGGAAATATTTGTATTTATGCATTAAGTCAAAACCAAGTATTGTCAAATCCTCTTGCAAAATCATGATCTCATCCATGAAACATCTATACCATAGATTAGATAGCAAGTAGGATCTTTAAGGAGATATTGGCACATGACAAAACCGTTCTAGATAAAAGCATTTTCAGTTTGAAATCTATTTCTTTTCTTCCACAAGATTTTCTGAAAATAAAATTCCTTTTCGTTGTCCAAAAACATGAATATTTTGTCAAAGAACATGTGCATCAAAGATCTACAAAATCATGCATAGATAGCATGAACCTTGCCTACACTAGTTAATTTCAAAACCCTGGATTTTCTAAGGATTTCACTATGTATTTTCATCACATGAAATTGATTTTGTTGTACAAAATTTTCAGATTTTGCATTGCCTTGGAAGGCAAGTATTGATTTTATAAGTTTTGTTGTTAAATCGTGTTGTCATGGTTTGAAAACCCAAGGCAAAACTGATTTTAAATGGTACAAAAATGATATTTTAATTTGTTAAAACCAAGAAGAAAGATTGGTGAAAAATGTATGGTACATGAGCATTCATTGTTGACAATTCATAGAGGCTAATAAGAAAAGAGGAAGGTTAGGTGTAGGGGTTTCTCATGGTGAAGTAGGGCTGATCTAAGCCATGTGCATGAGAGAAGATGGTACTTTGTTTTGATAAGAAAAAGATTTTTCTTTTTGTATTGTCTTTCATTTGTCGACATAAAATCTAAAAACTGATTTTTTTATTTTTTTTATTTGCACCAATATTTTATGATTTCTACCACTATAAAAGGCCACAAGCACACACCATTCTCACTCACAAAAACACCAGTCCTTCATACCTGATCAGTGAAGGGAAAAGCCTAAGGGTTTCAAGCTTTCTTAAGTGAGTAAAACTGTTTTAAAATTTCTGTTTTAAATTTCCTGTAGTTTTAACTACTGAACTATGATTTAAACATTGGTTCCTTTTGTATCCTTGTTCAAGTGTATGACTGTGTGGCTTGCTTGCTGGTTTGAGTGGAAAATCATTGTTTGTTAGTGGAATACATTAGGTACCATTTGTTAGAAAGAGGCATTTCATGTCATGTGTTTCCAGAACATGTATGTTGGTTTGAAATCCTACAACTCTAATGAGGTCTGTGAAGCTAGGTTAAGGTACTACAAATAAGACATCATACTACTTTTAAAACAAGTACATAGCCATTCAAGAGTTCAAAATGAAACAAAACTTTGGTAAAAACCCTTACAGTCTTTTAAAACAAAACAGCAGGATACTCTCAGTTTCAAATCTTCAAAGTGGATTTTCAAACCACCTATAAACTTGTTTTGATTATACAAACATAATGAAGGGACAAAATGATGATTTTAGAAAGCAATCCCATGTTTTTTAATAGTCTATATGAAGAGAAATATGGAAATGATCGGAAATTGGGTTTCGATCAACTTCCGGCAACATAGGGGTTGATGGATCTTGGCGCTTGGCCTGAACGATCACAGGACAGCCTAGATCTAGAGAAAAATACTACAGGATTTTTCTAATATGGGGTTTGAGCGAATTTGGTAGAAATAGGATTTTTATGTCGTGTTGGGTAGCTTTGTTTTGGGGGCGAACTGCACCAATGGCGGAGGGTTTCAGGCGATCGCACCAGGGGTGATCGGAGGGGAAGATGGTCGGCTATCCTGTGGTGAAACCCTACGGTGATCGATTACGTGTGGAGGTGGTGCGAGGCGATTTCCTGGATGTGATTTGGGGTGAGGCTGCTATTCAGACGTCGAATTTCGATACAGTGTGTGGCGGGAACTTTGGGTGTTGGCGTTGGGTTCAGGAGGCGAAGAGTGGTTGGTGGCGATGGCCGTGGCAAGGCTGAGGAGGCGGTGGTGGTTGGGTACGTGCACAAGTGTGCACAACAATGGGAAAAGAGAAGAAGAAGGAGGAAGGGGTACTTCCATATGGTACTACCAGGGTGAAATGCTGTGAATTTCAAATGTGGTACTTTGGTAAGTAGCCAAAGTGGTACTTTATAGAAACCGTGATGACAGAGGCCGATTTCATGGGCGCGCACTAGGGGTTTTGAGGTGGTACTTCAGCCGGATCTGGTACTTTGCTATTTTAGCTTTAAAGAGTGGAATTTTAAATATAATTTTAATTTAAATTAGTTTTTAAATTAAATAAGAGTTTAAATAAAAAGGGGAAAATGATATTTAAATAAAAATAGAATTTTTATTTAAACAAGAAAAGAAGGGAAGTGAACCAGGATAAAATACAGTTTCGTCAAAGACTGAAATTTAAATATTGAAATTGTAATTTAAATAAAATTATATTTGTAACGATCCGTATTCTACGCATCGGAGGATCGTAGAATATTTCTTTCTTTCACATATGAAGTCGTATGGTCATGTAACTTTGGGAAACATTTATTAGAGTCATTTCCCATGTTTATGATTTTTGTCGATTTTTAAATGACCATTTTGCCCCTAGTTGATCTTGTTTTGGCCATAACTTTTGATTAGAAAGGAATTTTGACCTAAACCCAATTCCATTAGATTCGTTTGATGGTTTACCTTTCCGTAGAGTGGTCATAATAGTCAAACGGACTTACCGTTTGGGAGATATGGCTGAAATAAGGTTTGGAAGGTGAAAAACTGATTAACCGGGCCAAATAGGGTGATTAGTGAATAGGCCCATAACCCATTTCGGGATTAGGGTTATGGGGAGGCTGAAATGAAGTAGAGAATCATTCCATTTCAGTTTTCTAGCCTCCACTTATCTCCAAGGAACCCTAAAAATGGCCTCCAACCTCTAAATCACCTCCAAATCATCTTTTGATCAAGGATTAAGCTTAGCAACATCTAATCAAGGAAGGTCTACACCAAATCAACATTGGAGCTGCCGTTTAACATTGGGATTTGCATCAAATCAGAGATTTATTTCAGATCTTAGTTTATTTGTGGCTAAGGTGAGTGATTTGCATAGGTTTGCACTAATTATGGCTAATTAAGGGTAATTAGTGTTAATTAGCGAATTTAAACATGATAAAATTCTGGAAAAATGTTCATAAATTCTTAAATGATGTTTTAGACCTCTGATATGAGTTTGGGTTAATTTAGTTAAGTTTTTCTAATCCTATCATTAGTTTCACCTAAACATGCTTAAGGGGAAATATGGGGTTTTGGGTATGTTTGATCCATTTTAACCTATCATATTGATGTTTTGACGTTTGTGGTTGATTATGCATGTTGCTATGACTGTATGATATGCTTTGTGATTGATTTCAATAGTTAGAATGGTCGAAAACGTCGTCGAATGGCGTAAACACTTAATGGAAAAGTTTCAGAAAATAGTGCAGGATCGGATCGGATCGGATATGGGGGCTCGGATCGGATATGTTGAACTGGGCAAGGGATTCGATCGGATCGGAACCTGACACTTGAGAAAATTGGCAAAAAGGAAGGCCGCGCTACTTAACTGGGATCGGATCAGATAAAGGAGGAGGGATCGGATCGGATAAAGGAGGAGGGATCGGATCGGAGCACGTGAAGAACGAGGGAGCGGATCGGAGCAGAAGCACGAACTAGATGGGAGATGGCACCCGACCCGACCCGAAGAAGGACACCGACCCGAACCGATGTAACACTGCGAACCCGAACCGAACCGCCACAGGTGAAGACAACACATCGAACCGACTCAACGTAGACACCCGACCCGAACCGATGGCTTGAAGAGGAACCCGACCCGACCCAGTATTGACCAATAACCCGAGATGCAAAGGTAGTCCAATATGGGAAGTTAGAGCTCAGGATCCAGTTGGGAACCGATGAGTTCACTTCATGGTTGGGCTTTGCTGCGGGACGTGTGCTAAGGAGTTGTCGACGTTCATGACTTCGATTCACCACTAAAAATGGATGATGGGCTACTTATCAGTGCAGTAGAGTCATTGCGACTCGAGGGGCAAGGTGATGGTAGCAAGACTACGTTATCAGTGCAGTAGAGTCATTATGACTTGAGGGGCAAGGTGATGCGTAGTAAGACTATGAGCCAGCGCAGACGGGATGAATAACTCGATGGGGCAAGTGGACATAGTAAGGATTTGTAAGGCTATGAGCCAGCTCAGATGGGGTGAATAACTCCATGGGGCAAGTGGACATAGCGAAGGATTAGTGGCTACGTTATCAGTGCAGTGAAGCCATTTATGACCTCATGGGGGAAAGTGATTGTAGCAAGGATGGGTGATCGAAGTGGTGAATATCGTATGCTTTACACACTGAGTGAGAGATGTGAGGATGGATGCTATGTTTGATTGTTTGCCATCACTATGACATGCACACCTCCCCCACCTCCGTATCTTTACACTGTTTGATATGGCACCTTAGAGTGTTGTACAGTATGTAGTGCTAACTCTTTGGTTGCAGGTCCAGGTTCAGGTATGTTTCTAGTCTACCTGTTATTGTTCACTTTAGATGCTTATCGCTCATACCAGGCTTTATGTCTGACCCAGAGTTTTATGTCTCCTCTTATTACTCTGGGTGCTCACACGAGCAGACTAGAGACATGTTAGCTGGTGATGCGCGAGTAGTTGATTCGGAGGCGGGCAGGAGGCTTCCACGTATGATATATATATATATATATATATATATATATATATATATATTCTCCCTGTGTCGTTGGTGGTCGCTACTTGGGCATTAGTAGTGTACCTCCTTTATCTTACTTTTGCTTTGAGACAGTTTGAAAAGTTGTAATAAGCTGTATTTTGGATTTCCGCTGCTATGATGTTTAGTTCTGGTTTTCAGCTTATACAATGTCTCACCTGTTTTATGTCAAGTATATTATTATTATATTTTATTCTATGCACTGTGAGACATTCTACAGGTTCTTTGTTAGTTCATTTCCTTCTCCCTTTTTCCTTCTGACGACTCGTTCCGTGCTAACTGGACATGTGGACAGCGCGCTTTTGGAGTAAATGTCGGTTGGTGCGGGGCGGACCATCACACTTGGTATCAGAGCTCTAGGTTGCGTAGTTAACCTAGGGAAAGACACTAGGGAGAGATAGTACGTATATGAGAGCGTGTATTTGTGATTACTTTGGTTTTCAAAGCTATATATATACTATTAGTAGTATAAAGATGAAGTCGCACTGCACTAGCACCACTATGGGGTCGTTAATCGTTTCCCTTTTTCAGATTGACGATGAGTCGGGACACGAGGGGTGCTGGTAGAGGGACCAACCAAGGGAATGCCGCTGACATAAGGGCGATGTTTACCAACCTCATGAGAGACATGCTCAGAGAAGTGCAAGGGGCAGTTCCCAATCCCGGAGTTGGTGTTGGCCCAGTAGTGCAGGCGCCTAGGGTCGATTTCGCCAAGTTGTGCAAAGATTACACCAACCTTGGTGGAAAGCCGTTCCACGGGACGGAGTCAGCCACAGATGTTCAGGACTGGATGGATAGCTGTGACCGTATCTTCGACGACTTGGGTCTTGAGGATGCGATGAAGAGAAGGCTAGTGTCTCGTCAGCTGCAAGGGCGAGCGATGAATTGGTGGAATGCCATTAGAACAGCTACTCCATAGGATCAGGTTACTTGGGATCAGTTCAAGGCTCGCTTTAGCGAGAAGTTCATTCCAGCTGCCCAGAAGTCAGTGTTGTTTAAGAGGTTCTTGGAACTCAAGCAGAGTGGTAGGGCAGTTTCTGACTATATTGCTGAGTTCGACACCATGTCAAAGTATGGACTGTCTCTTATCGATACTCCTGAGAAGAAGAATGAGAAGTTCATTACTGGTTTGGATGGATACTTGGGGGAAAGGCTTATCAATCACATCGATGACTTTTGAATCGATTGTGGGGAAAGCTTTGAGATCAGAGAGTATTTACCCTAAGTTAAAGACTGAGGCTGCATCTGCAGAAGGGCCAAAGCCGCAAGCAGGCAGTGGAGGCAATAATAACTCTCAGAATAAGAGGAAGCAGGACCAATCTAAGGGTGGCCAGAAAAAGAGCAAGAAGGATGTTGAGTGCTTCAGCTGTGGTAAGAAGGGCCATTATGCTAAAGATTGTCGGGCCAAGCCAGCGGATAAGAAGTGATTCAACTGTGGTCAAGTGGGACATTTCAAGGATAAGTGTCCACAACCTCTGAAAGAGAAGCAGATCGTGAAATCATATGCTATTGATGTTGTTCCTTCTTCGTCGAATGCCCCAACTGCGGCGGAGAAAGGAAAGAATGTTGTTATTCAAGGTATGCTTTCTATTTATGATGTACCAGTTCGAGTTTTGTTTGATACTGGGGCTTCCCGTTCCTTCATATCTAGTGACCTGGTAGATAGGTTGGGACTGGAACCCGAGATAGTCGATAGACCATTGGTTGTGACGAACCCGATTGGTGGTTCGACTAGCCTTAGTATGATTTGCAGGAACTTGGTCTTATTGAGTCATGGATGTATGTTTGTATGTGATTGCTTTGTTTTGGGCTTTACTGGGTATGGCATTATATTGGGAGTTGATTGGCTCCAAAGATACGGGGTGGTGGTAGACTGTGAGGGCTTTTTGGTGACAGTGAGGGCGGATGATGGGCGGAGGGTAGTGTTTGGTAGTCTACCTAGTGATGGGGTTATGGCTAGTTTTGTAAATTCCCTCGGCATCCCGCAGGATGAGTTGTCAGATGTGCCCGTGGTTGGCCAGTATCCGGACGTCTTCGAGGAGGTGACCGGGCTTCCACCACACCGGGAGATTGAGTTTCGTATTGATTTGGTGAAAGATGCCAGACCTATAGTGATGCCACTTCGTCGTATGGCACCAAGGGAGCAGCGAGAGCTCGGGGTGCAAGTCAGCAATCTTCTGAAGAAGGGATTTATTAGAAGGAGTGTCTCCGAGTGGGGAGCACCAGTTGTGTTTGCCACTAAGGCAGATGGTTCCCTTCGTTTGTGTGTGGACTATCGCGAGTTGAATAAGGTAACGAGGAAGAATAAGTATCCTCTACCGCGGATAGATGATTTGTTTGATCAACTGGAAGGAGCAAGAGTGTTCTCCCAGTTGGACCTCGCGACAGGATTTCATCAGCTTCGAGTAGCAGATGAGAGTGTTCCGAAAACGGCATTTAGGACGCCGTCTGGTTTTTATGAGTGGTTGGTCATGCCATTTGGGTTGACCAATGCACCAGCCTACTTTGTGGATCTTATGAATTGAGTATTCAGAGATCAGTTGAATAAGTTCGTTCTTGTGTTCGTGGATGATATCCTTGTTTACTCAAGGATAGAGGAGGAACACAAGGGACACTTGAGGATAGTGATGGAGGTGTTGAGGAAACACCAATTGAAAGTGAAATTCTCTAAGTGTCACTTTTGGAAAAGGGAAGTGAGATTCTTGGGTCATGTTGTTTCAGAGAGTGGTATTGCCGTGGACCCTGCAAAGGTGGCTACGGTACAGGATTGGCCTACGCCCAAGAATGCGACAGATGTAAGAAGTTTCTTGGGATTAGCTGGATATTATCGTAAGTTTATCCAGGACTTCTCCAAGATAGCAGCACCGTTGACTCGGTTGACTAAGAAGAATCAGTCCTTCGTCTGGGACGGAGTGTGTGAGAATGCCTTCAAGAGTCTAAAAGAGAGGTTGACGCGTGCGCCAGTGTTAGTCATTCCTAAGGGGAATGAAGAAATGACGGTATACACGGATGCTTGTGGTACCGGACTAGGTGTTGTATTGATGCAAAGAGGTAGGGTTGTAGCTTATGCTAGTCGACAGCTAAAGCCGCATGAGAAGAAGTACCCTACCCATGATTTGGAATTAGCAGCGATCGTGTTTGCGCTGAAGATGTGGAGACACAATCTCTTGGGAGAAAGATTTGAGTTGTTTACCGATCATAAATCGTTAAAGTATCTCTTCTCCCAGAAGGATCTGAATCTCCGTCAGCAGAGATGGTTAGAGTTCTTGGCTTCGTATGATTTTGATATCGCATATACACCTGGGAAAGGTAATGCGGTAGCCGATACCTTGAGTAGGAGACATGCCAGTTTAGGGGCAATGTTTCTTGAATGGAAGCAACTGGAGTATATCGCGGGGTTTGATTTCAGACCAAAGTGCGAATTGGATCCAGTCATGCTAGCTAGTTTGGCGATCAGGCCCACTTTGATAGAGCGGATTGGTTCCAGCCAGAGGGACGATCCTAATCTATTGGAAATCATCTCCAAGTTAGAGATGGGCATCGACGGTGAGGAGATGAATGTGTATGGGCTTGATCGAGATGGATGGCTTCAAAAGAAGGGAAGACTAGTTGTACCCAACGTGAATGGTTTGAGAGATGAAGTGCTTAGAGAATGTCATCACTCAAAACTGACTATACACCCCGGTGGTAATAAGATGTATCGAGACATGAAGCAGACTTACTACTGGGAAGGGATGAAAAGAGACGTTGGGAAGTTTATATCCAAATGCATGAATTGCCAGCTAGTTAAAGCCGAGCAAAAGAAGCCTAGTGGGTTGTTGCAACCATTAGAAATTCCCGAATGGAAATGGGAGCAAGTCTCGATGGATTTCATCGATGGCTTACCGAGGACTAGGTCGGGATACGATAGCATTTGGGTAATTGTGGATCGATTGACTAAGAGCGCAAGATTTATACCAGTCAAATCGACCAGGACGGCGACCAAGTTGGCAGAATTGTATATGAAGTGGGTAGTGTGATTTCATGGAGTACCTAAAGGCATTGTGAGCGACCGAGACCCGTTGTTCACTAGTGGGTTTTGGAAGAGCTTACAAGAGGCTCTAGGGTCAGGATTACATCTCAGTACCGCATATCATCCTCAGACCGACGGTCAAACGGAGAGGGTGAATCGTATATTGGAAGATCTTTTGAGAGCTTGTATATTGGATTTTGGTGGATCATGGGATGACCATTTGCATCTAGTAGAGTTTGCATATAATAATAGCTACCAATCCAGTATCGGTATGACTCCATATGAAGCTTTGTACGGAAGACCGTGCAACTCACCATCATGTTGGATAGAGACTGGCGAGAAGTTTATGCTTGGACCAGATGTGGTGAGGGAAACTTCAGATAAGATTAAGATCATTCTGCAACGAATGAAAGCTGCCCAAGATAGGCAGAAGATTTATGCTGATAAGAGGAGAAGAGATTTAAAATTCTCCGTTGGTGACTTGGTGTTTGTCAAGATTTCTCCGTTGAAGAGCGTGATTCGATTTGGCAGGAGAGGCAAATTGGCACCAAGGTTTGTTGGCCCATTCCCTGTTCTTGAATTAGTCGGGAATTTGGCGTATAGAGTTGGCTTACCAGAGAAGATGGCGGGAGTTCACAACGTATTTCATGTTTCCCAACTAAGGAAGTTCGTTCACGACTCAGATATGACTATTTCACCTGATCAGTTAGAGGACTTCGAAGTAGAACCCGAAGCGGTTGGGAACCGCAAGCCGATTCGTATTGTGGGGCACGATACGAAGCAACTTCGAAGGAAGGTGGTGAAGCTAGTCAAGGTTCAGTGGGGCGAGGACGAGAGTGACTGTACTTAGGAGACAGAGGAGAGCATTAGGAAGGCGTACCCAGAACTCTTTGCCTGGTAAGATTTACTTTGTAATTTAGTTATTCCGCATGCTAGGATAGACTTATCTTGCTTGTTTTGCATGTTTGATTGTTGTTTTATGGTTGATAGGCATGCGGGACCCTTTGTGTGTTTTGGTTAAGGAATTTCGAGGGCGAAATTTCTTAAGGGGGGGAGAGTGTAACGACCCGTATTCTACGCATCGGAGGATCGTAGAATATTTATTTCTTTCACATATGAAGTCGTATGGTCATGTAACTTTGGGAAACATCTAATAGAGTCATTTCCCATGTTTATGATTTTTGTCGATTTTTAAATGACCATTTTTCCCCTAGTTGATCTTGTTTTGGTCATAACTTTTGATTGGAAAGGAATTTTGACCTGAAACCACTTCCATTAGATTCGTTTGATGGTTTACCTTTCCGTAGAGTGGTCATAATAGTCAAACGGATTTACCGTTTGGGAGATACGGCTGAAATAAGGTTTGGAAGGTGAAAAACTGCTTAACCGGGCCAAATAGGGTGATTAGTGAATAGGCCCATAACCCATTTCGGGATTAGGGTTATGGGGAGGCTGAAATGAAGTAGAGAATCATTCCATTTCAGTTTTCTAGCCTCCACTTATCTCCAAGGAACCCTAAAAATGGCCTCTAACCTCTAAATCACCTCCAAATCATCTTTTGATCAAGGATTAAGCTTAGCAACATCTAATCAAGGAAGGTCTACACCAAATCAACATTGGAGCTGCCGTTTTGTATTGGGATTTGCATCAAATCAGAGATTTATTTCAGATCTTAGTTTATTTAGGTGAGTGATTTGCATAGGTTTGCACTAATTATGGCTGATTAAGAGTAATTAGTGTTAATTAGCGAATTTAAACATGATAAAATTCTGGAAAAATGTTCATAAATTCTTAAATGATGTTTTAGACCTCTGATATGAGTTTGGGTTAATTTGGTTAAGTTTTGCTAATCCTATCATTAGTTTCACCTAAACATGCTTAAGGGAAAATATGGGGTTTTGGGTATGTTTGATCCATTTTAACCTATCATATTGATGTTTTGACGTTTGTGGTTGATTATGCATGTTGCTATGACTGTATGATATGCTTTGTGATTGATTTCAATAGTTAGAATGGTCGAAAACGTCGTCGAATGGCGTAAACACTTGCTGGAAAAGTTTCAGAAAACAGTGCAGGATCGGATCGGATATGGGGGCTCGGATCGGATATGCTAAACTGGGCAAGGGACTCGATCGGATCGGAACCTGACACTTGAGAAAATTGCCAAAAAGGAAGGCCACGCTAACTGAACTGGGATCGGATCGGATAAAGGAGGAGGGATCAGATCGGATAAAGGAGGAGGGATCGAATAAAGGAGGAGGGATCGGATCGAAGCACGTGAAGAACGAGGGAGCGGATCGGAGCGGAAGCACGAACTAGATGGGAGATGGCACCCGACCCGACCCGAAGAAGGACACCCGACCCGAACCGATGTAACACTGCGAACCCGAACCGAACCGCCACAGGGGAAGACAACACATCGAACCGACTCAACGTAGACACCCCACCCGAACCGATGGCTTGAAGAGGAACCCGACCCGACCCAGTATTGACCAATAACCCGAGATGCAAAGGTAGTCCAATATGGGAAGTTAGAGCTCAGGATCCAGTTGGGAACCGATGAGTTTACTTCATGGTTGGGCTTTGTTGCGGGTCGTGTGCTAAGGAGTTGTCGACGTTCATGACTTCAATTCACCACTAAAAATAAATGATGGGCTACTTATCAGTGTAGTAGAGTCATTGCGATTCGAGGGGCAAGGTGATGGTAGCAAGACTACGTTATCAGTGCAGTAGAGTCATTTTGACTTGAGGGGCAAGGTGATGCGTAGTAAGACTATGAGCCAGCGCAGATGGGGTGAATAACTCCAGGGGCAAGTGGACATAGTAAGGATTGGTAAGGATATGAGCAAGCGCAGATGGGGTGAATAACTCCATGGGGCAAGTGGACATAGCGAAGGATTAGTGGCTACATTATCAGTGCAGTGAAGCCATTTATGACTTCATGGGGGCAAAGTGATCGTAGCAAGGATGGGTGATCGAAGTGGTGAATATCGTATGCTTTACGCACTGAGTGAGAGATGTGAGGATGGATGCTATGTTTGATTGTTTTCCATCACTATGACATGCACACCTCCCCCACCTCCGTATCTTTACACCGTTTGATATGGCACCTTAGAGTGTTGTACGGTATGTAGTGCTAACTCTTTGGTTGCAGGTCCAGGTTCAGGTATGTTTCTAGTCTACCTGTTATTGTTCACTTTAGATGCTTATCGCTCATACCAGGCTTTATGTCTGACCCAGAGTTTTATGTCTCCTCTTATTACTCTGGGTACTCACACGAGCAGACTAGAGACAGGTTAGCTGGTGATGCGCAAGTAGCTGATTCGGAGGCGGGCAGGAGGCTTCCACGTATGATATATATATATTCTCCCTGTGTCGTTGGTGGTCGCTACTTGGGCATTAGTAGTGTACCTCCTTTATCTTACTTTTGCTTTGAGACAGTTTGAAAAGTTGTAATAAGCTGTATTTTGGATTTCCGCTGCTATGATGTTTAGTTCTGGTTTTCAGCTTATGCACTGTCTCACCTGTTTTATGTCAAGTATGTTATTATTATATTTTATTCTATGCGCTGTGAGACATTCTACAGGTTCTTTGTTAGTTCATTTCCTTCTCCCTTTTTCCTTCTGACGACCCGTTCCGTGCTAACTGGACATGTGGACAGCGCGCTTTTGGAGTAAATGTCGGTTGGTGCGGGGCGGGCCGTCACAATATATTTAATTTAAAATGAGAATTAGAAATTATTTTCTAATAAAATATTTAAACTATAAAGTTAACAAAGAAGTCGTTCAAGAATAACAGATCGGATAGGGTGTTGATAAACGTCGAGAAGTCAACACAGAAGTTGTAATTTTATTAAATTACAAATTTAGTTATAATTTAAATTTGGATTTTTTTTCTAATGAAATATTTAAATATTAAACAAACCAGGTAAAGAAATCGTATGCACCACATACGGTGAGTTTGTCAGATTTAAACTATAATCTGAATTTCCCGGTACTAGTAACTGATCATGTACAGTTCTGAAATTTATAAAATAAGAACTGTAAATTATATTTTAATCATGTTTAGATGGATAAATGAAAAGAGAAACCTTATTGGTGTATAAAAAGAAGGAGTAAATCGAGTATAAGATATAGAAGGGGAAATTTGGCAAAAACGATACAAAGTGTAAAATCTGCCAAATAGATTATAGATCATAAATTTAACTCATTTATGGATAATTAGATCAAGGAGTGATCATAAGAAATAAATTTTCTGAAAATAATGTAAGTATTTATTTTTTTAAATGACGAACAAAAATGGGAAGAAAGACCATGTGCGGAGCACACATTGAAACTGTCCATTTTCAAGACATGATTAAATATACCAGATATAGACAGGGTGATCACATACTGTGCAGTTTGACTGTAATTATCTATGAAAATTAGATTACAGTCATGTTAGATTTATAATTTAAAAAGGAAAAAATGTTCGTTAATCATTTCAAAGAGGCCGAAATAAATATTTCACTTTGAATTGATTATACGCTGCGCGTCAGAGATTTTTTAATTTGAAGACGGCGATATACAAGGACTATTCTTGAATAGTACCTTCGGTTTGTCCAATCTCAGGACAACTTGTATGGACAAATGTCTGACAAAGTATTTCCAAAAGAATAACGTACGTTGTTTTCTTCAAACGTACCAGTTGCTGGCACAGAAGGGAAAATTCTTTAGCCTGACAACCAGAGTATTTTTGTGGAAATCAATTAGTGTTTTCCGACGGATCTGACGATGTGGCATTCAAAGAAATTAAACAGAAATGATGGAAAGGTAAGTCTAGCCTCAAGCCTCACACACAGGAAATGACAAAAATCGGGCAGGAAGTATGGCAATGTGGGTCGCTCCCATTAGGGTGTAGCATCACCTATCTAGAGAAATTCCTTTTGTTTCTTAATCTTTCGATTCTGCCCATTAGGGAATGGTTTCCATACACAACCATTGGTGATATATATTCGATACACTCAAGAGAAATGAGTCGTCGGTCATGTGTGGCCCGTGTTGCAAGACGTTCTTGTTGAACCCAGGTGTATTTGACTCTAGAGATACATCATCGAAAGGTGGTCCCATACCTTGTCATAAGTGGGAAATCCAATTTCCATAAGCGCCAATCGGTTTTTATTTGTATATATGTAGGAGAATGTGAGATGCAAGCATTCTTCTAGATTCTAATTTATTTGTGAAAAAACGTATAGGCACTATGATAATATCTGATTTCAAGTATACAAAGTGTTTTGATCTCATAAGGTAAAAACTCGTTCCGTATTCACGGCGTGGTCTTATGAGATATTTTTATTTCTTTAAGTTATTTTTAAACTGTTTACTCATGCCAGTCCCATGACTGACCCGAAGTTTATTTTTCTGTGTTTCCCTTAAACTCTTGGGTATTCATAATGCTTGTTATGAATAGACAAGTGAATCAGGATTGGATAAAACTCGAGAAGCTGGGATGGAACTTTCTGTGTGCTGATCTACTTATCTTATCAACTGTGAAATCAAGTCCGCAAGTTAGTCATCGTTGATATGTATAATTAAAGATGTACTATGAATGGCTTGTATTACTAGACCTATGATGCTCTGAAGTAATATATTCTGCTGTGTAATATTATGAAGTATTATCTTTTGTGAAAATTCCATTGTGAGATTCTAATGTTTTTCTGTGATTTTATCTTCTATCTATTCTTATTCTTATTAATGGCACAACTTCCGATGTGTTCGAAAGTTGGGTCGTTACAGTTTCTGCCCATACTGTTCAATCTATGCAAAAGAATTTTGAAAGACAAATTGTATGTTTATTCCATCATCCAAATGAGAAACCAACGGTGCATCAATGTTTTTCTTTCCTAACTGAATAGTAGACATTTCCAATGGGCTTTGGGGAGTTTCAAAATCCATTTTAGCAACAGCCTTCTGAGAATAGAAAATAATACCTCCCTGCTGATCTGTGACAGCTGCTGTTTGAATTGAATCTGGAATTTTACATAATTCGTCTTCCATCACAGGGATTGTGTGTTTACACGCAGCTTCAGGCGAGGTCTGGGGTGTTGTGGCTTGCTCTGGATAGTTATGGGAGATGATGCTAGGCTAAGGTGTAGGAAACTTGGGAAATGGAGGAACTAATGTCGTATCATACACAACAGTGGCATCGCTTTTAGATAACTCCAGTGGCATCGGATCTGCTGGCTCAAATTACTCCGGCGGCATCAGTTTCAGATTTGAGGTTATTGGAGACAGAACAAGGGCTGGTGTGGCGACGTCTGATCTGATGTGATATGAAGGGGAAGAGACGCTTACAGGGTTAGCAACAACAGTGGCTGATGGAGTTGTTGGAGCTGGGGGTAGCTGGTTGTCTAATTTTCAGTGGAGATCAGCTACTTGCTTTGTGAGGTGTTGAAGTGTTTTTTTATTGTCGGTGGTGTTGGCGCATAGGTTTTTCAACATGGTGGTTTGGGAGGCTAGAATGGTGTTCATGGTATTCATGGTTGGCTAGAATTAATGAAGGAGGAGTGGACAGTGAAGAGATTTGGGGAAGTAGTTTAGGAAGAGAGGAGGGGGAGATCAATCGGTGAAAGCACCAAATGATACATCTATAGATCTGGGAGAGGGAGGAAATGAGATTCAGAAAGGAAATACAATGAGAAGGAGGAGCATAGCAAGAGAAATTTTTTGCAAATACTTTTTTATATATCATTTTGTCCAATTACAAGTAAATATATAGCTGCCTTTGCCTTTTAGAACGTGACTATGCATACTCCATATCCTATTTTTGTAACCAACTACTTTTTTATCCCATAACAGAATTGCAGCACTATTACTAGTATATCAAAATACAGTAAAAGTAAGAGTGAATACTCCAGCATGTCCGCATGTACTTATGGTATACTAATATGCACATCAAACCACATTTCAGTTTTAACTGAATATTCTTCGAAGAAACTTTATTATATTTTTTGAATAATAACTAATCAAACTATAAGCATTTAAATTTCAGATTTATTGGTTCGCTCGCTTGGTCAAAAACACGAAAAGTTCCAAAAAGAAATTATTAATTACTAAATATTACTTTTTAATGATTAAATATTATTTATTAATAATTAAATGTTAAGCATTAACAATTCAACATTATTGCTATAATTTGTTGCTTATAATTAAAATTTAATATTTAATTGTAAATAAATATCAAACATAACATATAATTATTAATTAGTAACAATAGTAATATTACATAAAATTAAAATTATCGATTATAATTGATAATTAGATTTATCAATAATCGTTAGTCATAGAAAATTATAAATAAAAACATACACAAACTATCGTTGACAACTATTAATTCTAAATTAATATTTACAAATTATTAGGTAAATACTAATTATTTGTTATTAATTATAAATTCCTAATTGTTAATTATTAAATATTAATAATTAATTATTACTCATTAATGATTAAATATTAATTAATAAACATTAAAAATTAATTAACAAAAAATATATTAATTATTTATTTGTAATTATTAATTAAAAAATATGCATTGTTAGTTATTAAATACTAATCAATAAATACTATTTATTAAATATTAAATATTACTTTTATTTGAATGTACTTAATACAATTATATATTTATGATTATATTTATTAAATATTAAACGTAATTAATAGGTATTAAATATAATTTACTTATTATTAGTAATTAACTGTAATAAATTATTAAATGTAAAAATAACTATTGGTTATTTTTAATAATTATTAATTATAAATTATTTATTGATAGTATAATTTAATAATCAATAATTATTAATCATTCAAAAGTGTTGTTTAATATTAATTATTTATCATTAAGTATTAATTATAAAATATTAATTTCTAAACATTACTCTAATTTGCTAATATTTCTTTTAATTATAAATTATTAAATATGATTCTTAACTATTAATTATTTACTGATTATTACATTTTTATAGTCATCATTAATTAATACTTACTCATTTGTTAGACACTAAATATCACTTCTTGAGTATTAAATATTAGTCTTAATTATTATATAATTAGTAATAATTAATTATTTGATTGTAATTATTAAATATTATTTTTTACTCATTGAAAAAAAAACTTACTCATTAAATGTTACATACAAATTGATATTAGATGTCAAACATTAACGATTAAGTATTGATTATTTATAATTAAATATTGATTATTATGTGTTAATTGTTTATTTATTTATTAACTAAAAATGTAATTAATAAACATTCATAATAATTTACATATTACAAATAGTTAACTATAATATTAGTAATATAAAAGTACTTATTGATTATCTATAATAATTGGAAAGTATTAATTATTTATTGATTATCATTAATTATAGTAAATTATGAATAATGATGTATTTAAGCATTTTTTGATGATCAATGGTACGTGCATTTGCTCTAATTAAATAATTTACAGTTGCTTCAGTTTCTAAGGAATTTGTGCAAATAACACTATTTGCTTCTGTTCCTATGAACCGATGCAAATTACACTATTTGCTTCGGTTGTAAGGACGACAGAAGCAAATAACATTATTAGCTTTACGGCATTTGCTTCCGTTGATAATAGAACCAAAGAAAATGACTCCATTTGCTTCGGTTGTTAGCGCAACCAGTGCAAAAAATAGTATTTGCTTATATTTGCTTCAGCACATTTGTTGCGGTTGGTTAAATAATCGGAGCAAATGATACTTTTTGCTTCGGTTGCGAATACAACTAAAGCAAACGAGGCGATGCAATAGGCACATTTTGTACTAATGAATTCATTTCTATTCAATTTATATGCAAATTCAATTTATACCTCACAAACAATTAATACATTACTTATTTTATGTAAGACCCAACTTTCGAATACATCGGAAGTCGTGTCATTATATAAGGATAAGAAATAGTTAGAAATAGAACTAAAACAAACATCAGAACCTCACAGCGGAATCTTAACAAAAGATAATACTACATAATATTATACATTAGCAACATAGTACATCAGAGTATATTGTGCATAGGGATACACGCCATTCCATAGTATAATTTCTTAATTATACATAAACATAATAGGTAACCCAACTTGCAGTACTTAGTAATTATACATAGATGAAATAGAGAGGCCAGCATGCAGAAACTCTTCCATCCAGTTATTACAAAGTTAAGTCATAACCGGATTCACTTGTCTACTCATAACAAGTGTTATGAGTACCCAGAGTTTAGGGAAAACATAGAAAATAAACTCTGGGTCAGTCAGTGGACTGGTATGAGTAAACAATTTTAAAACAGTTTAAGTAAACAAAAATATCTCATAAGACCACGCCATAAATACGGAACATGTTTTTACCTTATGAGAATCCAGAAATATCATGGCTTAACTTCCAAAAACGTTTTGAAAGAAAGGATAATCATAAGACCGACCCACAGATAAACATGGATGGTTTTTACCTTACGATAACCCAAATCGTCTTTATAATCAATATTATACTGATATTATAATAGAGTCTAGGGTTTCCACAAATAAATTAGAATCTAGGGGGAACGCTTGCATCCCACGTTCCACATATATAGTATTCAAACAAAACCGCTTAGCACTTATGGTAAATGGATTTCCAACATGACAAGGTATGAAACCACCTTCCGATAGTGTATCTCTACAAAGGAATACACTGGGTTCAACAAGAAAGTCTTGCAACCTGGCCTATACATGATCGACCACTCATTTCTCTTGAGTGTATCGAATGTATATCACCAATGATTGTGTACAACAACCATTTCCCGAATGGGACAGACTCGATGGAATAATAAAAAAAAAGAATTTCTCTAGATAGGTGTGACGGCAAGAAATTTCGCTCGGTCCGAATCAGTCGTTAAACCGATCCAGGCCGTTCGAAACGCCCTATCGTTTGAGAACAGGACAAAACAGAACGCATACAGAAGAACATTTCACTGTATTTTACAACAATGCATCAGATTATAAGAATATACAGAGTATGAATGAATATTACACAGAAATATCAGAGATTTAAATTACATTTAAATACATAGCAGCGGAAAATAATACAATACACAACTAGAAGGAGATATACGGATACAAAGCTTTCCGGATATCGTTCCAGCTGTAAACCAGGATCCTGTGAATATAAATCTGCAAAACCAAAACTACTAGCTGCCCGTGTCAAAATAAGGGCACCCAGAGTTTAGGTTAAAACAATAAACTCCAGGTCAGTCATGGGACTGGTGTGAGAACTAAAACAGTTAATCTTTATTTTAAAAGTTAGGTAAATCAAGGGACCACGCCGTATAACACGGAACGGGTTTCCTCCCAAGAATACCAGTGCATAGAACAAACAGCGCAATGCTAAATAAAGAAAAATGAAGCTGTTATAAGACCCAGGTCCTATCACACAATGCAACGCAAGCCGGGGGATAGGGTTTTCCCTTATAACAGCCAAAGAATGTTTGATACGTTTAAAACAAATCATTTGATACTATATAAGTGCATAGTGTATAAAACAACTTCAAATCATAAGTATCAATCATAGGCGGCATGGGTACCATATATCATGTCGCCATATATAGGTTTACAATTAAAACCGCAAATGTCACGTATTTGGAAATTGGATTTCCGTCTATGAACCGAGGCAAAAGATAGTCCTCAACCGATTCGTGACTCTCTAGCCCGAGCCACAGGACCCAGACTCAGGTGAGCCCTTGGAGCGACAGGGCCGGTCCACCGATGTGGATTAAAATGCCTGAACACTACGTTTCCCCACCCTATGGGGTGTAAGTCTGGTCCGTCAGCCGACCAGAAGCATCGGCCGAAACCGATATAACCGAGGCGCCTCGCAACAGCAACAACCACATAAGTCAAACTCGTCAGGGCGTGTAAAACCACTGACGCCACTTCTAACTAGAAAGAAACGCAAGTCCTCCCTGAGGTCCGTCTCCCGTTTTTGGTTCATACCGGGTGTGAAACACGCGAGGTAAACGTTACACAAAGCTACGCCACAAAGGCCGTGCTTTGATCATCACCACAAGACTTTGCTTTTCAACAGAAGCCTTGATCATTTGCATCTTAGCACGCCACACAGGCAAACCATCCTATGCAACCGATATCAGTCACACAGAATGAAATCCGATGTCAGACACACAGTCCATTTACAAGTCCGTCCTGGGTCTGAACGAAACCGGAGGCACCTAGTACCCCGCATATCCATCGATCTCCAAGTACGTCTGGACGATCACTAACTGTTTCCATCTTCTTGGGTGTACAACCCAATCAAGATCATCAGTTATCACCCAAACGACGTGAAGACCTCCGGTCTTCGACCATCGTCTTCATCTTCGACTTATCGTCGTATCAGTTATTCAGAATGGGATAAACCCGGTCTTTCCGAACAACTCGCGTATATATTATAAAAGTGTTACACAAACACAACATACGCCTCATTCCAACTCATTAGTCATTAACCGTAAATTAATCAAGAGAATAATTCCCCAAATATTAACCCCGAAGGCCGAAACCAACATCAGATCAATATCCAGAAAACCATTCTACTTAGCTAACCGACAGTTAGTTTCTAAATTTCACGTTCAAATCTAATTAAAGATTTAACTATCGCCTGGAGCAAAACTGGTGATACTCCATTCTCGATCTTTTCAATCTAATTAAAGATTCATTAAAACTCCACTTAGTTTTAATCTGTGACTGGGTTAAAGAATCAGTGTCATTTAAAACACGGTTCACGATAAACCCAAAGTCACATCCCATTAATTATCGGGTTAAAGAACAAGTGTTATTTAAAACACTGTTCACGATAAACCCAAAAATCAATATCCATTCAATTCCAATTAAATATTTTAATTGGTACACTTCATTAAATCTAAATAAAAAGATTTAATCTTTTCTCAACTGGGTTCAAGAACAGTGTTAGTGAAGACACCATTCACGACAAACCCAAATCACATTCATTAATTATCGGGTTAAAGAACAAGTGTTATTTAAAACACTGTTCACGATAAACCCAAAAATCAATATCAATTCAATTCCAATTAAATATTATTTAATTGGTACACTTCATTAAATCTAAATAAAAAGATTTAATCCTTTCTCAACTGGGTTCAAGAACAGTGTTAGTGAAGACACCATTCACGACAAACCCAAATCACATTTATTAATTATCGGGTTAAAGAACAAGTGTTATTTAAAACACTGTTCACGATAAACCCAAAAATCAATATCAATTCAATTCCAATTAAATATTATTTAATTGGTACACTTCATTAAATCTAAATAAAAAGATTTAATCCTTTCTCAACTGGGTTCAAGAACAGTGTTAGTGAAGACACCATTCACGACAAACCCAAATCACATTTGATATTAAATACAAGACTCTGAATAGAAAATATCCCGGCTTATATTCAATATCAAATTCTACGATTAACAAATGTCGTATTGGAAATAACGGTATAAATATATATCTTTCAAATTTCCATAACAACATCTGCATAATCCCGAATTCCAACATCGAAATATTCCGAAGACAATTTCGATTCAAATCCACTCCAATGCAAATCATTGGATATTCTGGTTATTTTTAAAACCCTTTTTCAAATTCAATTTATTTATTTAAAAATAAATAGAATTATATTTCTAGTTCAAAACTAGTTCATTTCGATAAAAATCTATTTTTATCTTTTCAAATATGGAGTTTTTTCATCCCAATCCTTTCTAAATCATTTCTTATGATTTTACACAAATTATTACTATTCTTAATAATTTTATCAAGGCCCGTACAGTCGATTTCCATCAACGGCCATCGAACTGCACTTACAGCGACCTTTTTCAAATTTGATTTGGACGTATCTCCAAATCCAACCGTTAGATTTCAAATTTCTAATATTCGTTAGAAAGCTCTTTTCGATACGAACCCAACGGTTCCGGTTTTAGGAGAATCCGACGGTCGGATCTCCCGTAATGTCCGTTTGAAATAAATGGTCGAAATTCGCGAACTGCCGCGGCGCGGCGCGTTCTATTCAGGCCATTATATTATATATATAATATATATTTCGTCGATTTCTATTTAAACGAATTATATAAATAGTTTTAAAATTCGTTTCAAAAGAAATTTCATCTTCCATTTCAATTCAAATCAAAATTGAATTCTCCTTTATAAATTCGTTTTAAAATTCATTTCTATTCAATTCAAATTTCAATTCAATTCATTTCGAAATCGTTTTCAATTCAATTCATTTCGAAATCGTTTTCAATTCAATTCATTTCGAAATCGTTTTCAATTCAATTCATTTCGAAATCGTTTTCAATTCAATTTATTTCGAAATCGTTTTCAATTCAATTCATTTCGAAATCGTTTTCAATTCAATTCATTTCGAAATCGTTTTCAATTCAATTCATTTTGAAATCGTTTTCAATTCAATTCATTTCGAAATCGTTTTCAATTCAATTCATTTCGAAATCGTTTTCAATTCAATTCATTTCGAAATCGTTTTCAAATCGATATAAATATCGTTCACGTCAAAATGGCGCCAATCTAATCAACACGCCTTCATAAATTTCTATTTTCAAATATTCTATTTCAAATATTTCCTATTATCAAAATATTTTTTATTATCAAAATATTCTTTATTTTCACGATTGGAATGAGGCCCAATCAATTACCATATAAAATTAATTATATGGATTTTCATACAACACATGTATATAATAACATTGAAAATAATCAACCATCAACCAAAGTGCACTACACTGTATAAGCATCAAAAATAGATATTCAATGCTTATAACAGCCTGTCAATCAATCGATCGACATATTTAATCAATCAGGATGAGTGAAATTCATATTTCATCCCAACACCCGTGTGGGGTTTCAAACAAACAAACACAGATTTTATTTGTGCAGTTGGGCGATGTGTAAAATTTATCGTCCCAATCAATGTCATTCAAATAAGTGTACATAAACAAACCATCTGGTTTGTAAATGAATATTTATTTATTCACTTCACTATTTTCATATTCACGTTAAAAATTATATTTTTAACGATAAAACATTTTATTTCAACCTATGAATTTCTATTCAATTCATTTATTCAATAAAATGATATTTTTATTTTTCTAACATATTTTAGAAAATTTCGACGGCATAACGGCACGATACTAGAAACGGGACAAGGCCTAGCCTTATCCCCGGTCTAGTGAAGGCCCACGCCATTCACACATCAATCAAATCAATTCGTTATGCAAACCACAAAATTTGGAGTAAGAGTCTAACCTAGCCTTACTCCTTCGCCTTATAACGGCGTACGTCTAATCCTAACCAATTTATCGATTCGATTTTTCACACCACAAACCACATTCAAACCAATATCACAATCAATAACCAAACAGCCAAACAAACAAGTCCATGGTCTGTGGACGATTGTGTCGGGTGCTACTAAGCACCGTCTGCATCCTAGTATATATATATAACTAGAAATAAAATTGAAAGGTGAGAAATTCTCACTTATAGCTATCCTAGCTCCACGGCTCTTCTAATGCAGGAAATCTTCATTGTCCTCGCATCTTCGTCATCTTCGTTGCCCGTAGCCACTACATATGTAAAAATCGAATTTTTACTTCGTTATTCAATATATAAAAATCATATTTTTACTTCGCTATTCAATATATAAAAATCGAATTTTTATTTCGAAGTTCAATATATAAAAATCATATTTTTACTTCGCTATTCAATATATAAAAATCGAATTTTTATTTCGAAGTTCAATATATAAAAATCATATTTTTACTTCGCTATTCAATATATAAAAATCATATTTTTATTTTGAAGTTCAATATATAAAAATTCTATTTTTCTTTCGATGTCATACAGATAAAAATTCCATTTCAAAAATATAGACCTCGCCTCTTCTAATAAAAAGTTTTCTTTTTTTTTCTAATAAAGATCAAATCTTTTTCCTTTTAAAGTTAAAACCTTTTCCTATTTTAAAGTTAAAACCTTTTCCTATTTTAAAGTTAAAACCTTTTTCCTATATTAAACCTTAAAATAAAATTCAGTTTTATACTAAAATAAAATTCAGTTTTATACTAAAATAAAATTCAGTTTTATACTAAAATAAAATTCAGTTTTATACCTAAAATCGAGCTTCAGTTTTATACCTAAAATCGAACTTCAGTTTTATACCTAAAATCGAATTTCAGTTTTATACCTAAAATCGAATTTCAGTTTTAAACCTAAAATCGAACTTCAGATTTAAACCTAAAATCGAACTTCAGATTTAAAAATAAAATACAATAAATACTTACAGTATTTTTGAAGAAAGGGGGGGGGGGTTTCGACGCATTGCAGAAGCGGGGAGGAGGTCGCTTCAGGGCGGAGGCGGGTTCCGGTGGGCTCGTCGAGGGAGGGGGGCTTCGGTGGGAGTTCGTCGATTGTGGGGCGGCTCGGGTGTGTGGTGATGGGTGCTGCCGCGAGGTGGATGGAGGGAGGGGGAGGGTGGATCCGCCTAGAGGCGGCGCGAGGTGGCAGGCGGTGGGCGGCGCCGCCTTGGGGAGCGAGGGCGCGTCGAGAGTTTTTTTTCTTTTATTTCGTTTTTTTTTCTGAATTGAAAATAACGGGGGGGGGGGGGGGGGGCCTGGTTAAGGGAGGAAGGGGGTTTTCCTTTTTTTTTTTTTTTTTATTTTATTATTTTATTATTTTCAAAAGTTGACTTTTACATACGTCATCAAAACGAGGCCCACCACCTGTCGTCCATAGCGTTTAACCCCCATTCCGAACACAATGGGATATGTATCATCAGCTGATTCGGCTGTTACAATCAGTTTCCGTTAAATTTACATTTAAATCACTATATTGAATTTTAAACGTACATTTCAAATTACCGGGGTCACATACTAACTCTATAAATTGCAGAAAAATATTTTCTAGCTTCGTATTGACGATACGGTCCTAACAAAACTAGTTTCGTCGAATTCTGAGACCGTTAGAAAAATGGCCAATTTCCAGTCGATTAAAATCAACTGAAACTGGTCAGACGCGTTTTCCTTTGCCACGCTCACATATTGATTCGAAAAATTATGAAATTTGAAACCTAGCAATAACTCGACATCACGGACCCAACAAAACTGGTTTCGTCGAAATCCGAGGTCGTTTGCAAAATGTCCATTTTTAAGGGCCTGAATTCCATAGCGACTATTCAGAATTTTCAACTGGACATATCTTTTGATTCCTGATATGAAATCTTGATTTTTCGGATTCGTTGGAAAGATATTCACAATTAGATCCCATTATTTTTGGTTTCACTAAAATCCGGATTGTTTTGCACCCGGTACATTCAATTGAAGTTTGAAATCGAATTATCGAACTACCGCGCCATTTTCAATTCTATTTATAATTATATATAAATATTTATATTCTAGCGACGACGCGTATAATATATACGTTCGATTTATATTCAAAATAAATTTTCTCGTCGTTTTATTTAAAATAATTCATTTTAAATAATCAAAATTCGCTAAAACTGCCAAAATAAAAATTTTAAACTGGCCCAGATTTTCCGGGTTGTTACAATCTCCCCCACTTAAAACTTTTCGTCCCCGAAAAGGAACAAAGTCGAAAGTGGTTTGATTAATAAGCCCTACGTTCGATCTGGCTTCCATTCTCCAACTCTTTAGTTTCTGAGAATTTTCAAAATTTCAAAAATTTGGCTAACTCCCTAAATTTTCGAAAAATTTCGCCATAACCTCCCCTGCACCGGGAGCATCGGGGAATTTCAAATAGCTTCCCCGGTCCTTCAGATCTCAAAAAGAAAAAGAAAAAGCCAAGCGGCTAGCCAATAGGCTCACAAAATCATCATCACCCAAACAAAACAGGAAATTATGTAGTAAACATGTACCTATTTGTCGGGCAAACAAATTTTATTCTCTGGCTCTAGCCTCCTTGCTATGACCTGTTCAAGGATATATATGTATATGCAAGCAAATGCGACCAAATTTCAATATAATTCAATATGTGATTCAATTAGGCATAATTGGCTAAAAATTAGCAAACAAATAAACAAACAACCCAAACATCAATCAATTAGTGAATTAGAGTTTTCAAATTCTTTATTTTGATACATATACTGAAAATCTTGTTTTTGATGCCAATTCACAACAATGTGTTCTAACTATATTAGTTTTGGTTCTCACACCAGTCTAATGGAAATATATAGATATCACACTTTCGTCACTCGAAAATAAATGCTGGTGATGGTATACTTCATCATCAGGACCATGTCCGGGCGACTAGAGTGTGAATCAATATCTATCCAATATATTAAAATTTTGAATATACGTTTGCAAGGCGTATATGCAAATTCTTTATATACTGAATTGTCCAAAATCAATATAAATAAATAATCAAATACGAATAGTTGATTTAAATTTTCAAAACAAAATTTGTTTTCACTTTAAAAATATACTCTTCACACTCGTTCTAGGATACTACTGATCCTATCTCTAACGAGTCATTCTAGTTGGACTTTACTAATCCAATATCTGATGAATTCTTTCGTAGGGTTCTAATGTGTCTTGTTCTCTGAGCTTTGTAAACCAAAGCTCTGATACCAACTGTGACGGCAAGAAATTTCGCTCGGTCCGAATCAGTCGTTAAACCGATCCAGGCCGTTCGAAACGCCCTATCGTTTGAGAACAGGACAAAACAGAACGCATACAGAAGAACATTTCACTGTATTTTACAACAATGCATCAGATTATAAGAATATACAGAGTATGAATGAATATTACACAGAAATATCAGAGATTTAAATTACATTTAAATACATAGCAGCGGAAAATAATACAATACACAACTAGAAGGAGATATACGGATACAAAGCTTTCCGGATATCGTTCCAGCTGTAAACCAGGATCCTGTGAATATAAATCTGCAAAACCAAAACTACTAGCTGCCCGTGTCAAAATAAGGGCACCCAGAGTTTAGGTTAAAACAATAAACTCCAGGTCAGTCATGGGACTGGTGTGAGAACTAAAACAGTTAATCTTTATTTTAAAAGTTAGGTAAATCAAGGGACCACGCCGTATAACACGGAACGGGTTTCCTCCCAAGAATACCAGTGCATAGAACAAACAGCGCAATGCTAAATAAAGAAAAATGAAGCTGTTATAAGACCCAGGTCCTATCACACAATGCAACGCAAGCCGGGGGATAGGGTTTTCCCTTATAACAGCCAAAGAATGTTTGATACGTTTAAAACAAATCATTTGATACTATATAAGTGCATAGTGTATAAAACAACTTCAAATCATAAGTATCAATCATAGGCGGCATGGGTACCATATATCATGTCGCCATATATAGGTTTACAATTAAAACCGCAAATGTCACGTATTTGGAAATTGGATTTCCGTCTATGAACCGAGGCAAAAGATAGTCCTCAACCGATTCGTGACTCTCTAGCCCGAGCCACAGGACCCAGACTCAGGTGAGCCCTTGGAGCGACAGGGCCGGTCCACCGATGTGGATTAAAATGCCTGAACACTACGTTTCCCCACCCTATGGGGTGTAAGTCTGGTCCGTCAGCCGACCAGAAGCATCGGCCGAAACCGATATAACCGAGGCGCCTCGCAACAGCAACAACCACATAAGTCAAACTCGTCAGGGCGTGTAAAACCACTGACGCCACTTCTAACTAGAAAGAAACGCAAGTCCTCCCTGAGGTCCGTCTCCCGTTTTTGGTTCATACCGGGTGTGAAACACGCGAGGTAAACGTTACACAAAGCTACGCCACAAAGGCCGTGCTTTGATCATCACCACAAGACTTTGCTTTTCAACAGAAGCCTTGATCATTTGCATCTTAGCACGCCACACAGGCAAACCATCCTATGCAACCGATATCAGTCACACAGAATGAAATCCGATGTCAGACACACAGTCCATTTACAAGTCCGTCCTGGGTCTGAACGAAACCGGAGGCACCTAGTACCCCGCATATCCATCGATCTCCAAGTACGTCTGGACGATCACTAACTGTTTCCATCTTCTTGGGTGTACAACCCAATCAAGATCATCAGTTATCACCCAAACGACGTGAAGACCTCCGGTCTTCGACCATCGTCTTCATCTTCGACTTATCGTCGTATCAGTTATTCAGAATGGGATAAACCCGGTCTTTCCGAACAACTCGCGTATATATTATAAAAGTGTTACACAAACACAACATACGCCTCATTCCAACTCATTAGTCATTAACCGTAAATTAATCAAGAGAATAATTCCCCAAATATTAACCCCGAAGGCCGAAACCAACATCAGATCAATATCCAGAAAACCATTCTACTTAGCTAACTGACAGTTAGTTTCTAAATTTCACGTTCAAATCTAATTAAAGATTTAACTATCGCCTGGAGAAAAACTGGTGATACTCCATTCTCGATCTTTTCAATCTAATTAAAGATTCATTAAAACTCCACTTAGTTTTAATCTGTGACTGGGTTAAAGAATCAGTGTCATTTAAAACACGGTTCACGATAAACCCAAAGTCACATCCCATTAATTATCGGGTTAAAGAACAAGTGTTATTTAAAACACTGTTCACGATAAACCCAAAAATCAATATCCATTCAATTCCAATTAAATATTTTAATTGGTACACTTCATTAAATCTAAATAAAAAGATTTAATCTTTTCTCAACTGGGTTCAAGAACAGTGTTAGTGAAGACACCATTCACGACAAACCCAAATCACATTCATTAATTATCGGGTTAAAGAACAAGTGTTATTTAAAACACTGTTCACGATAAACCCAAAAATCAATATCAATTCAATTCCAATTAAATAATATTTAATTGGTACACTTCATTAAATCTAAATAAAAAGATTTAATCCTTTCTCAACTGGGTTCAAGAACAGTGTTAGTGAAGACACCATTCACGACAAACCCAAATCACATTTATTAATTATCGGGTTAAAGAACAAGTGTTATTTAAAACACTGTTCACGATAAACCCAAAAATCAATATCAATTCAATTCCAATTAAATATTATTTAATTGGTACACTTCATTAAATCTAAATAAAAAGATTTAATCCTTTCTCAACTGGGTTCAAGAACAGTGTTAGTGAAGACACCATTCACGACAAACCCAAATCACATTTGATATTAAATACAAGACTCTGAATAGAAAATATCCCGGCTTATATTCAATATCAAATTCTACGATTAACAAATGTCGTATTGGAAATAAAGGTATAAATATATATATCTTTCAAATTTCCATAACAACATCTGCATAATCCCGAATTCCAACATCGAAATATTCCGAAGACAATTTCGATTCAAATCCACTCCAATGCAAATCATTGGATATTCTGGTTATTTTTAAAACCCTTTTTCAAATTCAATTTATTTATTTAAAAATAAATAGAATTATATTTCTAGTTCAAAACTAGTTCATTTCGATAAAAATCTATTTTTATCTTTTCAAATATGGAGTTTTTTCATCCCAATCCTTTCTAAATCATTTCTTATGATTTTACACAAATTATTACTATTCTTAATAATTTTATCAAGGCCCGTACAGTCGATTTCCATCAACGGCCATCGAACTGCACTTACAGCGACCTTTTTCAAATTTGATTTGGACGTATCTCCAAATCCAACCGTTAGATTTCAAATTTCTAATATTCGTTAGAAAGCTCTTTTCGATACGAACCCAACGGTTCCGGTTTTAGGAGAATCCGACGGTCGGATCTCCCGTAATGTCCGTTTGAAATAAATGGTCGAAATTCGCGAACTGCCGCGGCGCGGCGCGTTCTATTCAGGCCATTATATTATATATATAATATATATTTCGTCGATTTCTATTTAAACGAATTATATAAATAGTTTTAAAATTCGTTTCAAAAGAAATTTCATCTTCCATTTCAATTCAAATCAAAATTGAATTCTCCTTTATAAATTCGTTTTAAAATTCATTTCTATTCAATTCAAATTTCAATTCAATTCATTTCGAAATCGTTTTCAATTCAATTCATTTCGAAATCGTTTTCAATTCAATTCATTTCGAAATCGTTTTCAATTCAATTCATTTCGAAATCGTTTTCAATTCAATTTATTTCGAAATCGTTTTCAATTCAATTCATTTCGAAATCGTTTTCAATTCAATTCATTTCGAAATCGTTTTCAATTCAATTCATTTTGAAATCGTTTTCAATTCAATTCATTTCGAAATCGTTTTCAATTCAATTCATTTCGAAATCGTTTTCAATTCAATTCATTTCGAAATCGTTTTCAAATCGATATAAATATCGTTCACGTCAAAATGGCGCCAATCTAATCAACACGCCTTCATAAATTTCTATTTTCAAATATTCTATTTCAAATATTTCCTATTATCAAAATATTTTTTATTATCAAAATATTCTTTATTTTCACGATTGGAATGAGGCCCAATCAATTACCATATAAAATTAATTATATGGATTTTCATACAACACATGTATATAATAACATTGAAAATAATCAACCATCAACCAAAGTGCACTACACTGTATAAGCATCAAAAATAGATATTCAATGCTTATAACAGCCTGTCAATCAATCGATCGACATATTTAATCAATCAGGATGAGTGAAATTCATATTTCATCCCAACACCCGTGTGGGGTTTCAAACAAACAAACACAGATTTTATTTGTGCAGTTGGGCGATGTGTAAAATTTATCGTCCCAATCAATGTCATTCAAATAAGTGTACATAAACAAACCATCTGGTTTGTAAATGAATATTTATTTATTCACTTCACTATTTTCATATTCACGTTAAAAATTATATTTTTAACGATAAAACATTTTATTTCAACCTATGAATTTCTATTCAATTCATTTATTCAATAAAATGATATTTTTATTTTTCTAACATATTTTAGAAAATTTCGACGGCATAACGGCACGATACTAGAAACGGGACAAGGCCTAGCCTTATCCCCGGTCTAGTGAAGGCCCACGCCATTCACACATCAATCAAATCAATTCGTTATGCAAACCACAAAATTTGGAGTAAGAGTCTAACCTAGCCTTACTCCTTCGCCTTATAACGGCGTACGTCTAATCCTAACCAATTTATCGATTCGATTTTTCACACCACAAACCACATTCAAACCAATATCACAATCAATAACCAAACAGCCAAACAAACAAGTCCATGGTCTGTGGACGATTGTGTCGGGTGCTACTAAGCACCGTCTGCATCCTAGTATATATATATAACTAGAAATAAAATTGAAAGGTGAGAAATTCTCACTTATAGCTATCCTAGCTCCACGGCTCTTCTAATGCAGGAAATCTTCATTGTCCTCGCATCTTCGTCATCTTCGTTGCCCGTAGCCACTACATATGTAAAAATCGAATTTTTACTTCGTTATTCAATATATAAAAATCATATTTTTACTTCGCTATTCAATATATAAAAATCGAATTTTTATTTCGAAGTTCAATATATAAAAATCATATTTTTACTTCGCTATTCAATATATAAAAATCGAATTTTTATTTCGAAGTTCAATATATAAAAATCATATTTTTACTTCGCTATTCAATATATAAAAATCATATTTTTATTTCGAAGTTCAATATATAAAAATTCTATTTTTCTTTCGATGTCATACAGATAAAAATTCCATTTCAAAAATATAGACCTCGCCTCTTCTAATAAAAAGTTTTCTTTTTTTTTCTAATAAAGATCAAATCTTTTTCCTTTTAAAGTTAAAACCTTTTCCTATTTTAAAGTTAAAACCTTTTCCTATTTTAAAGTTAAAACCTTTTTCCTATATTAAACCTTAAAATAAAATTCAGTTTTATACTAAAATAAAATTCAGTTTTATACTAAAATAAAATTCAGTTTTATACTAAAATAAAATTCAGTTTTATACCTAAAATCGAGCTTCAGTTTTATACCTAAAATCGAACTTCAGTTTTATACCTAAAATCGAATTTCAGTTTTATACCTAAAATCGAATTTCAGTTTTAAACCTAAAATCGAACTTCAGATTTAAACCTAAAATCGAACTTCAGATTTAAAAATAAAATACAATAAATACTTACAGTATTTTTGAAGAAAGGGGGGGGGGGGGTTTCGACGCATTGCAGAAGCGGGGAGGAGGTCGCTTCAGGGCGGAGGCGGGTTCCGGTGGGCTCGTCGAGGGAGGGGGGCTTCGGTGGGAGTTCGTCGATTGTGGGGCGGCTCGGGTGTGTGGTGATGGGTGCTGCCGCGAGGTGGATGGAGGGAGGGGGAGGGTGGATCCGCCTAGAGGCGGCGCGAGGTGGCAGGCGGAGCAGGCGGTGGGCGGCGCCGCCTTGGGGAGCGAGGGCGCGTCGAGAGTTTTTTTTCTTTTATTTCGTTTTTTTTTCTGAATTGAAAATAACGGGGGGGGGGGGGGGCCTGGTTAAGGGAGGAAGGGGGTTTTCCTTTTTTTTTTTTTTTTTATTTTTTTATTTTATTATTTTCAAAAGTTGACTTTTACATACGTCATCAAAACGAGGCCCACCACCTGTCGTCCATAGCGTTTAACCCCCATTCCGAACACAATGGGATATGTATCATCAGCTGATTCGGCTGTTACAATCAGTTTCCGTTAAATTTACATTTAAATCACTATATTGAATTTTAAACGTACATTTCAAATTACCGGGGTCACATACTAACTCTATAAATTGCAGAAAAATATTTTCTAGCTTCGTATTGACGATACGGTCCTAACAAAACTAGTTTCGTCGAATTCTGAGACCGTTAGAAAAATGGCCAATTTCCAGTCGATTAAAATCAACTGAAACTGGTCAGACGCGTTTTCCTTTGCCACGCTCACATATTGATTCGAAAAATTATGAAATTTGAAACCTAGCAATAACTCGACATCACGGACCCAACAAAACTGGTTTCGTCGAAATCCGAGGTCGTTTGCAAAATGTCCATTTTTAAGGGCCTGAATTCCATAGCGACTATTCAGAATTTTCAACTGGACATATCTTTTGATTCCTGATATGAAATCTTGATTTTTCGGATTCGTTGGAAAGATATTCACAATTAGATCCCATTATTTTTGGTTTCACTAAAATCCGGATTGTTTTGCACCTGGTACATTCAATTGAAGTTTGAAATCGAATTATCGAACTACCGCGCCATTTTCAATTCTATTTATAATTATATATAAATATTTATATTCTAGCGACGACGCGTATAATATATACGTTCGATTTATATTCAAAATAAATTTTCTCGTCGTTTTATTTAAAATAATTCATTTTAAATAATCAAAATTCGCTAAAACTGCCAAAATAAAAATTTTAAACTGGCCCAGATTTTCCGGGTTGTTACAATAGGTGATGCTATACCCTAATGGGAGCGCCTACATAGCCATGCTGCCTGGCGGATTTTTGTCATTTCCTGGTTGTGAGGCTTTAGGCTAGACTTACCTTTGTTGATCACTACTTTATTTACTTTGAATGCCACATCGTCAAAACTCGCTAACCACTAACTCACTTCCCCAAAATATAGGTATAAAGCAAGAGAAACGAATTCCTCCGCCACCATATAAATACATTTGGAGATATCAACGTACGTGATCAGTTAGAATTACTCTATCAGACATTCATCCATGCAAGTTGCCCTAGGACTGAAAAAACCGAAGGCACTATTCTATAAACCCATTTTAGGCAATTTCTACCTAGGATTTACAGAATAGCCTTTGCATAACTCCGTCATCTATTATCTTCGATAATCTTCGACTTATGACGTAAAAATCGAATAGGAGTGGAATATAAATTTCCAGACTCTTCAAAACGATCGATGTTAATATCTTTTAGGGATAGATGATACATAAATGGAGTAGATTAATTTATTTTAAAAAAACGTTTTCAATATTCGTATCTATTTGTCGTTAATTTGAATTTGAAATCATTTCTTGATTTTGAAATGGTCATTACCCTAAGTTAATTAAATAAAATTCTAGTATTCATTTCAAAAGTAATTTCATTGTTTATTTACATTTAACCACCTTCCGATAGCTGCGATAAAATTCAACACATCAATGTTATCAGATTCCTCGGTTGCAAACTGATTTTATAAATCCTCACTTAATTAATATTTAAATTATTTAAAAAAAATCCCAACAACATTGATTTTATATACATAGATATAAGCGAATAAAACTAACCGCGTATTTTTTCTTTTTTGCATTAGTTCTTTTTACCGGCTTGCTATAATTGTACATATATTCATATATTTACCGGTTGTTTTATCCAAAAATTGATGGTTTAAAACTACTCTTTATAATTTCACCATGGTTTAAAATGCAACAAGGAAAACGGTTCCTATCTTTTTATTTCCTTACTCTAATTTCTATTTATTTATCAGCGGCCCTGTGAAAAACTTTAACCCATGTATATTTTATTATAAATAACGAGTGGCCCAACATTATACAAGCCCGTGCACCCTTTTCGTTAATACTTCTCACGTGACCAACAACTTTACATGCCATGTGCTTTAGGAGTTAACGCAACACTTTCAAGTTTCAAGACGAGTGTCGAGACCTGCTATTAAAATTACCATCCTTTTTTTTACTTCCTGATGCTTCTTCCTCTTTCCATGTTTACACTTTGTTGCTCCTTCTCCTCTCTGACGTTACCACACGTCATTAGCATGCGGTGCAGTGGCGGAGCTAGCATAAATGTTCAGCTAGGGCAGCAATTTTATTTCCAAAAAGTTGATTGGATTATAAATGTGCTGCACCAATAAAAAAGAACGTAACCTATAGAACAAAGAACACAACATGTAGCAGCTTGTAAGAAAGAAAAGAAAATTGGTGAAATGTTTATGTGCTTGAAGTCCAGCTAGGGCCTAAATCAAAATTCAGCAAGGGCCAAGTGTTAAAATCATACTGTCTGTAATTCACTTTGGAACTTTCACATAGGGCATTGGCCCTAGCTGGGCTCTACCTCTATCCGCCCCTGATGCGGTGACCCTGATTTTTATTTTGCCTTGGTTCAGACATTTTACCAATACAACTATTACTATATACTTGTCTTGTGTTAAAAGCGGATCTCGTACCAGTAACTGCACATCACTAGATCAAGGCCCGTGCTTCGCACATGGTTAGATAGTGGGATTTAATGGTTCATATGATGTTACGCATTAAGTTGAGCAATGGGAAGTAAAAATTCAAGTAGCGGCACTAAACTAGATGTACATTATATGGTACTTGTATCTATTTCTTATTTATAAGTACAAGATCATACCAAGTTCATAGGTGAGGACATGTATAATATCAATGCATTTAAAATTTGAGGATGGAAAAATTTAGAGGATAAAGATAGTGTTAATAGCAACCGTTCACTGTCCTTTAGCTGAACCGCGAATTGAAAGAAAATAGTTTAGGGGCAATGGAATGGTTGTAGTGATATTATAAAGGGAACAAAATGAGATAATACGTGGACAGAAAAGTATAAATGTTGGGTTTGTTGTACTTGTCAATCATCATGTGTGCAAGGTAGTTGTGTTACAGGTTCAAACCCAAAATTCACAAAATTTTACACACTGAAATACGTAATAAAAGTACCACTAGTATACTTGTGCATGTAGTACATGCTCCAGTTAGATGCTTCCAAACTTTTTTTTTATTTTGTTTATTCTTTTTCACACAAGTGATTCTTCATTATCCACTTCCAGGTTTTGCACCTTGCTCTCACTACCCTGGCTACCGTAAATGTTAATTTCCCCACCACTCCTATTACCGGTGACTGGCGTACTCACCACTTCTCCAATGTCTTGCCGTCCAACCTCCACAAGCTTCATTTCTCCCGGCATTTTTGTTGTATGCCGCTTCACCTTTCTAGCACTCAAAACAGCACTACACCCTCCATTGTGTGCACATGCACACACATGTCAGTTTGTGCAGGTATCTCACTAACTACACGCATGCACAAGCTCTACGGAAGTTTCTTTAACCCATTTTCCTGCCTCTGATCAACTCGATCGGGAAAAGTCACTTTGACTGGATTCGTCGAAAACAAACGCTCAAGCCTACGTTCAAAAGAAATGGGTTACAGCCGTCGTCACACACCATAAATCAAATCCCGAACTTCGCATGCATACGGTTAACGATGTAACTGACTTCCTTGTTGAATAATCCCTTACTCAATTCTTGGTTCCGCCTCAAATCCTCACTATAAAACAGTCCGGAAACAACCCCACCTAACTAGCACTACACAGTTTGTTCATAAAGAATGTACTGAAGTTTTCTCATTCACCTAAGCTATTACATTCATCTCGACCCAATTCCGGCGAAAATGATTATTCAAATCATCATAAGTTATGAATCATTTTCCAGCCAAATCTTTATTTCACTTCTTCCCAGTCACTAAAATTTTATATGTGCATTACTGACTTTACATTTATAACTAGTTTATAAGCCTACAAGTTAAAACTAGATTGGTTTTCAGTTTTCTTTCCGTTGTATGTCCCTTAATTAACTGTCATACATGGATCATATATACGGTGTAAACTTCCCACTGGAAAATACCCTTTACTTTGAAGAACTTTTATATATATATATATATATATATATATATATGAAGATATTAGTGAATGAAAATGGCGGCCTCTCCCATCCTTCCTGAAACACTAGGGGATAACGAAGACAAAGGTGAAGGTGGGTGGCAGGAGGTTGGTCGGAAAGGCAAGCAAACATTTGCTGAAATCTTAAGACAGACCCTTCGAGCCACACTACGGCCAAATAGGCCAAACCTTAACCCTAACCCTAGCCCATTGGTCGATGCTTCAGATGTCAAATTTCAGATCTTAGGAGATTTACAATACTTCGAACCACTTCAGCTGGGAGATGTTAAATACCAGGTCATAAATGAGATTGACTACGCAGAATCAAATAAAATTCGGCAAAACTCAATCTTTGTGTACATGGCAGGTAAAAGACCTTATTTCGTGCATTTCAATGCCTATATTAAACGTATGTGGAAGCCCAAAGGGGCATGGGACGTTTATCCCAGAGAAAACGGGTTCTTCCTAATTAAATTTTGTGAAAACCCGTTACTTCCCCGGTGAGGAAAGCGCGGATAGTTCGAGAACAAGCCACAACAGAACGCAGACAGAAGGACATTTCATTGTATACTACAACAATTCCATCAGAATACAAGAATATACAGAGTATAAATGAATATTACACAGAAATATCAGAGATTTAAATTACATTTAAATACATAGCAGCGGAAAATAATACAATACACAACTAGAAGAGATATACGGATACAAAGCTTTCTGAATATCGTTCCAGCTGTAAACCAAGATCCTGTGAATATAAATCTGCAAAACCAAAACTACTAGCTGCCCGTGTCAAAATAAGGGCACCTAGAGTTTAGGTTAAAACAATAAACTCCAGGTCAGTCATGGGACTGGTGTGAGAACTAAAACAATTATTAATCTTTATTTTTAAAGTTGGGTAAATCAAGGGACCACGCCGTATAACACAGAACGGGTTTCCTCCCAAGAATACCAGTGCATAAAACAAACATCGCAATGCTAAATAAAAAATATGAAGCTATTATAAGACCAAGGTCCCATCACACAATGCAACGCAAGCCGGAGGATAGGGTTTTTACCTTATAATAGCCAAGAATGCTTGATACGTTTAAAACAAATCATTTGATACTATTATAAGTGCATAGTGTATAAAACAACTTCAAATCATAAGTATCAATCATAGGCGACATGAGCGTCCCATGCCACTATGTCGCCATATATAGGTTTACAAATAAAACCGCAAAGTCACGTATTTGAAAATTTGATTTCCATCTATGAACCGAGGCAAAAGATAGTCCTCACCGATTCGAGACGCTCTAGTCCGTGTCTCAGGTCAGAGCTCGAGTGACCTTTGGATCGTTAGGGCCGGTCCACCGATGTGGATTAAAATGCCTGAACACTACGTTTCCCCACCCTTTGGGGTGTCAATGAGCCAACAAATGACTCCATCGGACCCGGATCGTCCGATCAAACCGAGGCGCCTCGCAACAGCAACAACCACATAAGTCAAACTCGTCAGGGCATGTAAAACCACTGACGCCACTTCTAACTAGAAGGAAACACATGTCCTCCCTGAGGTCCTTCTCCCGTTTTTGGTTCATATCGGGTGTGAAACTCGCGAAGTAAACGTTACACAAAACTACGCCACAAAGTCCGTGATTTGATCATCAACCACAAGACTCTGCTTTTCAACAGAAGCCTTGATCATTTGCATCTTAGCATGCCACACAGGCAATTCACTCTATGCGTTTGATATCCATCAGTATATAACGCCTGAGCTCGTACGTCTCAGAGAAGGGCGTTAAGCAAGAGAATAAATTCTCCGCCGCCAAACAGATATATATTTAATAGAAATCAATCACACAGACTAAAATCCAATGTCAGACACCCAGTCCATTTACAAGTCCGTTCTGGGTCTGAACGAAACCGGAGGCACCTAGTACCTCGCATATCCATCGATCTCCAAGTATGTCTGGACGATCACCAACTTTTTCCATCTTCTTGGGTGTACATCCCAATCAAGATCATCAGTAATCACCCAAACGACGTGAAGACCTCTGGTCTTCGACCATCGTCTTCATCTTCGACTTATCGTCGTATCAGTTATTCAGAATGGGATAAACCCGGTCTTTCTGAATAATTCGCGTATATAATAAATACGTGTTACACAAACACACCATACGCCTCATTTCAATTCATCAATCACTAACCGCAAATTAGCAAGAGAATAATTCCCCAAACATTAACCCCGAAGGCCGAAACCAACATCAGATCAATATCCAGGAAACCATTCATCTTAGCCAACCTACAGTTAGTTTCTAAATTTCACATTCTTAGGGAAAGGTTCCCATTAATTTTATCAAAGATAAATTCTTTTAAATTTATTCTTTAATCTACTTTTGAATATCAATTCAAACTAGTCGGGATTAACGAACCTTACCGAAGTAATCATTTGTTTTAATTTCCCAATCCCAACCTATTCATCCCATGAAGTAAAACTGGTAATACTTCATATCTAACACCATGGTGTTATCGGTAAATTCAATTACCATTTCACGTTCAAATCTAATTAAAGATTTAACTAACGCCTGGAGAAAAACTGGTGATACTCCATCCTCGATCATTTCAATCTAATTAAAGATTCATTAAAACTCCACTTAGTTTTAATCTTTGACTGGGTTAAAGAATCAGTGTCATTTAAAATACGATTCACGATAAACCCAAAATCACATCACATTTCAATCAGTCCCTAACCGTAAAATAGCAAGTGAGCAATTCCCTAAGTATTAACCCCGAAGGCCGAAACCAGCATCAGATCAATACCCCAGAAATCATTCAACTTAACTAATCTCCGGTTAGTTTCTGATTTCCTTAACTTCTTTGGGTCTAAGAACAGTATTATTAAAGATACCGTTCACGACAACCCAAAATCACATTCCATTAATTATCGGGTTAAAGAACAAGTGTTATTTAAAACACTGTTCATGATAAACCCAAAAATCAATACCAATTCAATTCCAATTAAATATTATTTAATTGGTACACTTCATTAAATCTAAACAAAAAGATTTAATCTTTTTTCTCAACTGGGTTCAAGAACAGGGTTAATGAAGACACCACTCATGACAAACCCAAATCACATTTGATATTAAATACAAGGCTCAGAATAGAAAATATATCGGCTTATATTCAATATCAAATTCTACGACCAACAAATATCGTATTGGAAATAACGATATATATATATATTTCAAATTTCCATAACAATAACTGTATAATCACGAAACCCAACATCGAAATATTCCAAAGACAATTTCGATTCAAATCCATTCCAATTCAATTATTGGAAATTCTGGTTATTCTCAAAACCATTTCAAATCCAATTTATTTATTTAAAAATAAATTGAATTATAATTCTAGTTCAAAACTAGTTCATTTCGATAAAAATCTATTTTTATCTTTTCAAATATGGAGTTTTTCATCCCGATTCTTCCCAAATCATTTCTTATGATTTTACACAAATTATTATTATTTTTAATAATTTTATCAAGGCTCGTACAGTCGATTTCCATCAATGGCCATCGAACTGCACTTACAGCGAACTTTTCCAAATTTGATTTGGACATAATTCCAAATCTAACCGTTAGATTTCAAATTTCTAATATTCGTTAGAAAGCTCTATTTGATTCGAACCCAACGGTTTCGGTTTTAGGAGAATCCGACGGTCGGATCTCCCGCAATATCCATTCGAAGTCAATGGTCGAAATTCGCGAACTGCCGCGGCGCGGCGCATGCTATTCAGGCCATTATAATATATATAATATATATATATAATATACTTCGTCGATTTCCTTTTAAAAACGTATTTTTATAATTCGTTTTAAATTCGTTTTCAAAACGATTTCAACTTCATTTCTAATTCAAATCAAAATTGAATTTTTCCTTATAAATTCATTTTAAATTCATTTCAAATTGATTTCAATTCAAATTGATTTCAATTCAATTTGATTTCTAATTCAATTTCAGTTCGTTTTCAATTCAATTCAATTTCAATTCGAATTCATTTATATTCAATTTCAATTTCAATTCAAATTCATTTATATTCAATTTCAATTCGAATTCATTTATATTCAATTTCAATTCGAATTCATTTATATTCAATTTCAATTAGAATTCATTTATATTCAATTTCTTTCGAATTTCAATTCTTTTCAAAATATCAGATTTTGAAATCACTTTCGATATTCATTATAAAATGAATAAAATCGATATAAATATCGTTCACGTCAAAATGACGTCAATCTAATCAACACAACTTCATATGTTTCTATTTTCAAATATTCTATTTCAAATATTCTATTTCAAATATTTCTATTTCAAATATTTCTTTTTCAAAACTGGAATGAGGCCCAATCAATTACCATATAATGTTAATTATATGGATTTTCTACAACACATGTATACAATAACAACGATGAATAATCAACCATCATCCAAAGTGCATTCTACACTGTATAAGCATCAAATATAAATATTCAACGCTTATAACAGTCTGTCAATCAATCAATGGACATACAATTAACTATTGGGATTAGTGTATGTCATATATCACCCCAATACCCGTGTGGGGTTTCAAACAATCAAACACAGATTTTATTTGTGCAGTTGGGCGATGTGTAAAATTTATCGTCCCAATCAATATCAGTCAAATGTGTGTATATAAACAAATCGTTCGATTTGTTTATATTAATTTATTTCATTTCATATACACGTTAAAAATTCTATTTTTAACTATATAATATTTTCCACTATAAAATATTTTATTTCAACTATATAAATATTTTATTTCATTTCACATCACATCACACGATCAACTACACATCAAAATCAAACAAACAAGCATACAAGCCGTCAATGGTCTGTGGACGACGGGTGTCGGGTGCTACTAAACACCGTCTGCATCCTATTATATATTTCAAACAAGAAATAAAAATTAAAGGTGAGGAGTTCTCACCAAAGCTATCCCAACTCCACGACACTTCAAATGTAGGAAATCTTCACCTTTTCGCCTTTTGTCACTTTCTTTGCCCGTATTCACTACATATATAAAAATCACATTTTTATATTCTTGTTATGTATATAAAAATCATATTTTTATAATTACTCCATATGGATAAAAATTCTATTTTTACATCGTTACTATATAGATAAAAATTCTATTTTTACATCGCTATTCTCTATATAAAGATTTCGCCTTTTCAAATATAACGATTTCATTTTTTATTTTATCACTGATAAAAATCACATCTTTATCTCAACATATATATAATAAAAATCAGATTTTTATTTTGCTATATTTATAAAGATGATATTTTATTCTATCTTACCTATATAAAAATTATATTTTTATACTTCTTCAATATAAAAGATTATATTTATATATTTCACATATGATAAAAATCATATTTTTAATTCGCTATATATATAAAGATCATATTTTTAATATTTCTACTTTATAAAAATCTTGTCTTTAATTAAACAAAGATCAATTCTTTATCACCATGTTATAAAAAGAAAATCAGTTTTTAAAACAATGTAATTTATATAATAAAAAGGGGGGAAAAACTCACTGCATCGTTCGGAGGAGGGGTGTTTGCTCGCTGCTGGTCCGAGCTCGCAGGTGGTGGTCGGTGCAGGCGAGGTGGTGGCCGGCTGGGTGCACGGGCGGTGGAGGCGACGACTAGGGGGAAAGGGGGTTTGGGGATCTCGCTGGAGGGGGGGTTTCCGCGTCGGGCTCTGGGCTAGGGGGGGGGCTTGCGCTTGCGGCGGCGCGCCGGGAGGGGGGGAGGGGATGGCGGCTGCGACGTAGGGGGGTGACGGGGTTTAGGTTTTTTTTATTTGTTCGATCTGCAAAAGAAAAGGAGAGGGGGGCCTGAGTAAAAGGAGAAAGGGGAGAGATATTTTTTTTATTTAATTATTTAATTAATTTAACTTCAAAAAGGTACTTTTATTTTCGAACTCGAAACGGGAACCACCGCCTGTTGTCCATAGCTAATTACCCCCATTCCGAATACAATGGGTTATGTTTCGTAAGCTGATTCGACCGTTACAATCAGTTTTCGTCAAAATCATAATATAACTCTATATATTGAATTTGAACACGCATTTCAATTTACTGGAGCCACATACTAACTCGAAAAATTCCAGAAAAATATTTTCTAGCTTCGTATCGACGATACGGTCCTAACAAAACTAATTTCATCGAATTCTGAGACCGTTAGAAAAATGGCCATTTTCCAGTTGATTAAAATCAACTAAAACTGGCCCAACGCGTTTTCCTATGCCACGCTCGCATATTGATTCAAAAAATTATGAAAATTGGAACCTAGCGATAATATGACATCACGGATCCAACAAAAGTGGTTTCATCGAAATCCGAGGTCGTTTGCAAAATTTCCATTTTTAAGGGCCTGAATTTCATAGCGACTATTCTGAATTTTCAACTGGGCATATCTTTTGATTCCCGCTATGAAATCTTGATTTTTCGGATTCGTTGGAAAGATATTCTCAATTAGATTCAAATATTTTTGGTTTCACTAAAATCCGGTTTATTTTGAATCTTGTGCATCCATTTGAAGTTTGAAATCGAATTATCGAACTACCGCGCCATTTTCAATTCCTTTTATAAATATAAATAAATATTTATATTCTATCGACGATTCAAATGAAAATATACGTTCTAATTCTATTCAAGATAAATTTCTCGTCGTTATTATTTAAAATAATTCATTTTAAATATTCAAAATTCATTTAAATTGCCAATTTAAAAAATTTAAACTGGCCCAGATTTTCGGGTTGTTACAATCTCCCCCACTTAAAACTTTTCGTCCCCGAAAAGGAACAAAGCCGAAAGCTGTTTTAAATACCAACTCCACTTTCATTATTTTTATTATGGCTTAAGTTCTTCAACTTTTCAGTTTCTAAGAATTTTTCAAAAATTTCAAAAATTTGGCTAACACCCTAAATTTTCGAAAAATTTCGCCATAACCTCCCCTGCACCAGGAGCACCGGGAAAATCCCGAAATTTCCATACAGGCCTTCTGATCTCAAAAAGAAAAAGAAAAAGCCAAGCGGCTAGCCAATCGGCTCATAAAATCATCATCACCCAAACAAAACAGTAAACTATGATAAACATGTACCTATTTGTCGGGCAAACAATTTTATTCTTCTGCTCTAGCCTCTTTGCTATGACCTGTTCAATGTAAGTACATGTATATGCAAGCAAATGCGACCAAATTTTCAATACAATTCACTATTTGGCTCAATTGGGCTATATGGTATAAATTTTAATAAATCAACCAATAATCAACAACACAAACATCAATCAATTAGTTGGTTATCATTTCAAATGCATAACTTTGATATATAGTCAAAAATCAGATTTTTGATGCCAAATCACAACAATAAGCCCTATCTAGTTTCGGTTCTCACACCAGTTAATGGGAAATTTATAGAAATCTCACTTTCGAAACTCGAAAATAAATACTGGCGATGGTGCCCCGTTACCAGAATTAACCCCGGGCACTAGAGTGCGATTCTATAACTATCCAATACATTAAAACTTCGAATACACGTTTGCAAGACATATATGCAAAATCTATATATATTGGATTGTCCAAATTCAATATAAAATAAATAATCAAATACGAATAATTGATTTAAATTTCAAAATAAAAACTGTTTTCATTTTTAAAAATATACTCTTTACACTCGTTCTGGGACACTGCTGGTCTCATCTCTAACGAGTCATTCCCATTGGATATTACTAATCTAATTTCTGATGAATTCTTTCGTACGGTTCTAATATGTCTTGTTCTCTGAGCTTTGTAAACCAAAGCTCTGATACCAACTGTCAAAACCCGTTACTTCCCCGGTGAGGAAAGCGCGTATAGTTCGAGAACAAGCTACAACAAAACGCAGACGGAAGGACATTTCATTGTATACTACAACAATTCCATCAGAATACAAGAATATACAGAGTATAAATGAATATTACACAGAAATGTCAGAGATTTAAATTACATTTAAATACATAGCAGCGGAAAATAATACAATACACAACTAGAAGAGATATACTGATACAAAGCTTTCCGGATATCGTTCCAGCTGTAAACCAGGATCCTGTGAATATAAATCTGCAAAACCAAAACTACTAGGTGCCCATGTCAAAATAAGGGCACCTAGAGTTTAGGTTAAAACAATAAACTCCAGGTCAGTCATGGGACTGGTGTGAGAACTAAAACAGTTATTAATCTTTATTTTTAAAGTTGGGTAAATCAAGGGACCACGCCGTATAACACGGAACGGGTTTCCTCCCAAGAATACCAGTGCATAAAACAAACAACGCAATGCTAAATAAAAAAATTGAAGCTATTATAAGACCTAGGTCCCATCACACAATGCAACGCAAGCCGGAGGATAGGGTTTTTACCTTATAATAGCCAAGAATGCTTGATACGTTTAAAACAAATCATTTGATACTATTATAAGTGCATGTATAAAACAACTTCAAATCATAAGTATCAATCATAGGCGACATGAGCGTCCCATGCCACTATGTCGCCATATATAGGTTTATGAATAAAACCGCAAAGTCACGTATTTGAAAATTGGATTTCCATCTATGAACCGAGGAAAAAGATAGTCCTCATCGATTCGAGACGCTCCAGTCCGTGTCTCAGGTCAGAGCTCGAATGACCTTTGGATCGTCAGGGCCGGTCCTCCGATGTGGATTAAAATGCATGAACACTGCGTTTCCCCACCCTTTGGGGTGTCAATGAGCCAACAAATGACTCCATCGGACCCGGATCGTCCGATCAAACCGAGGCGCCTCGCAATAGCAACAACCACATAAGTCAAACTCGTCAGGGCGTGTAAAACCACTGACGCCGCTTCTAACTAGAAGGAAACGCATGTCCTCCCTGAGATCCGTCTCCCATTTTTGGTTCATACCGGGTGTGAAACTCGCGAAGTAAACATTACACAAAGCTACGCCACAAAGGCCGTGTTTTGATCATCAACCACAAGACTCTGCGTTTCAACAGAAGCCTTGATCATTTGCATCTTATTATGCCATACAGGCAATTCACTCTATGCGTTTGATATCCATCAGTATACAACCCCTGAGCTCGTACGTATCAGAGAAGGGCGTTAAGCAAGAGAACAAATTCTCCACCGCCAAACAGATATATATTTAATAGAAATCAATCACACAGACTAAAATCCAATGTCAGACACCCAGTCCATTCACAAGTCCGTTCTGGGTCTGAACGAAACCGGAGGCACCTAGTACCTCGCATATCCATCAATTTCCAAGTACGTCTGGACGATCACCAACTGTTTCCATCTTCTTGGGTGTACGTCCCAATCAAGATCATCAGTAATCACCCGAACGACGTGAAGACCTCCGGTCTTCGACCATCGTCTTCATCTTCGACTTATCGTCGTATCAGTTATTCAGAATGGGATAAACCCGGTCTTTCTGAATAACTCGCGTATATAATAAATACGTGTTACACAAACACACCGCCTCATTTCAATTCGTCAGTCACTAACTGCAAATTAGCAAGAGAATAATTCCCCAAACATTAACCCAAAGGCCGAAACCAACGTCAGATCAATATCCAGGAAACCATTTATCTTAACCAACCTACAGTTAGTTTCTAAATTTCACATTCTTAGGGAAAGGTTCCCATTAATTTTATCAAAGATAAATTCTTTTAAATTTATTCTTTAATCTACTTTTGAATATCAATTCAAACTAGTCGGGATTAACGAACCTTACCGAAGTAATCATTTGTTTTAATTTTCCAATCCCAACCTATTCATCCCATGAAGTAAAACTGTAATACTTCATATCTAACACCACGGTGTTATCGGTAAATTCAATTACCATTTCACGTTCAAATCTAATTAAAGATTTAACTAACGCCTGGAGCAAAACTGGTGATACTCCATCCTCGATCATTTCAATCTAATTAAAGATTCATTAAAACTCCACTTAGTTTTAATCTTTGACTGGGTTAAAGAATCAGTGTCATTTAAAACACGATTCACGATAAACCCAAAATCACATCACATTTCAATCAGTCCCTAACCGTAAAATAGCAAGTGAGCAATTCCCTAAGTATTAACCCCGAAGGCCGAAACCAGCATCAGATCAATACCCCAGAAATCATTCAACTTAACTAAACTCCGGTTAGTTTCTGATTTCCTTAACTTCTTTGGGTCTAAGAACAGTATTATTAAAGATACCATTCACGACAACCCAAAATCACATTCCATTAATTATCGGGTTAAAGAACAAGTGTTATTTAAAACACTGTTCACGATAAACCCAAAAATCAATACCAATTCAATTCCAATTAAATATTATTTAATTGGTACACTTCATTAAATCTAAACAAAAAGATTTAATCTTTTTTCTCAACTGGGTTCAAGAATAGGGTTAATGAAGACACGATTCATGACAAACCCAAATCACATTTGATATTAAATACAAGGCTCTGAATAGAAAATATATCGGCTTATATTCAATATCAAATTCTACGACCAACAAATATCGTATTGGAAATAACGATATATATATATATATACATAACTTTCAAATTTCCATAACAATAACTGTATAATCACGAAACCCAACATCGAAATATTCCGAAGACAATTTCGATTCAAATCCATTCCAATTCAATTATTGGAAATTCTTGTTATTTTCAAAACCATTTCAAATCCAATTTATTTATTTAAAAATAAATTGAAATATAATTCTAGTTCAAAACTAGTTCATTTCGATAAAAATCTATTTTTATCTTTTCAAATATGGAGTTTTTCATTCCGATTCTTCCCAAATCATTTCTTATGATTTTACACAAATTATTATTATTTTTAATAATTTTATCAAGGCCCGTACAGTCGATTTCCATCAATGGCCATCGAACTACACTTACAGCGACCTTTTCCAAATTTGATTTGGACATAATTCCAAATCCAACCATTAGATTTCAAATTTCTAATATTCGTTAGAAAGCTCTATTCGATACGAACCCAACGGTTTTGGTTTTAGGAGAATCCGACGGTCGGTTCTCCCGCAATATCCATTCGAAGTCAATGGTCGAAATTCGCGAACTGCCGCGGCGCGGCGCGTTCTATTCAGGCCATTATAATATATATATAATATATATAATATATACTTCGTCGATTTCCTTTTAAAAACGTATTTTTATAATTCGTTTTAAATTCGTTTTCAAAACGATTTCAACTTCATTCAAATCAAAATTGAAATTTTCCTTATAAATTCGTTTTAAATTCATTTCAAATTGATTTCAATTCAATTTGATTTCTAATTCAATTTCAGTTCATTTTCAATTCAATTCAATTTCAATTCGAATTCATTTATATTCAATTTCAATTCGAATTCATTTATATTCAATTTCAATTCGAATTCATTTATATTCAATTTCTTTTGAATTTCAATTCTTTTCAAAATATCATATTTTGAAATCACTTTCGATATTCATTATAAAATGAATAAAATCGATATAAATATCATTCACGTCAAAATGGTGTCAATCTAATCAACACGGCTCCTTATGTTTCTATTTTCAAATATTCTATTTCAAATATTCTATTTCAAATATTTCTATTTCAAATATTTCTTTTTCAAAACTGGAATGAGTCCCAATCAATTACCATATAATGTTAATTATATGGATTTTCTACAACACATGTATACAATAACAACGATGAATAATCAACCATCATCCAAAGTGCATTCTACACTGTATAAGCATCAAATATAAATATTCAACGCTTATAACAGTCTGTCAATCAATCAATGGACATACAACTAACTATTGGGATTAGTGTATGTCATATATCACCCCAATACCCGTGTGGGGTTTTAAACAATCAAACACAGATTTTATTTGTGCAGTTGGGCGATGTGTAAAATTTATCGTCCCAATCAATATCAGTCAAATGTGTGTATATAAACAAATCGTTCGATTTGTTTATATTAATTTATTTCATTTCATATACACGTTAAAAATTCTATTTTTAACTATATAATATTTTCCACTATAAAATATTTTATTTCAACTATATAAATATTTTATTTCATTTCACATCACATCACACGATCAACTACACATCAAAATCAAACAAACAAGCATACAAGCCGTCCATGGTCAGTGGACGACGGGTGTCGGGTGCTACTAAACACCGTCTGCATCCTATTATATATTTCAAACAAGAAATAAAAATTAAAGGTGAGGAGTTCTCACCAAAGCTATCCCAACTCCACGACACTTCAAATGTAGGAAATCTTCACCTTTTCGCCTTTTGTCACTTTCTTTGCCCGTATTCACTACATATATAAAAATCACATTTTTATATTCTTGTTATGTATATAAAAATCATATTTTTATAATTACTCCATATGGATAAAAATTCTATTTTTACATCGTTACTATATAGATAAAAATTCTATTTTTACATCGCTATTCTCTATATAAAGATTTCGCCTTTTCAAATATAACGATTTCATTTTTTATTTTATCACTTATAAAAATCACATCTTTATCTCAACATATATATAATAAAAATCAGATTTTTATTTTGCTATATTTATAAAGATGATATTTTTTTCTATCTTACCTATATAAAAATTATATTTTTATACTTCTACAATATAAAAAATTATATTTATATATTTCACATATGATAAAAATCATATTTTTAATTCGCTATATATATAAAGATCATATTTTTAATATTTCTATTTTATAAAAATCTTGTCTTTAATTAAACAAAGATCCATTCTTTATCACCATGTTTTAAAAAGAAAATCAGTTTTTAAAACAATGTAATTTATATAATAAAAAGGGGGGAAAAACTCACCGCATCGTTCGGAGGAGGGGTGTTTGCTCGCTGCTGGTCCGAGCTCGCAGGTGGTGGTCGGTGCAGGCGAGGTGGTGGCCGGCTGGGTGCACGCGCGGTGGAGGCGACGGCTAAGGGGAAAGGGGGTTTGGGGATCTCGCTGGAGGGGGGGTTTCCGCATCGGGCTCTGGGCTGGGGGGGGCCTTGCGCTTGCGGTGGCGCGCCAGGGGGGAGGGGATGGCGGCTGCGACGTAGGGGGGCGACGGGGTTTAGTTTTTTTTATTTGTTCGATCTGCGAAAGAAAAGGAGAGGGGGGGGGGCCTGAGTAAAAGGAGAAAGGGGAGAGATATTTTTTTATTTAATTATTTAATTAATTTAACTTCAAAAAGGTACTTTTATTTTCGAACTCGAAACGGGACCCACCGCCTGTTGTCCATAGCTAATTACCCCCATTCCGAACACAATGGGTTATGTTTCGTAAGCTGATTCGACCGTTACGATTAGTTTTCGTCAAAATCAAAATATAACTCTATATATTGAATTTGAACGCGCATTTCAATTTACTGGAGCCACATACTAACTCGAAAAATTCCAGAAAAATATTTTCTAGCTTCGTATTGACGATACGGTCCTAACAAAACTAATTTCATCGAATTCTGAGACCGTTAGAAAAATGGCCATTTTCCAGTCGATTAAAATCAACTAAAACTGGCCAAACGCGTTTTCCTATGCCACGCTCACATATTGATTCGAAAAATTATGAAAATTGGAACCCAGCGATAATATGACATCACAGATCCAACAAAAGTGGTTTCGTCGAAATCCGAGGTCGTTTGCGAAATTCCCATTTTTAAGGGCCTGATTCCATAGCGACAAATCTGAATTTTCAACTGGGCATATCTTTTGATTCCCGCTATGAAATCTTGATTTTTCGGGTTCGTTGGAAAGATATTCTCAATTAGATTCAAATATTTTTGGTTTCACTAAAATTCGGTTTATTTTGAATCCTGTACATCCATTTGAAGTTTGAAATCGAATTATCGAACTACCGCGCCATTTTCAATTCCTTTTATAAATATAAATAAATATTTATATTCTATCGACGATTCAAATGAAAATATTCGTTCAAATTCTATTCAAGATAAATTTCTCGTCGTTATTATTTAAAATAATTCATTTTAAATGTTCAAAATTCATTAAAATTGCCAATTTAAAAATTTTAAACTGGCCCAGATTTTCGGGTTGTTACAAATTTCAAATGAAGGAAGATTACGAAAAGGTTTTAAAGGGAGGACCATGGTTCATGGATAGTAAAATCATTTTTATGCGTAAATGGAAAGTTGATTTCAATTTTGAAAAAGCTATGCTGACTTCATACCCAATTTGGGTGAAATCCCCAAATCTGAATCTCGCGTTGTGGAACACAAGATGCATTAGTAAGCTAGCCAGTATCATTGGAAAACCATTAGAAATTGATGAAACTACTAAACAAGTGAAGAAAATCAGTTATGCAAAAGTCCTAGTCGAAATTAATGCTGATTCAGAGCTACCTAAATTCATCAAAGCAACGACAAAAATAATAACACATATGACCAAGCAGCGGAATATGAGTTTATCCCTCCAAAATGCTTAACTTGCAAATGTTTTGGGCATTCAGTTACGTGCTGTACATCAAAACAACCTAAGGAAATTTGGGTTAGGAGAACAAAAACTACTGAAGCAAGCACTTCCAAAAATCCAGCTTCGCTAAAAAGTGCTGTACAAACTGAAGCTGGTGCTGCTACCCTTACAGCTAATCCTATTCAAGTGCCTCCTCCGTCGAACATGGAGGACTCTGGATCATCTGCAGCATCTCATATAGAACCAAATCAAAGTCTGGTACCGATTCAGGCAGTGGTGGTTGACTCATGTCCAGATGATCAGAATGTGGTGTCCACTGCAAAGGAGGTGGTGGATAAGGAACCAAGCTAGCTGGATGAAATTCAAAATCTAAAAATCCAGATTGATGTTGAGTCTGAAGAGGAAAACAACAAAGAAACTGATGTTAGCAATTTCGCAAGGGCTAATGAAAATTATGAAGCACAATTCAAACATAAAGGAAAGAGAGCATCTCACACAAAGGCTTTAGTTGGCACTGCTCCAGTTACAAGGAGCCATGCAACAAAGTCTTAATGTCTATCCTATACTGGAATGTGAGGGGTCTAAATAGTGACACTCGTCAATCAGACCTCTATAACTTCAGGGACAAGTATAAGCCCTCTATAGTAGCAGTACTAGAGAATAAATTTACACATGAAAATTTAGAGTACTTCAAGAATAAAATGGGTGACTCTTGGAATACCATTGATAATTTAAGCGTCACAAAGAGATCGTATAGCTATTTTTTGGGACATTGCATCATGGAAATGTAACCCAATCAATAGTGATGACCACCAAGTTACAATAGGTGCCAAAAACACTGGTGGATTGAAGCTATTTATTTCATTCATATATGCAAGTAACCTTGCTTCTGAAAGAGCAACTTCATGGACCAATTTAGCTGCAATTTCTAAAACTATGCTCTCTCCATGGTTAGTACTGGGAGACATCAATGTAGTACTAAGAACAAGTGAAAAGAAAGTTGGACTTACCCTTAAGCTTTCCCGGGTTTCAGAATTCAACAACTGTGTATTGGCTAGTGGATTATCTAAGCTACCACATTCAGGTCTGCATTTCACATGGAGAAGTGGTGAGGCCAAGAAAATCACATCAAGACTTGATGGAACCCTTGATAATTCACATTTGTTAAACCAGATCAATGGTCTTAATGCTACTGTCTTAGCCTCTTCTACCAGTAACCACTCCCCTTTGTTAATTACTTTCAATAACTCCACAAATCCAATGGGTTAACCATTTCGATATGCCAATCATTGGCATCTCGTACAAGGGTATGAAGAAGAAGTTAATTTCCAGAATTTGACAACTCCAGAAGGTAATGACATGTACAAACTGGTTATGTTACTCAAGCAGTGCAAACCAATCTAAAAAACTGGAACAAAATCAGACCTAAAGAAGGTGATCACATCCAAAGCATTCAAGCCCAATTAGAGCACACACATGAGTTGTTAGACATTGATCCACTTAATGAAGGACTCAACAGTGATTTCTATGAATTACAACGAAGCCTCAAGATTGCCCTAGAGCTCAAAGCACTGGAGATTAGAGATGAATGCACTAATTTTTTTTATACAAAAATGTCACAAAGAAAACACTATAAAAATCTTTTAAATTGTCTCAATGAACAGGGTGACTCTCAACAGCACATCAAACAACTTGAAGATACAACAATATCTTATTACACTGAACTGTTTAATGGCAACTATGAAGAAAACTTACCCCACATTAAGTGCAGAAGGCAAGTCAGTGCTGAGGGAAGGCCGACGCTCGGTGGTAAGATTTGCATGAGGGAACTGCTGTAACTCCCCGTATTTTCTATGAACGTATAAGTAACAAAATAAAGTATACTTAAGTTTAGGAGAAAAATTAAGGGAAACGGGTTGCGCCATGTCATTCGTCTCAAAATTCTGCTTGAGATAGAGTCCGAGTTTGCATAAAACGGATAAAGTATGAAGAAGATATGGACGAACGAAGTTAGGCAGAAAAACCGGAAACAAGCCAGAATACACTGGCGCACTTGTGAAGTGCACCAGTACAAAAATACACTGGCGCACCTACAAAGTGCGCCCATACCGATCCAGCACAGAATTCTGGAGTGTTCTGCGATGACGTGTCTTCTTCTGAGTGGCCGGATGGCCTGTCTTCGAGCTGGGTGGTTCTGATGACTTCTGGACTGATCTAAAGGCTCTAAATCACCCTATTCTCCTATAAAAACACCCCCATACCTCACTTTCTCTCCACACAATTTCATTCTCCCTATACTTTGCCTCTATTCTAATTAAAATAAAATAATGGCATCGCTACTCTGTAGAAATCTAAGCTAGAACTAGTGCATCTTCTTCCAATCTGAATAGAAGTAAAAGAGAACAACTATTATCTAATCGATAGTCTACACCAAAGGAGAGCTATTCAGTGTCAGAATACAGATTCCAGAACACAAGAATCGTTCCCTTTTCGTGATTATGGTTATTTTCAGATATGAACTTTAATTATGTTCTTGACATGGCTATAAATCTGAATTTGAGGTTATGCACATTCTTATCTGTCAGATCTGTTTTTCTGTGACTATTCACTTTTTTTTTTCTATTCTATAGCCAGGCTACTATGAGCCTGCGCCAAATCTCATAAGAGATTAACGCACGAACGCTAAATTTTGGAGTAAATAATGAATAATGTGTAATTGGACATGACTAATCTGTAACTAATTTGAGAAAAGGACATATGTTGTAAATTAGATCTAGATCTGTGCATACTCTGTGATTTGGAAGAAGAGGAATCATTGAATGATAACATTTGACTTGAAACTTGGGGACATAATGCATATAAAAATTAAGATCTGATTTTGAGAGGATATAATTTAAAGATCTAAATTTTTGGGTATATTTTATATAATGATTCATAACTTGAAAAAGGAATATGAAACTTAGGTGTAAGGACCTATATTAAAATAGGATAACAATTAATGTGAATGCGCCTAAATATGGATTTTTGGATATTGGCATTAAAGGCTAAAATTTGGCATAATTCATATCATGATTTGGGGCTTTTAGAGAGTGTTCTGTACTGTGCAAAGTTTAACGAAAATTTGGGGGCATATATTGTATTATGAATTATGACCAAGATTTGAGCATGTAAGTTTAGGCTTAATTTATGATTAGGCAAGATATGTAAATAGAATTTTTAAGAAATGTTAAATCTGCTAATCTGCTGAATTGCCTAATTTGCTAAATCTGCTGAATTGCCTGTTCTGCTAATCCGCTAAACTTCCTAATCTGCTAGATCTGTTATCTGCTAAATCTGTTGAATTGCTTAATCTGTTGAAAGCTGAATAATTGTAATTTGGAGGCTCGATCTAAAATTGAGAAAAACATGTTAATAGAACTTTGGATAATCTGCCGTAACTTGTAAAGAAGTTAAATCTTCTAAATGGACATAATTAGTCTGATATTTTCTGTAATGGAATAAAGTGGCTATGACACGAGGTTAGCCTCCGTTTACGGTAGAAACCTGCCCAGAACCAACCGACTTAACCAGTGACCGCAAACTATCAGTCTAATGCGAGAGGTCATAGGCATAACTAAAATATGCTTAGACACGAGGTTAGGTCTAGCTTGTGGCAGAAGTCTGCCCGGAACCGCCCAGCATATCCAGCGGCCACAAGCTACTAACCTAATGTGAGAGGTCTGTACATTAATATTTAATTAATGCAAATCTGAGATAAATATGATGTCTAAAACATGTTGGGTGGATAGGATTAAACCAACTGGACTGATGAATTTATCAAACCCGTTTCGTGAATCTGTAGGCCCAATACAAAGTTAGACAATCTGATCCTTTAGTCTAAAAATTTGTTAACTTGATTGTCTGATCTATGAACTAGTAAATCTGAACTCTATATGTCTGAAACTTGTAAACAAGTTAATCTGAAATCTGTTAGTCTAGGGACACAAGGTTAGGAGGGGAAATACTTGTGTCTTCTGTTGTTTGGGACCCATATTAGTCAGTAACCCTTTCTGCTATCAAAAACTTTGACCCCACGCTATGTAGGGGTCCGGGCACGCTTACTGAACTAATTATAAGCGGTTCATTCTAATAATGGCGAGGGGTGTTGATGATGCGTTCCAACCGGGTCATGTGCGTGCATGGATCCGGTCTGCTCTAAGGATGTAAGACACCGTGACATCTATAAATAGTTCTGTGCCAGTAGGTTTCCACTTTAGGGAGTGATACACCCTACTGTGGGGCCGACACGGGGTATTTATGTATTAGGTAGCCGATCGCTTTGGGTAGGTCTTAGGGTACACTTAGTTCTGTATGTTTCTGTTGGTACCGTCTGTTTCTGTTGGGTGGTAACACCTGTCTGTTTCTGCATGGTACCGTCTGTTGGGGTGGTAAAGGATCATTACTAGTGTAAACCTAAATCTAACATTCTGTTTCCATAGGGATTATTCTATTTCCATCTCTGATTCCGTTTCCGATTATGTTTCCATACCTTCTGTCTGTTAGGGTGGTAAAGGCCCATTAGTTGAGTGGTAGAGGCCCATTTTTTGTTTTCGTACCTTCTGTCTGTTGGGGTGGTAAAGGCCCATTATTAGTATTCTGCTTCTGCACCTTCTGTCTGTTGGGGTGGTGAAGGCCCATTACTTGCATTATGTTTCTTTATAGATTATTCTGTTTCGATTCTGTTTCATTTTAGACATTAGGGTAACACCTAACCCTGTTATACTAGTATTAGTGCAGAGAAGTAAGATGTAAGTAAGGAACATAACTTGGTTTACATCATTCTGTTTCTTCTGTTAACTTAAAGTATATCTGCTATTCCTGTTGATGTATCTCTCATCTAGCTTTATTTACATGTCATGATAATATTATCTGTTTATATGCTGGAAGTCAATGGACTTGCCAGACTTTATGTCTGACCTCGTTTGTTTTCGCCCCTTTTCTTTCCGTTCCCCCCCAGGTGCTGTGGGTGGAAACATAGGAGGTTGATTCTAATTCTCTCTGCTTGAAGTGCTTGGAGTATTGCTTGGCTTTGACTCTATCTTTTCGTGGCATTTTATGTTGGGGATTATGGCTTTGAAACTTTACATTCTGAAGGATTTTGTATAAGACTGATAATTGTGTACTTGAGTTTTGGTATTGTGATTTAGAAATATGTAACCAAACTTATTTCTGCTTCTACTGTAATAAAGTTATAATTTTTCAAGTACTACTTATTTGTCTTGTAATATTCTGTTCTATCTACTAAAACGCTCCATCAAAGTTAAGGCATTCCCTTTGTGAGTGACCTTAACGGAGGTGGGGTGTTACACTTGATATCAGAGCTGAAGTTTACCAGATTTGATAAAAAGTTTTTGAAAACTATTTTCAAAAAGGTTTTAAAAAGGAAGTATTTTCAAAAGTAAAGTTTATTTTGAAAAACATAATCCCCAAAATCTACCCATTCTCTGTTTTGAATCCCTTTTCTTTTTCGTTTCAGTATGTCTGGGGATCTTAACCTTCCAGAGGGCGTACCGGTACCTAGTTGGTTTAGAAGGTATATAAAAGCTAGGGCTAATGATGCGGGCTCAGCAGACGCCCCTGTACCCCCAGCTGCAGCGGTCCCTCCTCCTCCTCCTCCGCGCGTGAATACTTTCCCGAAGATATGTAGAGACTTTCGAGCCATGGGTGGGAAGAACTTTAATGGAACTGAATCATTCGTGGAGGCAAGGAACTGGCTCAAAGAAACTGAGGATTTGTTCGTTATCTTCGAGGTGGACAATAGGCAGAAGATACAGTTGGCGGTATGGTTGCTTAAGGATGAAGCTTCTTTTTGGTGGGAGGTCACAAATGGAGAGCGTCCGATAGAGACATGGATGGATTTCAAGCATAGGTTCGAGATGAAATTTCTCTCACGAGCGGAAGAGAGCCTATACGTAGAGGAGTTCTTGGCGTTGAAGCAGGGGGATTTATCAGTGAGAGAGTACGTCAACAAGTTTAATCAGTTGGCGAGATTCAGCTTAGATTTGGTAAATACACCACATAAAAAGGGATTGAGGTTTGCTAAAGGTTTGAATGAGCCGCTACACGGATTGGCGATGTCCCACATTCCTATGGGGGTAACCTTCGAGAAATTGGTGGACATGGCGTTAATGCATGAAGAGGAAGCCGGAAGTAAAAAGAAAGAGGAAAAGCTCGAAGGACCACAAAACAAGAAGGCGGGGCCCAAAAAGGAAACACAAAAGAAGGATGAAAAGTTTGAAGATAAGAAGGAGAAAAAATGCTTTACTTGTGGAAGCTCGACTCATCTGAACAAGGATTGCAGAAAGAGGAAGGGCACTTGCTTCAACTGTGGTGAGATGGGACACTTCACTAGGGACTGCCCGAAGAAACGAGGGCAAGGGCAGAGGACAGGTCCTACTTTTGGAGGGCAGGCGAATACCCTCGAGGCTGGTGGATAGGATAGAAATAGGAAAAAATTTCTGTAGATGGTTTAATTTCCTTATCTGATTGTTGAGTTAAAACTCTTTCTAATTCTGGCATTTTGATTCTGTAATTGATACTGTGCACTTTAATACTAGTATTGTTTCTGATCCCGCTGTAGACTCAAACCCATAAGGGTTATCACTCATCTGTTTGTGATAAGTTGAGGTTTGAGGGTATCTGCGTTGGGCGTTAAGTTGACTATGACGCTTACATTCTGGGTTTTTTTATCATGCTTGGTTTCCTAAGAATCATTTGATAATCTGATCTGTACCAGTAGTCTGTAAGTATCTGAATATTTCTGATAAGGTTAGGGGTTTTTACTCGAAGCGTGAAGTAGATTTCTAGTTTGGCGTTGTTTAATGGGAGTAATTCACTGGGTGTCAATCTGATGTTGATTTCGGTCTTTGGGGTTGATACATAGGGAATTATTTTCTTAACCGATGTCTAATAGGAACAGAGCTCTTGTTTTAATCGTACTTGCTTATATCACTCAGCTGTATCCTATTGATCGAGTCTTCGACCTTTAGGTAGAAACTAATGGGTGTAAACATGTGTTTGAGACATGTTATGTTTGATGGTTGCAAGTGGATGCAAGTGGTTGCTAGTGGTTGCTCGTGGATGCATATACACACACACTAGGCACTAGATCGGCTCAAAAACACTCTCATACTGCATATGAATGTGTGCGCATTTTTCAATTTTTGTGGATGTAAAATGATTGACTCATCACATGGATGTTGCATTTGGATGAATGGTTATGCACACATATAGAAATTTTGTGTATCAAATAGGATTTCTTGCATACATAATTGGACTCATGGCACCAACATGGTTCGCATTGAGGAGGTCAACTGAATCAGTAGACCGCTTGATCTTTGCACTAGATAAGAGACATATACACACACTTTTGCATATGTTCATACAACATTAGAAGTTTTCTAAGGACAATGGATGCTTATGGATGATGGTTGAGTAGATGGATGATTGGATGATAGGACACATTCTTCTTAACTTGAAGATTTCGGGGACGAAATCCTTTAAGGAGGGGAGAATGTAACACCCCGTATTTTCTGTGAACATATAAGTAACAAATTAAAGTATACTTAATTTTAGGAGAAGAATTAAGGGAAACGGGTTGCGCCATTGCGTTCGTCTCGAAATTTTGCTTGAGATAGAGTCCGAGTTTGCATAAAATGGATATCGTACGAAGAAGATATGGACGAACGAAGTTAGGCAGAAAAACCGGAAACAAGCCAGAATACACTGGCGCACTTGTGAAGCGCGCTAGTACAAAAATACATTGGCGCACCTGCCAAGTGCGCCTATACCGATCCAGCACAGAATTCTGGAGTGTTCTGTGATGACGTGTCTTCTTCTGAGTGGCTGGATGACCTGTCTTCGAGCTGGGTAGTTCTGATGACTTCTGGACTGATCTGAAGACTCTAAGTCACCCTATTCTCCTATAAAAACACCCCAAACCTCACTTTCTCTCTACACAATTTCATTCTACCTATACTCTGCCTCTATTCTAATTAAAATAAAATAATGGCGTCGCTACTCTGCTGAAATTTAAGCTAGAACTAGTGCATCTTCTTCCAATCTGAAAAGAATTAAAAGAGAACAACTATTTTCTAATCTAATTGGTAGTCTACGCCAAAGGAGAGATATTCAGTGTTAGAATACAGATTCCAGAATACAAGAATCATTCCTTTTTTGTGAGTACAGTTATTTTCAGATATGAACTTTAATTATGATCTTGAGATGGCTATAAATCTGAATCTGAGGTTATGCATATTGTTATCTGTCAGATCTGTTTTTTTGTGGCTATTCTCTTCTTTTTTCTATTCTATAGCCAGTCTACTACGAGCCTGCGCCAAATCTCATAAGAGATTAATGCACGAACGCTAAATTTTGGAGTAAATAATGAATAATGCATAATTGGACATGACTGTTCTGTGACTGATTTGAGAAAAGGACATATGTTGTAAATTAGATCTAGATCTGTGCATACTCTGTGATTTGGAAGAAGAGGAATCATTGAATGAAAACATATGGCTTGAAACTTGGGGACATAATGCATATAAAAATTAAGATCTGATTTTGAGAGGATATAATTTAAAGATCTAGATTTTTGTGTATATTTTATATAATGATTCATGACTTGAAAAAGGAATATGAAACTTAGGTGTAAGGACCTATATTAAAATAGGATAACTATTAATGTGAATGCGCCTAAATATGGATTTTTGGATATTGGCATCAAAGGCTATAATTTGGCATAATTCATACCATGATCTGGGGCTTTTAGAGAGTGTACTGTGCAAAGTTTAACGAAAATTTGGGGGCATATATTGTATTATGAATTATGACCATGATTTGAGCATGTAAGTTTAGGCTTAATTTATGATTAGGCAAGATATGTAAATAGAATTTTTAAGAAATGTTAAATCTGCTAATCTGCTGAATCGCCTAATTTTCTAAATCTGTTGTATTGCCTGTTCTGCTAATCTGCTAGATCTGTTATATGCTAAATCTGTTGAATTGCTTAATCTGTTGAAAGCTGAATAATTGGATTCCGGAGGCTCGATCTAAAATTGAGCAAAACATGTTAATAGAACTTTGGATAATCTGCCGTAACTTGTAAAGAAGTTAAATCTGCTAAATGGACATAATTAGTCTGATATTTTCTGTAATGGAATAAAGTGGCTATGACACGAGGTTAGACTCCGTTTACGGTAGAAGCCTGCCCGGAACCAACCGACTTAACCAGCGACCGCAAACTATCATTCTAATGTGAGAGGTTGTAGGCATAACTAAAATATGCTTAGACACGAGGTTAGGTCTAGCTTGTGGCAGAAGTCCGCCCGGAACCGCCCGGCATATCCAGTGGCCACAAGCTACCGACCTAATGTGAGAGGTCTGTGCATTAATATTTAATTAATTCAAATATGAGATAAATATGATGTCTAAAATGTGTTGGGTAGATAGGGTTAAACCAACTGGACTGATGAATTTAACAAACCCGTTTCGTGAATCTATAGGCCCAGTACAAAGTTAGACAATCTGTAAGTCTGTTAAAACTGTACATCTGATCCGTTAGTCTGAAAACTTGTTAACTTGATTGTCTGATCTGTGAACTAGTAACTCTATATGTCTGAAACTTGTAAACAAGTTAATCTGAAATCTATTAGTCTGGGGACACAAGGTTAGGAGGGGAAATACTTGTGTCATCTGTTGTTTGGGACCCATATTAGTCAGTAACCCTTTCTTCTATTAAAAACTTTGACCCCATGCTATGTAGGGGTCCGGGCACGCTTACTGAACTAATTATAAGCGGTTTATTCTGATAATGGCGAGGGGTATTGATGGTGCGTTCCAACCGGGTCATGTGCGTGCATGGATCCGGTCTGCTCTGAGGATGTAAGACACCGTGACATCTGTAAATAGGTCTGTGCCAATAGGTTGCCACTTTAGGGAGTGATACACCCTACTGTGGAGCCGACACAAGGTATTTATGTATTAGGGAGCCGATCGCTTGGGATAGGATTTAGGATACACTTAGTTCTGTCTGTTTCTGTTGGTACCATATATTTCTGTTGGGTGGTAACACCTGTCTGTTTCTGCATGGTACCGTCTGTTGGGGGTCGTAAAGGCCCATTACTAGTGTACACCTAATTCTAACATTCTATTTCTGTAGGGATTATTCTGTTTACGTCTCTGATTCCGTTTCTGATTATGTTTCCATACCTTCTGTGTGTTGGGGTGGTAAAGGCCCATTAGTTGAGTGGTAAAGACCCATTATTAGTATTCTATTTTCGTTTCTTCTGTCTGTTGGGGTGGTAAAGGCCCATTATTAGTATTCTGCTTCTGTACCTTCTGTCTGTTGGGGTGGTGAAGGCCTATTACTAGCATTCTTTTTCTGCATAGATTATTCTGTTTCGATTCTGTTTCAGTTTAGACATTAGGGTAACACCTAACCCTATTATACTAGTATTAGTGCAGAGAAGTAAGATGTAAGTAAGGAACATAACTTGGCTTACATCATTCTGTTTCTTCTGTTAACTTAAAGTATATCTGTTATTCCTACTGATGTAATCTCTCATCCATCTTTATTTACATGTCATGATAATATTATCTGTTTATATGCTGGAAGTCACTGGACTCACCAGACTTTATGTCTGACCTCGTTTGTTTTCTCCCCTTTTCTTTCTGCCCCCCCCCCCCAGGTGCTCAGGGTGGAAACATAGGAGCTTGATTATGATTCTCTCTGCTTGGAGTATTGCTTAGCTTTGACTCTATCTTTGCATGGCAGTTTATGTTGGGGATTATTGATTTGAAACTTACATTCTGAAGGATTTTTATAAGACTGATAATTGTGTACTTGATTTTTGGTATTGTGATTTAGAAAGATGTAACCAAACTTATTTCTGCTTCTGCTGTAATAAAGTTATAATTTTCCTAGTACTACTTATCTGTCTTGTAATATTCTGTTCTGTCCACTAAAACGCTCCATCAAAGTTAAGGCATTCCCTTTGTGAGTGACCTTATTGGAGGTAGGGTGTTACAACTGCAGACTGCTGTCTTCTCGATCCATAATGATTCCAGTCCAGGGCCTGATGGAATAGGGGCAGCATTCTTCAAACTGCACTGGGAAAACCTGAAACATCACTTATTAGCAGCTTATCAAGAAGCACTGGATACAGGTGAATTCATTAGAGAAATTAATCACACATTTGTTTCTCTGATCCCCAAAGTTCAATACCCAGGCCGAATAGAAGATTATAGGCCGATTTCCTGTTGTAATGTGGTTTACAAAATCTTGAGTAAAATCATTTGCAATAGATTGAATAAAGTGCTTCCTGATCTAATTTCTCAATGTTAAAGTGCATTTATCAAAGGTAGATTCATATCAGAAAACTCTCTCATGGCACGTGAGTTAGTTAGAGAATTCAATAAGAAGGGTGCTGATAAGCTTTGTCTCAAAATTGACTTACACAAGGCATATGATAGAGTCAATAGAAGGTTTATCTCTCACATGTTAGCCTCAATGGGGGTGCCCGATAATCTTATCAAATTTATTGAATTTTGCCTAAATACCCCAACTTTTTCTGTCCTAATCAATGGGGTACTAAAGGGTTTCATTTCTAGCTCCAGAGGCATCAGACAAGGGGATCCCCTCTCCCCTTATTTATTTGCAGTTGCAATGGAATGGTTTACACTACAAATGGAACATACAACTGAAAGGAATGAAATTGTGCCAGTCTACGATCATCTGCTTAAAGCCGCCCATCTTATATATGCAGATGATTTGCTAGTACTGTTCAAAGCTTCAAACACAGCCATCAGCCAATTAAAATGCATTTTTCAAAATTTAGAGAAGTGTGTGGGTCTCAACGTGAATGAACTTAAAACCAAGTGCTACTTTAATAAGTTCTGCAGTCATAAACAAGAATACTTAGAAGGCATTGGGGTGCAAGAAGGTTCACTACCAGTTAAGTATTTGGGAGTGCCACTCTCTAACAATACCATAACTGATGCTGAATGTGGGATGTTAGTGGATGATATTAGAGATAAATTAAAAGGATGGAGGTTTAAATTATTGTCTTTTGCAGGAAGAGTTGAATTAGTTCACATAGTAATTACTTCTAAAATTAGGTTTTGGCTACAGACCTTTCTGATTCATGACTGTTCAATTGCCAAAATCAATTCAATGTGTGCTAACTTCATATGGAAAGGGGGTTTGCACAAAATCAGTCATAATTTGCTTTGCAGACCTAAGAAAGAGGGAGGAGTTGGGCTAAAAAACCTATTTGAACTAAAAAAGGTCTATGGGCTTAAAATAGCCTTGAAAATGTTATCTTGTAACAATTTATGGGTTGTGCGGATGAGAGCCAGCTATATGAAGACAAATTTCTGGACTGCAAGCATTGACAACAATGCCTCTGTGATCTGGAAAAATTGCATGAAGCTTAGGAATGAACTTAAACCACATATACAACGTGAAATTGCAAATGGTGTCACCACAGACCTTTGGAGAGACCCTTGGCTAAATGGTCAAAGCTTAATAGACATGCTAGGCTGGGATAGCTATTTGGCTTATGGGGCACCTAATGTGCCAGTTAGTACTATTATTTCAAATAAAAATTGGCAATGCAGTAATAACTTGGTAGCTCGCAACTTCAATGAAGAAATATCAGCATTGCCAATATACTCTGAATGAAATGAAGATAAATGGAGATGGCAAAATGGTAACTTTAGGCTTGGGAATGTATGGGAAAGTATCTGAACGACTCACCCTACAATACATTGGAGTAATGTGATATGGACACGCTCTACTCCTCATAAGATGGCACAGACCCTATACAAGGCCATTCTAGGTAGGCTGCTTACCAAGGAAAGGTTATGTAGCTGGGGGATTATAGATGAGGACAGATGTGTTCTTTGTAACAGGTTTCCTGAAACTCATAACCACTTGTTTTTTGAGTGTAGTTTCAGCAAGCAATGTGGGCTATACAAAAACTAAAGTGCTTCAATTCTGACCAAATTGGCAACTTGGAAGAAGAAATTGAGTACCTGGACGATGGAAATCACATTTCGAAGTTGATGATAGAGCTCGGCAAGATTTGCTTCATAGCCACAGTGTGGCAGACATGGAGAGAACGCAACTCCCGTACTTTCAAGAAGAGACGTATTAGTCAACGCAGCCATCATTAACAGAGAAATTGCAATGGTAATTGAAAGGATCAGTAAGAAGCTACTCACCAGTGCAATGGAACGAGAACGACTACTATTGAGGAGGGGTAGCTGGAAGGAAGCGACTGGAGAAAGGTTACGAGCGAATTTACATCCGCCATGATTGTGAACCCTAATTTTACTTTGTGCCTTTTTCAGAGAATGTAAGGGGACACGAAAAGTAACTCGTTGGAAGTTTATTATTATACCCGTAATCTACAAACGGGCTGTACTTTGGGTTGAGCCAGCTTTTGGGCTGTAATAAAGAATTTAACCCATTTTCAAAATATATATATACACACACACACACACATATTTACTATTATTCCAGTGACCTAAATAACTAAATCTCCATGAAAACAATCCAGGTTTACTCTACATTTAGAACACAGGTAAGCATTCCATGGTTTAAAAAAAGTGCATGGTTTTAACACAGTGTACATGTGAAACAGGGGTTTAGTTTTTTCAACAGTATAGTTATGCAGGGTATTATGGTTCCACTAACACACCATAAACATGATTTTCAGAACAAGTTCTCATCACATCTAGTCATGGATCACTCGCATATACTCAGCACAAGTTAAGCATCAGAGAATCAAATAAATTATGTGTTTACTCACCTGTTTTCTACTCTGTTTTTTAAGCTGCCTGGTCTACCCAAATCTTAGCTCGAATGAATTTGTGAATAAATGCGTGTGTTTGTGCTTATAGTTATAAGTGGGTTTAAGATTAAAATATAGCGTATGCTTTAAATGCTTTGACAGGGAAAGGTATAGGCAGATGGTTCTCTTACTACAGATTTTTACTTTTGTTCAATAGTTGTGCAACTGATTGATACATGTTTGTGAAAAGGCTTTTCACTCTTCGGGTGTATATGGCCAGGTCAAAAAGAAGTACAACAATATGTGTACACAACATATACATGAATTGGTGTTTACAGAATCATGCTTTGATCTTAAGAAACTGACTATTTCTCCTTTGATTTGAAAGTGTAGGCTGTCCCTATATCTTAGCTTATGGAAAAGAGTATGCAAGGTGTTTGACTGAGTGATTTTGCCTAGACAATTTAGATGTGCAGAGTGGCAAGGCTACGGCCAGAAGATGTATAGCCTATGTAAGAAAGTAAGCTTGGTTCCTAAGCAACCAGATACTCTGTTCAATTCAAAAATGTAGCATGTTCTTCCTTCCAGGCTAGTCTGATATGATAGAAATGCAGGTCAGTGTAGGGAGAATTGAAGTATAAGGCCATGTGAAATTCAAGTAGACTTAGTTCTTAAGTAAAACTATTTGTAGTAGCCTATATATTCGATTAAAAAGGAGCCCATACATTTTATTAAAAAGGAACATGCTTGTCTATGCATTAGCTATGATTCCTCTCATCTATATGATCGTCCGACATATGTATAAATTTAAGAGCTCAGTTTTCAATATGCAAAGCACAAGTCTGTTCTAGCTAGAAAAGAGAGCCTGCTAGCTGCCTTGATGGTTCCTACTGATGCTTAGTTGGTTTAGTGTTGTTGCTAAGTGATTTCATTGTTTTTCCCACGCACCTATGCACAACTATTATATGTTTGATAGATGGATTTGTACCCATTTATATACCAATGGGTATTCTTAATTTACAAGCATTTTTAGTTATTCTATGTCCAAGCATTTTTTCTGGTTAAGATGGCATATAGAAAATAATTAAATCTTAAGTACAATAGGTTAAACTATCACTTATTACCTTATTTTATATGTATACATATATTAAATATTTTATATCAAGTTAACTTTAATATATATATATATATACACACACACATACATACATATATGAGTCATAAATGAAAAGATAGATTTAAATTTCTCAAGTATTAATTCCAATAAATTTAAATTATTCAGTAATATAATAAGTAATTATTGTTTAACAAAGTCAGTAAAGATCCGGGACATTACATTTAAATTTCACTATTCCAACTTACTTTAATTTAACAAATGTTTTATTAAAATTTATCCAAACATTTTCAAAGGTTCATCTAAACGGTTTTAAGTAATTCTCGATGTTTAAATCGGAATCACATAGTCATCTCACTTTCGAAACTCGAAAATAAATAATGATGCACCAATCATCATAATCATCCTCGGGTGACTAGAGTGTGATTCTATATTTATCTAGTATATATTAAACTTCGTATATACGTTAACTAGGCGTATATTCAAAATCCTTATATACTTGATAGTCCAATATTAACGTCCAATAAAATACTCAAAACCCTTATCATAAATTATATTTCAAAATAATTACACTTTTCAAAACGATTTACTTAGTTTCAAAATATTTTTTTTTCATAATACACTCTCTCAAACATAATATTCCAGAATCTCATTCTAGGGCATTTCTAACGCTATCTCTAATGAGATATTATAACTCTAACGAGTCCTATCTTTTGTTTAAATATATTGTACCTCATAGCTTTGTACAAAGTTGGCTCTGATACCAACTGTAACGACCCTCCTTTTTGCCCGATTTTGCAGGTAATTACCAACTTAAATCGTTCATAAAAACAGATAGTTATGGGTACAGGCATATATGAACACAGAGAACAAAACCTTTCATTTCATTACAAATTTTCTACATCAGAGTTATAGTAAATCAGCGTGCAACATAAGCTCAGCGGAAACAAAACGCTCATAGCGGAAGAAGTAAAATCAAACAAAACTCTAGCTCCAAATCTGAAACCAGCTCAGAAGACTAAACCTGCAAACTAAACTACTAGCTTCCCATGCAAAATTTTGTGAACCCAGAGTTTAAGTGCGGAACAATAAACTCTAGGTCAGTCATGGGACTGGTGTGAGAACTAAAAATAGATATTATTTCAAGTTTATTTTAAAGTTGGGAAAATTCACCTAACCACGCCGTTAACGTGGAATGGATTTACTCCATGTGAATTCCCGTGCACAGGAATCCGCAATGACTTTGGAAAATGAAGCTATCATAAGCTCGTCTCATATCACACAATGCAAGCGCACCCCAGATGGGCGAGTTTTGTCTTATGATAATAATAATGCTTTAATACTTGAAAATCCTCTTTTAAATATTATAATCAGTGCATAGTGTTAAAACCGTTTCACAAATAAATATATTAATCTTAGTGAGCATAGTTACCCACATACATAGTTTACAAACAAATTGAAAGGCTCGTACTGGTTATTGGGTTTTCCAACATGAAGGTTTCGGGCACGAAAGATTAATTGAGGACACAAAGCTAAGTATCTCCCGGTTAACATCTAGACACAGACATCGAATACAGAGCGTGAAAGTATATATCCCGGTTTTCATTCAGACTTGGACATCATATATGCTTTATTCCCTCAGGTTTCGCAGGTAGATCTACCGCCGAAGCTTTTGAGGTTTCAATAGAGATTATGTACATGTATACAATCTAACCACCAGTTTACCACCAATCTGGGGTGTGAGGTTAGTCGAGGTCACGATATACACAATGCTACGCTTCAATAAGCCATGCTTTGATCATCACTAGCTCATTTCATAACTCGAGTATGACACATTGTCAATTCACAACATGTCACTGATTTCTGTCAATACATAACCTCTAAGCTCATATGTTTTAGAGATAGGAATAATTTATTGCCACAAATCCGAAAATATTCAAATATATTCAGATCTCATGCCACTTATAACCTTGTATTGGGTGATCGGCCCAGCCGAAGCATCAACAATAAATCTAAACAATTCGAAGTATCGGTCTTCACTTATCGATTTCCAAGTTTTCAGTTTCTTTATAATGTCGTATTATTACTTGGAATGTTTTTTGAAATATTCAATCCCGATCTTTCCAAGTAAAAAGCACATTTAAAACAATTGTTAAAGATCATTTCAGATTTCCAGTTTAAATCTCCTTCCAAATTGTTATTGATTCGGTTATAATCAAGGTTTGGATTTATACCAATTTCCATAAAGCCAGTTATCACCCTAACCCTTCTTGAAATTCAACGTTCATTTCCAGTCTTATATTTCAAATATAATTCTTTTATTCGTTGTTATCATTTTCATAAGTTTTCCTTACCAAATCTTAATTTGGTTTTAGATTCCATTCACGATAATTCAAACAATTTATATTTTCAAATAGAGTTAAATCGACTTATAATTCGATATCAATTTACAACTCAAACGGCTATTAGATTGCCGTAACAATTTATAATTCTCTTCTCATATCGAAAATCCAACTAACTTTAACCAAACTTATTTCTTTTCATTTTCAAACTTCAGTATCTTACTTAAAATCGGTAGTATTTAAATAAATTTTATATGAAATAATTTTATGCTCTTTCAAATCTTCCAAATTATTTAACAATTCTTTCCATTATTTTAAACAATAATTCATGGTTTAAAATCTTTAAACCCAAATCATTTTCAATGAACAAATTATAATAGCGTTAAAAGCGTTATTGAAAGTGTTGAAAAATGGCTATTTATATTAAATAGATTAAAAAAATTTCAAAATTCAAATATTTCAACTCACATCACTTTTAAATAATATAATATGATTTATCCTAAATTTTTAATAATTTATATAAGTCTATTTTACTCGATTTTCCTTTACGTTGCCAAACTGCATGTATAGCGACCTTTTCCGATTTTATTTTAACATATCTTGAAACCATATGTTAGAATTTGAAAATTTCTTTTCTATTCAAAAACAATTTTTAGTATAATTCTGACATTTCTCGTTTCACGTCAATCTGATTTAAAACGTTCAAGTTATAGTCATTTGAAAATTAAAGTCAATATTAACGAACTCCCGCTACGTGACGCGTTCAATTCAAACCATATAGTGATTAAATATAATTCGTTTAAATCCTATGAAAAATAACTTAAATTCCACAACTTTAATTAGAACCATATTTTGAATTTCTAGTCTCCTTTTTAGATTAAATCGAACTTAATATTAATAATCGTTTTCTCTAAAGCTTATTCAAATGTTTTCGAATTTACAACTATTCATTATTCAAAAAAAAATGTTTTTAATGAAAACCAATTTTTGATTCATAAATCAAATCATTTCTTCAAAGTTAACTTTGAAATTTGATTCGACATTAATAACTCATAATAGTTAAAAATACTTCCCATGGTTCCATTTGGATTTTTAATTTGAAAACTTAACATAAAATAATAATATTTTGTATTCCAAATTTATCTTCGAGCTAACTTTATTTCCAAATCATCATTTCAAATTTTCAACTATTCATTTCAATTTAAAATGAATTCTTAAAATAATATTTTCAAATCTCACTCGATTACTCGTATTTAATCGTTAGAATTGTTTACTCCAAACCAATGTTGAATACATATATCAAATTATTAACCGATCTAAATTCAAAATGGTTAAATTTCAAAATCATCCTCATGAACATTAGTTGGCCACTTTAAATTTCCAAATAATTGAAAATATAATTCAAAGTTTAATTTCAAACTTTTAAATTTAATAATAAAATCGTTATTTGCTTGCCAAGGAGATTTAATTCGATTATCCGCACAATTCCACAACTACGGTGTGTGTGAAGCAACCATGAACAAACAAATAAAACAACCATACGTATAATGAATCCATCCATCGTAAACATACAAACAAACAACATATCTTGTTGTGCGCAAGCGCAATGTTCAATAACGCTTCGTGTTTAATGAGTTTCAACTACATATTGTACATTCAGCATTCCATACAACATGCATATCCATAAACAAATCAACCAACATTAATTCATTATAATTGCCAACAAATTTTAAACTATCATTCTATTTAATAGAAGAAAAAAAATTAAAGAGGAATTATCACCTTCATGTCTCCAAATCTCTTTACCGTCAAGACCCGTAAAATCGCAGAAAACTCTAGAGGACCGCGTACAAATAAAATTTTTTGCGTGATGTATTCAAGTGGAATGGTTCTTTGCGTGATGTATTCAAGTGTGCCGAGTATTTTTTTTCCGCTTTAAAAGGGACGCAGTGGGTTTTTGAGGGGAGATAAGTCCACTTGGAGTGAGGTGAAGGACTAGTTCGTGCAGAGAATGGTTGCGGCGAAGGTCAGTGCATGCGGCTGTGAGGTGGAATGGTGGATAGAGGAGGAGAGAGAAAAGACGGGGAGGGTCTTTTGGGCAATATCAGGGAAGAGGCCGACGATTGGAGTGGGGTGGCTGACGGATCGGGAAATTCACCTGAGGGCGGTCGCAGTGGTTGACTGGCGCCATAACAGGAGACGGATGTGACGGTTGCTTAGTGAAGAAGGGACCGAGCAATTTAGATAAGGAAAGGAAGTCTTGAGATAGGAAAAACACAATGAATAAATAACAAATAACCACAATTAATGATAAAATCCTGTACAACAATGTACCATGATCCCAAAGCAGTAATAAAATAGACCGGTTGATTATTTCTTTAAAGTGTCACAAGGACCACAGTCGCCCAAAATATGTTAGAAAAAAATATGCTTATTTTTCAGACAAAATTTACAAAATTTTTTTATAAAATATTTTAAGACTACGCGTTCTGAAACTAAATGATTATTTAAATCAGTTATTTAATTATAATTTATATTTGAACACCGATGGTTTCAGCAAATTTATTGCACTTACCGCTTTTCCAAAACAAACATTGTTTTAAACTAAATTAATTTAGCAAAAGTGCTTAATCAAACCTTATAAAATTTCATAAGTTGTCAAACTAATATACATATATATTTCACTAAAATACCCTATGTTATCGAAATAATATTACTTAAAAATATATACATATATCTTACCCCATATTAATCAAAATAAAATTTTAAATATTTATAAAATTCAGGTTTATATAAAGCCATTATAAATAACATCTTTTTAAAATCTTATTCTAAAATTCCTTTTTAAATGTTAAGATTTATTTACGCTATTAAATAACATCTAAATGAATCATATCTTACCCAATCAATATATTATCAAAATTAAATAATATCATTACTATAAAATTCCATAAAACATATCTGAAATTTAAACTAATATTTATTCAAACTAATATCTAAAAGATTTTTAAATCAAAACTTGTATTTAAATCCTATAAACTTCGACTTAAATTTAGAAAAATCCAAACTATAAAATAGAAATTCAATTCAACTTAGTTAAACTCCTGGTTGTTACAGTAACAACCAAAGCTCTGATACCAACTACGGTGTCTGTCCAAAGATGGCCACTGCCGGTACCTTAGACACTATTTCTACGGCCAGCATCTCGCTACAACAACCAACCCCGACCGGGACGTGTAAGGGTAAGAGTCAATGCTTCGCCACAGTTCATAAGGCGAGAACCCCTTATCACGCACAACAGAAACTAACTCTGATACCAACTGTAATGCCCTGCCTTTTTTGACCGCTTCAATTCGGTAATTAAACCAACTTAAACCACTCGAAACAACATATTGTTATTTAGCTTACGAGGTTTAATTAAATCATACACAGAGTCATAGAATAAAATAAAAACAATATCTCACAATGGAAGCATTTTATATGAATATCAGAGTTAACAAAATTCATATATACAGTGGAAGAAAAATATACATTAATTTATTTACCAAAAAAAATCGAATTTTAATCGAATCAAAAGAGAGCGCACCTTCACATGCCCTTATCGTCGTCAGCTTCAAATCTAAGATGTAATTACTTAGGTCTAACCCTGACCCGAGCAAACAAAAACTCAAGTCAGGTTGTATTCAAGTAAATCAACTATAATTAAAATTTCAAGCATGCATTCAAATCCTAATTGCCATATTCGAATATCTAGTTACCACTATTTTTTTCTTGTAGACAAATGATACTTTCAAAGTATACATGATACATTAATAATCAATTCTTCACATAAAATGAACATGTTTATATATTACTATAGCTATATATATATATATGTATATATATATGTCATATCCATTTCTTTACATTTAATTGATTTCAATACTCAAATAAACACAATTTTTATTCCACTCGTCACTACCTTATCTGAGTGTTGATAATACAAATCAAACATTTTGGTTTTTTATTTACATGCATCAAACAGATTCAAATAGTGGGTCAATTATCGATTATAAGGTAAAGCGTCCTTAATGTTTATGAACTTATTAATATACCTGAAGTATAAAATTTTCTTTCTATCAAACCCAACACACTGGATACATGTTGTGCAAAATTAAAACTGGCAGCAACATGAAAATGATGTAAAGATCCAAATTGCAGTAGGGCTATTGGCAAATATAAACATTTCATTTAAAGGCAACTGACATATGAATTCATTTCAATTTAAAGACGGAATGCATGTAAAGCATGAAGTACCTAGTACTTACTAAATAAGGGGCAGACACTCATGAACGACTAGGCAAAGGGAATAGAAAAGGTCAGCAAGACGTATACACTAATCAAGGAAAAATGGCAACCTACAACTTGGAACAACCAACTTCTTTCAAACAGATATCAAATGCTATTGACCCCAATATCATTGGTAAGATTGCAAAGTACAACCCAAAAAGTTGTCAGAAATATCATAGTCATTCACTCATTCTAGCAACAATTAGCAATGCAGTGAGCAAATATCAAGTGTATCATAGATTCTTATCCGTTTGAGAAAGCAACAAGTCAAGTATTTTGTTCAACATGAAAATGAAACAACTAAGAACATAGCTAAAAAGTTGCACAAAAATCATAAAGTTGAATATTTGAATTAAGAAATAGTGAGGTGAAATCCCTTATAGGCAGTGGAAAAAGAGGGGAAAACGGCTGGCAGTCGCGGTCAGAGCAAGGGTGATGGGCTTCATTGTGAAGTTTTTTACTTTTCATGACATGCGTTAGCCTCATTTTGCAAGGAGAAATTGAAAAAATATAATGCCTAATCCATGTGTGAAGGAAGGAATAATGTGAATTCCAGAAAGAAAAAGTTGATTTACCTTTTGATTTTGTTTATATATATGTGAGGCTACAGGTTTTAAGAAGAAAAGGGAAACGAAGAAAAGGAAAGTGAAGGAAAGAGAGAAAGGTCTGGTTAATTAATAGAACAACGACAAGAAATGAATAGTCTTGAAAATGAATTAGCATAAGTATTGAATTGAAATAGAAATGGGTAACGTATGCATTAAACAAGAAACAAATGAATGCATGCAGAATTATAATTAAAAAAAAAAAAATGAATGGATGGGTAACTTACGCATTAACAACGAATAAATGGTTGCATGCAAAGTTATATAAGGGATTTTTTAAAAGGAATGTATGGGTAACGTATGCATTAACAAAGAATAAATGAATGTGCAAAAGTTATAAATGGGAATTTTAAAATGAATGCATTGGTAACATATGCATTAAAAAGGAACAAATGAATGCTAATTAATGGAAAATTAGAGTGGAAAGAAAGGAGGTAGTGAATTTGGGGAAAGTAGAGAAAGAAAAGGACAGAAAATAAACTTGCATGAAATGTGAATGAGCAAAGAAATTACGTTGTATGATTTATTTGATTATTAACGTCAACATTAAATTTCGTCAACTATGCTAGTTTAAACTTACGTTGTATATCGTTGCCACCTCATTTCGTTACAATTTCTCCGATATAATTTAAACTGGCAACATTAATCAATTTGTTATCAATTATCATAAAACTTCTGTATTGATGTTTTTAAACAAAATAATGATTCAACTACAATTTTCTTTTATTATCAATAGTTCGTAGTTAATTAATAAAATATACATACAATTTGATAACAATCTCAATTGTTATAAATCGCCATTTATCTAATTACAAATTGTTGTTTATTAGAAATTAATTTGAAATCGTTCATAAATAACATCATAAAACTTATCTTAAAAACACTTTTAATTCAATAATTAAATTTATTCAATGACTTAAGTGTTCCAAATTTACGCAATGTTATAGCCACCATTTCTTTGACCGTTATGTGCACCGAAGCTTCCAATCCTTAATTTCCTAACTGTTCACACAAGGATTTAAAACACAATTGCTTCATTCGAAAATTGTGTTGACATCGGTTTGTGTGTCCTAGTAGTATTTCATAAACCCAAGCAAGACCGGAACTTACAGAATCATGTATTATGCTCCTTTTCCGTGTTGATTAGCCATAATTTCTTGAATATCGAGCATATCTTGCAAATCTTCCATATCATAATCATCACAATTTGCCATTATCTTTGATCTAGAATATTGCAGAAGTGAAGGAGAAGTGGAGTGGAATGAGGAATGAGGATGTTGAAGGAGTGGTGAAATTAGATGGAGATACATAGGGACAAGAGAATGAAAATGCGGTTTTAGAATTTTCTTTCACGTTGGACGCCTCTGACGCGAAAGCTAACTTTCCAATCGTTCGTCTCGAATGGGCACTTGGGTGGGCCCTACCGAAGACGTGTCAGATGCTTTAGACGCGTCTGACGCCGACGCGAACATGAACTGCCCAGTCCGAAAATCAAACGCTACCAAAGACGTGACACTCAAGTTATTGTTCGTTATCGTCTAATCATTTCTTTAAGCAGTTCAGCTGAAGGCTCTCTCACTCTAATGTTTCTTTTAATTGTAATGGGTAATCATTTCACTGCAGCTTAAAAATCCCTAACTGCCCCCAAATTAACCTGCATCTCTCAGCTACATGCTCCCATCGATGGAGTAAATAAACATTATGCACTATTCTTTAGATCAGGACGCCACGTTTACTTGAATTAGTTACTATGTGCCAACGAAGTATTTCGAGAAAACTTTGGACGCATGATTTGTGAAGGAGAAGATGGAATGAACTAGGTTATCAAAGCCTTTGCCTAGTCTATAAAAAGCCCTAGACGCTGCCCTTAGGTTTTTTACCTTCCAAGGCACCTACTACGCGTGAGGTGCCAAAAAAGCCCCGAAAGAACCAAAGCATCAGCCTTGTGAAGCAGCAAAAAGTGTGCCTTTTGCAACATTTGCGTAATGTGCTTGCTTTACTGTTGATTTGGGGGTATTCTACAAAAAACACAGCTTTTCTTTCATCGACGTCGAACAGTAAAAAAAAAACTAGTTTATGGAAGTTAAAAACTCTATTTAAGACTTTACATAATGGTGCTTGTAATTTCTATATTTTAACTATTTTGTTGTTTGTAGACTGAGTTGAATGGCTTGGTGCCTTCCTAGTTTGATCTTATGTTAATCGCATGATGTTTTGTTTTGTTCTAATATTTCTTTTATGTCATTTTTTAAATCAAAAATTGTGTTTTATTGCATTTTTAGATGTTGTGTTTTAGTAGGAAACCCCAAAAAAATGTCATTCAAGTGCCCAAAAATCCCTTAGGCTCAAAGCACTAGGGCAAGGCCTTGGGGTTTTTGGGGTTTTTTCACCTTGACAACTATGGAAGTGAAGAGGGAGGTAGATTGGAGAAAGAATATATGCTTTGAAAGGGATTAAATTTTATTTTAAAATGCAAATTGTATTTTTCTTTATCCCATACAAAGTGTATATATACCATGGTACGAGGTTCCGACCACCTCGAATCTTCTGGTAGGTAACTGGACGGGATTAGGGAAAAATCTTGTCCCGATCAAAACAACGTTTTGAAAAAAAGTCGCGAATTCGTTTACAGTCAGAAGATTTATTCCTCGGTCGTTTTTGGATATAAATTGTATTCATATCTTTAGCAAAATCCCAGAATTCGACATTGCAAATTCATATCCAAAAATGATGAAACCGAAACGTTTATCATTATTATATTTTTGTAGACTATATTTCTGTGTGGGTTTGCAAAATTTATCATTAAACTTTTTTATAAAAAATATAAAAGTTTGATTTTTGGATCGAAATCGAAACAAGAACCGAAATCGTCCGAACTTAGCAAATTTTCAAATGATTGAAACTAAGTTCTCGAACCTTGATTTATACTGCCTATACAAAATCAGACCTTGCATGTTAAGACAATTTCATATAACTTAATAAAATGTTTACAATACACATAACATGTTGAATATAATTGTTCATGAGCTGGTATGTATATGTGGTAATTGGTAATTTTGCTTAAATCTTACCCTAGAGCTAAAGACTGAGGAACGTCAAATTGCAGAGATGAATGAATCCCTGGAAGTTTCTACATGATGATCAATTTGTCATTTTACTTTCTTGATTTTAGCAAGCTTTACATTCAGATTAATATACTATAAACCTGCCTTCCACTGAAATTTGTGATAAAAGTGGACGTGTACAATGGAAATAAAACTTAGAATTATATATCTCTATCTCCATTAGTCACCTACTAAACCATATTTTGTCTTATAGTATGCAACCCCTGCACATTGTATAATTTATCAGAACACTGAATATTAAATTTTCAATTCAGTTTAGCCTATAATGGACTGATTTTCTTTCTAGTTCATTAATCTCTTTCCTTTTTTTTTTGTAGCAAAGGGTACTTATGTTACAATAAAAAGGAGTACAAGTGATAAGAAAAGAGCTGAACAAAAATATAGACACAAACAAAACAAACACTGTACATACAAATAACAAGCTCAGCTCTTTCAAGAAACAACACAGCTAGCGAAATATAAAACAAAGAGAGACCCAACTAGCTAACAACTAAAAGTAAACCCAAAAAGACATATTTCTAAAGAAAACCATGCCAAGGAACTCCATCCAAGATCTACACCTAAACAACAAAATCAAAAAGCCCAAAAGGCAGCAGATGCCACCCATGCATCAGAAAGCTAAAAAGAGGCCATCTTCAAACACAGATCCCAACAGAAAAACCACGACCTAGCATTAAGCAAAAGCTGAAAAGAGAGACATAAGAAAATAAGAACTATAGGACCCGAGATCATTTCTTAGTTACACCTCCATTGGTAACTCCAACTTGATTTTTTCCTCCTTTTGCTTTTTTTGTTTTGGATCGAGATTGGATTTATTGCATAAGTCTAGCCCACTCTAGGTTTTCCTCTACCAATGGTTCATCATATACAAGCTTATTCACCTCTTTGTATTTGTTAGGTTTAAAATTTGTTCTCCTCCTTTTGAAGTTATTTGTAGAACTATATGAGCTATAAGAACTATCAGAGTCGTACATAACAGCATCTTTATTTACAACATCCTCATCATTTTGTTCCTTCATGGATGGGGCTGAAATCATATCTTTTCCTTTATTAAGTATTATAGCCCCATCTAAGACAGTTTCTGCACTATCATTCACACTATGCAATCTTTAGTCCTTCCATTACCCTCTGCCTCACAGCCTACCATCAATTTACTAGTGTGCTTAAGGTCCTTCAAAGATTGATCACAAATTCCCTGTACATTAGCCCTAAAATGATCATCTTGCATTTTATCCACTACATTACTAAATCCATCCTCACTGCAAGGATTAACATTCTTTCAATTTCATTTTCTCTTTCCACCATATCCACATTGTAAACCTCAAGAATATTAAAAGGATTACCTTTGTCCACTATACTAGTCTCTACTTTTCCACTCTTTTCCTTACTCCCTTTTACAGCTTTAGCATGACTACCTGTATTATTAACCCCTGCTGAGTTAAACACAACATGCTTTTCTTTAGAAACCTGCACTGAATTACTATTATTTTCCACACTTTTCTTTACCAAATCTACATCTATATCCATGCCATTATCTACAATATTATTACTTTTAGGTACCCAGCTCTTAGTAGCCTTACAAGCGATGCTGGAGTGACCAAAAATCTTGCAATTAGAACACACTATTGGGATCCATTCATATATAACTCTTTGCCATACAATATTTCCATTAAAATTCTAAATAGGAATGTAACACCCCGTAATTTTATAACATTAAAATTCACAAATTAAAGTATACTTAATTTTTAGAAGAAGGATTAAATGAAATGGGTTGCGCTATTATGTTCGTCTCAAAATTTTGGGTCAAGATAGACATTTGGTTTGCATAAAACGGATAACTTATGAAGAAGTTATTAAGCCTTGAAGTTTGTATGCATATGAGAGAAATATATATATATTCAAAAAAGTTCAAAACAACAAATCGGGAGGGGCAATAGCCGAACCGCACCATTGTTGGAGTCGACCCAAGCCCCGTTGGGTCGACCATCGATCCAGGGTGTTTGGCTGTCAACCCGTGGCCCGATTCGCCCTAAAGGCTGATGTGGCATCTAAGTGGTCCTGATGGTTCTGGTTATCCCTAGGTTAATCCGACGGCTCTTAGTAAATTAAACTTCTATAAAAACACACTTAAACTCCTAACCCTAATCACATTAATTCATAACAAGAGGCGCTATGCCGTCAATGGAGAATCTAGAGTAGCCGCTATACACTTTCAACCCTAAAGCAAGATAGAAGCTTGAATTAAAATCAAATCTAAATATCGATTAGTCTACATCAAAGGCAAGCAATTCAGTTTTAGAATACAAATCCCACAAAGACAACACTATTTTTTTTAATTGTGAGTATGATAGCTTTCACAAAATAATTAATTAATTTAATTATGATAAGATATAATTGGGATTATGAGAATACGATTTTGAATCATGTGATGTAAATTATATATATGTTTGTGGTGTTGAATCATATGTTAGTCTTACGCAAGTTGGATCATATGTTAGTTCTTATGTGAATCTTATGCAAGTTGAATCATATATCTTATGAAAGTTTGTGATGATTGGATCATATATTCATGTATGAATCATATGCAAGTTTGGGTTGTTAAAATATATGTGAGACATGTATATGCATATGCTAGTTTATGTGACATTAACCTTTATGCCTAGATCCATATGCAAGTTTACATCTTTATGTTTATACCCATATGCAAGTTTACATCTTTATGTTTAGATCTATATGCAAGTTTACATCTTTATGTTTAGATCCATATGCATGTTCACACCTTTATGTTTAGATCTATAGCAGTACATAAGTTATGCAAGTTTATGCCCATTACCTATGCTAGTTTTGTATCATATGCTAGTTTGAATGAAATTCATATGCAAGTTATTAGCTATGTAATCTTATTTCATGATCCTTAGATCTATTTTATGTGTTATGTGATGTTGTTTTTCTTTTTATAAGTTAGACTATTTGCAAGTCTAACATATGTCATATGAAAACGTACGAATAGCGTGGAGATGATGAGATAATATTGAATATACATAAATTGTGAATTGGCATAAAATGGCCTTAAAAGGCATATAATTAATTTGAGACATTAATTGGCATAATTGGTATTTATGGACATAATTTTAAGATACAATTATAGACATAAATAAATTTGGAATTTATTGACAAATTTGAATAGGAATATTAATCCAATTTCGGGTTAAATAAAGATGTGTAATAATTAACCGCCTAAGACACGAGGTTAAACTCTTTTGTGGTGTAAGACTGCCCGGACCCGCCCAGCAAATCCAGCAGCCACAAATTCCAGTCTAATGTGAGAGGTCAAAGGCATGAATTAAATGCGTAACAATTGTAAAGACGCGAGGTTAGGCTCGTTTGTGGTATAAGACTGCCCGGACCTGCCCGGTAAATCCAGCAACCGCAAATGTCAGCCTAATGTGGGAGGTCTTTACAAGGTTACGGTTCTAATGAATTAAGTAACACTTAACCACATAATCATGTGGTGGGACATGGGGGTTTAAGTGGGTGCCTTGAGTGGCATGTGAAATACGAGTTAGGGAGCCGATCGAATGGGGGTAGTGGGTACAACAAGTGGAGATAGGGGCAGACGGCACATATGAAGGCAGCCAAGGGTACACGAAACTACCATTATCATTATTAAGTTCTGTAGGCAGGATCAACTTTTAGGGTGACTAGTGGTGGTGCAGTATAGTAATTATCCTATACTGATTAGGAACGAGATTAACGCCAGAATATTCCTCTTATTTGCTTTGTCATGCCCACTTGTTTCATGGTCATATCTTATCTTACCAGTTTATGTCTTATCCTAGTTACTTTAATAATTATATTGTTAAAGTTATTATACTCGCCAGACTTTATGTATGACCCCCTTGTTTTCGCTTCTTTTCTTCCTCCCCCCCCCAGGTTCTCAGGGTGGGACTAGTACTAGTTGAGCTTAATCTCGGATCTCTCTCTCTCTTTTGGAAGTGCTTGGATTGCTGAAAGTAAAGTTCAGCTCATCTCTTTTATGGCTACTTGTGTTGGGGTTTATACTTTTTATTTTATGTACTCTGAAACAATTTATCAAGATGGATATTATGTGTACTTGGTTTATGAAGTTGTTGTAATTAAACTATTTCTCCGCTGCCATAAAAGTTGTTTTAAAATTTTCAAGTACCATTATTTATATCTGTCTTGTTATATTCTGTTCTATACACTAAATACACTCCATGGAAGTTAATGCATTCCCTTGGAGAGTGACATTAATGGACGTGGGGTTTTATACGTGGTATTAGAGCTGAAGGTTACCAGACCAGATATGAATTTTGAAAAACTATTTTTCAAAAAGCATTTTATAAAGAAATACTTTCAAAAGTATGTTTTAAGGAAAGTATTTTCAAGAGAAAAGTTTGTTTTAAAAACGTAATCCCCAAAAGCCATATATCTTTCTTTCGAATTCTCCATTTTGAATCTCTTCATTTTCTTTTCAGCATGTCTGGAATTCCCGAGATACCCGAGGGGATACCTATACCAGGATGGTTTAGAAGGTATCTGAAAGCTAGGGCCAATGTCGCAGGCCCAGCAAATGCTCCTCCTCCTCCTCTTCCTCCTTCCCGTGTTGATACTTTTGCAAAGATATGCAAAGATTTTAGGTCAGTGGGCGGGAAACCTTTTCATGGATCATAGACGTTTGTTGAAGCTCAAAATTGGCTTAAGGAGGTGGAAGATCTATTTGGTATTTTCAAAGTAGAAGATGGAAGGAAGGTCCAATTGGCTACTTGGTTAATGAAAGACGAAGCCTCATTTTGGTGGGAGGTCACGAACGGAGTGCGTCCGGTGGAGACATGGATGGATTTCAAGCGTAGGTTCGAAATGAAGTTTCTCTCACGAGCAGAAGAGAATTTATGTATGGAAAGATTCTTGGCATTGAAGCAAGGTGATTTATCAGTAAAGGAGTACGTCAACAAGTTCAATCAGTTGGCGAGATTTGGCTTGGAATTGGTAAACACACCTGAGAAGAAGGCACTAAGGTTCGTTAAAGGTTTGAATGAGCTTCTACATGGGTTGGCGATGACCTACATTCCGATGGGTCTACCTTTGAGAAACTGGTTGACATGGCGCTTATGCATGAGGAAGAGAAAGGTGTGAATGCTAATAAGGCACCGGAAAAGAAAGGAGACCAGATGATGACACAACAGCAAAACAAGAAAGGCGGGAAGAACAATAATGGCAAAGGAAAGAAGGAGTGCTTTAATTGTGGGACACCAGGCCATCTGAGCAAATACTGTAGGAAAAAGAAGAAGACTAGCTGTTTCTACTGTGGAGAGGCAGGTCATCTAGTTAAGGATGACCAAGGAAACAGGGGCAAGGGCAAAGAACTTCTGGAGGGCAGCTTCAGGCTCTCATGGCACCAGGGCAGGCGAGAGGGAAGATTCAGGCTCTCATGGCACCAGGACATGAGAGAGGTAGAAACATTTCCGTTGAAAGTTTAATTTTTCCATTTGATCATCCTGTTCGTACTTTGTTTGACTCTGGCGCTTCACACTCGTCTGTATCTGCTTCATTAGTTGAAACACTGCACCTAAATACTAGTCTAGTAACGGATCCCATAGTAGTCTCAAATCCTATTGGTGGTTCGGCTCATCTTTCTATGATTTGTCGGGATTTGAGAGTGTCTATCTTGGGCGTTGGGTTTGAACACAACGCCTTTGTTCTTGGCTTCATGGGCTACAGCTTGATTCTAGGTATGGATTGGCTAACTAGATACAGTGCCATCCTAGATTGTGAAAGAAGGGTAGTTAGATTGTTGACTCGTTGTGGAAAGACTCTTGATATTTCTTGTGACCCTAGAGGTCCGGTAATGCTTAGCTACCTAGAATCCCTAGACGCATCCAATGATGATTTGAAATCTGTTCGTGTGGTCCGTGAATATATTGATGTCTTCGATGAAGTTCGAGGTTTACCCCCGGGGCACGAGATAAACTTTCGAATATATCTAGTAGATAATGCAAAGTCAGTTGCATTACCAGTGTGCCACATGGCTCCGAGAAAGAGAAGAGAACTCAGTAAGAAAGTGAAAGAATTGCTTGAGAAGGGGTTCATAAGAAGAAGTATTTCGGAGTGGGGTGCTCCAGTCGTTTTTGCTACAAAAGATGATTGTTCACTTAGATTGTGTGGACTATAGAGAGTTGGATAAGCTAACAAAGAAGAACAGGCACCCATTACCGAGGATAGACGATTTATTCGATCAGTTGGTGGGTGCTTCAGTTTTCTTGCAACTGGATTTAGCTACAGGGTTTCATCATCTAAGGGTGGCTGAAGATAGCATCGATAAGACTGCCTTTAGAACTCCTGACGGTTTCTTTGAGTGGCTCGTCATGCATTTTGGTTTGACAAATGCACCCGCATACTTTGTTGACTTAATGAGTAGGGTGTTTAGGGAGTCTCTAAACAAGTATGTGGTAATCTTTGTAGACGATATTCTAGTTTTCTCTAAAAAGGAAGAAGAGCATGCCCTACATCTTAGGGAAGTCTTAGAGACCCTACGAGCGCATCAGCTAAAAGCTATGTTCTCCAAGTGCCATTTTTGGAGAAAAGAAGTGAGATTCTTATGACACGTGGTCTCTAAGGAAGGGATAGCTATGGATCCCGCCAAGGTGGTGGCAATCCAAGATTGGAAAACTCCTAAGAACGCAACAGAAGTAAGAAGCTTTTTAGGGTTGGCTGGCTATTATAGGAAGTTCATTACGGACTTCCCGAAGATATCAGCTCCTCTCACTCGATTAACAAAGAAGAATTTGACTTTTACTTGGGACGTTGACTGTGACGATGCTTTCCAACGTCTGAAGAGGGCTTTGACGACAACTCTAGTTTTAGTTTTGCCAGACGGGAGTAAGACATTCACTGTATATACCGATGCTTGCGGGATAGGGCTTGGCACAGTTTTAATGCAAGAGGGAAGGGTGATATGCTATGGTGGAAGACAGTTCAAAGCCCACGAGAAAAATTACACTATCCACGACTTAGAGTTGGCGGCCATAGTTTTTGCACTTAATTCATGGTGTCATTATTTGCTTGGCGAGAGGTTTGAGTTGTATACAGACCATAAGTCGCTAAAGTACTTATTCTCTCAGAAGGACCTAAACTTGAGGCAACAGAGATAGATGGAGTTTTTGGCATCCTACGATTTTGAGATCGCATATACCCCTGGCAAGGGTAACGTTGTAGCCGACGCCTTAAGTAGAAAGAAGTTAACTTTAAGTCCTTTGTTCGTCAATGGAGAACCTAGAGTAGCCGCCATACACTTTCAACCCTAAAGCATGATAGAAGCTTGAATCAAAATCAAATCAAATCTAAATAAATATTAGTCTACATCAAAGGCGAGCAATTCAGTTTCAAAATACAGATCCCAAAAAAGACAAGACTATTCTTTTTAATTGTGAGTATGATAGCTTTCACACATTAATTAATTAATTTAATTATGATAAGATATAATTGGGATTATGAGAATATGATTTTGAATCATGTGATGTATATTATATGTATGTTTGTGGTGTTGAATCATATGTTAGTCTTATGCAAGTTGGATCATATGTTAGTTCTTATGTAAATCTTATGCAAGTTGAATCATATATCTTATGCAAGTTTGTGATGATTGGATCATATATTCATGTATGAATCTTATGCAAGTTTGGGTTATTAAAATATATGTGAGACATGTATATGCATATGCTAGTTTATGTGACATTAACCTTTATGTCTAGATCCATATGCAAGTTTACATCTTTATGTTTAGACCCATATGCAAGTTTACATCTTTGTGTTTAGATATATATGCAAGTTTACATCTTTATGTTTAGATCTATATGAAAGTTTACATCTTTATGTTTAGATCCATATGCAAGTTCACACCTTTATGTTTGGATCTATAGCAGTACATAAGTTATACAAGTTTATGCCCATTATGTAATAACCCGGAAAATGTGAACCAGTTTAAAATTTTTAAATTAGGTTATTAACAAGAAATTTGAATGATTAAAATAGCCTATTTCCATAAAATATAGAATTGTGTATAATATGGTCGTTTGAATTTTTGAATGCAGACTAAGTCTGACTGTGCAGGATGGAAAAGATAACGGATTTTAGTGAGACCAAAAATATTTAAATCTGTTAGTTAATACCTTTCTAACGAATCTGAAAAATCGAAGTTTCATAACGTGAATCAAAAGTTATGGCCGAATAAATTTTCAGAAGAGTCGGTATATAGAATATATAGGCCTGGAAAATTGATATTTTGCATATGGCCTCGGAATTCGACGAAACCACTTTTGTTGGGTCCGGGATGTCAAACTATTGCTAGATTTCAAATTTCATAATTTTTCGAATCAATATGTGAGCGTGGCAAAAGAAAACGCGTTTGACCAGTTTCTGTTGAATTTAATCGACTGGAAATTGGCCATTTTGCAAACGGTCTCAGAATTCGACGAAACTAGTTTTGTTAGGACCGTATCGTCCATACGAAACTAGAAAATATTTTTCTAGAATTTTTCTAGTTAATATGTGACCCCGATAATTTGAAATGTACGTTTAAAATTCAATATAAGGATTTAAATGTAAATTTCCACGGAAACTGATTGTAACGATCAAACTAGCTTACGATACATATCCCATTGTGTTCGGAATGGGGGTAAAACGCTATGGACGACAGGCGGTAGGCCTCGTTTTGAGGTCATATGTAAACGTCAACCTTTTTACCAAAATTAAATAATTAATTAATAAAAAAATATATATTATTTTAATTTCCCCCCCCCATTTTCTTCTTCGTTGCCCCCCCCCCGTTTCATTTTACAGAAACGATATAAAAAAAAAACCTAAAACCTAATCGAGCCGCCGCCTGAAGCCACCGCCGACGAAGACTTCGCCGAAGCCCCCACCGCCCGACCTCCTCCTTCCTTCCAGCGAAACCGACGAAACCCTCGAACACCCCCCCAGTCGCGACGCAAATCGAAGCCGCCGCACCTCCCTGAACCACCGAGCACCACCACCACGAGCCGCCGACGCTCCTTCTTCCCTCCTCCACTTCGAAATCTAGGTGAGCGTTTAGGTTATTTTATTTTTGTTTTTATTTTTGGTTTTACAGTAAACTAAAAACTGATTTATACGAATTTAAAAACTGATTTTACGGTTGCATAAAAACTGAATTTTTAAAAAGAAAGTAAAACTGATTAAAAAAATTTTAAAAACAGATTTTATAAAAGATTTTAAAAACTGTTTTTTTTAAAGAAACTGAAAACTGGATTTTTAAATGATGTAAAAACTGGATTTTTAAAAGATAAAAACTGGATTTTTAAATGATATAAAAACTGATTTATATGAATATAAAAACTGGATTTTTAAATGATGTAAAAACTGGATTTTTAAAAGATAAAAACTGGATTTTTAAAAGATAAAAACTGGATTTTTAAATGATATAAAAACTGATTTATATGAATATAAAAACTGGATTTTTAAATGATATAAAAACTGATTTGAAAAATAAATAAAAGCTGATTTTATTTTAAAGGTTTAAACTTTGAAATAGAAAAAGGTTTGATCTTTTAATAGAAAAAAATTTTGAACTTGAAAAAAATAAAGATCATATTTTTTAAAAAAGACAAAAGACGGGATTTTTATTATGTAGAAGGAGCAAGACGTGATTTTTGTATTTTTAAAATAATTAAAATATAATGGTTACATCATAAGAATAATAAAAATATAATCTTTATATTTAATAGCGAAGTCAAAATGCAATCTTTATATATTGAATAACATAGTAAAAATTCGATTTTTACCTATGTAGAGAATACGGGCAACGAAAGCAACAAGAAGGCGAAATAGGCGAAGGTTTCTATTAAGGAAGAGTTGTGTTTTTGGGTAGCTATTGGTGAGGATTTCTCACTCTTCAATTCCTTTTTATATAAAGATTATATATGTTGAAAATGAAAGTGAATTGCTATATATAAATATCTATATATATCTATATATATATATATATATATATATATATATATACGCCCCTCGTCCACAAACCATGGACGATATTTATTGGTTGAAATTGTTGTGAAAATTGATTGATAGTTTGGGATTGTTTGTGATTGATACTGGTTGATTGCGGTTGAAAAATACCCGTTTGTGATTGGAAAATATTTGGTTGAAACCACATAGGATTAGTTTGTGGAAAAGAAAAAATATAAACATGCCGCCTGCGTGCGAATTAGATGCATGATTCCCATTGTCAAAAACCGCGAGGTTTTAAGGTAGAGCGAGGAGCCGTACTAGGGACGGTGCCGCTGTAACTACCCTGCCGTTATGCTGCCGAAATTTTGAATGATATTCTTGTGTTTGAATTATTTTCATATGCTTAAACTATATTTATTCATTGTATAGAAAACATTCATGTGTTAAATTGATATTCATTCGTTGTTTAGAAATTCATGTGTTGAATGATATTCATATTTTGAAATAAACCGTTCGATAATAAAAATCACATTTTTATCTATATATAGAAACTATAGAAAACATTCATGTGTTGAATTGATATTCATTCGTTGTTTAGAAATTCATGTGTTGAATGATATTCATATTTTGAAATAAACCGTTCGATAATAAAAATCACATTTTTATCTATATATAGAAACTATAGAAAACATTCATGTGTTGAATTGATATTCATTCGTTGTTTAGAAATTCATGTGTTGAATGATATTCATATTTTGAAATAAACCATTCGATAATAAAAATCACATTTTTATCTATATATAGAAACTATAGAAAACATTCATGTGTTGAATTGATATTCATTCGTTGATTAGAAATTCATGTGTTGAATGGTATTCATATTTTGAAATAAATTGTTCGATAATAAAAATCACATTTTTATCTATATATAGAAACTATAGAAAACATTCATGTGTTGAATTGATATTCATTCGTTGATTAGAAATTCATGTGTTGAATGGTATTCATATTTTGAAATAAATTGTTCGATAATAAAAATCACATTTTTATCTATATCTAGAAACTATAGAAAACATTCATGTGTTGAATTGATATTCATTCGTTGATTAGAAATTCATGTGTTGAATGGTATTCATATTTTGAAATAAATTGTTCGATAATAAAAATCACATTTTTATCTATATATAGAAACTATAGAAAACATTCATGTGTTGAATTGATATTCATTCGTTGATTAGAAATTCATGTGTTGAATGGTATTCATATTTTGAAATAAATTGTTCGATAATAAAAATCACATTTTTATCTATATATAGAAACTATAGAAAACATTCATGTGTTGAATTGATATTCATTCGTTGATTAGAAATTCATGTGTTGAATGGTATTCATATTTTGAAATAAATTGTTCGATAATAAAAATCACATTTTTATCTATATATAGAAACTATAGAAAACATTCATGTGTTGAATTGATATTCATTCGTTGATTAGAAATTCATGTGTTGAGTGGTATTCATATTTTGAAATAAACTGTTCGATAATAAAAATCACCTTTTATCGACTATATGAACTGTGTAAAATAATCTCGTCTTAAAAGAAATTGTTTTATGATAAAAATCTCATTTTTATCACCAACTTGAACTATATAGAAGAATAGTGTTTGAAATGAATTGTTTTACAATAAAAATCACATTTTTATTGTATGCATAAATCGTTGAAATGTGAAGTGTTAAAAATAGCCACTTGTTCAAAATAAACATATATGAGATGAAATATTCATTAATTAGCCAATGAAATGATTTGCACCTATTTATGTAACATTAGAATGAATGGTGTTTTTAAACCAAACAGAAATCAAATATGAAGTTGAATAGAAAATGATAATTGATAAAAACTGTATATATATGTACCTGCATATTTATTGAACATGTTATAGCAAAGGGGCTAGAGAAGAGGAATAAAATTTGTGCCCGACAAATAGGTACACATTTACTGCTTTGTTTGGGTGATGATTTTATGAGCCTGTTGTCTAGCCGCTTGGCCTTTTCTTTTTCTTTTTGAGATTAGAAGGACCGGGAACGCTATTTGCGATTTCCCGATGCTCCCGGTGCAGGGGAGGTTATGGCGAAATTTTCCAAAATTTTAGGGTGTTAGAAAAATATTTGAAGTGAAAACGATATAGAAATCATTGAATGAACTATATTTATATAAATATATAAATATAAATAGAATTAAAACGAAACGTGGCCGTGCAGTTCGTATTTTGAAACCGTGATTTCAAATGACTAGTGCGGAAGATCCGACCATTGGATTTTCCCGAAACCTCAACCGTCGGGTTCGCCTTGGAATAATCTTTCCAACGGCACCAACCTTGTAAAAATTCAACGGTTTGATTGTCTGGAATGTTTAATTCAAAATTAAGGAAAAATAGCGCCAGAAACGATTATATTTTTATATATATATATATATATAATTAAATTTAATCGAATAACGACGCTGCAGTTCGTAAATTGGAATCGTAACTTCAAATGGTTAGTGTGGAAGATCCGACCGTCGGATTTTCCCGAAACTGGAATCGTTGGATTCGTTTTGAAAAGACCTTCCTAATGTTGTAAAATTTGTGAAGATCCAACGGTTAGATTTCCCGATATGTGTAAAACAAATTAAGGGAAAAACAGCGCCAGTGACACGAAACGACCTGAAACGTCGTTTAATTAAATATGGCCATTTTTAAATAAATAAAAATGGCGAAAAATCGTTATAAAATATTATAAGCAACATAAGTTGCAAATAAACCAAGTGGACTTGAATTGTTTGATATTTGATGGTTGTATGTGTATGACATGAAAATAACATTAAATAACTGAAAGATGGATGTCGAATAATATAACCGTATAAAGAATCGATTTAAATTCTAATGACGTGAATTATTTGAAAAGGCCGAGCTAACCCTCATTTCAAATAATTCATCGAGCGATTCGAATTGGAAAATGCAAAGACGATTCAAGACCGACGATCTTCGTATCGGTTGGATGGGCGCTACTGAGGTTCCTAACCGGAGTAGCTACCGGAAAGGGACGGAAGTAGTAGCCGTCTGAACGTATATGTTGATTGGACGGATATACGAGGAATTTGACGCCTCCGGTTTCGTTCAGACCCAGGACGGACTTGTAAATGGACTGTGTGTCTGACATTGGATTTTGTTCTATACTGATTGATCTCTGTTAAATATATATCTGTTTGGCGGCGGAGAATTTATTCTCTTGCTTAACGCCCTTCTCTGAGACGTACGAGCTTAGAGGTTATATATCGATGGAAATCAATCGTATGGAGTGGACTGCCTATGTGGCATGCTAAGATGCTGTGATCAAGGCTTCTGTTGCAAAGCAAAGTCTTGTGGATGATGATCGAAGCAAGGCTTACATGGCCTAGCTTTGTGTATTTCGTAGATTCGCGAGCCTCACACCCCGGTATGAGTTAAAAACGGGATACGGACTGCAGGGAGAGCACGACGTTTCTTTCTAGTTATGGTGGTGTCAATGACTTACCAGCCCTGACATATATATCTACTTTTCACCTTTGTGGTTGTTGGAATGCGAGGCGCCTCGATTATAGGTCTGTAAGGACCGGGAAACGTGTGTTCAGGAATAACTAATCCTCTAACGTAAGTGAGGACCGGCCCTGAAGATCCAGGGGTTACCCAGTGTGCGTAATCCTGAGGCATTTGCTAGAGTGTCTCGAAGCGGAGAGGAGCTTGCCCTTGCCTCGACTCATGACGGAAATCCAATTTCCAATATGAGATAACGGATTTGATTGTAGAACTAGTATGGAGACATAGTAGATGGTAGCTATGCCGCCTATGATTGATATTTATGATGCTATTCGCTTTAAAACATATATGCACTAGTAATAATATCAAATGATTCTGATTTATACGTATCAAGCATATTTGGCTATTATAAGGTAAAACTCTATCCTCCGGCTTGCGTTGCATTGTGTGATGGGACCTGAGTCTTATAATGGCTTCATTCTTTCTAAAAGCATTGCGTTGTCTTAAAAAGAATTTACTTTGTTTTAAATGCACTAGCAATCACTAGAGTAAACCCGTTCCGCGAAAGTGGCGTGGTCCTATGATTTGCTATTACTATTGTTTAACTGTTAAATAGATTCCTCATACCAGTCCCCATGACTGACTCGTTGTTTGTTTCACTTTGCAAACGCGGGTGCCCTTATTTTCACACGGGCAGCCTAGTACACAGGTGACAGGTGGTTTTTGGTTCTGCACTGCTGCATAGCATGCACTTTTGGCTCATGGCGAGGCTGACTTCATAGTGATGACTTAGATATTTTCCGCCATTCCTGTATTTATGTTATGATTCCGCCACTGGCGATGCAGACTGATTTACTTTCCGTATTTCTCACTATATGTATATGTATTCCGCCTTCGGCGATGTAGACTGATACTCTTATTTTGTCACTGCATGTATGTATTCCGCCTCTGGCGATGATGACTAATCACTTCCCTTTCATTTTACTAAGTATATCCCACGTTATGCTATTCTGATATCCCTACATGTTGTGATTCCGCTGTCATATCCATGTAAAATTATTTTATTTATTGTTTCTGCTATTATCTGTACTCTGCTATGATGATTAATGTGTTATTTCCTAATGATTATCCTTAATACCGCCCCTCGGATTTTGGGATCGTCACAGTTGGTATCAGAGCTTCGGTTAACCTTAGTTCTGGGATTTAACACATTAAACACCTCGTCAGAATAGAATCAGTAGTGTTCTAATGCGAGTAGCTCATTAGAGATAGGATTAGCAATGTCCTAGAATGAGCTAAGCAGATTAGCAAAACAATTTGATCAGTACATCATCATTATCTTTCCTTGTATTTCCTTGCTTTATCATTTATGAAAATTATCAAATCTGTGAGCTTGACTCTTTTCTTGCTTATACAGTACTCTTAGATGGCTACACGAGCAGCAGCAGCTAGAGGAGGCCGTGGAGGCCGAGGAGATGCAGCAGGAGGATGGGGGAATATCCCCGTAGCTGCAGAGACCCCTATTATTCAGCCACCAGCACCAGAAGACTTTGAGTTGGATAAAGTGGCAAAGAGATACAGAAATCTTGGAGGGAAACCTTTTACTGGCACTGGCACAGTGACCGAAGCTATCGCTTGGCTGAAAACCTGTGAGAAAATCTTCGAAGGTATGGGCATAGGAACTAACAACAAAGCCCGACTTGGCATTTGGCTCCTTCAGGAAGTGGCAGAGCTGTGGTGGGATGCCATTACTTCTGGGGATGCAGCTGGTACTATCCGGACTTGGGAGCAGTTCAAGACTTTATTCAATGAGAAGTTTGTGCCAGAACAAGCTCTTGAGAGGATGCGGGAGCAATTTGCTAATCTCCAGCAGGGAGACCTCTCTATTCAAGACTATCTGAATAAGTTCACTCAGCTATCGCGCTATGCTCCAGAGTTGGTTTTGACCGACAAAGCGAAGAATAAGAGATTCATTTTTGGGCTGAAGCGCAAATACCATGATAGAGCTATGAGCAACATCAAACTTTCTTTTACAGAACTCGTAGAGATGGCTTGCAACTACGAGGACATGGATGAGAGGCATGCTAGCCAAGACCGCGCTAAGAGCCAAGCAGGGAATAAGCGCAAGACTTCAACTGACCAACCCGAATCTAGCATCACCGCGGCCGCTACTCAAAAACCCGCAAAGATCCCGAAAGGAAACTGCTACAATTGCGGGAAGCCCGGTCATTTCTCTAATGTATGCAAAGCCCCAAAGAAGCCAAGGGCCAGTGACTCAGCTGAATGCTACAATTGCCACAAGAAGGGGCACTACAGCAAGAACTGTCCTTTGAAGAAGAGCGCACAAGTGGCCCATGTTTATGACGGGAATACCCTGCCAGCTACCACCGATGGATCAGGTAAACCCGATGTCTTGGGAGGTACCCTTACTATTAAAAATATTCCTGTTTCTGTACTTTTTGATACTGGTGCATCACGTAGCTTCATATCTGGTAAAATTGTTCATAAGTTAAATTTGAAACAAAGAATTCTAAAGGAACCGATTAAAGTTCAAAACCCGATAGGAGGTTCTGTTAGTCTCAGTTCATACTGTAGAGCGCCTATCTCTTATTCTTGCTACAAGTTCTCTTTTAAGGTGATTGTCATGGACCTTTCTGAATTTGATATGATATTGGGACTAGACTGGTTGACAACATATAAGGCCGAAGTTAGATGTGCCGAGAGAATTGTGAAAGTAGAAACAAAATCGGGGCATATCACTATACCATGTCTCGGTTCAGAAATTAATAGAACAGAATTCTGGGCTTCTTTAGAAATTACTCCCCCTTCAATAGAAAAGATACCGGTCGTGAAAAATTATGCGGATGTGTTTGAAGAAGTAGAAAACTTACCGCCGCAAAGAGAAATTGAGTTTAGAATTGATCTAATTCCGAATGCTCGACCAGTAGTCCATCCAATAAGAAGAATGGCCCCAAAAGAAAAAGAAGAGCTAAGTAGCCAAACCCGAGAATTACTTTGGAAAGGTCTGATCAGACCAAGCTTTTCAGCATGGGGAGCCGCAGTAGTATTTGTCCCTAAATCAGACGGTACTCTAAGACTTTGCGTTGATTACAGGGATCTCAATAAACAAACACTGAAGAACAAATATCCTTTGCCCCGTATAGACGATCTGTTGGATCAATTAAATGGAGCAACCGTATTCTCCAGAATGGACCTAGCTACAGGTTTCCACCAATTGCGTATAGCCGAAGACTGTGTTCCTTTGACAGCCTTCAGAGGTCCCGATTTATTCTACGAATGGTTAGTAATGTCGTTCGGCTTGTGCAACGCTCCGGCATACTTCGTTGATCTTATGAACAGAGTGTTCCGTGGTGTGTTGAATAAATTTGTTCTAGTCTTCATCGATGACATTCTAATCTACTCTAAGTCGGAAGAAGAACATGCAAAACATTTAGAACAAGTGTTGAAAATTCTGAGAAGAAATGTCTTGAAAGCTAAATTTTCTAAGTGTGTCTTCTGGCAGAATGAAGTTAAATTCCTTGGCCATGTCGTATCAAAAGAAGGAATTGCTGTAGATCCAAGCAAAATTACAGCGATTCAGAACTGGAAACAACCTACTACACCCACTGAAGTTCGAAGTTTCCTTGGATTAGCTAGTTACTATCGGAAATTCGTTCAGGATTTTTCAAAGATATCAGGAGTACCGACAAAGCTTACAAAGAAGCATGAGAAATTCAAATGGACTCCCGAATGTGAAGAAGCTTTCCAGGAGCTGAAACTGAAGTTGACAACCGCTCCGGTATTGACAATAATAGAAGGTAACCAAGACTTGACAGTATGGACAGATGCTTCTATTAGAGGGCTAGGAGCAGTGTTAATGCAAAAAGGCCAAGTGATCGCATATGCCAGTCGTCAACTAAAGCCGCATGAAAGAAACTATGCTACTCATGATCTTGAGTTATTAGCTATCGTGTTCGCTTTAAGAATATGGAGGCATTATTTATTGGGTGAACTATTTACCGATCATCAATCCTTGAAATACCTTTTCACCCAGAAAGATCTAAACTTGAGACAACAGCGTTGGTTAGAATTCCTTGCAGCATACGATTTTGAAATTATATACACTCCAGGGAAAGCCAATGTTGTAGCAGATGCGCTCAGCAGGAAAAATGAAATCATTGCCAGTTTTATCATTACTTCTTCCTTGCAAGATAAGATAACTATTCTTCAGAAGGACGATGAATTCATTAAAAGGATTAGCCAGCGGATCCAGGAAGGAAAACCCTCAGATTTTAGCCTCGATAGCCAAGGGGTCCTAAGGTTAAAAGGGAGGATTTGTGTGCCTGGAATTCCAGAGCTCAGAAGAGAAATACTTGATGAGTGCCATAAGTCCAAATTAAGTATCCACCCTGGTGTGAGCAAAATGTATAATGATATTAAACGCACATTCTGGTGGAAGGCGATGAAAAGAGATATTTCAATATATGTTAGCAGATGCTCCACTTGTCAGCTAGTTAAGAGTGATCAGCAGAAATTGGCTGGGTTATTGCAACCATTAGAAATTCCAGGTTGGAAGTGGGAACAAATCTCGATGGATTTTATCGATGGCTTGCCTCGGACTAGAAAAGGAAACGACAGTATATGGGTAATCGTAGATCGCTTCACGAAGACTGCCCATTTTATCCCTGTCCGATCCAACAGAACGGCTCAAAGTCTGGCGCAGATTTACTTCAAAGAAATTGTTAAACTTCATGGAGTACCGCTCAGTATAGTCAGCGATAGAGATCCCCTGTTCACTAGCAAATTCTGGGAAGCATTCCAAGAAGAATTGGGGACCAAATTAAATCTAAGCACCGCTTATCACCCTCAGACAGACGGCCAAACTGAGCGGGTGAATAGAATTTTGGAAGATTTGCTGCGGGCTTGCGTTATTGATTTTGGAGGCTCATGGGAAGATCATTTACATTTAGCAGAATTCTCTTACAACAATAGCTATCAAGCAAGTTTGGGAATGTCCCCATTTGAAGCACTATACGGTAGACCGTGCAGATCTCCCGCATGTTGGGTAGAACCTAGCAACAGACTTGTGTTAGGGCCCGATATGATTCAAGAAGCATCGGATAAAGTCGATTTCATTAAGAAGCGATTAAAAACCGCACAGAGCCGGCAGAAAAGTTATGCTGATGCGAGAAGAAGGGATATATCGTTTGCCGTTGGCGATTATGTTTATTTAAGAGTTTCTCCAATGCGAGGAGTAATCAGGTTTGGCAAGACTGGGAAGTTGGCACCGAGATTTATTGGTCCCTTTCCTATACTTGAACGGATTGGAACTCTTGCATATAGGGTTTCATTACCTGATTGGTTGCCTGGTGTACATAATGTGTTCCACGTATCTCAACTCAGAAAACATGTTCATGATCCAGATCTTGTTGTGGAAGAAGCAGCACAACAGGATATTGACATAACTCCAGAATTAGCACTCAAAAGAGATCCATTAAAGATAGTTGGCAAAGAAACTAGAGAGCTAAGGAGGAAAAAGATCCATTTAGTCAAAGTGCAGTGGAGTAGTGATCCTAGAGACTGTACTTGGGAAACTGAGGAAAGCATTAAACAAGCCTATCCCAAATGCAGAGTGGACATCTCTGACTAACTCCGGTGCAAGGTACCTTTACAATACTTTGCATTTACATTTTATTTCCTGCTTAACTATTATTTCCTTTTCGAGGACGAAAAGTTTTAAGTGGGGGAGATTGTAATAACCCGGAAAATGTGAACCAGTTTAAAATTTTTAAATTAGGTTATTAACAAGAAATTTGAATGATTAAAATAGCCTATTTCCATAAAATATAGAATTGTGTATAATATGGTCGTTTGAATTTTTGAATGCAGACTAAGTCTGACTGTGCAGGATGGAAAAGATAACGGATTTTAGTGAGACCAAAAATATTTATATCTGTTAGTCAATACCTTTCTAACGAATCTGAAAAATCGAAGTTTCATAACGTGAATCAAAAGTTATGGCCGAATGAATTTTCAGAAGAGTCGGTATATAGAATATATAGGCCTGGAAAATTGATATTTTGCATATGGCCTCGGAATTCGACGAAACCACTTTTGTTGGGTCCGGGACGTCAAACTATTGCTAGATATCAAATTTCATAATTTTTCGAATCAATATGTGAGCGTGGCAAAAGAAAACGCGTTTGACCAGTTTCTGTTGAATTTAATCGACTGGAAATTGGCCATTTTGCAAACGGTCTCAGAATTCGATGAAACTAGTTTTGTTAGGACCGTATCGTCCATACGAAACTAGAAAATATTTTTCTAGAATTTTTCTAGTTAATATGTGACCCTGATAATTTGAAATGTACGTTTAAAATTCAATATAAGGATTTAAATGTAAATTTCCACGGAAACTGATTGTAACGATCAAACCAGCTTACGATACATATCCCATTGTGTTCGGAATGGGGGTAAAACGCTATGGACGACAGGCGGTAGGCCTCGTTTCGAGGTCATATGTAAAAGTCAACCTTTTTACCAAAATTAAATAATTAATTAATAAAAAAATATATATTATTTTAATTTCCCCCCCCCCTTTTTCTTCTTCGTTGCCCCCCCCCCCCGTTTCATTTTACAGAAACGATATAAAAAAAAAACCTAAAACCTAATCGAGCCGCCGCCTGAAGCCACCGCCGACGAAGACTTCGCCGAAGCCCCCACCGCCCGACCTCCTCCTTCCAGCGAAACCGACGAAACCCTCGAACACCCCCCCCAGTCGCGACGCAAATCGAAGCCGCCGCACCTCCCTGAACCACCGAGCACCACCACCACGAGCCGCCGACGCTCCTTCTTCCCTCCTCCACTTCGAAATCTAGGTGAGCGTTTAGGTTATTTTATTTTTGTTTTTATTTTTGGTTTTACAGTAAACTAAAAACTGATTTATACGAATTTAAAACTGATTTATACGAATTTAAAAACTGATTTTAAGGTTGCATAAAAACTGAATTTTTAAAAAGAAAGTAAAACTGATTTAAAAAGATTTTAAAAACAGATTTTATAAAAGATTTTAAAAACTGTTTTTTTTAAATAAACTGAAAACTGGATTTTTAAATGATGTAAAAACTGGATTTTTAAAAGATAAAAACTGGATTTTTAAATGATATAAAAACTGATTTATATGAATATAAAAACTGGATTTTTAAATGATGTAAAAACTGGATTTTTAAAAGATAAAAACTGGATTTTTAAAAGATAAAAACTGGATTTTTAAATGATATAAAAACTGATTTATATGAATATAAAAACTGGATTTTTAAATGATATAAAAACTGATTTGAAAAATAAATAAAAGCTGATTTTATTTTAAAGGTTTAAACTTTGAAATAGAAAAAGGTTTGATCTTTTAATAGAAAAAAATTTTGAACTTGAAAAAAATAAAGATCATATCTTTTAAAAAAGACAAAAGACGGGATTTTTATTATGTAGAAGGAGCAAGACGTGATTTTTGTATTTTTAAAATAATTAAAATATAATGGTTACATCATAAGAATAATAAAAATATAATCTTTATATTTAATAGCGAAGTCAAAATGCAATCTTTATATATTGAATAACATAGTAAAAATTCGATTTTTACCTATGTAGAGAATACGGGCAACGAAAGCAACAAGAAGGCGAAATAGGCGAAGGTTTCTATTAAGGAAGCGTCGTGTTTTTGGGTAGCTATTGGTGAGGATTTCTCACTCTTCAATTCCTTTTTATATAAAGATTATATATGTTGAAAATGAAAGTGAATTGCTATATATAAATATCTATATATATATATATACGCCCCTCGTCCACAAACCATGGACGATATTTATTGGTTGAAATTGTTGTGAAAATTGATTGATAGTTTGGGATTGTTTGTGATTGATACTGGTTGATTGCGGTTGAAAAATACCCGTTTGTGATTGGAAAATATTTGGTTGAAACCACATAGGATTAGTTTGTGGAAAAGAAAAAATATAAACATGCCGCCTGCGTGCGAATTAGATGCATGATTCCCATTGTCAAAAACCGCGAGGTTTTAAGGTAGAGCGAGGAGCCGTACTAGGGACGGTGCCGCTGTAACTACCCTGCCGTTATGCTGCCGAAATTTTGAATGATATTCTTGTGTTTGAATTATTTTCATATGCTTAAACTATATTTATTCATTGTATAGAAAACATTCATGTGTTGAATTGATATTCATTCGTTGTTTAGAAATTCATGTGTTGAATGATATTCATATTTTGAAATAAACCGTTCGATAATAAAAATCACATTTTTATCTATATATAGAAACTATAGAAAACATTCATGTGTTGAATTGATATTCATTCGTTGTTTAGAAATTCATGTATTGAATGATATTCATATTTTGAAATAAACCATTCGATAATAAAAATCACATTTTTATCTATATATAGAAACTATAGAAAACATTCATGTGTTGAATTGATATTCATTCGTTGTTTAGAAACTCATGTGTTGAATGATATTCATATTTTGAAATAAACCGTTCGATAATAAAAATCACATTTTTATCTATATATAGAAACTATAGAAAACATTCATGTGTTGAATTGATATTCATTCGTTGATTAGAAATTCATGTGTTGAATGGTATTCATATTTTGAAATAAACCGTTCGATAATAAAAATCACATTTTTATCTATATATAGAAACTATAGAAAACATTCATGTGTTGAATTGATATTCATTCGTTGATTAGAAATTCATGTGTTGAATGGTATTCATATTTTGAAATAAATTGTTCGATAATAAAAATCACATTTTTATCTATATCTAGAAACTATAGAAAACATTCATGTGTTGAATTGATATTCATTCGTTGATTAGAAATTCATGTGTTGAATGGTATTCATATTTTGAAATAAATTGTTCGATAATAAAAATCACATTTTTATCTATATATAGAAACTATAGAAAACATTCATGTGTTGAATTGATATTCATTCGTTGATTAGAAATTCATGTGTTGAATGGTATTCATATTTTGAAATAAATTGTTCGATAATAAAAATCACATTTTTATCTATATATAGAAACTATAGAAAACATTCATGTGTTGAATTGATATTCATTCGTTGATTAGAAATTCATGTGTTGAATGGTATTCATATTTTGAAATAAATTGTTCGATAATAAAAATCACATTTTTATCTATATATAGAAACTATAGAAAACATTCATGTGTTGAATTGATATTCATTCGTTGATTAGAAATTCATGTGTTGAGTGGTATTCATATTTTGAAATAAACTGTTCGATAATAAAAATCACCTTTTATCGACTATATGAACTGTGTAAAATAATCTCGTCTTAAAAGAAATTGTTTTATGATAAAAATCTCATTTTTATCACCAACTTGAACTATATAGAAGAATAGTGTTTGAAATGAATTGTTTTACAATAAAAAATCACATTTTTATTGTATGCATAAATCGTTGAAATGTGAAGTGTTAAAAATAGCCACTTGTTCAAAATAAACATATATGAGATGAAATATTCATTAATTAGCCAATGAAATGATTTGCACCTATTTATGTAACATTAGAATGAATGGTGTTTTTAAACCAAACAGAAATCAAATATGAAGTTGAATAGAAAATGATAATTGATAAAAACTGTATATATATGTACCTGCATATTTATTGAACAGGTTATAGCAAAGGGGCTAGAGAAGAGGAATAAAATTTGTGCCCGACAAATAGGTACACATTTACTGCTTTGTTTGGGTGATGATTTTATGAGCCTGTTGGCTAGCCGCTTGGCTTTTTCTTTTTCTTTTTGAGATTAGAAGGACCGGGAACGCTATTTGCGATTTCCCGATGCTCCCGGTGCAGGGGAGGTTATGGCGAAATTTTCCAAAATTTTAGGGTGTTAGAAAAATATTTGAAGTGAAAACGATATAGAAATCATTGAATGAACTATATTTATATAAATATATAAATATAAATAGAATTAAAACGAAACGTGGCCGTGCAGTTCGTATTTTGAAACCGTGATTTCAAACGACTAGTGCGGAAGATCCGACCATTGGATTTTCCCGAAACCTCAACCGTCGGGTTCGCCTTGGAATAATCTTTCCAACGGCACCAACCTTGTAAAAATCCAACGGTTGGATTGTCTGGAATGTTTAATTCAAAATTAAGGAAAAACAGCGCCAGAAACGATTATATTTATATATATATAAATATAATTAAATTTAATCGAATAACGACGCTGCAGTTCGTAAATTGGAATCGTAACTTCAAATGGTTAGTGTGGAAGATCCGACCGTCGGATTTTCCCGAAACTGGAATCGTTGGATTCGTTTTGAAAAGACCTTCCTAATGTTGTAAAATTTGTGAAGATCCAACGGTTAGATTTCCCAATATGTGTAAAACAAATTAAGGGAAAAACAGCGCCAGTGACACGAAACGACCTGAAATGTCGTTTAATTAAATATGGCCATTTTTAAATAAATAAAAATGGCGAAAAATCGTTATAAAATATTATAAGCAACATAGGTTGCAAATAAACCAAGTGGACTTGAATTGTTTGATATTTGATGGTTGTATGTGTATGACATGAAAATAACATTAAATAACTGAAAGATGGATGTCGAATAATATAACCATATAAAGAATCGATTTAAATTCTAATGACGTGAATTATTTGAAAAGGCCGAGCTAACCCTCATTTCAAATAATTCATCGAGCGATTCGAATTGGAAAATGCAAAGACGATTCAAGACCGACGATCTTCGTATCGGTTGGATGGGCGCTACTGAGGTTCCTAACCGGAGTAGCTACCGGAAAGGGACAGAAGTAGTAGCCGTCTGAACGTATATGTTGATTGGACGGATATACGAGGAATTTGACGCCTCCGGTTTCGTTCAGACCCAGGACGGACTTGTAAATGGACTGTGTGTCTGACATTGGATTTTGTTCTATACTGATTGATCTCTGTTAAATATATATCTGTTTGGCGGCGGAGAATTTATTCTCTTGCTTAACGCCCTTCTCCGAGACGTACGAGCTTAGAGGTTATATATCGATGGAAATCAATCGTATGGAGTGGACTGCCTATGTGGCATGCTAAGATGCTGTGATCAAGGCTTCTGTTGCAAAGCAAAGTCTTGTGGATGATGATCGAAGCAAGGCTTACGTGGCCTAGCTTTGTGTATTTCGTAGATTCGCGAGCCTCACACCCCGGTATGAGTTAAAAACGGGATACGGACTGCAGGGAGAGCACGACGTTTCTTTCTAGTTATGGTGGTGTCAGTGACTTACCAGCCCTGACATATATATCTACTTTTCACCTTTGTGGTTGTTGGAATGCGAGGCGCCTCGATTATAGGTCTGTAAGACCGGGAAACGTGTGTTCAGGAATAACTAATCCTCTAACGTAAGTGAGGACCGGCCCTGAAGATCCAGGGGTTACCCAGTGTGCGTAATCCTGAGGCATTTGCTAGAGTGTCTCGAAGCGGAGAGGAGCTTGCCCCTTGCCTCGACTCATGACGGAAATCCAATTTCCAATACGAGATAACGGATTTGATTGTAGAACTAGTATGGAGACATAGTAGATGGTAGCTATGCCGCCTATGATTGATATTTATGATGCTATTCGCTTTAAAACATATATGCACTAGTAATAATATCAAATGATTTTGATTTATACGTATCAAGCATATTTGGCTATTATAAGGTAAAACTCTATCCTCCGGCTTGCGTTGCATTGTGTGATGGGACCTGAGTCTTATAATGGCTTCATTCTTTCTAAAAGCATTGCGTTGTCTTAAAAAGAATTTATTTTGTTTTAAATGCACTAGCAATCACTGGAGTAAACCCGTTCCGCGAAAGTGGCGTGGTCCTATGATTTGCTATTACTATTGTTTAACTGTTAAATAGATTCCTCATACCAGTCCCCATGACTGACTCGTTGTTTGTTTCACTTTGCAAACGCGGGTGCCCTTATTTTCACACGGGCAGCCTAGTACACAGGTGACATGTGGTTTTTGGTTCTGCACTGCTGCATAGCATGCACTTTTGGCTCATGGCGAGGCTGACTTCATAGTGATGACTTAGATATTTTCCGCCATTCCTGTATTTATGTTATGATTCCGCCACTGGCGATGCAGACTGATTTACTTTCCGTATTTCTCACTATATGTATATGTATTCCGCCTTCGGCGATGTAGACTGATACTCTTATTTTGTCACTACATGTATGTATTCCGCCTCTGGCGATGATGACTGATCACTTCCCTTTCATTTTACTAAGTATATCCCACGTTATGCTATTCTGATATCCCTACATGTTGTGATTCCGCTGTCATATCCATGTAAAATTATTTTATTTATTGTTTCTGCTATTATCTGTACTCTGCTATGATGATTAATGTGTTATTTCCTAATGATTATCCTTAATACCGCCCCTCGGATTTTGGGATCGTCACACATTACCTATGTAAGTTTTGTATCATATGCTAGTTTGAATGAAATTCATATGCAAGTTATTGGATATGTAATCTTATGTCATGATCCTTAGATCTATTTAATGTGTTATGTGATGTTGTTTTTCTTTTTATAAGTTAGACTATTTGCGAGTCTAACATATGTCATATGAAAACGTACGAATAGCATGGGGATGATGGGATAATATTGAATATACATAAATTGTGTATTAGCATAAAATGGCCTTAAAAGACATATAGTTAATTTGAGACATTAATTGGCATAATTGGTATTTATGGACATAATTTTAAGAGACAATTATGGACATAAATAAATTTGGAATTTATTGACAAATTTGAATAGGGATATTAATCCAACTTGGGGTTAAATAAATATGTGTAATAATTAATCGCCTAAGACACGAGGTTAAACTCTTTTGTGGTGTAAGACTGCCCGGACCCGCCCGGCAAATTCAGCAGCTACAAATGCCAGTCTAATGTGAGAGGTCAAAGGCACGAATTAAATGCGTAACAATAGTAAAGACACGAGGTTAGGCTCATTTGCGGTATAAGACTGCCCGGTAAATCCAACAACCGCAAATGTCAGCCTAATGTGGGAGGTCTTTACAAGGTTACGGTTCTAATGAATTAAGTAACACATAACCAGATAAACATGTGGTGGGACATGGGGGGTTAAGTGGGTGCCTTGGGTGGCATGTGAAATATGAGTTAGGGAGCCGATCAAATGGGGGTAGTGGGTACAACTAGTGGAGATAGGGGCAGACGGCACATATGAAGGCAGCCAGGGGTACATGAAACTACCGTTATCATTATTAAGTTCTGTAGGCAGGATCAACTTTTAGTGTGACTAGTGGTGGTGCAGTATAGTAATTATTCTATAGTGATTAGGAACGAGATTAACGCCAGAATATTCCTCTTATTTGCTTTGTCATGCCCACTTGTTTCATGGTCATATCTTATCTTACCAATTTATGCCTTATCCTAGTTACTTTAATAATTATATTGTTAAAGTTATTATACTCACCAGACTTTATGTCTGACCCCCTTGTTTTCGCTTCTTTTCTTCCTCCCCCCCCCCCAGGTTCTCAGGGTGGGACTAGTACTAGTAGAGCTTGATCTCGGATCTCTTTCTCTCTATTTTGGAAGTGCTTGGATTGCTGAAAGTAAAGATCAGCTCATCTCTTTTATGGCCACTTGTGTTGGGGTTTATGCTTTTTATTTTATATACTCTGAAAAAATTTATCAAGATGGATATTAAGTGTACTTGGTTTATGAAGTTGTTGTAATCAAACTATTTCTCCGATGCAATAAATTTTGTTTTAAAATTTTCAAGTACCATTATTTATATCTGTCTTGTTATATTTTGTTCTATACACTAAATACGTTCTATGGAAGTTAATGCATTCCCTTTGTGAGTGACATTAATGGACGTGGGGTGTTACAAGGAACATTCTCTGGAAATTTAAAATTGATGTTTGCTTCAACTAACACTCTAGCATAAGCTATGCGAATTACTTCCTCTGTTATATTATCTAATTTGATAGGATGTCCTAATATAAAAACAATTTTACTAATAGCTTCCTCGGACCAAAAATCTAGTTCTAAATTAGGTAAACTGATCCATATGGGTATTGTATGTAGGGATACACGAGTTAGACTCATACCCGGTTGCAATTTTCTCATATATATTAATCTTTTGTTGTAATAATAGGGTCCTACTGATAAAATCCTTTCACAATCATCTGCAGATTCTAATTTAATAATAAACAAGCCATTATCTCTATAAAGTAACTGGTATCTCCCCTCTAAATTCCAATTTCTATCAATGTAACCATTAAGATACTGAAAATAAGGCTTATTCCCATAAACATAGAATACTATAGAGTTAGACCATCTTTCTCTAGCCTTATTAACCAGATTTTCATCAATTATGGTGTAACACCCTGGATTTTTGAATAATCGAATAAACTAAATTAAAGAATAATTAATCTCAGATGTGAGAATTAAGGGAAATGGGTTGCGCCATTGTGTTCGTCTCGGAATTATAGTTGAGACAGAGTCCGAGTTTGTGGGAAACGGATACCGGATGAAGGAGATATGGATGAACGAAGTTAGGCGGCAAAACAAGAATATATATATATATATATATATATATATATATATATATATATATATATATATATATATTGCACTGGCGCACTTGGGAAGTGCGCCAGTACAAATTTGCACTGGCGCACCTGCCAAGTGCGCCTAGGCCGAGCAGCATGCTTGCACAGCTTTCTGGTTCAGTCTGATCTGTGTTGTGACTCATTGTTGAGTCCTTTCTGACTCTTTGCTGAGTCATTAGGGTTGAGGTGTCACCCTATCCCGACTGAATGGTTTTGATTAACCCTAAGATCATCCTACGACTATAATTAAATTAAAATTCTATATAAACATGGGTAGATTCAAACCCTAAATCAAAATAAAAACTGAAACTATGGCCGTCATGATGTCATCTTGTAACCTAGAGTAGCCGCCACCAATTAGAGAGGAAGAACAGCTAATCAATTCATTTATATTCAACATTAATCTAAACAACAACGAATCTACTACAAAGGCGAGCTTAATCAATTTCAGAACTCATATTTCAGAACACAAGACCTTCTTCTTGTGAGTTCGATTTCTTTAATAAAATAATTAACGATTTAATTGGATTAAGCTATGATGCGGATTATATGGTTATGTTGTGAATTATTGACCGCATGTTATCATCTATGTTGTAAATTTGTGATGTTATCGTTTATGTTGTAAATTCTATGATGTTATCATCTATGTTGTAAAGTTGTGATGTTATCATCCATGTTGTAATTCCATGATTATGTATAATCAATTCATTATGATGTTTCATATGCCAGTTTAGTTATGTTGTTGGAACTAATTCATGTGATGAATCACATGTATGTATGCAAGTTAGGATGTTAATTGAGACATAGATCATATGCAAGTTAGTGAAAATTTTATGCATAACCTTACATGTTTCATGACATCTATTTTAGATCTAAAGTTAGGCTATGACATGTGTGAGTTATATGCTAAATTTTACATACTATTTTATGTGTTTAGATATAAGTTTACACCATCGTTATGTTGCATAAATCACATGCAAGTTTATATAAATATATATGTTTGGAGTATGAATCATGTTATGTAAGTTTGTGGTTATTGCCTATGCAAGTTTACACCTTTAGATGTAGATCTATGACATACATGATTTATGCAAGTTTATGACTATTGCCTAAACAAGTTCACACCTTTAGATTTGGATCTATGACATATGTAGTTTTATGCAAGTTTGTGACTTTGTCCTATGCAAGTTTTAGATGTAGAACCTCATTCACACATGCAAGTTCACCCCTTATGTTTATATCTAGTTTTGTCTGTATGTATGTTGTGATGTTTTCTCTTTATTCCATGAGTTAGACTATTCGAGTCTAACGTATATTTTGCGTTAAACGAACGAACGTACAACGTGGCGCCATGGGATAATATTAAAAGATTTAATATTGAGAATTGGCATAAATGCCTTAAATGGCATAAAATAAATTTATGATGAAATTGGTATGATTTTACATACCATAAATAGATGGACATAATTGAGTCAATTATGGCCATAGTTAAATTTGGAATTGATAGATAATTTGAATAGGGAAATTAATTCAAATTGGGGAATGATTAATTAGGTGTAATTAATCGTCTAAGACACGAGGTTTGGCTCGTTTGTGGTGTAAGACTGCCCGGACCCGCCCGACAAATCCAGCTGCCACAAATGCCAGTCTAATGTGGGAGGTCTTAGGCATAAATTAAATACGTGACAGTTGTAAAGACACGAGGTTAGGCTCTTTTGTGGTGTAAGACTGCCCGGACCCGCCCGGCAAATCCAGCTGCCACAAATGCCAGTCTAATGTGGGAGGTCTTTACAAGGTTATGGTGTTAATGAATTAAGAAACACTTAACCAGATAAACATGTAGTGGGACATGAGGGGGTTAAGTGGGTGCCTTGGGTGGCATGTGAAATTTAGTGGGTGCCTTGGGTGGCATTGGAAATACGATTAGAAACACTTTACCAAAATTGAAACATGTAAGTGAACATGAATAAGAAGATGGTTAAGTGAGATGTACTAGAGGGGACCAAGCTTAGGTGGATAGCTTGTGTCAAGCAATGTGGGCCCGTTTCAACCAGTAACCCATACGTATCTTTGTGGGTCGACCCAAGTCGAGGACGGGACACGCATACTGGGCTTGACTGTAAGAGGCCAAAACGGGTTAGCGGTGGCAACGCAAGTCCAACGAGTTCATATGCGTGTGTGGGTCCGGGCTGGTAGGTAAGACGTTGTTCATCGTGTAGGTATAAGCCATGCATTATTTGTTGTATCGGGTTGCCACCTTTGGGAGTGATACACCCCACTGTGGGGCTAGCACGGGTATCTACGAGTTAGGGAGCCGATCGCTTAGAGGTAGTGGGTACACCTAGTGGAGATAGGGGCAGGTAGCACCTATGAAGGCAACTAGGGGTGCACGAAACTACCATTATCATTATTAAGTTTTGTAAGCAGGATCAACCTTAGGGTGACTAGTGGTGGTGCAGTATAGTAATTATCTTAAAGTGGTTTAGGTGCGCTTTAATGTTATCATTGTTCATCTTTTTTCCTTGTTTACTCTGTCTTACTCAATTGTTCACAGTCATTTCCTTATTTTCCAACTTATGCCTTAACCTAGTTAGTTTGGTAATTATATTGTTAAAGTTATCGCACTTTCAAGACTTTATGTTTGACCCCTTTTTTTTCCTCCTCTTTTCTTCCTTTCCCCCCAGGTGCTCAGGTTGGAACTAGCACCAATGGTGCTTGATTTTGGATAGTTATATCTCTGCTTTTAGAAGTTGCTTGGATCGCTGAAGAAAAGTTCAGCCTCTCTTATTTATGGCTATTTTGAACTGGGGTTATGTCTTTCAATTTATGCACTTTGATTTAGTCAAGATGGATATTATGTACTTTGACTCTGGTTTTTTATGATGTAATCAAACTTATGTGTTTACCGCTGCAATGAATAAAGTTTTAAAGTTTTAAGTACTATTTATATCTGTCTTGTTGTTAAGTTTCTGTTCTATACACACTTAAAATGCACCATGGAAGTTAATGCATTCCCTTTGTGAGTGACATTAATGGACGTGAGGTGTTACACGTGGTATCAGAGCTGAAGGTTACCAGAACAGATATAAATTTTGAAAAACTGTTTTTCAAAAACACTTTTATAAAGAAGTACCTTCAAAATTACGTTTTAAGGAAAGTATTTTCAAGAGAAAAGCTTATTTTAGAAAGCATAACCCCAAGAGCCATATATCTTTCCTTCGGTTCTTTTGTATTGAATCTTTTCTTTTCATTTCAGCATGTCTGCATTTCCCGAGATACCCGAGGGGATAACGATACCAGTATGGTTTAGGAGGTATTCGGAGACTAGGGCCATCACCGCAGGTCCAGCAAATGCTCCTCCCCCTCCTCCTCCTCGCGTCGATACTTTTGCAAAGATATGTAAGGACTTTCGGGCAATGGGTGGAAAACCTTTTCACGGAACGGAGACATTTGTTGAAGCTCGAAACTGGCTAAGGGAGGCGGAAGAATTGTTTGGGTTCTTTGAAGTGGAAGATGGAAGAAAGGTCTAGTTAGCTGCCTGGCTAATGAAGGATGAGGCCTCGTTTTGGTGGGAGGTCACCAACGGAGAGCGTCCAGTTGACACATGGCCAGATTTCAGGCGGAGATTTGAGGCGAAGTTTCTCTCACGGGCTGAAGAGAATCTATACATGGAAAGGTTTCTAGCATTGAAGCAGAGGAATCTATCGGTGAAAGAATACGTCAACAAATTCAATCAATTGGCGAGATTTGGCTTGGACTTGGTGAATACTCCAGAAAAGAAGGCCCTGAGATTGTTAAGGGTTTGAACGAGCCGCTTCATGGGTCAGCTATGACCCACATCCCTATGGGGGCTACCTTTGAGAGACTAGTTGACATGACACTTATGCATGAAGAGGAGAAGGGCGCCAATGCTAATAAAGCACCCGGGAAGAAAGGGGATCAAAAGAAACCGCAACAGCAACAACAGAACAAGAAAGATGGAAAAGGCAACAATGGTAAGGGGAAGAAGAGATGCTTTAACTGCGGGGCACCAGGCCATCTAAGCAAAGATTGTAGGAAGAAAAAGAAGACTGGCTGTTTCCACTGTGGCGAAGCAGGACATCTGATTAAGGATGGCCCAAGGAAAGGGCAGAGGGCAGGGTCTACCTCGGGAGGACAGGTGCAGACTCTCATGGCACCAGGGCAGGCAAGGGGACAAGTTCACGCTCTCGTGGTCCCACCGTTGCAAGAACGAGGTAGAGCAATTTCCGTTGAAAGTTTAGTTTTTCTGTTTGATCATCATGTTCGTACTTTATTCGATTCTGGCGCATCACATTCGTTTATCTCTACATCATTAGCTGAAACACTGCACCTAGATACTAGTCTAGTTACAGATCCCTTAGTAGTCTCAAATCTTATTGGTGATTCGGTTCATCTTTCTATGATCTGTTGGGATTTGAGAGTGTTTATCTTGGGTGTTGGGTTTGAATGCAACGCCTTTGTTCTTGGCTTCATGGGCTACAACATGATTCTAGGTATGGATTGGCTAACTAGATACGGGGCCATCCTAGATTGTGAAAGAAGGGTAGTTAGATTGTTAACTCATTGTGGAAGGACCCTTGATATTTCTTGTGACCCTAGAGGTCCAGTAATGCTTAGCTGCCTAGAATCCCTTGACGCATCCGATGATGATTTACATTCTATTCGTATAGTCCGTGAATATGTTGATGTATTTGATGAGGTGAGGGGTTTACCCCCAAAACGCGAGATAGACTTTCGAATATATCTAGTAGATAATGCAAAGCCAGTTGCATTGGCAGTGCGCCACATGGCTCCAAGAGAGAGAAGAAAACTCAGTAAGCAAGTGAAAGAATTGCTTGAGAAGGGGTTCATAAGACGTAGTATATCAGAGTGGGGTGCTCCAGTAGTATTTTCCACGAAGGCAGATGGGTCCCTTAGACTTTGTGTGGACTATAGAGAACTTAATAAGCTTACTAAGAAGAATAGGCACCCACTGCCGAGGATTGATGATCTCTTTGATTAGTTAGTTGGCGCCTCAGTGTTTTCACAGTTGGACTTAGCCACGGGTTTCCATCAGTTGAGAGTAGCTGAGGATAGCATAGACAAGACTGCCTTTAGGACTCCAGACGGCTTCTTCAAGTGGCTGGTGATTCCCTTCGGTTTGACAAACGCCCCCGCATACATTGTTGACTTGATGTGTAGGGTGTTTAGGGAGTACCTTAATAAATTCGTGGTAGTTTTTGTGGACGACATCTTGATCTTTTCTAAAAACGAGGAAGAGCATGCCCTACATCTTAGGGAAGTGTTGGAGACTCTTCGAGCGCATAGCCTTAAAGCTAAATTTTCTAAGTGTCACTTTTGGAGGAAGGAAGTGCGATTCTTAGGGCACGTGGTTTCCAAAGAAGGGATAGCTGTGGATCCCGCGAAGGTAGTGGTCATCCAAGATTGGAAGGTCCCTAAAAATGCTACCGAGGTGAGGAGTTTCTCAGGGTTGGCTGGCTACTATAGGAAGTTTATCAAAGACTTCGCAAAAATATCAGCCCCATTAACACATTTGACGAAGAAGAACTTAGTTTTCACGTGGGACGTAGATTGTGATGATGCGTTCCAACGTTTAAAGTGGGCTTTGACCACAGCCCCAGTCTTAGTGTTGCTAGATGGGAGTAAGCCATTTACCGTTTATACCGATGCTTGTGGGACAGGACTAGGCGCAGTCTTAATGCAAGAGGGAAGGGTAATAGCCTATGGCGGAAGGCAGTTGAGAGTGCATGAGAGGAATTACCCTACACATGACCTAGAGTTGGCCGCTATTGTTTTCGCGCTTAAGTCTTGGTTCCATTATCTTCTTGGTGAAAAATTCGAATTGTCCACTGACCACAAATCGCTAAAATACTTGTTCTCTCAGAAGGACTTGAACTTAAGGCAGCAAAGGTGGATGGAATTCTTAGCATTCTTCGATTTTGAGATAGCATATACCCCTGGCAAGGGAAACGTGGTGGCAGACGCCTTAAGTAGGAAAAGGTTGCCCTTGAGTCCATTGTTTGTTGAGTGGCGAAGCTTAGAGTTCATCTCTACTTTTGACTTTAGACCTACCATTGACTTTGTACCCGGTTTACAAGCATCCTTAGAGGTCAGACCTACGCTTTTGGGACGGATTGGTGGGGCACAGCGAGATGACCAACAGTTGGTTGAGTTAGTAGAGAAGCTCAAAAGGGGTGAGTCATCGAGCCATCTCAGTAGGTATACCCTAGATGAAAAGGGTTGGTTACGTAGGGACGGTAGACTTTGTGTACCACAGGGCGAGAATTTGAGGAAGACCATTCTTGATGATGCCCATCGTTCGAAGACGACCATCCATCCCGGTGGGGACAAGATGTACACGGACATGAGATGAGTTTACTTTTGGGCTGGCATGAAGAGGGATGTGGCCGAGTTCGTCGCTAGATGCTTGGTGTGCTAACAAGTAAAAGCAGAGAAAAAGAAGCCCGGTGGGTTGCTTCACCCATTGGAGGTCCCACAATGGAAGTGGGAAAGTGTCTCGATGGACTTTATTGATGGGTTACCGAGATCAAGGAAGGGTAATACAGGGATTTGGTTCGTGGTAGACAGACTTACTGAGAGCGCCCATTTCATTCCCCTAAAGAGTAAGAGGACTGCTCCATGGTTAGCCTTCGCATACATTCGAGAGATAGTTCGTTTGCACGGTGTTCCTTCTGTCATAGTGAGCGACCGCGATCCTATCTTTACTAGCGAGTTTTGGAAGAGCTTGCAAGAGGCGGTAGGGAGTCAGTTATGTTTGAGCACCGCATATCATCCTTAGACGGACGGCCAGACCGAGAGGGTGAATCGTATTCTAGAGGACTTATTGAGGTTGTGTGTCTTAGACTTCGGAGGTACATGGGAGGAACATCTTCCGTTGGTGGAGTTCGTATATAATAATAGCTTTCAATCGAGCATTGGCATGGGACCGTTTGAGGCTCTTTATGGACGGCAGTGTCGTTCGCCTACATGTTGGTGGGAGTCTACAGATAAGATCTTGCTTGGACCCGACATGATTAGAGAGACTTCGGAAAAGATCAATTTGATTCAAAGGAGGATGAAGACGGCGCAAGATAGGCAGAAATCATATGCGGACAAGAGGAGGACAAATCTTGAGTTTGATATTAGGGACATGGTCTTTGTCAATGTGTCTCCATTACGGAATGTTGTTCGCTTTGGGTCTGTTGGGAAGTTAGCACCAAGGTTCGTAGGGCCGTTTCCTATTAAGGAGAGGATTGGGAAGATGGCGTATAGAGTGGAGTTGCCCGAGAGACTTAGTGGTGTACACGATGTATTCCATGTATCACATTTGAGGAAGTGCTTGCACGAGACCGCGGAAGTGGTAGAGCCGAGCTTGCTTAGAGAGGTGGAGATAGAGCGTGATGCGACGATTCGACGAGCTCCTACGTGCATTCTTGGGTCAGAGATTAAGAAGTTGAGGAATCAAGAGGTCAAGCTAGTCAAAGTGCAATGGGGAGATAATGAGAGCAACGCTACTTGGGAGATGGAAGAGAAGATGCGTTCATTGTACCCTTTTCTTTTCGAGGGTATGTCTTCTAATTTCTCCTTTATCCCTTAGCTTGTACTTGTTTTATCTTTAGTATATCCTCTCGCTAGTATCTTTGACCTTTAGATAGGGTAGTCCTATGGTTGAAACATGTGTTTGAGACATGTTATGTATGATGGATGCATGTGGATGCAAGTGGTTGCTAGTGGTTGATCGTGGATGCATACACACACTTTAGGCACTAGATCGGCTCAGTCACTTCATATTGCATATTGCATACAAATGTGTGCGCATATTTAAGTTAATGGATGTATAATGGTTGCGCTATCATATGGATGCTGCATTTTGGTGAATGGCTGTGCACACATGTAGAAATAATATGTATCGATAGGATTCTTTCGCATACATAATGGATGCATGGCACTATCGTGGTTTGCATTAAGGAGGTCAACTGAATCAGTAGACCGCCTGATTTTGTATTAGATAAGGAACATATACACACACTTCTTGCATATGTTCATACAGCTTTAGGAAATTAATAAGGACAATGGACGCCTGTGTTTGATGGTTGAGTGGATGGTTGTTTGGATGTTAGGATATGCATTCTCCTTAACTTGGAGATTTCGGGGGCGAAATCCTTTAAGGAGGGGAGAATGTAACACCCTGGATTTTTGAATAATCGAATTAACTAAATTAAAGATTAAATTAATCTCAGACGTGAGAATTAAGGGAAATGGGTTGCGCCATTGTGTTCGTCTCGGAATTCTGGTTGAGATAGAGTCCGAGTTTGCCGGAAATGGATACCGGATGAAGGAGATATAGACGAACGAAGTTAGGCGGCAAAACAAGAATACATACATACATACATACATATATTGCATTGGCGCACTTGGGAAGTGCGCCAGTACAAATTTGCACTGGCGCACCTACCAAGTATGCCCAGGTCGAGCAGCAGGCCTGCACAGCTTTCTGGTTCAGTCTGATCCGTGTTGTGACTCATTGCTGAGTCCTTTCTGACTCCTTGCTGAGTCATTAGGGCTGAGGTGTCACCCTATCCCGACTGAATGGTTTTGATTAACCCTAAGATCATCCGACGGATATAGTTAAATTAAAATTCTATATAAACATGGGTAGACTCAAACCCTAAATCAAAATAAAAACTGAAACTATGGCCGTCATGCTGTCATCTTGTAACCTAGAGTAGCCGCCACCAATTAGAGAGGAAGAACAACAAATCAATTCAGTTATATTCAACATTAATCTAAACAAAAATGAATCTACTACAAAGGCGAGCTTAATCAATTTCAGAACTCAGATTTCAGAACGCAAGACCTTCTTCTTGTGAGTTCGGTTTCTTTAATAAAATAATTAACGATTAAATTGGATTAAGCTATGATGCAGATTATACGGTTGTGTTGTGAATTAGTGACCGCATGTTATCATCTATGTTGTAAATTTGTGATGTTATTATTTATGTTGTAAATTCTATGATGTTATCATCTATGTTGTAAAGTTGTGATGTTATCATCCATGTTGTAATTCCATGATTATGTATAATCAATTATTATGATGTTTCATATGCCAGTTTGGTTATATTGTTGGAGCTAATTCATATGATGAATCACATGTATGTATGCAAGTTAGGATGTTAATTGAGACATAGATCATATGCAAGTTAGTGAAAATTTTATGCATAACCTTACATGTTTCATGACATCTATTTTAGATCTAAAGTTAGGCTATGACATGTGCGAGTTATACGCTAAATTTTACATACTAGTTTATGTGTTTAGATGTAAGTTTACACTATCATTATGTTGCATAAATCACATATGCAAATATATATAAATATATGTGTTTGGAGTATGAATCATGTTATGTAAGTTTGTGGTTATTGCCTATGCAAGTTTACACCTTTAAATGTAGATCTATGACATACATGATTTATGCAAGTTTATGACTATTGCCTAAACAAGTTCACACCTTTAGATTTGGATCTATGACATATGTAGTTTTATGCCAGTTTGTGACATTGTCTTATGCAAGTTTAAGATGTAGAACCTCATTCACACATGCAAGTTCACCCCTTATGTTCAGATCTAGTTTTATCTGTATGTATGTTGTGATGTTTTCTCTTTATTCCATGAGTTAGACTATTCGAGTCTAACGTATATTTTGCGTTAAACGAACGAACGTACAACATAGGGCCATGGGATAATATTAAAAGATTTAGTATTGAGAATTGGCATAAATGCCTTAAATGGCATAAAATAAATTTGTGATGAAATTGGTATGATTTTACATACCATAAATAGATGGACATAATTGAGTCAATTATGGCCATAGTTAAATTTGGAATTGATAGATAATTTAAATAGGAAAATTAATTCAAATTAGGGAATGATTAATTAGGTGTAATTAATCGTCTAAGACACGAGGTTTGGCTCGTTTGTGGTGTAAGACTGCTCAGACCCGCCCTGCAAATCCAGCTGCCACAAATGCCAGTCTAATGTGGGAGGTCTTAGGCATAAATTAAATATGTGACAGTTGTAAAGACACGAGGTTAGGCTCTTTTATGGTGTAAGACTGCCCGGACCCGCCGGGCAAATCCAGCTGCTACAAATGCCAGTCTAATGTGGGAGGTCTTTACAAGGTTACAGTGTTAATGAATTAAGAAACACTTAACCGGATAAACTTGTAATGGGACATGAGGGGGCTAAGTGGGTGTCTTGGGTGGCATGTGGAATTTAGTCGGTGCCTTGGGTAGCATTGGAAATACGATTAGAAACACTTAACCAAAATTGAAACATGTAAGTGAACATGAATAAGAAGAGGGTTAAGTGAGATGTACTAGAGGGGACCAAGCTTAGGTAGATAGCTTGTGTCAAGTAATGGGGGGCCCGTTTCAACCAGTAACCCGTACGTATCTTTGTGGGCTCGACCCAAGTCGAGGACGGGACACGCATACTGGGCTTGACTGTAAGAGGCCAAAATGGGTTAGCGGTGGCAACGCAAGTGCAACGGGTTCATAGGCATGTGTGGGCCCGGGATGGTAGGTAAGACGTTGTTGCATCGTGTAGGTATAAGCCGTGCATTATTTGTGGTATCGGGTTGCCACTTTGGGGATTGATACACCCCATTGTGGGGCCAGCACGGGTATCTACGAGTTAGGGAGCCGATCGCTTGGGGGTAGTCAGTACACCTAGTGGAGATAGGGGCAGGCGACACCTATGAAGGCAACTAGGGGTGCATGAAACTACCATTATCATTATTAAGTTTTGTAGGCGGGATCAACCTTAGGGTGACTAGTGGTGGTGCAGTATAGTAATTATCTTATAGTGGTTTAGGTGCGCTTTAACGTTATCTTTGTTCATCTTGTTTCCTTGTTTACTCTGTCTTACTCAATTGTTCACAGTCATTTCCTAATTTTCCAACTTATGCCTTTGCCTAGTTATTTTGGTAATTATATTGTTAAAGTTATCGCACTCGCCAGACTTTATGTCTGACCCCCTTTGTTTCCTCCTCTTTTCTTCCTTTCCCCCCATGTGCTCAGGTTGGAACTAGCACCAGTGGAGCTTGATTTTGAACAGCTATATCTCTGCTTTTAGAAGTTGCTTGGATCGCTGAAGTAAAGTTCAGCCTCTTTTATTTATGGCTATTTTGAACTGGGGTTATGTCTTTCAATTTATGTACTTTGATTTAGTCAAGATGGATATTATGTACTTTGACTCTAGTTTTTGATGATGTAATCAAACTTATGTGTTTACCACTGCAATGAATAAAGTTTTAAAGTTTTAAGTACTGTTTATATCTGTCTTGTTGTTAATTTTCTGTTCTATACACACTTAAAATGCTCCATGGAAGTTAATGCATTCCCTTTGTGAGTGACATTAATGGACGTGGGGTGTTACATATGGCCACTCTGAGATTCTCCTTGAATTATGGCCACTCTGATTTACGTGTAGTAAGTTACTTTAGGCAATTTTGTCTTTCTTACTTGATATATATATATATATATATATATATATATATTAGGTCTAATTCTATTCATACACCGATAATATCTAAACATACACTATAAAATAAAATAAACTACAATACACCAAAATTTACTTTATATACACTGTCTTTTTTACAGTACTAGCCTTCTTTTTTTCTTTGTCTTCCCACTCTAAAATTTTAAAGTTATTTATAGAGAAAAGGAAATCAATAGCATAAACTAAAGTTTAAATTCAGTAAAATGAATTTTTAATTTTTTTCATTGTATGATGACCAATTTATTATTTTACAAAAAAATTTGTAATTTCAGCAAAAGCAACTATGCTTTTAAATTAAATTACTTTAAATTTAAACACTTACTTGTAAAAGTTATCATAATTCAAATTTTATGTTTTCATGCTTAAAAATACATTTTGTTCTTCAAATTATTTTGCATAAATTTAGTGAAATATCATTAGGTACAATGTTTTAGTTTGATGGTTCATAATTTAAAAAATAAAAATGCAATAAAAAAGAAGGGTAATTTAGTAATATATATTTTTAGCTAACTTGTGGTGTACATAAGGTAATTGTCGGTGTATGAATAGAATTTGCCATTTATTAATTGGTTTTGACCTTAAATATGGAAGAAAATAAAAAGATATCTAAGGCATAAATTGATAGTTATGTTTGACTAAGATGGAAGGACATTATAGTTTTTTTTTACTATAATTCATGAGGTGAAAATGGGAAGAAGTTGACATTATCGAATATATAACACCTTTTTCTAAAGTTGGAAATAAATTTAGGGAATAACGTAATCAATGCTTATTATTTACATATTGTTAGCATCATCTTGTTTTCTGGCTTGCAATTTGGTTTCAAGCATGGTGGGATGCTGGTTATTACAATGAAGGAGGTGCTAGGTGTTTGGGAAGATGGGTTGGCACGAGAAGCAGGTGAGAAAAAGTAGGGATCATCATGGTGTGATCACAAGGAAAGTGGTGATCAACACAGTGACAAGCAGGTTTTGTAAGGAATGAGGGGGGCAGAAGGTATAACAGGAAAAAAAAGGGTGAGCAACATGTGTAGATCCACAAAAAATAGGTAATTGTAATGACTCAGTTTTTGATTGACTTTGTAATACTATTTATTTTTTATTATTTCAGTAATTGATTTAATTAAAAAAAATTAGAATAATAAATATTGGGAAATTCCAAGTACACATTTTTAATGGTTTAAAATTCTTTAACCAATGTATATAAAACAAGTGAGTAATGTTTTGTCAATTTGTTTTGTATTTTTAAATTTTGTTTAATTCTTGTAAAAATAAATAATATTGGATTTGAATATTATAGAAAATCAGAATAATCATTACTTTAAAAATAATATACATATATGTATATTTTAACTTGTTATGCTCCTTAGTGTGTGTATGTGTGTGTATATATATGGGAAAGTCTATTTAGACACGAAATGAGGACACAAAATTGCACATAATAAATCTCAACCATTGGATCCTCCCATGAGTTACACTCTCCACATAAAGACAAACAAATCCAACGGTGGAGGCTTTGTGTCTCTCTCTTTGTGTTTAATTTTGTGTCCAAATAGCCGACCCCTATATATATATATATATATATATATATATATATATATATATATCTATATAGTCTATGTGTGTGTGTTGTTTTAACGTTTTTGTTTGCTTTAAGACTTGTTTGAAATCCATGTAAATCTAGAATTACATCATGTAACTAATGAGAATTTTAAATTAAAATCTCATTTACTTCACATGCAAGTATACAAAAAACAATGCTATTAAATACAAGAGGACATGGTATTTATGTGATTTAATGGACAAGATAAAACCGATTAATGGGTGTGTTTTCTTTGTTGCAAAGTTTGAAACATTAGGTACACTATTAGTACATATGCCTGTACATCTACACATGTGCTCTCTTTGTTTGCCATGCACGTGACTGGAAGAAGTAAATGAGAATACCTAGCACCCTTCCTTTCAATCAAATAGACAGCGTAAGCATATCCTATATCATTCGTATCAAAGCCTGAGCACATGTTCTTCCAATCAAAAGGTAGACAGCCTATAACCTTCCCCACTTACATCTAAACTTTGCCAACCTATCATCTACATTCTTGAAGACCTGGGCATGTAAAATGGCAAATACTTGGGGACAAAATTCTGAAGAAATTAAATGGAAAAGATAGCCTAAACGCAATCCTTCATAGCAAAATTTAGGCAGCCTCTAACATCCCATCCTATACCCTATCAAAGTCTAAGCTAGGAAATATTTTATTATTAGTTTCAACCATAAATACATACCTAGAGCCTCACAAATTCACTCACAAAAACCTGGTTTGAACTCAATCCTGAAAAGAAATGTCAAAGGGTAAAAGCCTGGAACCTGAAAACGAGAAAGCATAAAACTGTAAACAATATATGTGAGTAAACTCCCTTCTTGTTCCCATTTAAGTGTATTTGCTGATTGTATAGATGATGATGCAAACTTATATATATATATATATTCATGCCTCTGAAAGATGTTTTATCATTGTGGACTCAACTTATGATGAAAACATGATGCTAACTTCAAAATAAGCATGTATAATAAAATTTCAACTTGCGAAAGTAAAAGACATGTAAACAAGTAATGATAAAAATTAGTGGATATAAATTTCTGAAAGGAACCTAAGTTCTCATGCATCATACCACTTGTAACAACCCGGAAAATCAGAACCAATCTAAATGTTTTATTTTGGCAATTTTAATGAATTTTGAATATTTAAAATGATTTATTTAAAATAATAACGACTAGAAATTTATTTTGAATAGAATTATAATGTATATATTTATTTAAAATTGAAATTAGAATATAAGTATTTATTTTAATTATAAAAGGAATTGAAAATGGTGCGGTAGTTTGAAAATTCGATTTCAAATTTCAAATGAATGTACATGATTCAAAATAAATCGGATTTTAGTGAAACCAAAAATATTTGAATCTGTTTGAAAATATCTTTCCAACTAAATCTGAAAAATCCAAATTTCATAGCTGAAATAAAAAGTTATATCCAGTTGAAAATTCAAAATTGTCGCTATGGAAATATAGCCCTTAAAAATGGAGATTTTGTAAACGATCTCCGTTTTCGATGAGACCACTTTTGTTGGATCCAGAATGTCAAATTATTGCTAGATTCCAATTTTCATAATTTTTGAAATCAATATGTGAGCGTGGTGAATTTAAACGTGTTTGGTCATTTCAGTTTGAATTTAATCAACTGGAAAACGACCATTTTTTAAACGGTCTCCAAATTCAACAAAATTAGTTTCGTTAGGATCGTTCGTCCCAAATGATTGCCCCAATAAATTGAAATGTACGTTTAAATTAAATATATGTTGATTTATATTGTAATTTAAATTAAAACTGATCGAAAAAGTCGAATTGGCTTGCGAAACATATCCCATTGCGTTCAGAATGGGGGTAATTAGCTAGGAACGATAGTCGTTGGGTTCGATTTGGAGTTCGAATTAAAAAGCACATTTTTAAAATTTAATTAAATAATATATATATATATATATATATAAATATATGTGTTTATAAAGCCCTCGCCCCTCTATCTCCCTCAGTCAAACACAGTTCCCCCAAATCGAGAAAAAACCCACGCCCCGCTTCCTGACCCCGTCGCACTCCCCTACGCCGCCACCCCGTGACCGTATCCCTCCCTCCGCCTCCCTACCTCCTGCGACCCCCTTAACTCCGGCGACCCCCCTTCCCCTTCTCTCTCCATCCGAAGCCATAACCCCACCAATCGAAATAAACCGGGGAAGTTCTGGTCGCTTCACCCCTACTTGAAATTATTTTTTTATTCAATGCCCATTATTCGCACACATATGGGTGGTAAATGTGCATGAATGCTTACAGGTAACACTTGCATTGATACACATTGGGGTGATTAATGATTTCAATAATGCTGATACAACTATCTATTTCTGTTGTTGAATAAACCAGCTTTCTGTGAACTTACGATTTAACTAGATAACAAGTTCAACTTTCATCAGTGATCCCATTGATTCTTGTTTTTGGGATCTTGAGAATACTGATCTGATATCATGTATATGTGATTAGTATTTCTCACTAGCGAGTGCACACATGCCCTGAATATATCGGGTGAACGACTTCAAATCTTAATTACCAAAAAAAAAAAAAAACAGGGTGTACATGCATAATATTGCACATAGATATATGGAATAATCAATGACCTTGTAGTCCTCATTTAAATGCTAGAGTAAAAAAGTTGTCTCTACGCTATCGTCTGAAAGTATAGAAATACAAACTTATTTTTGCTTTGTAATAAAGCGCAAAACACTTTACAACTTCTATGTACTACATTATCTATTTTGCAAACTGGTTTGAATCCGTAATATTTGATTTTCTTGTAACACACAACCTTTTGTATTTCTTGTTTAAATTTTTATTAATGCATCTACAAACATTTAGCCTAATGTACGTGTTTAAAAAAAAAGCACAAGCCGTTTTCTTTTTTCACATAATATATGTTTAAAATTTTCCGTATATATATGTCGTTTTTATATACCATTATCAAATTTTATAGCATTTATAACAACATTTAAAAAACACAAAAACTGTGATGCATTTTCTCTTCAAATAATTAGGCATCAATTTTACATATTAATGAGTTCAAAGACATTTTCTTGGAACTAATGTTTCAAATCTAGTATTCTGATCATGTGTCTTGTGTCCATATATTTTCACGCAATATGTCTTACTTAATGAGATCTTGGATGAGACAAGCATATATTAAGTGTACATCACAGTTTGGCATGTCAGTCCTCAAAGTATGCATGTCAGTTCTCAAAGTTTGTATTAAGACATTCTCTTAGAGTAACTTATATTACAGCTTGACATTTGATGATTTTTAATAATTGTCATCTAAAGAATAAAAATGAAAATAGCAGTGTGCTTGATTTGCATTGGAAGTCAGTTGTCGAACAAGAAAGGATGTATAACATTTTTCATTTCTGACCCTTTTTTCCACTTTTAGCCTCGGTTTGCAAAATATAGCCCCATTTAGGCCACGTAGGAGAACTTGTGTCCGATCAGTTATACTGGCGCAATTAAAGATTACGCCAATATGAGCAAACCTTTGGGACGCAATCCATGATTGCGCCCCGATAGATTTGTTTTTTTTTTATAAAAAAAACAGTCAAAGAGGACGCTGTTGTGTCTGATCGTAGGCATAGCTACTCTGCTTTTACTTTTTTGACCAAAACCTTGGGCTCTTGTCCTAATTCAACACTCTTAAACCATTTACACCTTTATATATCATATCATTCTCTTATATCTATTCATTCTATCACCTCATACACTTATCTCACTTCATACAAAATGGTTTTTTTGCCATCATCCACAGACTCCGACGAGGAGGCATATGAAGAGATGAGACAATAAGAGCTCGCAGACGAACTCGATTTCCTACTGGAACTTGAGGAACGATCACCGATCGAATGGACGAACGTAAAACATCAACATGAAGATCAAGTGCCACAAGTTCAACTCTCGTACGAACAGACGGTCACTCAACCATTGCTCGAAGTTGAGGCATATCGAGTACCATATGTTGATCCTTATCCAGTCCGTTGCTATTGCGGTTATACCGTTGAAGTTGCAGTTCGGGTGGAAGGCAACAATATAGGTCGGCGCATGCAGACATGTCCAGCCTATCCAAATTGGTGCAATTACACAGAATGGATAGACGAACCGTTGTGCCTAAGGGCAGTAGTATATGCAAACAAGCTCGAACGAGAGATTCAACGTCTCGAAAATGTTATTGAACAATTGCGTTTTGGTGGTAATTAGTAGTTTGTTTGTCTCAAATGCGATGGTGGACAAATTTTAGGTCATTTGAATGGTTGGAATTAATGTATTTGGAATTGTAATGAACGGTTGGAATTAATGTATTTTGAGTTTGTCTTGGTTTGTTGAGAAGGGGGCGATTTCCTTTCAGATAGTAGATGAGTCGAGAGCCAAGCCGAAGCCAAATTTATATCTCGGATTCATATTGTAGACAAACAGGGAGCAAAATTGTTCTCGACATCTCTTGGCGCAATCAATAATCGCGCCAAGAGATGCCGAGAGCAAATTCATGTTGCATACCTCCTGGGGCTTAATCCGTTCAGAATGTCCGTCGCTAGTTGTGCCCTAAACTACTTTATAGTAATCATCTCAGACCCCCACCACGCATCTCCTGGAGGAGATAATCCTAGCAGTCTCTCGCACATTTCGACATAATCAGTTGGCTCTGGAGGGTTAATGGATGTCCATCGATTGGTATGCCAAGCAGAATCGCTATGTCCTCCAATGTGATCGACATCTCACCGCATCTGAGGTGAAACGACGATATCTCAGGTCTCCATCGATCAATCAAAGCCGTTATGAGATGAAGGTCAATTTGTATGGATCCAAGTCGATGTATCAAAAGAAAGCCCGCTCGTTCAAGAAGTGCTAACACACCGGCATGATTTGAAGTGACCGACTTTAACGAAGACGAGTGCTCTATGGTATCAACAGGGTCTTTGTCCTGCCACACAATAACAAAATTGATTTTTTTAACTAGTTTAACACACACAATAACAATGAAGGGATGAGTGCTCTATGCTTACTGACATCAATTCCACGTTGTTTGAACGATGTTGAGACTGTAAATATAAGACGCTCCCGTCTACGGGTCCGGCCAACATCTCCGCGTAATCTACATAATTCAATGCTAACAAATTTAGTATTATGTTTCTCCAAAACAAATACATGAATACAAATTTTCAATTCCAAACAAACTCAGTATAATGTGATCATCTAGCATTCTTCAATTCTACAAAACTGCCATGACATTTCAATTTTTATGAGTACCCACAACCTTAAACCTAATTTCTTCGAATCTCAATAAAATATCATGAAATCAACAAATTGTATATATTCATGAAACACCCCACCTCCGTTAGAGTCACTCTCAAAGGGAATGCCCTAATTTTGGTGGAGGTTTTTAAGTATAAGTCACAGAGTTACAAGACAGGTATAAGAACACATATTTGTAAACAGCGGAAAAACAACAACTTTTATTTCCTAAAAGCAAATACGTGTTACAAAACATCACCATGATTGTCTTACATCCTTTCCAGAAAAAAACAAAATACTTTCATAATCTATCTTGATTACATTATTTAAAGAAGCATAAATAAAACATAGATAAACTGCAAAAGCCCCATAGAGTTTGTCCAAAGCCATAGTTCAAAGCGAAAAAGTCCAAGCAATACATTTCTCTTCTTCAAGCTGGATGTTAAGGCTAGTCAAGCTGCTGTGTTCCCTCCCTGTGGACCTGGGGGGGGGGGGGGGGGAACGGAAGAAAAGAAGACGAAAGAAAAGTAGAGTCAGACATAAAGCCTGAGTAAGTCTAGTACTATTTTGTCTATGAATAAAGAACTGGGTATGATAAGTATAAACAAGAAGTGGGCAAGTACTATAAACTTGGTTAAGTTGTCTAGGGTCGAATATACTATCGTACCCCCTGTTAATCTCTGAACCCATATAAACTAGTTTCCAACTGGCACCCCATAATCAGGGTGATGTGATCCGTCCTATGATGATCGGCTCCTACTCGCATAGTTACATGTGTCTTACGGCCCCCGATGTTGTAGTTACCTATGCTGGTCCCACCATGGGGTGTATCAAGTCCCATGGTGGCGGCCCGACACAACCTTAGAATGCACAGGTATGCTACTGGTGTCCAGTGCCTTATTTTTCTGCGCCGGAGTGTGTGCACGCCCGCACCCTGTTAGAACCTACACTGCTACACCACCGCCGTCGATTTGACCTCTTACAATCAGCCCAGTAATCGTGCCCCACCCTGCCTAGTTTCAGGGTATCCTGATACACCTTCTAGGGTTACTGCTGAAAAGGGTCCCCCGTTACTAGGTTTTCTATCTCTAGCCAACATGCTAAGTTGGTTAAGTGTTTCCTAACCTAACCCCCACCAGTCCGTTTAGTTTAGCATGTTCCATTTTGATTAAGTCTTTAGTTCACTTAATCCTAACAATCCTGACTCAGCCTTAATTGTCTTATTAAGGCCCTGACCTCTCACATTAGACAGGTATTGTTGTGGCTGCCTGTTGCCGGTTGGTTCCGGGCAGTCTTACGCCACAACTCAGTCTAACCTCGGGTCTTTATTGGGCTCCATGTTTAACCTCCCACATTGGATAGATATTGTTGTGACTACTGGACAGCCGGGCGGTTCCGGGCAGGTTTACATCACAACTCAATCCAACCTCGGGTTAAACACATCGTATGTTCTACATTTACATATTTTGTCTTTCTTCTTTATTTTCTTATATGTAAATATTTGCGGCCAATTATTAAGTTAATGGTGCAAAGGTTACACCAATCATGGGCCCAACCCATACTTGAATTTGGGCCCTTCTATTTTATATTTTCATTCATTAGTAAATTTATCCCAACGTTATTTTCCCCCGTTTTACACGTCCGTTTATTATATATATTGGGCTTAGCCTTTTAAAGCCCAACTTAGCCATGCGAAAAGGGGAGGCTTAAAGCGTGATTACATACACAAAGAGGGGAATGTGAGCGCATGAACTTGCAATATGACGTTGGAAATACAAAATAGAAACTGGTGTACTTGCATAGTAGTGACATATACTTTGGTCATAAAGCATAGGTGACATGAATCAAAGCATGTGAACTTGTAGTTGAGATAAGAATCTAAATTGGGTATCATTATTGACACATAGTCATAACTACAACTTGAACCTATATTTTTATTTAGGCATAATGTCAAACATAAGCATGGCATAAATATTTCTAAAATAAGCATGGCATAGTGTCAAACATAAGCACGGCATAATGTCAAACATAAGCATGGCATAATGTCAAACATAAGCATGGCATAATGTCAAACATAAGCATGGCATAAGTATAGTTAAATTTGTTCACATAACCATGGCATAAATATTTCTAACATGAAATCATGATTCTTACTTTAGTCATGTAAACTTGCAAATAGGTTTTCTAGTACAAAAGCATGACTTAATACATAGATCATGGTGCCAAAATTTCAATATAGTTTCATATGAACTATAACAACCAAACTTGTTCCAATTACTTACAAAATGATTTATGCACAAAAATATACATCATAATGGCATAGTAGCAAAACCCCAAACTTGCATGAATTTCAATTAATCAACTACATACATGTAGCTTCAACATGGATTACATAATTTGCGAATATTCCAAACGTATACTTGCATAGAACTACCGCACGTAGTTCTTTATAATGAATAACATAATTCCCAAATCGATAAGAATCATAGTAACGCACAAATTATGAATTATTTATTACCACAACCAAGTATACAAACCAACACAGTTATTTGTTCATACCAAAGTAATACTCTACTTACAATGGTGAGGCGAATTCTCAAATTTAGGGATTTGAAGATGCGGTTTGATTTGATTGAGTTGCTTTTTGCCTTAGAATTTGCCTCCTAATCCTCTCTCCAATTGGTGGCTACCCCTAGTCGTTCCTCAGCAACATGGCGGCTTTGTTCTTATTTTTGAATGAATAGATTAGGGTTAGTCTAGGGTTGTTTTTATAGAGGTTATAAACCGATTAGGACCATTGATGTTGCTTGGATTGATCGTAGCCATTCATTCGTAAGAGAGACCAATTAGAGCCTGCCACCTAGCCCTAATGACAAAGCAGACCACAGAAAATCGACCAACAGAGAATAGGCCAGCCGGGTTAGACTGGGTTCGACCTGGCCCTGGACCAGGTCGACATGCCTGTCGACAGCCCTGTCGACAGCCCTGTCGACCTGGTTAGACCAGGTCGACAGCCCAGTCGACCTGGGTGCGTTAGGCGGGTGTTCTTCCGCCCTGGCCCATTGGGCCCCACTTTTAATTTTAAACTGTTTTATCCTGTTTGAATTTTAAATTTAATTCAGAAACTTCCGAAGGCCATATCTTCTTCATACGGACTCCGTTTTTCGAAAACTCGGACTCTATTTCGCGTATTTTTCCGAGACGAACGCAATGGCGTATCCCGTTTCCCTTAATTCTCTGATTTCGAATTAATTATACTTTAATTTGTGGATTTCACAGTTATAGAATTCGCGGGGTGTTACATTCTCCCCCACTTAAAAGGATTTCGTCCCCGAAATCTTCAAGTTAGGAGGAATGTATATCCTAACATCCAATCATCCATCTACTCATCCATCAAACACGAGCATCCATTGTCCTTAAAAGACTTCTAATGCTTCATGATCATATGCGAAGTGTGTGTGTACATGTACTTATCTAATGCAAAATCAGGCGGTCTACTGATTCAGTTGACCTCCTTAATGCGAATTATGTAAGTGCCATGAATCCATTATGTATGCAAATTTTCCTATTCATGATTCTACATGAGTGCACAATCATTCAGTACAAATGCAACATCCATATGACAACACATTAGAGTTCAACCATATACGAATGCAAACATATATGCATATGCAATATGAAGTGACTGAGCCGATCTAAAACCTAGATTGTGTGTGTATATGCAACCACGAGCAACCACTAGCAATCACTTGCAACCATCATCCATAACATGTTTCAATTACATGTTTCCATCCAAAGGGTTTCTACCTAAAAGATAAGGTCGAGGAAATATACCTAAAAAGATAGATAAAAGCGCAACTTAAGGAAAAGGAAAGATCAAGGATGTACCCTCGAACAGAAAAGGGTAGGCAGTACGGATTCTAGCTTCAGTTTCCCAAGTCGCGTCTCCCTCGGCGTCGCTCCACTGAACTTTGACGAGCTTGACTTCACGGTTGCGTAGCTTCTTCACTTCCGTTCCTAGTATGCGGGTTGGAACCTTCCTTAAGGTTGCTTCGCGTTCCACTTCGGCCTCTTCGAGGATATTTGGCTCTACCACTTCATCAGACTCATGTAGACATTTTCGGAGATGTGAAACGTGAAAAATGTTGTGGACTCCAGCCAACTTCTCGGGTAGCTCTAATCTATAGGCCATTTTCCCAATTTTCTCGATGATAGGGAATGGCCCTACGAACCTTGGTGCTAGTTTTCCTGTGGTTCCAAAACGAACAACGTTCCTTAGCGGTGATACCTTGAGAAAAACTCTGTCTCCAACCTCAAATTCAAGGTCGGTCCTTCTCTTGTCGGCATAGGACTTTTGTCTGTCTTGGGCCGTCTTCATCCTTCTTTGTATTAAGTCTACTTTCTCTGAAGTCTCTCGGATCATATCTGGTCCAAGTATGAGCTTATTAGTAGACTCCCACCAACAAGTGGGCGATCGGCACGGTCTTCCATATAAAGCTTCGAAGGGCGCCATTCCGATGGTTGCTTGATAGCTGTTGTTGTAGGCAAATTCCACCAAAGGAAGGTGGTCTTCCCATGTCCCTCCGAAGTCGAGGACGCATAGTCTTAAGAGGTCTTCCAAAACTCTGTTCACTCTCTCTGTTTGGCCATCGGTTTGGGGATGATAGGCTGTGCTCAAGCATAACTGCGTTCCTACTGCTTCTTGGAGACTCCGCCAAAACTCGCTGGTGAAGATGGGGTCTCGGTCACTAACAATGCTAGATGGTATTCCATGGAGTCGAACGATTTCCTTAAGGTAAAGTGATGCTAGGGATGAGGCAGTTCTTTTACTTTTGACAGGTAAAAGGTGGGCGCTTTTAGTAAGCCTATCCACTATTACCCAAATGCTAGTGTTGCCTCTCCTAGACCTAGGCAGCCCATCGATGAAGTCCATTGAGATGCTATCCCACTTCCACTGCGGGACCTCTAGAGGATGTAGTAATCCGCCAGGCTTTTTCTGTTCCGCCTTAACCTGTTGGCACACCATACACTTAGAAACGAACTCTGCCACGTCCTTTTTCATGCCGTTCCAGAAGAAAGTCCTTTTTATGTCCTTGTACATTTTATCTCCGCCTGGGTGTATCGTCATCTTGGAGTGATGTGCTTCCTCGAGAACCTTCTTTATTAAATCTTTTGTCTGTGGGACGCATAGTCTTCCGTCTCGCCTTAGCAACCCCTTATCGTCGATGGAGTATCTGTTGAGGTGACTTGAAGTCTCACCCCTAATTAGCCTATCAATTATTTCCACAAGCTGAGGGTCTTCGCGTTGTGCTGTCCCTACTGAATCCACTAAAGCTGGGCGCACTCGAGAGATGCTAGCAAGCCTGGTATGAAATCGGAGGAAGGCCTAAAGTCGAAGCTGGCTATGAACTCTAGGCTTTGTCTTTCAACAAACAACGGGCTTAGGGTCAATTTCTTTCGGCTCAACGCGTCTGCAACTACGTTGCCTTTGCCCGGAGTGTAGGAGATTTCGAAATCGTACGAGGCAAGAAACTCCATCCACCTTTGTTGCCTCAAGTTAAGATCCTTCTGCGAGAAAAGATATTTCAACGATTTATGGTCAGTGTAAAGTTCGAACTTCTCACCTAGGAGATAGTGTCGCCAAGACTTGAGTGCAAAGACGATGGCGGCTAACTCAAGATCGTGGGTTGGGTAGTTCTTTTCGTGCACTTTCAACTGCCTCCCGCCATAAGCTACTACCCTTCCTTCTTGCATTAAGACGGCGCCTAGCCCTGTCCCACATGCATCCGTATACACAGTGAACATCTTGCTCCCATCTGGCAGCGTCAAAACTGGGGCTGTTGTGAGAGCCCTTTTCAGTCGTTGGAAAGCAAATTCGCAATCCAAGTCCCAATTGAACACTAGGTTCTTCTTGGTCAATTTTGTGAGCGGAGCTGAGATTTTCGCAAAATCCCTTATAAATTTTCGATAGAAACCTGCTAGTCCTAGGAAGCTTCGGACCTCAGTTGCGTTCCTTGGTGTCTTCCAATCCTGTACCGCCACTACCTTAGCAGGGTCCACTGCTAACCCTTGTTTGGATACTATGTGCCCAAGGAACCTCACCTCTTCTCTCCAAAAGTGGCATTTGGAGAATTTGGCTTTTAGTTGATGGACTCGCAAAGTTTCCATGATTGCCCTCAAGTGTTGAACATGTTCCTCTTCACTCTTTGAGAAGATAAGGATATCATCTACGAAGACCACTACGAATTTGTTGAGGAAATCTCTAAATACCCTACTCATCAGGTCCATGAAGTAAGCCGGTGCATTTGTCAAACCGAAAGGCATGACAAGCCATTCAAAGAAGCCGTCTGGGGTTCTGAACGCCGTTTTATCGATGCTATCTTCAGCCACCCTTAGCTGATGAAAACTGGTTGCTAAATCGAGTTGGGAGAAAACAGACGCTCCTACAAGCTGGTCAAACAAATCGTCAATTCTAGGGAGAGGGTGCCTATTCTTTTTCGTTAGCTTGTTGAGCTCCCTATAGTCAACACATAGACGGAGTGAACCATCCGCCTTTGTAGCGAACTCCACTGGAGCGCCCCATTCTGAAATGCTCCTCCTAATGAACCCCTTTTCTAGAAGCTCTTTAATCTGTTTACTGAGCTCTTTCCTTTCCCATGGAGCCATGTGTCTAACGGGTAACGCAACGGGATTTGCATTATCTACAAGATATATGCGGAAGTCTATTTCCCGCTTCGGAGGCAAGCCCTTCACCTCTTCGAAGACATCCGGATATTCCCGGACCACTCTAACTGATTGCAAATTTTCAACAGAGGCATCTAGCGATTCAAGATAACTAAGCATAACCGCATACGAGGGATTACAAGAAATTTCCAAAGTATTACCGAGCTGGGTTAGGAGCCTAACAACCCTTTTCTCACAATCAAGGATGGCCCCATTACTGGATAGCCAATCCATACCCAAAATCAAACCATAACCCGAAAAGCCCAAAACAAAGGCACTACATTGAAATTCTACACTTAGAATAGAAATTTTCAATCCCAAACAGATCATAGACAAATGAGCTGGGCCCCCAATTGGGTTTGAAACAATTAAGGGGTCCTCTACCATACTAGTTTCTAGGTGCATAGATTCTACTAAAGCAGACGAGATAAAGGAGTGTGATGCGCCAGAATCAAATAAAGTGCGAACGGGGTGATCATAAAGATAAACTACACTTTCTACAGAAGTATTTATACCTCGCTGTTGCAGAGGTGGCGCTTCCAGCACATGAACCTGTGCCCCTGGGGTGGATCCAGCCCTCTGCCCCTGTCCTCGTTTCTTTGGGCAGTCCTTAGCCCTATGGCCTGTCTCACCGCAAGAAAAGCACCCACCATTCTCCTTGGCCTTCTTTTTCCGGCAGTCCTTTACTAAGTGCCCCACTTTGCCATAAAAATTGCACTTCCTCTTCTCTTTGTTGCCTTTCCCGCCCTTCTTAAAGTATGTCTTCTTAGGCTGCAAACCTTCTTTCTTCCCTTGAGAGCTTTCTGCCTTTGTCTCCTTCTTGCCCTTATCCTCTTCATTCAGCAATGCCATTTGCACCAATCTTTCATACGTGGCTCCCATGGGTGTATGGGTCATGGCCAAACTGTGTAATGGCTCATTCAACCCTTTGACGAAACGGAGAGCCTTCTTGTGCGGGGTGTTGACTAGGTCAAGCCCAAACCTAGCCAGCTCATCGAACTGATTCACATACTCTCTGACTGTCTTGTCCCCTTGCTTAAGAAATAAGAATTTTTCCAACTGCAAACTTCTTTCCGCATCTGAGAGAAATTTAGTCTCAAACCTTGCCCTAAAGTCCTCCCATGTCTCCACTGGTTTTTCCGCATTAGTGACTTCCCACCAGTAGGAAGCCTCGCCCTTTAATAGCCACACTGCCAATTGTACTTTTTGTCTGTCCTCTACCTCAAAGATGATGAATAGGTCCTCCGTTTCTTTCAGCCAATTTCTAGCTGCCACGAAGGACTCAGTTCCATGGAAATCCCTTCCTCCCATAGCTTTAAAATCTTTACATATCTTAGCAAAAGTGCTTCCCCGTGGAGGAGGTGGAGGAAAAGGTGCTGCTGCAGCTGGATGATTTCCGGCAGCTGGAGAAGGAGGAACGGTAGGACCTGGCTGAGTGGCTCTTGCTTCTAAGAACCGTCTAAACCAACCAGGTATTGGCACCCCATCCGGCAAGTTAAGATCTTCGGACATGCTGAAACAAAAAGGATAGATTCAAAACGAAGGATAAGAGATAGTACCTATGGCTTTGGGGAGTGGACTTTGCATTTTTAAAATAATATAATATTTTTCTTTTAAAAATGCTTCTTTAAATTTCCTTTTTGAAAATAATTTTTCAAAACTTTTTATCTTATCTGGTAAACCTATGCTCTGATACCAAGTGAAACACCCCACCTCCGTTAGAGTCACTCTCAAAGGGAATGCCCTAATTTTGGTGGAGGTTTTTAAGTATAAGTCACAGAGTTACAAGACAGATATAAGAACACATATTTGTAAACAGCGGAAAAACAACAACTTTTATTTCCTAAAAGCAAATACGTGTTACAAAACATCACCATGATTGTCTTACATCCTTTCCAGAAAAAAACAAAATACTGTCATAATCTGTCTTGATTACATTATTTAAAGAAGCATAAATAAAACATAGATAAACTGCAAAAGCCCCATAGAGTTTGTCCAAAGCCATAGTTCAAAGCGAAAAAGTCCAAGCAATACATTTCTCTTCTTCAAGCTGGATGTTAAGGCTAGTCAAGCTGCTGTGTTCCCTCCCTGTGGACCTGGGGGGGGGGGGAAACGGAAGAAAAGAAGACGAAAGAAAAGTAGAGTCAGACATAAAGCCTGAGTAAGTCTAGTACTATTTTGTCTATGAATAAAGAACTGGGTATGATAAGTATAAACAAGAAGTGGGCAAGTACTATAAACTTGGTTAAGTTGTCTAGGGTCGAATATACTATCGTACCCCCTGTTAATCTCTGAACCCATATAAACTAGTTTCCAATTGGCACCCCATAATCAGGGTGATGTGATCCGTCCTATGATGATCGGCTCCTACTCGCATAGTTACATGTGTCTTACGGCCCCCGATGTTGTAGTTACCTATGCTGGTCCCACCATGGGGTGTATCAAGTCCCATGGTGGCGGCCCGACACAACCTTAGAATGCACAGGTATGCTACTGGTGTCCAGTGCCTTATTTTTCTGCGCCGGAGTGTGTGCACGCCCGCACCCCGTTAGAACCTACACTGCTACACCACCGCCGTCGATTTGACCTCTTACAATCAGCCCAGTAATCGTGCCCCACCCTGCCTAGTTTCAGGGTATCCTGATACACCTTCTAGGGTTACTGCTGAAAAGGGTCCCCCGTTACTAAGTTTTCTATCTCTAGCCAACATGCTAAGTTGGTTAAGTGTTTCCTAACCTAACCCCCACCAGTCCGTTTAGTTTAGCATGTTCCATTTTGATTAAGTCTTTAGTTCACTTAATCCTAACAATCCTGACTCAGCCTTAATTGTCTTATTAAGGCTCTGACCTCTCACATTAGACAGGTATTGTTGTGGCTGCCTGTTGCCGGTTGGTTCCGGGCAGTCTTACGCCACAACTCAGTCTAACCTCGGGTCTTTATTGGGCTCCATGTTTAACCTCCCACATTGGATAGATATTGTTGTGACTACTGGACAGCCGGGCGGTTCCGGGCAGGTTTACATCACAACTCAATCTAACCTCGGGTTAAACACATCGTATGTTCTACATTTACATATTTTGTCTTTCCTCTTTATTTTCTTATATGTAAATATTTGCGGCCAATTATTAAGTTAATGGTGCAAAGGTTACACCAATCATGGGCCCAACCCATACTTGAATTTGGGCCCTTCTATTTTATATTTTCATTCATTAGTAAATTTATCCCAACGTTATTTTCCCCCGTTTTACACGTCCGTTTATTATATATATTGGGCTTAGCCTTTTAAAGCCCAACTTAGCCATGCGAAAAGGGGAGGCTTAAAGCGTGATTACATACACAAAGAGGGGAATGTGAGCGCATGAACTTGCAATATGACGTTGGAAATACAAAATAGAAACTGGTGTACTTGCATAGTAGTGACATATACTTTGGTCATAAAGCATAGGTGACATGAATCAAAGCATGTGAACTTGTAGTTGAGATAAGAATCTAAATTGGGTATCATTATTGACACATAGTCATAACTACAACTTGAACCTATATTTTTATTTAGGCATAATGTCAAACATAAGCATGGCATAAATATTTCTAACATAAGCATGGCATAGTGTCAAACATAAGCATGGCATAATGTCAAACATAAGCATGACATAATGTCAAACATAAGCATGGCATAATGTCAAACATAAGCATGACATAAGTATAGTTAAATTTGTTCACATAACCATGGCATAAATATTTCTAACATGAAATCATGATTCTTACTTTAGTCATGTAAACTTGCAAATAGGTTTTCTAGTACAAAAGCATGACTTAATACATAGATCATGGTGCCAAAATTTCAACATAGTTTCATATGAACTATAACAACCAAACTTGTTCCAATTACTTACAAAATGATTTATGCACAAAAATATACATCATAATGGCATAGTAGCAAAACCCCAAACTTGCATGAATTTCAATTAATCAACTACATACATGTAGCTTCAACATGGATTACATAATTTGCGAATATTCCAAACGTATACTTGCATAGAACTACCGCACGTAGTTCTTTATAATGAATAACATAATTCTCAAATCGATAAGAATCATAGTAACGCACAAATTATGAATTATTTATTACCACAACCAAGTATACAAACCAACACAGTTATTTGTTCATACCAAAGTAATACTCTACTTACAATGGTGAGGCGAATTCTCAAATTTAGGGATTTGAAGATGCGGTTTGATTTGATTGAGTTGCTTTTTGCCTTAGAATTTGCCTCCTAATCCTCTCTCCAATTGGTGGCTACCCCTAGTCGTTCCTCAGCAACATGGCGGCTTTGTTCTTATTTTTGAATGAATAGATTAGGGTTAGTCTAGGGTTGTTTTTATAGAGGTTATAAACCGATTAGGACCATTGATGTTGCTTGGATTGATCGTAGCCATTCATTCGTAAGAGAGACCAATTAGAGCCTGCCACCTAGCCCTAATGACAAAGTAGACCACAGAAAATCGACCAACAGAGAATAGGCCAGCCGGGTTAGACTGGGTTCGACCTGGCCCTGGACCAGGTCGACATGCCTGTCGACAGCCCTGTCGACCTGGTTAGACCAGGTCGACAGCCCAGTCGACCTGGGTGCGTTAGGCGGGTGTTCTTCCGCCCTGGCCCATTGGGCCCCACTTTTAATTTTAAACTGTTTTATCCTGTTTGAATTTTAAATTTAATTCAGAAACTTCCGAAGGCCATATCTTCTTCATACGGACTCCGTTTTTCGAAAACTCGGACTCTATTTCGCGTATTTTTCCGAGACGAACGCAATGGCGTATCCCGTTTCCCTTAATTATCTGATTTCGAATTAATTATACTTTAATTTGTGGATTTCACAGTTATAGAATTCGTGGGGTGTTACAATTCGACAACAATAGATCATCATGAACTAGCAATGAATCAACCGTGCACAAAATCCCAAGAATAATTTAAAAACCCTAAACCCAATTTCTGAAAGAATGAGACAAAATTAAAAGAGATTATTACCTAAAGCTTGTTCTTGTGTCGAAAAGCTTGCCATTTTAATTGAGAACTTGAATTTAGTTGAAGAAATTTGGATTTTGATTTAATTCAGGTATTGTGTTTTTGGGTTGTAAGTGGAAGGGTTTGATAAATGAGGAGGAAAATGTACGTCGGTTGCTTTTTTTTTTTTTTAAAAAAAAAAAACAAATCTATCGGGGCGCAATCACGAATTGCGCCCCAAAGGTTTGTTCATATTGGCGCAATCTTTGATTGCGCCAGATTAACTGATCAGACACAAGTTCTCCTACATAGCCAAAAGGGGGTTATATTCGCAATATTCTGCAAAATGAGGCTAAAATCGAAAAAAAAAAAAGACCAGAAATGAAAAATGCTCAAGGATGTATTACTTTTGTAGGACAGTGATAGTTGAGTTACTGATTTGGTAGCGACGGAATGACTTAACACTGACAAAACAATTTTTTTTTGTTACGATCCACTCAAGTATATAAAAAAAAAACGGGGCAGTGATAGTTTATGAACAGCATAGTTTAAAAGGGGAAAAAAGAGCTCTACGTAAATAACATACAACTTTGAATGCCATCTCGGGTTGTAATCTCATTCTAAATTGTATACCATTTAAGTGTAAAAAAGAGAGTTCGTGCGAGACTCTAGAGATTTCATGTTTTTGAAGCTTGTTTCACTCAAACATCCCGAATTTTGAACAACTCCCAGTTATAACTTGAGAATTACATGTCTTTATACCCTATTCATGGCCTTATGACAACAAAAAGAGTTTTGCATATTTTGGACTTATACGTCGTCATCAACCGTCCACATCGATAACAAATTAGTCAATAAAGCACATCATAATGATTTTTCAAGACTTAATCTAGATGACGCATATATACAAGACTATTTTGTACAATAGTTTTATGACTTATTGAACTTTACTTGTATATACACGACACTTTAGTTTAAGTTAATAGTGACGCTCGGGATCAACTAATCGACATAAGGATGTATTACTTTTGCAGGACAGTGATAGTTGAGTTACTGATTTGGTAGCGACTGAATGACTTAACACTGACAAAACAATTTTTTTTTGTTACGATCCACTCAAGTATATATATATAAAAAAAAGGGGTAGTGATAGTTTATGAACAGCATAGTTTAAAAGGGGAAAAAAGAGCTCTACATAAATAACATACAACTTTGAATGCCATCTCGGGTTGTAATCTCATTTTAAATTGTATACCATTTAAGTGTAAAAAAGAGAGCTCGGGCGAGACTCTAGAGATTTCAAATTGTAACAGCTACATCAAACATAAAGTTGACTTGATACAGATACATTCATACACACATACATGTACATGGTATAATTTACACATTGTGTACAACTATATTTCATTTTGGTTTACACTATCACTTGACTTCTCCCGTCCTTGAGGCAATAAGCTTAAGAACTGATTTCATATGCACACTAATTCCAGGAGACTCACTCATGTCAATATCTTCTATGGACACACCATTTGGCAACTTCCAATTAAAGTGATAGAGAAGATGTGCCAAAGCATGCTCGACGAATGCAATTCCCATGTGCATTCCTGGGCAAATTCTGCGTCCTGCACCAAATGGTATGAACTCGTAATCTTTTCCCAAATAATCAATTGAGTTATTCATGAATCTTTCGGGATAAAAAACGTTAGGCTTCTCCCAGACATTTGGATCTCTTCCTATTGCCCATGCATTTATGAATATTCTTGTTTTTGGAAGAATATCATAGCCATCTATTTTGAAGTGCTCAGTTGCTTCCCTTGGAATGAGGAGTGGCCCTGGAGGGTGCATCCTCATAGTCTCCTTCACAACTGATTTGAGATACAAAAGGTTATCAATGTCATTTTGTTCTATTTTTGCTTTCTTATCTGTGATTTTTCTTCTTACTTCATCCTGTGCTTTCTTCATTGCTTCCGGATGTCTCATTAATTCTGCCATAACCCATTCTATGGTTGCGGAGGTTGTGTCTGTTCCACCTACAAATATATTCTGAATTGAAGTATAAAAGGCTAATTAGAAGGACCAAATGATATCTCAACTCAAGTGCTAAGGTTTCTAGTTTGAGTTTTTGATAGAAGTCTTTGGTTTGAACTAGTGGACACCAGATATATACACGTTAGATCCAATATTCAAAAGCCAAAAAAATAACGACAACAATAAATAAAATAACACAAGTATCCTTATCTTAACTTGTTAAGGTGTTGGGTTAGGATGCTAGAGGTCATGATTTCGATTTGGTTGGATGTCCCTTGCTACCTAATTTGTATATATAAACACCATTTTCTACTAAAATAAAATAAATGAATAAATAAGACGGTATGATATTCACGATAGACAGCAGTATCATACCATTAACAATCCTAAAATTTACAATTCAAAACTGTATTGTTTACTACTTATTAATTAGTAGCCCCCTTCAAGTTGAAAATACTGGTAAATTCCTATTTTTGGTTAGTAGACTCCCGCTGAATTAAAAAAAAAAGAAGCCAATAACATCGTCTTACGTAGGGTTTTTACGTAGTTTTTTAGGGTATCTCGTAGATGACTAAGTGGTTCCTTAGAGTACCACCTATAATCTCTACGTGGTTCCTTGAGGAACCACGTAGGGCTACTGCGTGGTACAATGAGGAACCACGTAGTGCATCTACGAGATGCCCTGATAAAAAAATATAACAAAAAAAAAAATGACATTTTCGTCTTTTTCATTTATTTTTTATGAAAATGGGGTTAACTGGTTAATTTTCTGGATTAGAATAGAATTAGCCATGAAATAGAAATGGAAGAAGAAAAAAGTTCAATCATCAGATCATTTAGTAAATTTTTTTAACCCTCTGTAGATAAACTACTGGTTTAGAAAAAAGAATTGCTTCCGTTGCATAATTCATTTTACAGTCTATGTAAAACAACAAAATCTACCATATAAATAAAGATGGAAGACCAAAAAAAATGTTCAAGCACTAGATCATTCAGTATAATTTTTAACCCTATATAGATAAACTACTAGTATAGAAAAAAGAATTGGTTCCGCTGCATAATTCGTTTTACAATCTATGTAAAACAACAAAATTTACCATACAAGAGTATGACGGTTTCATGCAAAACAAACCATTTTACTCCACGGTGCAGGTTTTGCATTCCATTTTGGAAATCTAGATAGGGAGCATGAACAAAACAGTAGTCTATTCTATAGTACAACAAAGTAATCTAATCCAAATAAAGATTATTACCATAAGGACTCCTTTAATATGCTCGGTTGTCAAATCAGGTGTAGTCTTCTGGATATACAAAAGAGAATCGATGAGATCTTCAGCAGACTCCGGTAGCGAAACCATATCGCCCTTCGAATATTTCTCGTTATTGATATGTTCATCTATAACACGCTGATATGTAATATCATGTTCAAGGAAATTCTTCTGCAACCGAGCATGCAAGCCTCTAACGACATCAACCCATCGAAGCAATGGTAAGTAATCACCATAAAAGAAAGCCACCATCAATGCTTGTGTTTCATTCAGAATTTCTCGTACCTTTCCCACGCCTTCATAATCAACATATTTCTTTCCTAGGGCTGTTCTGCAAGTGATAGCACTCGCAAGCAACGTAAGCTCTTCCTTCAGGTTCACTTCTGAAGCTTGCAAAGAAACTATCCTTTTCATCATTTTATCGACTTCTTCCTCCCTTATTGATTGGGAAGACGACACCTTCTTTGCATTGAACAGTTCTTGAACGCAAAGTTTACGAATTTGCTTCCATTCTTGACCATACGGTGCAAATGCTACATCGTGAAAACCATAAGTTAATTTTTTCCAAGAAATCATAGACGGTCTACTGCAGCATTTGACATCGTTTGTTTTTAGTAGTTCTTTTGCAGTTTCAGATGAAGAAGCAAGAATGACGCTCCTGCTACCAAGTTTAAAGAACACAAGAGGGCCATATTTTTGAGAGAATTCGTAGAAAGAACGGTGTGGAAGTTCTCCTAATTTGTGAAGGTTGCCGATTATTGGAAGGTTTATTGGTCCTGGTGGGAATTTGCATTCTTTTGTTAGTTTTCTTTGCAGAATTACTGAAAGGAAAAGCAAAACAGGAAGAAACAAAAGAAAGTCTTTTAAGATAACAATATCCATGTCTATGATGTTATATATTGAGGATATGTAGCAAACGCGTGTGTGTATATATATATGTCAGTGTATTGACAAATCGTAGATACCATGTCTATGATGTTTTATCTTGCAGATATGTAGCAAACGTATATACAATTTGTATATATGTCAGTGCTTTGACAAATTGTAGATACATACAACCTCTTAAGCTTGATTCTGTTAGCCCTGCCAAACAAAAATGTATCATGTGCATCGTGTAATACTTGTCATTTACCTATTAGCTTCCAAATTTGATGATTCAGGCAAAAAAATTGGGCGGTGTTTCCGTATGAATGACAAAAAGGACCTAAACGTATTTTGGTTTTATGTATGGCACAAAAAATAGTGACCCCTTTTTATAAAATATCACAAATATAGCCCGCTTCTAGCCAACTAAGCGTCGAACTGGCTAGAATGTATTGGCTCAATTTGGAATTACGTCTGTACACGTGTACATTGGCGCAATTTAGGATTGCGCCAGTATAATAAAAAGAAAAAAAATGCATTGGGGCGCAATTCGGAATTGTGCCCCGAGGCATATAACCGATCGGCTCCTTCCCCTTTCCTTTCCATTCTTCAACCTCCACATTTTCAAACCCACAACCACTAAACTCTAAAAAATCAATATTCGAAATTTCTTCAACAAGTTTCAAGTTTTAATTTAAATATGGCAAGTTCTTCGTCACACGAACAAGCTACAGGTATTATTTTCAGTAACTTTTCTCTTGTTTTCTCAGAAACTAGGTTTAGGGTTTTATGAATTTTCTAGGGTTTTTGTAGACGGTTGTTCTAGTGCTAGTTATTGGTGATTTATAGTTGTTTAATATATGTAATAGTTGATTTCATGAGAGTTACATTAAAGTTGGAAACTGTAGTCATTTGATTTGGAGAATTTTTGTTGTGGCTTGACAACACAAGTATAAAGGAACGTATTGAGGTTTACAAATGTCACCATCGGTTTGTAATGTAGGTTGAATGCGAGTATGTATTCTTTGTTCTCTATATTTATGTTTGGAAATGTTATTGAGGATGAAATTATACTTTCGTGTTGGTGAAAGTATATTCAGACATTGTTGAGATATGTGGAATATCATATTTGTTTCGATTGAATTATCTTGAAAATCAACTATTTGTGTAGAATTGAAGATTGGTAGTTGTGTATTTGTTTTGCAAAAATATAATATTGAATTTGTTAGCTTTGTATTATTGTAGAGTATGCGGAGATTTTCCCCGGACCGATAGACGGGAGCGTCTTATACGTGCAGCATGAACATCGTTCAAGCAAGTTCGACTTGATCGCGGTAATTAAATACTATCTATTTTGATTATATATTTGAATGTATGTGCGTATTAACTAATTGAAATTCCTATTTTGTTAATGTGTGGCAGGGAAAATCTCCTGTCATTACTATCGACCACTCATCTTCGTTAAAGTCCATCGATTCAAAACATGCCGGTGTGTTAGCGCCACTTGAACGAGCTGGCTTTCTTTTGATACATCGGCTCAGATACATACAGCTTAACCGTCATCTTATCACGGTTTTGCTTGATCGATGGAGACTGGAGACATCGTCATTTCATCTTCGATCCAGTGAAATGACGATCACATTGGGTAACGTAGTGGTATTGTCCATTCAGCAATCCTGAACCCGCTGATTATGCGGAGATGTGTGAGAGACTGCTAGGCTTAACTCCTCCCGGTGATCAGTGGTGGGGGCCCGAGATAATCGTTACAAAGTGGTTTAGGGAACAACTAACAAAGGACATTCATGCGAATGCTTCTCAAGTACATATAGAGCAGCGTGCGCGAGCTATTATAATCCACATTATCTCATTTGGTACGTGACCATTCGAAATCTCGTGTATGGCTCAGTTGGCTTCATTATTTGGAGGACTTCGATCTATGCCGTCAGTGTGCTTGGGATAGTCCCGTGCTCGGGCTCACATATGTGGAGCTATCACAGATGGCTTTACAATGCGGCGATTCCATAGGAGGCTGCCTAACATTGGTGTAGGTATTACAATTACAAGTCATTTATTATCATGAATATCAAGTTATTGTTGCGTTTCATGTTTTATTATATGTTTACTCATATGCAGACTTGGTCTTGAACATATCTCCCGGTTGGGGGAATATCTATGAAGCGATCGGATTATAATTGTTTCTTTACCTTATGCTGGGAGATACTATTATGAGAATTCTAATGTACATATTTATTTTCAAACGCAATAATAAATAATTAGTGTTCTTTGTTGGTGGGTTGGTCCGAAGAGCACGTTGTTGACGCCCAGACGCATTTTGCGTTCTAGCATAACGAGTTTGATGTACTCGATTATGATGTTGTTTCATGGACCCCTTATACCGAGGCAATTCCTCAACTACCGCAACTGTGCGTTGCATCTATCTAGCTTTGGACATCACGTGTACCTCTAATTTGTTTTGGGACGTCGTGTTTCTTCTTCCGGATAGAGTGATGAGACAATTTGGCTTGTTACAACATATTCCCGAGCAACCCCCGCACTACCTGATTGATGCCGCGAACACCGAGGCCTATCAATCAACAGTCAATTTATGGACCACCGCTACGAGTATGTGCAAGAGCATAGGGAGGCAACGGTAAGTGATTTGGACTACTACATATGAAATTGGAACATCACTCGCTGATATATTCTTCTTGCCATAGACCCTCCCCCAGATGTTCCTCAAGGCGAAGAAACATACATCCCTAGAGCGCCGCTTGAGCGAAATGTGGTATGTACATTTTGTTTAACATCAAACCATATATAGTATTACGTGCTCATAATTTGTGTTTTACAGTCCGACAGAATTTACCATGCGGCCGAGTTGGTTGATGAGTTAGTGTGAGGGGTGCCGGATCCGTCGAAGGCAAAGTGCGTGAGCATTAAACAGATTCTCCGGTCGGTTTTGTGGAAGAACAAGCTAACAAGATCGTCACTGTCTCCATATCAACCTCATGCTCTTACTCGTAAGTCTACCCGTAGAGACGAGGGAAATGGCCCGGTTTCATCTTCCCAACCGTCCCAAACGGTGATCGAATATGGTCCTTCGTAGCCAGGAGTGTCGCAGAATCCAACTCCAACGCCACCCATGCCTCGAAATAAGAAAATAAGAACACGCAAGAAAGCTGGAAGGTAGCAGTGGTAGTGACATTTTGATTTATTCTAACTTGGCACTTTGACATGTACTTTGAAATTATTAGTGGTCGTTGTGTATGTTCTAATTTGGTGATCGTTGTGTATGTTTAAACTTTGAGTTGTGGACGGATTATTGTAATGGTTGGTACGTTGGATTTCATTTGGTTTGTACGTTTTACTTAATGTATTTTGGGAATGAATTGTAATGGTTTCAGTTGGTACATTGTGCAACAACCCGTATTTTCAATAACCTGTAATAACATAAATCGAGGCAGAATTTAATTCTAAAATGGGAATCAAGGGAAACGGGCTATGCCATTGTGTTCGTCTCGGAAAAATACGCGAAATAGAGTCCGAGTTTTCGAAAATCGGAGTCCGTATGACCAAGATATGGCCTCGCGAAGTTTCACGAAAATTCCCAAATTAAAGTATACTTAATTAAGTGAAACGGGTTGTGTAGATATATATGTATATATATATATATATATATTGATATATATATATATATATATAATTGAAAATTTAATAAATAAATATGCAAAAATGCTCAAAACAGCGAATTGGGAGAGGGGAATAACCGAACCGGCCGATTTTTGAAGTCGACCCGAGCCCGCTGGGTCGACTAGGGGTTAATCCAGGGTGTTTGGCTGTCAACCCGTGGGCCGATTCGCTCAAGTGCAGATTTTGCATTTGAATGGTTCTCATGGTCCATCTTTAATCTAAAGGCCCTAGATGGTTCCTACACTTGACTTCTTCCCCAAGACATGCTTTGATGGCTTGGATTGAATCTAGGGTTAATCCTATGGCCTAAAACACTTGCCTAATCTATAAATAAGACCCTAACCTACCCTAATTCATTCATAATTAAACCTAGTGACTAAACTATGGCAAAATGCTAGCTCTCATGGCCTCCACTAATTTTATGAAGAGGGTTGCATACTAATCACTCTCTAATCAACTTCTAATCCCTTCTTAGCATCTTAATCTTCTTCATTTGGTGTTCAAAGTTGCTAGTTGTGAGTTTCTATCACTTTGATGATCTTTTGGTAAACTAATTAGATGAGATGTGATGAGATTTATGGTTTTGTATGTGGGTTAATGAGCTTTGAATCATATGATATGATGTTAGCATTAATCTTATGTTTATGCATGTTGAGTATGTAAGCTTATGCAAGTTTAATATGATGTATGTTATGTTTGCATGATGCTAAATATGCAAGTTGTGGGCTATGTAATCATATGCATGTTATGCAAGTTCATGGTAATATGCTATGCAAGTTACATGTTTGTTAATATGCAAGTTACATGTTTGTTAATATGCAAGTTACATGTATGTAAATATGCAAGTTACATGTTTGTTAATATGCAAGTTACATGTTTGTTAATATGCAAGTTACATGTATGTAAATATGCAAGTTACATGTTTCTTTATATGCAAGTTACATGTTTGTTAATATGCGAGTTACATGTATGTAAATATGCAAGTTACATGTTTATTAATATGCAAGTTCATGATGACACATTATGCAAGTCTATAAGCTAATATGCAAGTTTGTTATGCAAAATGAATATGTAAGTTATGTGACATATTATATGCAAGTTATGTGACATGTTATGCAAGTTCATATGCAAGTTATGTGTTTGTTAATATGCAAGATGGCACCTTTGAAACATGTTCATTCATATGCAAGTTGACACCTTTTATATGTGTTATATCATGAACGAAATTACGTGGGAACGATGGGGTAATTAAATGCATAAGTTAATAAGATTGTGTGAAATTAATATAATTATGCATAACACAAAATAAATAAACATAGTATGGGAATTTGCCTATTTGGTTAGGTGTACCCATACTATGTGTTGGGAATTTACCTATTGAGTTAGGTCTACCCCATGGGAATTTACCTATTAAGTTAGGTCTACCCATGTTAAGAAAACTTGATTAATTAGGGATAATTAATATAAAATTATGAGGGTGATTAATTAGGTGTAATTAATTGACTAAGACACGAGGTTGGACTCAGTTGTAGCGTAAAACTGCCCGGACCCAACCGGCTTAACCAGTTGCTACAAATGTTAGCCCAATGTGAGAGGTCTTAGGCACAAACTAAATACGTAATTAATGTAAAGACACGAGGTTAGACTCTGTTATGACATAAGGCTGCCCGGACCCAACCGGCTTAACCAGCGGTCATAAAAGACAGTCTAATGTGAGAGGTCTTTACAAAGGTTACGTTCTTAATTAATTAATTAAGAAACACTTAACCACATTAGCATGTAGAGGGACATGAGGGGTTAAGTGGGTGCCTCGGGTGGCATGAGAAAATCTAGTGGTTGCCTTGGGTGGCAATAGAAAATACGATTAGAATACTTAACCAAAATAGAACATGTAATTAAAACATGATTAAAGGGTTAAGTGGGATATACTAGAAAAAGGGACAAGCTTAGGTGGGTAGCTTGTGGAGGCCCATTTCAACCAGTAACCCATACGTATCTTTGTGGGCTCGACCCATGTCGAGGACGGGACACGCATACTGGGCTTGACTGTAAGAGGCAAACGGGTTAGCGGTGGCAACGCAAGTCCAACGGGCTTCATATGCGTGAGTGGGCCCGGGCTGGTAGGTAAGCCGTTGTTGCATCGAGTAGATATAAGCCGTGCACCTTTAGTTTCATCAGGTTGCCACATTGGGGAATGATACATCCCACGGTGGGGCCAGCACGGGTATCTACGTTAGGGAGCCGATCGAATGGGAAGTAGTGTGTACACCTAGTGGATTGTAGGGCCCCGTGGCGCCTACTTGGTCACCTAGGGGTACGCAGGTACTAATTAGTAAATTTTATAAGTCCTTGGGTGGGATCAACCTTTAAGTTAGGAACGACTGGTGTGGTGCAGTTTAGTAATTTACCTTAGGGAGGGTAGATGCGTCTTTATCCTTTATCTTCGTTTAGTTGACTGCTTAGGGTAGCCATTCATCCCTATATGTTACCGTATATCAGTTTATGTCTTCTCTGGTTACTTTAACGATTGTATTGTTAAAGTTATAGGACTCGCTCAGACTTATGTCTGACCCTGTTGTTTTTATCTTTTTCCCAACCCTCAGGTCCTACGGTGGATCCTAGCAGTAGTGGAGCTTGATCGGATTGCTGTTCCAGTCTTTAGGAGCTTGGATAGATGTAAAGCTCCAGTTATCCAGTTATCTTTTCTTTTGTTTGGCTATTGTATGAGAGGGGGATTATGTACTTCTTTATTTTGATGGATATTGTACTTGACCTTTATTGTGGTTTTATGATGTAACCAGACATGTTTTACTTCCGCTGTTATGAGATGATGTTTTAAAATTTCAAGTACTATTTATATCTGTCTTGTTGTAATTTTTCTGTTCTATATTCACTAAAATACTCCACCGATGCTATGGCATTCCCTTAGTGAGTGATCATAGCGGGAGTGGGGTGTTACACGTGGTATCAGAGCTTAAGGTTACCAGAACAGATAAAATTTTTGAGAAAAACTACTTTCTAAGAGTATTTTCGAAGAAAGTATTTTTAAAAGCATGTCTTCTAAGAGAAAATTTTTTGAAAAAGAAAAGCATAATCCCCAATAGCCATATCTTTATCTTTCGGAATCTCCTTTTTGAATCTTTCCTCTTTCGTTTCAGCATGGCTGAAGATCTTAACATCCCGGAGGGTTTAGTTATACCACTATGGTATAGGAGGTTGCAAGAGGCTAGGGCCGCGGCTGCGGGTCCGGCCAATGCTACTACACCAGAGACAACCGCTCCTCCTCCTCAGCCTAGAGTGGATAATTTTGCTAAGGTTTGCAAGGAGTTCAAGGCTATAGGAGGAAAACCTTTTCTTGGTTCAGAGACTTTCGTAGAGGCTAGAGATTGGCTTAAGGAAGTGGAAGAGTTGCTAGATATCTTTGAAGTGGAAGAGGGAAAGAAAGTCAAGTTGGCGGCTTGGTTAATGAAGGGAGAGGCCTCATTCTGGTGGGAGGTCACTAATGGAGAACGCCCTGTTGACTCTTGGGCAGATTTTAAGCAAAGGTTTGGGGCTAAGTTTCTCTCAAGGGCGGAAGAGAATCTGTTTATGGAGAAGTTCTTGAATTTGAAGCAAGGGAATCTCACGGTGAAAGAATATGTCAACAAATTCAATCAATTAGCAAGGTTTGGCATAGAGTTGGTGAATACACCGGAGAAGAAGGCTTTGAGGTTCGTTAGAGGCTTGAACGAACCATTGCAAGGAATAGCTATGACTCACATTCCTATGGGGGCCACTTTTGAGAAGCTTGTCTACATGGCACTTATGCATGAGGATGATAAGAATTCTAAGGCACCAGAGAAAAAGGGGGATCAGAAGAAACCGCAACAGCAACAACAAGGCAAGGGCGGAAAAGGCAATGGTGACAAAAAGAAGACGAAGAAGAAGTGCTTCAATTGTGGAACACCAGGACACCTCAGTAAGGATTGTCGCAAAAAGAAGAAGACCGGTTGCTTTCATTGTGGTGAAGCAGGGCATCTTGTGAAAAACTGCCCAAAGAAGGGGCAGAAGACGGGGTCTACCTCAGGAGGCCAGGTGCAAGCTCTTATAGCACCACCTCAGTCAGGGGGGCAAGTTCAGGTTCTCTCAGTTCCACCGATTCAGCAGAGAGGTAGAACTATTTCCGTTGAAAGTCTGGTTTTTCTGTTTGATCATCCAGTTCGTACTTTGTTTGACTCTGGCGCATCACATTCTTTTATCTCATCATCGTTAGTTGAGTCACTGCACTTAGACACCAGTCTAGTTGATGATCCCTTGGTTGTCTCAAACCCAATTGGGGGCCCCATATATCTGTCTATGATATGTTTGGGTTTGAAGATTTCTATACTTAGCGTTGAGTTTAGATGTGATGCTTTTGTATTGGGCTTCACGGGCTATGGGTTGATCTTGGGCATGGACTGGTTATCCAGTAATGGTGCCGTTCTTGATTGCGAAAGGAGAGTTGTCAGGCTCATGACCCGCTTGGGTAACACTCTCGAGATCTCTTGCAATCCCATGGAATCTGTTTTGCTAAGTTATCTTGAATCGCTCGATGCTTCGGTCGAAAGTTTGTGTTCTGTCAGAGTAGTCCGGGAATATCCGGATGTGTTTGAAGAAGTAAAGGGTTTGCCTCCGAAGCGGGAGATAGATTTCCGAATTTATTTGGTGGATAATGCCAAACCAGTGTCTTTGCCAGTACGCCACATGGCTCCTCGTGAGAGAAGAGAACTTCATAAGCAAGTAGGGGAGTTGCTTGAGAAGGGGTTCATAAGGCGAAGTATATCGGAGTGGGGAGCTCCAGTAGTGTTTGCCACGAAGGCGGATGGGTCCCTCAGACTTTGTGTGGATTATAGGGAACTTAATAAGCTCACGAAGAAGAATAGACACCCATTACCGAGGATAGATGATCTCTTTGATCAGTTGGTTGGCGCGTCAGTATTTTCGCAGATGGACTTAGCTACAGGGTTTCATCAGTTAAGAGTGGCGGAGGACAGTATAGAGAAGACTGCTTTCCGGACTCCGGATGGTTTTTATGAGTGGCTAGTGATGCCATTTGGGTTGACAAACGCCCCCGCATACTTTGTTGATCTCATGAGTAGAGTGTTCAGAGAGTATCTGAATAAGTTTGTAGTAGTTTTTGTGGATGACATCTTGGTCTTTTCCAAGAATGAAGAAGAGCATGCCTTACATCTCAAGGAAGTGTTGGAGACTCTTCGAGCGCATAGTCTTAAAGCTAAATTCTCTAAATGCCATTTTTGGAGAAGAGAAGTGCGATTCTTAGGGCATGTGGTCTCTAAGGAAGGGATAGCTGTGGATCCCGCAAAGATAGTATCTATCCAGGATTGGAAAGTTCCTAGAAATGCTACCGAGGTAAGAAGTTTCTTGGGGTTGGCAGGATAGTATAGGAAGTTCATCAAAGACTTCGCGAAGATATCAGCCCCATTAACCCGCTTGACGAAGAAGAATCTGGTTTTCTCATGGGATGTAGATTGTGATGATGCTTTCCGACGGTTAAAGAGAGCTTTGACCACCGCTCCAGTTTTAGTGCTTCCAGATGGGAGTAAGCCGTTTGTTGTTTATACCGATGCTTGTGGAACAGGATTAGGCGCAGTCTTGATGCAGGAGGGAAGGGTAATAGCCTATGGAGGGAGACAATTGAGAGTGCATGAGAAGAATTACCCTACCCATGATCTAGAGTTGGCCGCGATTGTTTTCGCACTTAAGTCTTGGCGCCATTATCTTCTTGGTGAGAGATTCGAGTTGTTCACCGACCATAAATCATTGAAGTACTTATTCTCTCAGAAGGATTTAAACTTAAGACAGCAAAGGTGGATGGAGTTCTTAGCATCCTATGATTTCGAGATAGCGTATACCCCTGGTAAGGGTAACGTGGTGGCAGACGCCTTAAGTAGAAAAAGGCTATCTTTGAGTCCATTGTTCGTGGAACGACGAAGCTTGGAGTTTCTTTCTTTGTTTGACTTCAGACCTTCTGTTGATTTTGTACCTGGTTTGTTGGCATCCTTGGAGGTTAGACCTACTCTTTTGAGACGGATTGGCGAGGCTCAGCGAGACGACCCACAGTTGGTTGTGTTGGTAGAGAAGCTTATAAGAGGGGAGTCGTCCAGCCATTTGGGTAGATACACCATAGATGATAAGGGATGGTTGCATAGAGACGGTAGACTTTGTGTACCGCAAGATGAGGGTTTGAAGAAGGCTATTTTGGATGATGCACATCGTTCAAGAATGACTATTCATCTCGGTGGAGACAAAATGTACCAAGACATGAAGAGAGTTTTCTTTTGGGCCGGTATGAAGAAAGATGTGGCCGAGTATGTGGCTAGATGCTTAGTGTGCCAACAAGTTAAAGTGGAGCAAAGGAAACCCGGTGGGTTGCTACACCCATTGGAAGTTCCACAGTGGAAGTGGGATAGTGTCTCGATGGATTTCATCGACGGGTTACCGAGATCGAGGAAGGGCAATACGGGAATTTGGGTTGTGGTAGACAGACTTACAAAGAGTGCCCATTTTATACCCGTAAAGAGTAAGAGGACCGCTCCATGGCTTGCTTCAGTCTATGTTAGAGAGATTGTTAGATTGCATGGCGTACCATCCAGCATTGTGAGTGATCGAGATCCTATTTTCACTAGTGAGTTTTGGAGAAGTTTGCAAGAGGCGGTAGGGACTCAGTTGTGTTTGAGCACCGCATATCATCCTCAGACGGACGGTCAGACCGAGAGGGTGAACCGTATCTTAGAAGATCTTTTGAGGCTTTGTATCTTGGATTTTGGAGGTACATGGGAAGAACATCTTCCTTTGGTGGAGTTCGCATATAATAACAGCTTTCAGTCCAGTATTGGTATGGCTCCTTTCGAAGCTCTTTATGGAAGGCCTTGTCGATCTCCTACATGTTGGTGGGAATCTACGGATAAGATCTTGCTTGGGCCGGATATGGTTAGAGAGACTTCAGAGAAGATTGATTTAATTCGAAAAAGGATGAAAGCAGCGCAAGATAGACAGAAATCTTATGCGGATCGGAGAAGGACGGATCTTGAGTTTGAGGTTGGGGACATGGTTTTTGTCAAAGTATCTCCATTGAGAAATGTTGTTCGCTTTGGGTCCGTAGGGAAGTTAGCACCGAGATTTGTTGGGCCGTTTCCTATTAAGGAAAGGATTGGACGGATGGCATATAGGGTGGAGTTGCCCGACAGACTTAGTGGTGTTCATGATGTATTCCATGTATCACATTTGAGGAAGTGCTTACATGAGACCGCGGAGGTGGTAGAGCCGAGCTTGCTTAGAGATGTAGAGGTAGAGCGTGATGCGACGATTCGACGAGCTCCTACTCGCATCCTTGGGTCAGAAACTAGGAAGTTGAGGAACAGAGAAGTTCAGCTAGTTAAAGTGCAATGGGGAGATGACGAAAGCAATGCTACTTGGGAGACGGAAGCAAAGATGCGTTCTTTGTATCCATTTCTTTTTGAAAGTATGTCTTTTAACTTCTCCTTTATTGCTTGTCTAGTACTTATCTTATCTTTAGTATATCCTCTCGCTAATACCTATGACCTTTAGATAGGGTAAAACCTATGGTTGAGACATGTGTTTGAAACATGTTATGGTTGATGGATGCATATGGATGCAATTGTTTGCTAGTGGTTGCTCGTGGATGCATATACACACACATTAGGCACTAGATCGGCTCAGTCACTTCATGTTGCATATTGCATAAATGGATGTGGTAGTTAGATTGATGGATGTATCATGGCTGTGTTATCATATGGATGATGCATTTTTGTGTATGGTTGTGCACGCATGTAGAAATTTGTATGTGTCAATAGGGTTTCGCATACATATTGGATGCATGGCACTATCATGGTTTGCATTAAGGAGGTTTACTGTATCAGTAACCGCCTGATTTTCGCATTAGGTAAGTACATATACACACACTTTTGCATATATCCATCCAGCATTTAGAATCTTGTAAGGACAATGATTGCTCGTGGATGATGCTTTGAGTAGATGGATGATTGGATGGTAGGATACGTTCTTCCTAACTTGAAGATTTCGGGGACGAAATCCTTTAAGGAGGGGAGAATGTAACAACCCGTATTTTCAATAACCTGTAATAACATAAATCGAGGCAGAATTTAATTCTAAAATGGGAATCAAGGGAAACGGGCTATGCCATTGTGTTCGTCTCGGAAAAATACGCGAAATAGAGTCCGAGTTTTCGAAAATCGGAGTCCGTATGACCAAGATATGGCCTCGCGAAGTTTCACGAAAATTCCCAAATTAAAGTATACTTAATTAAGTGAAATGGGTTGTGTAGATATATATATATATATATATTGATATATATATATATATATATTGATATATATATATATATATATATATAATTGAAAATTTAATAAATAAATATGCAAAAATGCTCAAAACAGCGAATTGGGAGAGGGGAATAACCGAACCGGCCGATTTTTGAAGTCGACCCGAGCCCGCTGGGTCGACTAGGGGTTAATCCAGGGTGTTTGGCTGTCAACCCGTGGGCCGATTCGCTCAAGTGCAGATTTTGCATTTGAATGGTTCTCATGGTCCATCTTTAATCTAAAGGCCCTAGATGGTTCCTACACTTGACTTCTTCCCCAAGACATGCTTTGATGGCTTGGATTGAATCTAGGGTTAATCCTATGGCCTAAAACACTTGCCTAATCTATAAATAAGACCCTAACCTACCCTAATTCATTCATAATTAAACCTAGTGACTAAACTATGGCAAAATGCTAGCTCTCATGGCCTCCACTAATTTTATGAAGAGGGTTGCATACTAATCACTCTCTAATCAACTTCTAATCCCTTCTTAGCATCTTAATCTTCTTCATTTGGTGTTCAAAGTTGCTAGTTGTGAGTTTCTATCACTTTGATGATCTTTTGGTAAACTAATTAGATGAGATGTGATGAGATTTATGGTTTTGTATGTGGGTTAATGAGCTTTGAATCATATGATATGATGTTAGCATTAATCTTATGTTTATGCATGTTGAGTATGTAAGCTTATGCAAGTTTAATATGATGTATGTTATGTTTGCATGATGCTAAATATGCAAGTTGTGGGCTATGTAATCATATGCATGTTATGCAAGTTCATGGTAATATGCTATGCAAGTTACATGTTTGTTAATATGCAAGTTACATGTTTGTTAATATGCAAGTTACATGTATGTAAATATGCAAGTTACATGTTTGTTAATATGCAAGTTACATGTTTGTTAATATGCAAGTTACATGTATGTAAATATGCAAGTTACATGTTTCTTTATATGCAAGTTACATGTTTGTTAATATGCGAGTTACATGTATGTAAATATGCAAGTTACATGTTTATTAATATGCAAGTTCATGATGACACATTATGCAAGTCTATAAGCTAATATGCAAGTTTGTTATGCAAAATGAATATGTAAGTTATGTGACATATTATATGCAAGTTATGTGACATGTTATGCAAGTTCATATGCAAGTTATGTGTTTGTTAATATGCAAGATGGCACCTTTGAAACATGTTCATTCATATGCAAGTTGACACCTTTTATATGTGTTATATCATGAACGAAATTACGTGGGAACGATGGGGTAATTAAATGCATAAGTTAATAAGATTGTGTGAAATTAATATAATTATGCATAACACAAAATAAATAAACATAGTATGGGAATTTGCCTATTTGGTTAGGTGTACCCATACTATGTGTTGGGAATTTACCTATTGAGTTAGGTCTACCCCATGGGAATTTACCTATTAAGTTAGGTCTACCCATGTTAAGAAAACTTGATTAATTAGGGATAATTAATATAAAATTATGAGGGTGATTAATTAGGTGTAATTAATTGACTAAGACACGAGGTTGGACTCAGTTGTAGCGTAAAACTGCCCGGACCCAACCGGCTTAACCAGTTGCTACAAATGTTAGCCCAATGTGAGAGGTCTTAGGCACAAACTAAATACGTAATTAATGTAAAGACACGAGGTTAGACTCTGTTATGACATAAGGCTGCCCGGACCCAACCGGCTTAACCAGCGGTCATAAAAGACAGTCTAATGTGAGAGGTCTTTACAAAGGTTACGTTCTTAATTAATTAATTAAGAAACACTTAACCACATTAGCATGTAGAGGGACATGAGGGGTTAAGTGGGTGCCTCGGGTGGCATGAGAAAATCTAGTGGTTGCCTTGGGTGGCAATAGAAAATACGATTAGAATACTTAACCAAAATAGAACATGTAATTAAAACATGATTAAAGGGTTAAGTGGGATATACTAGAAAAAGGGACAAGCTTAGGTGGGTAGCTTGTGGAGGCCCATTTCAACCAGTAACCCATACGTATCTTTGTGGGCTCGACCCATGTCGAGGACGGGACACGCATACTGGGCTTGACTGTAAGAGGCAAACGGGTTAGCGGTGGCAACGCAAGTCCAACGGGCTTCATATGCGTGAGTGGGCCCGGGCTGGTAGGTAAGCCGTTGTTGCATCGAGTAGATATAAGCCGTGCACCTTTAGTTTCATCAGGTTGCCACATTGGGGAATGATACATCCCACGGTGGGGCCAGCACGGGTATCTACGTTAGGGAGCCGATCGAATGGGAAGTAGTGTGTACACCTAGTGGATTGTAGGGCCCCGTGGCGCCTACTTGGTCACCTAGGGGTACGCAGGTACTAATTAGTAAATTTTATAAGTCCTTGGGTGGGATCAACCTTTAAGTTAGGAACGACTGGTGTGGTGCAGTTTAGTAATTTACCTTAGGGAGGGTAGATGCGTCTTTATCCTTTATCTTCGTTTAGTTGACTGCTTAGGGTAGCCATTCATCCCTATATGTTACCGTATATCAGTTTATGTCTTCTCTGGTTACTTTAACGATTGTATTGTTAAAGTTATAGGACTCGCTCAGACTTATGTCTGACCCTGTTGTTTTTATCTTTTTCCCAACCCTCAGGTCCTACGGTGGATCCTAGCAGTAGTGGAGCTTGATCGGATTGCTGTTCCAGTCTTTAGGAGCTTGGATAGATGTAAAGCTCCAGTTATCCAGTTATCTTTTCTTTTGTTTGGCTATTGTATGAGAGGGGGATTATGTACTTCTTTATTTTGATGGATATTGTACTTGACCTTTATTGTGGTTTTATGATGTAACCAGACATGTTTTACTTCCGCTGTTATGAGATGATGTTTTAAAATTTCAAGTACTATTTATATCTGTCTTGTTGTAATTTTTCTGTTCTATATTCACTAAAATACTCCACCGATGCTATGGCATTCCCTTAGTGAGTGATCATAGCGGGAGTGGGGTGTTACACGTGGTATCAGAGCTTAAGGTTACCAGAACAGATAAAATTTTTGAGAAAAACTACTTTCTAAGAGTATTTTCGAAGAAAGTATTTTTAAAAGCATGTCTTCTAAGAGAAAATTTTTTGAAAAAGAAAAGCATAATCCCCAATAGCCATATCTTTATCTTTCGGAATCTCCTTTTTGAATCTTTCCTCTTTCGTTTCAGCATGGCTGAAGATCTTAACATCCCGGAGGGTTTAGTTATACCACTATGGTATAGGAGGTTGCAAGAGGCTAGGGCCGCGGCTGCGGGTCCGGCCAATGCTACTACACCAGAGACAACCGCTCCTCCTCCTCAGCCTAGAGTGGATAATTTTGCTAAGGTTTGCAAGGAGTTCAAGGCTATAGGAGGAAAACCTTTTCTTGGTTCAGAGACTTTCGTAGAGGCTAGAGATTGGCTTAAGGAAGTGGAAGAGTTGCTAGATATCTTTGAAGTGGAAGAGGGAAAGAAAGTCAAGTTGGCGGCTTGGTTAATGAAGGGAGAGGCCTCATTCTGGTGGGAGGTCACTAATGGAGAACGCCCTGTTGACTCTTGGGCAGATTTTAAGCAAAGGTTTGGGGCTAAGTTTCTCTCAAGGGCGGAAGAGAATCTGTTTATGGAGAAGTTCTTGAATTTGAAGCAAGGGAATCTCACGGTGAAAGAATATGTCAACAAATTCAATCAATTAGCAAGGTTTGGCATAGAGTTGGTGAATACACCGGAGAAGAAGGCTTTGAGGTTCGTTAGAGGCTTGAACGAACCATTGCAAGGAATAGCTATGACTCACATTCCTATGGGGGCAACTTTTGAGAAGCTTGTCTACATGGCACTTATGCATGAGGATGATAAGAATTCTAAGGCACCAGAGAAAAAGGGGGATCAGAAGAAACCGCAACAGCAACAACAAGGCAAGGGCGGAAAAGGCAATGGTGACAAAAAGAAGACGAAGAAGAAGTGCTTCAATTGTGGAACACCAGGACACCTCAGTAAGGATTGTCGCAAAAAGAAGAAGACTGGTTGCTTTCATTGTGGTGAAGCAGGGCATCTTGTGAAAAACTGCCCAAAGAACCAACCATTACAGACTGCGCCCTGAGCAGTGGCGCATTCCTGGATCCGCCTGTAGGCAAACAGAGAGCTTATGTACCAACCATTACAGACTACGCTTTGCTCTCTTCTCGACAATTCATCATAATCCAACAAACATTCATTACAATCCAAAAAACCAACCATTCAATACAACCCAAAAAGCATGCATTCCAACGTTTTAATACAACATAAAATACATTAATTCCAACAATTCAATACAAACCATAATACGAACGGCCTTAATATAGTCCTCCTACGTATTAGAACAAACCAGCGCACTTAAGTTATGCAAATGAACTAGAACGAGTGAAACAATATTACAAATGACCTTAATTTAGTACATCATCGCACTTAACGTGGGCAAACAAACTACTGATTACGGTCGAACCGCAACTGTTCATTAACATTTTGGAGATGTCTTATCTCTCGTTCCAGTTCGTTTTCATATGCTATTCCCCTTGGGCACAATGGTTCATCTATTCATTCTGTGTAATTGCATCCATTTGGATAGGTTGGACATTTCTGAATGCGCCGACCTATATTGTTCCCACCTTCTCGAACCACCATTTCAACCGTATAGCCGCAGTAGCAACAAACTGGATAAGAATCAACTTCCTGATCATACGAATTTGAACATGTCGTACTCGATATACCACTACTTCTTGCGGTGGTTGAGCGACCGACTGTTCTTATGAGAGTTGAACATGCGGTACTTGATCTTCATGTGGAGGTTGTACGTTTATCTGTTCACTCAGTGGTTCTTCATGAAGTCCCATTAGGTTTAAATATGGGAATTCATCCACAAGCTCCTGAAGTCGCATCTGTTCATACATCTATTCAATGGAGTCTATAGATGATGATCAAGAAGGCATTTTGTATGGGTTATAAAAGAATGAGGTAATACAAGAATGGAAACAAACTTTTCTATTTATGAAGGTGTGAATTCTTTAGGAGGAATGAATTAGGACAAGAGCCCTTGGTTTTGGTCAAAAAAGCAAGAATAATGTAGTTGTTGCCCACCAGATAGCTGTGCATTGACCAACCCATATTGATTTGCATTGACCGTTGAATGTAAAAGTAAGAGCATTGGGGCGCAATCCTAAATTGTGCCCCGATGCATTTTTTTCTTTTTATTGTACTAGTGCAATCCTGGATTGCGCCGGTGTACACATGTAAAGGCGCAATCCCAGATTGGGCCAGTACATTTTGGCCAGCTCGCCGCTGAGCTGACCAGAAGTGGGCTATATATGTGATATTTTGTAAAAGGGGGTTATTAGTGCCACAAAAAGGGGCTAATTATGCGAAAAAATCCAGAATCAAAAGAAAAGAAACACTGACAAAACTGTGGACTCAGATTGCTGAAGCTTTTCCATTCGTTATCTTACCATGTTTGTCTATTCTGACGAAGACAATGTAACAATAATGAAAATGTTATAATACATGAAGGGTGAACATATTTTTATTTAGTTTCAGATCAAGGGATATGTTTCAACTCAATCTCTGAAGCCTATGTATAAAGAACAACATATAAAGGAAATGTTGTAACAATCATCTACAATCAACAAAAGTTCCTTTCTACTTCCTCTTCAGTGATTTCTTATTTTCTTATATTTCATAAGACATTATCAACACAATTTCCAAATTGTAAGCTTATTTTGTTGATGCTATTTCGTAGAGCTGTTAATATATATCGAAAATTTAAAATGCGTCTGCATCTGTATCTGAAAAACAAGCAAATATCCGATATTCGAGAAAAAGGATGCGGATACAAAGACATCCGCATCCGACAATTATCCCCAGTTTTTGTTAAGATTATAGCTAAAATTATGCGTATTTTAGTACATTAAAAAATATCTTTTAATTATTTTATTAATTTTGAAGTTCATATTACACGCATTAAATGCAATTTAACTACTCAAGAAATTTTAATATCATCATATTTATTTATCTTTTACACTTCGATAATCAATGGAATTGAAAACTGTTTGTATTAAATTAAAAAAAAAATCATTTATGTTTCTCAATTTATCGGTGGAGCGGGTAGGATAATTATTCGGTATCCATCCTAAAAAAACCGGCTATGTAAATGGACAAAGGAAGCTTTTATTTCATAGTAGCTTAGAAGGCCGAGGCCCAATTGTTCTATAAGTTCTTATATGGGTTGCGCACCATATTTTACGCATCTTATAATGTTGACACTTGTATATATAAGGCACAATACATATTATCTATTACATTACATTTCATTTTGTTCGAATCATTGTTCAGAGAAATAAAATCATACATTTCTCTTTTATAGTGTCGAAGCATAAGGCAAAACGTCATCAAAAGAAGAAAATTTTCAATCATAGGAAATTCGTTAGACATTACACCAAAAATGAAAGAGGAAAGCCAATCGCTACTCAGAGTAATATCATCATCGAAGACGTACCTTCCTGTCACAAGTGCAATACCGTTCTTTCCGCGTTTCTGCCTCGCCATAGATAGTTTCAGAGGAGACCCCATCAACCAATCTCAGCTGCAGCATTGATCATTCGATTAGCAGCATCATTTGATCAACTTCCTTTTCTGGTTGTAAAGAGCCTATTTCAGCCTCTTGCCATCGAAGAAACCTTTTCTTTATCCTTAGCTCTTGATCTGTATCTTCGCTAACCCCCTTGTATCTCATCCCTAGTCATGGCAGGAAACAATGATGCATTGAGTTCTACCACATATAAAGTTGATACTAATGGTGCAGCAACGACAACCATTACCCTCGTCAAGCCAAAGAGCAATGTAATTACCATCTCATTCGACGACGATAATTACATGCTCTAGAAATATCAAGTGGAGACTGCACTGAGAGGCTATGGCCTTCAAAAATTTATGAGAGGCACTGTTATAGTCCCATCTGCAATGATAATGGACAAAGATGGAAATCTGGTTAAAACTCAGGATTACGTGATGCATCAAAAACAAGACAGCCTACTCGCATCCTGGCTGATCTCATCGATAAGTGAAAATCTACCGTCACAAATTGTGGGGAGTACTACATCTTATGAATCTAGAATGTCATAAAGTAGTTGTTTAATGTTCAATCAGCATCAAAAATCAAGTATTACCAAAGGCAACTTCAAAACATTAAGAAACACAACATGCCAATGAGTGAATACTTGACTAAAATTAAGACATTGTGTGACAAACTAGGCGCTACAGGCCACAAATTCTCATAAAGTGAGCAAGTGCTTTACATAACGGGTGGATTGGACGATGATTATGAATCTGTAGTTACGTTTATTGCCTTATAGAGAGTCGTCCTTGACATGCAATATGTTCACTCAACACTCCTAGCTTATGAGGGAATGATTGAGCAAAAGAAAATATCACAAACAGAATATACTATCAACTATGCTGCAACCTCAATGGGGCAAGAATAAATCAAGAAATAATTTTAGGTAGACTAATAATCAAGAAACGAACACACAAAAAGGCAATCAGCCTTAAAGGGGTAGAAGCAGAGGCATGTGGGGGTGGAAATAACATAATTAAGTGTCAAATATGTGAAAAATTTGGGCATATTGCTAGTAAATGTTACTTTAGATTTAATTCAGAGTTCAATATGGCAAGACAAAATCAAATTAGTCAAGTCAGGCCAATTGTTAACATGATGCAGCTAAATCCTCAAAGGAACAATTTAGATAGTGGTAGTGAACAAGCAAACAGTGTTGATGACTCAAGGAAATAAAAAAATATCAACATAAATGAATGATACCCAGATTTAGGTGCTACAAATCATGTGACTAACAGCATGCAAAACCTTAATCTTGGTGGTAAAAGCTACTCGGGTATGCAAGCCATACGTATGGGAAATGGTGAAACAATAAGTATATCTCATATTGGTAATGGTTACTTTAATGCTTAGAGACATCTTTACCTTAATAACTTGCTAAGGATTCCTAAAATAAAGAAAAACCTGCTGAGTGTCTCACAATTTGCCAATGATAACCATGTGCAGTTTGAGTTGCACCCAAAGTTTTGCCTAGTTAAGGACCTAATTGATAATAATGTGCTGTTACAGGATAAAATGGAAGATGGGCTGCACAAATTAAGCAATTCCATGACCAGAAATGATATTTGTGTTGGGACTGTAATTATAATGTCAAATTTAATGCTAAATATAATAAGAATGTTCTCGGTATTTGGCATATAAAACTTGCTCATCATAGTATTAAAAATGTAAAGAAAATATTTCATGATAACAAAATTTGTGTTGAGAAATTACCTGATACTTTTATCTGCACACATTGCCAACTAGGAAAAAGCCGCAAGTTGCCCTTTTTTGATTCTGAAATCGTGATTAACAACTCACTTGAAATAGTTGCTACAGATTTATAGGGCCATCTTCAATTAAAACTGATTAGGGATACGGTACTATTCATCCTTTGTGGATGCTTGCAGTAGACTTACTTGGATATTTTTTCTTTAAAAAAAATTAGAAGCATTCAGTGCAACAATTCACTTTATTAAACCAGTAGGGAAACAAACCAATTATACTATAAAATGCTTATAAACAAATGGTAGGGGTGAATTTAAACTATTAAAGAAATTCTTGAGTGACAAGGGAACTATTCACAGAACAATCTGCCCCCACACATTTGAGCAAAGTGAATTTGTGGAAAGGAAGCACATGCATATAGTAGAAACAGGTTTAACACTGATGTCACAAGCAACTCTGCCACTTAAATTCTTGGCGGAGGCATTTGCCACATCAGTGTAACTAGTAAACAAGATACCCACAAAAACTATAAAGGATGAATGTCTGCATGAAACGCTATTTGGGAGTAAACCAGATTACGGAATATAAATAATATTCGAATGTTGTGCTTCCCTTGCCTCAGACCTTACGATCAACATAAACTCAGCCTAAAGTCTACACCATATACCTTTTTGGGATACCTAAGTAACCAAAAAGGATATAGATGTTTGGACAACAATGACAAAGTTTATATTTCAAGACATGTTGTGCCTAATGAGGATTGCAGAAAGGGATGTCAAAACAACCAACAAGGATTATCAAAACAACAAATACACTACAACCCCTTATGGTATTGACAGACTAGCATGACAACAAGCATACTAAGACTCATCATGAAGAACCAAGTGACACTCATACTGTTACAAGTAATAAATCCAACCACAGTACAAATGCCTTGCATGATGGGGCAATGCCACTTAATGATCAAGAGGCTATAGATGAGATTAATGATGCAACAGATAATGATGAATGCAGAGACACTAATCAGAATGACCAAAATGGCAATAACGCAAATATTGAAGCTACTTCAAGCATTACAAATCATGACCGGACCAGAGACAAAAATGTTCATCACATGATGACAAGAGCCGGATGTAGTATTTTCAAACCCAAAGCATGCATTACACTGGATAACATAGCCATTACTTTTGAAGAGGCAATCATCAATGACAAATGAAAAAAAAGTTATGAATGAACCTAGAGTCTAGTGACTCCACCTAAAAATAAAAACACTATAGAATGCAAATGTACTTATAACTTAAAAAGAAATTCATATGGAAGCATATCTAAATACAAGGCCAGACTAATGGCCAAGGGATATTCTCAATAGTACGGGTTTGAATTCAGTGAGACATTGTCACCAGTGGTGAATCACACTACTATCAGAATAATAATGACCATTGCATTAAACAAGCAACAGAAAATTAGGTAACTGGATGTATATAATGCTTTCCCGAAAGGAGATCTACAAGCAGATGTATGTATGCAACAATCTATAGGGTACTATAAAGTAGGAGACAAGGGTCTACTTTGTAAGTTACACAAAGCTATATATGGGTTGAAGCAAGTTTCAAGAGTTTATATGCCTAAGGTAACATTCACTGGTCTGGGTTTCAACATGACAAAGTCAGATTGTTCTCTTTATATAAGAATGAAAGACAAAACAATCATATACATATAATATACATAGATGGCATACTTATAATTGGCAATTATGAGAATGAGATTAACAGCATCATTGATTATCTCAATAAGACATTTTCTATCAAACATTTGTGTGTTGTAAATTACTTTTTGGTAATTCAAGTTAAACACTTATCTACAAAAAAATTTCCATCACAAAAGAAGTACATCACAAAGATATTACAGCGAGCCAATATGGACAAGGAAAAGTCTCTACCAGCGACCATGACAAGTCATCAACGCTTGTCTAAACAGAATGGAGTTCTATTGATAATGCTATGCTTTATAGGAACATAGTGGGTGCACTTCAGTATGTCACTATAACAAGACCAAAACTGTGCTACATGCGAATAAGGTATGCCAATTTATGCATAATCCATTAGACAAACACTTAAAAGCAGTAAAGTGCATTCTAAAATATTTAAGAGGAGCTCTAAACCATGGTTTACTTGGGGTCGAATCCAATGCCCTGGTGTTCGAAAAAGTAAGCCATTGTGTCATGTTCAAGCACAGAAGCCGAGTACAAACATGTCACAAGCACTACAGCAGAAGTTATGTGGATTAATTATTTGGTTCGTGAACTAAGAATCGATCTAAAGCATAAACAGTGATTTGGTGCTACAATCTGAGTACGATTTCACTACCTGCCAACCCAATTCAGCATTCACGCATGAAACACTAGAAATTGATCTGTACATCGTATATGAGCAAGTTGATAAAAGAAGATTAGATGTAAGACATGTGACATCATTCTTTCAAAGAAAAAACGTGTTTGCGAAAGCTCTTTCAACAAGAAATTTTCATCGGGTATAAGGAGGAGCTGCAGATAATTGATGGAGATGAAGAAAGGGGGCTAAAGGCAGGAAACCCTAACCCTAGCCCGAATCATCGGGGAATAATAAAGGCAGTTGTGTATATAAACAAAGGATGATTTTATTTTATAGTAGCTTAGCAGGCTAATGCCAACTATAAGTTCTTGTATGGGATGCGCACCATATTATACACATCTTGTATTGTTGTCGCTTGTATATATAAGTCACAGTGTATATTATGTATTACATTACGTTTCATTCTGTTTGAATTACTGTTCAAAGGAATAAAATCATTCATTTATCTTTACGTCCGTATATGCGGATACAAATATCCAATATTCGAAAATAATTTCAGATGCGGTCACGGATGTGACACTTTTCGTATCCTAAGGCATCCGTTGGTAGCCTACCATTTCATAAATCTTACCATTTCAAACCTCCTTTTATAGATCTTATATTTTTCACGTCACTTGTGCTTTTGGGTGACATCATTGTTACAATTTAGGTATCACATGTTCAATTAGAACTAAAAACTCTAAAGTTTAACCTTGCAATTTTCAATAATCCAATTTGACTTCACAAAAAAGAGCTCATTTTGTTTGAATTGACATAAAATCATCTGCTTTTGGAGTTGTTTATTGGGAAATTTTGTGGTTTGAGACTATTGGAGGAAGATGAATGTCGTACTTCAGACTTTAAGGATTTATGTTATAGATTCTTTCAGCCAATAGTTCAACCCAACTAGTACAAATGAGTTATCGAACTATCGACTTCTTGGATTCAATAACGCCTTGGAACAACGTAATCAAATTCAAAGTTTGTACGACTTTGGTTCGACCAAGAACACAATAAATTTTGATAACTGGTGATGCAAGAAAAGAATAAGAATAAAGATGAGAAGAAGAAGATTAAATCTGCAATGATTTTGGATTTTGTAACACCTTGGAGGCGTTACAAGTTCACAGCATTTGAAACGCTTTAATGGCGTCACAGATTAGAGGAAGAAGATGGCTTATAAAAAAGTGATTTGAAACACTTCTAGAAGTTGTTCTTTATAGCATGTTAATGCTAAAATTGAACACTAACACCCCGTGTGGTGTGAAAACACTTTTAAGTAGTTTAGATCTATAATGCGGGAAACCACAAACATAAAATCAAGTAAAAAGACAGGAATTTATAGTGGTTCAACCTAGTTCTGGCCTACATCCACTTTAAAGAGAGTCTTTATTATCACTTTCAATGTTACAAGGTACATGATTTGTCTAACTTTGCTCATTTTCTCTCTTTACATTGATTTTCTCTACTTTCTTCTCTTTAATGCCTTGATTCTCTCGAATTCGCTATGGAAATGGCTAGATCTCTATGATTGCGATGATTGTTGGAGTGAATCTTCAACAATTGAGTGCTTAGACGATCTTTGACGATTCCATGGTAATTGAGATGTTGAATCTAGGGTTGAAAGAGTCTTGAATAATTTGGAGTTGTTGAGAAATGAGTTTGGCAGCACTTCGTGGAGAAACAATTTGGTCCCTTTAATGGTGGAAGTGTGGGGGGTCCTTATAAGAGTAGAAGTGAGTTGGTGTGGTTCAGAAATAGTGTGCATAGGGTTTTAGGTCATTCGGCGACCTATCATTTGGGTCGGTTACGACCTACGGCCCAACTTTGTCATGGTCCCCAAGACACGACCTATTTAGGTCGTGAAACTATATATGAGAGCGGCCCACATGCGTTTCACGATCCAACCGTAGAACGACCTGTTTTTGCATATGAGCATATGAACGATCCGCCTCCAAGCAGTGGGAACGATCTGAATGAGAAAGTGCCGAACGACCTGCCGTGGCTTCCTTAGGTTGGTGAATGACTCAACATGTACGACCTGGTGGCCTACAAATGTTTTGCTACTTGATGAGCACAACTAAGGCTTCCCACGACCTAAGGTCTCGACAGCCTGAGGAATGAACACACGAGCCAACAATCTAACTGCTGAAAGAGCTAGAACGACCTGACTCATTAGCATGTGAACAACCTAAACATTAACGACCCATAACTTGAATTATATTTTTGTGGTTTAACATTTGCCCCACGGAGATTGTATTATTGAAAAAAAATAAGATCTTCGATCTATACGATTTTGATGTTGTTTTGGCATTTCTCTAATAGGTCGTTGATCTATTTATATGAAGAAACAACATGAACATATAATACAGGTCATTCTGGGCTTTTCAGAATGAATTGGCCTTGGACCAGGTTATTTCACTTGCTTTTATACTATATTTTGGATCGTCGTTCCTCATTCCATCTTCCTTTACACGAAAAGCTTTTTATTGGTGGCTTGTTTTTGGAAAAGACCACCAACAATATCGATTAATCTGTTTTCAGTCAAACCCGCGCTACATCCGCTCGTCAGAGACTCAAAGCATCTTCAAATCCGATCGCCTTCTTCAATTCAACCAAACTGATTCGCCTTGCAATCGGGTTGCGATTGGTTTTGTCAAGTCTGAACTGCTTTATCGTGATCAAGTTTCTAGAAACTCTTACAAATCAAATCCCGACCATTTCAAATCAACGTTATTAAAAACAAGTGATTTCTACCCCTTCTTGGTTTTACATCGAATCGACTCTTGTGGTTCTAGAGTTTTCGCATCGGTTTGGGAGTATTTACTGTTGAATGGGGATTTGTGACCTTAGTTTGATTTGGTAATTTTTGGCTCTTGTGATTTTGTTTCCGAATTGGTTTGAGGAATTGAATGTATAAATTGATTGTAGTTTGTATTCGAAATTGTATCTGAATTTCTTTCAAACTTCTCATCAAGGCTACTGATGATACATATATCGAACCTACTTTTAAGAATGTCATCCACCATTTGAATATTTTGCATTGGTTTAACTTGTCTTGAGTCATACTTTGAGTAAAAATCCAACTATTTCTGATATTTGTTATAGATGAGGTTAACTGTTGTGTCTGAACAAACCTGTATCCCTGACTTGAATTTGATATTAGTGATTCCTAGGGATGATTTATGTTGATCAGATTTGTCACTGTGAGTTGTTGTATTGTTCTCACAATTTTTTTTGTAAACTTTTAGTTAAAAACTCATGCACGAACTCATACTGTTTGAACTAGCACAACGTACTTGATTGCCTTTGCGTTTGATTACTGAATGCCTCTCGCAGCTCCAGGTTTAGATCGTGAACCAAGCTAAGTATATCAGGTCCTTTGGGTGACCTAAGGTTTTAGATTGTGATTCGACCTTCTCCTGTGGATTAATGGACGATCTTGAACTCTTGTAGCAGCTGAGCGACCTAAATCCTTGACTGATCCAAGCATCTAGCGACCTGAGACTCCAAACGACCTAAGCCCACTACGACTTAAGATTTCTTTCATGATGTACGACATAAAGCCTTTGAAGTAGTTGCACGCCCTGTCTAATTAGACCGCGGGACGACCTAAATGTTACATTGGCGAGTGATCTAGATGTTGAACCTTTGAGCGACCTGGATACTAGGACGTTGAACAACCTAGCTGTCAGATTGTCGAGTTTCTTTCTCTAATAGGTCATTGAGCGACCTAATGCTGGGTAATTGAGCAACCTGCTTGTTAGGTCGTTGATCCCCCTTTTCTACTAGGTCGTTGAGCGACCTGGGCATTGCGACCTGATGCTTGCTTTTGAAGCTTGTTTCACTCAAACATCCCGAATTTTGAACAACTCCCAGTTATAACTTGAGAATTACATGTCTTTATACCCTATTCGTGGCCTTATGACAACAACAAGAGTTTTGCATATTTTGGACTTATACGTCGTCATCAACCGTCCACATCGATAACAAATTAGTCAATAAAGCACATCACAATGAATTTTCAAGACTTAATCTAGATGACGCATACATACAAGACTATTTTGTACAATAGTTTTATGACTTATTGAACTTTACTTGTATATACATGACACTTTAGTTTAAGTTAATAGTGACGCTCGGGATCAACTAATCGACATAAGCCAGATTGTGAATTTCAAGCCTCGCCTTTATACGACTCGTATAATTTCTGCACAACACTTCACTTTTAGGAAATGCGCACCTATGATATGTTTATAAACGAGATTGTTTGTGTAGAATGACTACTAGGCAGCAAGCTCGCCTTCAGACCGAAGGGACATCTTCTTCTGCACAAGTTGATATTTCTACCTTGGCACCTAGGGTTACAACAACTACAACTCCTAGTCCGGTACCTGATCAACCATTTCCTGCTCTTCGTCCTCTTAGTGCTCCACCGTCAGAAAGACACTCAACCACACAACAAGTTTATAAGCCATTGTGTAGTCAGTTTGGTATTCCTGAGATAAATGCAATAGTACCAGGGGAGAATGTATTCGCTGATCAGCGATCGAGTGGATATGTAGTTGTTAACCAACAGATGTTAATGGATAGTGTTGTTACCCCTTTCAATCCCTTTCTACAAAGGATCCTGAATCATATGGCTATCGCTCCATTCCAACTTCATCCAAATGGTCACATCATTTTGTTAGCACTTTACATGCTTTTTATGCAAGTGAAGGAGCGAGCCTACGTTTCGGGATATCTGCTGCCTATGCTCGTTTAAAAGGAGGAAGGACACTCCATCTATCATTCATGTTGAAGGTGCACGAAACTGGAAGATTGTACTTGACTTGTAGGAGAGTGCTTCGGGATTTTTACTCAATTTTTCTTCGTTCGTTGTCCCGAGACTTTTCGTGGGAATTGGACAGAAGGTGGTGAGCATATTTGCATAAAGCTCTTCTTATCTTACCTCCCTTAAGTTTCAGTTACTGAACTTCTTTTTCTGGATTACAGTCGTTCCCATTCTCATTAAGGATGATAAGAATTCTACTTCTTACAAGGATACTATTGAAGCTCTAAGAACTGTCGGTATCATAGATAGAGGCAAGAAGTACTTGATCAGCGAGGAATTCCTTTGTAAATATGGACTACTTCACCCTTCATGGAAATATCCTTCCAAAGGAGAACCCTCTATGCCTCAGTCTGTTCCTGTAGCATCTGATGTTGGTGCTTCTGGAGAGGGTGATGAATCACAAAGTCAAGTCGGTGAATCCTTACTTAAGAAGTTCCCAGACCCTGCTAGTGGTAGTAAAACATCTTCCATGCCCAATTGCCTTCGATTGAGGAAGAATAGTTTACATACTGTGAATGCAAAGATCTTATGAAGGTTACCGACTAGGTTGAGGAGGGTGAAATCATCCCTGGAGGTGATTTGGATATTGAGAATAATAGTGAAAGTCTGGTAACTCTAGTTGTTCATAAAGAAGATTCTACGGACATTTTTAATGAGCTGAGCCATCTCAACACTGCAAAAGATCTTATGCCAAGGGATATTGTCACTTGGAAGCTGGCAGTTACAGTCACGAAAGTAGCAACTAAGATAGCTTTAACTCGAAATCCTCCATTGCGGAGAATATTTTTTGAAATCGGACCTCCGTTAGCTTCGCAAACCAAGAGCAATTCGTTCCTTGATGCACGTTAGATCACACATTACATGTGCTCTAAAAAATTTGACGCTTTGCATGTGCCTTATAATCAGCCCCAGTACTTTTATTATCTAAGTACTAAAATCTTGTTTTTCTTATTTCAGGTCCAACTATGAGCCGTCCATATATGAAAAGCTTTAAGCACCAAAACAGCCCGTATAACCCAAAAGATTTCATGTAATCTCGGCATTCTTAGCAATCTCACCACTCTCAGCAATCCCAGTATTCTCAGCAGTCTCACTATTCTCAGCATCCTCATGGCTACAAAGAGACCGAGGAACAAAGGAGATGGAGGCACGAGGCCTAGGATCGAATAGAGAAAGAGAAGAGGGGTTGAGGCTCTTATAGTGACTGTGACCGATATGATGATCGTTATGATGATCGCTATGAGAGGAATATACAGGAAGAAGAGGAGAGCCAAAAAAGGAAGAGAGAGAGGGATGGCCAGGGCAGGGATGATCCTTAGAAGCGCCCTAGATCAGATAAAAATCCAGTTCCTGCAACTCAGACCACCTCCGGCTACTTGCCCATTGCTTCCCTAACTGTTACTCCACCTACGACTGATATTCAGACGGTCATCAACAGGCCACGGTATGCTCCTGCACCTGCACCCACTGGACCTGCTCAACGGTTCAAAAATTGGTGTTTGAAAGGAATTTTCTTCGATTTCGACATACATCCGTCTGATAAGATGAATATGCTTAAAGGGATGGGGGTAGTGAGGAGTAACATTGAGAAGCAGTTGGATGTGGTGAAAGATCATGCTGATAAGCAGTTGGATGAAGTCAAGTGCATGGTTGAGAAGCTACATTTATGGTCTAAACTAGCCGATGAGCTTCAACGAGTCAATAAAATAACTTCAATCAAATAGCCACACTTGAAAATGACAAGGTTGAGTGGGCCAAGGTTCTTGAGTCTCGGGATGCCAACATTGCATCTCTTACGCAGAGGAATAAATAATTTGAGGCCAAGAATCAAAGACTCAAAGATGAGCTCGCTGATGCTAAGTTAAGAGAAACTGCATTGAAAACGCAAGTTAAAGATGCTCAGTCCGCTCAACAGACCACTGAAACCCAATTGGCCATGGAAAAGAAATCTTCTACAACGTATCGATAAGATAATGCCAATCTTCATGAGAGGAACACTGCTCAATCATTAGCTATTTATGTGCTAAAAGCTAAAGTGGAGATTCTCGAGCAGGAGAAAGATCAAACTTTGGCTGGTAAAGCAGCTACTGAAAAAGCATTCACTGATGTTGAGGCGGATGCTAATGCCACTATATTCAAATTTTACGTCTTTAGTGTCATGAGTCGAGGCAGCTTGCGCTATCTAGGAAAAGAATTTCGCATCACTCTGGCCGAAGTCTGGGAATCGGTGCTTGTCCAAGTTGGATGTGTTTATACTAAGGAGTACCTCTTACAGAATCTTTTGGATGAAAGCAAGTTATGAAAGAGAAAGATTTATTGGATGAAGCTGGATCCTCTGGGGACAAGCTCGTGATACAACTGCCACCGCTACCTACACTGATTATGTTAACGTTGAAGTTTCCAATTCTCAGACTCCTATTGTACCTCCCCCTGAACCTTTCACCATTCATGAGGAAAGAAAAGAGATTGTCGATGGGCATGATACTGAGAAGTAGGGAGGAGATGGTGAGGGTGATGATGACAACCCGAATAATTATGAAGTGGATGCACACAAGGATCTTTCCGCCGTAGGTAAAACCAACATTGATCAAGTCGTATCGGACTTGGATTATCTTTGTACTTCACCTAGGTATATTGAATTCCATGCTGATTGTTCATTTGTATTAAGCCTGATCTAGCTAAAGCCTTCTCCTGCTAGAGCCGATACAACGGTGGCCGAAATCATTATCACTGATTCAACCTTGGTGCCAATTATTGCTGCCCTGATTAGCACTCCTCCTTCGGGCGATGCATCTTTATTAATTGCATCCACTCCTACTTTGCAGTCTGTATAACAAGAAGTAAATATCGATGCAATCACTGATTTAGACGATGTCGACTACACTTCAAGTGACGAAGCAGAAAATCTCGATGAAATCCCAGGGAGAACGCCAAAGGCAAGCGGGTGTCGGTCCTCGCTTGTGACTTTATGCACATTTGTATTTGAGACTTGTGTTTATTGATGTGAAGCTTGTTGCTGCATTTTCTTTACTTTAGCTGTAAGCTGTTACTTTAGCTTTGTTGTATTTTTCTATGCATTTGCTTCTTTACATATTACAAATCTTTAGCTCCATGCGACGTTGTGATAAGCTTATGGTATGTCTTGTGAGTATTTCCCTATCTCAATGTGATGGTGTTGGCCCCATACCATGGGCTCGTCACAAGTCGCTAAATCTAAATGTAGCCAACTATGCTAAGTTCTTTTGTATTGGATCGATGTGTTAGAGGCTTATTGTGTGCTGATGGAGTTTCTGTTCCTGCCAATGCACTTTAAGTTTCTGAGCTTGCCAATTTTTTAAGAGACTTAACTTTGTTGAATGATCCCGAGCTTCTACTTTGAGAAGTCATTGAAATTTGTGCCAATTTGTGCCCCTTCTTAGGAGGTCTTTAGCCTTCACTGTGGAAAGTACCTTTGGTTTCTATTATGATGAGGTTGACCTTTACTGGCGACACGAAGGATTTTGGTAACACCCAACGTTGATCTACTTCTGCTGATTGGTGTTTGACATCGAAGATTCGCTGAGTGTCTACAAAGAGGTCATTTATAACTCAACATTGGTCTTCTCTCGTCAACCGACTCGAGCATCAGAGACTCCATTAAGGCGACCTTCACGGGCGTCGTGAAGGATTTTGGTAACACCCAACGTTGGTCCACTTCTGCTGATTGGTGTTTGACATCGGAGACTCGTTGAGTGCCTGCAAAGAGGTCATTTATAACTCAACGTTGGTTTGCTCCCATCAACCGAATCGAGCATCAGAGACTCCATTAAGGCGACCTTCACGGGCTTTATGAAGGATTTTGGTAACTTAACGTTGGTCTGCTCCCGCCAGTTAGTGTTTGACATCGGAAACTTCATTGAGTGCCTGTAAAGAGGTTGTTTATAACTCAGCTATTCTGCTTTCGTCAACCGAAACAAGCTTCGGAGACTCCATTGAGCTCACCTCTACTATGGAGAGGAGACCTTCACGATTGACGCAAAGGTCAATGTGAAGGATTTTGGTTGTTGCGCCATTTCGCAGGGGGAATCATCAGTCTTCGTGTTGGATGTGCTTAACCGTAATAGGCGATTGTAGCCGAACCGAAGGTTCTTTCGAACATTAGTCGTCGTGTCGGATGCATCTGGCCATAGTAAGCGATCGCAGCCGGACAGAGTCATTCCTTTACCCAACTGTGGTGAGGTTCCCCCTTGGCAGAACTTTGTAGGGTTTGCGTCATTCCATTGGGCGAACATCAGTCTCCGTGCCAAAAGCACTTAACTATAGTAGACAATTGTAGCCGGACCGACAGGTTCTTTCGAACATCAGCCTTCATGTTGGATGCGCATACTTATTGTAGGTGATCGCATCTGGATTGAGAGGTTGTGACCTCTTGGGCGGAACTTGCAATTTCTGGTTTTGACTCTGTATCTGCTTGTTGAACTTTTCGCTGTTTGACTTTTGGCAACTCCTTTCGTTCACTCTTCAAGGCGGTGCTCTTCATCATTGCATTTATGCGTATTGACATTTATAACACTCGACGCTTGAGTTGATGTTATTGGGGCCGTCATGCTGTATCGGACTTTGAAGAAGCAAGCGTTTGTTGGATAGCCTGCAATAAAGAATAGTCTTTTAGCAAATTTTGACTTAAGGAAAATTTTGCAAATAAGAGATTCACTCAGGCAGGCATTCCTTTATTTTTGCAACTAGTGTTCAGTACAATGCTTGCAAAAATATATAAAGATTTTTTACAAGAAATTTGAACATAGTATCAAGTAAAATATCTGCGTAGACGAATGTTATTCCAAACCCTTAGAATTAGAATGCCATTAATAGTTGTTAGCTTGGAAGTGCCAATGAGCAACTTTTGACTGATGATGTATGGACCTTCCCAGTTTAGCCTGAAGACTCCAGCTCTTGTCATAACTCTCTCAAGCAAAAGATCCCCAACTTCGAAGGTCCTTTTTTAAACTTTAGAGTTGAAGTGTCTGGCAATCCTTCGCTGGTGGATGTAACTTTGAGTCCGCCCTCATCTTGCCTTTCTTCAGGTTGATCAAGAGCTTCAAGTTGTAGCTTTTCATTCTCAGCTTGGTCGAAATGGATTATGCGGTGTGTAGGGACATCTGGCTCCACCAGAATCATTGCCTCTGTACCGAACGCCAAGGAGAAAGGAGTGTGCCCGGCAGCAGATTTATGAGTCATCCTGTACGCCCGTAGTGCAAGTGGCAATTCGTCGACCCAACCACCTTGAGCTTTCTCGACTCACTTCTTGATGGTTGATTTGATGATTTGGTTCACGAATTCCACTTGTCTGTTTTCCTGCAGATGAGCCACTGTAGCAAAGCTTTTTTCTGATCTTGGATTTGGCGCAAAAGTCTTTAAACTCTTCGCTGTCAAACTATGTCCCATTGTCTGTGATTATCTTCTGTGGCACACCGAACCTGTAAATGATGTTCTACAACACAAAGTTGATCACTTTCTTTGAGGTGATAGTGGCCAGCCGCTCTGTTTCAGCCCATTTGGTGAAGTAATTGACAGCTACAATGGTATATTTGAAACTGGATTTCGCGGTTGGTAATGCTCCAATTAGATCGATGCCCCAGACAGCAAATGGCCATGAATTGACAATTTGAGTCAATTCAGTAGATGGTGCTCTTGGGATCTTCATGAATCGTTGGCATCTTCCACACCTCTTCGTATAAGTTGCGAAGTCTTGGTTCACATCTGGCTAGAAGTAACCATATCGCAGTATTTTCTTGGCTAGCGTTTGACCACCAGTATGACCTCCACACTCTTCATCGTGCAGCTCTGCCAAGATTGCTTTTGATTCCTCTTTGGTGACACAACGGAGCAAAGGTATAGAGAAACCTCGCTTATATAACTGACCATCCTGAATAAGATACATGGGAGCCTTTCTGAGTAGCTTTCTTCGCTTCTTCTGATCATATGGGAGCACACCTTTGAGGAGATAGTCCTTGATTGGAGTCATCCATGGGTCTGGCTCTGCGGCAGTTTCCATGATCCAATCTACATCGTTGTCAGCTGTGCTAGGATTTGAGAGGACTTCAACTGGTGCTAATCCCAATAGTCGTGCATCTCCTGTACTGACAAGCTTTGCGAGTGAATCAGCCTTTAAATTTTCTTCTCGAGGAATGTGCGATATGGTGTAATAATCAAAGTAATTGAGTAGCTCCCAAGCTTTTGATAGGTAAGCCGGCAAGTTTCCTCCCTTAGTCTGAAATTCTCTTTTAACTTGACATACCACTAACTGTGAATCACAGGAAATGTGTAAGGCTTTCAACTGTAACTCTTTCGCAATCCTCAATCTAGTGATCAGAGCTTCATATTTTGCTTCATTATTTGTTGATGGGAGTTCTAATCTCAAGGCATAGCATAGCGAACGTCCTTCAGGAGTCTCTAGCATTACTCCTGCCCCTGAGCAATACTCGTTCATAGCACCATCAACAAATAATTTCCATCGAGTGATTACTTCGATGGTTTCTTCCTTGTCGTCACACCTATCCATAAACTCAGCGATGAAGTTTGCTAAAGCCTGTCCATTGATTGCCCTCCACGGATGGTAAGTGATATTTTATTGGCTGAGCTTAATGTTCCATTTCAATAACCTTCTAGACATCTCTGGACGAAACAGGACCTGCTTTAGAGGCTGATCTGTGAGAATCTTGATAGGATAGCCTGGAAGTATAGCCTTAGCTTTTTCGAGGCGGAGAGTAGGCAACATGCAAGCTTCTCCAACTTGGAATAGTTTAGCTCTGCCCCAGTAAGCCTCTTGCTGATGTAGTACACCAGCCTTTGATCTTTTGAATCCTTTCTTATCAATGCAGTGCTTAATGCATGGGATGAAACTGCTAGATATAAAAATAAATCTTCTCCGTCTCAAGGCTTTGACAACATCAGTGGCGATTCCATATGATTGACTAACTCTTCAAAGGCAGTTTGACATTCCAAATTCCACTGGAAGTCCTTCCCTTTCTCAGAGCATGAAAAAGAGGAATGCATCGATCTATTACCTAAGGAATGAAGCGACTTACGATAGCAACTTTCCCATTTAGACTTTGCAACTCTTTCCTCGTTCTGGGAGCTTGCATTTCTTTCAAAGCTGCAATCTGTATAGTGTTGGCTTCAATGCCTCGGGCATTAACCATAAACCCAAGAAACTTCCCTGATGCGACTCCAAACGAACATTTGACAGGATTGAGCTTCATGTTGTACTTTCTCAGAATATTGAATATCTCGGCCAAATTTTCTAAGTGATCATCAGCTCTTTTGGACTTCACCAGCATGTCGTCTACGTAAACCTCCATAGTCTTGCTTGTTTGAGATTTGAACATTGAGTTGATAAGTCATTGGTAAGTCGCTCCGGCATTCTTCAACACAAACGACATTACTTTGTAACAGTATAAGCCAACATCTATAGTAAAGCTTGTGTTTTCTTGGTCAGGCTCACGCATCATGATCTGATTGTAGCTCGAGTATGCATCCATAAAAGGTAGGAGTTCATGCCCCGCTGTCGCGTTGATAAGCTGGTCAATTCTTGGCAGCAGAAACTGTCTTTGGGACATGCTTTATTAAGATCGAAATAATTGATGCATACTCGCCACTTGCTGTTGGAATTTTTCACAAGTACAAGATTCGACACCCAATCAGGATATGTTGAATCTCGTATAAAGTGATTCTCCATAAGTCTGTCCACTTCTTCTTTGAGAGTCGTTAATCTTTCAGGGCCCTGAATCCTTCTTTTATGCTTAATTGGAGTGATGCTTGGGTCGATGTTGAGTGCATGAACCGCCACTTTGGAGGATATGCCATACATGTCAGACTGACTCCAAGCAAACACGTCAAGATTAGATTTGAGAAACATAACCAATTCTTTCTGCAATCTCTATCACAACTGAGAACTTATCTTGAGTACTCTATCTAGATCTTTAGGATGCACAGATATGGGAATGGTGATCTTAGCTGGTGTTGCTCGTTCATCCCCTGCACTGATCTTACGAGGATCCATTTCTTTGTAAGCTCCTCTATGTTCTCCAGTCCAGGGGTAGCGCCATAATTGCTCTAAGCAGGGCTCTCGAATGCAGAGGGGAGCCTCCACACTTTTTCCCATGTCTTTCTTTTTATCCTCACGTAGTTCTATAAGGTAGCATTCTCTTGCGGTCTCCTGATCTCCCCTGACTACTCCGACACCATTTTCAGTTGGGAATTTAATAGTTAAGCACTATGACGCTAAGGCAATTCTGAACTCTGCAAGAGCGGGTCTACCTAAGAATGCGTTGTTGGCAGATAATTGATCAACTATCACAAAGGCTTTCTTCGAGATGGCCACTCTCTCTCCCTCTCCCAGGTCGACCAACAAATCAATGGTTCCAATAGGTTGCTTGGGTTCCCCATGAACCTTTGGATTTTTGTTTGGCACGCTTGTATGTCTTTTATCGAGAGTTTCATTTGGTTAAACGTATTGCAGAATAGGACATTGCAAGAGGCACCGCAATCCACAAGCACCCTCTTGAGCATTGCCGGGCCAATTCCAACAGTTACGACCATGGGATCGAGAGTGGATGTTATCACGCCATCATCATCTTTTTCCTCGAATACAATATCTTCATAAGAAATCCTTTTCTATTTGGAAGAAACTATACTACTTAAAATCAAGCATCTTTCTTCCTTTGGAACGTACTTTAGTGCACCTGCATATCACTTGATGTCTCCCCAACTTCTTCCAGCTAGGTGAGGACCTCCTGATATTGTGTTGATCATAGGTTATGGATGGCTCTGCACTGGAGCTTTACTGCTTGGACATGATTGACCAGCTGGTACACTCTGTCCTTGAGGATTTGTGGAAGGATTTGCAGACTGAGGGTTCTTCACGTACTGCTAAAGTCTATTCTTCCTGATCAGCCCCTTGATCAATGACTTCAAGTGCTTACACTCGTTAGTATTATGACCGGGCTGATTATGAAATCTACAGAACTTTCCCGACTTAGCCGCCTTATCATTTATTCTCAAATGCTTTGGTTCTCCATACTCTTTGGAATCCTTTGTTGCAAAGTAGATGTTTTCAGGGGTGTCATTCAAAGGTGTCAGCTCTGATTCATCAAAAAGGTGCATCCTCTTATTATCTTTATCGCCTTTTCCATCGCTGGCGTGCTTTTTCCCTTGATATTCTTCTGATTAAATTGAGTATCAACGTTCTTTGGAGCTTCCACAATGTTGTTGCCACCAACAATCTGAATAGGAATAGGATCATCATCCACTCTCATGTACTCCTCTACTTTTTTTTATAGAATTTCTCAAGCGTGTTTGGTTCTTTCATTTTTATCTATCCACTAAATTCACTCTTCTTATCTATAGCACCGATTAGAGACATTAAGATCATGCGGGGCTCAGGTTCCCCACCTCGGATAAAGTAGCATTGAATTTAATGAGAAAAGCTTTAACAGATTCCCCTAGATTCTGTTCCATCAATGTTAGAGATATAACATCCTTAGCATTTGTAGCTTGCAGCCTGAACTACTCTTTGAACTTCCTGGTTAAGTCAGCAATCTGGTCCATGAACTTAGGCGGCAACTTCGTAAACCACAGCGATGCCACCTCTTCCAGATAAAGAGGGAAATATAAGCACTTGATCTCGTCCGTCGCCTTAGCCGCATTCATATTCCATTCGTATTTGTACAAGAATAAGTTCAGATCAATAGTTCCATTGTATGGAGGCAAAGTAGGATGAGTGAACTTTTTCGAGAACTCTGCCTTGCGGATCCTTTTGGTGAATGGATTTTTGCTAGGTTAAAAATCCCATTCCCTCTAACTGTCATTTCGAGCCATGTTATCTTTCATGATTTGCTTTATCATGTCCGCGATATATTCCTCTGAGTTGTGTTGTTCCGCAGGGCGGACTTCGATCTCTTTGTCGGATGCTCATCTTGGCGAGCGATCGCAGTTAGAGGATCCAGGTCTTTTACCTCCACTACAGGGAGGTGCCCCTTGGCAGGACTAGCAACTCTTCGGGTATTTCGATCGGAATGACTTTTAGTCTTCGGCTTTGAATCTTGAATTTCAGCTTCATTCTTATCGCTCTCCCAACCATCAAGGTCTTCCATATTATCATTATGATTATGGTCAGAGGCCTATGAATTCATATTCTCCTCAAGGTTGACATGAACTCTTTGAGGAGGTGCGGGGTTAACTTGAGCAGCGATAAGAGCATTTATCTTGTCCATCATGGCCTGGTTAGAATCCATCAAGGCTTTATTAAAAGTCTCCATTCGTTGATTCAAATTGGTGACAACGACGTCCAATTCATCTCTGGTTACACCGACTCTACCTACCGAGCTTTGGCCAACTTCAAAACAGTTGTTCTGCGACATAGCTTCATTAACAACATTATCAGATCCTCCACTAACAGACTTACTTCCTGTTTTCTTTGGCAGCATTATGTCAGACAAGTTTCTTAACTTCAAAGAGAATCTTTCAACAGGCATAAATCTTAGACTTTGAGATTCTATCGTAGAAACAAACTTCAAACTTCAACTCCCCTACAAAGAACTTAACCTTGGGTTGTGGATGTAGCCCCACGGTAGGCACCAAAAATGTTAATGCTAAAATTGAACATTAACACCCCGTGTGGTGTGAAAACACCTTTAAGTAGTTTAGATCTATAATGCGTGAAACCACAAACACAAAAGCAAGTAAAAAGACAGGAATTTATACTAGTTTGGCCTAGATCAGTCCCACATCCACTTTGAGTAGGGTCTTTATTATCACTTTCAATGTTACAAGGTACATGATTTGTCCAACTTTACTCATTTTCTCTCTTTACAATGATTTTCTCTACTTTCTTCTCTTTAATGCTTTGATTCTCTCAAATTCTCTATGGAAATGGCTAGATCTCTATGATTGCGATGATTGTTAAAGTGAATCTTCAATAATTGAGCACTTAGACGATCTTTGACAATTCCATGGTGATTGAGATGTTGAATCCAGGTTGAAAGAGGTTTGAATAATTTGGAGTTGTTGAGAAATGAGTTGGCAGCATTTCGTGGAGAGAAAATTCGGTCCCTTTAATGGTGGAAGTGCGGGGGTATTTATAGGAGCGAAAGTGAGGTGGTGTGGTTCAAAAATAGTGTGCATAGGGTTTTAAATCGTTTGACAACCTATTATTTGGGTCGGTTACGACCTATAGTCTAACTTTGTCTTGGTCCCCAAGACACGACCTATTTAGGTCGTGAAACCATATATGAGATCGACCTGCATGCTTTCCACGATCCAACTGTAGAATGACCTGTTTTTGCATATGTGCATATGAACGATCCGCCTCCAAGAAATGGGAACGATCTGAATGAGCATGTGTTGAATGATCTGCCGTAGCTTCCTTAGGTCGGTGAATGGATCAACATGTACGACCTGGTGACCTACACATGTTTAGCTACTTGATGAGCACAACCTAACGCTTCCCAAGACCTAATGTCTCGACGACCTGAGGAATGAACACACGAGCCAATAATCTGACTGTTGAAAGAGCTAGAACGACCTGACATGTCAGCGAGCTGACTCATTAGCATGTGAATGACCTAAGCATTGATGACCCATAACTTCAATTATGTTTTCATGGGTTAACATAGCTTGTAGATGGATACACCTCTTCATAAACCGACGTGATTGTTTGTAACAGTCATAACCGTTACAGTTCAAAGTGTTGCATCTCTTCATTCAGAAGCATTATGAATTCAAACTTTTGCACCCTTTCATTTGAAATGTTCTTAAGTGTTGCAAGAAATGTTCCCACCTCATTTTAAATGCAGTTAGGTGTGGGTTCTTAACGAGCTGAATTCGGCCAGTTTCAGTTTAAAAAGTTGGTCCAAAAATATTCTTATTGAATCCGAAACCCGTACCCGGCCCAGTTCGGTCGGACGGACGGTGGGGTCGCGGCGTGTGTGGTAGAGATGCATGGTCTCTCTCCTCACAGCAAAGTAAGCATTTAGATGCCCCAAGATTCCAACATCCCTTCTAGAATGCCCATTAAGTAGTGGAATACTTCTTCCAACATCATGATATGGGACTAATCTCCACACCCTCCTTCTTTTCTTGCTTCCCTCTTCAAATTAAACCCCAAAACATTTGAAAATTTACAAAAATCTCCCCCAATTTTCAAAATAAATAAAGTGGATGGCTGAATCACTAGCGTGACTTCCTATATACCCAAGTTGGATCAAGCTTATGTAGTTCTAAGATCAAGTTTTGCATGATCGTGGAAACAACATGTATCCCTTAACCAAGTATCTATCGAGATTCTATAGTGAACGAATGAATGAATCTTGAACCAAGTATTCCTTAACGATAAAAACTGGAACAATCACACATGTTGTTTTCCTTAGTTAGAGTGTTATGTATTTCTCAGCACGTTAATGGCCATGTGTTTTAATTCTAGTTCATGAGTCTACTTTAGAAAGCGGTCTTACTTTCCTAGGAAACGACCTGATTTCCATACTCATATAGGTAAGTCTCTTAAGGTGTTTCTCCTATACACCTTGTAAGTTATCTAAACTTATTAAGAACATTTGTCCATCCTTTGTTCTTGCAGAATCCAACACTAAATATTATGGGATTATTGATTTAGTGTTCCATAATCATTCTCTTAACTTGTTGGTACCCATTGAACTTTGTCTATCCTTTTCAAGACACAAGTTAGGTTTTTGTTAAGGATGATCAATCTTCATTCATAGACCTTAGTCCCATTCCTTTTGATTTTATAGAAACCACTTCCTTTGGAAGAATTTTTGTAAGTGAGCCAAGTTTTTCTTCGTTTCTATGTAGTCAACAGTTATAACTCCACTTTTAATTAACTGTCTTACCATCTGGTGTACTAGACTCACATGTCTAGTCTTCCCATTATATGTCTTATTAGAGACATTATATATAGTTTGCTTGATTATCACAGTTAATCAACACTGCTGGAGATGGCTTCTTCCACAATGGAATAACCATTAATAAATTCCTAAACCATTCCGCTTCTTACATGCATATGCTAATGAAATTAATTCTGACAACATAGTTAAGTCAAATATACAGGTCTACTTCTTAGAAGCCCAAGGCAAAATAGTGCCTTCAAATGTAAATATCCATCCAATCGTAGAGTTGGATTTGGATTCTACATTATTCTAGGCTGCATCACTATATCCTTCTATTACAGCAGGATATCCTTTATAAGATAAACCATTGTTGATGGTTCCTTTCAAATAAGCTAAAACTCTGGAAATAGCTTTCCAGTGTTCAAAACCAAGATTACTCGTAAATCAGCACAATACACTTATAGCATGTGCGATGTCTAGTCTAGTGCAATGCATAACATATATAAGACTCCCAATAACACTAGAATACTCAAGTTGAGAAATGGTACGTCCAATGTTATTTTCTAATTTGATACCTGGATCTAAAGGAGTTTGTGATGGGTTGTCATTATAATGACCATACTTCTTTAGGAACTTCTCAATGTAATGAGATTGAGTTAGTAATAACTCCTCCGCTTTCCTAATGATTTTATTTCCTAGAATTACATTATCCTCTCCTTGATCTTTCATATCAAATTTAGAAGATAGAAACTTCTTAGTTTCATTCACACAAGATATATTGGAACCAAATATTAACATGTCATCAACGTATAAACATGTTATAACATAACTGTTATTATCCGATTTTCTATAAATACATTTATCAACGTCAGTAATAATGAATCCATATGACAATGCAACTTTATCAAACTTCTCACGCCATTGCACGGGAGCTTGCTTCAGGACATATATAGATTTTACTAATTTGCAAACTTTATTTTCTTGGCATGGGTTTATGAAACTTTCAGTTTGTTCCATATATATATATATATCTCTTCTTCTAAATCTCCATTTAGGAAAGTTGTCTTTACATCCATTTGATGTATGACTAAATTATGAATTGATGCAAGTGCTATTAAACAGCGTATAGAAGATATGCGAGCAACTAGAGCATATGTATCAAAATAATCTACTCCTAGTCTTTGTTCATACCTTAACAACTAATCTAGCTTTAAAATTATCAATGGATCCATTTGTATTCAAATTTTTCTTGAATATTCCTTTACATCCTGTATGTTTAGCACTAGGAGGTAAATAAGTTAAAACCCAAGGTTGGTTTAACATTATGGAATTCATTTTATCATTAATATCTTTTTTTCAGAAATTAGAATCTATGGAACTCATAGCTTCAGAATAAGTTTTGGGATCATCATCGATGTTCATTTCATATCTTGCCACATTAAGGTCTTTATGGTCTCTTGCCAATTATGGACTTGTTGGCGACCATTTTGAAATCCATAAAATTACAAGTAAGAAACTTTTTATTACTTGCCTCAGATATGCAACACTTGCTCTCCAATGCAGTCCAAAGCATCTTTTTTTCAAACAGATTAAACAATTTAAAAAAACTATTTAATCCGTTAGGCTTTCCTAAACAACAAGGGTTGCTGTAACGGGTGTCTGACTCTGGGACCTAAATTATTTTACTAAAAAATCCAATCAAGTTATTCCGACGGTTTGCTTGGTTGAAAATAACAGAAAGTAAACAAGAGGAGAGTTTTTAACAATAAATGAAAGCAATTAGGGAGCAATGACATAAACTAGATTAACATGAATTAATAACCAAACAGATTAATGCAGATCTAATTCATGTTTCTGTCACAATCATGAATCAACAATAATTAGGTTGATAGAAACAAACATGTGAATAACAATAAGCATAGCCTATGCAGGAGCTAAGCTCTTAAACAACCATAGGCTATCAGGACAGATTCACTATTTTATTTCTAAAACCCTAAAAGTTAGATATAAATCTGATAAACATTAGATCGAACTCGAATATACCTTGTGAAGCAGCATAGCTCTTAAACAACACAGAATATGAAGGTTCGGATCTAACCCTTGGTTCAGATCTAGATCTATATACATGAAGTCCTAATCTCTTTGGCTATGTGATTCATATTGAATCTAATCTAAGTATCATCACTTCCTAATTAAAGGAGATTAGCTAGACATAGCTAAAGAAGAAGAGAAAAAGAAAATGAACAACATAAACATAAAAATAAAACAACAACTAAGAAGATAAGGAGAAGAATTTTATTCCAAGAGAAGTTATACAGAATAAAACCCAATGTAATTCTAAATGAACAAGATACAAGTGTATTTATAGCTGATATGACAAAGACTAATTGGCTAATTACACAATGTGGGACTAAGGAATCATCCCAAATAACACATAAGCCTGTGTGAATGCAGTGGTCATGCTGTAGAGTGAGACGTTTTGCAAATGAGCCAATATGAACGCAGCAAGAGTCTTCAGTGAGCCAAATCTAACAAGTTGTGCTCTATTTGCAAATTGTTCTTCTAGATTTAGAAATTTCAAACTTCACTCTTTTTAAGAAAATTCTTCATGCTTTATCCATCAAATACTTTAAACCATGCTTTTTATCAACAGTCTGAAAATGCAGCTATAAATAACAATATCAATTATTTTAAAGGGAAAACAAGATAAATAAGCGAATAAAATATACATATTTACGTGTATATCAAATACCACCACACTGATCTTTTTATTCGTCCTCGAATAAACTAAACTAAGATATGTCTCACTTTCGTAGGAAACACGATTGCATTTAGCATATGCAACAAGTCGTTAAACCCCTAGGTGTTCCGAGTAGGACGAATGTTGTCTCGCGAGGGTTTTCAACGGATACTACCCACAAAATCCAAAGCGTCTAATGGATTAATCAAACAATATATTTAAGGTCTTTCAAATTCCAAGGACTTTACCTAACTTCAATAATAACGGTTTAGTCCTAAATTGTCCATCCCATTACTGGTGCAAAAACGAATAAATTTTTTCAAGCTGAATCGTAATTCCTTGATAACACTGTAATTGCCTTGAAGGTTAAGAGTGTGGTGTCAACCAAAGTTCTACACATCGACAATGTGCACCCAATCATTTTTTTGAATTGTTTTACCCCTATGTAACTGTAATGTATTGGATGTGAGTTATGCATAGATGAAGGAAAATTTTGTAAGTTCTAAAAATATTATAGATAAAAGGGCAAATGTATTAGTTGAATTTCAAGCTACAAAAATAAAGTAATACTAGGGCACATATGGACGTTTTGTTTCCTTTCATCTCCTCTATTACAACCCTCGCTTCCAAGTACGTATGATGGATGTGGATGGAATCGAAATGAATGCTTTATAGTCAAGAATGACGAGTGACTATTTTATTCCCAAAGATTTTCTCTTTATTGCATTTTTTTTCTTTTTGAATGATGAGTGGAAATAGAATGGAATGATACCGTATATTATTTCATTAGATTCCTCCTCTACTAAGCGAATCATAACCAACACTTCATGAAAGGAAACTTTTGTGCCCTAGTTACTCTACTTCTATAACCCTAATTCAACACACAAGTCTAGATTGATGTTATATAAAATGTTGAAAGGAAAGATAAGCAAAATTTCATAAGATAGATAACCCATATAAAATAAGATGTGGTATATGGTTATCCTACCTTAAAACAAGTACTGAGTGGGTAGTGTATTATTGGTATAAAAAGTGTCGTTTTTGAACCTTTGAAAATAAATCAGTACAAGGTTCTTAAGTATACTAATATAAGAAAAAACTTGTCGAAAAATGGATGTAATTCGACTAAAACTTGGGTTTGAGTAACGTGGGGTATCGAAGAAGAACGCTACAATGAGTCATTTCTCCTTAATTGGGCCAAGTGGAATTTAGGACTTACGAATTTAAAAATTTGAGTGAGAAAAAATATTATGCATGAAAACGTACTTATAAAATCCAACAAATGTAGGTGCAAAATCATTATTTATTTGATGTTTTTTTGGATTATTTTTACTTGCACATTCTAACATGTATAACAAGGGTTGACACGCTTACTCTAGAACACGACTAACGTCTGCACAGTCTCAAGCTAACATCTTAAAAAGACACATTACGACTCAATGAATAAATAATGTTCATTCCCATCACCTAACAATTCAACTTATCAAACAAGAACCAAGGTGTTATTTATGAATTTAAGTTAGTCCTTGTTCAACGAATGACCTAGTTCATAAAATTTGATTGCTGATGTAATGTAAATCCCCCCCCCCACACTTGAGTGTGACTGTTTCCTCACAGTCGTTAATCAGACATATCTTAGTGAAAGAAAAAAAGAGAATATTTACATATGTACAGAAAAGGGTTAGTGTGTCTTATCGAATGTAATGTGGCTCATGGAGGACCATGAGCTCTTCCTCTTGGTTGGGTATTGTTTCCAAGTAAGGTTTAAGGCGTTGGCCATTGAGCTTATAGGATGATTCATCGGTTGGATTCTCAATTTCTACCGCACCATACGGAAAAACGGTCCGCACAGTGTAAGGTCCTGTCCATCTAGATTTTAACTTACCTGGAAGTAAATGCAATCTTGAGTCATACAACAGAACTTTTTGACCTGGCATGAAAGTTTTACGTAAAATTGATTTATCATGAAAAACTTTCGTTTTGTCCTTATAAATTCATTCACTTTCATAGGCATCATTTCGAATTTCATCAAGTTCATTAAGTTGAATCTTCCTAAGTTCACATGCTTGCTCTAAGTCAATATTTAGAGTTTTTATTGCCCATAACGCCCTATGTTCTAGTTCAACTGGCAAGTGACATGGCTTTCCAAAAATTAACTGATAAAGTGACATACCTAAGTTTGTTGTTAAAGCGGCACGGTAAGCCCAAAGAGTGTCAGTTAACTTTTGGGACCAATCTTTACGATTTCGATTCACAGTTTTCTCAAGGATTTGTTTAATCTGCCTATTCGATACTTCAACTCACCCACAAGTTTGAGGATGGTAAGGAGTGGATAACTTTTGGGTTATCAAATACTTTCTCATGAGGGCTTCAAAAGAACAATAATAGAAGTGTATTCCGTTGTCATTAATTATTGTGCGAGGTGTGCCAAACCTAGAAAAGATGTTTTCATTTAAGAAGTGCACTACAACCTTGTTATCGTTTGTTTTGCATGGAACAACTTCGACCCATTTAAAGACATAATCGAAAACTAAGAGAATGTAAAGGTTCCCAAAAGAATCAGGGAAGGGTCCCATGAAGTCTATACCCCAAACATCAAAAATTCGACCTTCGGATTGGGGTTCAGGGTCATCATATTTCATTTACCAATTTTCCCTAAGAATTGACATCGATCATAAGTTTTGCAAAATTCATAAGCATCTTTAAAAAGGTTAGGCCAGTAGAAACCCGAGTAGAGAACCTTTTCGGCTGTCTTTTTGGAACCGAAGTGACCACCACAGGCTTGGTCGTGACAGAAAGAGAGGACACTGTGAGTACCAGTGTCGGGAACACATCTTCGAATGATTTTGTCAGGACAATATTTGAAAACATAAGGGTAATCCCAAAAAAAATGTTTCACTTGGGAAAAGATTTTTTTATCATGCTTAGACCAAAAAGGAGGAGTCTTCTTGGTGACTAAGCAGTTGACCATGTCAACGAACAAAGGATCAGTGGATAAAGAAAAGAATCCGAAAAGTTCTCGTTGATTGGAAGAGAAGAAGACGGGGCATTTGGAAGACGAGACAGGTGGTCCGCAATAACGTTATCAGACCCTTTTTTATCCTTAATGGTAATGTCAAATTCTTGAAGTAGAAGAATCCAACAAATAAGATGAAGCTTAGGATCCTTTTTATAGAAAAGGTACCCAAGTGCAGAGTGATCGGTATGAACAATGATGTGCGAGCCAACTAGATAAGGTATGAATTTTTCTAGAGCGAAAACGACTGCCAGGAGTTCTTTCTCAATAGTCACATAATTGATTTGAGCGTCGTTCAAAGTCTTACTTGCATAGTAAATGACATGAAGAATTTTATTGAAACGTTGTCCTAAGACAGCGCCTACAGCGAAATTCGAGGCATCACACATGATTTCAAAAGGCAGCTTCCAGTTGGGAGAGCAGATGATGGGAGCAGAGACAATTTCATTATTGAGATGCTCAAAAGATGAAATACAGTCAGAGTTGAAGTCAAAAGGAACATCCTTACCAAGAAGATTAGTCAAAGGTCGAGTGATTTTGCTAAAATCCTTTATAAACCGACAGTAAAAGCCAGCATGACCTAAAAAGGATCGGATGTCCTGAATGGATTTGGGAATGGGAAGATTAGAGATAACTTCGATTTTGGCTTTGTCTACTTCAATTCCTTTATTTGAGATGACATGTCCTAAAACAATGCCATGTTTGACCATGAAGTGACATTTTTCCCAATTAAGCGTTAAGTGTTTATCTTTGCAACAGTTAAGAACAAGATCAAGGTGATGTAAACACTTAGTATAAGAGTCCCCAAAATGGATAAATCATCCATGACAACTTCCAAAAATCGCTCTATCATATCAGAAAAAATGCTAATCATGCACCTCTGAAAGGTTGCAGGTGCATTATAAGGACCAAAAGCCATACGACGGTACACAAATGTACCAAAGGGACAAGTGAAAGTGGTTTTCTATTGGTCCTCAAGAGCGATAGGGATTTGATTATAGCCCGAGTACCGGTCAAGGAAACAACAGTACTCGAGACCGACAGTCGTTTTAACATTTGATCGATAAATGGCAGAGGGAAATGATCCTTACGTGTTGCAGCGTTAAGTTTCCTACTGTCAATCCAAACACGCCAATCCGTCTGGGTACGGGTTGGGATAAGCTCGTTAGCTTCATTTTGGATCACGATTGTCCCTGATTTCTTAGGTACGACATGAATCAGACTTATCCATTGACTATCGGAAATCGGGTAGATGATTCCATTGCCAAGACATTTAAGGATTTCAGCACGAACTGCTTCTTTCATGATGGGGTTTAGTCAACACTGGGGATCACGAGTGGGTTTGGCAACATCTATAAGGTGGATTCGATGTTGGACTATCGAAGGACTAATCCCCTTAATATCAGCCACGTACCAACCAATTGCTTCCTTATTTTTCTGAAAGATGGGAATGAGGCAATTGTTCCTGCTCTGTAGTAAGGTCAGAAGCGATAATGAAAGGAAGAGTTTCATTATCTCCTAAGTAAGAATACTTAAGATGATTGGGAAGCACTTTGAGTTAGGATTACCGAGGAAATTTGTTGAGGGATAGACTCAGTTATGAGCGGCTCAACAGGAGTTGCCTCAGAGACATTTTCGGGGATATCTTGAAATAAAGTTTCATAATTCGATTCAATTTCATTGTTCAGATAGTCAAGCTCAGGTTCATTGTCATGGATTGCATGGATTTCATAAGATTGATCCACATAAGAGTTAGGAGAGTTTTTGGTTCTAAAGATGTTTAGCTCAACGATCATGTCACCAAAAGAAAGTTTCATAGACCCATTTCTATAGTTGATAAGAGCATTAGAGGTTGCTAAGGAGGGTCGTCCTAGAATCAAAGGGATCTGGTTCACAAGATTGCTTACCTGTTGAGTTTCTAGGACATTGAAATCAACTGGAAAGATGAATTCGCCTATTTTGATCAATACATCCTCGATTTCGCCACATGTTTCTTAATTGAACGGTCAGCAAACTGAAGGGTAACCTTGGTGGGTTTCAGTTCTCCTAATCCTAATTAGCGGTAGATGGAATATGGAAGCAAGTTAACACTAGCACCTAAGACTAGCAGACATCTATCGATTTTCTTGTCCCCAATAGTATATGATATTGTGGGGGCAGCCAGGATCCTTGTATTTTACTGGCATTGATTGGAACAAGACTTCACTTAAAGTTGCCGTTTGAAACACTTTCTTAGGTACGTGTGTTTGACGTTTTTGAGTTCACAAATCTTTTAGAAATTTCACGTATTGTGGAACTTGTTGTATAATATCTAAAAGAGCAATGTTCACTTTAACTTGCTTAAATATTTCAAGGATCTTTTCTATCTGGTCTGTCTTTTTTTAGGTCGGAGTCTATGAGGAAATGGAGCAGATAACTCAGCAGGTTGGGGTTAGTCCTTATCATAAATTGGCTCAATGTTTTGATTCGAGTTAGTCGAATTTTCAATAGGGTTTGGAAGATCGTCCGGTAAATCATTTGGATTGACCACATGGTTGTCAATCTTTCTGCTAGACCTAAGAGTCATGACTGCATTCAAGTGACTAACGTTTGAATCTTGAATGATGTGAATTTGGTTGGGATTTGAATTTTGTCCTCTAGGGTTTTGGATGGGTTGACTCGGGAAAGTGCTTCTTTCTCGTTCACTTACAGAGGTGGTTTACTGACTCATTTGCATTTCAAGTTTAGCGATTGATTGACTCGTGTTTTGCATGTGTGAAGTCAACAAGTTTTAAAGACTGCTATTTGATTGGAGATCTTGAGTCGTTGCTTTAGTCAACGCTTCAAGAGTTTTCTCGAGTGACGTCAATCGTTTATCATCTTGAGGTACAAAAGATTGTTGCGCTTGATTTTTAGAAGATGGCCAAGATTTTGGAATCGAGTTTCTTGAAAGGAAGATTTGAAGGATTATTCAAAAATAGTTGGAAAGGAGTTCGAACCGAATTCGAATTTGCATTGTTTTGGGCCCAAGAGAATGGGTCGTTCCTAGCTTTATTAAATAAGTTGAGTTGTTCTAACGAATGTGGGCATTGATCGGAGATGTGGTTAGGATCGTTACATTTGTAACATAAGGACTGAGACGCTTGAGCTTGATTTATTTGAGTTGATGAAAGGACATTATCGAATTTGGTTATCATCGCGTCTATTTTTGCTTCGAAGGCTATTGAAGATCCTACCAAATGATTGGGAATAAATCAATTTCTCGTTAGATCTTTCTCGTTGAGCTGATTTTTCGACCAAATTTTTGAGGAATTGCCAAGCAAAATTGTGATCTTGGGATAGAAAATTTCCTTGGCACATCGATTCAAGCATGGTTCAAGAGTTATTTTCAAGTCCATCGTATAAAATTTGGCAAAGAGTCCATTTTTCGAAATTGTGATGCGGACATTTGACTAGAAGTTCTTTAAATCTTTCGAAGTATTTTGGAAAGGATTCACCCCCAAGTTGATGAAAATTAACGATTTTGTTTCAAATTTTGGATGTTTTTTCCAAAGAGTAAAATTTCTTTAGAGAAACATTCACAAATCCCTCCCAAGTTCCAATCTTATTTGAAGGCAAGCTATATAACCATTTTTCTGCATAATCCGTAAGTGAAAATGGAATTAACCTAAGTTTGATTCCATCATCACTTAGTTGTTGAAATTTCATGGTTGCACAAACTTGTTCAAATTTGGTTAAGAAAATGTAAGGGTCATCACGTTCTAAATTGCCGAATTTTGAAAGAGTATTTATGTGATTCGAATGAATTTCAAAGTGGTTACCTGTTGGGGCGGGCAATATGATGCAAGAAGGAATAGAAACCCGATCGGGGAAATATCTATCCATAAGATTTCAGGGGGATTTTCTTCATCCATTTCTAAAGGTTGTTCGAGTAAAATGGGTTTTAGGGAAAGAGAAGGTGGTCTGATTCGAACTAAGCGACGGGATTCTTAGTCACAAGTCCAAGTTTGCATGCACCAGAAAGAAGAAGAAAAGAGTTCGCCAAAGAAATTTAGACAATGGAGAAGTTTAGAAAGGGGTGAAAGATAAAAAATGTTTTGAAGATGGGAGTTTTAGAAATTTACAACCATAGAACTAACAAGGGTTAAAGAACAAAGAAGTTAAACAATTTTTTTCAAATTTTAATTTGTTTTTGAGGAGTTTTGAATTTTTTTTATTGCAATTCACAAACCAATCAGATACACAGAAATTAGCTACAATGAATTTTTTTGTCATTAATAGCTTCTAACCTAAAATTATATAGTGACATGTTTGATTACTTAGAACAAAAGATTTCTCAGCCAATTAACGGACAAGGGTTATCGGTGCACCAGGAGTCACCCTAGAAAAGCAGCCGAAGGTTTAAGTATCTTCAGAGTAACAACCGATATAATATTTACAAATCACCATAATATTTATAAACGGTTATTTCTCTGCCATAGTCTAGACACCAAGAAATAATTCATTCCAAATAAATCAACTATCATAATACAATTAATCCCTAGATGAGCCCGTAACTCCCTTAAGTGCAACGTCTGATCGTTATTGTTAATCAGATTCTGCAATGAAATGCAATTTGTGGGCTAAGGAAAGGGTGATGAAATCCCTCACCTTATGTGAATTGGGGTATTTCCCTTATAGAATGAATAAAGAGGCAGAAATAATGATTGTAGAAATTAAAAGATTTTACAAGCAAGCCGTTGCCCCTGCAGAAGATTTTTTACAAGAAATGTTTATACATTTTTTATTTACAGCTGCAGTTCCTGTAGAGTTTTGAAAAAAATACTCACCAAGATTGGCAGTCCGTTCAGTGCAACTGAGTAGCGCTAGCGCTTTCACACACCTCTTGGTGTGCAACCGCTCCAACAATTCAAATTTGCTTGACCTCTGAAACTCTTGTTTGTTTGCTTGAATTCTCTTCTCGTTTTTGGTCCTTTGATTCACCTTTTTCTGTTTTCTTTTTCTTTAAAAAAAAAGAAGAATAACAAGTACGCACACAAGAAGACTTGTAATCAAAAGAATATTAAGGAACGCAAATCCTTAACACAATTCCAAAAAACATAACACAAAATGAACACTTAAAATCTGAAACCGAATAAAAACTTAACATAAAAGAAGAAAAATTAAAAGAAAACAAAGGAAAACTAACCAATATAAAGTTGAATAACACAAAGGTTAATAATCAAAACACAAAGCCCAAATGAACTAACAAAGGCCGATAATCCCAATGCCCTAACAAAACTATAATTCCACGCTCAGCTTAAATCACAATACACTTCCTCAATCCTAACGAAGTCATGAATTATATCCGAAGTTAATTGGACTCAGCAAATCAATAATTCTCTATCTCAAAAATGGATTCGAATGTAAATTAGGCTCAGCAAATTTGTTTGGATTGGCGAGAATCGGAAGGAGGTACTTGCGCTGGTTTCGATTTTGCTGAGCGGCGGGCTCGCGTTCTCACTGCGTTCGGATTTGCGATGAAACTCCCGTGTTTTGGTTATGAATTGATAGTGGTTTCGGGTATGTAAGTTTTTCGATTGTGCGAGTTTAGCTGCAGGTCGAGTTGTGGTTGTAGCAGCGCTCGACAATAGCGATTTATGATGTAAGAGGGTGGTTTGTTAGTAGTGTATCGGCAGGCTTGTGTAGTTGGTGATGTGAGGATGGCAAGAAGGTATGAAGCTGGTAGTAGGTACGAGAATATTGAGTTTGTGTGCACTGTGTATTATGAATAGAGACAGTGTTTGTATGGATAACAGGGTATTTCATGGAAACGCGGTTCTGTTGAACACGACAGGGGGATTTGAGGAAGTGCTCGTATGGCTTGAGTTTCGAAGAAATTGTGAAGCAGTTGTGAGGATGTATTGAAGTGGTTGGTTTTGATAGGGTGTGGACTGAGGAAGCAATTGCACAGGCAAATTTTGTGGTATTGTGGTTGTAGGGTGTGGACCGAGGTATGGAGTTTGATGAAGTTTTAGAGTCTGCTCGATGGAAGGGTTGGTTGAAGGAGGGTTCGATGGTTGCGGTGATCAAAAAATGAATAGGATTTGGAGCTTGCGGCAGAGATGATGCGGTAGAGATATGTGGTTGATTTTCTGGTGATATTGCGAGATGAAGGTGGAGGTGCGACGGTATGGCGTTTGGACTTGTTGGAAGGATTTGAGTTAGGGGATGTTGACGTGCAACAAATATTGATTTCAGATCGAGGTAGTGGATGATCTGGGCTCCGTTTGGTTGAAGGTTGGATGATTTTGCAAGGCAGTTTGGTGGTTTGGCAATTGTTTTGTGAAGTATGGCAGTTCGTAAAACAGAAATGAATGCGAAAAACAGAATTGTCAGGAAATGAAAACTGATTTTTTTTTAAATTGTAAAAGAAGAAACATAAGAAATTGGAAAGAAATTGCACAAAAACTGGCAAATATATTTTTCCTCTTATTTGGAAGATTACGGTATCAATAATTTAATACCAAATCAATCCAATCAAGAATTTTCTTCTAAAAATACAAGAAAACAAGAGGAATAAAAATAAAATAAAAATATAACCCAAAGGATAATAAAAATTATTTTGGTCCCCGGCAACGGCACCAAAATTTGTTTGTGGTCATATTAAACAATTAAATACAACTATTTAATTCGTTCGGCTTTCCTAAACAACAAGGGTTGTTGTAAAGGGTGTCGAACTCTGGGACCAAAATTATTTTACAAATAAATCCAATCAAGTTATTCCGAAGGTTTGATTGGTTGAAAATAACAGAAAATAAACAAAAAGAGAGTTTTTAACAATAAATGAAAGCAATTAGGGAGCAATGACATAAACCAGATTAACATGAATTAATAACCAAATAGATTAATGTGTATCTAATTCATGTTTCTATCACAATCATGAATCAACGATAGTTAGGTTGATAGAAACAAACATATGAATAACAACAAGCATAGCCTATGCAGGAGCTAAGCTCTTAAACAACCATAGGCTATCAGGACAGATTCACTACTTTATTCCTAAAACCCTAAAAGTTAGATCTAAATCTGATAAACGTTAGATCGAACTCGAATATACCCTGTGAAGGAGCATAGCTCTTAAACGACACAAAATATGATGGTTCAGATCTAACCCTTGGTTCAGATCTAGATCTATATACATGAAGTCCTAATCTCTCTAGCTATGTGATTCATATTGAATCTAATCTAAGCGTCATTACCCCGTAATTAAAGGAGATTAGCTAGACATAGCTAAACAAGAAGAGAAAAAGGAAATAAACAACATAAACATAAAAAGAAAATAACAACTAAGAAGACAAGGAGAAGAATTTTATTCCAAGAGAAATTATACAGAATAAAACCCAATGTAATTCTAAATGAACAAGATACAAGTGTATTTATAACTGATATGACAAAGACAAATTGGCTAATTACACAATGTGGGACTAAAGAATCAGCTCAAATAACACATAAGCCAGTGTGAACGCAGTGGTCATGCTATAGAGTGAGACGCCTTGCTAATGAGCCAATGTGAACGCAACGTGAGTCTTCAGTGAGCTAAATCTACCAAGCTGAACTCTATTTGCAACCGTTCTTCAAGCTTTAAACCCTTCAAGCTTTAGAAATTTCAAACTTCACTCTTTTTAAGCAAATTCTTCATGCTTTATCCATCAAATGCTTTAAACCATGCTTTTTATCAACAATCTGAAAACACGGCTATAAATACAAAATATCAAATTTTTATTTTCTTTTTCTTCTTTTTTTCTTTTTCTTTTTCTTTTTGCATGATGAATGATGAGTGGAAATGTATACGTAATGGGATGATACCGTATATTATTTCATTTGATTTCTCTACTAAGCGAATCATAACCAACACTTCATGAAAGGAAAGTTTTGTGCCCTAGTTACTCTACTTCTATAACCCTAATTCAACACACAAGTCTAGGTTGTTGTATAAAAAGCTTAAAGGAAAGATAAGCAAAGTTTCATAAGATAGATAACCCATATGAAATAAGATGTGGTATATGGTTATCCTACCTTAAAACAAGTACGGAGTGGGTAGTGTATTATTGGTATAAAAAGTGACATTTTGAACCTTTGAAAATAAATCAGTACAAGGTTCTTAAGTATACTAATATGAGAAAAAACTTGTTGAAACACAGATGTAATTCGACTAAAACTTGGGTTTGAATAATGTGGGGTATCGAAGAAGAACGCCACAGTGAGTCATTTCTCCTTAATTGGGCCAAGTGGAATTTAGAACTTACAAATTTAAAAATTTGAGTGAGAAAAAATATTATGAGATTGAGTTTGTAATAACTCCCCTGCTTTCCTAATGATTTTAATTTCTAGAATTAAATCATCCTCTCCTAGATCTTTCATATCAAATTTAGAAGATAGAAACTTCTTAGTTTCATTCACACAAGATATATTGGAACCAAATATTAGCATGTCATCAACGTATAAACATGTTATAACATAACTATTATTATCGGATTTGCTATAAATACATTTATCAATGTCAGTAATAATGAATGGATATGACAGTGCAACTTTATCAAACTTCTCATGCTATTGCACGAGAGCTTGCTTCAGACCATAATTGACTTTACTAATTTGTAAACTTTCTTTTCTTGGCGTGGGGTTAAGAAACTTTCAGTTTGTTCCATATATTTCTCTTCTTCTAAATCTCCATTTAGGAAAGTTGTCTTTACATCTATTTGATGTATGACTAAATTATGAATTGATGCAAGTGCTATTAAACAGCGTATATAAGATATGCGAGCAACTGGAGCATACGTATCAAAATAATCTACTCCTTGTCTTTGTTTATATCCCTTAGCAACTAATCTAGCTTTAAAATTATCAATGGATCCATTTATATTCAAATTTTTCTTGAATATTCCTTTACATCTTGTAGGTTTAGCACTAAGAGGTAAATCGGTTAAAACCCAAGTTTGGTATAACATTGTGGAATTCATTTCATCATTGATATCTTCTTTCCAGAAATTAGAATCTCTGGAACTCATAGCTTCAGAATAATTTTTGGGATCATCATCAATGTTCATTTCATATCTTGTCACATTAAAGACTTCGTGGTCTCTTGCCAATTATGGACTTGTTGGCGACCATTTTGAAATCCATAAAATTACAAGTAAGAAACTTTTTATTACTTGCCTCAGATATGCAACACTTGCTCTCCAATGTAGTCCAGAGCACCTTTGCAATTTCCAAGGTCCTATGAGCATTGTAGACTGAAGTACACAATGCATTCAGGATGTGCCCTCTGCATAAAAAATCGTCCTTTTTGCGCTTTGCACGTTTTGCCTTCAGAGCGCCATCCTCGTTATCGATTTCCTCCGGTATCACTTCTAATCCGTCTTCCAAGATTATGGGGACCCAAAATTTTCCAACAAATTTTCCATCTATTTAATTACAAATTACAATACTCTTGGGTCCTCTTCTCTAGAGTTATCCTTCCCAACCCTTCAATTCCAGGATCCCTCATCACCAATATAGATATACTAGTAGAGTTCAAAGTTCTAACTTGTATATAAGAAGATACACAAGTCTTCTTTTGCCTAAATCAGAGTTGAATTAATTAGCAAAAGGCTCTGGATTAATTATTAGTAATTAATCCCCTACACAGCATAAACAAGCATAAATTAACTTGTTTTCCTTCTTATAAAATCATTCAAAAAAGATAGGTGTTACAAACAAAATTCTCTTAGCGTAAGATGGCAGGGAAGGGATTTAAATAAGTATAAGTACGGAAGGAAGAACCCAAGGGCAACATAGGCCAGCACCTTTCATGAAGAAAGGAGCTCAAGACCTTCAGAACGACAGCAAAGTTCATCTGGCGGGGTCCATCCGACGGGGACCGCCAAAAGAAGGCTTCCATGACGAAAAATAACCTAAGACAAGGATCAGGAAAGAGGAAAGCACATGCTCCGCTTATCGAAACCCCGAAGGACTATCGAGATCAACCCACTTAACGCCGACACACCAAAGGAAGAAGAGTATCAGACCAATACATAAAGATTGTCCAAGGCCGACTTCTGAGAATCGACTTCATGTATAACGAAGGGCTACCTTCACAAGTAACAGAAATATCACTGGAAGCTACCTTCCAGAGAACCAAACCGTCTCAAAAGTTTTACCGGAATGTTAAACCAAGACCCAAGCAGGGATACAGGCTACCCGTACTAATCCACCTAGTACCTAAACCAGCAACGATTTCAAATCGGAAGGTATCTACGTACATCGTGAGGACAGGCTCCTTTAAGTACTCACGATAAATCCGAAGGCCTACATTCGTAAGCTCACGTTTGAGAGCCTACACCCGAAAGCTGTTACTGGCAGTTCAAATATCATCCACAAATCGCCACGACAACAAACCCGTGTCAGTCTCGAGGAAGCCTAATCGTTCGGAACCCTCACTTCGAAGGCCGTAATCGGCAACACAAGGACAACCGAGGGCCAAATGCTCGAGACCAGGAGAAGGCCAACAAAGGCCCATGCAGGCCAAATAGTCTAACAACGAAAGGACTCCGGATTCTCTATAAATAGGAGCCCAGGAGTCACATAGAGGGGGGACGAACTTTTTATTCCTCAAATCAGTTATTCGCTCATAAGGAGGAGAAAATCATCAATTCTTGTAATACATCTACAATTCATGAATGGAGAATTCTGGGTCTTAAGCATATTTGCGATTTGATAATCTTTTGTGCCATAATGATGAAACAGGGAGTTAACACTAACTTTACTGATGAGAAGATCAATCGGTATACCCTAGCCATGGAGAAGGAACTTTGTAAAAATATGGAGTCTCTTTCCCCTTGCCTCAAGGGTTTGCCATGACTGATCAACACTCTTACGATGAGCCTAACATTTCCTGACCCCTGAAAAAGGAGGTCATCTGTGGGTTCACAACTAGATGTTAGATGTGATTCTGACCCCTCTCTTGTGTTAATCTGACGTGGAATGATCATTGAAGTTAATGAACATCATATTGCCTTCTTCCCAGAGGTTGGGGGAAGTGTTTTCCTATTTTCTTCTTATTACAGTCCATCACGCCATCTTCATGACTTGGGGGACTATCAATCTCATAAATCTTAGCATTATCAAGCTAGATAACCTTCCCAAAAGTCAATTCGGGATACACTCACACAATACGTACGATAACCATCCCTTCGGAATAAGATAATTAATCATTAGAGTTAAGATTCTTATACTAAGGGGAAGGCAGTCTAACTTAGATTTACTGGTCTCAAAACGTATTTCGATAAATCTGAGTCACGATGGTGCCAGATCACATGGACCTGCGTCTTATATCTCATAATCCGGGTGTTGACGAAAATATCATTAACATTTTGGCCCTAGAAGGAGGGCTCGAACCTCCGATCTTGCGGTTAATTTTTTAAACTTAATTTGGTGAATTTATTGCTCCATGGCAGGAAAGATAAAATCAAAAAGATTAGAGGACTGAAACAAAGAGCTGGATCCCAACGCCACCCTTGAAGTAAATGAGGGTCCAACGCTTAACCCAAATAATAACGAGAAGGGAACCATGTCCAATCCACAACAATCGCCAGACTCAAACACCATGGAAGATAACGTCGCAAGAATCTTGGTCTTGGTAAAGCAACTTCGAGAAATGCAGGCTCAGGTCAACGCCGTCGAAGCAAAAAAGTCCTCAAGGCTCACCAGATCTAGTCAGAGAGAGACGGATGAATCTCCTGAAAGAAAAGCTCCCATTCAACAGTCGAAAGAAAAAGAGAAGCTTAAGGAAACCTCTTCCAAGAAAAAGAGGTCCCATCTGACGGGAATAGATCATCAAGGGAATCCGTGCGAGCAGGAACAATCCGGGAGCTGCAACTCCAAAGGCTACGATCCCAAGAGAATGAACTATGACAACATGGAAGCTTATACCAAAGATCTCACTCAAAAAACCGTCAAGGACTTGTTGGGAAGTAATGGGAAGAGGACCCAAGATGATTGGGTAAACGACAAAGAAAGAGTAGCGCCATTCATCGATGAAATTATGAACACCATAATACCGTTGAGAGTGAAAGTTCCAACCATAAAGTATCTCGGGACAACTGATCCGGATGATCATCTGATGGCTTTCGACAGACAAATGGATCTTTATAACGCTTCCGGAGCCGTCAAATGTCGTCTTTTCCCGGTTACCTTTCAAGGGGCAGCAGCGAAGTGGTATCGCCAGTATAGGGAAAACACCATTTACTCATGGAAACTGTTCTCTTATGAATTTTCCATGCAGTTCTTCATCTACAAAGATCCTATTGTAGATTATATGGTCATTGCTAACATCGAAGCCTTAAAGGCCAAGGACATGGATGACCATGACAAGCTGATTTCCATACACTCAGGGCTAATTGGAAACACCCCTTTCTGGAAGGAGTTATATATTCACGACTGCGAAGACCTGCAAGACTTCCATTTCCAAGCCGACAAGTTTATTCGCATAAATGAACTGTACTTCACAAGGAGGAAGTTCGGGCCTCGAGAGGAAGGAGGAAGGTCGAACTTTGGACGAAAGCTACCAGAAGGAAATCAAAAGAAGACGAGGTGGGAAGATTCTAACACTAACTTAGTTGTCCTAAACAAGCCCATCTTGTATGTGTATGCCATCGTAAAAGAAAGGGTCAGTAACTTCCCCGTCTCGTTCAAAGCCAAAAATTGCCCTGAACCTCATTACGGCGGTAAACATTGCGCATTCCACAAAACCAACGGACACAAGACTGACGATTGAAAGGTATTGGACGGAATTATCCAGAAACTAATCTAAGAGGGACAACTGAAGGAATTTGTTTTAAATGAGACAACATCAGCTCATCATGCAAGTGGACAACAGAAGGTTTCGGTAAATGCGATAAGAGTTGCTATGGAGGAAAGCAACCTAGATCTAGGGCCACACATATACCGAATCAACGTGATTCATGGAGGGCTGCACCCCGCCGGAAGTTGTCCGAAAGCCAGAAATCAGTACATGAAAGAAGCCATGGTGGTAATCTTCTCCATTCAAAAGGAAACATCATTAAAGAACGCACGTTATGCTCGTAAGATGCACAACCTGGTGTTCTCTCCTGAAGAAATGAAAAAAGGGATCCGTCACCCACATAATGACCCCCTTATGATAACGACACAAATAGGGCTTTCGGTTGTTTCTAGAATCCTGGTGGATATTGGAAGCGCTATCAATGTCATCTTCAAACACGCCTTTTATCAGATGGGAATTTTCTAGAAGAAGCTGGAGCCTAACAACGAACCAATCTTCGAATTCAAAAAGGGGGTCAACTCCGGTAGGTCAAATCAACCTGCTGGTTCAAGTGGGATTATCCCCGCTTCATAGCACTTTCGAAACTCTCTTCATTGTGACCGATCAACTGTCCTATTATAACGCATTCTTTGGATAACTGACTTTAGAGGAAATGGACGCCTTCGTCTCTTCCAAATATCTCATGTAAAATTCCTAACCAAATAGGGATGGTGTAACAGCCCGCATTTTACGTATCGAAAGATCATAAAATATTTTTATTTTATTCCCTAAGGGTTGGATCATCCTCATCTTTTGATTTGTTGCTTATGGGGATGTGAGACATGTCCATAATTTTTACCAATTTTGTTTATGACCATTTTCCCCCATCAGTCTTGTACAAGGCATAACTTTTGAATCAGGTCGAATCAGAGGGTGGGACTTATGCCATTGGAAAGGAATTGATGGTTGCCTTTCCGTAGAGTGGTTACATTAAAGATTTGGCTCACTGGTTTGGGAGGAATCATTATTTTAAGGTTTTCAGTTGGTTGTTCATGTTTGGAGAGCCACAATGGGCTGATTTGGGAATGCTCATTGGTGGGCTATTGGAAGGGTATAAATGTGGGGTAAGGAATATGGGAAATGGTTTTAGTTTTCCATTCTCTCATTTGGTGCCTTGTAATCCTCCTTACTCTAACACCTTTCCACCATTAAAAATCAAAATCCAAGGAGGGAAATCATAGATCTACACCATTTGAGGCTAGATCCACATCAACTGAGGCGAGGATTCATCGGATCAAGGTGTTTGGTGTGAGATGCTTGCTTTCCAGATTCATATTTCTACCATTTTGGCTTGTTTTGGGTGAGTGATTTACATCTCTCACATGAATGCAATGAAATATATGAGTGTTTGTGCATGTTTCTCATCAAATTCAAGTGTTTTTCCGTAGATCTATGCCATATTAAGTTCAGTTTCTTAGAGATCACCCTATAATCTGATCTAGCAAGTTTAGATAGGTAATTTCTATAACATTTCATATGAATATGCAAGTTAGATCCATGGTTTTGCTCATATGTACATTTATGGTGATTTTGGTGAATTGTCAGATTGGTGTTATTGTTGATTTCATATCTTGCTTGTAATCATGTTGGATGTATTAGCTGATCTAGTTTCGTCGAATGAATCGTTTTGGTGAAGTTTTGGTCGAAATTGGAGTTGCATTGGAGTATGCAGGTTTTGGGTCAAACATGGAGGGTCAGACATGGTGGATCGAACATGGAGGGTCAGTCGAACCATGGGGAGGTTTTCTTGGTGGAAAAGAAATGGTTGGGTCATTCGAGCATGTTGGGTCGAACAGGTTGGATCGAGCAAGTTGGATCGAGCAGCATACGGGTTATGCAGTGGTTCTGGTCGCACCATAATGTGGTCGGGTCGGTCATGTTTTATGTCGAACAAACATGGATCGGGTCAGTCATGTCTTGGTGAGGTGTTTGGATCGGTCGCGAAGGAGGGGTCGAGCAGAGTGGTCTGGTCGGTCATGTTGGGTCGAGTAGAGTGGTCTGGTCGGTCATGTTGGGTCGAGCATAGCTTGGGTCGTTCGCACATGTTGGGGTCGGTCGTACCAAAGGGGGCCGGTCGCACCGGGTCATGTTCTGTAAAAGTACTCGGGTACGGCCCAGGTTGGAATAAAATAGCTTGAAAAAATAATTTGGGGGTAACCCCCCGAACCCTACTCAAGCCGCAGCGCAGTGGTGTAACTTGGTTCGGTGATGATGTGACTTCGAAGTAAATTCAAGTTGGAAAGTTCGAAGTATTGAAGGGGTTCGTTGATCGGTATAGAACAGCGAATGGGGTGACAACTCAAAGGTCGTGAGGATGTGGATAATGGTTGCTCGATAAGGTTGCTTGGCCTATGAAAAGTCGTCAAGTTGGATGACTAGAGATGAGATGGCTGAGAGATTATCGTTGTCATAAGTTCTAGCAGGCTCAAAGCAGGGGTACGATGGGGGCACCCAAAAGACCAGTTGTAGGTCGAGTACCCTGGGTATCATTGACAGGCCTAGTTTTCAAGGTTGAACATACATACTTATCGTTGAAAGGCGTATGGAGGTTATGCTAGAACTGGGGTTACCATTAGCCCTTGACATGAAGCATGGTTGGCCATCATACGATTATCGAGGGTTTCAAAGAAGGACTGGCCGTGATAGCCAGAGTCAGTCATGGATGATTGGTTGTTCTGTCAGTACCGTCTCATGTAGGTTGTGACGACCGCCCACAACCCCCGCACTATATAAGAGGAATAATGCGCCGAAAGGTGTGCCAGGCAGCTATGGACAATCATCAAGATATGATACATAAACGGAATCTGTCGTAAACTCACGACGGAAGGATAAAATATAATAGAACATATACAACAGATAGTGATAGTGAAGCAGAAAACACTAAACTTTTATGACAAGTAGAAAGTATTTCCCATACAGGAGGATAACAACAATAGTGTTTGTACAATTTGCTTCACTGCAGCACTCAGAGAAATAGCAAACAGCGGAAATCCAATTATTAGATAGAGGTAAAACCGGTACGTGAGCGTCCTGCTCGCCATTAATCAGCATCATCGTCCTTACTAAAGCATTACATGTCACCTGCTACTCAGTCTGCCCATCCACTGTTGGATGAACAACCCAAGGTAATAAGAGGAAACATAAAACCTTAAGTCAAACAACAGTCTTAGTGAGCGACAAAACAATTAACAAACTTCATCACTAAAGCATATGAGAATGGGTAAATAAACGAACTAATCTACCCAGCTCCAGAGAAGAACTTACACCTGCCTTCCTCACAATATGACAGTGATAGCCTTTACGATCCATACATCCAAAGGAATAGCAATTCAGTCATGGTAACCAGAACAACCATTCATATATTGCAATAGCAAATCAATCATGATCACAACGTGCATTCAAACATCCATGACTGACTCTGGCTATCACCGCCAACCTTGCTTTGGAACCCTAGTTATCGTATGACTAGCTAACAACTTGCCATTAATTGTCAAGGTCCATACATGCCTCCTCGGTTCTAGCAAAACTCCACACGCTATACTCAACACGTGTCTAGGCCATACATGACGCCCAGGGCACTCGACCTACAACTGGACTTCAATTGTACCCCTTGCTTTGGATCTGCTAGAACCAACGACAACTACAGATCCTTGTCCTTCTCATCTCTAGTCGTTATCAATTATGACTATTAATCAGCTCAAAACACTTTAGAGCCATCACTCCACACGAACTCAATACACCCTTAATGTAACACCCCATAACTTTAAAACATTAAAATTAACAAATTTAAGAACACTTAATTTTTAGAACAAGAATTAGGTGAAACGGGTTACGCCATTGCGTTCGTCTCGGAATTCTTCTTGAGATAGAGTCCGAGTTTGCGTAAATCGGGCTCTGTATTAAGAAGTTATGGAGCTTAGAATATTTCAAATTTATATAAGAATTAAATAAATAATTAATAAATCAAAATTCGAATTCAAACCAGTGAAAAGAAGTGGGCGGGTAAATTCCCGCTAGAGGGTGTCGACCCCCCTTAAGGGGTGTCGACATTGGTGTCGACCCCCCTGTAGGGGTGTCGACATAAGTGTCGTCCACCCCTGTAGGGGTCGACCTCTGCTGACTGTTCTGGACAGTGATGATTTTCTGAGTCGTAGGGCTACGTGGCGACTTTTGATTGGCCTGATGACGCATTTTCTTGGACTGGATGGTTTGGATGGATCCTAGGTTGATCTAAAGGCTCAAATTAATCCTATACTCCTATATAATCACATCAAACCTTAACCCTAAACCTCATAACCCTATTCTATGAAGTCGTCATGCTATCCATCTCTAAGCTAACTTAGCCTCCACCATAACTAATCATATTCAAGATAAAAGATAAAGATCAAAGCCTACATCAACGGATTAGCTTATCAACTTCAGAAATCAGATTCCAGATCTTCTCTTCTTTCTTAATCTTTATGAGTTCATGTAGCTTTCACAAGATAATTAAACTAAAATAATTATGATAATTTGTAAATTGGGATCATATGATTATGCCTGTAATGGATCTTATCAAATTTGCAAGTTGTCATCTTTTTTGATTCATAACCTATGCTTTTCTAATCAATTCAATCAGTTCATGCCTATTCATGCTCGTATATTTATGCCTATTTTGATACCATGATCCCCTTCCCTCTTCCTTTTTCCTTTTTCTTTTTATGAGTTAGGTTAACTTCGAGCCTAACATATTATGAGAAATTGGCGCACGTATAACTTTTGAATAATGGGGAAAAAGGTTGGGAAATGTTGAATAACATGTGATTTGTAAAAAGGCATAAATTGATGATGGCTATGGTTTGGAAAAAAATTGTATATAATAAGCAAACATGAGACTTGACGTAAATGGATTTGGGTGTAAACTTGTGATAATTTGGTAAGTTCAGTTGTTTCTCAGATTTGGAACATGTAATAGGAATCATGACTTGTAATGAAGCGAATCTAGAACTATGCATAATTGTAAGATAATCAATTCTGATTCATGCTTATCCTTTTGTCAAATCTGAATTACCAATGCGTACGAGACTGTTGTGATTGAAACAATGGAACCTATCATGTTGTACACCAAATTGTTGATTCTCTTATGTTCAATTCTATCTAATCTTTATGCCGATGATGTAACTTGCTCAGTTTAGCCATACTTATTGTTAATGTACAACATGTATATTGGAAACATGATTCTTGAGTTGGGTACACCTTTACATGCCTATTTTGTTCCTTATGTCAATTCTTGTGTTTCTCCTCTATAACTCTCCGTTTTATTTTTGGACCTTGTTGTACGTGCGATTGAAACGCGGGGAATTGGGTATAACTTAATTAAGTAATTTGGGGTTAAACAAGTAAATGTGGCATAACTTGAATTGAACACACTTATGGATAATTTCCATATAAATCTAGACTTGGACAATAAATATGTAATTTGGCTAAAAGATGAACGCCTAAGACATGAGGTTAGACTTGGTTTGCGGTATAAGACTGCCCGGAACCGCCCGGCATATCCAGCAATCGCAAACTACTGTCTAATGTGAGAGGTCAAAGGCATAAATTAGATATTTAGACACGAGGTTAAGTCTGGCTTGTGGTGGAAGTCTGCCCGGAACCGCCTGGCATATCCAGCTGCCACAAGTGATCGACTTAATGTGTGAGGTCTGTGCATTAATAACTAATTAATGCTGATCAAAGATGAATATGATACCTAAATGAGTTAGGTGGGTAGGGTTAAGTTAACATGGTTAAGAAGACAACTTAACCAATATTACATAAACAAAGTGGATAGGGTTAAGGCAAGCTTAACCAATAATACATATGGACTTGATATGTGGAAGGGTTAAGTATATCTTCGGTAGGTGGGTAGTATTAGTATATATAGGCCCACAAACTTAACCGTTAAATAAACATGCGTGAATCAATGGAAAGGTTAAGTAACATATGAATAGGCGACACTTAACCAATACAACATGTTTATTATAACAGATGGATGGAGTTAGGTTAAATTGAGAACACTTAACCGTTATAACATGTTGATTAGGAAACCCTAGTAACGGGGACCTATTTCAGCAGTAACCCACATAGATGTATCACGGTACCCTGAACTAGGCAGGGTGGGGCACGGTTACTGGGCTGATTATAAGCGGTCAAATAGCAGCGGGTGGTACGTCAGTGTAGGTTCCGATGGAGTACAGGCGACACGTGCTCCGGAGTGGAAAAAGCAGGCACTGGGCATCGGTAGTTATACATTGTGCATCTTGGATTGTGTCGGGTTGCCATCATAGGGATTGATACACCCCATGGTGGGACCAGCACAGGTCTCTACAAACAAGCGGGGCCGAATGACACAAGTAATAAATACATACGAGTTAAGGAGCTGATCGATTAGGGGTAGTATGGGGACATCTAGTATCTATTATGGGCAAGTAGGATGTCAAGGAATGTATGGGGTGGATACCTCTTACTAGATGTTACGCCTGAGGGCTACCAGTTGCGGGGTTGGGATTAACTTTCATTATGGAACTAGTAACAGTGCGGTATATTTAGTATTGGTGTAATGTAGTATTTATCCTATAGTGATTAGAAGCGCAATCAACGTTTATCTTATTCATCTTGCCTACCTTGTCATGCATGCTTATGTACAGTCATTTCTTACTTTCCAATTTATGTTCTTATCCTGTTACTTTAATGATTATATTGTTAAATCTACTGGACTCACCAGACTAATATCTGACCTAGTTTGTTTCGCCTCTTTTCTTCCATTCCCCCCCCCAAGGTTCTCAGGGAGGAAATACTCAATCTTAGTTTAGATGTCTCTTTCTTCCAGCTTGAAGTTGAAAGATGTATTTCTTGGATTTGATTCTGCTTATGGCATTTTCTATTGGGGGTTATGGGTTTAAAATTGTGTACTATCAAGGCTTTTTACAAGACTGATATTTTGTTCTTGGTTTTGTTGTTTTGAAGGTGTAACCAAACCTATTTCTGCTTCCGCTACAATAAAGTTATAAAATTTTCAAGTACTACTTTATCTGTCTTGTAATATTTCGTCTTGTTTACTTATAACTCTCTATAATACTTAATGCATTCTCTTTGTGAGTTACATTAACGGATGTGAGGTGTTACACTTGGTATCAGAGCTGAAGGTTACCAGAACAGATAAAAAAATTTGAAAAACCATTTTCAAAAGCATTTTTATAAAGAAGTATTTTCAAAAACATGTTTTAAGGATGGGGTTTTCAAGAGAAAGGTTTATTTTGGAAATGTAATCCCCAAAAGCCATATATCTTTCTTTCGATTCTTTGTTTTGAATCTCTTCCTTTTTCCTTCTTGAGTCTCTTTCCCCATGTGTAGATTCTTTTTCTAAGATATGTAAGGACTTTCGTGCGATGGGCGAAAAACCGTTTCATAAGACTGAGACGTTTGTCGAAGCTAAAATTGGCTTGGGGAAGTGGAGGACTCGTTTAGTATCTTGAGATTGACGATGGAGGAAGGTTCAGCTAACTGTTTGGTCGATGAGGGAGTTTAGACTTAGGAGCGCAACCCAAGGATGAGGAATTTGTTGATATGGCTTTAATCCACGAAGAATGTAAAGGAGAAAGTGGAAAGAATAATTAACACCGTGACAAAAGAAGGCATCTTTATTGTGGTATAATGGGCCATGTAATTAAGGACTGTAGGAAGAAGAAGAAGCCTGGTTGTTTCATTGCGGTGAGGCATGACATCTGATTAAAGACTGCCCGAGGAGGCAAGGACAAGGGCATGGGCAGAGTACATGATCTACTTCTGGAGGACAGGTTCATGCTCTTATGGCACCAGGACAGGAGAGAGATAGAAATGTTTTTGTTGAAAGTTTGATTTTTCCTTTTTGATCATCCTGTTCGAACTTTGTTTGATTCTGGCGCTTCGCACTCATTTGTATTTGCTTCGTTAGTTGAAACACTGCACCTAAATACTAGTCTAGTCGTGGATCCCATTGTAGTCTCAAATCCTATTGGTGGTTCGACTCATCTTTCAATGATTTGTCGGGATTTGAGAGTGTCTATCTTGGGCGTTGGGTTCGAATGCAACGCCTATGTTCTTGGTTTCACGGGATATATCTTGATTCTAGGGATGGATTAGCTAGCCAGGTATGGTTCCATCCTAGATTGTGAAAGGAGGGTAGTTAGACTATTGACTCGTTGTTGAAAGACCCTTGATATTTGTTATGACCCTAGAGGTCCGGTGATGCTTAGCTACCTAGAATCACATGACACATCCATCGATTATTTGGAATCTAATCGAGTATTCCGTGAGCATGGTGACGTCTTTGATGAGGTTCGGGGTTTAACCCCGAGGCATGAGATAGACTTCCGTATATACTTAGTAGATAATGCAAAGCCAGTTGCGTTACCAGTGCGCCACATAGCTCCGAAAGAGAGGAGGGAATTCAGTGAGCAAGTAGGGGAGCTACTTGAGGAAGGGTTTAGAAGAAGAAGTATTTCGGAATGGAGTGCTCATGTTGTTTTTGCTACAAAGTCTGATGGTTCTCTTAGATTGTGCGTGGACTATAGGGAGATGAACAAGCTCACGAAGAAGAACAGACACCCATTGCCGAGGATAGATGACTTGTATGATTAGTTAGTTGGCGCTTCGATTTTCTCGCAGTTGGATTTAGCTATAGGATTTCATCATCTAAGGGAGGCTGAGGATATCATAGATAAGACTGCTTTTAGGACTCCCAACAGTTTCTTCGAATGGCTCGTCATGCCTTTTGGTTTGACGAATGCACCCGCATATTTTGTAGACTTGATGAGTAGGGTGTTTAGGGAGTTTCTAAACAAGTTCGTAGTTGTCTTTGTGCATGACATTTTGATATTCTCTAGAAGCGAGGAAGAACATGCCCTACATCTTAGGGAAGTCTTAGAGACTCTTCTAGCACATCAACTCAAGGCTAAGTTATCCAAATGCCATTTTTGGAGGAAGGAAGTGAGGTTCTTAGGACATGTGGTCTCTAAGGAAGGGATAGCAGTGGACCCTGTGAAGGTGGTGGCAATCCAAGATTGGAAGGTTCCTAGAAAAGCAATGGAAGTAAGAAGTTTTCTAGGGTTGGCGAGCTACTATAGGAAGCTCGTTAAGGACTTTGCGAAGATATTAGCCCCAGTTTTGACTTTGCTAGATGGGAGCAAACCGTTCACAGTATATACCGGTGCTTGCGGGACAAGGCTTGGAGCAATTTTCGATGCAAGAGGAAAAGGTGACATGCAAAAGGCGGTAGGTACGTAGTTATGTTTGAGCATCGCATACCGTCCACAGATGGATGGACGGACAGGAAGGGTGAATAGAATCCTTGAAGATCTTTTTGAGGTTATGTATCCTAGGTTTTGGAGGGACATGAGAAGAGCACCTTCCATTTGTGGAGTTCGCTTATAACAACAGTTATTAAGCTAGTATTAGGGTTTTTATGGACGACGGTGTCAATCACCAACTTGTTGGTGGGAGTCTACGGACAAGATTTTGCTTGGACCCGAGCTGATAAAAGAGAGAAACTTCCGGGAAGATGGACTTGATTCGAAGATGAATGAAGACAACACAGGACCGACAAAAGTCAAATGCTGACAAGAGACGAACCGATCTTGAGTTCGATGTTGGGACATAGTTTTTATTAAAGTGTCACTGTTGAGGAACGTAGTTCGCTTTGGGGAGTGTATTAGCACCACGGTTCATAGGACACTTTCCCATTACAGAGGTGATTGGACAGATGGCGTACAGAGTGAAGTTGCCGGAGAAGCTTAGTAGTGTTCATGACATGTTCCACATGTCGTATTTGCGGAAGTGTTTACATGATACCGCGGAAGTGTTTACATGATACCGCGGAAGTAGTGGAGCTGAGCATGCTGAGAGAAGTGGAAGTGGAGCGAGATGCCACGATTAGACGAGCTCCTACATGCATCCTTGGATCGGAGATCAAGAAATTACGCAACAGAGAGGTCAAGTTGGTTAAAATCCAACGGGGAGATGATCAAGGAGACGCGACTTGGGAGACGGAAGACAAGATACGTGCGTCATACCCTTTCCTTTTGTGAGGATATGTTCTTAACTTCTCCTTTTTCTACCGCTTTGTTTACACTTGTTCTATCGTTTAGTATGTCCTCTCGTTTACATCCTCGATCTTGAGATAGGAAAATCCTATGGTTTTAAACATGTGTCTGAGACATGTTATGTTTGGTGGATGCAAGTAGATGCAAGTGTTTGCTAGTGGTTGCTCGTGGATGCATTTACACACACATTAGGCACTAGATCGGTTCAATCACTTTCATATTGCATATGAATATGTGTGCATATTTAATTAAATGGATGTACATTGAATGTGTTATCATATGGATGTTGCATTTGAATGAATAGTTGTGAACTCATGTAGAAATAATATGTATAATTAGGACTCTTTTGCATACATAATGGACGCATGGCGCTATCATGATTTGCATTAAGGAGATCAACTGAATCAGTAGACCGCCTGATTTTGCATTAGATAAGGACATATACACACACTATGCTTATGATCATGAAAGCATTAGAAATCTTCTTAAGGACAATGGATGCTTGTGATTGAATGGTTGAGTAGATGGATGTTGGATGGTAGGATATACATTCTTCTTGACTTAGATATTTCAGGGATGAAATCCTTTAAGGAGGGGAGAATGTAACACCCCGTAATTTTAAAACATTAAAATTAACAAATTTAAGAACACTTGATTTTTAGAAGAAGAATTAGGTGAAATAGGTTACGCCATTACGTTCATCTCAGAATTCTGCTTGAGATAGAGTCCGAGTTTGCATAAATCGGGCTCCGTATGAAGAAGTTATGGAGCTTAGAAGATTTCAAGTTTATATTAGAATTAAATAAATAATTAATAAATCAAAATTTGAATTCAAACCAGCGAAAAGAAGTGGGCGGGAAAATTCCTGCCTGTGGGTGTCGACCCCCCTTAAGGGGTATCGCACTGGTGTCGACCCCCTATAGGGGTGTTGACATAGGTGTTGAACCCCCTGTAGGGGTCGACCCCTGCTGACTGTTCTAGAAAGTGATGATTTTCTGAGTCGTAGGGCTACGTGGCGACTTCTGCTTGGCCTAACGATGCATTTTCTTGGACTGGATGGTTTGGATGGATCCTATGTTGATCTAAAGGCTCAAACTAATCCTATACTCGTATATAATCACATCAAACCTTAACCCTAAACCTCATAACCCTATTCTATGAAGCCGTCATGTTGTACATCTCTAAGCTAACCTAGCCTCCACCATAACTAATCAAACTCAAGATAAAAGATAAAGATCAAAGCCCACATCAACGGATTACCTTATCAACTTTAGAAATTAGATTCCAGATCTTCTCTTCTTTCTTAATCTCTGTGGGTTCATGTATCTTTCACAAGATAATTAAACGAAAATAATCATGATAAGTTGTAAATTGGGATCATATGATTATGCTTGTAATGGATCTTATCAAATTTGCAAGTTGTCATCTTTTTTGATTCATAACCTATGCTTTTCTGATCAGTTCTATCAGTTCATGCCTGTTCATGCTCGTATATTTATGCCTATTTTGATATCATGATTCTCTTCCCTCTTCCTTTTTCCTTTTTATTTTTATGAGTTAGGCTAACTTCGAGCCTAACATATTATGAGAAATTCGCGCACGTATAACGCTTGAATGATGGGGGAAAAGGTTGGGAAATGTTGAATAACATGTGATTTACAAAAAGGCATAAATTGATGATGGCTATGGTTTGGAAAAAAAATTGTATATAATAAGCAAACATGAGACTTGACGTAAATGGGTTTGGGTGTAAACTTGTGATAATTTGGTAAGTTCAGTTATTTCTCAGATTTGGAACATGTAATAGGAATCATGACTTGTAATGAATCGAATCTAGAACTATGCCTAATTGTAAGATAATCAATTCTGATTCATGCATATCCTTTTGTCAAATCTGAATTACCTATGCGTATGAGACTGTTGTGATTGAAACAATGGAACCTATCATGTTGTACACCAAATTGGTAATTCTCTTATGTTCAATTCTATCGAATCTTTATGCCTATGATGTAACTTGCTCATTTTAGCCATACTTATTTTTAATGTACAACATGTCTATTGGAAACATGATTCTTGAGTTGGGTACACCTTTACATGTCTATTTTGTTCCTTATGTCAATTTTTGTGTTTCTCCTTTATCCCTCTCCGTTTTATTTATGGACCTTGTTGTACGTGCGATTGAAACGCGGGGAATTGGATATAACTTAGTTAAGTAATTTTGGGCATAACAAGTAAACGTGGAATAACTTGAATTGACCACACTTATGGATAATTTCCATATAAATCTAGACTTGGACAATAAATATGTAAATTGGTTAAAAGATGAACGCCTAAGACACGAGGTTAGACTTGGTTTGCGGTATAAGACTGCCCGGAACCGCCCGACATATCCAACAACCGCAAACGGCAGTCTAATGTGAGAGGTCAAAGGCATAAATTAGATGCTTAGACATAAGGTTAAGTATGGGTTGTGGTCGAAGTCTGCCTGGAACTGCCAGGCATATCCAGCGGCCACAAGTGATCGACTTAATGTGAGAGGTCTGTGCATTAATAAATAATTAATGCTGATCAAAGATGAATATGATACCTAAATGAGTTAGGTGGGTGGGGTCAAGTTAACATGGGTAAGAAGACAACTTAACCAATATCACGTGAACAAAGTGGATAGGGTTAAGGCAAGCTTAACCAATAATACATATGGACTTGATAAGTGGAAGGGTTAAGTAAATCTTGGGTAGGTGGGTAATATTAGTATATATAGGCCCAAAAACTTAACCGTTAAATAAACATGCGTGAATCAATGGGAAGGTTAAGTAACATATGAAGAGGCGACACTTAACCAATACAACATGTTAATTAAAATATACGGATGGGGTTAGGCTAAATTGAGAACACTTAACCGTTATAACATGTTGATTAGGAAACCCTAGTAACGGGGACCCATTTCAGCAGTAAACCACATAGATGTATCACGGTACCCTGAACTAGGCAGGGAGGAGCACAACTACTGGGCTGATTATAAACGGTCAAAATAGCGGTGAGTGGTGCGTCAGCGTAGGTTCCTATGGAGTATGGACGTGCACGTGCTTCGGAGTGGAAAAAGCAGGCACTGGGCATCAGTAGTTATACACTGTGCAGCTTGAATTGTGTTGGGTTGCCATCATAGGGATTGATACACCCCATGGTGGGACCAGCACAGGTATCTACAAACAAGCAGGGCCGAATGACACAAGTAATAAATACATGCGAGTTAAGGAGCTAATCGATTGGTGGTAGTATGGGGACATCTAGTATCTATTATAGGAAAGTAGGCTATCAAGGATTGTATGGGGGTGGATACCTCTTACTAGATGTTCCGCCTGAGGGATACAAATTGCGGGGTTGGGATCAACTTTCAGTATGGAACCAGTAATGGTGCGGTATATTTAGCATTGGTGCAGTGTAGTATTTATCCTATAGTGATTAGAAGCGCAATCAACGTTTATCTTATTCATCTTGCCTACCTTGTCATGCATGCTTATGTACAGTCATTTCTTACTTTCCATTTTATGTTCTTATCCTGTTACTTTAATGATTATATTTTTAAAGTTACTGGACTTACCAGACTAATGACTGACCTAGTTTGTTTCGCCTCTTTTCTTCCGTTCCCCCCCCAAGGTTCTCAGGAAGAAAATACTGAAGCTTAGTTCAGATGTCTCTTTCTTCCAGCTTGAAGTTGAAAGATGTATTGCTTGGCTTTGATTTTGCTTATGGCATTTTCTATTGGGGGTTATGGCTTTCAAATTATGTACTCTGAAGGCTTTTGTACAAGACTAATATTATGTACTTGGTTGTGTTGTTTTGAAGGTGTAACCAAACCTATTTCTGTTCCCGTTGTAATAAAGTTATAAAATTTTCAAGTACTACTTTATCTGTCTTATAATATTCCATTTTGTTTACTTATAACGCTCCATGAAACTTATTGCATTCCCTTTGTGAGTGACATTAACGGACGTGGGGTGTTACACTTAGGTTGTCATACCATTCTTTGTTCTACGTCGATCAACGAACACTTTTCAACACTTCTAAACTTCCCAATTGAATTCACTTTGAAGTCACATCATCACCAGAAATGTTCGATTGGAAATGGCTGACTAGAAATGCAGAAATGGCTGACCAGAAATGGCGACCCAACTTTATGCCGACGCACTTTATGCTGACCTACTTTAGGCCGACCCAACTCTAGGCCGACCAAATTTTATGCCGACCCAACTTTGTGCTGACTCACTTAGTGCTGACCCAAGTTTATACCGACCCAACTTTGTGCCGACCCAACATTTGGCCGACCCAACTTTAGGCCGACCCAACTCTATGCCGACCCAAAACCTGCATATTGCAATTCAACTCCGATTTCGACCAAAACTTCGCCAAACGATAAATCCGACGAAACCAACTCGTCCCAATTATCAATTATTGCCACAATCATGGTATGAAACTATCATCATCATGAATACAACGATTTTCATGAAAATTATGCAAATCACCTTAAATCACGGAAAAACTATCATAGGAACAAAACTATAGATCTAACTTGCATATGCATATGAAATATCATGGAAATTACCTATCTAAACTTGCTAAATCATATAATAGGGTGATTCATATGAAAAACGAACTTAATATGGCATAGATATATGGGAAAATGATTGAGTATGATGAAAATCATAACCAAACACTCATACACTTCATTGAATCCATGTGAGAGATTAAATCACTCACCGATTCTCCCAAACAACCAAAAATCAATGGAATACGAATCCGGATAGCAAGCGCTTCGCACCAAACACCTTGATCCAATGAATGCTTGCCTCAATTGATGTAGATCTAGCCTCCAACGGTGTAGATCTCCAATTTCCCTCCTTGGATTATGGTTTCTAATGGTGGAAAAGTGTTAGAGGAAGGAGGAGCTCAAGACCTCCCAATGAGAGAATGGAAAATTCAAACCCTTTCCCATATACCTTACACCCTATTTATAGTTTCCACCAACCCTCAAATGGGCCTTCCCAATTCAGCCCATCTTGGCTTACCAAACCTAGACAGCCAACTGAAAAACCTTAAAACGGTGATTTCTCTCAAACCGCTGAGCCAAATCTAACCACTCTATGGAAAGACAATCATCAATTCCTTTCCAATGGCACAGGTCTTACCCTCTTATTCGACCTGAGTCAAAAGTTATGCCATGTACAAGACTAACAGGGGAAAAATGGTCATAAACAAAATCGGTAAAAATTATGGACATACATCACATCCCCATAAGCAACATATCAAACGATGAGAATGATCCAACCCTCAGGGAAAAAAGTAAAAATATTTTATGATCTTCCGATATGTAAAATGCAGGCTGTTACAATCTACCCCCCCCCCCTTAAGAATTTCTCCCCCTAAATTCCAAACAAACACAAGTAATCACAACAATTCCGCATGGCTATCATCCATGAGAAGCCAATTCTATCATCCAAACTAGCAACCATCAAGCCATGCATCCATAGCCTTATCCTAGCACACAGAATTCTATCAAACAACAACAAGATACAACCATGTAACGATGATACGATATTAAAGGGTCCTACCGACGAATAGTTCTGGATGAGTCGCCTTCATACTCTCTTCCGTCTCCCATGTACAATTGTCACCAACTTCACTCCATTGTACCTTGACAAGCTTAATCGTATTCCTCCTAAGCCGTTTCTTGTCATTTCCCGCAACACGAAGCGGCTTACGAGGTCTAGCAACTGCGGTCTCTACTTCTAGGTCTTCGTACTGCTCTGGAGATACCACCACATTTGAATCATGCACGTACTTTCATAGAAACGACACATGGAACACATTATGCACACTCGACATCTTCTCGGGTAACTCCAATCTATATGCGAGCTTTCCGATTCGCTCGACTATCGGAAATGGTCCAAAGAACCTAGGAGCCAACTTTCCTTTACTTCCAAATCGAACCACATGCTTCAAGGGTGAAATCTTCATGAAAACCATGTCACCACCATCGAATTCCAAATCTTTTCGACGCCTATTAGCATAGCTCTTCTGGCGATCTTGGGCCGCCTTCATTCGTTGCCGAACGATCACGACACAATCCAACGTCTCTCCAATCATCTCTGGCCTAAGTACCAACTTATCTCCAGTTTCTAACCAACATGCTGGAGAATTGCACGGTCTCCCATACAACGCCTCGTATGGTTAGGGCAGTCAACGGATACCCAAAAAATCCGATAACCTTCCGCACTCGTATTTGAAAATATGAAATATATCCGATATCCGAAAAACGGATATGGATTTCCGATATCCAAAAAGTTTTTCGAATACGGATATGGTTATAGTGGTATCCGTATTCGAAAAATATCCGTCCGAATTTTGATGTGTGTGTACAAATATAAATTTATAATTTTTAACTAACCACTAGGCTGCAATTAATATATAACTTCCCTTGATACAGCTACCCTAATGGCAACCGTTTGACCTCCCGATCAATGTATAAATACCAACATGATACGCAGCTTCACAGACCTAGACCTAATATTTTCATTCTGTTTATTCCTCGAAAAGCATCAGCTGTCTTCCATAGAAATTAATCCCCATATCCAAGTTCAATCAACCTGATCTCTCCATGCTACATCGTCGCCGATCTCAAACACACACCACGCCGCCTACCCAAATAACTTTGCTGCCTACGACCTGTCAACATAGCCTCTTGCTTTATCGTAAAATTCCCTTTTAGGAACCTATCTCGAAGCACCATATGACTGGATTGCCTGCTGATTGAATTTCTCACATTGCTAATTGTCAAATGGCTTGCCACCGACAGCTTGGGAAATTCTACTGGAAATAATAGTCCCAATTAGATGTTTGGGTACGTTTTTCTTCTTATCTAAATTTGGACTTGTTTAAGTCTGCATCTGTTTAATTGATTATTACAAGCTTTTGATACAAAAACAATTTTATTTTATTTTGATAGTAATTTTCGGAATGGCTTCTGGTTGACTGGTAGATTACTAATTTTTGGAATGGTTTCTAGTAGCTAGTTGGATGAAATATCAAGAGTTCCGGTAGCAACTACAACCTACATTTAACAGTTTGCATGCAACTGCAAGCTTCCAAACTTTGTAATATTTTTTATGCTCATCACTATTATATTCTTATAATTATTACTTATTCTAGTTACAACTGCATAATTATTTTTCTTTTGAAGTGGTTGATCTGTGGAGAAAAGGCGCTTAGCTAATCTGTTGAGAAAGTATGCAGCAATTTTGTTTAATGCTATTTGTATCTTTTGTTAGTTGTAATTTAAAACATGTATCTGCTTCTATCTTCTATAAGTTATCATTAAACCGGATACGAATATTTTCGGATATCCGGAAATATCCGCGGATACGGATATAGATATTGTTCATTAATATCCACGTGTATTGGATACAGATTCGGATATGGATTTTCAATTTCGGATACGGACTGGGATATAGCACTATCTATATCCATTTGCATCCATTTACAGCCCTGCATATGGTGCCATCCCAATACTAGACTGGTAGCTATTATTATATGCAAATTCAACCAAATGTAGATGGTCTTACCACGATCCTACGGATTCTAACACACATGCCCTCATGAGATCTTCCAAAACTTAAGTGACTCTCTCGGTCTGATCATCAGTTTGGGATTGATATGCCATACTCAAGCACAACTCGGTTCCCAAAGCTTCTTGCAAACTTTTCCAAAATCCGCTCGTAGATAATGGATCTCGGTCACTTACTATACTCTTTGGGATACCATGGAATTGAACTATCCATTTCACATAAAGTTCAGCCAATTTCGGCGCCGTCCTAGTCGACTTGACAAGAATGAATCTTGCACTTTTGGTCAAGCAATCCACAATGACTTAAATCCCTTCATTTCCTGCCCCGGTTCTAGGTAGTGCATCAATGAAATCCATCGATACTTGCTCCCACTTCCACGTAGGAACTTCTAATGACGGAAACCCACTCAGCTTCTTCTGTTCATCTTTCACAAACTGACAATTCATGCGCTTGGAAATGAACTGTAACATCCCATATTTTTACTGGTTTAATAATTAATTTATTTAATTATTTAAAATAATGGTTTGGTACTTTAATGGCTTAAATTGAATTATATTGAATATTTAATTAATATAATTAATAGAATAATATATTTAATTTCCAAAATACCCAGAAATAATGGAATTCGAAATGTTGTGTGAATCTGATGATTTAAATGATTTAATTCAATTTAGAATCTGAATTATAATAATGAATATATTATTTAAACGGCCTTAGAACATATAAATTATATTATAATTATAATTGAGCTCGAAATGGCGCGGCGGTTCATAATTTGGTGATTCAAACTTTAAAGGAATATATAGAATCCGTTTTAAGTCGGATTTCTATGAAACAAGAAATGTTAGAAGCTGGTGAAGTATATTTTTCTAATGGAAGAGAAAAATCGAGATTTCGTCGTGTAGATTGTGAGTTGTTTCCAAATAAAATTTTCGGAAAGTCGCTATAGAATTCCTTTATAATTTATAAAGATTTATTTATATTATAAATGGATTTTCAGTATAAATTGAATACTGATTTAATCTGGATTTGAAATGTCGAGTTATAAATTCAGATAGGATTATTTTGGAGTTGTATGATATTCTATGTGAATATATATGATAATATTAATTTATAAATATTAAATCTAATTATTTTTAAATATATTAATATTTAAATGGGTTTATTTAGTGCTTTAAAAATAGCCGCTTTTGCAAATGAGTTCAGTTTTCGATGAAACTTTGTTGGATCCAGAATATTAAATTATTGCTAGATTTCAATTTTCGTGATTTTTGGAGTCAGTATGTGGTCGTACGGTATTTCAATGTGAAAAACAGTTAATATTCCAACTTTAAAAATACGCTGTGTGAGCAAACGAACTCGGAATTCGATAAAATAAATTTTATTGGTTCCGCAATGTCGAACTGTAGCTGTATGTCCATTTTCGTCGGAATTGGATTTCATATGTGATAACACGAATTTTTAAAGGACAATTACAAACCAAAATATAATATAAATTATTAAAATAAAATAGGAAGATTCCCTTAGAAGCTTGCCTAACCTATATAAATACACAACATTTACCATTTACCGTAGACTTTCCCATTCCCTAGTCAAAAGCATTTCCGCCGCAAGTTTTCTTCTAGTAATTTTTTTTTCAATCTTCATACAATCATAACAATTCATGTATATTCCTATAAATCACCAAATTTTTATATTTGAATTCCTCTTTGGATTTTCTCCTACTTCATCTGAGACATGCTGGATTCGAACACAGTTTTGATCATAGAAAAAGAGAATACCTAACAAGATGATTATTCTACGGCTTTGATTTTTAGAAAATGAAGTTTCTTTTAGTCGGAATAAGGCATGGATTCGGGTTATAGGGGAGAGTAGCTTCGATTTGGGTTTTTCTAGGAATATATGGTAAAATTTTGTGTCGATTCTGCTACCCATTCATGAGCTGTTCTCACGCGGTGAAGACTGGAAATAGTAAAAATGAAGATGAGCTTGAGTTTAACATGTAGGGGATGAGGAGATAGAGATTGGGAAGAGGAGTGTAATGATGTATTTCATTGGTTGAATCATGGGGAGGAGGTGAATTATTAATGGAGGAATGTTGCGATTCATGGAGGATAAGGCAGCGACGGTTTCTGTATTCGGTAGGGAAGAAGAAGCAGGACACGTGTTATGGATTTAAGGTTAAGTTGATGGGCCGGGTTCTAAGACTATGGTCAAAATTAAAAAAATGATTTAGGTTTAATTTAAATTGTTTGCAAACTTGTAAATCGTATAACTATCCCATACTTTATCAGAATTTCGAACGGTTAGATCCGTTGGGATTGTATGGAAGGCGGCTACAGAATTAAACATATTTGGAGAGAATATGAGCTCGTGACAATTTATGGCAAAATAAATTGCCTAATCGGAATCAAATCGACGATCGATTATTGTTATTTAACGATAAATCACCAAAGTGCGTAAATCTCACTAACTCTGATCAGTTTATATATTTATAACGTATTTTTAGAATTTGATAAATGCTGGTTGATTGATGTGTGTTGACTGTTTGGATGAACTGCTAATTTATTAGTCAAGAATATAGATAACGATATATAAATATATATCCTTAACCAAACATTGATTCTGTTTATTAGAATATTTCATATTGAAATGAAATTGATGTTATTTATTTCGTTTAACATCTGTGATGTAGGGAAACAGGTTGGAGGGATTCAACTAGATTCCTCAATATTTATATTATTGTTTTTCATATATTGTGATATATGATGTGATATATAATATGTTATTGATTATGATGACACTGGTCTTGTTATTTGGTATTTTAAATACCATAAGTAATACTGGAATGTAAAAAGGGAATTTTCAAAGTGTATATTGAAAATAAAATATTTATATAAAATACATAGAATTATAAAAGGAAATTTTCAAAGTATATATATATATATATATATAGAGATAAAGTATTTATATAAAATCAAAGGATTTTATAAAAAGGAATTTCGAAGTAGATATTGAATTTAAGGATTTTATAAATGGAAATATTTATAAAATGAATAGATTATTATAAAAGGAATTTATTTGGAAAATAAATAGAATTATAAAAGGAATTATTTGGGAAATAAATAGAATTATGAAAGGAAATTGACGAGATATAAAAGAATTATGAGAAGATTGTTTAAAGTGGGCATTGAATAGAAATCTGTTTTAACAGATAAATTAAGAAGATTAATTTATAAATAATGTTTATAAATTAAGAAAATTATTTATCCTTGGATAAATTGGACATATAAGTCAGAAATTATATGAAGAAGTAGAAATCGCTTTTAACATCGATATTTTTATGGAATGTAAGCATAGCATTTATAAAGGGATTTATAAACGAGACTATAGATGATAGGAATTGAAAATAAGATTTTGTATGAATAATTCTATAAATAGAAGTATAAATAGAATTTGGAAATGGGATATTATTTTTAAATGAAAAATCAAACTGATCGATTATGCAAAAGAAACATTACTCACATTCAATGTGAATAATGGATTAAAATAAATATTTTATAAATTAAAACATTTGTAAGGAAAAACTGGATTTTGAAATAGGAATTCAAATGGGAATTTGAATGAGATAGGAAATAAAGTTAATTGAATATTAGTCATTAGAATAGAGTTAATCAAATATTAGTTTTTCGAAGAGAGTTAATTGAATATTAGTTATTTGAATAGAGCTAATCAAATATTAGTTATTCGAGTATAAGTTATTCGAAGGGAGATTACCGAATATAGTTTATTTGAAAGAGAGTTATCGAATATAGTTTATTCGAAAGAGAGATTGTCGAATATAGTTTATATGAAAGAGAATTATTGAATAGAGATTTTTCGAGAGAAAATTATGCATTAGATTTCGACTGTATCGAATGTAGGAAAGTACTATTTACTTTCCGGTTTTTAAACCAATATTTATTTATTTAATAAGTTTATTAATTATTATTTATTCAAATTAAAGAATAAAGTTATATTTGAAGTTAGATATTTCAAAAGTAGGGATTATAACGTTATCGTTATAAACAATGTTTTTATAAAAGAACTGGAACCGTAAACGGAATCCAAGAGTTGCGTAAGCAATGATTTGATAAGAAGATTTAAATGGAGTTAAGAAATTAGAAACTGACTGGAGATTATTTAAGTTGAATGCTTTTCTGGATAACTATCCGATGTTGGTTTCGGCCTTCGGGGTTGATATACAGGAAATTGTTCTCTTACTGGTTCATAGTTAGAGACTAATAGATGTGGGAGGATAGTGACCCGTGAAAAAGGAATGGAAATGTTTTCCAATGTCAATAACGTATATTTTCTAAACTTAGAAAATAAGAATTTATAAATAAATGTAAATGGAAAATGGGGAAATAAATAAATGATAAATTTAATTAAAAGGGAAAAATGATAATTGATGATTGATCCATAAAATTTCCATTTGGAAATAAGATCGTTGAGTGTAGGGATGTTTTCCTTTGAAAGTTAAATAACTGACTATCAAAGCTTTGACCATTTTTCCATCGTCAATATGTAGAGACCGGGTTCAGATTTATTATTTGAAAACCACTTCGTATGGGCATTAGCATTGCGAATCAAATATGATGAAGATAATTGAAGACGGAGTTTATGCAAGGGCCGTTCTGGCAAATCCTAGGTAGAAATTGCCTAAGATGGGTTTACAGAATAGTGCCTTCGGTTTGTCCAGTCCCAGGACAACCTGTGTGGAAGAATGTCTGACACAGTATATTTAATATATCGCGTAAGTTGATCTCTTCAAACGTATTTACATTTGGTGGTGGAGGAATTCGTTTCTCTTAGCTGTATACCCGTGGTATTTTTGGAGAAATCAATTTGTCATTTGGCGGGTATGATGATGTGACACTCAAAATAAATAAAAGTGTGATCTATACGTTGTGGCCTCTAGCCTCAAAACCGGGAAATGGTATAAAATCGGGTAAGTCGAATGGCTAAGTGGTTAGCTACCAATTAGGGTGTATTGTCACCTGATATAGAGAAATTCCATTTACTTCTATAATCTATTTCAATGCTGTCACTTCCGGCAAACAGTTGCTGATCCCAACCGTTGGTGATAATACATTTAGTACACTGAAGCAAAATGAGTGACCGGTCATGTTTAGCCTAGGTTACAAGATGTTTTTGTTGAACCCTGTGTATTCCACTCTAGATATACACTGTCGGAAGTTAGTCCCATGCCTTGTCAGTTGGAATCTATTACCCAATAAGCGCCTGTGGTTTTGTATTATATATTATATATGTGGAACGTGAGATGAAAGCGTTCTACTAGATTGCTATTATTTGATTTAGACATTATTATAATATCAGAAGAGTATGGATTTTTAAAAGAATATTTATCGTAAGGTAAAAACCATCTGTGTTTATGTGTGGATTTGTCTTATGATTATTCTTTCTTTTAAAATGATTTTAAAAAGTAAAAAAATGGTTGGAGTTTACTCACACCAGTCACATGACTAACCAAGAGTTTAATTTGTTTTGTTTTCCCTAAACTCTTGGGTGCCCAATTTTGTATGGGCAGTCAAGTAGTCGGGATTTTACAGATATACTAGAAGGAGCTTGGAGCAGGAGGCTTAAGGATTTTATAGCAGTTGTTTATTTCCGTTGTGTTGTAAGTGTGTACTCTAAAAATGTTATTGTATACATATACTGGTTTTATTTCAAAGTTATGTTATATTTTATTCGTTCTGCTGTGAGATTCGTGTCTAGTCTGATTTTGTTCTAATGTGTTCTTTTTTTCTTCTATTCTAATTTTCTATCTTATCTATTCTCACCTTCTAACTTCTTTCTATTGATGTTCGAGAATGTTCAATGCCTGAATAATTGCTAGGGTTTTATGTTGAATTTCTGGGTCGAAAATTCGCGTTTGTTACAGTGGTATCAGAGCTGAAGGTAAAGTGATTACCTTGGCTCTGTGGCGTAACTCGAAAGAGATAGGGTTAGCTAATCATGCAATATCAAGGTGATGTAAACACTCAATATAAGAGTCCCCAAAGATGGAGAAATCGCCCATGAAAACTTCCAAAAATCGCTCTATCATGTCAGAAGAAATGCTAATCATGCACCTCTGAAAGGTTGCAGGTGCATTACAAGGACCAAAATCCATATGACGGCACACAAATGTACCAAAGGGACAAGTGAAAGTGGTTTTCTCTTGGTCCGCAAGAGCTATAGGGATTTGATTATAGCCCGAGTACAGGTCAAGAAAACAATAGTACTCGTGACCGGCTAGTCGTTCTAACAGTTGATCGATAAACGGCAGAGGGAAATGATCCTTATGTATTGGAGCATTAAGTTTCCTATAGTCAATGCAAACACGCCAACCCATCTGGGTACGGGTTCAGATAAGCTCGTTAGCTTCATTTTGGATCACGGTTATCCCTGATTTCTTAGGTACGACTTGAATCAGACTAATCCATTGACTATCGAAAATCGGGTAGATGATTCCATTGTCAAGACATTTAAGGATTTCAGCACAAACTGCTTCTTTCATGATGGGGTTTAGCCGACGCTGGGGATCACGAGTGGGTTTGGCATCATCTATAAGGTGGATTCGATGTTGGACCATCGAAGGACTAATCCCCTTAATATCAGCCATGGACCAACCAATTGCTTCCTTATTTTTCTGAAGGATGGGAATGAGCAATTGTTCCTGCTCTGTTGTAAGGTCAGAAGTGATAATGAAAGGAAGAGTTTCATTATCTCCTAAGTAAGCATACTTAAGATGGTTGGGAAGCACTTTGAGTTCGGATTTGGGAGATGACTCAACCGAGGAAATTTCCTGAGGGATAGACTCAGTTGTGAGCGGCTCGACAGGAGTTGCCTCAGAGACATTTTCGGGGATATCTTGAAACAAAGTTTCATAATTCGATTCAATTTCATTGTTCAGATGGTCGAGCTCAGGTTCATCGTCGTGGATTTCATGGATTTCATAAGACTGATCCACATAAGAGTTAGGAGAGTTTTTTATTCTAAAGATGTTTAGCTCAACGATCATGTTATCGGAAGAAAGTTTCATAGACCCATTTCTAAAGCTGATAAGAGCATTAGAGGTTGCTAAGAAGGGTCGTCCTAGAATCGAAGGGATCTGGTTCGCATAATTGCTTACCTGTTGCATTTCTAGGACAATGAAATCAACTGGAAAGATGAATTCGCCTATTTTGATCAATACATCCTCGATTTCACACACATGTTTCTTAATTGAACGGTTAGCAAACTGAAGGGTAACCTTGGTGGGTTTCATTCTCCTAATCCTACTTAGCGGTAGATGGAATATGGAAGCAAGTTAACACTAGCACCTAAGTCTAGCAGGCATCTATCGATTTTCTTGTCCCCAATAGTACATGATATCGTGGGGGCAGCCAGGATCCTTGTATTTTACTGGCATTGATTGGGACAAGACTTTGCTTAAAGTTGCCGCTAGAAACACTTTCTTAGATACGTGTGTTTGACGTTTTCGAGTGCACAAATCTTTTAGAAACTTCGTGTATTGTGGAACTTGTTGTATAACATCTAAAAGAGGAATGTTCATTTTAACTTGCTTAAATATTTCAAGGATCTTTTCTATTTGGCCCGTCTTTTTTCTAGGTCAGAGTCTATGAGGAAATGGAGTAGATAACTCAGTAGGTTGGGCTTCTTGGGTTTGAGGATAGTCCTTATCAGAAATTGGCTCAATGTTTTGATTCGAGTTAGTCGAATTTTCAGTAGGGTTTGGAAGATCGTCTGGAAAATCATTTGGATTGACCATATGGTTGTCAATCTTTCTGCCAGACCTAAGAGTCATGACTGCATTCAACTGACTAACGTTTGAATCTTGAATGATGTGAATTTGGTTGGGGTTCAAATTTTATCCTTTAGGGTTTTGGATGGGTTGACTTGGGAAAGTGCCTCTTTCTCGTTCACTTACAGAAGTGGTTAACTGACACATTTGCATTTCAAGTTTAGCGATTGATTGATTCGTGTTTTGCATATGCGAAGTCAATAAGTTTTGAAGATTTCTATTTGATTGGAGATTTTGAGTCGTTGCTTTAGTCAACGCTTCAAGAGTTTTCTCGAGTGACGTAAATGGTTTATCATCTTGAGGTAAAAAAGATTGTTGCGCTTGATTTTGAGAAGGTGGTGCAAGATTTTGGAATTGAGTTTGTTGAGAGGAAGGATTTGAAGGATTATTCAAAAATAGTTGAAAAGTAGGTCGAACTGAATTCGAATTTGCATTGTTTTGGGCCCAAGAGAATGGGTCGTTCCTAGCTTTATTAAATAAGTTGAGTTGTTCTAACGAATGTGGGCATTGATTGGAGATGTGGTTAGGATCTTACATTTGTAACATGAGTGCTGAGATGCCTGAGCTTGATTTATTTGAGTTGATGAAAGGACATTATCGAATTTGGTTATCATCGCGTCTGTTTTTGCTTCTAAGGCTATTGAAGATCCTATCGAATGAGTGTTTGATCGGGAATAAATCAATTTCTCATTAGATCTTTCCCATTGAGCTGTTTTTTTGTCAAATTTTTGAGAAATTGCCAAGCAAAATTGTGATCTTGGGATAGAAAATTTCCTTGGCACATCGATTCGAACATGGTTCAAGAGTTATTTTCAAGTCCATCGTATAAAATTTGGCAAAGAGCCCATTTTTCGAAATTGTGATGTGGACATTTGACTAGAAGTTCTTTAAATCTTTCGAAGTGTTTTGGAAATGATTCACCCCAAGTTGATGGAAATTAACGATTTTGTTTCAAATTTTGGATGTTTTTTCCAAAGGGTAAAATTTCTTTAGAAAAACGTTCACAAAACCCTTCCAAGTTTCAATCTTATTTAAAGGCAAGATATACAACCATTTTTTTGCGTAATCTGTAAGTTAAAATGGAATTAACCTAAGTTTGATTCCATCATCACTTAGTTGTTGAAATTTCATGGGTGCACAAACTTGTTCAGATTTGGTTAAGAAAATGCAAGGGTCATCACATTCCAAATTGCCGAAATTTGAAAGAGTATTTATGTGATTCGATTGAATTTCAAAGTGGTTACCCGTTGGGGCAGGCAATATGATGTAAGAAGGAATAGAAAACCGATCGGGGAAACATCTATCTGTAAGAGTTCGAGGGGGATTATCTTCACCCATTTCTAAGGGTTGTTCGAGTAAAATGGATTTTGGGGAAAGAGAAGGTGGTCTGATTTGAACTAAGCGACGAGATTCTTGGTTACGAGTCCAAGTTTTCATGCACCAGAAAGAAGAAGAAAAGAGTTCTCCAAAGAAATTTAGAAAATGGAGAAGTTTAGAAAGGGGTGAGTGATAAAAAAAAGTTTTGAAGATGGGAGTTTTAGAAAATCACAACCTATAGAACTAATAAGGGCTAAAAGACAAAGAAGTTAAACAAATTTTTTTCAAATTTTTATTTGTTTTTGAGGAGTTTTGAATTTTTTTATTGCAATTCACAAACCAATCAGATACACAGAAATTAGCTGCAATGAAATTTTTTGTCCTTAATAGCTCCTACCCAAAATTATATAGTGACATATTTGATTACTTAGAACAAAAGATTTCTCAGCCAATTAACGGACAGGGGTTAACGGTGCATCAGGAATCACCCAAGCAAAGCAGCCAAAGGTTTAAGTATCTTCAGAGTAACAACCGATATAATATTTATGAATCACCGTAATATTTATAAACGGTTATTTCTCTGCCGTAGTCTAGACACCAAGAAATAATTCATTTAAAATTATCAACTATCATAATACAATTAAGCCCTAGATGAGCCCGTAACTCCCTTAAGTCCAACGTCTAATCTTTATTGTTAATCATATTCTACAATGAAATGCAATTTATGGGCTAACGCAAGGGTGATGAAATCCCTCACCTTATGTGAATTGGGGTATTGCCCTTAATAGAATGAATAAAGATGCAGAAATAATGATAGCAGAAATTAAAAGATTTTACAAGCAAGCCGCTGCCCCTGCAGAAGATTTTATAAGCAATGCCTATAATTTTTTTATTTGCAGCTGCAGTTCCTATAGAGTTTTAAAAAAAATACTCACCTAGATCGGAAGTCCGTCCAGTGCAATTGAGTAGCGCTAGCGCATTCACACCCCTCTTGGTGTGCAACTGCTCCAAAAGTTCAAATTTGCTGGACCTCTGAAACTCTTGTTTGTTTGCTTGAATTCTCATCTCGCTTTTGGTCCTTTGATTCACCTTTTTCTTTTTTTCTTTTTCTTTAAAAAAAAAAGAAGAATAACAAGTATGCACACAAGAAGACTTGTAATAAAAAGAATATTAAGGAATGCAAACCCTTAACACAATTCCAAAAAACATAACACAAAATGAACACTTAAAATCTGAAACCGAATAAAAACTTAACACAAAAGAAGAAAAATTAAAAGAAAACAAAGGAAAACTAACAACTATAAAGTTGAATAACACAAAGCTCAGTAATCAAAACACAAAGCCCAAATGAACTAACAAAGGCCCGTACTCCCAATGCCCTAACAAAACTTTTGTTCCAAGCTCAGCTAAAATCACAATACACTTCCTCCATCCCATTGAAGTCATGAATTATATCCAAAGTTAATTAGACCCAGCAAATCAAAAATTCTCTATCTCAAAACTGTATTCGAATGTAAATTAGGCTTAGCAAATTTGTTTGGATCGGCAAGAATCGGAAAGAGGTACTCGCGCTGGTTTCGATTTTTGCTGAGGGGCGGTGGCTCGAGTTCTCACTACATTCGGATTTGCGGTGAAACTCGCGTGTTTTGGGTATGAATTGGGAGTGGTTTCGGGTTTGTGAGTATTTGGGTTGTGCGAGTTTAGCTGCAAGTCAAGTTGTGGTTATAGCAGCGCTCGACAATAGCAATTTGTGATGTAAGAGGGTGGTTTGTTAGTAGTGTATCGGCAGGCTTGTGTAGTTGGTGATGTAAGGATGGCAAGAAGGTATGAAGCTGGTGGTAGGTACGAGAATATTGAGTTTGTGTGCACCATGTATTATGAATGGAGACAGTGTTTATATGGATAGCAGGGTATTTGTATGGAAAAGCGGTTCTGTTGAACACGACAGGGGGGTTGGAGGAAGTGCTCGTATGGCTTGAGTTTTGAAGAAATTGTGAAGCAGTTGTGAGGATGTATTGAAGTGGTTGGTTTTGATAGGGTGTGGAGTGAGGAAGCAGTTGCACAGGCAGATGTTGTGTATTGTGGTTGTAGGGTGTGGACTGAGGTATGGAGTTTGACGAAGTTTTAGAGTCTGTTCGATGGAAGGGTTGGTTGAAAGAGGGTTCAATGGTTGCGGTAATCAGAAAATGAATAGGATTTGGAGCTTGCGGCAGAGATGATGCAGTGGAGCTGTGTAGTTGATTTTCTGGTGATATTGCGAGATGAAGGTGGAGGTCCAACGGTATGGCGTTTGGACTCGTTGGAAGGATTTGGGTTAGGAGATGTTGACGTGCAGTAGATGTTGATTTCAGATCGAGGTAGTGGATGATCTGGGCTCAGTTTGGTTGAAGGTTGGATGATTTTGCAAGGCAGTCTTGTGGTTTGGCAATCGTTTTGTGAAGTATGGCAGTTCGAAAAACAGAAATGAATGTGAAAAACAGAATTGTCAGGAAACGAAAACTGATTTTTTTAAAACTGTAAAAGAAGAAACATAAGAAATTGGAAAGAAATTGTATAAAAACTGGTAAATATATTTTTCCTCTTATTTGGAATATTACGTATCAATAATTTAATACCAAATCAATCCAATCAAGAATTTTCTTCTAAAAATACGAGAAAATAAGAGGAATAAAAATAAAATAAAAATATAACCTGAAGGATTTACTAATAAAAATTATTTTGGTCCCCGACAATGGCACCAAAATTTGTTTGCGATCATATTAAACAATTAAAAACAACTATTTAATTCGTTCGGCTTTCCTAAACAACAAGGGTTGTTGTAAAAGGGGTCGAACTCTGGGACCAAATTATTTTACTAATAAATCCAATCAAGTTATTCTGAAGGCTTGATTGGTTGAAAATAACAGAAAATAAACAAAAAGAGAGTTTTTAACAATAAATGAAAGCAATTAGGGAGCAATGACATAAACCATATTAACATGAATTAATAACTAAACAGATTAATGCATATCTAATTCATGTTTCTTTCACAATCATGAATCAACGATAATTGGGTTGATAGAAATGAACATGTTAATAACAATAAGCATAGCCTATGCAGGAGCTAAGCTTTTAAACAACCATAGGCTATCAGGACAGATTCACTACTTTATTTCTAAAACCCTAAAAGTTAGATCTAAATCTGATAAACATTAGATCGAACCCGAATATACCCTGTGAAGGAGCATAGCTCTTAAACGACACAGAATATGAAGGTTCAGATCTAACCCTTGGTTCAGATCTAGATCTACATACATGAAGTCTTAATCTCTTTGGCTATGTGATTCATATTGAATCTAATCTAAGCATCATCACCCTAATTAAAGGAGATTAGCTAGACATAGCTAAAGAAGAAGAGAAAAAGAAAACAAACAACGTAAACATAAAAATAAAATAACAGTTAAGAAGAGAAAGAGACGAATTTTATTCGAAGAGAAGTTATATAGAATAAAACCCAATGTAATTCTAAATGAACAAGATACAAGTGTATTTATAACTGATATGACAAAGACAAATTGGATAATTACACAATGTGGGACTAAAGAATTAGCTCAAATAACACATAAGCCAGCGTGAACGCAGTGGTCATGCTATAGAGTGAGAGGCCTTGTAAATGGGCCAATGTGAATGCAGCATGAGTCTTCAGTGAGCCAAATCTGCCAAGCTGAGCTCTATTTGCAACCGTTCTTCAAGCTTTAAACTCTTCTAGCTTTATAAATTTCAAACTTCACTCTTTTTAAGCAAATTCTTCATGCTTTATCCATCAAATGCTTTAAACCATGATTTTTATCAACAATCTGAAAACACGGCTATAAATACAAAATATCAATTTTTTCTTTTTTTCCTTCTTTTTTTCTTTTTCTTTTTGCATGATGAATGATGAGTGGAAATGTAATGGAATGATACCGCATATTATTTCATTTGATTCTTCCTCTACTAAGCGAATCATAACCAACACTTCATGAAAGGAAAGTTTTGTGCCCTAGTTACTCTTTTTATAACCCTAATTCAACACACAAGTCTAGGTTGTTGTATAAAAAGCTGAAAGGAAAGATAAGCAAAGTTTCATAAGATAGGTAACCCATATAAAATAAGATGTGGTATATGGTTATCCTACCTTAAAACAAGTACGGAGTGGGTAGTGTATTATTGGTATAAAAAGTGACGTTTTTGAACCTTTGAAAATAAATCAGTACAAGGTTCTTAAGTATACTAATATAAGAAAAAACTTGTAGAAACATGGATGAAATTCGACTAAAACTTGGGTTTGAATAATGTGGGATATCGTAGAAGAACGCTATAATGAATCATTTATCCTTAATTGGGCCAAGTGGAATTTAGAACTTACAAATTTAAAAATTTGAGTAAGAATTTTTTTTTATGAGATTGAGTTAGTATTAACTCCCCTGCTTTCCTAATGATTTTAATTCCTCGAGTTAAATCATCCTCTCCTAGATTTTTCATATCAAATTTAGAAAATGAAAACTTCTTAATTTAAGATATATTGGAACCAAATATTATCATGTCACCAACGTATAAACATATTATAACATAACTATTATTATCCGATTTGCTGTAAATACTTTTATCAGCGTCAGTAATAATGAATCCATATGACATTGCAACTTTATCAAACTTCTCTTGCTATTGCACGAGAGCTTGCTTCAGGCCATAATATATTTTTCTAATTTGCAAACTTTCTTTTCTTGGCATGGGATTATGAAACTTTCAGTTTGTGCCATATATATCTCTTCTTCTAAATCTCCATTTTGGAAAGTTGTCTTTACATCCATTTGATGTACGACTAAATTATGAATTGATGCAAGAGCTATTAAACAACGTATATAAGATATGCGAGCAACTGGAGCATATGTATCAAAATAATCTTCTCCTTGTCTTTGTATATTTCCCTTAGCAACTAATCTAGCTTTAAACTTATCAATGGATCCATTTGTATTCAAATTTTTCTTGAATTTTCCTTTACATCCTGTAGGTTTAGCACTAGGAGGTAAATCGGTCAAAACCCAAGTTTGGTTTAACATTGTGGAATTCATTTCATCATTGATATCTTCTTTCCAGAAATTAGAATCTCTGGAAATCATAGCTTCAGAATAAGTTTTAGGATCATCATCGATGTTCATTTCATATCTTGTCACATTAAGGACTTCATGGTCTCTTTCCAATTATGGACTTGTTGGTGACAATTTTGAAATCCATAAAATTACAAGTAAGAAACTTTTTATTACTTGCCTCGGATATGCAACACTTGCTCTCCAATGCAGTCCAGAGCAGCTTTGCAGTTTCCAAGGTCCTATGAGTGTTGCAGACTGAAGTAGACAATGCATTCAGGATGTGCCCTCTGCATAAAAAATCATCCTTTTTTCGCTTTGCACGTTTTGCCTTTAGAGCGGCATCCTCATTATCGGTTTCCTCCGGTATCACCATTAATCCGTCTTCCAAGAATATGGGGACCCAAAATTTTCCACCAAATTTTCCATTTATTTAATTACAAATTACAATACTCTTGGGTCCTCTTCTCTAGAGTTATCCTTCCCAACCCTTCAATTCCAGTATCCCCCATCACCAATATAGATATACTTGTACAGTTCAAATTTCTAACTTGTATATAAGAAGATACACAAGTCTTCTTTTGCCTAAATCAGAGTTGAATTAATTAGCAAAAGGCTCTGGATTAGGTATTGGTAATTAATCCCCTACACAACATAAATTAACTTGTTTTCCTTCTTATAAAATCATTCAAAAGAGATAGGTGTTACTAACAAAATTCTCTAAGCGTAAGATGGCAGCGAAGGGATGTTGAATAAGTATTAGCACGGAAGGAAGAACCCAAAAGCAACATAGACTAGCACCTTTTAGGAAGAAAGGAGCTCAAGACCTTCAGAACTACAAGAAAGTTCATCCGGCAGGGTCCATCCGATGGGGACTGCCAAAAGGAGGATTCCATGATGAAAAATAACCTAAGACAAGGATCAGGAAAGAGGAAAGCACATACTCCGCTTATCGAAACCTCGAAGGACTATCGAGATGAACCCACTTAACGTCGACACACCAAAGGAAGAAGAGTATCAGACCAATACATAAAGATTGTCCAAGGCCGACTTCCGAGAATCGATTTCATGTATAACGAAGGGCTACCTTCACAAGTAACATAAATATCACTAGAAGCCACCTTCCGGAGAAACAAACCGTCTCAAAAGTTTTACCGAAAGGTTAAACCAAGACCCAAGAAGGGGTACAGGCACCTGTACTAATCCACCTAGTACCTAAACCAGCAACAATTTCAAATCGACAGGTATCTACGTACATCATGAGGATAGACTCCTCTAAGTACTCACGATAAAGCCGAAGGCCTATGTCCAGAAGCTTACATCTGAGAGCCTACGCCCGAAAGCTGCTACCGGAGGTTCAAATATCGTCCGCAAATCGCCACGACAACAAACTCATGTCAGTCTCGGGGAAGCCCAATCGTCCGGAACCCTCACTTCGAAGGCCGTAATCGGCACCACAAGGACAACCGAAAGCCAGACGCCCGAGACCAGGTTAAAAAAGTGGCCAACAGAGGCCCATGCAGGCCTAATAGTCTAACAACGAAAGGACTTCAGATTCTCTATAAATAGGACCTCAGGAGTCACATAGAGGGGGGACGAACTTTTTATTCCTCAAATCAGTTATTCGCTCATAAGGAGGAGAAAATCATCAATTCTTGTAATGCATCTAAAATTCATGAATGAAGAATTTCTGGGTCTTAATCATCCTGTGATTTGATAATTTTTTTGTGCCATAATGATGAAACAAGGAGTTAACACAAACTTTACTGATGAGAAGATCAATCGGTGTACCCTAGCTATGGAGAAGGAACTCTGGAAAAATACGGAGTCTCTTTCCCCTTGCCTCAAGTGTTTGCCATGACTGATCAACACTCTCATGATGAGCCTAACGGTTCCAGACCTCTGAAAAAGGAGGTCATCTGTGGGTTCATAACTGGATCTTTGACGTGATTATGACCCCTCTCTGGTGTTGGTCAGGCGTAGAATGATCATTGAAGTTAATAAACATCATATTGCCTTCTTCCCCGAGGTCAGGGGAAGTATTTGCCTGTTTTCTTCTTATTATAGTACGTCGCACCATCTTCATGACTTAGAGGGCTATCAATCTCATAAATCTTAGCATTATCAAGCTAGATAACCTTCCCAAAAGTCAATTTGGGATACCCTCACACGATACATAAGATAACCGTCCCTTGGTAATAAGATAATTAATCATTAGAGTTGAGATTCTTACACTAAGGGGAAGGCAGTCTAGCTTAGATTTACTGGTCTCAAAACGTATTTTGATAACTCTGAGTCACGATGGTGCCAGATCCTGTGGACCTGCGTCTTATATCTCATAATTCGGGTGTTGACGAAAAATATCGTTAACATTTTGGCGCTAGAAGGAGGGCTCGAACCTCCGACCTTGCGGTTAATTTGTTAAACTTAATTTGGTGAATTTATTGCTTCATGGCAGGAAAGATAAAATCGAAATGATTAGAGGACTGTAACAAAGAGCTGGATCCCAACGCCACCCTTGAAGGAAATGAGGGTCCAACGCTTAACCCAAATAATAACGAGAAGGGAACCACGTCCATTCCACAACAATCGCCAGACTCAAACACAATGGAAGATAATGTCGCAAGAATCTTGGTCATGGAAAAGCAACTTCAAGAACTGCAAGCTCAGGTCAACGCCGTCCAGGCAAAAAAGTCCTCAAGGCTCACCAGATCTAGTCAGAGAGAGACAATGAATCTCCTAAAAAAAGCTCCCATTCAACAGTCGAAAGCAAAAGAGAATCTTAAGGAAACCTCTTCCAAGAAGAAGAGGTCCCGCCTGACGGGAATAGATCATCAAGGGAATCCGTGCGAGCAGGAACAATCCAGGAGCTGCAAATCTAACGGCTACGATCCCAAGAGAATGAACTACGACAACATGGAAGCTTACACCAAAGATCTCACTCAGAAAACCATCTAGGACTTGTTGGGAAGTAAGGGGAAGAGGACCCAAGATGATAGGGTAGACGATAACGAAAGAGTAGCTCCATTCATCGATGAAATTATGAACCCTATAATACTGTCGAGAGTGAAAGTTCCAACCATAAAGTATCTCGGGACAACTGATCCCGATGATCATCTGATGGCTTTCGACAGCCAGATGGATCTTTGTAACGCTTCCGGAGCTGTCAGATGTCGTCTTTTCCTGGTTACCTTTCAAGGGGCAGCGGTGAAGTGGTATTGCCGGTATAGGGAAAACACCATTTACTCATGGAAACAGTTCTCTTATGAATTTTCCACACAGTTCTATATTTGTAAAGATCCCAATATAGACTATACGGTCATTGCTAACATCGAAGCCTTAAAGGCCAAGGGCATGGATGACCGTGACAAGCTGATTGCCATACACGTAGGGCTAATTGAAAGCACCCCTTTCTGGAAGGAGTTATATATTCACGACTGCAAAGACCTGCAAGACTTCCATTTCCAGGCCAACAAGTTTATTCGCATGGATGAATTGTACTTCACAAAGAGGAAGTTCGGGCCTCGAGGGGAAGGAGGAATGCTGAACTTTGGACGAAAGCTACCGGATGGAAATCAAAAGAGGACGAGGTGGGAAGATTCTAACACTAAATCAGTTGTCTTAAAAAAGCCCATCTCGTATGTGTATACCATCGTAAAAGAAAGGGTCAATAACTTCCCCGTCTCGTACAAAGCCAAAAATTGCCCTGAACCTCATTCCGGCGGTAACATTGCAAATTCCACAAAACCAACGGACACAAGACTGACGAGTGCAAGGTATTGGACGGGATTATCCAGAAACTAATCCGAGAGGGACAACTGAAGGAATTTGTTTTAAACAAGACAACATCAACTCATCATGCAAGTTGACAGTAGAAGGTTTCGGTAAATGCGATAGGAGTTACTATGGAGGAAAGCAACCTAGATTTAGGGCCACCTGTAAACCGAATCAATGTGATTCATGGAGGGCCGCACCTTGCCGGAAGTTTTCCGAAAGCCAGAAATCAATACATGAAAGAAGCCATGGAGGGAATCTTCTCCATTTAAGAGGAAACATCGTTGAAGAACACACACATTATTCTCTCAAGATGCATAACCTGGTTTTCTCTCCGGAAGAAATGAAAAAAGGAGTCTATCACCCACATAATGACCCCTTATGATAACGACACAGATAGGGCTTTCGGTTGTTTCTAAAATCCTGGTGGATACTGGAAGCGCTGTCAATGTCATCTTCAAACACGCCTTTGATCAGATGGGAATTTCCTAGAAGAAGCTGGAGCCTAACAACGAACCAATCTTCGAATTCAAAAAGGGGTCAACTTCGGTGGGTCATATCAACCTGCTGGTTCAAGTGGGATTATCCCCGCTTCATTGGACTTTCGAAACTCTATTCATTGTGATCTATCAACCGTCCTATTACAACGCCATCTTTGGACGACCAACTTTAGAGGAAATGGATGCCTTCGTCTCTTCCAAATACCTCATGTTAAAATTCCTGACCAAAGAGGGATGATGTAACAGCCGGCATTTTACGTATAGAAAGATCGTAAAATATTGTTAGTTTATTCCCTGAGGGTTGGATCATCCTCATCTTTTGATTTGTTGCTTATGGGGATGTGAGACATGTCCATAATTTTTACCAATTTTGTTTATGACCATTTTCCCCCTATCAGTCTTGTTCAGGGCATAACTTTTGACTCAAGTCAAATTAGAGGGTGGGACTTATTCCATTGGAATGGAATTGATGGTTGCCTTTCCGTAGAGTGGTTACATTAAAGATTTGGCTCGGCGGTTTGGGAGAAATCGCTATTTTAAGGTTTTTCAGTTGGCTGTTCAGGTTTGGAGAGCCACAATGGGCTGATTTGGGAATGCCCATTGGTGGGCTATTGGAAGGGTATAAATAGGGGGTAAGGAATAGGGGAAATGGTTTTAGTTTTCCATTCTCTCATTTGGTGCCTTGTACTCCTCCTTCCTCTGACACTTTCCACCATTAAAAATCAAAATCCAAGAATGGAAATCGTAGATCTACACCATTTGAGGCTAAATCTACATCAATTGAGGCAAGGATTCATCGGATCAAGGTGTTTGGTGTGAGGTACTTGCTGTACGGATTCATATTTCTGTCATTTTAGCTTGTTTTGGAGAATCGGTGAGTGATTTACATCTCTCACATGAATGCAATGAAGTATACGAGTGTTTGTGCATGTTTCTCATCAAATTCAAGTGTTTTTCTATAGATTTATGCCATATTAAGTTCATTTTCATAGAGATCACCCTATAATCTGATCTAGCAAGTTTAGATAGGTAATTTCTATAACATTTCATATGAATGTGCAAGTTAGATCCATGGTTTTTCTCATATGTACATTTATGGTGATTTTGGTGAATTGTCATATTGATGTTATTTTTGATTTCATATCTTGCTTGTAATCATGTTGGATGTATTGGATGAGCTAGTTTCGTCGAACGAATCGTTTTGGCGAAGTTTTGGTCGAAATTGGAGTTACATTGGAGTATGTAGGTTTTGGGTCGAACATGGAGGGTCGGACATGGTGGATCAAACATGGAGGGTCAGTCGAACCATGGGGAGGTTTTCTTAGAGGAAAAGAAATGGTTGGGTCGTTCGAGCGTGTTGGGTCGAACAGGTTGGATCGAGCATCATACGGGTTATGTAGTGGTTTTGGTCACACCATAATGTGGTCGGGTCGGTCATGTTTTGTGTCGAACAAACATGGATTGGGTCGGTCATGTCTTGGTGACGTGTTTGGATCGGTTGTGAAGGAGGGTTCGAGCAGAGTGGTCTGGTCGGTCATGTTGGGTCAAGCAGAGTGGTCTGGTCGGTCATGTTGGGTTGAGCAGATCATGGGTCGGTCGCACATGTTGGGGTCAGTCGTACCAAGGGGGGTCGGTCGCACAGGGTCATGTTTTGAAAGAGTACGTTTTTCGGGTACGACCCAGGTTGGAAGAAAAGAGCTTGAAAAAAAATCGGGGGTAACACTACACCATATATGGTGATTAGGCTGTGTTTTTAGCCGTATCTAAAGCTGTTGGGCATGGTAAAAAGCCGTATTAAAAAGTGGCGTGTCTAATTATTAGATACTGCTACCAACCGTATCTCAATATATTATCATACGGCTTTTAACCATATCTAAAGTCTAATAAGACACGGTCTTTGACCGTGTCTAATTATACGTTTGTGTGCACATATATATATATATATCATATATGTTTATATATATAAAACAGAAACTGTAGCGCATATGTTTCATAACACAGAGCATACATACCACAAAGCATACACAGGAATAACACAATATATATATATATATATATATATATATATACACACACTCAAAGCTTTACAAGGTTTGTCATAACACGATGTACATTCAAACATATACAATAAAAGGAAACTGTATAAGATTCTCACAACATTACGAAGTTACAAAAATGAGGTAAAAAGATAACAGCCTAATAAATAGTCCAGTCGAGGCCGGGAAGTCCAGTCCAGTCGAGGTCTTGATATAAAGCCCGCAGCCTGAGTTCTAGCAAAGCACCATAATCTCCAACAGGACTGCCTATAAAATACAAGAAATAGTTATTTCAATACACAACATTGGTTCAATATATAGCAATGTAGATTGACATTGTAACATTTGGTGACTGAGGTGCAAACATGAATACAGCAATGGTCTAACAGTGAAAGCTTCAGTTATTAAGTCCATCCATGGTGAGTGAGATGCAAACATGAATACAACAATGGTTACAACAATGGTTCAAACATGAATACAACATGAATACAACAATGGTCCAGAATTCATGTCGTCTCGATTAGTAGACTAATTGACGACTAGTCGCGACTAATCGAGCGTCGTCCATGTGTTTGTGTAGTCGATCAGTATATGTCTCAAAAATGAATGAATACACACTGTAAACTGGTTTTGCTATGACCATATCGTTTAAATGAAATTAACTGTACATAGGAGTGGAAAATTGATAGTCATTTAAATGTAAACCCAAAAGAAAAATCACCTGAAGTGTTAGTCCATCTGCAACATTGGTAGTTCGTACCCTAGCATACAGAACATCCTCCTATACACACAAAAAGGAACAAATAAACGAAAAGAATATTCATGATGTGCACACAAGTACATATCCATTCAATTCTTATGTAAGATACTACATATAGATAAGTGTAAAATAATATATACCTGCTCCAACGTCTAAAGATATCGAATCATCATCGTCGGATCAACCACATACTCGACTTTCTGATTAAGAATTTACTGGGCGATCCACCAGGTGGCTGCATTTTAGCTCACGCGCATGGTCAGTAATCCATGCTAATTAGTTTTATTCAAATGTCAAATGCCCCTCCACTTAACCTTTGGAAAAAGCTGCTTTCACTTGCAAGTTTCAGTTTCTTTGAAGCAGACAGTGTAGTGCAAGATAACTTACACTAAAGTCTCTGCTACAAAGCAAGGGAAAAGTTGCTAGTGAAAGCAGCTTTTTACTAAGGTTAAGTGCAGCAGCATCCGACATTTGAATAAAACTAATAAGCATGGATACCCGAACCTACACTTGAGCGAAAATGCATCGACCTGGTGGATAGCCTATTAAAATATTAACCAGAAAGTCTAGTAATCATCCATCTACCAAAATTTTCAACAAACCTATTAAAATATTTTCAGTACAGTTGTTATCTCTAAAAACAAAGTAAACTTGTTATAAGACAACCCAATTTAAATTTCAAACATATAGCAAACAAACAGTCAAATGACGATGAAATCATGGTTAAATATTGAACTATAGAATTATCCATTTGCTCGGTTTAAGAAATAGACAACTTTTATTTGCTAAATAGTTAAACTAAAAATCAGTGACAACTTGTACATGATTGTGGTTACTATGTTTCAGATTCAACGTGGCAAGCGATCTAAAGAACGTATCAACAAACCTGTTAAACTCATTGTTATTTCTTTGTTTCATGGATAAATATACCGAAATCTAAAATTATACCATACATGTTTCCATTCAATTCAATTGAAATAGCTAACACACTAACAACCAGCTAATTAACACACTACCATACATTTCTGATTCCTGGAGATAACAACCAGCTAACACACTGGTACATACCAATTCAATTGAAATAGCTAACACACTAATACAAAGTAGCAATTGGCTTACACACAAAGACTTCAACTTGTTCCTTAATCCCTACTATCAGGCAAGCACTACACAATTAAATTGAAACAACTAATAAACTAACACAAAGCAGCAATTAGCTAACACGCAAAGACATCAACTTGTTCCCTAATCCCCACTATCAGGCATGCAAAACACGATTCAATTGAAACACATACCTGCGATGAACGGAGGGCTACAGAATAAGGGTTGCTACGTCGAAGGAGAGGGTTGCTCGTCTCTGTTGGTAGGGGAGATTCCAGAGAAAGATGGAGGCAAAATTTGGTGACCGAAAACCCTAATTTGGGTTTTCGGTCACCATTAAATAAAACAGAGGGAAAAAGGAGCAGCCAAAATTTTAATTTGGAGTGCCTAATGGGGTGCGGAATATGATACGCATTCGATTTGGCCAAAAGCCGTATCAAATTAACTGATCCGCAGCTTCGTTGATGGATGGTTAGATTTAGGGTGTTTGGGGTGGTGCGGATCGCAAAAGGTAGTTTGATACAGATCTTAGCACTATCAAATATGATGCGGCAATAAACTGTAGTTTACTTCCGTATCCTTGTGTGCCAAATTGGTTGATATGGTGCAGTGTAACCCCCGGAACCCTACTCAAGCTGTAGCGCAGTGGTGTGACTTGGTTCGGTGATGATGTGACTTCGAAGTAAATTCAAGTTGGAAGGTTCGAAGTGTTGAAAGGTGTTCGTTGATCGGTATAGAACAACGAATGGGGGGACAACTCAAAGGTCGTGAGTTGGTATATAATGGTTGCTCGAGAAGGTTGCTTGGTCTATGAAAAGTCGTCAAGTTGGATGACTAGAGATGAGAAGGCTGAGAGATTATCATTGTCGTGAGTTCTAGCAGGCTCAAAGCAAGGGTACGATGGGGGCACCCAAAAGACCAGTTGAAGGTCGAGTACCCTGGGTATCGTTGAAAGCTCTAATTGTCATGGTTGGACATACATACGTATCGTCGAAAGGCGTATGGAGTTTATGCTAGAACTGGGTTTACCATTAGCCCTTGACATGAAGCAAGGTTGGTAGTCATACGACTAACGACAGTTTCATAGCATGATTGGCCGTGATAGCCAGAGTCAGTCATGGATGATTAGTTGTTATGTCTGTACCATCTCATGTAGGTTGTGATTACTGCCCACAACCCCCGCACTATATAAGAGGAATAATGCGCCGAAAGGTGTGCCAGGCAGCTATGGACGATCATCAAGGTATGATACATAAGCGGAACCTGTCGTAAATTCACGACGCAAGGATAAAATATAATAGAACATATACAACAGGTAGTGGTAGTGAAGCAGAAAACACTAAACTTTCATGACAACTAGAAAGTATTTCCCATATACGAGGATAACAACAATAGTGTTTGTACAATTTGCCTCACTACAGCACTCAGAGAAATAGCAAACAGCAGAAATCCAATTATTATATAGCAGTAAAACCGGTACGTGAGCCTCCTGCTCGCCATCGAGCATCATCATCGTCCTTACTAAAGCATCACCTACTACTCAGTCTGCCCATCCACAACCTGATGAACAGCCTAAGATAATAAGAGGAAACATAAAATCTTGGGTCAGACAACAGTCTTAGTGAGCGATAAAACAATTAACAAACTTCATCAATAAAGCATATGAGAATGGGTAAAAAAACGAACTAATTTACCCAGCTCCAAAGAAGAACTTACACTTTCCTTCCCGACAACATGACAGTGATAGCCTTTACGATCCATACATCAAAAGGAATAACAATTCAGTCATGGTAACCAGAACAACCATTTATATATAGCAATAGCAAATCAATCATGATCACAACATGCACGACTCCCCGGTTCTAGCAAAACTCCACATGCTATACTCAACACGTGTCTAGGCCATACATGATGCCCAGGGCACTCGACCTATAACTGGTCTTCAATTGTACCCCTTGCTTTGGATCTGCTAGAACCTACGACAACTATAGATCCTCGGCCTTCTCATCTCTAGTCATTATCAATTACGACTATTAATCAACTCAGAACACTTTAGAGCCATCGCTCCACACGAACTTAATACACCCTTAAGTTGTCATACAATTCGTTGTTCTACGCCGATCAACGAACACTTTTCAACACTTCGAAGCTTCCCAATTGAATTCACTTTGAAGTCACATCATCACCAGAAATGTCCGACTAGAAATGCAGAAATGGCCGACCCAACTTTATGCCGACCAACTTTATGCCGACCCACTTTATGCCGACCCAACTCTAGGCCGACCCAACTTTATGCCGACCCAACTTAGTGCTGACCCACTTAGTGCTGCCCCAAGTTTGTACCGACCCAACTTTATGCTGACCCAACTTTTGGCCGACCCAACTTTAGGTCGACCCAACTCTATGCCGACCCTAAACCTGCACATTGCAATTCAACTCCGATTTCGACCAAAACTTTGCCAAACGTTAATCCGACGAAACGAACTCATTCCACTTATCAATTATAGCCACAATCATGGTATGAAAGCATCATCATCATGAATACAACGATTTTCATCAAAATTATGCAAATCACCTTAAATCACGGAAAAATGATCATATGAACAAAACTATAGATCTAACTTGCATAAGCATATGAAATATCATGGAAATTACCTATCTAAACTTGCAAAATCGTATCATAGGATGATTCATATGAAAAATGAACTTAGTATGGCATAGATATATGGGAAAATGATTGAGTATGATGAAAAACATAACCAAACACTCATACACTTCATTGAATCCGTGTGAGAGATGTAAATCACTCACCGATTCTCCCAAACAAGCAAAAATCAATGGAATACGAATCCAGACAGCAAGCAGCTCGCACCAAACACCTTGATCCGATGAATCCTTGCCTCAATTGATGTAGTTCTAGCCTCCAATGGTATAGATCTCCAATTTCCCTCCTTGGATTATGGTTTCTAATGGTGGAAAAGTGTTAAAGGAAGGAGGAGCTCAAGACCTCCCAATGAGAGAATGGAAAATTCAAACCTTTCCCATATCCCTTACCCCCTATTTATAGTTTCCACCAACCCTCTAATGGGCCTTCCCAATTCAGCCAATCTTGGCTTACAAAACCTGGACAGCCAACTGAAAAACCTTAAAACGGTGATTTCTCCCTAACCGCTAGGCCAAATCTTTAATGTAACAAATCTATGGAAAGGCAATCATCAATTCCTTTCCAATGGAATAGATCTCACCCTCATATTCGACCTGAGTCAAAAGTTATGCCCTGTACAAGACTGACAGGGGCAAAATGGTCACAAACAAAATCGGTAAAAATCATGGACATGTCTCACATCCCCGTAAGCAACATATCAAATGATGAGAATGATCCAACCCTCAGGGAATAAAGTAAAAATATTTTACGATCTTCCGATACGTAAAATGTAGGCTGTTACAATCTCCCCCCTTAAGAATTTCTCCCCCTAAATTCCAAACAAACACAAGTAATCACAACAATTCCGCATAGCTTTCATCCATGAGAAGTCAATTCTATCATCCAAACTAGCAACCATCAAGCCATGCATCCATAGCCTTATCCTAGCATGCAGAATTCATCAAACAACAACAAGATACAACCGTATAACGACGATACGATATTAAAGGGTCTTACCGATGAATATTTCTGGATGAGTCGCCTTCATACTCTCTTCCGTCTCCCACATACAATCGTTACCAACTTCACTCCATTGTACCTCGACAAGCTTAATCGTCTTCCTCCTAAGCTGTTTCTTGTTATTTCCCACAACACGAAGCGGGTTACGAGGTCTCGCAACTGCGATCTCTACTTCTAGGTCTTCGTACTGCTCTGGAGATACCACCACATTCGAATCATGCACGTACTTTCGTAGAAATGACACATGAAACACATTATGCACACTCAACATCTTCTCGGGTAACTTCAATCTATATGCGAGCTTTCCGATTCGCTCAACTATCGGAAATGGTCAAATAGAACCACATACTTCAACGGCGAAATCTTCACGAAAACTATGTCACCAACATCAAATTCTAAATCTTCTTGACGCCTATCAGCATAGCTCTTCTAGCGATCTTAGGCCGCCTTCATTCGTTGTCGAACGATCTCGATACAATCCGAGGTCTCTCTAATCATCTCTAACCCAAGTACCAACTTATCTCCAGTTTCTAACCAACATGCTGGAGAATTGCACGGTCTCCCATACAACGCCTCATATGGTGCCATCCCAATACTAGACTGGTAGCTATTATTATATGCAAACTCAACCAAATGTAGATGGTCTTCCCACAATCCTCCGGAGTCTAACACACAAGCCGTCAGGAGATCTTCCAAAACTTGATTGACTCTCTCGGTCTGACCACCAGTTTGGGGATGATATGCCATACTCAAGCACAACTCGGTTCCCAAAGCTTCTTGCAAACTTCTCCAAAATCCGCTCGAAGAGAATGGATCTCGGTCACTTACTATACTCTTTGGGACACCATGGAACCGAACTATCTATTTCACATAAAGTTCAGCCAATTTTGACGCCATCCTAGTCGATTTGATAAGAATGAATCTTGCACTTTTGGTCAAGCGATACATAACAACCCAAATCCCTTCATTTCCTTCCCTGGTTCTGGGTAGTCCATCGATGAAATCCATCGATACTTTCTCCCACTTCCACGTAGGAACTTCTAATGACTGAGCCAACCCACTCGACTACTTCTGTTCAGCTTTCACCAACTGACAGTTCATGCGCTTGGAAATGAACTGTAACATCCCATATTTTTACCGGTTTAATAATTAATTAATTTAATTATTTAAAATAATGGTTTGGTACTTTAATGGCTTAAATTGAATTATATTGAATATTTAATTAATATAATTAATAGAATAATATATTTAATTTCCAAAATACCCAGAAATAGTGGAATTCGAAATGTTCTGTGAATCAGATGATTTAACTGATTTAATTCAATTTAGAATCTGAATTATAATAATGAATATATTATTTAAACGGCCTTAGAACATATAAATTATATTATAATTATAATTGAGCTCGAAATGGCGCGGCGGTTCATAATTTGGCGATTCAAACTTTAAATGAATATACAGAATCCGTTTTGAGCCGGATTTCTGTGAAACAAGAAACGTTCGGAGCTGGTGAAGTATATTTTTCTAATGGAAGAGAAAAATCGAGATTTCGTTGTGCAGATTGTGAGTTGTATCCAAATCAAATTTTGGGAAAGTCGCTATAGAATTCCTTTATAATTTATAAAGATTTATTTATATTATAAATGGATTTTCAGTATAAATTGAATACTGATTTAATCTGGATTTGAAATGTCGAGTTATAAATTCAGATAGGATTATTTTGGAGTTGTATATATTCTATGTGAATATATATATATATATGATAATATTAATTTATAAATATTAAATCTAATTATTTTTAAATATATTAATATTTAAATGGGTTTATTTAGAGCTTTAAAAATAGCCGCTTTTGCAAATGAGCTCGGTTTTCGACGAAACTTTGTTGGATCCGGAATATTAAATTATTGCTAGATTTCAATTTTCGTGATTTTTGGAGTCAGTATGTGGTCGTACGGGATTTTAATGTGAAAATCAGTTAATATTCCGACTTTAAAAAATATGCTGTGTGAGCAAACGAACTCGGAATTCGATAAAACAAGTTTTATTGAGTCCGCAATGTTGAAATGTAGCTGTATGTCCATTTTCGTCAAAATTGGATTTCATATGTGATAACACGGATTTTTAAAGGACAATTACAAACCGAAATACAATATAAATTATTATAATAAAATAGGAGGATTCCTTTAGAAGCTTGCCTAACCTATATAAATACACCACATTTACCATTTACCATAGACTTTCCCATTCCCTAGTCAAAAGCATTTCCGTCGCAAGTTTTCTTTTAGTAATTTTTTTTTCAATGTTCATACAATCATAACAATTCATGTATATTCCTATAAATCACCAAATTTTTATATTTGAATTCCTCTTTTGATTTTCTCCTACTTCATCTGAGACATGCTAGATTCGAACACAGTTTCGATCGTAGAAAAGAGAATACCTAACAAGATGATTATTCTACGACTTTGATTTTCAGAAAATGAAGTTTCTTTTAGTCGAAATAAGGCATGGATTCGGGTTATAGGGGAGAGTAGCTTCGAATTGGGTTTTTCTAGGAATATATGGTAATATTTTGTGTCGATCCTGCTACCCATTCATGAGCTGTTCTCACGCTGTGAAGACTGGAAAACGTAAAAATGAAGATGAGCTTGAGTTTAATATGTAGGGGGTGAGGAGACAGAGATTGGGAAGAGGAGCGTAATGATGTATTTCGTTGGTTGAATCATGGGGAGGAGGTGAATAACTGATGGAGGAATGTTGCGATTCATGGAGGGATAAGGCAGCGACGGTTTCTGTATTCAGTAGGGAAGAAGATGCAGGACACGGGTTGTGGATTTATGGTTAAGTTGATGGGCCGGGTTCTAAGACTAAGTCCTAGATTAAAAAAATGATTTAGTTTTAATTTCAATTGTTTGTAAACTTGTAAATCGTATAACTATCTCATACTTTATCAGAATTTCAAATGGTCAGATCCGTTGGGATTGTATGGAAGGCGGCTACACAATGGAACAGATTCGAAGAGAATATGAGCTCGTGACAATTTATGGCAAAATAAGTTGCCTAATCTGAATCAAATCAATGATCGGTTATTGTTATTTAACGATAAATCACCAAAGTGAGTAAATCTTACTAACTCTGATCAGTTTATATTTTTATAATGTATTTTTAGAATTTGATAAATGCTAGTTGATTGTTGTGTGTTGACTGTTTGAATGAACTGCTAATTTATTGGTTGAGAATATAGATAACGATATAAAATTAAATATTGTTAATCAAACATTGATTCTGTTTATTAGAATATTTCAAATTGAAATGAAATTGATGTTATTTAAATTGTTTAACATCTATGATGAAGGGAGGAAAAAGATCTGTTGATTGGACTCTGTATTTCTGGGGTATATATTTTTTCATACATGATACATACTCTTAAAAAAAAATATCAGGGGATAATTTTTTTTTATCAGTATATTGTTTCTTCTATACATTAGTTTCCAATCCATAATAGAAAATGCGGAAGGATTTTTTTATTCTTAAAAAAAAGAATCAAAGGCCCATTTACAGGAGAGCCCTTCCCCACATCAGGCACTAAGTTATTTTTAACGTTTAATTAGATCGGGAAATTATTCAAATTAAGAATAAAAGCTCGTTGCTTTTATTTTATTTTATTTTACCAGAATTAGAGCCATAGAGCTCTATCCATTTATTCACTAGACCAAACTCTAATTGTGAATTTCTTAAAATAAAAAAAAGAAAATAATAGGAAATTCAAAAATGAAAATTCAATTCCATTTTTTATTATTATTTTATTACGACATGCGGTTTTTTCCATCCATTACCTTTCAAGATCAGTCATGGTCTTATAGACTACCAAAAGTCTGGACGAATTCGTTACTTCATTCAAATGTGTAAAAAAGCCATAATCGCACTTAAAAGCCGAGTACACTACCATTGAGTTAGCAACCCAGATAAATATGTATATACAAGTGGAAAAAATGGAATTGAACTATACAACTATGTAAAAACATTGAATTTTGAATTCAAAAGAAATATAAAGGAAAGATTAGATGATCAATTAAACAAAATAGGATTGGATTAAATTAAAAACAGAAAAAAATGTAAAAATTTACATTTAAGGACCGCCCCCCTTTTTTAGAAAATAGAAAAAAATTGATTTTCGTTCAAAAAATATATCTCGTATAAAAAATAGTAAATTTGGCAAACCCATAATTTGAATGAAGTAAAGGAAAAACCCATAAATAAATAAGGATCAAAATAAATAGATCTATTTATCTACGATTGAATTATATTTGTTCGACACACCATTGTCAATATGAATAAATTGTTGAGAAAAAAAATGAAAAAAAAATTTACATAAATAAGAATTTGTGTTGGGTTGGCACAACAATAAATATGGAAAATATAAAACATAATATAGAACAAGAAAAGAGAAATTGTGAGTAAATAATTACCACACAAATTTATACTAGTTACCTTTCTTTTTTCTATTATTTATTTATTTATTTCATGAATTCTTTGAAAAAATCTGCTTTTCTTAAAATATCATGAACAACTCTTGTAGGTTAAACACCTTTTCAAGGAAATAACGAATAGCAGGAAGGTTTAAACGTTTAAATAAGTTTGATATTTCATTGGATCATAAAAACCCACTTTTCGAAGATATCTTCCTTCTCGTCGGGATCGAACATCAATTGCAACGATTTGATAGATCGCTCATTGGGATAGATATAGATAAATAACCCCCCGAGAAACGTATAAGAAGTTTTCTCCTCATACGGTTCGAGAAAAAATGATTCCACTATTTCTGTATATAATGTAAAATGTATAAAAAAGTTATGACTTAGACTATGATTTAAGTTTTTTTGTTCTTACTTACATAAGAAAACTAACAATAAAAAAATATCATTCGTACGCAATAACTCAAGTTGGATAATTCGGAAAAATTCTGAAGGTAAATCCTTAGGCATTTCTTGAGTCGTCTCTAACCTCTTTTGTTTTGTTTCGTCTCGAATTTTTTTTAGTCTCCATCATTATACTAAATTTTTTTTTTGAGACAATTGAAAATATTGTTTCCTTGTTCCGGAATTCTTTCTCTTTACTTTATTAAAATCATTAGGTTTAGACATTACTTTAGTGATCCTTATCCCCTTTTTCAAAACGGCAGCAACATACCTTTTGTTTTTTTGTTATGTCCTTCTATGGAAAGATAATTTGAACGATTTTTCCCATGTACTTGTAATGTAATATAAAAAATGTTATTTATTTTATTTCAAACTTGTTGGGATTTGAATCCTTCAATTTCAAATTTCAGTTTCTATATTGAAGATATACTTAACAAAGTAGTTTAATTTATTAATTGTTACTAACCCTTGATTCACCCCCCAATAAATGAATCAATACGTTTTGCTCGAACTCCATCATGTACTATTCCTATTTACCAATCCAATACAAATTGCGTTCCTAATAGGAACAGAACAAACTATGTCGATTCAAGAGCATCTTGCAGATGTAAGAATCCACAGTGAATTATGTCCTTCAAATCGCACGTTGCTTTCTACCACATCGTTTTAAATGAAGTTTTACCATAACACTCCTCTCATTTTAAATTTTATTTTAAAACGGTATGCAATTGATTCAATATGGAATCATGAATAGTCATTGGCTCAATGATACAAAATATTTTTTATGTATGTATCTAGGGAAAGGTAAATAATTATCTGAAAGAAAGTCTAAAGGTAAATAATTATCTGAAAGAAAGACTTATATTATAAAGGATTTAAGTTTTTTCGCCCCTCTATTCTATGGGGAGAAAGACAGTTCTAAAAAAAGAAAAAAGAAAAGTAAATCCATTTCTTTAAATCTAATTAAAATCTTCAACAGATAATTCGGAATGTTCTATTAAATTATGGAAAAAATACTTCTCGAACAAATAAACTCTAAATCTAAAAAGAACGGCCCTATGGATTTCCCAATTCCGGAGTAAAATTAGTAATTAAAAAAATATTAAATATTCCAATAACTCGAAAAAGTAATAAATTTCTCTATATTTATAATATACATTTTTCAAATTTCTTCGAGTACCCAGGTTCAAAAAAAAAGAATTTTTATTTTCATGAGTATGAAATAGAAAAGGATCCTTTTTTCTCTTGGAGGGATTCAACAGGATTCCTCAATATTTACATTACTGTTTTTCATATATTGTGGTATATGATGTGATATATAATATGTGATTGATTATGATGACACTTGTCTTGTTATTTGGTATTTTAAATACCATAAGAAAAAATGGAATGTAAAAAGGGAATTTTCAAAGTGTATATTGAAAATAAAATATTTATATAAAATAAATAGAATTATAAAAGCAAATTTTCAAAGTATATATATAGAGATAAAGTATTTATATAAAATCCGAGGATTTTATAAAAAGGAATTTCGAAGTAGATATTGAATTATGGAAATATTTATAAAATGAATAGAATGTTATAAAAGGAATTTATTTGGAAAATAAATAGAATTATAAAAGGAATTATTTGGGAAATAAATAGAATTATAATAGGAAATCGACGAGATATAAAAGAATTATGAGACGGTTGTTTAAAGTGGGCATTGAATAGAAATCTGTTTTAACAGATAAATTGAGAAGATTAATTTATAAATAATGTTTATAAATTAAGAAAATTATTTATCCTTGGATAAATTGGATATATAAGTCTGAAATTATATGAAGAAGTAGAAATCTCTTTTAACATCGATATTTTATGGAACGTAAACATAGCATTTATAAAGGGATTTATAAACGAGATTATAGATGATTGGAATTGAAAATAAGATTTTGTATGAATAATTCTATAAATAGAAGTATAAATAGAATTTGGAAATGGGATATTATTTTTAAATGAAAAATCAAACTGATCGATTATGTAAAAGAAACATTACTCACATTCGATGTGAATAATGGATTATAATAAATATTTTATAAATTAAAACATTTATAAGGAAAAATTGGGTTTTGAAATAGGAATTCAAATGGGAATTTGAATGAGACAGGAAATAAAGTTAATCGAATGTTATTTATTAGAATAGAGTTAATCTAATATTAGTTATTCGAAGAGAATTAATTGAGTATTAGTTATTCGAATAGAGCTAATCGAATATTAGTTATTTGAATAGAGTTAATCGAATATTAGTTATTCGAATAGAGTTAATCGAATATAAGTTATTCGAAGAGAGATTACCGAATATAGTTTATTCAAAAGAGAATTATCGAATATAGTTTATTCGAAAGAGAGATTGTCGAATATAGTTTATTCGAAAGAGAATTATCGAATAGAGATTTTTCGAGAGAAAATTATGCATTAGATTTCGACTGTATCGAATGTAGGAAAGTACTATTTACTTTCCGGTTTTTAAACAAAGATTTATTTAATTAATAAGTTTATTAATTATTATTTATTCAAATCAAAAAATAAAGTTATATTTGAAGTTAGATATTTTGAAAGTAGGGATTATGACATTATCGTTATAAGCAATGTTTTTATAAAAGAAGTGGAATCGTAAACTAAATCCGAGAGTTGCATAAGTAATGATTTGATAAGAAGATTTAAATGGAGTTAAGGAAATTAGAAACTGACTGGAGATTAGTTAAGTTGAATGCTTTTCTGGATATCGATCTGATGTTGGTTTCGGCCTTCGGGGTTGATATTTAGGAAATTGTTCCATTATTGGTTCACAGTTAGAGACTAATAGATGTGGGAGGATAGTGATGCGTGATAAAGGAATGGAAATGTTTTCCAGTGTTAATAACGTATATTTTCTAAACTTAGGAAATAAGAATTTATGAATAAATGGAAATGGAAATGGAAAATGGGGAAATAAATAAATGATAAATTTATTTAAAAAGAGGAAAAATTTTAATTGATGATTGATCGATGAAATTTCCATTTGGAAATAAGATCGTTGAGTGTAGGGATGTTTTCCTTTGATAGTTAAATAACCGACTATCAAAGCCTTGACCATTTTTCCGTCGTCAATATGTAGAGACTGGGATCAGATTTATTATCTGAAAACCACTCCGTATGGGCACTAGCGTTGCGAATCAAATATGATATAGATAATTGAAGATGGAGTTTATGCAAGGGTCGTTCTGGAAAATCCTAGGTAGAAATTGCCTAAGATGGGTTTACAGAATAGTGCCATCGGTTTGTTCAGTCCCAGGACAACCTGTGTGGAAGAATGCCTGACAGAGTATATTTAATATATAGCGTAAGTTGATCTCTTCAAACGTATTTATGTTTGGTGGTAGAGGAATTCGTATCTCTTAGCTGTATATCGGTTGTATTTTTAGAGAAATCAATTTGACATTTGGCGAGTATGACGATGTGACATTCAAAGTAAATAAAAGTGTGATCTATATGATATGGCCTCTAGCCTCACAACCGGGAAATGGTTTAAAATCGGGTAGGTTGCATGGCTAAGTGGTTAGCTGCCAATTAGGGTGTATTGTCACTTGATCTAGAGAAATTCCATTTACTTCTATAATCTATTTCAATGCTGTCCCTTTCGGCAAAACTGTTGTTGATCCCAACCGTTGGTGATAATACATTCAGTACACTCAAGCGAAATGAGTGACCGGTCATGTTTAGCCTGGGTTACAAGATGTTTTCGTTGAACCCGGTGTATTCCTCTCTAGAGATACACTGTCGGAAGTTGGTCCCATACCTTGCCAGTTGGAATCCGTTACCCAATAAGTGCCCGCGGTTTTTGATTATATATTATATATGTGGAACATGAGATGAAAGCGTTCCACTAGATTGCTATTTATTTGATTTAGACATTATTATAATATCAGAAGAGTACGGATTTTAAAAGAATATTTTGGGTTATCGTAAGGTAAAAACCATCTGTGTTTATGTGTGGATTGGTCTTATGATTATTATTTCTTTTAAAATGATTTTAAAAATTAAACAAATGGTTGGAGTTTACTCACACCAGTCACATGACTGACCTTGAGTTTACTTTGTTTTATTTTCCCTAAACTCTTGGGTGCCCAATTTTGTATGGGCAGTCAAGTAGTCGGGATTTTACAGATATACTAGAAGGAGCTTGGAGCAGGAGGCTTCAGGATTTTATAGCAGTTGTTTATTTCCGCTGTGTTGTAAGTGTGTAATATGAAAATGTTATTGTATACATATATTGGTTTTATTTCAAATTTATGTTATATTTTATTCGTTCTGTTGTGAGATTCGTGTCTAGTCTGATTCTGTTCTGATGTGATCTTCTTTTTCTTCCATTCTAATTTTCTATCTTATCTATTCTCACCCTCTAACTTCTTTCTATTGATGATCAGGAATGTTCAATGCCTGAATAATTGATATGGGTTTTATGTTGATTTTCTAGGTCGAAAATTCGCATTCGTTACAACGGTATCAGAGCTGAAGGTTAAATGATTACCTTGGCTCTGTGGCGTAACTCAATAGAGATAGGGTTAGCAATACCCTAGATTGAGTTTGAGTGTGTATATATATATAAGCACGTATTTGTTATTTGATATAAAAATGATTTTATATTGTGGAGATTTATTAGTTGAGTGATTTGTGAATTCTGCTCAATTAGTTTGATCCACTGTATCGATAGGAGCTTTTAAAACACTCGAATATGATGAACGGACACGGTATGTTTTTAAAAGGGTAAATGAAATAATTTTATCCAAATTATATTTTGATATAAAAGCATGATTAATATTTGAAGTATTATCGTATATTGGATGTGTTGGTTGTGATTATAATCAGATAAGATTATAATTGAAATGTTTATGTAAATAACCAATCAAAGTTCGTATAAGTGTTACGAAATGAATTAAATATGAATTTAAATCAGAATTGAAATTAAAACCCTACAAATTGGAAAGGTGTTTGTAAATGGAATTGGACTTAATACATGAGAATTTTAATCCTGGGAGGTTTTATATTTTTTCTACAAGCATTACGAATGGTATTTTGAAATGATTTCAAAATAGAAATGTTTAAATAAGGTTTTGAAAAGTGATATAGTATTGAACTCACTTCGATCGTTGGAAAATAATTCCGATGATGATCCGGACATCATCGGTGTTCATTTTCGAGTTTCTAAGTGACGGATACTTATTCTTCTTAGTCACCTTGTTCAGCTCATGATAATCCACACACAATCTTAACGAGCCATCTGCCTTGGTTGCAAACACGACCGGTGCACCCCATTCGGATACACTCCTACCAATAAATCCTTTTCCCAAAAGGTCACGAACTTGCACCTTCAACTCTTGCTATTCCTTCGGCGCCATCCGCCTAAGAGGTATAACGATTAGTCTAGCACCCTCGACCAAATCGATCCTAAACTCGATCTCATGATGCAGAGGCAAACCTTTAACCTCGTCAAAAACATCCTCATACTCATTTGCGATCAGCACAGATGACAAGTATTCTTGTGGAATCACAAGCGAATATAGATAGCTAACGAAGACACTTCTTCGCGCTTACACTTTATCAACACCTTTCGCCCTTCCAGATCCCCGACACTCACCTCTAGCTTCTCGCGATTCACCCTTGCCGCATAACTCTTGAGCCAATCCATGCCCAAGATGATCCCAAACCTAGCAAAGTTAAGGACAAAGCAATCACATACAAAAGAGCAACCATGACTCGACAACACTAGACCACGACAAATCATGCAAAAATTTGATGAGCCCTCAACTGGATTAGTTACTACGAAAGGTCTATCATATATCTCGGGTTCCAAACCCAAGCGGCACACAAGCTCATTGCAAATGAATGAATGCGATGCTCCAGTATCAAACAAAACACGAACTGAAATACCATGAATAGAAAGAGTACCTTGCACCACGACACCCTTTCCATTCTCCTCTGCAGTAGGAGCTTTTGAAGAAGACGGTACTGCCCCTAAAGCATAAGCCTTAACCACTTACTTCACTTGAGCCGATTCTGGACAATCTTTCTTCTCATGACCCGGCTTCCCGCACTTGAAGCACTTCTTTTCAGCTTTAGGATTTTTGCATTCACTAGCAAAATGTCCTTCTGCCAACAATTGAAGCAAATCACTCCTCCCTTCTGGTTCTTTTGGCCATCTTTTCCTTTCTATTGTTGTTGCTTCCTCTTCTTGTTATTACCGCCCTACTGTGGTTTTTGTTCCTCTTTAGCTGCAACAACAAACATCTTAGGAAACAGACTTTCATGCCTCAAAGCCTTCTCGACGATCTTCTCAAATTTGTCATCGAGGTGATCCACAAGCTGATTCCCAAGATATTCATCCAACCATAAGACAAACTTCTTGTCCTTTTGATAACGAGTATCCACATCTGAACAAGCATACTTCGACAAGGCCTCGAAGTCAGAAACATAATCAAGAACCGGACCACCATTCTGTTTAAGCTCCACGAATCCCTTAAACAGAACAGACTTCTGCACGGTGGAGGCAAATTTCGCTTCAAACTTAGCTTGGAAAAATTCCCATGAAATATCCTCTTCAGGGGTCTCAAGTGTGACAGAGTTCCACCAGTCCATTGCTATGCCCCCCAACTGCCTTGATGCAAGTTTCATTTTTGTTGCATCATCAATGCCCAAGCTCCTGAAGATTCGAACACAAATATCCATCCACCTCTGGACTTCTTCAACTGGTTTAGTGCCCTTGAATTGTTTTCCCCCTACTGAGGAAAAGTCTTTGCATAGCTTTGCAAATTCCTTAGCTCTAGGCATTGGAACTTCAACATCAACCGTAGCTGGTACATGACTGGGGTTCCTTCGAAGGCATGCTTCAATCATAACTTCAAATATGGGAGGGTAATTAGGTACCCTGCCATTACCCCCTCAAGGCATAACTTCTTCCCTAGTAGAATGTCTCATATAACGTCGACTCATTCTAAATCTGCAAATTAGGATGATTAGCCATTCTATAAAAAAAACTGCTAAAGAAGTACAAACACTACTACTATATATGCTATATATATAGTAAACATCCAACTGAAATCTACAAATATGTCTCTCATACGTAATTACATCTTCGAACCTTGGCCACAATCGTTGACCAGAGCTCTGATACCAAATGTGACGACCACCCACAACCTCCACACTATATAAGAGGAATAATGCGCCGAAAGGTGTGCCAGGCAGCAATGGACGATCATCAAGGTATGATACATAAGCGGAACCTGTCGTAAACTCACGGCGCAAGGATAAAATATAATAGAACATATACAACAGGTAGTGATAGTGAAGCAGAAAACACTAAAATTTCATGACAACTAGAAAGTATTTCCCATACACGAGAATAACAACAATAGTGTTTGTACAATTTGCCTCACTACAGCACTCAGAGAAATAGCAAACAACTGAAATCCAATTATTATATAGTAGTAAAACTGGTACGTTGCCTCATGCTCGCCATCGATTAGCATCATCGTCCTTACAAAAGCATCACCTGTCACATGCTACTCAGTCTGCCCATCCACAACCGGATGAACAGCCAAAGGTAATAAGAGGAAACATAAAACCTTGAGTCAGACAACAGTCTTAGTGAGCGATAAAACAACTAACAAACTTCATCAATAAAGCATATGAGAATGGGTAAATAAATGAACTAATCTACCCAGCTACAGAGAAGAAATTACACCTGCCTTACCCACAACATGACAAGCCTTTACGATCCATACATCCAAAGGAATAATAATTCAGCTATGGTAACTAGAACAACCATTCGTATATAGCAATAGCAACTCAATCATGATCACATCATGCATTCAAACGTCCATGACTGACTCTGGTTATCACTGCCAACCTTGCTTTGGAACCCTAGATATCATATGATTGGCTAACAACTTACCATCAAATGTCAAGGACCATACACTATGCGCCGGTTCTAGCAAAACTCCACACGCATACTCAACACGTGTCTAGCCATACACGATGCCCAGGGCACTCGACCTACAACTGGTCTTCAATTGTACCCCTTGCTTTGGATCGGTTAGAACCTATGACAACTACAGTTCCTCGGCCTTCTCATCTCTAGTGGTTATCAGTTACGACTATTAATCAACTCAGAACACTTTAGAGCCATCACTCCACACGAACTCAATACACCCATGAGTTGTTATACTATTCGTTGTTCTATGCCGATCAACGAACACTTTTCAACACTTCGAAACTTCCCAACTGAATTCACATCATCACCAGAAATGGTTAACCAGAAATGGCTGACTAGAAATGGATGACAAGAAATGACCGACCCAACTTTATGCCGACCCACTTTATGCCGACCCAACTCTAGGCCGACCCAACTTTGTGCCGACCCAACTTAGCGCTGACCCACTTAGTGCTGACCCAAGTTTGTGCCGACCCAACTTTATGCCGACCCAACTCTATGCCGACCCAACTTTAGGCCGACCCAACTCTATGCCGACCCATAACATGCATATTGCAATTCAACTCCAATTTCGAACAAAACTTCGCCAAACGATAAATCCGACGAAACCAACTTGTCCCATTTATCAATTATGGCCACAATCATGGTATGAAACCATCATCATCATGAATACAACGATTTTCATCAAAATTATGCAAATCACCCCCAAATCATGGAAAAATGATCATATGAACAAAGGTATATATCTAACTTGCATAAGCGTATGAAATATCATGGAAATTACCTATCTAAACTTGCTAAATCATATCATAGGGTGATTCATAAGAAAAACGGACTTAACATGGCATAGATATATCAGAAAATGATTGAATATGATGAAAAACATAACCAAACACTCGTACACTTTATTGAATCCATGTGAGAGACGTAAATCACTCACCGATTCTCCCAAACAAGCAAAAATCAATGGAATACGAATCCAGACAGCAAGGACCTCGCACAAAACACCATGATCTGATGAATCCTTGCCTCAATTGATGTAGATCTAGCCTCCAATTGTATAGATCTCCAATTTCCCTCCTTGGATTATGATTTCTAATGGTGGAAAAGTGTTAGAGGAAGGAGGAGCTCAAGACCTCCTAATGAGAGAATGGAAAATTCAAACCCTTTCCCATATCCCTTACCCCCTATTTATAGTTTCCACCAATCCTCTAATGGGCCTTCCCAATTCAGCCCGTCTTGGCTTACCTGTAACGACCCAGATTTTTGTTGATTAATTTTAAACATTTAATATTGTTTTAAATATTGAGTTGGTAATATAAATGAATATTTATATTGAGTTATCAATTTAATAATAGAAATATGATTTATTTTGAATATATATAAGCATCGTGATACGAAAACAATATATAAATTTGAAGTAAAAACCGATCGTGATAATTCTAATGACTAATATAAATTTTATTTAACTACAAACGGTAATTATAATAATAATTTATTATCAAGGAATTAATTGTGATTAATTTAATTTATATTATAACAATTTAAATTCATATCTTTTCCAAATGATCGAATTGGGCTTCATAGTCTGTTCCAGTGCGTTCAGAATAGTGGTATAGCCCTAGGAATGCCTGTTGTTGTGTTCAAATAGGAGTTTGGAAACACGTGATATTTTAAATAAGGTAAAATCACACCGGTTCAACCCCAACTAAAATAAATAAAAATATAAAATACTTTTCCTTCCATCCTAAGCTTCACAACGTACATTGTAAACCTATCGCCTACACTGGTACCTCCTCAAACATATTCCTTCAGATTGAAGCTTCTTCATTTATATATAGAATGACAATTCCTTCGTTATTTCCATTTTCCTTCATCAGAAAATCAAATGCAGACATTTTTCCCCGTTCACCATTTTATAACTCACAATATAGTTTTCCTTTATATTTCCTTCTGCTATAATTTACCGTTCATTCCAAATCAAAATCAAATGAAATCCCAAGCCTCATCTCGAAATCAGAAACTCCGAAAAAAATGGCGATGTGGATCTTTAACTCGATGGCGGAGGTGCTCGCGAGTTCAACGAGGAAGCACGCGATGACTTAGGAGCTCGATTTCTTTTCTGTCGAGCGAGCTCGAGTTCAAAATTAACGAGTTATGGTTTTGGATGTCTAGGGGCTTGCTGTAACAACCCGGAAAATCTGGGCCAGTTTAAAATTTTTATTTTGGCAATTTTAGCGAATTTTGAATATTTAAAATAGATTATTTTAAATAATATCGACGAGAAATCTATTCTGAATATAATTAGAACGTATATATTATATACGTCGTCGTTAGAATATATAATAATTATATATAATTATAAAAGGAATTGAAAATGGCGCGGTAGTTCGAAAATTCGATTTCTAATTTCAAATGAATATACAGAATTCAATATAAGTCAGAATTGAACGAAACAAGAAATATTTGAATCTGTATAACTATATCTTTGTAACGAAGTTAACAAACTGAGATTTCATCTTAGAAATGATAAGATATGTCCAGTTTAAAATTAGAAATAGTCGCTGTGGAATTTATATATATTTTTATATATATAAGGCCCTTAAAAATAGCAATTTTGCAAACGACCTCGGATTTCGACGAAACCAGTTTTGTTGGGTCCGTGATGTTAAGTTATTGCTAGATTCCAAATTTCATAATTTTTCGAATCAATATGTGAGCGTGGCAAAGGAAAACGTGTTTTGGCCATTTCAGTTGATTTTAATCGACTGGAAATTGGCCATTTTTCTAACGGTCTCAGAATTCGACGAAACTAGTTTTGTTAGGACCGTATCGTCAATACGAAGCTAGAAAATATTTTTCTGGAATTTTTCTAGTTCGTATGTGACCCCGGTAATTTGAAATGTACGTTTAAAATTCAATATATGAATTTAAATGTAAATTTCAACGGAAACTGATTGTAACGATCAAACCAGCTTACGATACATATCCCATTGTGTTCGGAATGGGGGTAAAACGCTATGGACGACAGGCGGTGGACCTCGTTTCGAGGTCATATGTAAAAGTGAACCCTAATGCAAATTTAATAATTAAATAATAATAAAATAAATAAAAAAAATCTACCTTCCCTCCCCTTTTCTTCTGCCTTGGCCCCCCCCCCCCCCGATCATTTATCACAAAATAAAAAAAAAAAAAAAAACCTAGAAACTAATCGCGCCGCCGCCTTACTCCTGGAAGCCATCGCCGACGATTGAGCGGAAGCCCCCACCACCCGACTAACCTCCTCCCACCGAACGACACCTCGGAGCCCCCACCACCCTCGCAAATTGAAGCAGCCCTCGTCGAACCCTCGAACCTCGTCGCGACGCCTCCCTGAGCCGCCCTCGACTTCCCTCCTCCCCTTCGCATACCACGGTAAGCATTTACTTTATATTTATTTTCATTTTTGTTTTATGATTTCTGATTTATAAAACGATTTAAAATTAATTACTGTATATTTCTTTTAGTTTTGAAAAAAAAACAGAATTTTGTTAAAGAGAATTTAAACCGATTTCTTTTAGTTTTAAAAACAGAATTTTTAAAAGAATTTTAGAAAACAGAATTTTTGAAAAGAAAATTGAAAACTGTTTTTAAAAGAAAACAAAAACTATTTTTAAAAGAAATTTAAAACCATTTTTAAAAGAATAGAAATTTAAAACTGCATTTTTAATAAAAGAGAAACAGATTTTTTATAAAAGAGTTTCAAAAACTGTTTTGAAAATAATTTAAAGACGATTTTGAAAAGAAAATAAAAACTGATTTGAAAAGGAAAAGAAAACTGATTTTATTTTAAACTTTGAAATTAAAAAGATTTAATCTTTTAGTAGAAAAAGATTTGAACTTTTAAAAATAAAGATCATATTTTTAAAAAGAGAAAAGACAGAATTTTGTTAAGTAGAAGAAATAAGATGTGATTCTTATATTTTTTAAAGTAATAAAAATATAATTTTTACATCATAGAAATATTAAAAATATAATCTTTATATATTGAATAACATAGTAAAAATTCGATTTTTACTTATGTAGAGAATAAGGGAAACGAAAGCGACAAGAAGACGAAATAGACGAAGATTTCCATAAAGGAAGAGTTGTGTTATTGGATAGCTACTGGTGAGAATTTCTCACCTTTCAATTCTTTTTCTAGTTATATATATATACTAGGATGCAGACGGTGCTTAGTAGCACCCGACACAATCGTCCACAGACCATGGACTTGTTTGTTTGGTTGAATAGATTAGTTGAATTATCTGTTTGAATTGAATTGTTGGGTGAGATGAAATTGATTTGATTGATGTGTGAATGGCGTGGGCCTTCACTAGACCGGGGATAAGGCGAGGCCTTGTCCCGTTTCTAGTATCGTGCCGTTATGCCGCCGAAATTTTCTAAAATATGTTAGAAAATAAAAATATCATTTTATTGTGTAAATGAATTGAATAGAAATTCATAGGTTGAAATAAAATGTTTTATCGTTAAAAATATAATTTTTAACGTGAATGTGAATAAATAAATATCCATTTACAAACCAGACGGTTTGTTTATGTACACTTATTTGAATGACATTGATTGGGACGATAAATTTTACACATCGCCCAACAGCACAAATAAAATAGGTGTTTGATTGTTTGAAACCCTACACGGGTGTTAGGATGAAATTTGAAGTTCACTCATCCTGATTGATTAAATATGTCGATCGATTGATTGACAGGCTGTTATAAGCGTTGAATATCTATATTTGATGCTTATACAGTGTAGTGCACTTTGGTTGATGGTTGATTATTTTTCAATGCTATGATATACATGTGTTGTATGAAAATCCATATAATTAACTTTATATGGTAATTGATTGGGCCTCATTCCAATTTGAAAAATAAAGAATATTATAAAATAAAAGTTCATGTGTTGACAGTACTCATTCATTGAGATTGGTCATGTGTTGAACGAAATATTTTGATAATAACAACTATTTTGAAAATAGAAATTTATGAAGCCGTGTTGATTAGATTGACGCCATTTTGACGTGAACGATATTTATATCGATTTTATCGATTTCAAAATGAATTGAAAACGAATTCAAAATGAATTGAAAACGATTTCGAAATGAATTGAAAACGAATTCAAAATGAATTGAAAACGATTTCGAAATGAATTGAATTGAAAACGAATTCAAAATGAATTGAAAACGATTTCGAAATGAATTGAATTGAAAACGAATTCAAAATGAATTGAAAACGATTTCGAAATGAATTGAAAACGAATTCAAAATGAATGGAAAACGATTTCGAAATGAATTGAATTGAAAACGAATTCAAATGGAATTGAAAGCGAATTGAAATGAATTCAAATTGAATTGAAATTTGAATTGAATAGAAATGAATTTTAAAACGAATCTATAAAGAAGAATTCAATTTTGCCTTGAATTGAAATGGAAGTTGAAATAGATTTTGAAACGAATTTTAAAACTATTTATATAATTCGTTTTAAATAGAAATCGACGAAATATATATTATATATATTATATATATAATATAATGGCCTGAATAGAACGCGCCGCGCCGCGGCAGTTCGTGAATTTCGACCATTTATTTCAAACGGACATTTCGGGAGATCCGACCGTCGGATTCTCCTAAAACCAGAACCGTTGGGTTCGTATCGAAAAGAGCTTTCTAATGAATGTTAGAAATTTGAAATCTAACGGTTGGATTTGGAGATACGTCCAAATCAAATTCGAAAAAGGTCGCTGTAAGTGCAGTTCGATGGCCGTTAATGGAAATCGACTGTACGGGCCTTGATAAAATTATTAAAAATAGTAATAATTTGTGTAAAATCATAAGAAATGATTTGTGAAAGTTTGGGATGAAAAACTCCATATTTGAAAAGATAAAAATAGATTTTTATCGAAATGAACTAGTTTTGAACTAGAATTATAATTCTATTTATTTTTAAATAAATAAATTGAATTTGAAATGGTTTTGAAAATAACCAAAATTTCCAATGATTGCATTGGAGTGGAGTTGAATCGAAATTGTCTTCGGAATATTTCGATGTTGGAATTCGTGATATTACAGGTGTTGTTATGGAAATTTGAAAGATATATATTTGTATCGTTATTTCCAATACGACATTTGTTAGTCGTAGAATTCGATATTGAATATAAGCCGATATATTTTCTATTCAGAGCCTTGTATTGAATATCGAATGTGATTTGGGTTTGTCGTGAATGGTGTCTTCACTAACACTGTTCTTGAACCCAGTTGAGAAAAGATTAAATCTTTTTATTTAGATTTAATGAAGTGTACCAATTAAATGATATTTAATTGAAATTGAATTGGTATTGATTTTTGGGTTTATCGTGAACAGTGTTTTAAATAACACTTGTTCTTTAACCCGATAATTAATGGAATGTGATTTGGGTTTGTCGTGAATGGTGTCTTCACTAACACTGTTCTTGAACCCAGTTGAGAAAAGATTAAATCTTTTTATTTAGATTTAATGAAGTGTACCAATTAAATGATATTTAATTGGAATTGAATTGGTATTGATTTTTGGGTTTATCGTGAACAGTGTTTTAAATAACACTTGTTCTTTAACCCGATAATTAATGGAATGTGATTTTGGGTTTATCGTGAATCGTGTTTTAAATGACACTGATTCTTTAACCCAGATAATGATTAAAACTAAGTGGAGTTTTAATGAATCTTTAATTAGATTGAAAAGATCGAGAATGGAGTATCACCAGTTTTGCTCCAGGCGATAGTTAAATCTTTAATTAGATTTGAACGTGGAATTTAGAAACTAACTGTCGGTTAGCCAAGCAGAATGGTTTTCTGGATATTGATCTGATGTTGGTTTCGGCCTTCGGGGTTAATATTTGGGGAATTATTCTCTTGATTAATTTATGGTTAGTGACTGATGAATTGGAATGAGGCGTATGTTGTGTTTGTGTAACACTTATTTAAAATATACGCGAGTTATTCGGAAAGGCCGGGTTTATCCCATTCTGAATAACCGATACGACGATAAGTCGAAGATGAAGACGATGGTCGAAGACCGGAAGTCTTCACGTCGTTTGGGTGAAAACTGATGATCTTGATTGGGCTGTACACCCAAGAAGATGGAAACAGTTGGTGATCGTCCAGACGTACTTGGAGATCGATGGATATGCGGGGTACTAGGTGCCTCCGATTTCGTTCAGGCCCAGAACGGACTTGTAAATGGACTGTGTGTCTGACATTGGATTTCATTCTGTGTGACTGATATCGGTTGCATAGAGTGGTTTGCCTGTGTGGCATGCTAAGATGCAAATGATCAAGGCTTCTGTTGAAAAGCAAAGTCTTGTGGTGATGATCAAAGCACGGCCTTTGTGGCGTAGCTTTGTGTAACGTTTACTTCGCGAGTTTCACACCCGGTATGAACCAAAAACGGGAGAGGACATCAGGGAGGACTTGCGTTTCTTTCTAGCTAGAAGTGGCGTCAGTGGTTTTACACGCCCTGACGAGTTTGACTTATGTGGTTGTTGCGGTTGCGAGGCGCCTCGGTTATATCGGTTTCGGCCGAATGCATTCTGGTCGGCTGACGGACCAGACTTACACCCCATAGGGTGGGGAGACGTATTGTTCAGGCATAATAATCCACTCCGTGTGGACCGGCCCTGACGATCCAAGGCTTGCCTGCGCGCTTGCCTGAGACACGGGCTAGAGCGTCTCGAATCGGTTGAGGACTATCTTTTGCCTCGGTTCATAGATGGAAATCCAATTTCCAAATACGTGATATTTGCGGTTTTAATTGTAATCCTATATATGGCGACATAGTGGGATGGGGCGCTTATGCCGCCTATGATTGATATTTATGATTTGAAGTGTTTTATACACTATGCACTTATAATAACATCAAGTGATTTGTTTTAAAACGTATCAAGCATTCTTTGGCTGTTATAAGGGAAAACCCTATCCTCGACTGCGTTGCATTGTGTGATGGGACCTGGGTCTTATAACAGCTTCATTTTTCTTTATTTAGCATTGCGCTGTTGGTTTTATGCACTGGTAATCTTGGGAGGAAACCCGTTCCGTGTTATACGGCGTGGTCCCTTGATTTACCTAACTTTGAAAATAAAGATTAACTGTTTTAGTTCTCACACCAGTCACATGACTGACCTGGAGTTTATTGTTTTAACCTAAACTCTGGGTGCCTTATTTTGACACGGGCAGCTAGTAGTTTTGGTTTTGCAGATTTATATTCACAGGATCCTGGTTTACAGCTGGAACGATATCCGGAAAGCTTTGTATCTGTATATCTCCTTCTAGTTGTGTATTGTATTATTTTCCGCTGCTATGTAGTTAAATGTAATTTAAATCTCTGATATTTCTGTGTAATATTTATTCATACTCTGTATATTCTTGTAATCTGATGCATTGTTGTAATAACAATGAAATGTTCTTCTGTATGCGTTCTATTTTGTCGTGTTCTCAACGATAGGGCGTTTCGAACGGCCTGGATCGGTTTTAGCGACTGGTTCGGACCGAGCGAAATTCCTTCTCGTCACACTTGCGAACTAGGGTTTAGATTATCGTGAGCATTGGCGAACTGGATTTGCGGGCCGTTACATTTGGTATCAGAGCTTAGGTTGAGCGAACACCTAGGCTTTGGTGGGATGTGCTCATTAGAGATAGGGTCAGTAGTACCCTAGAATGAGTTCAGTGTATATATACGAGAGAATGTATTTGTTAATTGATATAAAAGTTTTTTATATTGTGTTGGCTAGTCTGTTGAGTGGTTTATGAATTCTAATCAAATTGTGGGACGCCACGAAGTCGATAGGAATTTCCTAAACACTTGAACAGAGAAATTGGACACAATATTGTTTTAAAATGGGTAAATGAAATAATTTTACCCAAACCTATATTTTGATATAGAAGGGAATAATTTTCTGAAATTATTTGATGTGTTGATTGTTATCGTTATAATCAAATGATGATTTTGAAATTGGAATGGTTATAGATAACCAAATATAACTTGTATATGGATGAAGTACATACAAATGTGATGAATTAAAATTGAATTTAAACCAGAATTTGGAATTTAAATCCTGGGAAGTCAGAAAATATTTTTCAAAGTATATTAAAATAATATAGCTTTGTTTTGGTAGGATTTCTGATTAAAAATCATTTTGAATGGCTTTTGAAACTGATAAAGCGCTGAACTCACTTCAGTGGCTGGGAAATAACTCTGATCATGACTGCAACATCATCAATGTTCATTTTCGAGTTCTAAGTGATGAATTGCTACCATAGAAAAGATTTTGATGGAAATTTGTTTGAAAGAAAACAAGTTAGTTTGAATATTCAAATGTTTTGAATTTGAGATGGAAATAAATATGTATATATTTTATATGATTTCATAGAGATTTGAAATGAAACCCCGGGAATTTGAATTCTAGAATTAAAATTTAACTTAAGCAAGTTAAATGGATTGAAGTGAATAAATTGATTTAAATCAATTTGAATGCAATATGAACTAGATGTGAATATATTAGTTGTAAATCATTCAGATTAAATGAATATAAGCATTTATGATGTGTAGTATGAATAAAAACCATAAGTTTGTGGGTACTGAAATTTGTTGAAATATAAAAAGTTGAGTTTCAACATAACTGTGTTCTGAAAAGTTAATGGCGTTATAGCATTTTCCTTACCTTAGTAATTTCGGGGACAAAATTCTTTTAAGGGGGGAAGAATGTAACGACTCGGATTTTTGTTGATTAATTTTAAACATTTAATATTTTTTTAAATATTGAGTTGGTAATATAAATGAATATTTATATTGAGTTATCAATTTAATAATCGAAATATGATTTATTTTGAATATATATAAGCATCGTGATACGAAAACAATATATAAATTTGAAGTAAAAACTGATCGTGACAATTCTAATGACCAATATAAATTTTATTTAACTGCAAACGGTAATTATAATAATAATTTATTATCAAGGAAGTAATTGTGATTAATTTAATTTATATTATAACAATTTAAATTCATATCTTTTCCAAATGATCGAATTGGGCTTCAAAGTCTGTTCCAGTGCGTTTAGAATAGTGGTGTAGCCCTAGGAATGCCTGTTGTTGTGTTCAAATAGGAGTTTGGAAACATGTGATATTTTAAATAAGGTAAAATCACACCAGCTCAACCCAAACTAAAATATAAAAAAATATAAAATACCTTTTCCTTCCATCCTAAGCTTCACAACGTACACTGTAAATCTATCGCCTACCCTGGTACCTCCTCAAACCTATTCCTTCAGATTGAAGCTTCTTCATTTATAAATAAAACGACAATTCCTTTGTTGTTTCCATTTTCCTCCATCAGAAAATCAAATGCAGACCATTTTTCCCCTTTCACCATTTTATAACACACAATATAGTTTTCCTTTATATTTCCTTCTACTATAATTTACCGTTCATTCCAAATCAAAATCAAATGAAATCCCAAGCCTCATATCGAAATCAGAAATTCCGAAAAAAATTGGCAATGTTGGATCTTCAACTCGATGGCGGAGGCGCTCGCGAGTTCAACGAGGAAGCATGCGATGACTTAGGATCTCGATTTCTTTTCTGTCGAGCGAGCTCGATTTCAAAATTAACAAGTTAGGGTTGTGGATGTCAAGGGGCTTGCGAACTAGGGTTTAGATTATCGTGAGCTGTGGCGAACTGGATTTGCGGGCCGTTACAGTTGGTATCAGAGCTTAGGTTGAGCGAACACCTTGGCTTTGGTGGGATGTGCTCATTAGAGATAGGGTCAGTAGTACCCTATAATGAGTTGAGTGTATATATACGAGAGAGAGTATTTGTTAATTCATATAAAAGTTGTTTTATATTGTGTTGGCTAGTCTGTTGAGTGGTTTATGAATTATAATCGAATCGTGGGACGCCACGAAGTCGATAGGAATTTCCTAAACACTTGAACAGAGAAATTGGACACAATATTGTTTTAAAATGGGTAAATGAAATAATTTTACCCAAACTATATTTTGATATAAAAGGGAATAATTTTATGAAATTATTGGATGTGTTGATTGTTATCGTTATAATCAAATGAGGATTTTAAAATTGGAATGGTTATAGATAACCAAATATAACTTGTATATGGATGAAGTATATACAAATGTGATGAATTAAAATTGAATTTAAACCAGAATTTGGAATTTAAATCCTGGGAAGTCAGAAAATATTTTTCAAAGTATATTAAAATAATATAGCTTTGTTTTTGAAGGATTTCTGATTAAAAATCATTTTGAATGGCTTTTGAAACTGATAAAGCACTGAACTCACTTCAGTGGTTGGGAAATAACTCTGATGATGACTGCAACATCATCAATGTTCATTTTCGAGTTCTAAGTGATGAATTGCTACCATAGAAAAGATTTTGATGGAAATTTGTTTGAAAGAAATCAAGTTAGTTTGAATATTCAAATGTTTTGAATTTGAATGGAAATAAATATGTATATATTTATATATGATTTCATAGAGATTTGAAATGAAAACCCGGGAATTTGAATTTTGGATTTAAAATTTAACTTAAGTAAGTTAAATGAATTGAAGTGAATAAATTGATTTAAATCAATTTGAATGCAATATGAACTGGATGTGAATATATTAGTTGTAAATCATTCAGATTAAATGAATATAAGCATTTATGATGTGTAGTATGAATAAAAACCATAAGTTTGTGGGTACTGAAATTTGTTGAAATATAAAAAGTTGAGTTTCAACATAAATGTGTTTTGAAAAGTTAATGGCTTTATAACATTTTCCTTACCTTAGTAATTTCGGGGACGAAATTCTTTTAAGGGGGAAGAATGCAACCACTCGGATTTTTGTTGATTAATTTTAAACATTTAATATTGTTTTAAATATTGAGTTGGTAATATAAATGAATGTTTATATTGAGTTATCAATTTAATAATCGAAATACGATTTATTTTGAATGCATCGTGATACGAAAACAATATATAAATTTGAAGTAAAAACCAATCGTGACAATTCTAATGAACAATATAAATTTTATTTAACTGCAAACGGTAATTATAATAATAATTTATTATCAAGGAATTAATTGTGATTAATTTAATTTATATTATAACAATTTAAATTCATATCTTTTCCAAATGATCGAATTGTGCATCAAAGTCTGTTCCAATGCATTCAGAATAGTGGTGTAGCCCTAGGAATGCCTGTTGTTGTGTTCAAATAGGAGTTTGGAAACACGTGATATTTTAAATAAGGTAAAATCACACCGGCTCAACCCAAACTTAAATAAATAAAAATATAAAATACTTTTTCCTTCCATCCTAAGCTTCACAACGTACACTGTAAACCTATCGCCAACCCTGGTACCTCCTCAAACCTATTCCTTCAGATTGAAGCTTCTTCATTTATAAATAGAACGACAATTCCTTCGTTGTTTCCATTTTCCTCCATCAAAAAATCAAATGCAGACATTTTTTCCCCTTTCACCATTTTATAACTCACAATATAGTTTTCCTTTATATTTCCTTCTGCTATAATTTACCGTTCATTCCAAATCAAAATCAAATGAAATCCCAAGCCTCATCTCGAAATCAGAAACTCTGGAAAAAAATGACGATGTTGGATCTTCAACTCAATGGTGGAGGTGCTCGCAATTCAACGAGGAAGCACGCGATGACTTAGGAGCTCAATTTCTTTTCTGTCGAGCGAGCTCGAGTTCAAAATTAACGAGTTAGGGTTGTGGATGTCCAGGGGCTTGCGAACTAGGGTTTAGATTATCGTGAGCTATGGCGAACTGGATTTGCGGGCCATTACATTACCAAACCTGGATAGCCAACTGGAAAACCTTAAAACAGTGATTTCTCCCAAACCACTGAGCCAAATCTTTAATGTAACCACTCTATGGATAGGCAATCATCAATTCCTTTCCAATGGCACAGGTCTCACCCTCTAATTCGAACTGAGTCAAAAGTTATACCCTGTACAAGACTGACAGGGGCAAAATGGTCACAAACAAAATCGGTAAAAATTATGGACATGTCTCACATCCTCATAAGCAACATATCAAATGATGAGAATTATCCAATCCTAAGGGAATAAAATAAAAATATTTTACGATCTTCCGATACGTAAAATGCGGGCTTTTACATAGGTTGTCCAATGTCGAAGTAGATGTTCGTTGAGTTCTTGTCTGATACTGGTTTAGGCCTCTGGGGATTTTGCTTGAGGGATGTTGAATTCGATTAGGATGGTTTACATGAGATACATATAATCTGGATGTTATGAGTGCTTTGCTATAATTGAATGGGTGTTCTGGTTTCCATGGATGAATGGTTGAATTGTTTATGGTAAAGGTTATCGTTGTCCGACGTGGGAAGATAGGTTTGAGTACTACTCTAGTTTTATGGGTAGATTAGTATGTTAATCTATCCATTCCCATATACTTCATTGTTGAATTTTGTTAGTTGTTTTACCGCTCAATAAGACTATTGTCTAACTCAAGGTTTTATGTCTCTTCTTGTTACCTTTGGTTGTTCGTCCGGTTGTGAATGGGCAGATTAAGTAGCAGGTTACAGGTGATTAGTGAGGACAATGCTGCTGTGTGGAGGCGAGCAGGAGGCTGGCGTACCAGTTATTATTACTATCTAGTATTTCTGTTTCCGTTGTTTGAGTGCTCTATGAGGGTTGTAGTGAGGCCTTATGTACAAACTTTGGTATCAGTTGGATAATCTTTCAGGATGTTGAGATAGTTTCAAAAGTTTGTTAAATGATGCTTCACCATTATTACTTATTGTATATGTTCTGTTATATTTTATCCTTGCGCTGTGAGTTTTACAACAGGTTTCGATGTTGTTTACCTACTCTGATGATCGTCCATAGCTGCCTGGCACATCTTTCAGTGCATTATTCCTTTTGTTTAGTGCAGGGGTTTTGGGTGGTCGTCACAGATGGGGTACCATCTGGGGAGAATAGATTTGCTTCCACGAGTTGTACTTTGCAACGGTTGAAAAATACATAAGGGAGTGTTCTTCGTATCTTGATTCTTCTACTGTTTTTATGCCTTCGGATAGGGGATTCTTACGTCCCTCATTCGAAGTTAAGCTAAAAATAAATTAGACTGAAAAACGCACTAATGGTAGGTACGCTTCTTTGAAAAGGAAGAGGAAAGGATCCAATGAAGTAAACCCGACCGAGGAAGGAGAAATCATCACAGATTTGGATTCTAGAGGAGACATCGAAATAATAAAACCAATAGAAGAAGTGAAAGAAGTAAACGTGGATTCAGAGGACAAATCGAAGGTCGTTGGCATAGGGAAAAGGTTAACGGATCCCCTCAGAAGTGACTTAATCCGGTTCCTACAACTTAACAAAGATGTTTTCACTTGGACCCATTCAGACATAATTGGTATCAACCCTTCAATCATGATCCATGCCTTAAACACCGACCCTTCGGTAACCTCGGTACGACAAAAGAAGAGACAATATAATAGAGACCGGATAGAGGCTTTGAAGGAGGGAGTCAAAAGGTTGGAAACTAACGGGTTTATCCGAGAGCTTCTTTACCCGAAATGGCTACCTAATCTTATGCTAGTGAAGAAGTCCAATGTGAAGTGGAGGACGTGCGTTGATTACATAGATTAAAACAAGGCATGTCCGAAAGATTGCTACCCTCTTCCGCAGATTGACCAATTGATTGATGCCATGAGTGGTCACAAGGTACTATCCCTCATGGATGCTTACTCGGGATACAACCAAATTTCGATGCGCAAACCCAACGAGGAGCATATAAGCTTTGTCACCGACTGGGGAACGTTTTTTTATAAGGTAACGCCCTTCGGTTTGATGAACGCAGTGGCAACATATCAAAGACTAGTAAACAGAATGTTTCAAGAGCAAATAGAGCGCAATATGGAGGTATATGTGGATAACTTGCTGGTGAAGTCTACCAAAATAGAGAACCATCTAAAGGATTTGGATGTTTGAGGTCTTAAGAAGTTACCAAATGAAGCTAAACCCTCCGAAATGCTATTTTGGAGTTCAATGCGGAAAGTTTTTGGGGTATGTGGTAAGTGAATAGGGGATTGAAGCTAGCCCTGACCAAATACAAGCTATTAAAGATATGGAGGAACCTAAAACAAGCAAAGAAGTCATGAGCCTAAACCGGAAAGTGGCAGCCCTCAGCAGGTTCATTTCCAAAGCCACTGACAAATGTGTTCATTTCTTCGATGCTATAAAGAAAAAGAGGAATTTCGAGTGGAATGAAGAGTGTAGGAAGGCATTCCAAGAATTAAAATTTTATATGGGAACGTGTAATGACCCGAATCCTTATGGGTTAATTTTGAACATTTAATATTTAATTTAAATACTGATAATATAATTGAATTTTTATATTAAATTATTCGTTTAATAATCAATTTCGATTTAATATCGAATATATTAAACCATCGTAATACGAAAAATAATTCAGTTCGAGATTTACAACTGAATTAAATATAGCTCAGAATTCTGTTTGAATTCGAATAATAATATTAATTTATTTTCGCAGAATAAATTGTGTTGAATTTAATTTATATCAACTTAAATTAATATCTTCTCCATATGATCAAATGGGGTCTTGAAACCTGTCCCAGTGGATTCAGAATGGTGGTTTAACCCTAGGATGGCCAGTTGTTGGGTTTAGAAAGGAGTTCGGAGTCCTGGAGTATTTTAAATTAAAGGATAACAATTTTAAACAAATTTAAACCAAACCCGTGCTTCCTTAAGTCCACAAATTTAAAACCCACCCGTACCTTCACTTATCACCACAAACAAAAGCAACCCATGCCATTCCTTTCTACCACAAATCAAACTGAAACCGTGCCCTCATAATTACCACAAATCAAAATCTAAAACTCCAATATAAAAGGCCCCTCCCTAATTCAGTCTAGCACCGAATGAATCCCCTTTTCTCTCAAAATCAAATCAAGGGCTTCTCGATTTGGAATCGCGATGAAGTGGAAGAGCTATGGAGGTGCGAGCTGTTATCTGCGAGAGGACTAATGTACGGGTGACTCGATTTAGGTTTGGGGAAACTGTTCGTCGAGTGAGTGGTCTTGTGTAGGGTGCGATGAGGTGGAAGGCGTCGAAGCTTGTTCATGGAAGAAGGGGAAGTCGCGATGGTGATATCGGATTGAACAGGGTCTATACCTGTGATTTTGGTTCGGGTTTTGGGGTTATTGCAGGCCCGTCGAGGCATCATTTGAGACGAGGGATGGGGCGTTGAGAAGGGGGGAGTCGAGGCTGTCTATGGTCGAACTTTGGCAAATTTCTGTTGGATTATGGAAGGCGCAACAACAGTTAGAGGGGGTGCGAGGTTGAATGGTCAGTGTTAGCTTCGCAGTGATGTGGAGGAGTTACGGGATTTTTGCAAGCGAATTGGGAAGACAATGCTACTGTATTGCTGAAGCAGTTTAAGAGAATGAAGCAGTTCAGCTTGGTGAAAGAAAGGGTCGGAATAATTACTATTAGCTTTAAAATGTGATTAAGGTATGATAATTAATTAGTTTAAATATATTTAGCTTTAAAATTCATGAGATAATTTGTAAATGCAATATTAAAAAATGTTTACAAGGTTCAAAAATATGCAAAGTGAAGTTGATCGAAACCGATTTTGGAATTTTAATTTGAGTCAAAGGTCGTTTGATTAAGATGAAGCGGATCGCAGTAATGTCACGGTGAGTAAATCTCACTCACCTGTTATTTAGAAAAAAATTTATTCGTTAAAAATAATTGTTGTGCTTGTTTTGAATGCTGTCTGGTTGATTTAAATATATTAGTTATTTAGGGTTGACTATTATATATATATATATATATTGGATTGACGATTGGATTGTTCCCGCAGTATCATTAGCGGATGCCCGCGGTATCATTAGCGGATGATTTCCCTATGCGCCCCACAAATATATATTAGTGGATGACCTTCATACAGCGATATCCTGCCTTGAAGCAGGATGGGTATTATTTATGTGCTAACGTCTGTGGGTGCAGGAAAACAGGTTGGAGGAATCCAACTGGATTCCTCAAAAATATTATTATCATATATGATGTGTTAGAAATTCCGTGATTGATAACTGATTGTTTTGGGGTGTTCAAATATCACTGGAGATTGAATATTGATTTATAAAAATATCATGAAAAGGATATTTGAGATTTAGAAAGAAAATTCTATTTTTCTAAAATAGAATTTGAAATTTGAATATAGAAGATTCAAATAGAATTGAAATGAAATTTGAATAAAGAGAATTCAAATAGATTTGAATATAGAAATTCAAATAGGATTTAAATATAGAATTTGAATATAGAAATTCAAATGGGATTTAAATATAGAATTTGAATAAAGAGAATTCAAATAATTTGAATATAGAATTTGAATATAGAAATTCAAATAGGATTTAAATATAGAATTTGAATATAGAAATTCAAATAGGATTTAAATATAGAATTTGAATATAGAAATTCAAATGGGATTTAAATATAGATTTTGAATATAGAAATTCAAATAGGATTTAAATATAGAATTTGAATATAGAAATTCAAATGGGATTTAAATATAGAATTCAAATATAGAAATTCAAATGGGATTTGAATATTGAATTCAAATAGAATTGAAATGGAATTTGAATATGGAATTCAAATAGAATTGAAATGGAATTTGAATATAGAATTCAAATAAAATTGGAATGGAATTTAAATATAGAAGATCGAAGTATAAATAAATTTATTTCCGAGTTAGGGAAAATCGAAAATTTTAGAAGATCGGAAATATTATGTGGGATTGGAAAAATGGATTTGATATATATTAAAATTATATCAGAATGGAGTTGAATTCATTTTAAACGAAATTTAAAAGTTTTTATATATAAATATAATTAAAATGAACTCACCGCGGCGCAGCAGTTCGTTAATAGGCGATTCGAACTTCAATTGAGTATATAGAACTCAAATTAAGTCGGAATTCTTTGAAACAAGAACCGTCAGGACCAGTTGAATAATAGTTTTCTAATGAAAGAGAAAAATCTGGATTTCGTCGTATAGATTTTGAGTTATGTCAAAATCAATTTTTCAGAAAAACAGCGCCATAATCGTTTTAAAAACGATAATGGTTTATTTAAATAAATAAAAGGATTTTAAGGAAATAAAAATCCGAATTGGCATTAGAAAAATCCGGACTGGAGATTCAAAATAAATATGAACTCCAGTGAAGTAAGTGAAATGATTTTTGAGACAAAAATCATATTTTTAATTATCAAATAGAATTAACTAAATTGGAGAATAATTAGTTAAAGGAAATTTGAATCGAAATTGGGTTTTTGGATAAGTGAAAGAGATTGAGAATTTATATTCGAAATCGAATATATAACTCGAGTTGAAAATTGAAATTCAATTAGTATGAGTAAGTTGAAATATATTTGAAACATGTTATATTCAAATATACAAGTGAAATAGGCAAGGAGTTAATTAACGAATTAATTAACGAGTTGAGTTAAAACAAGTGTATTAAGTTAAAATGAATTAGAAAGGTATAGACATACAGGAGACGGGTATGGGATAAGGATAATAAAGGTATATAAATAGAATGCTCGACAAAAAGGTATGTATTTAAATTGAATATGAGATTTTATGCGCCGTATCGGAAAGCCGCTTGGCTTTTTCTTTTTCTTTTGGATTGGTGAGGTCCATGGGAGGCTATTTGAAATATCCCGATGCTCCCGGTACAAAGGAGGTTATGGCGAATTTTTCTGGGAATTTAAGGAGTTAGAATATTTTTAAGAAGCTTGATAACTAGAAATCTATATATCAATATATATAGAAGTCGATAAGGAAACGAACTTAGAAATAGAATAGTATAATCAACAAGGAAGTATAAGAATAAAATCTAGTAAGAATAGAAAGAGAAAGTGTATATGTGTTTAAAAGTGAAGAATTAGTTGTATGTTATTGATTATTCGAGTAAGTAGTCTTATCTGTTTTGACGTTATAAATGTTATTCGGTCAAGGTCTGAGAGGCAGTTATACCATAACTTGATTGATTTCAATACTAACAAATAAATAGTAAGATTTCAGGCTCGAAGATCAATGTTGAATAAGAGTTAGTTGAATATAGTATTTGGGTTGTCGTAATGATGTTTTACGCAGCATCCGTTTTAACCCAAATAAATGTAAGCTTGGAAATAGAATAATAAATATTTCCTAAGTATAGAAATAAACGAGATCGGAAAAGAGATAAGTAATTGGAATATTTCCCAACTATGAATAGCATATATTTTCTAAAGTTTAGAAAATAAAGGAGGGCGATATTCGGAAATGTTTTCCAAATAGCGTAAAAGGCCAATATGGTTATTGAAAATATTTGGTTAACAAATATTGGTAAAGAAATGGAAAAGGGATTTAATTAATGGAATATTAATTAAGGGATCAGTGATTGTTTGATAATTGGATGAACACTTGTTTTCTTCGTTAGTTAAATCATCGACTATCGAAACACTTGTTTTTATTCGATAGTTAAATCATAGACTATTGAAGTTTTTTACCATCGTTGTCAATATGGAGAGACCGGTTGGATTATTATCCGAGAACCACTCCGTATTGGCATAAGCGTTGCGAATCAGATTATTCAAAGATAATTGAAGATGGAGTGAAGTGTAAGGGCTGTTGTGTAAGTCCTATGTAGAGATTGCCTAGGATGGATATACGGAATAGTGCCTTCGGTTTCGTTCAATCCCAGAACGAACGTAAATGGACGAATGTCTGACAAAGTATTTCCAATGATCGCATGGGTTGGTCTGTATAAATATATATGGTTGCAACGGATTTATTCCCATAGCATAACATCCAGAATATTTGTGCAAATCAATAAATGATTAACGGATCTGACAATGTGGCATTCAAAGTAATCGTGTTATCAATAAATGGAAAGAAATCGTAACCTCTGGCCTCAACAACCGGGAAATGGCAAAAATCGGGCAGGCAGCATGGCTACGTAGGTCGCACCTCTTAGGGTGTATGATCACCTGATCTAGAGTTTCATTTACTTCTAAAATCTATTTTCGATGCTGTCCCATTCGGGAAACGGTTGCTGATCCCAACCGTTGGTGATATACATTCGATACACTCAAGCGAAATGAGTGTTGGTCATGTGTGGCTGAGTTGTAAGATGTTTTTGTTTAACTAGGTGTATTCTCCTCGAGAGATATACCAGCGGCAGGTGGTTCCATACCTTGTCATAGTTGGAAATCAAATATCCAATAACTGCCCGCGGTTTATGATTGTATATTATATATGTGGAACGTGAGATGCAAACATTCCACTAGATTGTTATTTACTTGATTTAGACATTATTATAATATCAAAAGAGTTTTGATATAAAGATTATCGTTCCTTTCAAAGGGATTTTGAAAGTTAAATCAAGTGTTTGGATTCTCATAAAGGTAAAACCCGTTCCGTGTTATACGGCGTGGTCTTATGAGATACCGTTTGTTTTCCTCAAACTGTTTTAAACTGTTTACTTATACCAGTCCCATGACTGACCCGAAGTTTATTTTGTTTTGTTCTACCTAAACTCTTGGGTGCCTAAATTCGTACGGGCAGTCAAGTAGTTTAGGATTTTACAGATCTATCTAAAGGAGCTTGGAGCAGGAGGCTTCAGCATTAGTTATAGAGAGTTTTGTTCCGTTGTGTTGTAAGTGTTGTATTCTGATAAATGTATGTTATATAGTTGAAATTTTGTATTTCAAAAGTTATGATATATTATATTTTGTGCTGCTGTGATGTGAGATTCTGTGTGGTTATTTCTATTCTTCTTCTATCTTTTTCTTTTTTTAAAAAGAACGATTTGTATTTTCATGATATTTGGGTTGGACGTATGAGGTATATAGTCAACTCTGATATTATGGATTTGCGGGCCACTACAGAACGCCTCTGATTTTATCCAGTCCCGAGAAGGGAGAAGATCTATACCTATATATGGCTGTTTTGGAACATGCAGTGAGCTCAATCCTAATAAGAGAGAATAATGGGACTCAGCATCCCATCTACTACGTTAGCCGAAGGCTAAATGACGCAGAAACCCGATACCCTGTTATAGAGAAGTTAGCAAATTGCTTGATCCTAACCGCATGAAAGCTCAGAGGTTATTTCCAGGCTCACCCTATTAGGGTCTTAACTAGCTTTCCGCTCAAACAAGTGTTCGGCAAACCGGAAACCTCGGGGAGGCTCCTTAAATGGGGTGTCGAGCTTAGCCAATACGAGATTGAGTTCCATCCTCGGGCAGTAATTAAAGGATAGGCTCTCGCAGATTTCATGAACGAGTGCACGAGCTTCATTTCAAAACAATTATTAAAATAAAATGACTTAAAAGCTAAATGGCAACTCTTTGTAGATGGAGCCTCCAACGAGCAGGGAGCAGGGGAAGGCTATGTTATAATTACCCTTGACGGACACCGCTTGCACTATGCCATGAAGTTAGGATTTTCGGCAACCAACAACATGGCCGAGTATGAATCAATAATAGCTGGCTTGAATCCAGCACTACAGTTGAAGATACCGCGAATAGAAATCTTCAGTAATTCACAATTAATGGTAAACCAAATAAAACAAACATATCTAACAAAGGATAAGCGGCTGATCCTATACATGAAGAGGGTATTGATGATGCTTTCCCTATTTGAGGACTTCTCAGTTCATCAGATACCCCACGAGGAGAACGCCCAAGCGAATTCGCTAGCCAAATTGGCCAGCTCCCGAGAGGCTCTCGAAACACGAATAGTGCCGGTGGGATATCATGAAATGCCTAACATCGAGCAGGAAGAATGGGAAACGGGGAAAGAATTACTAGCCTTAACCAGATCCCAAGCCTTAAGAAAGGGAGACAAAGGAAACCAAGAAAGAAACTTTGAAAGGGAACACCCCATAACAGAAAACAAATCGCCAGCAGGAGACCACGTGGATGACTCCCATAATAGGCTACCTCCTAAAAGGAACCTTACCCCTTAGTAAGCAAGACGTGAGAAAGATAAAATACCAAGCTCCTAAATTTGTGATTGTAAATGACATACTCTACAAAAAGGGACATTCACTTCCTTACTTGAGGTGTGTAAATTCCAAAGATGGACTTAGCCTGTTAAAAGAAGCTCATGAAGGATGGTGCAGGGACCATTCCAGTGGAGTTAAGCTGGCCAAAATGGTCATGTGGCAAGGTTATTATTAGCCGCGGATGGTTAGTCAAGCAGTTGAGTACGTCAAGAGATGTGAAAAATGTCAGAAATACTTAAAGGTGCCACGGCTTCCTCCCAGTGAACTAACTACTATATCAAGCCCCTGACCATTCGATGTATGGGGAATAGATTTAATTGGGCCCTTACCACTCGCCAAGGGTGGAGCTAAATATGTTGTAGTAGCTATCGACTACTTCACCAAGTGGGTGGAGGCAGAACCCCTTCCGGCTATCACGTCCAAAAAGGTATTAAGGTTCGTAATAAAAAATATTATTACCCACTTTAGAATTTCTCAAAAAATCATATCGGATAATGGAACACAGTTTGGGAGCGAAGAGTTCACTCGATTCTGTGAGAAAAATGGAATCACCAAAAGTTTCTCCTTAGTAGCCCATCCGAAAGCTAACGGAGCAGTGGAAGCCGCTAATAAGACCATTAAGACAATCCTTAAAAAATGCCTAAATCAAGCCAAAGGAAATTGGGCAGAAGAGTTGCCTTTAGTGTTATGGGCATACGGAACTTCTACTAAAACAGCCACGGGACACACCCCCTTCTCCTTAACATATGGATGTGAAGCTAAGCTTCTAGTTGAGGTCGAAATCCCATCGTATAGGAGGATACCATATGCGTTTGACCCCAACCAAGAGTTAAGGAAGGAATCACTAGACCTAATACAAAGACTAAGAGATGAGGCTGCAATCAGAACTGCTGAATATCAAAGGAGATTGCAAAATACTACAATTCAAAGGTCATAGCTAGAATTTTCACTAAAGGTGAATTAGTACTACGAAGGGTGATGGATAACACTAAGAACCCAGTGGATCTCGGTCCAAATTGGGAAGGACCCCTAATCATCCATCAAGAAGTTATGCCTGGAACATATCAGCTATGCAGACCCAACGGCGATCTTGTTCCAAGAACATAGAACTCGGAACATCTAAGACCATATTTCTCAATGGTATAAGAAACAAGACTTTCCTTCAAAAGATAATTATGCAGCAAAGGGCACGGAAACCCTTCCAATGACTCAAGGGATGCCCAAAAGGGGGTCGAGTCGGAAAAGGAAAAAAGGATTAAATCCCTCGTCATCACCAAATTGGCCGGGGAGAGGCATCTCCCAGAGGGGGATGGTGTGTTAGTCTTTCTCCATGGTCGAATCAGAGGGGGCAGGGGTAAAGCATCAAAAGCAAAATCCTCCATTTCACACCAGAAATGGTCGTGGCGGTGCATCTAACTTTAGCACACCCTACCTCTGCTCACAGACGAGTACGCCCTGCCTCTGTTAGAACTAAGCACGTCCTACCTCTGCTCACAGAAGAGCACGTCCTACCTCTGCTTATGTTCCGCGTTACCCGCAGAGGGGAACGCAAACCCCTATAATCGCCTGAAATGGTCAGGATAGGGCACCCCTCGGAGGGGGTGGTGTATAAACGTCTATCAGAACCTACGATGGTCTGTATAGAGCATCAAAAGAGTAAACCTTAGTTCTGTGTCTATGACGGCCTCGTCTAAGTTTCTAAGACCTTGTCATCGCCTACAATGGTCAAGGTAAGATGCCTCTTGGAGGGAGGTTTGGTAAGTCCTTGGTCCATGCTTGTGGATAAGCTAGCCAAGCGCTCCGGACGCACAGGCCCAGAGAGTGGCCAACAAAGCATGTACATCCTCTGTTTTAACATCCAAAGCCCAAGGAGAGGCTCAATAAAGCACGTACATCCTCTGCTTTGACATAAAAAGCCCAAGGAAAGGCTCAAGAAGCACGTACAACCTCTGCTTCATCAATCGAATCCAAAAGGAATACCAAAAAAACAAATACCGGAGGGGGTTCCGGTCTTCTATTATTAAATACCCGAATCTTGGTCGATTCGGTGCTTCACAAATACCAGAGGGGGTTCCGGTCCTCTATTATTAAATATATAAATCTGGGTTGATTCGGCGCTTCACAAATACCGGAGGGGGTTTCGGTCTTCTATTATTAAAAATCTGAATCTGGGTTGATTCGGCGCTTCACAAATACCGGAGGGGTTTCCGGTCTTCTATTATTAAATACCCGAGTATGGGTCGATTCGACGCTTCGTAAATACCGAAGGGGGTTCCGGTCTTCAACTATTAATACCCGAATCTAGGTGGATTTCCCTCCTTGTTAATACTAGAAGGATTCCCGGACTTCAATCTTTAAAATACCTGATCTGGATGGATTCAGCCCTTCGTTAATACCGGAAGCGTTCCCGGTCTTCAGTCTTTGAATCTTCGAATCTGGGTAGGATTCAACTTTTCGTTATTATTACTGAAACGAATTTCCAGTCTTCCGTTTATATCAACGCCCGAATTTGGGTCAGTTCATTTCTCCACAAACGCCCAAAATGGACCTCTTTGCCGAGATCCTTTCCGTAACCCAACATTGAAAGACAACTGGTGACTAAATAGGAGAGAGCTTGGAAAAAGAATCTTGACTTGGAAAGTCGAAGACACCCCTTCACTAAGGGGGGGGGGAATGTTACTACCAAAATTCTCTTAGCATAAGATGTCAGTGAAGGGATGTTCAACAAGTATAAGCACGGAAGGAAGAACCCAAGAGCAACATAGACCAGCACCTTTCAGGAAGAAAGGAGCTCAAGACCTTCACAACGACAGCAAAGTTCATCCGGCAGGGTCCATCCGACGGGGACTACCCAAAGGAGGGTTATATGACGAAAAATAACTTAAGACAAGGATCAGGAAAGAGGAAAGCACAAGCTCTGCTTATCGAAACCCCGAAGGACTATCAGGATTAACCCACTTAACGCCGACACACCAAAGGAAGAAGAGTATCAGACCAATACATAAAGATTGTCCAAGGCCAACTTCTGAGAATCGACTTCATGTATAAGAAGCGATACCTTCACAAGTAACAAAAATATCATCGGAAGCCACCTTCCGGAGAACCAAACCGTCTCAATTTTTTTACCGAAAGGTTAAATCAAGACCCAGGCAGGGATACAGGCTACCCGTACTAATCCACCTAGTACCTGAACTAGCAACGGTTTCAGACTGGCAGGTATCTACGTACATCATGAGGACAGGCCCCTTTAAGTACTCATGATAAAGCCGAAGTGTAACAACCCGTATATTCAATAACCTATTATAACATAAATCGAGGCAGAATTTAATTCTAAAATCTGAATCAAGGGAAACGGGCTATGCCATTGCGCTCGTCTCGGAAAAATACGCGAAATAGAGTCCGAGTTTTCGAAAATCGGAGTCCGTATGACCCGATTAAGGCCCAACGAAGTTTTCAGAAAATTTCAAAGTAAAAACAGATTTCAAATTCAAGTTTGAATTTGGGAATTTAGGGCAGTTGGGCGCAGGCGGGAAAATTCCCGCCAGAGTACCCAAGTCGACAGCCCTGTCGACTTGGGAGTCGACTTGGTTGGACCCAAGTCGACAGCCCTGTCGACTTGGTCCAGCCGGGCAGTTTTGCTTGGTTCACCATTTTGGGTTTGTGTTGAGTTTGGGGGCCAGATTCGGTTTTAAGGGCTGAGATTGGAACTAGGGTTTAATCCTAAGGTTGAAACTAATCCTAATCTCTATAAATAAGCTCCTAACCTAACCCTAAATCAACATTATTCATTCAAGTAACTAAACTATGGCAAAATCAATCCTCTCATGGCCTCCACTCTCTTCATAAAATTCCTAAGTTATTTCTATGAGAGATTTTCCATGCATACAAGTGTTTTCAAGCTTGTATGAGCATCATTAGCTTGCATTCAAGTCAAGTTTCTATATTTGCATTATAAAGCAAGGGTTTTGATCATTTTTGCTCAAGGGTTTTTCTATTGGAGCTTGCATTTTGGGTCTATTTGATTTCATAAGGGCTTTGTTATATTTTTGTGTCTTCATAAGCATTGTAAGCCCTATTCTACTTTCATACTTAAACTCTAAAGTTAAATGTATGATATGCAAGTTTGCCATGATATGCAAGTTTACTAAGTCATGTTATGCAAGTTTGATATGTTATGGTATGCAAGTTTACCATGTTATGTTATGCAAGTATGTCATGTTATGATATGCAAGTTAATCATGTTATGTTATGCAAGTTTGCCATGTTATGATATGCAAGTTATCATGTTATGATATGCAAGTTTATATGCAAGTTTGCCATGTTATGATATGCAAGTTAATCATGTTATGTTATGCAAGTTTGCCATGTTATGATATGCAAGTTATCATGTTATGATATGCAAGTTTATATGCAAGTTTGCCATGTTAGTTATGCAAGGTTGCTATGTTATGATATGCAAGTTGCCATGTATGCTATGCAAGTTTGGGGTGATCACTTTGTTCATGTTATCATGTTATGCAAGCTTATCTTGAGCATATGAACATAAAGCTTCAAGCTTTATGCTAAAGGTTGCATTTTGGCAACATGTAGGTTATCATATCTCTTATGATAACTTGCATGTGAGGCTAAATGCGAACTTATGGCCATTTCTACATGTCATTTATCACCATGTATCACCAATATGCTAAGTTTGGTTTTATGCATGCTTTTGAGGCCTAAAAATGTAATATGCAAGTATATGAACATATGTACATTTCATATGCCACCATGTTGAACTTGTGGCTTCAACACCTTTATGTCATGATTATGCCAAGTTCCCTCTTTCTATCCTTTATGCGCTATTGCGATATGTAAGCGATGGGATTGCGTTTGGGGTTGGGTAAACTTAAAAGACATAAAAACATAAGATTGGGAATTTACCTATTAAGTTAGGTCTACCCATTGGGAATTTATCTATTAAGTTAGGTCTACCCAATTGCTTGAAAATTTGTAATATGTTTTGGAAACATGATGGACATGACACTTAGAAAAGATAAGTGTGACCAACTCGAGGTTGGGTTGAGTTTGTAGCGTAAACCTACCTGGAACCGACTGGCTTAACTAGTTGCTACAAACAATAGGACCCAATGTGAGAAGTTGGCCATGTTGTACCTTGATCCCGAGGTTAGACCAAGTTGTGGTGTAAGGCTACCCGGAACCGACCGGCTTAACTAGTAACCGCAACAAAGTCTAATGTGAGAGGTTAAGGCGCATTAAATTAATTAATGCCTCATGATTAGAGTTAAGTCATGGTCCATTTAATACTTAACCAATTTGGGCTTGGTAGATTAATCAGGGTTAAGTCGTGAACTCATCGTTACACTTAACCAAGTTAATCCATGATTAGCAAGAGGGTTAAACCGTAATTAACCCACTAGAAAAATCCTAGCAATGGGGGTCCACTCCAGCAGTAATCCCAAGTTTGTATCATCATGACCCTAGGGACTAGGCTAGGGTGGGGGCACGATTACTAGACTGGAGGTAAGTGACCAAAAAACGACGGCAGAGTGGTACGCCGGTGTACTTCCGGGCGGACCATGGTCGTGCACATAGTCCGAAGCCGGGGAAAACATGCACGGGTACCAGTAGATCGAGACTGTGCACTCATGTTTATGGTGTCCAGGGGTTGACACCTTAGGGCTTGATACACCCGACGGGAGACCCTGCACAGTCTGACTACAATTATGTTTGGGCCGTATGGACACCAACACGTGACGAGTTAGGCTTAGGGAGCCGATCGACTAGACCGTTTGGTTGGACCTCGTGTTAGGGTCACTTCATGTTATTGGACCTCGTGTTAGGGTCACTTCATGTTATTGGACCTCGTGTTAGGGTCACTTCATGTTATTGGACCTCGTGTTAGGGTCACTTCATGTTATTGGACCTCGTGTTAGGGTCACTTCATGTTATTGGACCTCGTGTTAGGGTCATTTCATGTTATTGGGCCAAAGCTTCTCAATACTTGTTTATTCAAGTCATGTTAGTTTGCTAGTACGCCTGTGGTGCAAAACCTTAAACCTGATTATGCGGTGACACCTTTATCTACCTTGTTAGTTAATCATCATGCTAGTATGTTGTTATCCTTATGTTCATCCCTGCTTCTCATGTCAGTTAACTTTATCAGTTTACATTGATTGTAGTAGGGCTTACTCAGTCTTTTTGATTGACCTGTTTTCTTTTGCCTCTTTTCTTCCGTTTCCCCCCCCCCCCCCCCAGGTTCTCAGGGTGGGAATATTGGAGCTTAGCTTGGATTTCAGATCGCTTGCTTGTGGGATTTAGCTCATGTACGGTTTGACATGAAGCTAGCTATGGTTATCACTTATTTTGGGGATAGTACTTATGTATTTCAGTTTTTCAGTGATGTTGTTTTTATCTAGACTTGTTTATTTGGAAAGTTGACATTATGTTGTACTAGACTTGTTTTGAAATGGTTTGAAATCTTCCGCTGTTTTATCTATGTTATTTACTCTGTTTACATATATACATATGTTCTTGTTCTGCCTTGATATATCATTATGCATGTTTACCTGATTCAAACGCCCCTCTAAAGTCAGTGCCCTTGCAAGAGTGGTACTGGCGGAGGTGGGGTGTTACATTTGGTATCAGAGCATATGGTTTACGAGAAGGAACAAAAAGGTTTTTAAAACTTTTGGAAAACTATTTTCAAAACCAAGTATAAAGTATTTTCCAAAGAAAAGTCTAGTTTATTTTAAAGGCTATTCCCCAAAAAGCCATTAGCAAAATTCCTTCGTTTTTCTCCATTCTGAATCTATCTTTTTCTTCGTTTTCAGTATGGCCGATAACTTTGCTATTCCGGAGGGAGTACACGTACCTGTTTGGTATAGGAGACTTTTGGAGGCTAGGGCGACCGAAGTCGGCCCCGCAGATGTTCCTCCTCCTCCTCCGGTGGTTAATGTTTCTCCTCCTCCTCCCATAGCTGATGTTTCTCGTCCCCCTCAGCCTCCACAAGCGGATTTTGCGGAAACTTGTAAGAACTTTAAGGCGATGGGTTGCAAGAATTTCTTTGGAACCGAGACTCATGTAGAGGCAAGGAATTGGTTGAAAGAAACCGAAGATCTTTTTGCCTTCTTTGATATAGAGGACCATAGGAAGGTTTTATTAGCAGTGTGGTTGCTAAAGGAAGAAGCTGCACGTTGGTGGGTGGTCACCACCGCTACTAGGCCAATTGAGACTTAGGATGACTTTCGGGGAAAGTTTGGACTAAGGTTCCTATAACTGAAGCAAGGGGACATGACTATTAGGGAATACATAGATAAGTTTAATCAACTGGCTTGTGTCGGTTTAGACTTGGTTAACACAGCTCAGAAGAAGGCCCTATACTTTGCTCTAGGATTAAACGAGCCATTACATGGTTTGGCCATGTCTCATATACCCTTGGGGGCAACTTTCGAGAGTTTGGTGAATATGGCCCTACTCAATGAAGAGAATAGGAGTGACAACAAGGAGGAGAAGTCTAAAGATAAGAAGGAAAAGAAGTGCTTTACTTGTGGAAGCTCGACTCATCTAAATAAGGATTGCAGGAAAAGGAAGGGCACTTTCTTTAACTTTGGAGGAATGGGACACTTCACTAGGGATTGCCCGAACAAGCAAGGGCAAGGCCAGGGTCAGGCTCAGCGTGCTGGACCTTCAGGAGGGCAAGTTCATGCTCTCAATGCCGCTCCAGTTCCCGACCGAGGTAGTATTTCTGTTGAAAGCCTTGTATATATTTCTGATTTTTCAGTTCGTACCTTGTTTGATTTTGGTGCATCGCATAGTTTATTTCTTCTGGTTTAGTTGAAAGTTTGCACCTAAGTACTAGTCTAGTTAATGATCCCGTGTGTGTTTCAAATCCAATTGGGGTTTCTGCCCATTTGTCTATTATCTACGTGGATTTGCAAATCTCTATCTTAGTGTAGAGTTTTCGTGTGATGCTTATATTCTCGGTTTCATGGGGTATGGGTTGATTTTGGGCATGGATTGATTGTCCAGTTTTGGAGCCATTCTTGATTTTTGAGCATAGGGTTGAGAGGCTCATGACTCGCCTCGGTAATACCCTAAAAATTTCTAGTAACCCTATGAGTCCCGTCATGTTGTGTTATCTTGAATCCCTCAACTCGTCTATCGATAGTTTGCAATCGGTGAGGGTGGTCCGAGAATATCCTGATATCTTGGGTGAAGTGAAGGGGGTTACCCCTAAACGAGAGATAGATTTCCGCACTTATCTGTTTGATAATGCCAAAATAGTTTCGTGGCCGGTTAGGCACATGGTCTCGCAAGACGGGAGCTAAGTAAGCAAGTGAAGGAGTTGCTTGAGAAGAACTTCATTCGATGAAGCGTTTCCGAGGAAGGTGCTCTAGTAGTATTCGCTAGTAATGTGGACAGTTCGCTTCGCCCGTGTGTTGATTATCGTGAGTAGAACAAGAAGGATAGACAACCATTACCAAGGATCGATTATTTGTTCAGCTTGTAGGAACATATGTTCTCTCTTGATCTTGCTACTGGATTCCATCGGCTCAGAGTAGCTGAGGATAGTATAGACAAAACTGCGTTCAGAACTCCAGATGGATTCTTAGAATGGCTGGTCATGCCATTCAGTTTGACTAATGCACCCGCCTACTTCGTGGACGTGATAAGTAGGGTGTCTAGGGAGTTCCTGAACGAGTTTGTGGTAGTCTTCGTAGATGGTATTCTGATCTTCTCTAAGGATGAGGAAGAGCACGCAAGGCATCTCGTGGAGGTGATGGATACGCTTAGAGCGCATCAGTTGAAGGCCAAGTTCTCCAAGTGTCACTTTTGGAGAAGAGAAGTTAGATTTCTTGGGCACATAGTTTCTAAGCAAGGCTTAGTGGTGGATCCTGCTAAAGTGGTCGCGGTTCAAATCCGAAAAGCTCCGACGAGGACAATTGAAGTAAGAAGTTCTCTCAGTTTAATTAGTTAGTTAGCGTCCCTTGAGTTTAGACTTACCCTTCTGGATCAAGTAGGGACTTCACAGAAAGAAGACCCGCAGTTAGTCGAGATCATGAACAAGTGATTCGAGGCGAGATGTTAAGTCACCTCGCTATAGAGGACAAGGGATGGCTGAGACGCGATGAGAGAAAGAAGGTTCTTGAAGATGCACATCACCCGAGGAGGTGGCCGAGTTTGTCCCAAGGTGCAGGTCGTGCCAACAGGTTAAAGGCCGAGTCATAGAAGCCCGGTGGGCTATTATATCCATTGGAGGTCCCCGCAATGGAAGAGGGAAAACCGTCACGAAGAATTTTGTGGATGGACTGCCTAGATCAAGAAAGGGAATAAGAGCATGTGGGTCATAATAGGTAGACTCACGAAGAGTGCTCATTTCACTCCGGTAAAGAGCAAAAGGACTGCATCATAGCTAGCGACAGTTTACTTTCAAGAAATAAAGCGGTTGCACGAGGTTCCATAAAGTATAGTTAGTAACCATGACTCAATCTTCACTAGCCAGTTTTGGGATAGTCTATGGGAAGTCATGGGCAAGCAACTGAATCTAAGTACGGCCTATCATTCGCAGGTGGATGGTTCATTTCGTTCAAGCATGAGTTATAGAAAATCACGTTAGTAAGAGCAATTGGCAACGTGGATTGGTATTTTCAAGAAAAGTTCTGCTGTGTGGAATACTTTATAGTAAGTAAACGAGATCCAGGATTCACTGGTGAATTTTGGAGAGCTTGCATGAAACCATGAGGTCATGGTTATGTTTAAGCCAAGAATGATAGAAGAGTAAGTGAAAAAGGAAGACGAGAGGCGACAATGAAATGGGTTCCAACTCATATTTGGAAATAAGAGTTAAGAAGCCAAGGAATCATGAAGTAAAAGACGGTCAAAGCTAAAGGAAACGTGACTTAGAAGACTGAAGGCTGGAAACGCGCATCATATCCTTTTTATTATGAGTATATCCTTGATCCTTGTTTTCCTGTGGAGCTTACTCGCATGTTATCTTTTTTTCATATATCCTCTCGGTCCCATTCTCGATCCCATTTCTATTGTAAACTCCATAAGGGGGTATGACTCATCGGTTAGTAATACATGTCAAGGTTTGAAGGGGTCCTTTAGGTTGACTAAACCTTTTGGGCTTTTATAGGATTGGGGTTGGGTCAGGAAGGGATTTCTTGTAGTCCGAAAGGAGTATATCCTGCTTATCTTCCCGATCTCTTTGTAGCATATCTTTTGCTATCCATGTTTGTCTTGATTATCTAGCTTATCATGTTAATCTTGTCATAAGAACCTTAGGTAGAAACCCTTTGGATGAAACATGTGTTTGAAACATGTTATGCTTGATGTTTGCAAGTGGTTGCAAGTGTTTGCAAGTGGTTACTCGTGGATGCATTATACACATTAGGCACTAGATCGGCTCACACACTCCTCATATTGCATATGCATGAGTGTTTACACTTATTCATGGATGAAAATTTTTGTGTTATCACATGGATGTTGCATATGGATGTATGTTATGTGCATGCATATAGATGTTATACATTATGTTAGGAATTGCATACATATGGATTCATTTCACTAACATAATTTGCATCGATGATATTTGCATTAGATAAGTACATATACACACACCTTTGCATATGTTCATGCAACATTTAGAATCTTGTAAGGACAATGATTGCTCGTGGATGATGTTTTGAGTAGATGGATGATTGGATGGTAGGATACGTTCTTCCCAACTTGAAGATTTCGGGGACGAAATCCTTTAAGGAGGGGAGAATGTAATAACCCGTATATTCAATAACCTGTTATAACATAAATTGAGGCAGAATTTAATTCTAAAATCTTAATCAAGGGAAACGGGCTATGCCATTGCGTTCGTCTCGGAAAAATACGCGAAATAGAGTCCGAGTTTTCGAAAATCGGAGTCCGTATGACCCGATTAAGGCCCAACGAAGTTTTCAGAAAATTTCAAAGTAAAAACAGATTTCAAATTCAAGTTTGAATTTGGGAATTTAGGGCAGTTGGGCGCAGGCGGGAAAATTCCCGCCAGAGTACCCAAGTCGACAGCCCTGTCGACTTGGGAGTCGACTTGGTTGGACCCAAGTCGACAGCCCTGTCGACTTGGTCCAGCCGGGCAGTTTTGCTTGGTTCACCATTTTGGGTTTGTGTTGAATTTAGGGGCCAGATTCGGTTTTAAGGGCTGAGATTGGAACTAGGGTTTAATCCTAAGGTTGAAACTAATCCTAATCTTTATAAATAAGCCCCCAACCTAACCCTAAATAAACATTATTCATTCAAGTAACTAAACTATGGCAAAATCAATCCTCTCATGGCCTCCACTCTCTTCATAAAATTCCTAAGTTATTTCTATGAGAGATTTTCCATGCATACAAGTGTTTTCAAGCTTGTATGAGCATCATTAGCTTGCATTCAAGTCAAGTTTCTATATTTGCATCATAAAGCAAGGGTTTTGATCATTTTTTCTCAAGGGTTTTTCTATTGGAGCTTGCATTTTGGGTCTATTTGATTTCATAAGGGTTTTGTTATATTTTTGTGTCTTCATAAGCATTGTAAGCCCTATTCTACTTTCATACTTAAACTCTAAAGTTAAATGTATGATATGCAAGTTTGCCATGATATGCAAGTTTACTAAGTCATGTTATGCAAGTTTGATATGTTATGATATGCAAGTTTATCATGTTATGTTATGCAAGCATGTCATGTTATGATATGCAAGTTAATCATGTTATGTTATGCAAGTTTGCCATGTTATGATATGCAAGTTATCATGTTATGATATGCAAGTTTATATGCAAGTTTGCCATGTTATGATATGCAAGTTAATCATGTTAGGTTATGCAAGTTTCCCATGTTATGATATGCAAGTTATCATTTTATGATATGCAAGTTTATATGCAAGTTTGCCATGTTATGTTATGCAAGGTTGCTATGTTATGATATGCAAGTTGCCATGTATGTTATGCAAGTTTGGGGTGATCACTTTGTTCATGTTATCATGTTATGCAAGCTTATCTTGAGCATATGAACATAAAGCTTCAAGCTTTATGCTAAAGGTTGCATTTTGGCAACATGTAGGTTATCATATCTCTTATGATAACTTGCATGTGAGGCTAAATGCGAACTTATGGCCATTTCTACATGTCATTTATCACCATGTATCACCAATATGCTAAGTTTGGTTTTATGCATGCTTTTGAGGCCTAAAAATGTAATATGCAAGTATATGAACATATGTACATTTCATATGCCACCATGTTGAACTTGTGGCTTCAACACCTTTATGTCATGATTATGCCAAGTTCCCTCTTTCTATCCTTTATGCGCTATTGCGATATGTAAGCGATGGGATTGCGTTTGGGGTTGGGTAAACTTAAAAGGCATAAAAACATAAGATTGGGAATTTACCTACTAAGTTAGGTCTACCCATTGGGAATTTACCTATTAAGTTAGGTCTACCCAATTGCTTGAAAATTTGTAATATGTTTTGGAAACATGATGGACATGACACTTAGAAAAGATAAGTGTGACCAACTCGAGGTTGGGTTGAGTTTGTAGCGTAAACCTACCCGGAACCGACCGGCTTAACTAGTTGCTACAAACAATAGGACCCAATGTGAGAAGTTGGCCATGTTGTACCTTGAACCCGAGGTTAGACCAAGTTGTGGTGTAAGGCTACCCGGAACCGACCGGCTTAACTAGTAACCGCAACAAAGTCTAATTTGAGAGATTAAGGCGCATTAAATTAATTAATGCCTCATGATTAGGGTTAAGTCATGGTCCATTTAATACTTAACCAATTTGGGCTTGGTAGATTAATCAGGGTTAAGTCGTGAACTCATCGTTACACTTAACCAAGTTAATCCATGATTAGCAAGAGGGTTAAACCGTACTTAACCCACTAGAAAAATCCTAGCAATGGGGGTCCACTCCAGCAGTAATCCCAAGTTTGTATCATCATGACCCTAGGGACTAGGCTAGGGTGGGGGCACGATTACTGGACTGGAGGTAAGTGACAAAAAACGACGGCAGGGTGGTACGCCGGTGTAGTTCCGGGCGGACCATGGTCGTGCACATAGTCCGAAGCCGGGGAAAACATGCACGGGTACCAGTAGATCGAGACTGTGCACTCATGTTTATGGTGTCCAGGGGTTGACACCCTAGGGCTTGATACACCCGACGGGAGACCCTGCACAGTCTGACTACAATTATGTTTGGGCCGTATGGACACCAACACGTGACGAGTTAGGCTTAGGGAGCCGATCGACTAGACCATTTGGTTGGACCTCGTGTTATGGTCACTTCATGTTATTGGACCTCGTGTTAGGGTCACTTCATGTTATTGGACCTCGTGTTAGGGTCACTTCATGTTATTGGACCTCGTGTTAGGGTCACTTCATGTTATTGGACCTCGTGTTAGGGTCACTTCATGTTATTGGACCTCGTGTTAGGGTCACTTCATGTTATTGGACCTCGTGTTAGGGTCATTTCATGTTATTGGGCCAAAGCTTGGGCCAAGGGATCAATACTTGTTTATTCAAGTCATGTTAGTTTGCTAGTACGCCTGTGGTGCAAAACCTTAAACCTGATTATGCGGTGACACCTTTATCTACCTTGTTAGTTAATCATCATGCTAGTATGTTGTTATCCTTATGTTCATCCCTGCTTCTCATGTCAGTTAACTTTATCAGTTTACATTGATTGTAGTAGGGCTTACTCAGTCTTTTTGACTGACCTGTTTTCTTTCGCCTCTTTTCTTCCGTTCCCCCCCCCCCCCAGGTTCTCAGGGTGGGAATATTGGAGCTTAGCTTGGATTTCAGATCGCTTGCTTGTGGAATTTAGCTCATGTACGGTTTGACATGAAGCTAGCTATGGTTATCACTTATTTTGGGGATAGTACTTATGTATTTCAGTTTTTCAGTGATGTTGTTTTTATCTAGACTTGTTTATTTGGAAAGTTGACATTATGTTGTACCAGACTTGTTTTGAAATGGTTTGAAATCTTCCGCTGTTTTATCTATGTTATTTACTCTGTTTACATATATACATATGTTCTTGTTCTACCTTGATATATTATTATGCATGTTTACCTGATTCAAACGCCCCTCCAAAGTCAGTGCCCTTGCAAGAGTGGTACTGGCGGAGGTGGGGTGTTACATTTGGTATCAGAGCATATGGTTTACGAGAAGGAACAAAAAGGTTTTTAAAACTTTTGGAAAACTATTTTCAAAACCAAGTATAAAGTATTTTCCAAAGAAAAGTCTAGTTTATTTTAAAGGCTATTCCCCAAAAAGCCATTAGCAAAATTCCTTCGTTTTTCTCCATTCTGAATCTATCTTTTTCTTCGTTTTCAGTATGGCCAATAACTTTGCTATTCCGGAGGGAGTGCACGTACCTGTTTGGTATAGGAGACTTTTGGAGGCTAGGGCGACCGAAGTCGGCCCCGCAGATGTTCCTCCTCCTCCTCCGGTGGTTAATGTTTCTCCTTCTCCTCCCATAGCTGATGTTTCTCGTCCCCCTCAGCCTCCACAAGCGGATTTTGCGGAAACTTGTAAGAACTTTAAGGCGATGGGTTGCAAGAATTTATTTGGAACCGAGACTCATGTAGAGGCAAGGAATTGGTTGAAAGAAACCGAAGATCTTTTTGCCTTCTTTGATATAGAGGACCGTAGGAAGGTTTTATTAGCAGTGTGGTTGCTAAAGGAAGAAGCTGCACGTTGGTGGGTGGTCACCACCGCTACTAGGCCAATTGAGACTTGGGATGACTTTCGGGGAAAGTTTGGACTAAGGTTCCTATCACTGAAGCAAGGGGACATGACTATTAGGGAATACATAGATAAGTTTAATCAACTGGCTCGGGTCGGTTTAGACTTGGTTAACACAGCTCAGAAGAAGGCCCTATACTTTGCTCTAGGATTAAACGAGCCATTACATGGTTTGGCCATGTCTCATATACCCTTGGGGGCAACTTTCGAGAGTTTGGTGAATATGGCCCTACTCAATGAAGAGAATAGGAGTGACAAGAAGGAGGAGAAGTCTAAAGATAAGAAGGAAAAGAAGTGCTTTACTTGTGGAAGCTCGACTCATCTAAATAAGGATTGCAGGAAAAGGAAGGGCACTTGCTTTAACTGTGGAGGAATGGGACACTTCACTAGGGATTGCCCGAAGAAGCAAGGGCAAGGCCAAGGTCAGGCTCAGCGTGCTGGACCTTCAGGAGGGCAAGTTCATGCTCTCAATGCCGCTCCAGTTCCCGACCGAGGTAGTATTTCTGTTGAAAGCCTTGTATATATTTCTGATTTTTCAGTTCGTACCTTGTTTGATTTTGGTGCATCGCATAGTTTATTTCATCTGGTTTAGTTGAAAGTTTGCACCTAAGTACTAGTCTAGTTAATGATCCCGTGTGTGTTTCAAATCCAATTGGGGTTTCCGCCCATTTGTCTATTATCTACGTGGACTTGCAAATCTCTATCTTAGTGTAGAGTTTTCGTGTGATGCTTATATTCTCGGTTTCATGGGGTATGGGTTGATTTTGGGCATGGATTGATTGTCCAGTTTTGGAGCCATTCTTGATTTTTGAGCATAGGGTTGAGAGGCTCATGACTCGCCTCGGTAATACCCTAAAAATTTCTAGTAACCCTATGAGTCCCGTCATGTTGTGTTATCTTGAATCCCTCAACTCGTCTATCGATAGTTTGCAATCGGTGAGGGTGGTCCGAGAATATCCTGATATCTTGGGTGAAGTGAAGGGGGTTACCCCTAAACGAGAGATAGATTTCCGCACTTATCTGGTTGATAATGCCAAAATAGTTTCGTGGCCGGTTAGGCACATAGTCCCGCAAGACGGGAGCTAAGTAAGCAAGTGAAGGAGTTGCTTGAGAAGAACTTCATTCGATGAAGCGTTTCCGAGGAAGGTGCTCTAGTAGTATTCGCTACTAATGTGGACAGTTCGCTTCGCCCGTGTGTTGATTATCGTGAGTAGAACAAGAAGGATAGACAACCATTACCAATGATCGATGATTTGTTCAGCTTGTAGGAACATCTGTTCTCTCTTGATCTTGCTACTGGATTCCATCGGCTCAGAGTAGCTGAGGATAGTATAGACAAAACTGCGTTCAGAACTCCAGATGGATTCTTAGAATGGCTGGTCATGCCATTCGGTTTGACTAATGCACCCGCCTACTTCGTGGACGTGAAAAGTAGGGTGTCTAGGGAGTTCCTGAACGAGTTTGTGGTAGTCTTCGTAGATGGTATTCTGATCTTCTCTACGATGAAGAAGAGCACGCAAGGCATCTCGTGGAGGTGATGGATACGCTTAGAGCGCATCAGTTGAAGGCCAAGTTCTCCAAGTGTCACTTTTGGAGAAGAGAAGTTAGATTTCTTGGGCACATAGTTTCTAAGCAAGGCTTAGTGGTGGATCTTGCTAAAGTGGTCGCGGTTCAAAACCGAAAAGCTCCGACGAGGACAATTGAAGTAAGAAGTTCTCTCAGTTTAATTAGTTAGTTAGTGTCCCTTGAGTTTAGACTTACCCTTCTGGATCAAGTAGGGACTTCACAGAAAGAAGACCCGCAGTTAGTCGAGATCATGAACAAGTGATTCGAGGCGAGATGTTAAGTCACCTCGCTATAGAGGACAAGGGATGGCTGAGACGCGATGAGAGAAAGAAGGTTCTTGAAGATGCACATCACCCGAGGAGGTGGTCGAGTTTGTCCCAAGGTGCAGGTCGTGCCAACAGGTTAAAGGCCGAGTCATAGAAGCCCGGTGGGCTATTATATCCATTGGAGGTCCCCGCAATGGAAGAGGGAAAAACGTCACGAATAATTTCGTGGATGGACTGCCTAGATCAAGAAAAGGAATAAGAGCATGTGGGTCATAATAGGTAGACTCACGAAGAGTGCTCATTTCACTCCGGTAAAGAGCGAAAGGACTGCATCATAGCTAGCGACAGTTTACTTTCAAGAAATAAAGCGGTTGCACGAGGTTCCCTAAAGTATAGTTAGTAACCATGACTCAATCTTCACTAGCCAGTTTTGGGATAGTCTATGGGAAGTCATGGGCAAGCAACTGAATCTAAGTACGGCCTATCATTCGCAGGCGGATGGTTCATTTCGTTCAAGCATGAGTTATAGAAAATCACGTTAGTAAGAGCAATTGGCAACGTGGATTGGTATTTTCAAGAAAAGTTCTGCTGTGTGGAATACTTTATAGTAAGTAAACGAGATCCAGGATTCACTGGTGAATTTTGGAGAGCTTGCATGAAACCATGAGGTCATGGTTATGTTTAAGCCAAGAATGATAGAAGAGTAAGTGAAAAAGGAAGACGAGAGGCGACAATGAAATGGGTTCCAACTCATATTTGGTCAACACTCTCACGATGAGCCTAACATTTCCTGACCCCTGAAAAAGGAGGTCATCTGTGGGTTCATAACTGGATCTTCGACGTGATTCTGACCCCTCTTTGGTGTTGGTCAGACGTGGAATGATCATTGAAGTTAACGAACATCATATTACCCTCTTCCCTGAGGTCGTGGGAAGTGTTAGCCCGTTTTCTTCTTATTATAGTACGTCGCACCATCTTCATGACTTGGGGGGCTATCAATCTCATAAATATTAGCATTATCAAGTTAGATAACCTTCCCAAAAGTCAATTCGGAATACCCTCACACAGTACGTACGATACCTATCCCTTGGGAACAAGATAATTAATCATTAGAGTTGAGATTCTTATATCCAGGTAAAGGCAATCTAGCTTAGATTTACAGGTCTCAAAATGTATTTCGATAACTATGAGTCATGACGGTGTCAGGTCCTGTGGACCTGCGTCTTATATCTCATAATCCGGGTGTTGACGAAAACTATCGTTAACAATAGGTAAATTATTGGCTTTAAATTTTTTATTATGTACTAAAACTAGTTTAGACTAACCTTCTTATTCAATTCGTAAAGACATAATCATCATGACATCAGGCAACTATTAAAACTCATTCCTTCTGAAATTAATTCCCAGTAATACATGTTTAATTTTTATATTGATTTCCAAAGGCATGAGCCTCTCCAGGTCTTCATATTTTTAATTCTAATGGCTTAGCAATGAAACAATGTATCATTCTAAAATATATGTCAAAAGTGTACAACATCACTAAGACTTTTTTAAGCATACTTTATGCCTTATTTTCCTATTGCCTGCTTAATTAGAAAAAAGGATTTTATTTTACTTTATGCTTTAATCTATGCGTCATATAAACAGAGATATTTTGATTTCCAATAGTTTTGGTAAGACAATTAAAATCAAGCTGTTTATGTAGAGTTTTAATCTCTTTTTTCATACGGTATGGTACTCTATACTTTACCCTATACTTCATCCATGGGAATACTTATCGCTAGGGAGCCTTATTGTGTGAATTAGAATATATATATATATATATATATATATATATATATATATTCACTCGTACTCGATGATACCATTGCACCATCACATCAACACATGTATAAAAAGTCCTAGGTTATTAATTCCTACCTTGTTAAATCTTTGGTGTAGTTATTCTCACATTGTTAACTAATGTGAATTCTAGTCAATCACTCGCAAGAATACTCATACTTATATATATTTAATCCGGCTCCATACTTCCTCCTAGAAGCTGCTGCCATTATTTGATTTTATTTCTTATTTGAGTTTTTGAGAGAACAAATAGCCTGGCAACTTAGAATGTAACAACCCGGATTATCAGAACCAATTTAAAAATTTTATTTTAGCTATTTTAACGGATTTTGGTTATTTAAAATGTTTTATTTTAAATAACAATGAGTATAAATTTATTTATATCAGAACTAGAACGTATAATTTTATTTTAATTATAAATAGAGTTTAAAATGATGTGGTAGTTTGAAAATTTGATTTTAAATTTCAATTGAATATACATAATTTAAAATAAATTGGATTTCAGTAGAACTAGAAATATTTGAATTTGTTTAATTATATATTTCTAATGAATGTGAAGAAATGAGATTTCATAATATAAATTGAAAGTTATGGCCAGTTTAAAATTTAAAATAGTCGCTATGGAATTTATATTTATTTCTAATATATATAAAGGCCTTAAAAATAGCCATTTTGCAAACGACCTCTGTTTTCAACGAAACCACTTTTGTTGGATCTAGAATGTCAAACTATTGTTAAATTTCAAATTTCATAATTTTTGGAATTAATATGTGAGCGTGGCAAAAGAAAACTTGTTTTGTCAATTTCAGTTGAATTGGATCGACCAGAAAACGGCCATTTTTCAAACGGTCTCCAAATTCGATGAAATTACTTTTGTTTGGATAGTATCATCAAAACATAGCTAGATTTATTTTTCTAGAATTTTTGGAGTCAGTATGTGGCCCAGGTAAATTAAAAGGTATGTTTAAATTCAATATATATTGATTTATATTTTAATTTTGATGAAAACTGGTCAAACGATAGAATTGGCTGACGAAACATATCCCATTGTGTCCGTAATAAGGGTGTTTGGCTAAAGGCGATAGTTGTTGGGTCCGATTTGGAGTTCATGACAATAAGCAAGTATTTTTGGAAATAAAATAATATAAATATATATAAAATAACGTTAAACTCTAATCAATTTTTTTCCAAAAATAAAAACGCGTAGCTGTTATCGCGATTCACCGCGGAAATGATTCCAAACAATTTGCCCTTCGATCTTCCAATCCATTCAATGGATTTTGAAACTTCAAAAACAAAATTGAAGAACATCTCAAGATCTTTAAACTGAGCAGTGGAGATAGGTTTTAGCTTCTTAAATTGTTCAATTTTCCACCTCAAAGGAGGCATGCCTCGTGGGTAACCTGAGGTAGTTGGGACCACTGGAGTTCTTGGTATTCATGGCGGCAGTCGAGCAGAGGACGGACTTCATCGTGGGTTGTCTAGATCGGGTTTCGGTGGGTCCAGCTGACGGCGGCGACGGATTTCCCTGGGTGAACGATGGGTTTCGCACGATTAACTAATTAATTATTCTGAAGTGGGAAGAGAAGTTTAGGCCAAGTAATTAGTTAATTAATTATTTTAATTTTTGTAATCAAATGTATTATAATTCGTATCTTCTTCGCACGAGGTCCAAATCCGATGATTTCAGTCACGTTGGAATCGTGGCTTCGAACACTACAACATGGAACTGACTAGAACCAAAACGGAGCAAATTAGAATTTGAAGAAAATTCAAATCCGAATAGTAATACAATTCAGAAATAAAATTGGCGGAGTGGAAACCGACTGTGAGAACTCCTTCTCACTCTAATTTTTTTAGAGTTAAATATATACAAGGATGCAGACGGGGCTTAGAAGCCCCCGACACTATTTATTGTACAAACCATAGTTGTTCGTTTGGATTGTGATTGAGATTATTGTATATAAAATTATTTATATAAATTATTTATGTAAAATTATCATGAAATGAAATTAGAATAAATATTTACAAATCAAGATGGGTTGTTCATGCATACCTGTTTATCTGATATGGATTGGGACGATAATTTTTACACATCGCCCAACTGCACAAATAATAATCAGTATTTGTTGTTTGAAAACCCACACGGGTACTGGGATAATATTTGCCATACACTGATCCCTATAATTAGTGGTATGTCAATAGATGGGTTGACAGGCTGTGATGAGCATTATTTATTTATTTTAATGCTTAGACAGTTGTAAATTGCACTCTGGATGATGTCTGAATGTTGAATGATTATTTATCATTATTGTAACACCCCACTTCCGTTAAGGTCACTCGCAAAGGGAATGCCTTAACGTCGGTGGAACGTTATAAGTAAACAGAACAGAAATTTACAAGACAAATAAAATAGCACTTGAAAAATTTATAATTTTATTATAGTAGAAACAAAAATAAGTTTGGTTACATCTTTAAAAACCACGATATCGGAATTAAAGTTCATAAATATCGGTCTTGTACAAAAGCCTTCAGAATGCATAGTTTTTATAAAGCCATAATCTCCAACATAAACTGCCATGGAAAGATAGAGTTAAAGCCAAGCAATACTTCAAACACTTCAAGCACAGGGAATCTGAATCAAGCTCCTACGTTTCCACCCTGAGCACCTTGAGGGGGGGGGGAACGGAAAGAAAAGAGGCGAAACAAACTAGGTCAGACATAAGTCTGGTGAGTCCAGTGACTTTCAGTATATAAACAGATAATAGTATCATGACATGTAAATAAAACTGGATGAGAGATAACTACGTTAACAGAAGAAACAGAATGATATAGGGTAAGCTAAGCTCCTTAGTTTTCACTTCTCTGCACTAATACTAGTATAACAGAATTAGGTGTTGTCTTATTGTCTAAATAGAAAACAGAATGATCTCTTCAGTAACACGATGCTAGTAATGGGCCTTTACCACCCGAATAGAGATAGACGGTACATAAACATAATATTAAAAATGGGCCTTTACCACCAGAACAGAGACAGAAGGTACAGAAACAGAATGCTAATGATGGGCCTTTACCACCACAGCTAATGGGCCTTTACCACCCCAACAGAGATAGACGTACAGATACTGAAGCAGGAACGGAATCAGAAACGGAAACAGAATATTAAAATTAGGTGTACACTAGTAATGGGCCTGTACCACCCCAACAGACGGTACCACACAGAAACAGATAGGTGTTACAACCCCAACAGAGATAGACGGTACCCCAACAGAAACAGACAGAACTAAGTGTACCCTAAATTCTACCCCTAAGCAATCGGCTCCCTAATACAAAAATACCCTGTGCCGGCCACAAAAGGGTGTATCACTCCCTAAAGTGGCAACCTATAGACACAGACCTATTTACAGATGTCACGGTGTCTTACATCCTCGGAGCAGACCGGATCCATGCATGCACATGACCCGGTTGGAATGCGCCATCAACACCCCTCGCCATTATCAGAGTGAACCTCTTACAATTAGTTCAGTAAGCGTGCCCGGACCCCTCTTAGTGTTGGGTCATAGTTTTGATACCAGAAAGGGTTACTGACTAATATGGGTCCCAAACAACAGATGACACAAGTAATTACCCCTCCTAACCTTGTGTCCCCAGACTAACAGATTTCAAATTAACTTGTTTACAGATTTCAGATGTACAAAGTTCAGATTAACTAGTTTACAGATCACACATACAAGTTAACAGGTTTTCAGACTAACGGATCAGATGTACAGATTTACAAGTTCTCAGACTAACGGATCCGATATACAGATTAACAGACTTACAGATTGTTTTACCTAACTTGTATTGGGCCTACAGATTTTCAAATGGGTTTTGTAACACCCCATAAATCAGTTAATTCTAATATTCACAAATGAAAGAATAATTAATTTCAAATATAAGAATATTGGGAAAAGGGTTGCGCCATTGTGTTCGTCTCGGAAAAATACGCAAAATAGAGTCCGAAATTTTGTAAATCGGAGTTCGTATGACCGAGATATGGCCTCGAGAAGTTTCACGAAAAATTCAAATTTTAAAACAGATTTCAAAAACACAGAAATGGAGGCAGGCGGGAAAACTCCCGCCCAGACCAAGGGGGTCGACCTGGGGGTCGACTGGGGAGTCGACCTCCCCCCCAGGTCGACTGGGGAGTCGACCCTAGGGTCGAACTGGGAGTTGACCTCCCTGGTCGAGCCCAGGTGACCTGGGTGCATCTGGTTGGGTTTTCGGGCTGTGTTTTGAAGGCTGGACGAAATCTAATGGCTCTAATCTATTCTAGGGTAAATCTAATGGCCTAAATGCATCCTAACATCTATAAATAAGTGGGTAGACCCTAACCCTAAATCACTTGAAAAATTGGAGAGCTACCGACATGCCGTTGCCATAGAGTTCAGCGTAGCCGTCACAAACTAAAGAAGAAGAAGGCCTAATCTACAAACTAAATCTACTCAAATCAAATCAAAAGCTCTCTCTCTTTCTATTTCTCTTCTTTAAAATAGTGAGTATGATGAATCTCACAATATTATTATAAAATAATTTGATTAAGTTATGAATGGATCACAAGAAAGTGATATGAATTGTTATGTATTTGTAAATTATGTTGTGGATCTCTTGTTATGCTATTATGTTATCATATATATGTTGTTATGTTGTAGTAATTATGTTGTAAATAATCCTATGCTATGTCATATGTGATTAATCATGCTATGCTATGTTATAAATCATGTTATGCCATGTTGTAAATCATGCTATGCTATGTTGTAAATCATATCATGCTATGTTGCAAATTATGATATGCTATGTTGTAAATCTTATATATGTTGTAGATCTCATATTATCACATATGTTGAAATACTTATGTTATATGATAATGATGTCACGTTAAGTTGTGTTGAATCATACAAGTTGTAAAATCATGATGTTACTATTTATGCGAATTGGATCATGTTTAAAGTTTATGTTTTTTTTTATAATAGATCTTGATTATGGGAATTTGCCTATTGAGTTAGGTGTACCCATACACATGAATCTACAAATTAATTGGATCTTGAATATGGGAATTTGCCTATTAAGTTAGGTGTACCCATATGCATGAATCTATGACTAAATGAATTCTTATTTTGGGAATTTTCCTATCGAGTTAGGTGTACCCATATAAACCCATATTGTTAGATTAGATGATGTTGATTCACACATGTTCCTACGCAAGTTTATGAAATTTGATTGAGATCATATTATGTGAATTATGAACAAGTTGACATCTTTAGATCCATGACATGTATAATCCTATGCAAGTTGTACATATGCAAGTTTCACCCCTTATTATGATTCATTTAGTCATATATACATGTTGTTATTGTGATAATCTCTTTTATGCTATGAGTTAGACTATTCGAGTCTAATATATATTTTGCGAATAAACGTTCAAACGTGGGGTAGGGGTGATATTAGGAATTAATAAATTGTGTGCAATTTTATATGATTTTGCACGCCTTGAATGGATGTCCATAATTGAGTCAATTATGGACATTGTTGAATTTGGAATTAATTAATAATTCAAGTAGGGAATTATAAAAATTGGGGAAAGTGGATTATTAATAATAATCAATGCTTAGGACACGAGGTTGGACCCGTTTGTGACGTAAACCTGCCCGGACCCGCCCGGCAAATCCAGTAGTCACAAATGTCGGCCCAATGTGAGAGGTCCTAGGCCCAAACTAAAGCATAACAGTTGTAAAGACACGAGGTTAGACTCTTTTATGGTGTAAGACTGCCCGGACCCGCCCGGCAAATCCAGCTGCCATAAATGTCAGTTTAATGTGAAAGGTCTTTATGAGGTTATGGCCTTAATGAATTAAGAAATACTTAGCCAGATAATCATGTAAGGTGGGACATGGGGGTTAAGTAGGTGCCTTGGGTGGCATGAGGAATCTAGTGGTTGCCTTTAGAGGCATTTGAAATACGATTAGACTTAACCAAATACACATGTAAATGAACATGACTAAGTGGGTTTAGTGGATAGACTAATGGGACAAGCTTAGGTGGAATGCTTGTGGGAAATAATGGGGGCCCATTTCAACCAGTATCCCAAAACGTATCTTTGTGGGCTCGACCCAAGTCGAGGACGGGACACGCATACTGGGTTTGACTATAAGAGGCCAAAACAGGGAGCGGTGGCAATGCAAGTCCAACGGGTTTCATATGCGTGTGTGGACCCGGGCTGGTAGGTAAGACGTTGTTGCATTGTGTAGGTATAAGCCGTACATCTCCGTTATATCGGGTTGCCACTTTAGGGGAATGATACACTCCACTGTGGGGCCAGCACGGGTATCTACGAGTAGGGAGCCGATCGAAAAATGGAAAGTGGGGTACACCTAGTGGAGATAGGGGCAGGCGGCACCTATGTAGTCGGCTAGGAGTACGTAAAGCCATTAAGAAAGTTTCTAAGTGAAGCTAAGTGGGATCAATCATTAGGGTGACTGGTGTGGTGCAGTATAGTGTTTATCCTTTAGTATTTAGGAGCACCTATAACGTTTCCTTTAGCGATTGTCTATGTCCTTAATCTGCTCCTTCATAGACATTTCCTTGTTTTCCAGCTTATGCCTTAGTCCAGTTATTTTGATAATAGTATTGTAGAATTATCATACTCGCCAGACTTTATGTCTAACCCCCTCTTTTCCATCTTTCTTTTCCTTCAGGTCCTCAGGTTGGGCCAAGTTCTAGTGGAGTCTAGTTGGATCGCTTATCTCTTGGGAAGCTTGGGCTGCAGAAGTAAAGTCCAGCTTGTTATCTTTCTTTTTAATGGCTATTTATTGTAATGGGATTATGTATTTTGTTTTTGAAGACGGATGTTGTACTTGGTTATAATCTATGGTTTTATGATCTAACAGACATATTTAATTTCCGCTGCAATAAAATGAAGTTTTAGATTTCCAAGTGCTATTTATTGTCTGTCTTGTTGTAATTTCTCTGTTCTATATTCACTTATGACCTCCATGGAAGTTAATGCATTCCTTATGTAAGTGACATTAATGGACGTGGGGTGTTACACGTGGTATCAGAGCATAAGGTTACCAGAACAGATAAAAAATTTTAGAAAAATATTTTTCTAAAGTATTTTTGGAAGAAGTGCTTTCAATAACATGTTATTTAGAGAGAGTTTTTATGAAAAACATAATCCCAAATAACCATATCCTTATCTTTATCTTTCGAATTCTCCATTTTGAATCTTTCCTTTTTCGTTTCAGCATGGCTGAAGATCTTAATCTCCCAGAAGGTGTGACGGTTCCAGGGTGGTTTAGGAGGTATTTGGAGGTAGGGCCACCACTGCAGGCCCAGCAGATGCTCCTCCACCCCTAGTTGCACCCATTCCTCCTCCTCGTGTTGACACTTTTGCAAAGACGTGCAAGGAATTCAAGGCTATGGGAGGAAAAACTTTTCAAGGGACTGAGACGTTTGTGGAGGCCAGAGATTGGCTTAAGGAGACTGAGGAATTGTTGGATATCTTTGAAGTGGAAGATGGGAGGAAGGTCCATTTAGCTGCTTGGCTAATGAAGGGAGAGGCCTCGTTTTGGTGGGAAGTCACTAACGGGGAACGTCTAGTTGATTCATGGGCGGATTTCAGACGAAGGTTTGAGGCAAAGTTTCTTTCAAGGGCAGAGGAGAATTTAAATATGGAAAAATTCCTGACATTAAAGCAAGGGAGCTTATCAGTGAAGGAATATGTCAATAAATTTAATCAGTTAGCAAGGTTTGGCTTGGAGTTGGTGAACACGCCAGAGAAGAAAGCTTTGAGGTTCGTTAGAGGCTTGAATGAACCGTTGCAAGGGTTGGCTATGACCCACATCCCTATGGGAGCCACCTTTGAAAGGCTAGTAGAAATGGCACTTATGCACGAGGATAAGGCAGTTGAAAAGAAAGGGGATCAGAAGAAACCCCAACAGTAAAATAAGAAGGGTGGCAAAAACAATAATGGCAAAGGGAAGAAGAGATGCTTCAATTGTGGGACGCTTGGCCATCTCAGCAAAGATTGTAGAAAGAAAAAGAAGACTGGTTGTTTTCATTGTGGAGATGCGGGACATTTGGTGAAGGACTGCCCAAAGAAGGGGCAGAGGGCAGGGTCTACCTCGGGAGGACAGGTGCAGGCTCTTATGGCACCAGGGCAAGCAAGGGGGCAAGTTCAGGCTATTGCGGCCCCACCGCTGCAAGAAAGAGGTAGAACAATTTCTGTTGAAAGCTTAGTTTTTCTGTTTGATCATCCTGTCCGTACCTTATTCGATTCTGGCGCATCTCATTCGTTTATCTCTGCATCATTAGTTGAATTACTGCACTTGAACACCAGTTTAGTAGAGGATCCCTTGGTTGTTTCAAATCCAATTGGGGGTTCGGCTCATTTGACCATGATATGTTTGGATTTGAAAATCTCTATACTTAGCGTTGAATTTAGATGTGATGCTTATGTATTGGGCTTCACGGGCTATGGGCTAATTTTAGGAATGGATTGGTTATCTAGAAATGGGGCCATTCTTGATTGTGAAAGGAGAGTAGCTAGGCTTGTGACTCGCCTTGGTAACACTCTCGACATCTTTTGTAATCCCATAGATTCCGTTATGCTGAGTTATCTTGAATCGCTTGACGCGTCTGTAGAGAATCTGCGATCGGTAGAGGTGGTCCGGGAATATCCGGATGTGTTTGAGGAGGTGAAGGGCTTACCTCCAAAGCGGGAGATAGACTTTCGGATTTATCTTGTAGATAATGCTAAACCCGTATCTTTGCCAGTGCGCCACATGACTCCTCGTGAAAGGAGGGAACTCAACAAGCAAGTGAAGGAGTTTCTTGAGAAGGGATTCATAAGGCGTAGTATATCGGAGTGGGGTGCTCCAGTAGTATTTGATACAAAGGCGGATGGGTCCCTTAGACTTTGTGTGGACTATAGAGAACTAAACAAGCTTACTAAAAAGAACCGACACCCACTGCCGAGGATTGACGATCTCTTTGATCAGTTAGTTGGCGCCTCAGTGTTTTCGCAGTTGGACTTAGCCACTGTCTTTCATCAACTGAGAGTGGCTGAGGATAGTATAGATAAGACTGCTTTTAGGACTCCTGACGGATTCTATGAATGGCTAGTGATGCCCTTTGGTTTGACAAACGCCCCCGCATATTTTGTTGATTTGATGAGTAGGGTGTTTAGGGAGTACCTTAACAAATTCGTGGTAGTTTTTGTGGATGACATCTTAGTCTTTTCTAAGAATGAAGGAGAGCATGCCCTACATCTTAGGGAAGTGTTGGAAACCCTTCGAGCACATAACCTTAAGGCAAAATTTTCTAAGTGTCACTTCTGGAGGAAAGAAGTACGGTTCTTAGGGCACGTGGTTTCCAAGGAAGGGATAGCAGTGGATCCCGCAAAGGTGGTGGCCATCCAAGATTGGAAGATCCCTAAAAATGTAACCGAAGTAAGAAGTTTCTTGGTGTTGGCTGGCTATTATAGGAAGTTCATCAAAGACTTCGCAAAAATATCAGCTCCATTAACACGGTTAACGAAGAAGAACCTGGTTTTTACGTGGGACGAAGATTGTGATGATGCGTTCCAATGTTTAAAGAGAGCCTTAACTTTAGCCCCAGTCTTAGTGCTGCCAGACGGGAATAAACCGTTTACCGTCTATACTGATGCTTGTGGGACGGGACTTGGCGTGGTCCTCATGAAAGAGGGAAGAGTAATAGCCTATGGTGGAAGGCAGTTGAGGTTTCATGAAAAGAATTACCCTACGCATGACCTTGAGTTAGCCGCAATTGTTTTCGCGCTTAAGTCTTGGCATCACTATCTTCTTGGTGAGAAATTCGAACTGTTCACTGACCACAAATCATTAAAATACTTATTTTCTCAGAAGGATTTGAATTTAAGGCAGCAACGGTGGATGGAATTCTTAGCCTCCTACGATTTTGAAATAGCATATACCCCGGGCAAGGGTAACGTGGTAGCAGACGCCTTAAGTAGGAAAAGGTTGTCCTTGAGTCTGTTGTTTGTTGAACGACGAAGCTTAGAATTCATCTCCATGTTTGACTTTAGACCCTCCGTTGACCTAGTACCTGGTTTGTTAGCATCCTTGGAGGTTAGACCTACACTTCTAGGACGAGTTGGTGAGGCACAGCAAGATGACCCACAGTTGGTTGAGATAGTAGAAAAGCTCAAAGGAGGGGAGTCGTCTAGCCATCTTCGTAGTTATACCCTAGACGATAAGGGTTGGTTACGAAGGGATAATAGACTTTGTGTACCACAAGACGAAGACTTAAGGAAGGCCATTCTTGATGATGCTCATCGCTCAAAGATGACCATTCATCCCGGCGGAGACAAGATGTACAAAGATATGAAGCGGGTTTTCTTTTGGGCCGGTATGAAAAAGGATGTGGCCGAGTACGTCGCTAGATGCTTGGTGTGCCAACGAGTAAAAGCGGAACAAAAGAAACCCGGTGGGTTGCTTCACCCATTGGAAGTTCCACTATGGAAATGGGAAAGCGTCTCAATGGATTTTGTGGATGGATTACCAAGATCAAGGAAGGGTAATACGGGGATTTGGGTTATAGTAAATAGACTTACTAAGAGAGCCCATTTTATTCCCGTGAAAAGTAAGAGGACTGCTCCGTGGTTGGCTTCTGTATACATTAAAGAGATAGTTCGTTTGCACGGTATTCCTTCTAGTATAGTAAGCGACTGTGATCCCATCTTCACTAGTGAATTTTGGAAGAGTTTACAAGAGGCGGTAGGGACTCAGCTATGTTTGAGCACCGCATATCATCCTCAGACGGACGGCCAGACCGAGAGGGTGAATCGTATCCTAGAGGATCTTTTAAGGCTTTGTATCCTAGACTTTGGGGGTACATGGGAAGAGCACCTTCCGTTGGTAGAATTCGCATATAATAATAGCTTTCAGTCTAGTATTGGCATGGCACCTTTCGAAGCTCTTTATGGAAGGCCTTGCCGTTCGCCTACATGCTGGTGGGAATCTACCGATAAAATCTTACTTGGGCCCGATATGGTTAGGGAAACCTCGGAGAAGATTGATTTGATTCAAAGGAGGATGAAAGAAGCACAAGATAGGCAGAAATCGTATGCTGATAATAGGAGGACAGATCTTGAGTTTGACATTGGGGACATGGTTTTTATCAAAGTATCTCCGTTACGGAATGTTGTTCGCTTTGGGTCCGTTGGGAAATTAGCGCCAAGGTTTGTAGGGCCGTTTCCTATAAAAGACAGGATAGGGAAGATGGCGTATAGGGTGGAGTTGCCTGAGAAACTTAGTGGAGTACACGACGTATTCCATGTATCACATTTGAGGAAGTGTTCGCACAAGACCGCGGAGGTGGTAGAGCCGAGCTTGCTTAAAGAGGTGGAAATAGAGCGTGATGCAACAATTAGACGAGCTCCTACATGCATTCTTGGGTCGGAGATCAGAAAGTTGAGGAATCGAGAGGCAAGACTAGTTAAAGTGCAATGGGGAGATGATGAGAGCAACGCCACTTGAGAGACAGAAGAGAAGATGCGTTCGTTGTACCCTTTTCTTTTTGAGGGTATGTCTTTTAATTTCCCCTTTATCGCTTAGCTTATCTTATCTTTAGTATGTCCTCTCATTAGTGTTGTATATAACAGTGTTGTATACAAAATTATATGATTTTTGTTTGATGATGACAACCAAATATATATTTTTATAAATGTGTTTGCAATTATACCGTTTCATATACTACACAACATACATGAATATAATATCTCTATTTAAATAAAATTCAACTGTACAGAACTTTAAATATTCACAATATTTTATTTGAATAGAATATTTTATTTCAATATCAAACAGTACAAATTTTATACTCCACTATTTGTACATCTCTGTAATACATTTCAGTACACATCAAGTCTTCACTCAACACTCATCACTTAGTTTTACATTTTCATCTACATATTTAATCACTGATACATTTACATTCACTGACACTGTCTCTCAGTCTTCAGTCTTCACAGCACTCATAGTCAGTCCAGTCATCATTTGCTTACCTGTCACATAAAACAGAAACACACAGTACACTGCAACAAGAATAATTTTCTAAATTCTAGCAAATATATTTTTTTATTTTGAAAAATTATTTGCCTCAGAATTTCGGTGTGTTTCTCATCATTTTTCTGACTCGACCTGATTTTCATAACCAACCGACTGTGTCTAGACAGCTTGTGATATTCACAGTGAAACACTGTAAATACCACAAGGCAGACAACATATATATTTCAATGCAGGGACAGGGACAACTTGACTGATGGGTGCATATACACACGTGTATAAATACACGTGTGCACTGCCTCGCCAATCAGTGTACAGCTGAGGAGTAGCCACGTGGACCTTCTCGACTCAGTGCACATGTCAGCAAATGAAAAAGTCAAAGTGCACAAAAACAGTTTCAGGTGCAAACAAGTAGTGCAGTATAGTCAATGGAGCAATTCACTAGATAATAGCATTGTCGTACTCATTACATGAAGCAAGGAGAAAAACAATGCATTGAAAAACAGCATGGACTCATGGCACTTGGCAAAAACATAGTGCATATACAATGGTGGATGAGCAAATAGGATGGTGTAACTCATGAAGCATGTATATATGTATGGAGAAAGTATGATGTAAGCAAAGATTCTGGATGATAATGCACATACATGCTCAGGCACAATAACATGTTTCAGCAAGTTCATAGCAACATGTATGAAAAGCAAGTACATCTCAAATATGGTCAAAATAGTGCTAGACAGTTCAAGCTACAGCAAATATACATAAGCCAATACATGGCACAAGGCTTGTACAAGTCAATTCAGTGCTAACAAGGTGAAAGTGCAAACAACTAAGTATGCATGAACATGGATGATCAAGTTCCAGGATCATATACAAGTGGTCACAGCATGGCATACATAACATGGAAGTACACAACAGTCAAATAACATGGATAACAAGTTTTACATACATGGATGATAACACATGAAGTGGGTGCACGGCAATATGCAGCAATATGACAACATGATGCATTGGAGCTGCATGTTCATGTGGTCAAGAAAATTCAAATGCAAAGGAACCAAAACAGTAATCATAGCCAATCTAGTTTTGAAACTCAAGTATTCTCAGCAGTTTGTTTTTTTTTAAAGGAAAATGAATCAATCATTTCCAGAAAATTTCCTGTTTTGAACTCAAGAAAAATGTTTTTTGGAACGAGTTAAAAATGAGCAATGATTTATTGGAAATCAATTCACAAATTCAATGTCATTTTCCAGAATTGAAAACACAATTGGCAAGTGTTCAAAATGTTTCCAGAAATAGATACAATCAAGGAAAAGTTTTAAAGACAGAGCATATATCACTCAAGGCAATTTCAAATTCAAACAATGGAGCCAAGAATTGTTTTAATTCCTGGAATCATGCAAGGAATTGTTTTCTAAATATCCAGATTTCCTCACTTCATAATTTCACAGTTAAAGCCGATTTAATCAAGGAATTCTACAGAAGAAATTTCCAGAAATCATGCATATGGAAATCGAATTTATATCAAGGAATCAAGCCAATTTTTTAACAGCAATTATTCAGTGCCGAATTTATCAAAAGCAAAGCAAATCAAAGGGGGAAACACACTGCATTCTGGAATTTCATTTAAAGCAAGGGGCCACAAACGTTTCAGGAAAGTTCACCACAACAAATCAGGAAAGAAAGTAAAGCCGAGAAACAGTAGGGACCAAAATCAAAAGAGGAAACCTTCCAGTAGTTCAGAAATCTATTTTGGCAACATGTTCACGGCACTCAATCAAAGTCGAGAAATTCAAAAAGGGGAAAGCAAGCATCACAAATCAAGCCATACTCGAAATCAGTTTTAGCTTAGGGTTTTCTATAACCCTATATAAGCTCACACATTCATCACAGGCAAGTTCATCCAAAAAAAATTACAAATCAAGAAGTAAATTCGAATTGCAGTATCATACCAGAGCATAAGCAAACAATCTTGGATAGAAGCGATTTCTTTCAAGTCGAGGAGCAAGCGACGAGATACCGAAGCACAGGAGAGTCAATTCATCAATTGATCGAACAAGATTTGGAATAAATCAGAGAACCCTAATTCCCTTTCCAACGCCGCCATTTTTTTTCAGAAGTAAAGTGATCGGGCAAAGAGGAAAAGTGGTGCAACGTGTACTAAGTGGGCCGGCCTAGTTTTCAATTGAAGGGAGATTTGATTTTTATATATATATCTAGGGGTTTATTTAATTTTTGTACTGTTTTAATTTGTTTTGTAATCGAACCAAACAGTTTTCTAGAGTCTGTAAAATTCTAGGGGTTTCAGTTAGGAGTTAACTGACAGTTTACTAGTGTCTGTAAAACTAGGGGAAATCTGGTCGAGGGGATATCGATCAGTCTACGGTTTTGAGCATAGGGTTAGAATAGGAGCAGGGGTTTGCGAGTGTACATGGTCTTGTATGCGAGAACTGTTCTATCACCTAGTAGAAACCTTAGAAATGCAGCAGTAGGCAGGGTTTTGCCAAAGCTGGGTATATCTGTGTGTGATTTATTTTCTGTATTTCTGTTTCTGCTATATTCTGTGTTCTGATTATTATTTATTATCCTGAATTCAGTGAAAAACTATCATAAACCCTATTCACCCCCCCTCTAGGGTTAATCTAGATCCAACAAGTGGTATCAGAGCAGGTATTTTCTGTTAACTCTAGAGAAATGGTGAATCCTTGTTGTCAGTCTTCTGAGAGTCGGTCCAATAATATTCCAATGATTTTCAATGGAACAGATTTTCAAATTTGGAAATCAAAATTCGAATTATATTTAAAGTCTGTAAATTTTGAATATTGGAATATGATTGAAAGTATGGGAGACATGTTAGGTAAGAGGAATAAGGTTTTAAATGCTCGCGTTATGCATATTATTTATTCTTTTCTTGGTAATAATCAATTAAAACTCATCTCTCATTGTTTGACTGCGCAGGATATTTGGAAAACTCTTGACAAGGTGTACAGAACAGACAACAATTGCTCAAAACCCCACAAGGACAACTCAAGTTCAGAACTGTGCTTGACTGGATTAACCAAGGATGAATCAGACGATGGAGACTCAATAGATGATGAGACAGGAGGTTATTCATATGAAGATTTAGTTCATTTTTGTACTGAATTAACAAAAGCTGTTGATAGTCTCAAATTTAAAAATAAATCTCTAAAATCTGAAAAACTTGAGTTGATTACCAAAAATAACATTTTGGAATTAAAACTTGAAAATATCAAGAATTTAGAAAACTCCGACTGCAAAGATTGTTTCAAATTCAAAGCTGATTTAGTTCATCAAAATGAAGATCTCAAAAGACTTGAAAATGAAATCATAATTTTAGAAGAAAATGAGAAAGAATGAATTTGTAAAAACAATTTTTTGCAAAAGGAATTGGATAATTTCAGGATGTCTGAAGATTCCAAATTTGAAAGAGAGAGCCTGTTGAAAACTGAATCTATTTTGAAAGAACTTGAAGAGGAGATTGAAAAATTCAAGTGTTCTGAAAAACAACAAATTGAAAAACAAATTCAGTTTGAATCTGAGATTTTTGAATCCAAGACCAAAATTAAACTCCTTGAAAATGAGAATTTGCTTTTGAAACAAAATGATACTGAAAGGAGAAAGATCAGTATTAATCGTTGTTCAGATCTAATGAAAGAAAATTCTGATCTTAAATCCAAAATCAACGATCTTGAATTGAGCTTAAAGCGTTTTTCAACCGGTGAAAAATCTTTTAATATGTTGTTAAAAAATCAATTTTCTACGGGAAATAAATGTGGTCTTGGTTTTGGGAAATCAAATGCTTCTGAAAATTTGAATTCATGTGAATTGAAAAATCCTTCAAACTGTTTTGGTAAAAATCGATTTGAAAATTTAAACTCTGAAAATTTCAAAGGATTTTTGAATCATAATCAAAGTGAAAATTCGTTTGATAATAAACCATTTAAACAATCTTGGATCCCAAATAAAAGTAAAACGACTCCGACTAAATTCAAACAGTTTTGGGTCCCGAAGGGTACAAAGGTAAATTCGAATGGTTTGTTATATAAACAAGTCTGGGTACCAAAATATGTGAATAAAACTGTGAGTGGTTTTACAAACTTTGTTAGACCACTCGATTCTCTAAACTGTTAGGTACCAGTGGAGGCTGAGGAACTGCCGTGCAAAAAGAAATGTAAAATCAAGCTGGTTTATACTTCTATATCATTCACAGTTCCTCCAGCCAGGATTTGTTGAATTAGAGATTTATTTACGTCAATTTCAGGTATAATCTCTAAACTCAACCTTTTGTAAATATTTTTCTTGTTCTTTGTGTATTCCTCCTTCTACCCCTTCTGTTTATTTTCTTTATCTCATCTGTTTATCTTTTTTTGTCTGTTTGATTTATCACTGTCATATCATTGTAAAAAAAAAAAAAAGGGTTGTGCTTTCTTAAACTTCCAGTTGCAAAATTCACGATTTTCTGGAAATTTGCTTTATTTGAATAGAATTCTGATGTGTTAATTATTTCCAGATCTTGATTTTAATCTTGTAAATATCTGTAATTGTTTTGAAGTTTATTTTCTAATTTTTGAATTCATAACAGTGTTGATGCATTCTTGTCATATCTTGAACATTGTTAATTTGAATTCTAAATTTTTTTTGAAGATCTGAAAGTTTAATGGAATTTCAGACACCACTGCTGTTTTGAGTTTCTTCCAATTCATTTTTGGAAACGCTTAAAACATTATACTCATTACAGTACACTCTGTTATTTATCAGTTGTGATAATTTCAGAAATTTTCAGATTGGCTTGGATATTTTGAATTGTTTTGAATTACAGTGATACATCTAGAAAATCATCTTATATTCATGATCATTTTATGGTTGAAATCTATTTGTTTGAAATCATCTGAAATACTTGATATTTCTGAATCTCACATACCTCTTAAATTTGAAATTATCAATATTATGTGACTATCTCAAAACTTGACATTGATTCAAGTGATTTCAAATAAATTATTTATTTATGGATCATGAATATCTCTTAATTATTTGATGTAAATGATCTAAAATCATTCTTAGAAATTTTGTGAAAAATTCCTTTGAAAATCTGGTCTTGAAATTCACTCCTATTTCATGATTATTTGATCTAATTATTTGTTTGTTTAAAATCATTTGAAATTATTGATTTATTGAATCTCACACATATCTCAAATCAAAAATTTATAATCTGGTGTGATTGATTCATTAAATTCTGATATTTTCATATTCCTCAAATGATTTCAAGTAAACAGTATTTTAATCATTAGATCATGAATCATCATATGTGGCCATCATCTTGACAAATATGATTTGAAACTATGTTCTGTGCTGCTCTGATACTGATTCGACAATTTTTTTTTATGACTGTTTGCTTTGGTAAATACAACTTGCTGCTATGATAATCCTGTAAAATTCGTGAGTCTTGTCTGTTTTGGCTTTATGTTTGGGATACTCTTGTTAGTCACCTATGTCATGTTAAAATCCTCAAGATTGAAACACCAAGTGGTATCAGTTTAGATGTGCTGAATTTTTTTTATCATGTATATATTTTTAAACCCCTCATTTCATGTATAAATCTGTTTATATTCCTCTTGTAATTAATTTTCAATTTTAAGATTATTTATTTATTATTCATTCAGAAATTGAAATCAATATCCAAATCGTTCTTTATTTATAATTCATCAAAATATATCAGAATCTGAAATTGTGATGAATTATGACTGAAATATATTTCACAACAAGAGGAGATTTTATCCGGATTTTCATGATGGTTGAATATTTATTATAATATCTTTGAACTGGCAATTATTTCATGACCATCTTCATTACTTATCATCCTTCTGCCATCCGTTATGATTTTATAAATGTGGAGAGTTTATTTTTTTTTTATCATTTTAAATAAACAGTGGAAATATTCATGATGGAAATGAGACTGTGTTATTATTCAGAATTAGTGAGATTGAGAATTTTCAATGATCTCGGTACAGTTGGTCACATTTCATAATATAATTAATTTAGAAATCTATTTTTCACAGTCCATCTCTGTACCTACCCCATTTTCTATCATTCATATATTGGTTTTACATACTGAGGAGTTTTTTCCTTTAAATGCTGAAAATAATAAATATAATTAATATATAAATGTGTCTCTAACCTCATTTAAAAATCCAAGCTCTGGTCATGCATGGTTAAAAGACAACTTATAATTTAAGCTGCAGCTGACCTCATTTAAAAATCCAAGCTCTGGTTATGCATGGTCAGTGTGCTCTTAAATAAAAATAAAAGAAAAAGGAATAATGTGCTATAAATTGAAATAAACTTGAAATTCTCCTTTGTGTAAAAACCAGCTTACCAATCCATTTTCTAATCTGTGAAATGTGTTAATATTTTATGACGTATTATGATTTGTTGATTGATAGATATTGGGATTTGAGGTTATTCGATCTTATCACTTAAATTGAATTATTAATTATAGTCCAAATTCAATCTCTGTTTATGAACCTCAATTTTTATTGGAAAATAATTGGAATACGTTTTTTTTACTCTCCCCATTTTGTATAAAATTCATCGTAAATCCGTCATTCTCTACAATGTGAGATATGCCACCTGTTCTTAGAATATTATGATTTTTGTTTGACTGATTGAGATTTATGATAATCATTCTTTCTTTTATGCTGAATTTTTTTTTGTCACATTTCATCTGTATTTTGAATTCTGTATCCTTTTGATGATAACAAAAGGGGGAGAATGGGTTGAGATTTTGATTTATGAGTGAATAGTTTATAAATATATTAATTTTGAAAATTCCAATTCAGTTTCACATTCTGATTTATGAGTGAATAGTTTATAAATATATTAATTTTGAAAATTCCAATTCAGTTTCACATTCTTTTCACTCATGCACAGTTATAGGGGGAGTTTCTATTGTAGGGGGAGCTTTCAAATAGGGGGAGTTCAGTTCTTCACTCTCGAACACATTTATTATATTCAAAATCTTCATATTTGTTTGTCATCATCAAAAGGGGGAGATTGTTGTATATAACAGTGTTGTATACACAATTATATGATTTTTGTTTGATGATGACAACCAAATATATATTTTTATAAATGTGTTTGCAATTGTACTGTTTCATATACTACACAACATACATGAATATAATATCTCTATTTAAATAAAATTCAACTGTACAGAACTTTAAATATTCACAGTATTTTATTTGAATAGAATATTTTATTTCAATATCAAACAATACAAATTTTATACTCCACTATTTGTACATCTCTGTAATACATTTCAGTACACATCAAGTCTTCACTCAACACTCATCACTTAGTTTTACATTTTCATCTACATATTTAATCACTGATACATTTACATTCACTGACACTGTCTCTCAGTCTTCTGTCTTCAGTCTTCACAGCACTCATAGTCAGTCCAGTCATCATTTGCTTACCTGTCACATAAAACAGAAACACACAGTACACTGCAACAAGAATAATTTTCTAAATTCTAGCAAATATATTTTTTTATTTTGAAAAATTATTTGCCTCAGAATTTCGGTGTGTTTCTCATCATTTTTCTGACTCGACCTGATTTTCATAACCAACCGACTGTGTCTAGACAGCTTGTGATATTCACAGTGAAACACTGTAAATACCACAAGGCAGACAACATATATATTTCAATGCAGGGACAGGGACAACTTGACTGATGGGTGCATATACACACGTGTATAAATACACGTGTGCACTGCCTCGCCAATCAGTGTACAGCTGAGGAGTAGCCACGTGGACCTTCTCGACTCAGTGCACATGTCAGCAAATGAAAAAGTCAAAGTGCACAAAAACAGTTTCAGGTGCAAACAAGTAGTGCAGTATAGTCAATGGAGCAATTCACTAGATAATAGCATTGTCGTACTCATTACATGAAGCAAGGAGAAAAACAATGCATTGAAAAACAGCATGGACTCATGGCACTTGGCAAAAACATAGTGCATATACAATGGTGGATGAGCAAATAGGATGGTGTAACTCATGAAGCATGTATATATGTATGGAGAAAGTATGATGTAAGCAAAGATTCTGGATGATAATGCACATACATGCTCAGGCACAATAACATGTTTCAGCAAGTTCATAGCAACATGTATGAAAAGCAAGTACATCTCAAATATGGTCAAAATAGTGCTAGACAGTTCAAGCTACAGCAAATATACATAAGCCAATACATGGCACAAGGCTTGTACAAGTCAATTCAGTGCTAACAAGGTGAAAGTGCAAACAACTAAGTATGCATGAACATGGATGATTAAGTTCCAGGATCATATACAAGTGGTCACAGCATGGCATACATAACATGGAAGTACACAGCAGTCAAATAACATGGATAACAAGTTTTACATACATGGATGATAACACATGAAGTGGGTGCACGGCAATATGCAGCAATATGACAACATGATGCATTGGAGCTGCATGTTCATGTGGTCAAGAAAATTCAAATGCAAAGGAACCAAAACAGTAATCATAGCCAATCTAGTTTTGAAACTCAAGTATTCTTAGCAGTTTTTTTTTTAAAGGAAAATGAATCAATCATTTCCAGAAAATTTCCTGTTTTGAACTCAAGAAAAATGTTTTTTGGAACGAGTTAAAAATGAGCAATGATTTATTGGAAATCAATTCACAAATTCAATGTCATTTTCCAGAAATGAAAACACAATTGGCAAGTGTTCAAAATGTTTCCAGAAATAGATACAATCAAGGAAAAGTTTTAAAGACAAAGCATATATCACTCAAGGCAATTTTAAATTCAAACAATGGAGCCAAGAATTGTTTTAATTCCTGGAATCATGCAAGGAATTGTTTTCTAAATATCCAGATTTCCTCACTTCATAATTTCACAGTTAAAGCCGATTTAATCAAGGAATTCTACAGAAGAAATTTCCAGAAATCATGCATATGGAAATCGAATTTATATCAAGGAATCAAGCCAATTTTTTAACAGCAATTATTCAGTGCCGAATTTATCAAAAGCAAAGCAAATCAAAAGGGGAAACACACTGCATTCTGGAATTTCATTTAAAGCAAGGGGCCACAAACGTTTCAGGAAAGTTCACCACAACAAATCAGGAAAGACAGTAAAGCCGAGAAACAGTAGGGACCAAAATCAAAAGAGGAAACCTTCCAGTAGTTCAGAAATCTGTTTTGGCAACATGTTCACGGCACTCAATCAAAGTCGAGAAATTCAAAAAGGGGAAAGCAAGCATCACAAATCAAGCCATACTCGAAATCAGTTTTAGCTTAGGGTTTTCTATAACCCTATATAAGCTCACACATTCATCACAGGCAAGTTCATCCAAAAAAAATTACAAATCAAGAAGTAAATTCGAATTGCAGTATCATACCAGAGCATAAGCAAACAATCTTGGATAGAAGCGATTTCTTTCAAGTCGAGGAGCAAGCGACGAGATACCGAAGCACAGGAGAGTCAATTCATCAATTGATCGAACAAGATTTGGAAGAAATCAGAGAACCCTAATTCCCTTTCCAATGCCGCCATTTTTTTTCAGAAGTAAAGTGATCGGGCAAAGAGGAAAAGTGGTGCAACGTGTACTAAGTGGGCCGGCCTAGTTTTCAATTGAAGGGAGATTTGATTTTTATATATATATATCTAGGGGTTTATTTAATTTTTGTATTGTTTTAATTTGTTTTGTAATCGAACCAAACAGTTTTCTAGAGTCTGTAAAATTCTAGGGGTTTCAGTTAGGAGTTAACTGACAGTTTACTAGTGTCTGTAAAACTAGGGGAAATCTGGTCGAGGGGATATCGATCAGTCTACGGTTTTGAGCATAGGGTTAGAATAGGAGCAGGGGTTTGCGAGTGTACATGGTCTTTTATGCGGGAACTGTTCTATCACCTAGTAGAAACCTTAGAAATGCAGCAGTAGGCAGGGTTTTGCCGAAGCTGGGTATATCTGTGTGTGATTTATTTTCTGTATTTCTGTTTCTGCTATATTCTGTGTTCTGATTATTATTTATTATCCTGAATTCAGTGAAAAACTGTCATAAACCCTATTCACCCCCCCCCCTCTAGGGTTAATCTAGATCCAACAATTAGTATCTTTGACCTTTAGTTAGGATAATCCTATGGTTGAAACATGTGTTTGAGACATGTTATTTATGGTGGATACAAAATGGATGCAAGTGTTTGCTAGTGGTTGCTCGTGGATGCATATATACACAGACTTTAGGCACTAGATCGGCTCGGTCACTACATATTGTATATTGCATAAATGAATGTATTTAGTATAATGGATGTATAATGGTTGTACCATCATATAGATGCTGCATTCGGTTGAATGGATGTGCACGCATATAGAAGTAGTATGTAAGCAATTAGGATCTTTTGCATACATAATGGATGCATGACACTATCATGAATTGCATCAAGGAGGTCAACTGAATCAGTGGACCGCCTGATTTTGCATTTGATACGGACATATACACACACTATGCATTTAAACATAAAAGCATTAGAAGTCTATAAGGACAGTGGATGCCAGTGTTTGATGATTGAGTAGATGGTTGATTGGATGTTAGGCTAAACATTCTTCTTGACTTGAAGATTTCAGGGTCGAAATCCTTTAAGGAGGGGAGAATGTAACACCCCGTAAATCAGTTAATACTAATATTCACAAATGAAAGAATAATTAATTTCAAATATAAGAATATTGGGAAACGGGCTGCGCCATTGTGTTCGTCTTGGAAAAATACGCGAAATAGAGTCCGAAATTTTGTAAATCGGAGTTCGTATGACCGAGATATGGCCTCGAGAAGTTTCACGAAAAATTCAAATTTTAAAACAGATTTCAAAAACACAGAAATGGAGGCAGGCGGGAAAACTCCCGCCCAGACCCAGGGGGTCGACCTGGGGGTCGACTGGGGAGTCGACCCAAGGGTCGACCTGGGAGTCGACCTCCCTGGTCGAGCCTAGGTGACCTGGGTGCATCTGGTTGGGTTTTCGGGCTGTGTTTTGAAGGCTGGACGAAATCTAATGGCTCTAATCTATTCTAGGGTAAATCTAATGGCCTAAATGCATCCTAACATCTATAAATAAGTGGGTAGACCCTAACCCTAAATCACTTGAAAAATTGGAGAGCTACCGACATGCCGTTGCCATGGAGTTTAGCGTAGCCGTCACAAACTAAAGAAGAAGAAGGCCTAATCTACAACCTAAATCTACTCAAATCAAATCAAAAAGCTCTCTCTCTTTCTATTTCTCTTATTTAAAATAGTGAGTATGATGAATCTCACAATATTATTATAAAATAATTTGATTAAGTTATGAATGGATCACAAGAAAGTGATATGAATTGTTACATATTTGTAAATTATGTTGTGGATCTCTTGTTATGCTATTATGTTATCATATATATGTTGTTATGTTGTAGTAATTATGTTGTAAATAATCCTATGCTATGTCATATGTGATTAATCATGCTATGCTATGTTATAAATCATGTTATGCCATGTTGTAAATCATGCTATGCTATGTTGTAAATCATATCATGCTATGTTGCAAATTATGATATGCTATGTTGTAAATCTTATATATGTTGTAGATCTCATATTATCACATATGCTGAAATACTTATGTTATATGATAATGATGTCACGTTAAGTTGTGTTGAATCATACAAGTTGTAAAATCATGATGTTACTATTTATGCGAATTGGATCATGTTTAAAGCTTATGTTTTTTTTATAATAGATCTTGATTATGGGAATTTGCCTATTGAGTTAGGTGTACCCATACACATGAATCTACAAATTAATTGGATCTTGAATATGGGAATTTGCCTATTAAGTTAGGTGTACCCATATGCATGAATCTATGACTAAATGAATTTTTATTTTGGGAATTTGCCTATCGAGTTAGGTGTACCCATATAAACCCATATTGTTAGATTAGATGATGTTGATTCACACATGTTCCTACGCAAGTTTATGAAATTTTATTGAGATCATATTATGTGAATTATGAACAAGTTGACATTTTTAGATCCATGACATGTATAATCCTATGCAAGTTGTACATATGCAAGTTTCACCCCTTATTATGATTCATTTAGTCATATATACATGTTGTTATTGTGATAATCTCTTTTATGCTATGAGTTAGACTATTCGAGTCTAATATATATTTTGCGAATAAACGTTCAAACGTGGGGTAAGGGTGATATTAGGAATTAATAAATTGGGTGCAATTTTATATGATTTTGCACGCCTTGAATGGATGTCCATAATTGAGTCAATTATGGACATTGTTGAATTTGGAATTAATTAATAATTCAAGTAGGGAATTATTAAAATTGGGGAAAGTGGATTATTAATAATAATCAATGCTTAGGACACGAGGTTGGACCCGTTTGTGACGTAAACCTGCCCGGACCCGCCCGGCAAATCCAGTAGTCACAAATGTCGGCCCAATGTGAGAGGTCCTAGGCCCAAACTAAAGCATAACAGTTGTAAAGACACGAGGTTAGACTCTTTTATGGTGTAAGACTGCCCGGACCCGCCTGGCAAATCCAGCTGCCATAAATGACAGTCTAATGTGAGAGGTTTTTATGAGGTTATGGCCTTAATGAATTAAGAAATACTTAGCCAGATAATCATGTAAGGTGGGACATGGGGGTTAAGTAGGTGCCTTGGGTGGCATAAGGAATCTAGTGGTTGCCTTTAGAGGCATTTGAAATACGATTAGACTTAACCAAATACACATGTAAATGAACATGACTAAGTGGGTTAAGTGGATGGACTAATGGGACAAGCTTAGGTGGAATGCTTGTGGGAAATAATGGGGGCCCATTTCAACCAGTATCCCAAAACGTATCTTTGTGGGCTCGACCCAAGTCGAGGACGGGACACGCATACTGGGTTTGATTATAAGATGCCAAAACAGGGAGCGGTGGCAACGCAAGTCCAACGGGTTTCATATGCGTGTGTGGACCCGGGCTGGTAGGTAAGACGTTGTTGCATCGTGTAGGTATAAGCCGTGCATCTCTGTTATATCGGGTTGCTACTTTAGGGGAATGATACACCCAACTGTGGGGCCAGCACGGGTATCTACGAGTAGGGAGCCGATCAAAAAATGGAAAGTGGGGTACACCTAGTGGAGATAGGGGCAGGCGGCACCTATGTAGTCGGCTAGGAGTACGTAAAGCCATTAAGAAAGTTTCTAAGTGAAGCTAAGTGGGATCAATCTTTAGGGTGACTGGTGTGGTGCAGTATAGTGTTTATCCTTTAGTATTTAGGAGCGCCTATAACGTTTCCTTTAGCGATTGTCTATGTCCTTAATCTGCTCCTTCATAGACATTTCCTTGTTTTCCAGCTTATGCCTTAGTCCAGTTAATTTGATAATAGTATTGTAGAATTATCATACTCGCCAGACTTTATGTCTGACCCCCTCTTTTCCATCTTTCTTTTCCTTCAGGTCCTCAGGTTGGGCCAAGTTCTAGTGGAGTCTAGTTGGATCGCTTATCTCTTGGGAAGCTTGGGCTGCAGAAGTAAAGTCCAGCTTGTTATCTTTCTTTTTAATGGCTATTTATTGTAATGGGATTATGTATTTTGTTTTTGAAGACGGATGTTGTACTTGGTTATAATCTATGGTTTTATGATGTAACAGACATATTTAATTTCCACTGCAATAAAATGAAGTTTTAGATTTCCAAGTGCTATTTATTGTCTGTCTTGTTGTAATTTCTCTGTTCTATATTCACTTATGACCTCCATGGATGTTAATGCATTCCCTTTGTGAGTGACATTAATGGACGTGGGGTGTTACAGGTTTATTAGATTCATCAGTCCAGTTGTTATAACCCTATCCACCCAACACGTTTTAGGTATCACATTTATCTTAGATTTGCATTAATTAAATATTAATGCACAGACCTCTCACATTAGGTTGGTAGATTGTGGCCGCTGGATGTGCCGGGCAGTTCCGGGCAGACTTCTGCCACAAGCCAGACCTAACCTCGTGTCTAAGCATCTTTATGCCTATGACCTCTCACATTAGACTGACAGTATGCGGTTGCTGGTTAAGCCGGTTGGGTCCGAGCAGGCTTCTACCGCAAACAGAGTCTAACCTCGTGTCTCAGCATTCTTATTTTTAACTAAAGTATTCATTCACAGATTATGCCAATATCAAACTAATTATGTCAATTCAACAAACAAACTTCTTTACAAGTCACAGCAGATTATTCAAAGTTCTATTAACATGTTTCTCTCAATTTTAGATCGAGCCTACAGATTACATACCCAAATTACCATATTCAGTTTTCAACAGATTTAGCAGATTAGGCAACTTAACAGATTTAATCAACCCTTAAAATTCCATTGACATACCTCGCCCAATTATAAAATTATGCCTAATTTTACATGCCCAAATTACGGTCATAATTCAAAATATAACATATGCCCGAACTTTGTTAAACTTACACAGTGTAGAATATTCTCCAAACCCCAAATTCGCAATAATAACAATTATGTCCAAAACTTGATTTATATGCCAATTTCATATTTTGTCGTTCATGCCAATTCTAGGTTCAATATGTCAAATTACATATTCCATATGTCAAATTACCCCAAATTGAATCCTAACAGTCATGCCATACTAAATATTCCAAATTAGAGTCTTTGATTTCAGCGTATACCAAATATCCAAAAATCCCCGTTTAGGCATATTCACATTTAATAGTTATCCTATTATAATATAGATCTTTACGCCTAAGTCATATACAAATAATTCTCCTTTGTTTTCAAGTCACAGATCATGATATAAGATATGCCCAAACCTAGATCTTAAATTATAACATGCATTTTGTCCCCAAAATCAGATCGTGAATTATAACATATGTTGTGTTCTCAAATCAGTCATAAATTAGCTATGTCCAATTATGCATCGTTTAATATTTTCCCAAATTTAGCGCTCGTGCGTTCTTCTCTTATGAGAATTTGGCTCAGGCTCGCGGTAGCCTGGCTATAAACAAAACGGAAGAAAAGAGGGAACAGATACAGAACATTCACAATAACATTAACAAGATAGATCCACAGAAAAGCAGATCTGATAAATCAAAGTATTCTTAACCTCAGATCCAGATTCATAAAAATGTCAAGATAATAATTAAATTTCATATCTGAAAATAACTGTACTCACAAATTGGGGTTCAAGAAAGAGAAGAACGGTTCTGAGATCTGATTTTCTGGAGTTTATTTAGCTTTCCTTTGATGTAGGCGTTGATTTGTAATCTTTATCTTATCTTCTGAATTTATTGATTTGGGTGGAGGCTAGGTCACTTTAGGTTTTAGGAGCATGGAGGCACCATTCCTCTTTGTTAATGAATTAGGGTTTAGGTTTAGCTATGTATATATAGATGTCTAGGATCGATTAGAGCTCTTAGATTAACCCAGAAACCATCAGGACCACTCAGATGCCACATCAGCCCTTAAGGCGAATCGGGCCACGAGTTGATAGCCAAACACCCTCGATCAACCCCTTGTCGACCCAGCAGGCCGCGGGTCGACTCGAAAAATTGTGCGGTTCGGCTATTCCCCCTCCCGATTCGCTGTTTTGAACTTTTTTGAATATTTATTTATTTAATTTTTTTATATATCTATATATATATATATATTTCTCTCATATGCATACAAACTTCAAGGCTTAATAACATCTTCATAAGGTATTCGTTTTGTGCAAACCAAATGTCTATCTTGACCGAAAATTTTGAAACGAACATAATAGCGCAACCCATTTCACTTAATTCTTCTTCTAAAAATTAAGTATACTTTAATTTGTGAATTTTAATGTTATAAAATTACGGGGTGTTACATTCTCCCCTCCTTAAAGGATTTCGTCCCCGAAATCTCCAAGTTAAGTAGAATGTATCCTACCATCCAATCATCCATCTACTCGACCATCATCCATAAGCATCCATTGTCCTTAAAAGGTTTCTAATGCCGTATGAACATATGCAGAGTGTGTGTATATGTTTCTTATCTAATGAAAAATCAGGTGGTCTACTGATCCAGTTAACCACCTTAATGCGAATTATGTTAGTGCCATGAGTCCAATTATGTATGCAATAAATCCTATTTGATACACATCATTTCTATATGAGTGCATAACCATTCATCCAAATGCAACATCCATGTGATGAGTCCATAATTTTGCATCCACAAAAAAAATTGAAAATGCACACACATCCATATGCAGTATGAGAGTGCTTTTGAGCCGATCTAGTGCCTAGTGTATGTATATGCATCCACGAGCAACCACTTGCATCCACTTGCAACCATCAATCATAACATGTCTCAAACACATGTATACACCCATTAGTTTCTACCTAAAGGTCGAAGATTCGATCGATAGGATACAGCCGAGTGATAGAAGCAAGTACAATTAAAACAAAAGCTTTGTTTCCATTAAACACCGGTTTAAGAGAATAACCCCCTAAGTATCAACCCCGAAGACCGAAATCAACATCAGATTGACACTCAGAGAATTACTCCGATTAAACAAATGTCCAACTAGAAATCTACTTCATGCTTTGAGTAAAAACCCCTATTCTTTTCAGAAATATTCAGATACTTACAGACTACTGGTACAGATAAGATTATCAAATGATTCTTAGGAAACTAAGCATGGTAAAACCCCACCATATCCCACAAAAACACCAGAATGTATGCGTCACAGTCAACTTAATGCTTAACACAGATACCCTCAAACCCCAACCTATCACGAACAGATGAGTCGTAACCCTTATGGGGTTTGAGACTATAGCGGAATCAGAAACAAGACTAGTATCAATGTGCAGAGACTTAACTACAGAATTAAAATGCCAGAATGATCAGATAAGGAAATTAAACTATCTACGAAATTTTTTCCACCTCTATCCTGTCCACCAACTATGAGAGCATTCGCCTACCTTCCAGAAGATTCTGCCCCTTGCCCTTGCCTTCTGGGGCAATCCTTGATCAGATGTCCTGTCTCACCGCACTGAAAACCACTAGTCTTCTTACATGTTAACAAGTCTTACTCTAAAGTTGCCCCCATCACGCGGAAAACCCTATGAAGCTCAAAAGAGGATTAGCCATAGGTGAAATTACAGTGGCTAAAGATGGAAGTTAGCCACTTCTTTTCCCTTCGACAGGCGCCGTAGTCTCATCATGCCTACGGAACCATGTCGCGATGAGGTTACCTCGCAGAAAGCTAGGAGCCTCGGAGACTCAGAAAAGAAGGAAACAAGGATTAAACAGAAAATCAAAAGATAGATATATGGCTTTTGGGGATTATACTTTTCAAAACAAACTCTACTTTTGAAAATACTTCCTTTTTAAAACCTTTTTGAAAATAGTTTTCAAAAACATTTTATCAAATCTAGTAACCTTTAGCTCTAATACCAAGTGTAACACCCCACTTCCGTTAAGGTCACTCGCAAAGGGAATGCCTTAACTTCGGTGGAACGTTATAAGTAAACAGAACAGAAATTTACAAGACAGATAAAATAGCACTTGAAAAATTTATAATTTTATTATAGCAGAAACAAAAATAAGTTTGGTTACATCTTTCAAAACCACAATATCGGAATTCAAGTACATAAATATTGGTTTTGTACAAAAGCCTTCAGAATGCATAGTTTTTATAAAGCCATAATCCTCAACATAAACTGCCATGGAAAGATAGAGTCAAAGCCAAGCAATACTTCAAACACTTCAAGCAGAGAGAATCTGAATCAAGCTCCTACGTTTCCACCTTGAGCACCTTGGGGGGGAACGGAAAGAAAAAAGGCGAAACAAACTATGTCAGACATAAGTCTGGTGAGTCCAGTGACTTTCAGTATATAAACAGATAATAGTATCATGACATGTAAATAACACTAGATGAGAGATAACTGTGTTAACAGAAGAAATAGAATGATATAGGGTAAGCTAAGCTCCTTACTTAGTTTCCACTTCTCTGCACTAATACAAGTATAACAAAATTAGGTGTTGTCTTATTGTCTAAACAGAAAACAGAATGATCTCTTCAGAAACACGATGCTAGTAATGGGCCTTTGCCACCCGAATAGAGATAGATGGTACAGAAACAGAATATTAGAAATGGGCCTTTACCACCCGAACAGAGACAGAAGGTACAGAAACATAATGCTAATAATGGACCTTTACCACCCCAGCTAATGGGCCTTTACCACCCCAACAGAGACAGACATACAGAAACAGAAGCAGGAATGGAATCAGAAACAGAAACAAAATATTAAAATTAGGTGTACACTAGTAATGGGCCTTTACCACCCCCAACAGACGGTACCAGACAGAAACAGACAGGTGTTACAACCCCAACAGAGACAGATGGTACCCCAACAGAAATAGACAAAACTAAGTGTACCCTAAATTCTACCCTAAGCGATCGGCTCCCTAATACATAAATACCCTATGCCGGCCCCACATAAGGGTGTATCACTCCCTTAAGTGGCAACCTATAGACACAGACCTATTTACAGATGTCACAGTGTCTTACATTCTCAGAGCAGACCGGATCCATTCCTGCACATGACCCGGTTGGAATGCGCCATCAACACCCCTCGCCATTATCAGAGTGAACCTCTTACAATTAGTTCAGTAAGCGTGCCCGGACCCCTCTTAGTGTTGGGTCATAGTTTTGATACCAGAAAGGGTTACTGACTAATATGGGTCCCAAACAACAGATGACACAAGTAATTACCCCTCCTAACCTTGTGTCCCCAGACTAACAGATTTCAGATTAACATGTTTACAGATTTCAGATGTAAAAAGTTCATATTAACTAGTTTTTAGATCATAAATACAAGTTAACTGGTTTTCATACTAACGGATCAGATGTACAGATTTACAAGTTCTCAGACTAACGGATCAGATATACAGATTAACAAACTTGCAGAGTGTTTTACCTAACTTTGTATTGGGCCTACAGATTTTCAAATGGGTTTATTAGATTCATCAGTCCAGTTGTTATTACCCTATACACCCAACACGTTTTAGGTATCACATTTATCTTAGATTTGCATTAATTAAATATTAATGCACAGACCTCTCACATTAGGTCGGTAGCTTGTGGCCGCTGGATGTGCCGGGCGGTTCCGGGCAGACTTCTACCACAAGCCAGACCTAACCTCGTGTCTAAGCATATTTATGCCTACGACCTCTCACATTAGACTGACAGTTTGCGGTTGCTGGTTAAGCCGGTTGGGTCCGGGCAGACTTCTACCGCAAACAGAGTCTAACCTCATGTCTCAGCATTCTTATTTTTAACTAAAGTATTCATTCACAGATTATGCCAATATCAGACTAATTATATCAATTCAACAAATTAACTTCTTTACAAGTCACAACAGATTATTCAAAGTTCTATTAACATGTTTTGCTCAATTTTAGATCGAGCCTACAGATTACATACCCAAATTACCGTATTCAGTTTTCAACAGATTTAGCATATTAGGAAACTTAACAGATTTAATCATCCCTTAAAATTCCATTGACATACCTCGCCCAATTATAAAATTATGCCTAATTTTACATGCCCAAATTACGGTCATAATTCAAAATATAACATATGCCCAAACTTTGTTAAACTTACGCAGTGCAGAATATTCTCCAAACCCAAAATTCGCAACAATAACAATTATGTCCAAAACTTGATTTATATGCCAATTTCATATTTTGTCGTTCATGCCAATTCTAGGTTCAATATGTCAAATTACATATTCCATATGTCAAATTACCCTAAATTGCATCCTAATAGTCATGTCATACTGCATGTTCCAAATTATAGTCTTTGATTTCAGCGTATACCAAATATCCAAAAATCCCCGTTTAGGCGTATTCACATTTAGTAGTTATCCTATTATAATATAGATATTTACGCCTAAGTCATATACAAATAATTCTCCTTTGTTTTCAAGTCATAGATCATGATATAAGATATGCCCAAATCTAGATCTTCAATTATAACATGCATTTTGTCCCCAAAATCAGATCTTGAATTATAACATATGTTGTGTTCTCAAATCAGTCATAAATCAGTTATGTCCAATTATGCATCATTCAATATTTTCCCAAATTTAGTGTTCGTGCGTTCTTCTCTTATGAGAATTTGGCTCAGGCTCGTGGTAGTTTGACTATAAAAAAACGGAAGAAAAGAGGGAACATATACATAACAGTCACAATAATATTAACAAGATAGATCCATAGAAAAGCAGATCTGATAAATCAAAGTATGCATAACCTCAGATCCAGATTCACATAAATGTCGAGATAATAATTAAATTTCATATCTGAAAATAACTGTACTCACAAATTGGGGTTTAAGAAAGAGAAGAACGGTTCTGAGATCTGATTTTCTGGAGTTGATTTAGCTTTCCTTTGATGTAGGCGTTGATTTGTTATCTTTATCTTCTCTTTTGAATTTATTGATTTGGGTGGAGGCTAGGTCACTTTAGGTTTTAGGAGCATTGAGGCACCATTCCTCTTTGTTAATGAATTAGGGTTTAGGTTTGGCTATGTATATATAGATGTCTAGGATCAATTAGAGCTCTTAGATTAACCCAGAAACCATCAGGACCACTCTGATGCCACATCAGCCCTTAGGGCGAATTGGGCCACGGGTTGACAGTCAAACACCCTGGATTGACCCCTAGTCAACCCAGCGGGGCTCGGGTCGACTCCAAAAATGGTGCGGTTCGGCTATCTTGACCCAAAATTTTGAAACTAACATAATAGCGCAACCCATTTCACTTAATTCTTCTTCCAAAAATTAAGTATACTTTGATTTGTGAATTTTAATGTTATAAAATTACGGGGTGTTACAATTATTGTTGTATACAAGCGATGTATGAAATTCATATAATTGAGATTATATGGTAATTGATTGAGTCGCATTCTGATTCAGAAAATAAAGAATATTTTAAAGTAAGGAATATTTTAAAATAACGAATATTTTAAAATAATATTCAGTGAATAATTAAAATATGATTTTGATGTCCGATTTTGGTTGGACACGAAAATAGTGAAATGTGAAGCCGTGTTAAATAGTTAAACGCCATTTTAACACGAACAGGATTTTTTGTCGATTTTATTCATTTTATAATGAATATCAAAAAGTTAATTCAAAATATGATATTCTGAAAATATTATCATTTTAATATTATAATGATATGGAATATTCAATTTTGATTAGAAAATTGAAATGAAATTGAAATCGTTTTAAAATGAATTTAAAATGAATATGATAAGAAATATTCAATTTTGATTTGAAAAATGAAATGAAATTAAAATCGTTTTGAAATGAATTTAAAATGAATATATTGAGGAATATTCAATTTTGATATGAAAATTGAAATGAAATTGAAATCGTTTTAAAATGGATTTAAAACGAATATAATAAGGAATATTCAATTTTGATTTTAAATTGAAATAAAGTGAAAATCATTTTAAAATGAATATATAAGAAATATCAATTTTTATTTGAAAATTGAAATGAAATTGAAATCGCTTTAAAATGAATTTAAAACGAATATATTAAGGAATATTCAATTTTGATTTGAAAATTGAAATGAAATTAAAAATCATTTCAAAATGAATTTAAAACGAATATATTAAGGAATATTCAATTTTGATTTTAAATTGAAATAAAGTGAAAATCGTTTTAATAAATGAATTTAAAACGGATATATAAGGAAATATTCAATTTTGATTTGAAAATTGAAATGAAATTGAAATCATTTTAAAATGAATTTAAAATGAATATATAAGGAAATATTCAATTTTGATTTGAAAATTGAAATGAAATTGAAATCGTTTTAAAATGAATTTATAAAAGAATACTCAATTTTGATTTTAAATTAAAATAGAAGTGGGAAACATTTTGAAATGAATTTAAAAATGAATTTATAAAATACGTTTTAAATGGAGATCGACGAAATGTATATAATATATATTATATATATTAAATGGCCTGAATAGAACGCGCCGAGCAGCGACCGTTCGCGAATTTCGACTATTGACTTTGAATTGACATTATGGGAGATTCGACCGTCGGATTCTCCTAAAACTGGAACTATTGGGTTCGTATCGAAAAAGCTTTCCAATGAATATAAGAGATTTAAATTTGAACGGTTGGATTTGGTATTATGTCCAAATCAAATTAGGAAAAGTTCGCTATGGATGCAGTTCTGTGGCCGTTATTGGAAACCGATTGTATGGGCCTTAATAAAATTATTAAAATATTAGTAATTTGTGTAAAATTATAATAAATGATTTGGAAAGAATTTGGAAGAGAAATTCTAGTTTTGAAAAGATAAAAATATATTTTTATCGAAAAGAACTAGTTAAAAACTAGAATAAAAATCCAATTATTTTTAGAAATAGTAAAATGGATTTGTAAATGGCTTTTAAAATAACCAGAATTTTCCAATGAATAAATTGGAATGGAAATTATCTTCAAATATTTCGATATTGGATTCCATGATTATACAGATATTGTTGAGGAATTTGGAAGTATATATATCATTATTCCCAATACGATATTTGTTGATTTCAGAATTTGATATTGAATATAAGCCGATATAATTTCTATTCAGGGCCTTGTAATTAATATCAAATTGGATTTTGAGTTTGTCGTGAGCAGTGTCTTTATTAACACTGTTCTTAAACCCCAATAAGAAAAGAATGAATCTTTTAAATAAGATTTAGTGAAATGTACCAATTAATTAATATTTAATTGGAATTGAAATGAAATTGGATTTTTGGGTTTATCATGAACGGTGTTTTAAATAGCACTTGTTCTTTAACTCAATTGACAGTGAAGAGATGATTTGGAATTTATTAGGATTAATGGAATTTTACAAAAATAAAGTTTTCCAATTTAATATATTAAATTGGAATTGAATGAAATTCGATTGGTAATAATCGAAATGAGCTGCTGTGAAGGAAGGCTGTTACTATATATGGAATTTAAAAGGCTTGGCCGTTATTCCATTTATATTATTATTCTAATATAGGAATTTATATCGATTATATACTATTATGATTTCCGTGTAGATTCCATTTTGATGAAAGAGGGTTTTGGGTTTATCGTGAACTGTGTTTTAAATGACACTCGTTCTTTAACCCAGTAAAGACAGGATTTATTTCCTAAATTTGAATAATCATTAAATAATGATTTTTGGAGATTAAAACTAAATGGAGTTTTAATGAATCTTCAATTAGATTGAAATGGAAATGAGATCATTAAAATTATCGAATTCATGAAATGATCAAGAATTGGAGTGCCGCCAGTTTTACTCTAGGCGTAGTTAAATCTTTAATTAGATTTGAACGTGAAATGGTAATTAAATTAACCGATTGCACCGTAGGTGTTAGATATGGAGTACCACCAGTTTTGCTCCATGGGATGAATAGGTTGGGATTAGGATAATAAATAAATGATTACTTCGGTATTGTTCAACAATCCCGACTAGTTTTATAAACCATAATTTGGTTTAGAGTTGTTGAAAGATAAAATAAAATCTTTTGAAAGTGATATCCAAAGGAAGATTAAAGATTAATTTTAAAAGAATTTATCTTTGATAAAATTAATGGGAACCTTTCCCTAAAAGTGTGAATATTTGAATAAAAGAATATTCTGAATTGGAATGAGGCGTATGCTGTGTTTTTATAGCATTTGATTATAAGATGCGCGAGTTATTCGGAAAGATCGGGTTTATGACCATTCTGAGTAACTGATTTGACGATAAGTCGACAATGAAGATGGTGGTTGAAGACCGGAGATCTTCACATCGTTTGGATGATTACTGATGTCTTGATTGGGTTGTACACCCAAGACAAGGTAATAAGTGGTGATCGTCCAGACGTACTTGGAGATCGACCGGATATGCCAGGACCTCTCTCCTATATTGGACATATGGGACGAGGAATAAGGTGCCTCCGGTTTCGTTCAGACCCAGAACGAACTATTAAATGGATGTGTGTCTGACATTGGATTTTATTCTGTGTTGATTGATTTCTATTAAATATATATATGTTTGGTGGAAGAGAATTTATTCTCTTGTTTAACACCCTTCTCTGAGACGTACGAGCTTAGAGGTTATATATCGATAGATACCAGTTGCATGGCGTGAATTGTTAGTGTGGCATGGTGAGATGCAAATGATCAAGGATTTTGTTGAAAAGCAGAGTCTTGTGGTTGATGATCAAAGCACGGCTTTAAATAGCGTAGCTTTGTGTATAGCATTAATTCGCGAGCCTCGCACCCCAGTGTGAACCAGAAACGGGAGAGGACCTCAGAGAGCATATGTGTTTCTTTCGAGCTAGGAGTGGTGTCATGGTATGGAGCCCAGATATTTTACTAATGTGGATGTTGCATATTATTTAATGGATGGCTAGGTACCTCGGATATATCGGTCACTACGGGGTCAATGGATATGATGGTCGACATACTGACCAGATTTACGCCCCATAGGGTAGGGAAACGTATTGTTCAGTAATTATTAATCCACTAACGTAAGTGTGGACGGGCCCTGACGCTCCAAGGGTCGATGCATTCTGATCCTGAGACATGGTCCTAGATTGTCTCGAATTCAGTAAGGACGATCCCTTGCCTTGGTTCATGATGGAAATCCAACTTCCAATACGACATCAGGCAGTTTTAATTGTAGAACTAGTATGGCGACATGATATATGGTACACATGCTATCTATGATTGATACATTTATATTTGAAGTTGTTTTTAACACTATGCACTTATGATAGTATCGAACGATTTGTTTTAAAACGTACCAAGCATGTTTGGCTATTATAAGGGAAAACTCTATCCTCCGGCTTGCGTTGCATTATGTGATGGGACCTGAGTCTTATAATAGCTTCATTTTTAGAAAAGCATTGTGTTGTTTATAAACTATTTATGCACTGGTATTCTTGGGAGAAAACCTGTTATGTGTTATACGGCGTGGTCCCTTGATTTACTTTATTTTTAAAGTAAAGTTTTAATAACTGTTTCAGTTCTCACACCAGTCCCATGACTGACCTAGACTTTATTGTTTAACCTAAACTCTGGGTGCCCCTATTTTCCGCACAGGCAGCTAGTACTTTTGGTTTTTGCAGATATTTATTTTCCAGGATCCTGGATTTACAATCGGAGCTATATTCGGAAAGCTTTGTATCCGTGTATTTCTTTCAGTTGTGTTATGTATTATTTTTTCGCTGTTAACGTAATTTTAATCTCTGATATTTTTATGATGTATATTATTTATTCCTACTCTGTTATATTCTTATACTCTGATGTAATTGTTGTAATAAGCAATGAAATGTTCTTCTATTTGTGTTCTGATTTGTCGTGTTCCCAACTTAGTCTGGCCTTTCTCGAAAGGGGAAGTTTAGGTCGTTACATAGAATGCCTAATATTTATACAAGCCACATAGATAGGATTTTAGGCTAACAATTCCTATATTACCTCATATTGTTTTAGCTGCAAAACACTCTTAATTCACCCGGTTACTCACCCAACTTCACCTTTTTGATTTTGTGAGAGAGAGGGAGAAGTGATTACAAAGTAGGTGCATATTTGCTTTATACCAGAAATGTAACGACACGCATTTTTCCCGACCTTAATCGATCACTAGATCGATCAAAATCGTTCAAAACCCGCATACGTTAACTCTAGGCATACAACACATTAGAACAATAACAGCAGACTTTTATAAAAATCATAATAGTGTTACATCAGAGTACAGAATATCAGAGTACATCGAATAAAGAAATAATACAGCGGAAGGTAAATTACAATGAATTTAATACATTGCAGCGGAAGATTTTCTATGCTCTGGACACAGCTTTAAGCTTCGATCCAGAATCCTGCTCAAGAGAATAGATATTTGTAAAAGCTACTCGACTACCCGTATGAAAAAGAGGGCACCCAAGTTTGCCAGTGAAACAAACTACAGGTCAGTCATGGGACTGGTATAAGAAATCTAACTTAACTAATCTAATAATAAGGCTAATCACAGGACCACGCTGCTAACGCGGAACGGGTTTACTCCATTGGATTGCCAGTGCATAAAATAAAGTAAATCGTTAAACAACGCAATGCTTTTTATAAAAATGAAACCATTATAAGACTCAAGTCCCATCACACAATGCAACGCAAACCGGAGGATAGATTTTTACCTTATAATGGTCAAAAATGCTTGATACGATAAAAACGGATTTGATAATATTACTAGTGTATGTATGTTTCAAAAATAGTTTCAATCATAATGTATCAATCATAAACGGCATAATACCCCATCCTACTATGTCGCCATACTAGTTCTACAATCAAAACCGCACGGTGTCGTATTGGAGATTGGGTTTCCATCATGAGTTGAGGCTAGGGATCGTCCCTTTCGATTCGAGACACTCTAGAAAATGCCACAGGATCCCCCGTAGTGAACCCTTTGATCTTCAGGGCCGGTCCACACCTATGTTAGTGGATTAGTTATGCCTGAACACACGCTTCCCGGTCCTTTTGGACCTATATATGGCCACTCACAACCTATAAAACCGAGGTACCTCATAATCCATCATCCACATAAGTAAAATGTCCGGGCTGTTAGGTCGTTGACACCACTCTAACTAGAAAGAAACGTGTGCACTCCCTGCAGTCCTAATCCCGTTTTTGACTCATATCGGGGTGTGAGGCTCGTGAAGTCACGCTATACACAAAGCTATGCCTAAACATGCTATGCTTTGATCATCAACCACAAGGCTCTTCTTTTCAACAAAAGCCTAGATCCATGCATCTTAGCATGCCACATTGTCAATCCATAACATACCATTGATTTCTACCAATATATTACCTCTAAGCTCGTACGTCTTAGAGAAGGGTGTTAAACACCAAACAGATATATATTTAGCAAAGATCAACGAATACAGCATAAAGGAATACAACGTTAGACATACCATCCATTTACAAGTCCGTTCTGGGTCTGAACGAAACCGGAGGCACCTTATTCCTCGCATATCCGAACAATCAACAAATACATCCGGACAACTACCACTGCAGCCCCTTCAAGGTATCTACTCCAATCACGGGCGTCAGTAGTCCTCATCCATTCGATGTGAAGATCGTTGGTCTTCAATCACCGTCTTCAAATCTTTGACTTACATCGTCGTAGTAATTATTTGAAATGAGTTGAACTCGGTCTTTTCAAATAATTCTCTAATAATTATCATTTAAATCATTACATATCATTCATATTTATTTGTAACGGTTTATCGCTATTTTATTTATTTAAAATAGCTCAATTTTAATTAAACGACGCTTTGGGTCAATGGCGGCCCTAGCGCTGTTTTTATCCAAATTTAATTTGCACTTAAGTCGAAATCTAACCGTTGGATTTTGACGAAAGTTATATTATTGGGAAGATTTTCCCAAAGCGGTCCTAACGGTTCCAATTTTGGGAAAATCCGACGTCGGATCTTTTGGTATAACCGTTTAAAGTTACGATTGCCGAAACGCGAACAACCGCGCGCGTTTCGTTTTAATTTTAATTTATATTCATATATATATATATATATATGTACATATAAATATAAATCATTTGGCGATTTCAAATTATTTTTTCTTTAAATAATTTTCAACACTTCATATTCATGTTATTTTTAATGAACATAAGTCTATATCAAAACATGTATATTTTCTTCATTCCTTATATGACAATAAAAATATAAATTTTTATTGTTTATCATTTCTATTTCAAATGGTGAATATTTTTATTCTTTTATTACATTGCATAAAAATGTAAATTTTATTGTTTATCCTTTCCATTCCAACTATGAACACTTTTCTATATCCTTTACTTACATTTCATAAAAAATGTGATTTTTATTGATAACATGTATTTATATTTTAAAACATGACATTTTCCTATTTCTTTACATTCTAAAAATGTAACTTTTCTATTCTTCCTTTATTTACATGAAAAAGAATGTAATATTTTTCCTTCATTTTTCTATTACATAATAAATGTAATATTCCACTTTCATTCTTTATTTACATTGGAAGATGCAGTCTTTTAATTTCATCTTTAATTACACTAAAAATGAAATCTTTTTATTTCATTTCTAATTACATTGAAAAATGTAATCTTTTCTTTTCATTTCTAATTACATATATTGAAAAATGTAATTTTTCCTTTCATTCTTTAATTACATAGAAAATGTAATTTTAAAATCTATCCTTTTTGTCGCATCTAAAATGCAAATAGAGATGTTCACTTTTAAGCTATGTTTTATTTACATTCAAAATGTAAATTAAATGTCACTTTTAATTCTACTCTTTTTATTGTCCCAAAGATGACAATAAAAATGCTTTTTATAAATCTAATCTTTTTATTGAATATAAAATGTCACTAAAAATGTCACTTCAAAATTTACTCTTTTATTGTCTCTAAAATGTAAATAAAAATATAAGTTTTTAATCTATCTATTTATTTACATCTAGAATGTAAATCAAAATGTAAATTTTTATCTAATCTTTTATTTACATCTAAAATGTAAATTTTTATCTAATCTTTTATTTACATCTAAAATGTAAATAAAAATGTAAATTTTTATCTAATCTTTTATTTACATCTAAAATGTAAATAAAAATGATGCCTTTATAACATATTCTTTTATTTACATCAAAAATGTAAATAAAAACTGAAACTTTTTAATCTATCCTTTTATTTACATCTAAAATGTAAATAAAGATGTAACGTCAAATTTATTCTTTTTAATTTACATCTAAAAATGTAAATAAAGATGCCACCTTAAATCTATTCTTTTTATTTACATCTAAAATGTAAAAAAAGATGTCACCTTAAATCTGTTCTTTTTATTGTCTCTATTTGACAATAAAAAATGTAACATCAAATTCTAATTTTTTTTTACTACATCTAAAATGTAAATCAAAATGTCATTTTTATTTCTATATTTTTATTTACATCTAAAATGTAAATAAAAATGTACCTTTTAAATTCATGTTTTTATTTACATCAAGAAAGTAAATAAAATGTACTTTTCTATAATCGTGGTTTTTATTTACAACAAGAATGTAAATAAAAATGGTTCTTTCTAATTCTAAGTTTTTATTCACATTTGTAATGTAAATAAAAAGGCACTTTTTAATTCTAAGTTTTTAATCTATCATGACATTCCTAAATAAAAGATGTTTTAATCTAAATAACATTTCTCATAAAAATGTAGCTTTTACTTACATAACATATTTCTAATCAAAGATGTTGTTTTTTATTTAGACCATACATTTCTAACATTAATGATATTTTTATTTAGACCATTCATTTCTATGTTTTTATTTCATTCTTTTAATTTAGACGAAAATGCATGTTTTAATGTAAATACATTTCAAAACAATGAATCATATTTTATGATTCATTTCTAAATCAAATGGCATTTTTATATGACATGGTATTTCTAAATAAATGACATATTCATATTAGCATGGCGATTCTAAATAAAATGAAATCTTTTTATTTTTAACATGACAAATATACTAGAATGACATTTTCATTTTCGCAAGACAATTCTAAATAAAATGACATTTTATCTTAACATATGTTTCCTATATGAATGACATACTTGTTTACAAACATTTCCCTATGTATTCAAATGACAAATAAAAGAATATTTTTATTGGTCTACATTTTCTATGTATTTCAATGACAAATAAAGGATGATTTATTTGTTTACATTTGAAATGTAAATAAAATTATTCTTTTCTAATACATGTTTTTATTTACAAGAAAAATGTAAATAAAATATACTTATCTATTATATGTTTTTATTTACATGAAAAATGTAAATAAAATATACTTTACTATTTAACAAAATGAATATTTTGTCTTTCATACTTTTCTATTTAACAAATTGAATATTTTGTTTGTAACTAATTTAATATATATATTAATGACAAATGAATGAATGTTTCATTTGTTAACAATTTTCTATGTTTTCAAATATCTTATAAAAGAATATTTAACATATAAACATTTTCCGTGAATTCTAATATCATATAAAATAAACTTTATATAAAAGCATCCTTCTATGTTAACTTAGCAAATTAAAATGGTAATTTTATTTGTTAGCAAATTTCTAATTAACCAAAATGACATTTTAGTTTCAACAATTTTATCTTAACAAACATGAGATATTGTTCGCATGGCGTCCTCATCCACACCTACCCTCTGCCAAAACTTCCCCTCACCTATCCCGCCCATTCACATCGCTGTCCCATCACCTGTCCCTCCTTTAATCCCATTTTCGGTCAACCCCAACCCACCTCCTCCTCCGCCCGTTCCTGACCCCCCACCGCAGCCATCTGCCCCTCTTCCGTCTGTCCTTGGCCCCAAACCCATGTTCACCTCTCTCTTTACAAATAAACCCAGAAATGCAGGTTCCTTCCAACCACCTGAGATTCCGCTTGTCTTCAGAAATGGAGCCCTGGTGCCTTCACATGCAATAATAGATGCTGGAATGATAACTGGCAACATACTATTGTTGGTTTCTTCTTGGATCAGCCACTACCCTTCTCAACTGTCATCAATTACCTGAAGAATCGCTGGCAGCTAAAAGGAAGGGTTAAGGTACATTCTAACGGCTTCTTGTTCCTGTTCAATCTATCATCTGAGGAAGATAGAAGTAAAATCCTAGCATCTGGTCCGATTGTTATAAGGAACAAGTTGTTTGTCCTGAAAAATAGGGATCCATCCGTCAGAAACAGTGCCAGTGGTATTTGGGCGGTTCCGGTGTGGATAAAATTGTACAATGTCCCTATGTACACGTGGTCGTTGATTGGCATAAGCTGGCTAGCTTCCTTAATCGGGAAATTTTTATGCATGGACAAATAGACGGAAAAGTTAGAGAGACTGCATTATGCCAAGTGTTTAGTTGAAATTACGCCATCTTCTGAAGTTCCCTACGAATTTCCGGTTGTACTGCCCAACGGCCGCATCCAGTTTGTTAGGGTTGAATATACGTGGAAGCCGGATAGTTGTCCTCTTTGTAAATCATTCGGTCACACGTCGGGGAATTGTTGCAAGTCATCGTCTGAGAAGATTCAGGAGAAAGTAAGGGCCAATGATAAAGCAACTGCTGTTTTTCCTTTCGAAAAGGGCAATCGAATAGTAGGAAGGGACAGGAACAACAATGGTTACAATGTGCTGGTGCAGAAAAAATCACAGTCTTGGACGGCAGTGACGAACGCGTCCTACAAAGGAAATGGCAAAGGAAATGTAGTATCACGCAGTAATACTAATGTCGGAACAGAGTTTAGTTCTAAGGCGAGGAATAACGCTTCTGATGCAAGTGTGGTTAGTTTGAAAAAATGGGATGGAGTATCGAAAATAAAAAAGGGTAAGGAGCTCATGTATGAAACAAATCTCAATACAAGCAACTGCTTCGAAGCGCTAATGGATCAAAATGAGAAGGAACAGAGTCTTATTGGTAGCGAAAATGGAGGAAAATCTAATGTGCAAGCTGCTGAGATAGAAGATGAAGATTTTGAAATTTCGATAGTTGATTTAACAGAATACATGTACGAGGTAAATACAAGTGAGCAACCCCAGGAACAGTTTGATCCCTTCAAGTTTGCAGCATCTTCTAAGGCTTCGCAAACTGTTCCGGTAATCAACCAAGTCCCACCCTTTCAAGAAAGCGGCCCTTCCCATGACTCTTTGGTTTCTGAGAGTTTCCAAAAGGAAATTTTCGATTTGTGCATGTCCCATGCAGATATGTCTGCCTCTCCATTATTTCGTTCACCTACCAGCCATGTTCTTATTGAACCTGCTTCCAGTCCTTGCCTTCATGTTAATATCCCTTCGCCCATTGGTGTATCCCCCTGCAAGCCTTTCGTCAGCAATGTGATATCCCCCATACAAACGAACTCTTCCAATACCATTCCTCTTCCTTATTCGGAGGGCACAGTACCTCCTAAGCCACCTTATGTCTTCCATGGATCCATTCCAGGCTTTCCTTCTCCCTTGAATGCCCCTAACCCACCAGCCTCCTCTGCGTCTCCAAGCATTCCTATTCCGCTTGTAGCATTTCCTCCTTCAATCCATTCTCCTAGAACTCTTCGTACGAGGAGTATGACACAGGCGAAATCTCTTTCCAAGGAGTTTAATTAATGAGTCAAAATCTTTCTGTGTGGAACAGTAGAGGTGCCCACAACCCTCTTAAATTAGACCAAGTAAGAGATATTATTAACCAAAACAATCTTCAACTTTTTTCCATATTGGAAACCAAACTTAATCACTCCCTAACCCTTTCCTCGGCCTCCTACATCATGCCTACCTGGTCGTTATCTCATAACCTGGATCAAGCTGCTTATGGTAGGATCCTTGTTATTCACAATCCCTTTTTCCTTACTCTAAGGCTTGACTTCTCTTCCAGGCAACTGATGCAATTTCATGTCACGGATCTGGCTAACCATTCCACTTTCTTCCTTTCCATCATTTACGCTGACAATTCCATCAGTTCTCGTCAATCCCTCTTCAATCTCCTCCCGGCCTTCAGGCAAGACAACCATCCTTGGGTTGTGCTTAGCGATTTTAACTGCTGTCTTTCTTTGCTGGATAAATTTGGTTCATTACCTTTGCTTCTAAGGGATATTGATCCACTGAAAACCGCCATCAACGATGCGGACCTGCTTAATGTAAGTAGATCTGGTGCAAGATTCTCCTGGAATAACAGAAGCAGGAGTGGTGTGAGAACATTCACCAATATAGACCATGTTTTCTGCAATTTTAAAGCTTTGCTTTTCTGGCCGAAACTTCATGCTCACCTTCCAAATCCTATCCTTTCAGACCACTCCCCCATTATCCTAACCCAAGGAATGCCGTCGATAAGAGAGCACAGAAGTTTCAAAATTTTCAATTCATGGATCCAAGCTCCGGAATTTTCTACTAAAATTATCACTTCTTGGTCTCCACACTTCTATGGTAACCCAATGTTTATTTTGTGCAGGAAGCTTAAGGAAACAAAGAATGTTCTTCGGCAATGGGCAAGTTCTAAATTCGGAAATGGGTCTAAGCTATCTAACAATCTAAAATTTTCCTTGAATCAGGCATAGGGCAATATGCAACTTTCTCCTATTGATGTTGTTCTGGCACTAGAAGAAAATAGGTTATTTTCTGAATTAAATGTCGCACTCGAGTTGGAAGCAAGCATGAAAAAACAACAGATTAATCTAAAGTGGAAAAATGAAGGGGATAGGAATACTAGATATTTCCATGCGGTAGTGAAGGTCAAGTAGGCGGCGGAGCAAATACATCAAATTTCTGATGATCGTGGTAATAACTATGACACGCCTGATTCTATTGAGGCAGCCCTTTTAAAGTACTATTCAGATCTTCTTGGCAACAGTCCTGGGTTCTGTCCCAACTTGAACTTGATTGATAATGTCTCTCTGCCATTCATTTCATCGTCGCAATCGGATTTTCTAACGGCAAGAGTTTCTGACAACGAAATCAAACTCTCTCTCTTCTCCATAAATAAAAAATCATGTGGCGTTCCGGATGGTTTCAATGTTACTTTCTTCCTCAACTCATGGAGTATTATAGCTGTTGACTTTTTAAAGCAATTCACAACTTCTTCGATAAATTTAAGCTGCTATCTCATGTGAACGCTACCAATTTGGTCCTCATTTCGAAACTCAAGCCGACAAATCATGTTTCTTCTTTCCGACCAATCGCGTGCTGTAATGTCACATACAAGTGTATTTCCAAAATTATTTAAACCGTATGCTAGAGGTGCTTCCATCCCTGATCTCCAGCAACCAGTCAGCTTTCCTACCTCAAGAAGCATTCTCAACAATGTACTGTTAACGCATGAACTCATCAAGGGTTACGGTAGAGCCAACGGAACCCCTTCGGCAATGCTAAAACTTGATCTGACCAAAGCATTTGACACTATTCAGTGGACTTCTATCGTCCGGATCCTAGCTAGAATGAACTTCCCTTTAGTCTTCGTCGCATGGATCTATGAATGCATTTCTACGCCGAGTTTTTCCCTTGTCTATAACGGTTCTAGTTCTGGTTTTTTCATGAGCAAGCAAGGATTAAGACAAGGAGACCCAATGTCGCCGTACTTATTCATCATAGTCATGGAGCTGTTAACTTCCTTATTCAAGGAGAAATACGCATGGAATAATTCAATTTCACCCGAAGTGCAAGCACAATTCTATATCTACCCTCCTTTTTGCTGATGATATTATGGTGTTCACTAAGCCGCAAAACAATTCGCTCCACACCATTCTTGAAACTCTGAACACTTTCTATGAAATGACTGGGCTGCGCATTAGTGTGGCCAAATATCAGGTTATGATCTCGGGTATTAGCTCCGAGCAGGAATCCCGCTTCAGGTCTCTACTTCACATGCAAGCACTTGAAAAGGGAACGAATTACCTTGGTCTTCCTCTATGCACTTCCTGTATTAATAAAGCAAATTGCATGCCTCTGTTGAAAAGAATAACTAACTCTTTGAATAGCTGGGCTAATAAATTCTTGACACAAGCGGGAAGGTTGGTTCTTGTGCAGAGCATTGGGTTTTCCTTATCCGTATATTGGGAGAGGGCGTTTGTCCTCCCAAAGAAACCCGTATCAATGATTAGCTCCGCATTGTTGAGGTTTTTGTGGACTGGTAGTATGTATGGTAAAAAGCCAATTCCGTGTTCGTTTAAGAAGATGTCACTTCTGAAAAGAAAAGGAGGTCTAGGTTTGATTTCCCTTCACAAGTGGAACGTGGCGGCTGTTAGCACTCACTTCAACAACCTCCTCAGCCGAAATAATAGCACCTAGGTTCAGTGGAGCTGGAGATTCAATGTAATGATCACAAGTTATGGAACATGGTATGTCCGAGTAATGCTAGCCGGGCTTGGCGAAGTATTCTTGCTATGAGGGATAACTTCTTACCATGCATTCAGTACACGGTCTCCCCAAGAGGTCTTGTGTCCTTCTGGGATGATTCGTGGAAAGCAAAGGGAGTAATTCTATCTAAAGTTTTAAGCCACGAATGTGTTGCCCATTCGGGTATCAACAGAAATGCCTATGTTTCCCATTTTCTTCGAACTGGTAAAGTGGTCTTGCCGAACCTTTTCAGTCTTCAGGCGTGAAATCTTTGTGCTATGCTCAGTACGGATATTTCTTACTCAGAGAATGTTAAGGTGTTTTGGAATGGTTCCCTCCATTCTATCGCTAACGCTTACTCCATCCTTCTTGATCTTGAATCGATTCCCTACTGTCAATGGTCTAGGATTGTTTGGAGCAAGTATTTGGTTCCCAAAGAAAATTTTATGTTGTGGAAATTCATACAGGGTGCTCTGTTAACCAGAATGAAACTCTCTCAGATGGGAATGAACGTGCCAGTGTTGTGTTTGCTATGCGGAATTGAGGAGGAGACGTCAGCTCATTTGTACTTTGAATGTCAGTTCTCATATATTTTATGGTTGAAGGTGCTAATGTTGTTCAACGTTAGTAATCCAAGCGGGGTTTCTTCTTCGCAATGGGAATGTATTAGATTGTCAACAAAACAGAGAAAAGAACCGCATATCCTTTTCATCCAGTTCATAAAAAATCTTGTTCGGTTGATATGGACGGAGAGAAACTCTAAAGTTTTCACTGCTAGGATGAAAACTGTTGATGAAATGTGGGAGGATTGGAAGCTTCAAATGAGGAAGGATATATCTACTTCGTTACTTCATTTTGACACTCTCTTCGCAACTGCTTGGTTCCGTTTTCTGTTGTAATTTTCTGTCTCCTTGTCTGTGTCTTTGTAGTTTTTTGTTGTGTGGTGTTCTGTGCTTTCCTTGCTTTGTACTTTGTTTGTCCTCCTTTCTTTTTAATAAATGTGGTAGGGGTCCACTTAACCCCGCTTGCCTTGCCAAAAAAAAAAACAGGATATATTTGTTTGTCAACTAAACAAACATGATATGTTTATTTTCAACTATTTTGTAACAAACAGGATGTATCATATATTTCATATATACAATAAAAATATGGTTTTTATTGTATACACAAAATTCTGACAAACATGAATACACACAATTCAAATCAGTGGCTCATCGCAATCATAACACAAATCAACAATTCAATAAATATATACACATCACATGTTTTTTATATGAAATAAATATAAATTTCACATTTCAGTAAATAATTAATTTTAACTTATAAAATAGAAATCTCACATTGCTTTTCGTCTGAATTTTCAAAGTGCCCTGTTTCAGATCTGGTCTGTCCCATCGTCTAGATCTCGTTTTTCTGATTCCAATGCTTCAGATGGTTCGTAAAACAGCCCCCATACGAAAGAGTTATGATTTGATTTGTGATGCAAAAAATTTAAATATAATTATTTAAATTAATTAAATAGTTTTACTCCATCTTCTACCTTACAGAACTTGGCCGACAGCTTCAGCTACTTAGTTCGATTCTAGGGTTAAGGTTGTCGATCAGTACACCGGGTTTCAGGTCAATCCGGCACTACCACCTCGTCAGGCTTCGAATGGCGCACCAGGGGAACACAAAATGGCCGAGCTCGATCGAGCAATAGGGGGGCGGCGGCGGCTTTTATGGTGGCTGTTTGAGGGTCTGGGTCTCGGCCTTCGAGCCACTTGAAGATGATCCAACCATACGAAATTAAAGAGGGGAAAAATCTCCTTGATAATGAAAAAAGGAGGAGAGGGTTTCGGGAAAAGGTTTGAGAGAATTTAGAGGAGGAAGTGGGAAGCTTTTTCGGCCATGGATACAGCAGGGTTCGGTGGCGGCTGAGTATACAGCTAGGGTTACGTATTCTACCGTATAGGGGGCCGTATTTATACTGTATTTTCAGTGTATTTTATATTTATTTAATTCAAACAAAAAGCCTGTTAACCTATACGAACACCAAATCCCACCCAACGAATGTTGCCCCTAGCGAATAACCCCCATCCCGGACACAATGGAACATATTTCGTAACCCAATTCGGCTGTTACGATATGATTTTCTTTAATTTTAATTAAAAATCATTTAATTATTTAATTTGATCGTACATTTAAATTTACCAGGGCCACATACAGACTCTAAAAGTTACAGAAAAATTATTTCTAGTTATGTTTCTACGATACGGTCCTAACAAAACTAATTTCGTCGAATTCTGAGACCGTTTGAAAAATGGCTATTTTCTAGTCGATTAAATTTGACTAAAACTGACAAAACACGTTTTCTTTTGCCACGCTCACATACTAATCCAAAAAATCATGAAAATTGAAACATAGCAATAATTTGACGTTATGGTTCCAACAAAAGTGGTTTCGTTGAAAACAGAGGTCGTTTGAAAAATGGCTATTTTTAATATTAAAAAATATATAAAAATTCTATAGCGACTATTCTGAAAATTAAACTGGGCATAACTTTTGATTCCTGCTATGAAATTTTGATTTTTCAGATTCGTTGGAAAGATATTTTTAAATAGATTTACATATTTTTGGTTTCACTAAAATCCGATCTAATTTGCATCTTGTACGGTCAGTCAAAGTTCAAATTCAAATTTTCAAACTACTGCGCTATTTTAAACTCTATTTATAATTAAAATAAATTTATTCATTCTAACTTCGATTAAAATAAATTTTTCATCGTTATTATTTAAAATAAATTATTTTAAATATTAAAAATCCATCAAAATTTCTAAAATAAAAATTTTAAATAGGCCCCAAAATTCCGGGTTGTTACAAGAAAAGAGCTGCTTTTTATTTTCCATTTTTACCCTCTTTGAATCATGCTTCATGCATGTTTTATTTCATTGCTTCTCATGCTTGAGTTCCATCGACATATGCTGAAACGACCCGAACTTCCCCGGTCTCCGAAGAGAAGAGAAAGAACGAATTGTTTTGAGAACACGACAAACAGAACGCAGACGGAAGAACATTTCATTGTATATTACAACAATCCCATCAGAATACAAGAATTTACAGAGTATAAATGAATATTACACAGAAATATCATATATTTAAATACATTTAAATACATAGCAGCGGAAAATAATACAATACACAACTGAAGGAGATATACGGATACAAAGCTTTCCGGATATCATTCCAGCTGTAAACCAGGATCCTGTGAATATAAATCTGCAAAACCAAAACTACTAGCTGTCCGTGTCAAAATAAGGGCACCCAGAGTTTAGGTTAAAACAATAAACTCCAGGTCAGTCATGGGACTGGTGTGAGAACTAAAACAGTTATTAATCTTTATTTTAGAGTTAGGTAAATCAAGGGACCACGCCGTATAACACGGAACAGGTTTCCTCCCAAGAATACAGTGCATAAAACAACAACGCAATGCTAAATAAAGAAAAATGAAGCTATTATAAGACCCAGGTCCCATCATACAATGCAACACAAACCAGAGGATAGGGTTTTACCTTATAATAGCCAAAGAATGCTTGATACGTTAAAACAAATCTTTTATTATCGCTATAAGTGAAGAAATCAATTTCAAATCATAAGTATCAATCATAGGCGGCATGAATGCCCCATACCACTATGTCACCATATATAGGTTATACAATCAAAATCGCAAAGTCACGTATTGGGAAATTGGGTTTCCATCTGTGAACCGAGGCAAAAGATAGTCCTCTACCGAATTCGAGACTCTCTAGCCCGAGCCTCAGGCAAGTACTCTGTCAAGCCTTAGGAGCCACAGGGCCGGTCCATCGATGTGGATTAAAATGCCTGAATACTACGTCTCCCCGCCCTATGGGGCGTAAATGAGCCAACGAATGACTCCATCGGACCCGGATCGTCCGATCAAACCGAGGCGCCTCGCAATAGCAACAACCACATAAGTTAAACTCTTTAGGGCGTGTAAAACCACTGACGCCACTTCTAGCTAGAAAGAGACGCATGCCCTCCTTGGATCCTTCTCCCGTTTCTGGTTCACAACCGGGGTGTGAGGCTCGCAAATCCACGCTACCCAAAGCTATGCCACACAGGCCGTGCTTTGATCATCACCACAAGACTTTGCTTTTCAACAGAAGCCTTGATCAATTGCCACTTAGGCATGCCACACAGGTAATTCACTCCACGTTTGATATCCATCAGTATATAACCTCTGAGCTCGTACGTCTCGGAGAAGGGCGTTAAGCAAGAGAATAAATTCTCCGCCGCCAAACAGATATATATTTAATAGAAATCAACCACACAGAATAAAATCCAATGTCAGACACACAGTCATTTACAAGTTCGTTCTGGGTCTAAACCAAACCGAAGGCACCTAGTACCCCGCACATCCATCGATCTCCAAGTACGTCTGGACGATCACTAACTGATTCCCTCCTCTTGGGTGTACGGCCCAATCAAGATCATCAGTAATCACCCAAACAACGTGAAGACCTCTGGTCTTCAACCACCGTCTTCATCTTCGACACCACGTCGAATTTGTTATTCAGAATGGGATAAATCCGGTCTTTCTGAATAGCTCGCGTATATAATAAACAAGTATTACACTAACACAACATACGCCTCATTCCAATCCAGAATATTCTTTTATTCCAATATTCTTATACTTTGAGAAAGGTTCCCATTAATTTTATCGAAGATAAATTCTTTAAATTTATTCTTTAATCTTCTTTTGAATATTAATTCAAACTAGTCGGGATTAGCGAACCACACCGAAGTAATCATTTATTTTATTTCCCAATCCCAACCTATCTATCCCATGAAGTAAAACTGGTAATACTTCACATTTAACACCACGGTGTTATCGGTAAATTCAATTACCATTTCACGTTCAAATCTAATTAAAGATTTAACTATTGCCTGGAGTAAAACTGGTGATACTCCATTATCGATGTTTTCAATCTAATTAAAGATTCATTAAAATTCCACTTAGTTTTAATCTTTAACTTGGTTAAAGAATCAGTGTCATTTTAAAACACGGTTCACGATAAACCCAAAATCACATTCCATTAATTATCGGGTTAAAGAACAGGAGTTATTTAAAACACTGTTCACGATAAACCCAAAAATCAATACCAATTCAATTCCAATTAAATATTATTTAATTGGTACTCTTCATTAAATATAAATAAAAAGATTTAATCTTTTCTCAATTGGGCTTAAGAACAGTGTTAATGAAGACACCATTCACGACAAACCCAAATCACATTTGATATTAAATATAAGGCTCTGAATAGAAAATATATCGGCTTATATTCAATATCAAATTCTACGACTAACAAATGTCGTATTGGAAATAACGATATAAATATATATATATCTTTCAAATTTCCATAACAGCATCTGTATAATCACGAAATCCAACATCGAAATATTCCAAAGACAATTTCGATTCAAATCCATTCCAATCCAATTATTGGAAATTCTGGTTATTTTTAAAACCACTTTTCAAATTCAATTTATTTATTTTAAAAATAAATAAATTATAATTCTAGTTCAAAACGAGTTCATTTCGATAAAAATCTATTTTTATCTTTTCAAATATGGAGTTTTTCATCCCAAATCTTTCCAAATCATTTCTTATGATTTTACACAAATTATTATTATTAATAATAATTTTATCGAGGCCCGTACAGTCGATTTCCATCAACGACCATTGAACTGCACTTATAGCGACCTTTTCCAAATTTGATTTGGACATAATTCCAAATCCAACCGTTAGATTTCTAATTTCTCATATTCGTTAGAAAGCTCTTTTCGATACGAACCCAACGGTTCCGGTTTTAGGAGAATCCGACGGTCGGAACTCCCGTAATATCCGTTCGAAGTCAATGGTCGAAATTCGCGAACTGCCGCGGCGCGGTGTGTTCTATTCAGGCCATTATATATATATATATATATATATATATATATATAATATTTCGTCGATTTCCTTTCAAAACGTATTTTATAAATCGTTTTAAATTCATTTTCAAAACGGTTTCAACTTCATATTCAAATTCAAATCAAAATTGAATATTCCAATACAAATTCGTTTTAAATTCATTTCAAATCGATTTCAATTCAATTTCAATTCAAATTCACTTATATTCAATTTCAATTTGAATTCATTTATATTCATTTTCAATTCGAATTCATTTATATTCATTTCCAATTCGAATTTCAATTCTATTCGAAATATCAGATTTTGAAATCACTTTCGATATTCATTATAAAATGAACAAAATCGATATAAATATCGTTCACGTCTAAATGGCGTCAATCTAATCAACACGGCTTCATACATTTCTATTTTCAAATGTTCTATTTCAAATATTTCTAATCAAATATTTTATTTCAAAACTGGAATGAGGCCCAATCAATTACCATATAATGTTAATTATATGGATTTTCTACCACACGTATATAACAACAACGATAAATCATCAACCATCATCCAAAGTGCGTTCTACACTGTATAAGCATCAAATATAAATATTCAGCACTTATAACAGTCTGTCAATCAATCGATCGACAAACAACTAAACAATCGGGATTAGTGTACGTCAAATATCATCCCAATACCCGTGTGGGGTTTCAAACAATCAACCACAGATTTTATTTGTGCAGTTGGGCGATGTGTAAAATTTATCATCCCAATCAATATCAGTGAAATATGTGTATATAAACAAATCGTCCGATTTGTTTATAGTTATTTCATTTTAAATACACGTTAAAAATTCTATTTTTAACTATAAAATATTTTTAACTATATAAATATTTTATTTCATTTCACATCACATCACACAATCAACTACACATCAAAATCAAACAACCAAGCATACAAGCCGTCCATGGTCTGTGGACGACGGGTGTCGGGTACTACTAAACACCGTCTGCATCCTAGTATATATTTTAACTAGAAATAAATTTAAAAGGTGAGAAATTCTCACAGATAGCTAATCCAAACATCTCGACTCTTCAAATGTAGAAGTCTTCGCCGTTTCTTCTTTCGTCAACTTCGTCGTCCATATTCACTACATAAAAATCGAATTTTTACTTCGCTATTCAATATATAAAAATCAATTTTTTACTTCGCTATTCAATATATAAAAATCGAATTTTTACTTCGCTATTCAATATATAAAAATCGAATTTTTACTTCGCTATTCAATATATAAAAATCGAATTTTTACTTCGTTATTCAATATATAAAATCGAATTTTTACTTCGCTATTCAATATATAAAAATCTAATCTTTATCCTCACTACTTCATGATAAAAATGAAATTCATATTTTTATTTCACTTCATATAGTTTTCGATGCTTCATTCTATAAAAAAAATTCTATTTTTATATTTCTACTCCTTATATAAAGATCGAATTTTTATTCACTACACTATATAAAAATTATATTTTTATTCACTACACTATATAAAAATTATATTTTTATTCACTACACTATATAAAAATTATATTTTTATTCACTAATTTATAAAATTTAGAACCTGATTTTTAAAACCATGTATTAAATTAAATAATAACAGTAAAATAAACTTACTGTGGTTCGACTGAGGGAGGGGGGTTTCATTGCGTCGGGGTCAGTGAAGAAGAAGGGGTGGAGGGAGCTTCGGTGGTCATCGCAGATCAGTGCGGGGGTGAGGCTCGCGGTAGGCGGTTTGGGTTGAATTGAGCTAGGGCTCGGTTCTGTGGGGAAGAGGGGAGAAGAAGGGGACGTCGGAGGGGATGGGTGAGGTCGGTGCGCCACTGGGGGGGCGACGGTGGGATCTGGGTGAACGGCAGAGGCTGGCGATGGCGTGACGGGGTGGGCGGCAGGTTTTCCTCGATCCGCTTCTTTTTTTTTTATTAAAATCAATTTCTGAGGAGAGAGAGTAGAGGGTAAGGGAGATATTATATATAATATTTATTTTATTTTTGTTTCAAAAAAATGTTGACTTTCATACTAACTCGAAATCAAGTCCACCGACTGTCGTCCCTAGCTAATTACACCCATTCCGAACACAATGGGATATGTTTCATTAGCCGATTCGGCCGTTACGATCAGTTTCCATTCAAATTAAATTATAAATCTATATATATTCAATTTGAACGTACATTTCAAATTACCGGGGCCACATACTAGCTCGAAAAATTCCAGAAAAATTATTTCTAGTTTCGTATTGACGATACGGTCCTAACCAAACTAATTTCGTCAACTTCTGAGACTGTTTGAAAAATGGCCATTTTCTAGTCGATTAAAATCAACTGAAACTGGTCAAACGGGTTTTCCTTCGCCACGCTCACATATTGATTCGGAAAATTATGAAAATTGGAATCTAGCAATAACTTGACATCACGGATCCAACAAAAGTGGTTTCGTCGAAATCCGAGGTCGTTTGCAAAATGGCTATTTTTAAGGGCCAGAATTCCATAGCGACTATTCTGAAAATTCATTTGGACATATCCTTTTATCCCTGCTATGAAATTTTGATTTTTCGGGTTCGTTGGAAAGATACTCACAAATAGATTCTAATATTTTTGGTTTCACTAAAATCCGGTTTATTTTGCATCCAGTATGTTCAATTGAAGTTTGAAATCAAATTATCGAACTACCGCGCCATTTTCAATTCCTTTTATAAATATAAATAATTATTTATTTTCTAACGATGAACTATATAATATATACGTTCGAATTCTATTCAAAATAAAATTCTCCTCGTTATTATTTAAAATAATTCATTTTAAATAATCAAAATTCGCTAAAATTGCCAAAATAAAAATTTTAAATTGGCCCAGATTTCCGGGTTATTACAATCTCCCCCACTTAAAACTTTTCATCCCCGAAAAGGAACAAAGCCGAAAGTTGTTTCACAAATCAACTCAACTTTCATTATTTTCACTACGGCTTAAGTTCTTCAACTTTTCAGTTTCTAAGAACTTTTCAAAATTTTCAAAAATTTGGCTAACACCCTAAATTTTCGAAAAATTTCGCCATAACCTCCCCTGCACCGGGAGCACGGGAAAAATCCCAAAATTGCCATATAGGCCCTCTGATCTCAAAAAGAAAAAGAAAACGCCAAGCGGCTAGCCAATCGGCTCATAAAATCATCATCACCCAAACAAAACAATAAATTATAGTAAACATGTACCTATTTGTCGGGCAAACAAATTTTATTCTCTGCTCTAGCCTCCTTGCTATGACCTGTTCAATGTAAGTACATATATATGCATGCAAATGCGACAAATTTTCAATACAATTCACTATTTGATTCAATTTGGCTATATGGTACAAATTTTAATTAATCAACCAATAATCAACAATACAACCAGTCAACAAATTAGCTTTTCAAATTCATAACTTTGATACATAGTCAAAAAATCACATTTTTGATGCCAAATCACAAAAATAAGCCCTATCTAGTTTCGGTTCTCACACCAGTCAATAGGAAATATATAGAAATCTCACTTTCGTCACTCGAAAATAAATATTGGCGATGGTGCCCCGCCACCAGAATTATCCCCGGGCACTAGAGTGCGATTCTATAATTATCCAATACATTAAAACTTCGAATATACGTTTGCAAGACATATATGCAAAATCTCTATATATTGGATTGTCCAAATTAAAATAAAATAAATATTCAAATACGAATAATTGATTTAGATTTTCAAAACAAAATTTGTTTTTACTTTCAAAAATATACACTTCCTACTCGTTCTAGGATACTACTGATCCCATCTCTAACGAGTCATTCTAATTGGATATTACTTATCCAATATCTGATGAATTCTTTCGTTTGGTTCTAACGCGTCTTGTTCTCTAGCTTTGTAAACCAAAGCTCTGATACCACGATAAAACGACCCGAACTTCCCCGGTCTCCGAAGAGAAGAGAAAGAATGAATTGTTTTGAGAACACGACAAACAGAACGCAGACGGAAGAACATTTCATTGTATATTACAACAATTCCATCAGAATACAAGAATTTACAGAGTATAAATGAATATTACACAGAAATATCAGAGATTTAAATACATTTAAATACTTAGCAGTGGAAAATAATACAATACACAACTGAAGGAGATATACGGATACAAAGCTTTTCCGGATATCATTCCAGCTGTAAACCAGGATCCTGTGAATATAAATCTGCAAAACCAAAACTACTAGCTGCCCGTGTCAAAATAAGGGCACCCAGAGTTTAGGTTAAAACAATAAACTCCAGGTCAGTCATAGGATTGGTGTGAGAACTAAAACAGTTATTATTCTTTATTTTAGAGTTAGGTAAATCAAGGGACCACGCCGTATAACATGGAACGAGTTTCCTCCCAAGAATACCAATGCATAAAACAACAGCGCAATGCTAAATAAAGAAAAATGAAGCTATTATAAGACCCAGGTCCCATCACAAAATGCAACACAAACCAGAGGATAGGGTTTTACCTTATAATAGCCAAAGAATGCTTGATACGTTAAAACAAATCTTTTATTATCGCTATAAGTGAAGAAATCAATTTCAAATCATAAGTATCAATCATAGGCGGCATGAATGCCCCATGCTACTATGTCACCATATATAGGTTATACAATCAAAATCGCAAAGTCACGTATTGGGAAATTGGGTTTCCATCTGTGAACCGAGGCAAAAGATAGTCCGCTACCGAATTCGAGACTCTCTAGCCTGAGCCTCAGGCAAGTACTCTGTCAAGCCTTAGGAGCCACAGGGCCGGTCCACCGATGTGGATTAAAATGCCTGAACACTACGTCTCCCCGCCCTATGGGGCGTAAATGAGCCAACGAATGACTCCATTGGACCCGGATCGTCCGATCAAACCGAGGCGCCTCACAACAGCAACAACCACATAAGTCGAACTCGTCAGGGTGTTTAAAACCACTGACGCCACTTCTAGCTAGAAAGAGACGCATGCCCTCCCTGGATCCTTCTCCAGTTTCTGGTTCACAACCGGGGTGTGAGGCTCGCGAATCCACGCTACACAAAGCTATGCCACATAGGCCGTGCTTTGATCATCACCACAAGACTTTTCTTTTCAACAGAAGCCTTGATCAATTGCCACTTAGGCATGCCACACAGGCAATTCACTCCATGCGTTTGATATCCATCAATATATAACCTCTGAGCTCGTACGTCTCAGAGAAGGGCGTTAAGTAAGAGAATAAATTCTCCGCCGCCAAACAGATATATATTTAATAGAAATCAACCACACAGAATAAAATTCAATGTCAGACACACAGTCCATTTACAAGTTCGTTCTGGGTCTGAACGAAACCGAAGACACCTAGTACCCCGCACATCCATCGATCTCCAAGTACGTTTGGACGATCACTAACTGATTCCCTCCTCTTGGGTGTACGACCCAATCAAGATCATCAGTAATCACCCAAACAACGTGAAGACCACCGGTCTTCAACCACCGTCTTCATCTTCGACACCACGTCGAATTTGTTATTCAGAATGGGATAAACCCGATCTTTCTGAATAGCTCGCGTATATAATAAACAAGTGTTACACTAACACAACATACGCCTCATTCCAATCCAGAATATTCTTTTATTCCAAGATTCTTATACTTTGAGAAAGGTTCCCATTAATTTTATCGAAGATAAATTCTTTAAATTTATTCTTTAATCTTCTTTTGAATATCAATTCAAACTAGTCGGGATTAGCAAACCACACCGAAGTAATCATTTATTTTATTTCCCAATCCCAACCTATCTATCCCATGAAGTAAAAATGGTAATACTTCACATTTAACACCACGGTGTTATTGGTAAATTCAATTACCATTTCACATTCAAATCTAATTAAAGATTTAACTATCGCCTGGAGTAAAACTGGTGATACTCCATTCTCGATCTTTTCAATCTAATTAAAGATTCAATAAAACTCCACTTAGTTTTAATCTTTAACTTGGTTAAAGAATCAGTGTCATTTTAAAACACTGTTCACGATAAACCCAAAATCACATTCCATTAATTATCGGGTTAAAGAACAGGTGTTATTTAAAACATTGTTCACGATAAACCCAAAAATCAATACCAATTCAATTCCAATTAAATATTATTTAATTGGTACTCTTCATTAAATCTAAATAAAAAGATTTAATCTTTTCTCAACTGGGCTTAAGAACAGTGTTAATGAAGACACCATTCACGACAAACCCAAATCACATTTGATATTAAATACAAGGCTCTGATTAGAAATTATATCGGCTTATATTCAATATCAAATTCTACGACTAACAAATGTCGTATTGGAAATAACGATATAAATATATATATCTTTCAAATTTCCATAACAACATCTGTATAATCACGAAATCCAACATCGAAATATTCCAAAGACAATTTCGATTCAAATCCATTCCAATCCAATTATTGGAAATTTTGGTTATTTTAAAACCACTTTTCAAATTCAATTTATTTATTTAAAAAAAAATTATAATTCTAGTTCAAAACTAGTTCATTTCGATAAAAATCTATTTTTATCTTTTCAAATATGGAGTTTTTCATCCCAAATCTTCACAAATCATTTCTTATAAATTTACACAAATTATTATTATTTTTAATAATATTATCGAGGTCCGTACAGTCGATTTCCATCAACGGCCATCGAACTGCACTTATAGCGACCTTTTCCAAATTTGAATTGGACATAGTTCCAAATCCAACCGTTAGATTTCTAATTTCTCACATTCGTTAGAAAGCTCTTTTCGATACGAACCCAACGGTTCTGGTTTTAGGAGAATCCGACGGTCGGATCTCCCGAAATATCCGTTCGAAGTCAACGGTCGAAATTCGCGAACTACCGCGGCGCGGCGCGTTATATTCACGCCATTATATAATATATATATATATATATATATTATATCTCGTTGATTTCCTTTCAAAACGTATTTTATAAATCATTTTAAATTCATTTTCAAAACGGTTTCAACTTCATATTCAATTTCAAATAAAAATTGACTATTCCAATACAAATTCGTTTTAAATTCATTTCAAATCGATTTCAATTCAATTTCAATTCGAATTCACTTATATTCAATTTAAATTCGAATTCATTTATATTCATTTTCAATTCGAATTCATTTATATTCATTTTCAATTCGAATTCATTTATATTCATTTTCAATTCGAATTTCAATTCTTTTCGAAATATCAGATTTTGAAATCACTTTCGATATTCATTATAAAGTGAACAAAATCGATATAAATATCGTTCACGTCTAAATGGCGTCAATCTAATCAACACGGCTTCATACATTTCTATTTTCAAATGTTCTATTTCAAATATTTCTATTCAAATGTTTTATTTCAAAACTGGAATGAGGCCCAATCAATTACCATATAATGTTAATTATATGGATTTTCTACCACACGTATATAACAGCAACGATAAATCATCAACCATCATCCAAAGTGCATTCTACACTGTATATGCATCAAATATAAATATTCAACGCTTATAATAGTCTGTCAATCAATCGATCGACATACAACTAAACAATCGGGATTAGTGTACATCAAATATCATCCCAATACCCGTATGGTGTTTCAAACAATCAACCACAGATTTTATTTGTGCAGTTGGGCGATGTGTAAAATTTATCGTCCCAATCAATATCAGTCAAATGTGTGTATATAAACAAATCGTCCGATTTGTTTATAGTTATTTCATTTTAAATACACGTTAAAAATTCTATTTTTAACTATAAAATATTTTTAACTATATAAATATTTTATTTTATTTCACATCACATCACACAATCAACTACACATCAAAATCAAACAACCAAGCATACAAGCCGTCCATGGTCTGTGGACGACGGGTGTCGGGTGCTACTAAACACCGTCTGCATCCTAGTATATATTTTAACTAGAAATAAATTTAAAAGGTGAGAAATTCTCACAGATAGCTAATCCAAACATCTCGACTCTTCAAATGTAGAAGTCTTCACCGTTTCTTCTTTCGTCAACTTCGTCATCCGTATTCACTACATAAAAATCGAATTTTTACTTTGCTATTCAATATATAAAAATCGAATTTTTACTTCGTTGTTCAATATATAAAAATCGAATTTTTACTTCTCTATTCAATATATAAAAATCGAATTTTTACTTCGCTATTCAATGTATAAAAATCGAATTTTTACTTTGCTATTTAATATATAAAAATCGAATTTTTACTTCGCCATTCAATATATAAAAATCGAATTTTTACTTCGCTATTCAATATATAAAAATCGAATTTTTACTTCGCTATTCAATATATAAAAATCGATTTTTTACTTCGCTATTCAATATATAAAAATCGAATTTTTTACTTTGCTATTCAATATATAAAAAACGAATTTTTACTTCGCTATTCAATATATAAAAATCTAATCTTTATCCTCACTACTTCATGATAAAAATGAAATTCATATTTTTATTTCACTTCATATAGTTTTCGACGCTTAATTCTATATAAAAATTATATTTTTATATTTCTACTCCTTATATAATGATCGAATTTTTATTCACTACACTATATAAAAATTATATTTTTATTCACTACACTATATAAAAATTATATTTTTATTCACTAATTTATAAAATTTAAAACCCGATTTTTAAAACCATGTATTAAATTAAATAAAAACAGTAAAATAAACTTACTGTGGTTCGACAGAGGGAGGGGGGTTTCATTGCGCTGGGGTCAGAGAAGAAGAAGGGGAGGAGGGAGCTTCGGTGGTCATCGGAGGTCGGTGCAGGGGGGTGAGGCTCGCGGCAGGCGGTTTGGGTTGAATTGAGCTAGGGCTCGGTTCCGTGAGGAAGAGGGGAGAAGAAGGGGACGTCGGAGGGGATGGGTGAGGTCGGTGCGCCACTGGGGGGCGATGGTGTGCTCTGGGTGAACGGCGGAGGCGGGCGATGGCGTGACGGGGTTGGCGGCGGGTTTTCCTCGATCCGCTTCTTCTTCTTCTTCTTCTTCTTTTTTATTAAAATCGATTTCTGAGGAGAGAGAGTAGAGGGTAAGGGAGATATTATATATAATATTTATTTTATTTTTGTTTCAAAAAAATGTTGGCTTTCATACTAACTCGAAATCAAGTCCACCGACTGTCGTCCCTAGCTAATTACCCCCATTCCGAATACAATGGGATATGTTTCGTTAGCCAATTCGGCCGTTACGATCAGTTTCCGTTCAAATCAAACTATAAATCTATATATATATTTAATTTGAACGTACATTTCAAATTACCGGGGCCACATACTAGCTCAAAAAATTCCAGAAAAATTATTTCTAGCTTCGTATTGACGATACGGTCCTAACAAAACTAATTTCGTCAACTTCTGAGACCGTTTGAAAAATGGCCATTTTCCAGTCGATTAAAATCAACCAAAACTGGTCAAATGCGTTTTCCTTCGCCACGCTCACATATTGACTCGAAAAATTATGAAAATTGGGATCTAGCAATAACTTGACATCTTGGATCCAACAAAAGTTGTTTCGTAGAAATCCGAGGTCGTTTGCAAAATGGCTATTTTTAAGGGACAGAATTCCATAGCGACTATTCTGAAAATTCATTTGGAAATATCTTTTTATCCCTGCTATGAAATTTTGATTTTTCGGGTTCATTGGAAAGATACTCACAAAAAGATTCTAATATTTTTGGTTTCACTAAAATCCGGTTTATTTTGCATCCAGTACGTTCAATTGAAATTTGAAATCGAATTATCGAACTACCACGCCATTTTCAATTCCTTTTATAAATATAAATAATTATTTATATTCTAACGACGAACTATATAATATATACGTTCGAATTCTATTCAAAAAAAAATTCTTGTCGTTATTATTTAAAATAATTCATTTTAAATAATCAAAATTCGCTAAAATTGCCAAAATAAAAATTTTTAATTGGCCCAGATTTCCGGGTTATTACATATGCAAAGTAGATAGGACTTACTATAATCAACCAGTTACTTCTTATAAAATCTGTAGCTTACTAATTTTATCTTTCTTAATCTATGCTATCAAATGCATCTTGTTTTTAGGCGTTAGAAAACTTGTGTACCCTTATTCAAACTAGTATAACTAAATATATTTTTGGGTAACATACCTTGGTGCTAATACCCTACTTATTAAGCATTGTTTGTTGCTTATATATTGGCATATATATGTACTCTTGCGTATTAGTTGGTACCCAGTACGAGCATTTTAAAATATCATAATAATACTCTTGTTATATTATCTATGCAAAAATATATTGTATATCTGTAAACTTTGAGTTTCTAATTTTTATCATTAATGCTTTGTATTTATTTCACTTTCATAATTTTAATACAACAAAGATATATATACGATGTGCACATGCACACTCTAATTCCCTTATTAAAGTGCACACACATCTTTTTTCTAAGGGTTTAATCACTATATTTAACATATTTAATCTATGTGTAATTTGTGGTTATTACATATACTCCACCTTTTAGGAATTGTGTCCCACAATTCGGCCATACCTATCTCAAGTATCTTTTAAAATAAATCAGTATGCTAACTGATTTTAATTCTCTTTCCCTGACCACTTCTATGGCTTGTACTCATATATAAATCATCATATATTTAAAAAGATAGCTTACATTCTCATGCACATTCTTTTTAACAACACTCATACTTTGCAACCAATTCAAACATTCAATCTTAATGCAAGCAGCTTCTCATAGCAAACAATTTCTGGATAGTTGATTTTAAGTTTTTTTTAACTTCCAGGTTTTTCATTTTATATTTGCCATTCAAATTCTTCTTACATTGAATCATAAACTCTGCATATATATATATACTTATGCAATCATTAATCAAGCACACTTACTTACATATATTTCAATTCAAGAGAAATACATATTTATAATCATCTATGTTTAGAAAATCCTCTCAAGCCTGAGCATTTTCTTTTCTAAACTGGGTTACCTTGGTGTACATTTATCCATAGCTATAGATGCTAAATTCAAGTAAAAATTCAATCTAGAAAGCAAAATGAGTCTCTATGCATATACCTTTATATGTGTAGGTTGAATTTTAAATGCATTATACTGAATATAAATGATGAGCAATCCATCCATTTTATTTCGTTTAGAACAAAACTGTAACAACCCGGAAAATCTGGGCCAGTTTAAAATTTTTATTTTGGCAATTATAGCGAGTTTTGATTATTTAAAATGAATTATTTTAAATAATATCGGCGAGAAATTTATTTTGAATATAATTCGAACGTATATATTATACGCGTCGTCGTTAGAATATAAATATTTATATATAATTATAAATAGAATTGAAAATAGCGCGGTAGTTCGATAATTCGATTTCAAACTTCAATTGAATGTACCGGGTGCAAAACAATCCAGATTTTTGTGAAACCAAAAAAATATGGAATCTAATAGTGAATATCTTTCCAGCGAATCCGAAAAATTAAAAGTTCGTAGCGGGAGTCAAAAGATATGTCCAGTTGAAAATTCTGAATAGTCGCTATGGAATTCAGGCCCTTAAAAATGGACATTTTGCAAACGACCTCGGATTTCGACGAAACCACTTTTGTTAGATCCGCAAGGTCAAGTTATTGCTAGGTTTCAAATTTCATAATTTTTCGAATCAATATGTGAGCGTGGCAAAGGAAAACGCGTTTGACCAGTTTCAGTTGATTTTAATCGACTGGAAATTGGCCATTTTTCAAACGGCCTCAGAATTCGACGAAACTAGTTTTGTTAGGACCGTATCGTCAATACGAAGCTAGAAAATATTTTTCTGGAATTTTTCTAGTTAGTATGTGACCCCGGTAATTTGAAATGTGCGTTTAAAATTCAATATAAAGATTTAAATGAAAATTCAAAAGGAAACTGATTGTAGCGATCAAATCAGCTTGCGATTCATATCCCATTGTGTTCAGAATAGGGGTAAAACGCTATGGACGGCAGGCGGTGGGCCTCGTTTAGTGGTCGTATGTAAAAGTCAACTTTTTGAATAATTAAATAAAAAAAATATATTTTAATTCCCTTCCCTCCTTTATCTCCTTTCTGGCCCCCCCCTTTCATAAATTAAATCGGCAAAAAAAAAAACCCTAACGACTATCGACGACGCCCCCCCCCCCCCTGAAGCGCCGTCGCCGCCCTCTCTTCCCCACCTCCGGCGAACGCTGGCCCAACCCCCCCTCTTCTCCAACGTCTTCCTTCTCCCTCTCCCTCGCGTTCTGTTCTCCCTTCGAAACCCTCCCTCAAACACAGAATCGACGGAAGCATCCAACCCCCCCACCATCGCCCACCGCTCCGCCTGCCGCACCCCCTGTGGCCCCCACGACCTCCGCCCGACCTCGCTACAGCCCCCCCCCCCTTTAAGTTTACTTTTTTTTCTTTTTCTTCTGATTTTTATTTTACTGTTTTTTTTTTTCTGATTTTTATTTTACTGTTTTTTTTTCTGATTTTTATTTTAGATGTAAAGACTGATTTTTAGTTTAGATATAACTGAAATTTTATAAAGAATAAAAACTGATTTGCAAAAATAATTAAAACTGATTTGTTTAAAGAATTAAAACTGTTTTTAAAGAAAGTTTAAAACTGATTTTTCGAAAAAGATTTGAATTTAAAAATTCGATTTTTATATATTGAACTTCGAACTAAAAATTCGTTTTTTATATATTGAACTTCGAAATAAAAATTCGATTTTTATATATTGAACTTCGAAATAAAAATTCGATTTTTATATATTGAACTTAAAAATAAAAATTCGATTTTTATATATTGAACTTCGAAATAAAAATTCGATTTTTATATATTGAACTTCGAAATAAAAATTCGATTTTTATATATTGAACTTCGAACTAAAAATTCGATTTTTATATATTGAACTTCGAACCAAAAATTCGATTTTTATATATTGAATAGCGAACTAAAAATTCGATTTTTATATATTGAACTTCGAACTAAAAATTCGATTTTTATATATTGAACTTCGAAATAAAAATTCGATTTTTATATATTGAACTTCGAAATAAAAATTCGATTTTTATATATTGAACTTAAAAATAAAAATTCGATTTTTATATATTGAACTTCGAAATAAAAATTCGATTTTTATATATTGAACTTCGAACTAAAAATTCGATTTTTATATATTGAATAGCGAACTAAAAATTCGATTTTTATATATTGAATAGCATAGTAAAAATTCGATTTTTTACATATGTAGTGGCTACGGGCAACGAAGATGACGAAGATGCGATAGCGAAGAAGATTTCTATCAATGAAGTGCCGAGGAGCTAGGATAGCTATATGTGAGAACTTCTCACTCTAAAATTCTTTTCCTAGTTATATATATACTAGGATGCAGACGGTGCTTAGTAGCACCCGACACAATCGTCCACAGACCATGGACTTGTTTGTTTGACTGTTTGGTGATTGATTGCGATATTGGTTTGAATGTGGTTTGTGGTGTGAAAAATCGAATCGATAAATTGGTTAGGATTAGACTGCGCCGTTATAAGGCGAAGGAGTAAGGCTAGGTTAGACTCTTACTCCAAATTTTGTGGTTTGCATAACGAATCGATTTGATTGATGTGTGAATGGCGTGGGCCTTCGCTAGACCGGGGATAAGGCTAGGCCTTGTCCCGTTTCTAGTATCGTGCCGTTATGCCACCGAAATTTTCTAAAATATGTTAGAAAAATAAAAATATCATTTTATTTAAAGAATGAATTGAATAGAAATTCATATGTTGAAATAAAATGTTTTGTCGTTAAAAATATAATTTTTAACGTGAATGTAAATAAATAAATATTCATTTACAAACCGGACGGCTTGTTTATGTACACCTATTTGAAGGACATTGATTGGGTCGATAAATTTTACACATCGCCCAATTGCACAAATAAAATATTTGTTTGATGGTTTGAAAACCCCACACGGGTGTTGGGATGAAATATGAATTTCACTCATCCTGATTGATTAAATATGTCGATCGATTGATTGACAGGCTGTTATAAGCGTTGAATATCTATATTTGATGCTTATACAGTGTGGTGCACTTTGTTTGATGGTTGATTATTTTTCAATGCTATTATATACATGTGTTGTATGGAAATCCATATAATTAATTTTATATGGTAATTGATTGGGCCTCATTCCAATTTGAAAAATAAAGAAAATTTGAAAAATAGAAATTATGAAGCCGTGTTGATTAGAATTGACGCCATTTTGACGTGAACGATATTTATATCGATTTTATTCATTTTAAAATGAATATTGAAAAGTGATTTCGAAATCAACGATTTCGAAATGAATTGAATTGAAAACGATTTCGAAATGAATTGAATTGAAAACGATTTCGAAATGAATTGAAAACGATTTCGAAATGAATTGAATTGAAAACGATTTCGAAATGAATTGAATTGAAAACGATTTCGAATTGAATTGAAAGCGATTTCGAAATGAATTGAATTGAAAACGATTTCGAAATGAATTGAATTTAAAACGACTTCGAATTGAATTGAAAGCGATTTCGAAATGAATTGAATTGAAAACGATTTCGAAATGAATTGAATTGAAAACGATTTCGAAATGAATTGAAAACGAATTCAAATTGAAGTGAAAGCGAATTGAATTGAATTCAAATTGAATTGAAATTTGAATTGAATAGAAATGAACTTTGAAACGAATTTATAAAGAAGAATTCAATTTTGCTTTGAATTGAAATGGAAGTTGAAATAGGTTTTTGAAACGAATTCAAAACTATTTATATAATTCGTTTTAAATAGAAATCGACGAAGTATATATTATATATATTATATATATAATATAATGACCTGAATAGAACGCGCCGCGCCGCGGCAGTTCGTGAATTTCGACCATTTATTTCAAACGGACATTGCGGGAGATCCGACCGTCGGATTCTCCTAAAACCGAAACCGTTGGGTTCGTATCGAAAAGAGCTTTCTAACGAATGTGATAAATTAGAAATCTAACGGTTGGATTTGGAATTATGTCCAAATCAAATTTGAAAAAGGTCGCTGTAAGTGCAGTTCGATGGCCATTGATGGAAATCGACCGTACGGGCCTTGATAAAATTATTAAAAATAGTAATAATTTGTGTAAAATCATAAGAAATGGTTTGTGAAGAATTGGGATGAAAAACTCCATATTTGAAAGATAAAAATAGATTTTTATCGAAATGAACTAGTTTTGAACTAGAAATATAATTCTATTTATTTTTAAATAAATAAATTGAATTTGAAAAGGGTTTTGGAAATAACCAAAATTTCCAATGATTGCATTGGAGGGGATTTGAATCGAAATTGTCTTCGGAATAAGAAATTGTGTAAAATCATAAGAAATGGTTTGTGAAGAATTGGGATGAAAAACTCCATATTTGAAAGATAAAAATAGATTTTTATCGAAATGAACTAGTTTTGAACTAGAAATATAATTCTATTTATTTTTAAATAAATAAATTGAATTTGAAAAGGGTTTTGGAAATAACCAAAATTTCCAATGATTGCATTGGAGGGGATTTGAATCGAAATTGTCTTCGGAATATTTCGATGTTGGAATTCGTGATTATACAGATGTTGTTATGGAAATTTGAAAGATATATATTTATATCGTTATTTCCAATATGATATTTGTTGGTCGTAGAATTTGATATTGAATATAAGCCGATATATTTTCTATTCAGAGCCTTGTATTTAATATCAAATGTGATTTGGGTTTGTCGTGAATGGTGTCTTCACTAACACTGTTCTTGAACCCAATTGAGGAAAGATTAAATCTTTTATTTAGATTTAATGAAGTGTACCAATTAAATAATATTTAATTGGAACTGAATTGATATTGATTTTTGGGTTTATCGTGAACAGTGTTTTAAATAACACTTGTTCTTTAACCCGATAATTAATGGAATGTGATTTTGGGTTTATTGTGAACCGTGTTTTAAATGACACTGATTCTTTAACCCAGTCGAAGATTAAAACTAAGTGGAGTTTTAATGAATCTTTAAATAGATTGAAAAGATCGAGAATGGAGTATCACCAGTTTTACTCCAGGCGATAGTTAAATCTTTAATTAGATTTGAACGTGAAATGGTAATTGAATTACCGATGACACTGTGGTGTTAGATATGAAGTACTACCAGTTTTACTTCATGGGATGAATAGGTTGGGATTGGGAAATAAAATAAATTATTACTTCGGTGTGGTTCGCTAATCCCGACTAGTTTGAATTGATATTCAAAGGTGATTAAAGAATAAATTTAAAGAATTTATCTTGGATAAAATTAATGGGAACTTTTCCCAAAGTATAGGAATATTTGAATAAAGGAATATTCTGAATTGGAATGAGGCGTATGTTGTGTTTGTGTAACACTTTTATAATATATACGCGAGTTATTCAGAAAGACCGGGTTTATCCCATTCTGAATAACTGATTCGACGTGGTGTCAAAGATGAAGACGGTGGTCGAAGACCAGAAGTCTTCACGTCGTTTGGGTGATAACTGATGATCTTGATTGGGCTGTACACCCAAGAAGATGGAAACAGTTGGTGATCGTCCAGACGTACTTGGAGATCGATGGATATGCGGGGTACTAGGTGCCTCCGGTTTCGTTCAGACCCAGAACGGACTTGTAAATGGACTGTGTGTCTGACATTGGATTTTAGTCCGTGTGATTGATCTCTATTAAATATATATCTGTTTGGCGGTGGAGAATTTATTCTCTTGCTTAACGCCCTTCTCTGAGACATACGAGCTCAGGGGTTATATATTGATGGATATCAAACGCATGGAGTGAATTGCCTGTGTGGCATGCCTAAGTGGCAATTGATCGAGGCTTCTGTTGAAAAGCAAAGTCTTGTGGTGATGATCAAAGCACGGCGTTTGTGGCGTAGCTTTGTGTAACGTTTGCTTCGCGTGTTTCACACCCGGTATGAACCAAAAACGGGAGACGGACCTCAGGGAGGGCATGCGTTTCTTTCTAGCTAGAAGTGGCGTCAGTGGTTTTACACGCCCTGACGAGTTTGACTTATGTGGTTGTTGCTGTTGCGAGGCGCCTCGATTATATCGGTTTCGGCCGATGCATTCTGGTCGGCAGACGGACCAGACTTACACCCCATAGGGTGGGGAAACGTAGTGTTCAGGGTTTAAGTTTAATCCACATCGGTGGACCGGCCCTGTCGCTCCAAGGCTTGACTGAGTACTTGCCTGAGACATGGGCTAGATTGTCTCGAAGTCGGTGAGGACTATCTTTTGCCTCGGTTCATAGATGGAAATCCAATTTCCGAATACGTGACTTTGCGGTTTTATTTGTAAACCTATATATGGCGACATAGTGGCATGGGACGCTCATGTCGCCTATGATTGATACTTATGATTTGAAGTTGTTTTATGAACTATGCACTTATAATAGTATCAAATGACTTGTTTTAAAACGTATCAAGCATTCTTTGGTTGTTATAAGGGAAAACCCTATCCTCGGCTGCGTTGCATTGTGTGATGGGACCTGGGTCTTATAACAGCTTCATTTTTCTTTATTTAGCATTGCGCTGTTTGTTTTATGCACTGGTATTCTTGGGAGGAAACCCGTTCCGTGTTATACGGCGTGGTCCCTTGATTTACCTAACTTTAAGAATAAAGATTAACTGTTTTAGTTCTCACACCAGTCACATGACTGACCTGGAGTTTATTGTTTTAACCTAAACTCTGGGTGCCCTTATTTTGACACGGGCAGCTAGTAGTTTTGGTTTTGCAGATTTATATCCACAGGATCCTGGTTTACAGCTGGAACGATATCCGGAAAGCTTTGTATCCGTATATCTACTTCTAGTTGTGTATTGTATTATTTTCCGCTGCTATGTATTTAAATGTAATTTAAATCTCTGATATTTCTGTGTAATATTCATGTATACTCTGTATATTCTTGTAATCTGATGCATTGTTGTAATATACAATGAAATGTTCTTCTGTATGCGTTCTGATTTGTCCTGTTCTCAACGATAGGGCATTTCGAACGGCCTGGATCGGTTTAGCGACTGGTTCGGACCGAGCGAAATTTCTTGCCGTCACAGTAAAAATTCAATCTAGAAAGCAAAATGAGTCTCTATGCATATACCTTTATATGTGTAGGTTGAATTTTAAATGCATTATACTGAATATAAATGATGAGCAATCCATCCATTTTATTTCGTTTAGAACAAAACTCTTTTATTCATTGGTGGAATATGCTTCAGTTTTTTTTTCAAACCAATTCAAATATTTCCCCTTTGAATTAATTTTGTGACACACTCAAATTTGTAAGCACCTAATTATATCTCACATTAGTACTTAGTTAAGTAAAATCATACCATTCGTTATTTCAGAAATCTATTATCCCCAACTTTGTTTGTATAGATTCTTCCTTGTTTCAATAAAACATCTAATTCAAAGTTGTTTTATACTAAAGTCACTAGTAAAATGTTCAACATTTTAAGCACTTGTTGAGGGCCAAAACTTTTTTATTTAGCATCTTGTACTAATGCTGATAATTTCATCAATCACATTTTAAGTAACCCAATTGGATAAATTTATTCACCGAGACTAATTATTAATCAACATCTTACCAACTTCTAGTTTCCCAATTACTTGGGAAACTTTCCTTTAAGAAATTTTCCAGTGTTCTTCTTTATTATACTTAAACTATAAAAATACATTTTTTTTTAAATATTGGATTAACCATGGTATTCATAGGGATTTAGATATTCTTAAAACACAGTTTGCAGCCTATACAATAACCTATTCTTTACTCACATTGTCACTTTGTTTCCAAAAACACTTATTTGCACAAAATTTGTAAAGCGTGTTTTCAGCCATATGTGTTCTTCTTTTTCAAAGGCCATCTAACCATATCAACACATACATGCCTAAAACCAAAGCATTCCATTACTTGCTTAAAGAAACTTTTATTTTTGCTTAAATCATTTTTAACTGGCTAGTGTCTTGTCATTAGTTTCAAAACTATATCTTTCTTTCACAGCAATAGCCAAAATATTTCACATTTATTTTAAACAAACACACACATACACAAATGATGCAACTCTTCAATCCATTTAAAATCCATGGTTAGACATAATTTCCACAAATATCCTCAGGAGTTAATTAAAATATCTCTCACTTCTTAGGGAAAAGCTTCATCGTTGTTGTAATATATATGAGTGAATATGCTCCTGTCATATCCTATTTAGTCCCACATCATGGGAATAAGTCTAACATCAGCTCCAAAGCCTATATATAAAGGGGCCAATGTAATAGAAATTGTACACACTTGAAGTAATTGAAATAAAAGTCTCTCCCCTATCTTTTTTGTTCTCTCTAATAGCTTCTTGTTTAACATATGTTCTGTTTTATTTTATAACATGTTATCAGCAAGAAGCTCTAACCGATCTAATTATAGATCTCAAAACAATAGGTTATTTTTCTGACCTGATTGATTTGATTTTTCAAATCTCCATTTTTGTTAAATCTCATCTCATTCTAGATTTAAATCTATTGTATTATCTTCTAATTTTTTGTTTATCTTATAATTTTAGAACTCATATAGATCTACACTTTGAGATCTGATTCTTATTTTGTTAATCATATTTTAGATCTCACTCTATTATAGATTTGATTTTTTTTTTGATGTAATCATACTGTTGATCTCGAAATTATACTCAAATTATATACATTTGAGATCCCTACTTGATTTAAAAATGAGATGTTGATTGTAGTGATTTATCCTTTTGGATTCGACAAATTTTTTTCTTCTCTATTCAAATAAATTCATTGAATTTAATTTGATTTTGTTACATAATTCATATTTCTGGAAGAAATGTTGTATTGTTTCTTAGAGAAACAGATATAAATATAATACGTATCTGGAAGATCGTACTAAGTTCAGATCTAATATTGATATATCACCAAAAGTGAATTATGAAAAATAAACAAATGAAAAATCATAAAGTATATTAATTCTTTGAAATCTGAAATAATATGAACATGAAGTTCATATGTTGAACAAGAAAAAAAATTAAAGCCCGAAACTTTCTTAAATGTTGTGACATGAAAAGATTATACTTCCAGAAGAAGTTAAAAGAGATACACACATCATAATATGTGACAATAACATTGGATTCAATAGAAAATCTCTAAACGGGTTTCATGTAACTGACATCTTTCATTTACAGTTTATATTAACTGAATATCCGGAAGATATAGTATGCATATTAATCTCTTGAAGAGATGTTTTAGAGATTTAATTTAATATATCAAATCCAACATCCTAGAAGAGATGTTAGAATTTTTTTTGTTGCATTGCAATTACATAAATAAAAGATAGGTTCCCCGAAGGAATATCATACACTCCAGAAGTAGTGATTTCTTTTCTCTCTTGAATCCTATTTTTATTTAATGCACCTAATTTTTTTACTACATTTAAGGTTTGGTATGTATTTCTGTATATTGATGTGACATTTCAATAGTTTGTATATATTTATCTCTGGAGGAGATAAGTTCACCTCAGAAGCGGTGATAACAAAATATCTTTAGAGGATATTTGTACATTTGGAAATGGTAAAATATCTCTAAAAGAGATCTGTTTATTTGAAAATAATAAAATATCTCCAAAAGAGATTTCTACATTTAAAGGTGATAAAATATTTGTAAAAAAAAATCATAAATTCTTCTGAAATGGTGTTTATGGAATATCCCACAAGCGATATTATATTTTGCTATGTCTATAAAAGAATTTTCATTGAAATATTTTCAAATATCGAGGATGACAATGCAAATTTAATGACCAAATAAAATATGCATCTCGAAGATCATAAGCTAAGATTTAAATATTGATCTTAATTTAACACACCTGAAGTGTATGCAGAAGCAATTTTTGTTATAAAAATGGAAAAATTAGAACCTGCAGTTTCTATAATGGTAAGAGATAATTTTGATATAAAAAGAAAGATCTAAAATATTTTTACATAGATTGTATAATTTGAACCTAAAACATGTAATTTTTATGTTGTAATTTTACGTATAAAACTGCAAGTTTATGGAATTATTTATATTAAAGAATGTAGAATCTCGGTTCTATAATTATGCACATTTACTCAATTCTCGATTAGATATTATACAGATATTATTCAAATATATGGTATTTAAAAAATAATCATGATTATTGAGAATGTAGTACAACTATTAGTTGTTTATTTCGGTTTTGTCGTTGATCAATACTGTAGCTAGATCCAAATTTTATTATGTTGATTTATGTAAAATTTATTTATTTGATTCATATATTTAGACCGTATAATGGTTATTTCCTTTATTTTTATAATAAATGTATCGTTATGGTAATATATATTGTATTGTCATATTATTATAAATGTGTTAAAAGCAATAGTTATTATAAGTTAAATGATGTATGTTTGTATTTGGAAAAAGAATAGACATATGTATTATTATTCGATGTATTTGGCAACTAATATCTAATGTAATGGAAGAAGTTGTATAAGTCAGATATGAGACCTGAACTTTTGGATTATGAGAAAAAAAAAACTTTTTGATGAAGTTTGCAAGTTTGAAATCTTGACAATTAGCAAGAATGTAAAAGCTTCTAAATTAGAAATATGTTAAAAGGTTGAGAACAAGAAGTTCATCATAAATTAATAAACTAAATATAATATGTATGTTTATATATATATATATATATATATATATGTATGTATGTATGTATACATATATATGTGTGTATATATATATGCATAGGAACTTGAAGTTCCTTAATCAATGAACTTGAATTACTTTATAATTTAAAAGCCTGAAGCTTTATTGAAATTGAGTGAAATAATAACATTAATAAAATTGATATCCAAAGATTTCACAATTTTCAAAATGAGTTGTATCTTGCTTATATATTTATATTTATATATTATGTTGAAGAATAAATTTAACAACTTGAAGTTGTTTATATATTTTATTTGAACCAGAAGTTCAATACAGTGGAACCAGAAGTTCAATACAGTTGAACCAGAAGTTCAATACAGTTGAACCAGAAGTTCAATATAATTTAACAAACTTGAAATTGTTTATATATTATTTGAACCAGAAGTTCAATAGGGATTAACAACTCGAAGTTGTTCATATATTCATTTGAACCAGAAGTTCAATACTGTTCCAAATCAGATATTTCAGATATTATGAAATGAACTTTGAGATTAACGCTGACATTGCTTGATAAGCAAAAATTAATGATTGGAACATTATAAACAATTTTTTCTAAAATCAATAACTTGAATGAGAGAGAATATGCAAATCAATTACATATGTAATACGTGGACGCACGTATACACACATATGTGCGAATATTTAATTAACAACCTAAAGTTGTCATGAACTCATATTATAAATTATGCATATATTATTTTATATTTTAGAAAGTTGGTTGATATCAATATTGAATAACCTGAAGTCATGTGCATATTCAAATGATAGAAAATTTCTCCAAGTCATTAGATCATTGAAAGGGAATAAGCAATACAATATGAATGCATCTTATCAACTAATAAGAGCATTATCCTCCTACAATTGAAATACATCTAATGTATTTGCTAGCTATGATGCTATAATGGATCAAAAATGAATCCAAAGTAGGTTTATTATTTAAAGCGACAATGTTTGTCAACATTGAGGAGAGGATAAAGGAATCATCGATGTTAAATATTTGCTAACATATAGAATCATACAAAGTATTAAGTAACTTGCATAAATGATCAATTATGTCCCTAATAGACTTTCTCCAATATACATTTGAATCCCCGAAGGATCAAAAGGTGTAAATCACAGCTGAAAATGTGGTATAAAATCTGTTCAAAATGTCTTTGGAGTCAGTTATAAAGATGAAAAATAAAGGAGGTGAGTATTCCTGAAGAAACACTTAAAGGTTCTTTGAAAGAAACCCATGGCATGATTGTCAAAATAACCCCAGAAGTGGTTTAGGTACCTAAAGCATGATAAGTTTTGAGATCTCAATAAATTATGTACAGAACTGATAAGAAATAGTCATCGATGATAAATTAATAAATAATAAAGTGCTTATATTTATAAATAAATGGATTAAAAATCCCATATTAGAGAGAAACATGATTGGCCATCATGAAATTCTTCTAAATAAGATATATGGACCTACAGTCCATAAGATATGAACATGTAGTTCATAAGATAAAAATAGAAATATATATAATGACAAAAGCACATGGAAGTTACTGAAGCACGATAAAGCGTCAAGTGCCATGAGCATTGTATTTTTCAGAGATAATTGAATTGATTAAAGTGGTGAAAGTGTTTAAAACACTTACAATATCCTGAAGGTATAAACGATGAAAGTATATAAATTCCGAAAGAATTTAAATTACGTTGTTAGTGATAAATAATGCAAAGAGCAAAAAATGTAGATTACAATATTCTTTTAAGTATTGTTGTGATGAAAATTTTGATATAATTCATGATGAGTAGATCACTTCCTGCTTTCAAGAATTGTTGTAATGAAACTCTTAATGTCCATTGAAGTGGCAGTTGCGATATGCAAAACTTATTATAATATATAAGTTCCTGAAGAACATAAATAACATTTGTTATTTTAAAGAATATCAAGAACATGGATGATAGATTACAACATTATTCTAAGTATTGTTGTAATGAAAATCTTGATATACTTCAAGGTGAGTAGATTACTTCCTACTTAGTGTTATTGTAATAAAAATCTTGATATACTTCATTCTTCTAAGTATTGTTGTAATGAAAATCTTGATATAATTCAAGATGAGTAGATTACTTCCTGTTTAGTAATGAAAGTTGTCTTATTTATCAAATATGCATTGAAACATGCAAGTCTGATTGGAATAGAAAATTATAAGCACCTAAAGTGTATTCATAAATGAATATTAGTAACATACAAATCACAAAAGGAAGGCGTTTTAAATAAGAAAACATGCCTGAAGCATGGAAATGCGCATGAAGTTTTAAAATAAAAAATTCATTAAGAAATATTTGTAAGCAATTTGAGTTATTGAAAGAAGAATACGAACTCAGAGGAAATTATTAAATCAGGGGGAGCGTCCATAAATATGATATAATGCACTCTTTTTCCTTAACTAAGTTTTCCCCACTGGGTTTTCTTAGTAAGGTTTTAATGAGGCATGGGTCATGATCCAGAAGTATCAACCCACCAGTAACATACAAAAATAAGTTATAATGTACTCTTTTTCCTTATTTAAGATTTTTCCCACTGGGTTTTTCTTATTAAGGTTTTAACGAGGCATTACATTGATCCTGAAGTATCATACTACTTTTAACGTAGTAAATATGATATTTTATATTGTACTCTTTTTCCTTCACTAAGATTTTTCCCATCGGGTTTTTCTTAGTAACGTTTTGACGAGAAAACATTTTGATCCAGAAGTATCAAACATCTTTTGGTGCAGTAAACTATTATTTATGAAGAAGACAATGCAGTTTGCATGGCTCAGATTTAAATGAATTATATCAAGGGTGATAGGATGGAGCACATTTCTTCTAAATTTCTCTTCGCACATGAATGAAAGGATAACAAGAAAGAGGAGAAACATTTTCAGTTCAAGAAAAGCGGGTAGATCTGTTCTCAAAGGCAAATTCCAAATCAACATTCCAAAAGATGATGTACAAAATTGGCATGCATCACCTACATCAATAGACTAATTGAATAATGAGATACAAATAAGGGGGAGCATATAAAAATATGCTATAATGTACTCTTTTCCTTCACTAATATTTTTCCACTGGGTTTTTGTTAGTAAGGTTTTTAATGAGGCATTATCTTGATCCTGAAGTATCAACCCTTACGGTAACATTGTAAAACATGTTATCTAAGGATGAAATAAATTTGCACTCTTTTCCTTGTTTATGATTTTTCCCACAGGGTTTTTCATAAAAAGTTTTTTAATGAGGCATTGTTTTGATCCAGAAGCATCAAACTCTTTTAAGGAATATCATTTTAATATGATATTCATAATGTCAAACATTGCGTACTATTTTTCTCGTTTAAGTTTTTTCCCATTGGGTTTTCCTGATAGAGTTTTGAAGGCAACAGGCAATAGTTGTATCGACTGAACGGATATATGAAAGCAAGATAGTTATAAGGGGGAGAAATCATCATATATGTTTTAAATAGGACAACTTCAAGTTAGCAGAGCATTCAAGATTTTGAAGACGCATATTCAAGGGGGAGTGTTGTAATATATATGAGTGAATATGCTCTTGTCATATTCTATTTAGTCTCACATCATGGGAATAAGTCTAACATCAGCTCCAAAGCATATATATAAAGGAGCCAATGTAATAGAAATTGTACACACTTGAAGTAATAGAAATAAAATTCTCTCCCTTATCTTTTTTGTTCTTTTTAATGGCTTCTCGTTTAACATATGTTATGCTTTATTTTATAACAATCGTTCATTAATTATAAGTCATTCTCTTTACCTTACAACATTTTTTAGGCTCATATATATTATTTTCATTACTTCATTTCAGAAATCAAACACTTCTTTTATTTCTATACTACCAAGTGTATTCTTTAAGCTGGAGGTTACTCCATTTTTTCAGAAGCTAAATTTCCTTATATTTTTTTAGCCAACTGTATGCAACCACACAATTATTCTGGAATTGTCAAAGACTCAATCGATGCAACCAACATTTCAAATATAACAACATATTTAATCTGACTATTCCGTTGGAAGTCATGCATACAAGTTATCAATTTATTTTGAAACAAATTTTTTTAATCATATTTCAAACCGCTACTTTCAACTAAACAAACACATTTAGTTAAACGATCAAAATCCATGCAACTTTAAATCAATTGTCCTAAAATTACTTATTTAAGTTTAATTATAGTTGTTATCATTATTTTCTTTTAGTTGTGCATTTTTATTAACACAGCACTGATACCAACTATGAGGACCCCAAAATTTTCCAACAAATTTACCATTTATTTAATTTTCAATTACAACACTCTTGGGTCCTCTTCTCATGGGTTATCCTTCCCAACCCTTCAATTCCAGGATCCCTCATCATCATTATAGATATATTAGTACAGTTCAAATTTCTAACTTGTATATAAGAAGATATACAAGTCTTCTTTTGCTTAAATCAGAGTTGAATTAAGTAGCAAAAGACTCTTTTAATTATAAATAACTAATCCCCTACACAGCATAAACAAGCATAAATTAACCTTTTTGCCTCTTATAAAATAATTCAAAAGAGATAGGTAACTTACTGGCTTTTACAAATTTTATTATGTACTAAAACCAGTTTAGACTAACAATCTTATTCAATTCATAAAGACATAATCATCATGACATTAGATAACTAGTCAAACTCATTTCTCCTGGAATTAATTTCCAGTAATACATGTTTAATTTTTATATTGATTTCCATGGGAATGAGCCTCTCCAGGATTTCATATTCTTAATGCTAATGGCTTAGCAAAGAAACAAGGTGTCATTCTAAAAGATATGTCAAAAGTGTACAACATTACTAAGGCTTTTTCAAGCATACTTTATGCCTTAATTTCCTGATGTCGGCTTAATTAGAAAAAAAAAGGATTTTATTTTACTTTATGCTATAATCTATGCATCGTATAAACAAAGATATTCTGATTTCCGATATTTTTGCTAAGACAATCAAAATCAAGTTGTTTATGTAGAGTTTCAATCTCTCTTTTCATACGGTATGGTACTCTATACTCTGCCCTACACTCCATCTATGGGAATACTTATCACTAGGGAGCCTTATTGTGTGAATTAAAACATATATATAAATTCACCTATACTTGATGATACAATTGCAGCATCACATCATCACATATATAAAAAGTCCACGGTTATTAATTCTTACCTTGTTAAACCTTCGGTGTAGTTATTCTTACGTTATTAGCTAATGTAAATTCTTGTCAATCACTCTCAAGAATGCTCATACTTATATATATATATTCAGATTATATGTACTTATCCACAGAGTCACTTTGAGAAAACTTGAGTGATTGTACACAAGTGTTTAACAGATGTGTAACCATTTTCTTAATGTATTCAACTAGATAAATCCAAATACTTTAATTCAAAACTAAGTTCAATAAGATACACAATATTTTGACCCTTAATATCTAAATTCCTTCATTTAGAAAATACAAACTTCACAGAACTGCATATACCCTACTCATATAGGTAAAGTCATTACAAGATCCTTTGATAAAACTCACTTAAGTACATATACACCGTAGTGTTATATTCACTTAAATTTCGGAATAACAGAGAGCATCACTTCTTTTAGAAATACGTTTTTCTTAATACAGGCAAGTTGGGTTTAACTTGTGTATACATTACTTTATAGTAAAACAGCGAGCCCATGTCTAAAGCATGCCACTTAAGAATAATATACCCAGGTCGTATAACATATCCAGAGTTATAAGTTGCCACATCTTATTATTTTATACTACTAATAATAGTCAATTCCCTATTTCATATATGTGTAGCTGCTATAAAAATTGTACCTTTGCATGAAAACGTACCATATATATATATATATATATACACATATATATACATATATACATATATACATATATACATATATACATATATACATATATACATATATATACGATTTTTTTAAAAATAATAATTCCTAACAGTGGTATCAGAGCCCTAGATCCTTGCAATTAAAAAAAAGTGCAAAGTAATGGCTTCTCCAAGCAATGCTTCAGTAAACATCAACTCCACCTATAGCAATGTCCAAGTTCCTTTATTTGAAGGAGAAAATTATGATTTTTGGGCAGTAAAAATGGAGACTTTGTTCATCTCCTTGGATGTCTTGGAGTTCATCAAACAAGGATATGAAGACTCAACATCTGCGGCAGAACGTACAGCAGCTCAAACTGAAGTATTAAAAAAGAAAAGAATCACAGATGCTGGAGTTCTTGGAATGATTCAAAGAGGAGTGTCAAACACCATATTCCCAAGAATTATGAGAGCAAAAACAGCTAAGGAAGCAGGGGAAATCTTGCAACAAGAGTTTGAAGGGGATTCAAAGGTGAGAACTGTCAAACTTCAATCTCTAAAGAGAGATTTTGAAAATGAAAAAATGAAAGAAAATGAAAGTTTGAATGAGTATTTTAATAGGCTGTCTGAATTAGTGAATCAAATGAAGCCTCATGGAGATATAATTGACGACCGTAGAATCGTTGATAAAATTTTGATAAGCTTAACTGAAAAATTTGATCCTATGGTGGCTGTTATAGAAGAAACCAAGATTTGTCAAATATGACCATTCAAGGCTTGATGGGTTCACTTAGATCCTACGAGCAAAGGTTGTTACGCCGTATGGAAAAGACAGTTGAAAACGCATTTCAGTCCAAACTCACCACTCAATGCAACAATGACAAAACAATAAAACAAAATAATGGCGAGTCTTCTAGAGGTCGCAGATTTGGCAAAGGAAGAGGAAGAAATTCACGGGGAAGAGGTCGAGGCACCTATGGCGGAAGAGGAAGTGATGAAGGAACAAATAAATGGTGTGGAATTTGTAAAAAAAGCTCTCATGAAGAAAAGGATTGCTCGAACAAAGGAAAGCCACAATGTCATAATTGCAAAAGGTTCGGGCACATTCAAAAGGACTGTCGCCTTGGTAAGCCACATAACACAGCATTTGCCGGAGCGGAAGATATGGAAGGGAGCTTGTTCTTTGCTTGTCAAAAGGCAACTGAAGAATATAAGAATATATGGTACCTGGACAGCGGATGTAGCAATCATATGACAGGAGACAAAAGTGCATTCATTGACATAGATTCTTCATTTGGTTCGAAAGTCAAACTTGGCAATGGATAGTATGTTGAAGTTGAAGGCAAAGGCAACATTGGAGTTGCAACAAAGCAAGGAGGTAAAGTTATTCATGATACCTTTTATGTTCCTAAATTAGATGAGAATTTGTTGAGTATTGGACAACTTTTAGAACATGATTATTCTCTTCAATTTGAGAATCGAGAATGTAAAATTTTTGATTCAAAAGGAAAAGTTGTTGCTGTAATAAAAATGACACAAAACAGAAGCTTTCCCCTTCATCTCAATTATGAGAAAAATCATAGCTTCATGGCAAAAAAGGAAGATGACACTAGTTTATGGCATAAGAGACTTGGGCACTTAAACTATAATAGTCTCACATTGCTTTCACAAAAGAAGATGGTGTACGGGTTGCCAACAATAAAAAAAGAAGAACATGGAGTATGTGAAGCCTGCGTACTTGGCAAACATCATCGGCAACCGTTTCCAAAGGAAGGATCAAGGAGAGCCAAAGAAGTGTTGGAATTAGTACACACGGATGTATGCGGTCCTATGAGCACATTATCTCATGCTCAAAACAGGTACTTTATTTTATTCATTGATGATTTGACCCGCATGACATGGGTTTATTTTATGAGACAAAAATCTGAAGTGTTTGTTATATTTAAAAAGTTTAAAGCTTTTGTTGAGAAACAAAGTGGCAGGTCCATAAAAGTTTTGAGAAGTGACAGGGGAAAGGAGTATAACTCCAATGATTTTGATAAATTTTGTGAAGAAGAAGGTGTGGAGAGGCAACTAACCGTTAGGTATACACCTCAGCAAAACGGTGTATCCGAAAGGAAGAATCAAACAGTGATGGAGATGGCTAAATCAATGTTGTTTGAGAAAGGCATGCCTAAAGAATTTTGGCCCGAGGCTGTAAATACAGCTGATGTCCAACAAAAGCTGTATGGAACATGACGCCGTTTGAAGCGTGGAGTGGAAGAAAGCCTTCGGTGAATCATCTTAGAGTCTTTGGGAGTATTTGCTATGCTCAGATTCCTAAAGAAAAAAGGACAAAGCTTCAAGAAGCAAGTGAAAGATGCATTTTTATTGGCTATAGTTCTGTGTTAAAGGGCTATAGATTTTACAACTTGAAGACAAAGAAAGTAATCATCAGTAGAGATGTTGCATTTGATGAGAAGACATCTTGGAATTGGCAAAAGGAGAAAGTGGAGGATAAAACTGTTCCAGCAGTAATTTTAGAACAAAATCCAACTACACTTGCAAATAACCAATGTGATTCATTTACACCAAGTTCTCCATCTAGCACTTCATCCACAACAAGCCATAATTCATCATCTCCAAGCTCAACCCCAATAAAAATGAGGAGTTTGGGTGATATTTTTGCTAGGTGCAACTATTGCGCAATGGAACCAGAAAATTTTGAAGAAACGGTTAAAGAAGATGCTTGGAGGAAGGCAATGCAAGAAGAGATGGATGCACTCGAAAGGAACAAAACATGGATGTTGGTTGATAAGCCAAAAGACAAAGAAACCATTGGAGTAAAATGGATCTACAAAGTGAAGCATAATCCAGATGGTTCAGTTCAAAAGAACAAAGCGAGACTTGTTGCAAAGGGCTATTCTCAACAACCTGGTATTGACTACGAAGAGACATTTGCTCCAGTGGCACGTCTTGACACCATTAGAGCTTTAATATCACTTGCAGCCCAAAAAGGATGGAAGCTATATCAGCTAGATGTAAAATCGGCATTCTTGAATGGAGAATTGAAAGAAGAGGTTTACGTGGAGCAGCCTCAAGGATTTGAGATTAAAGGACAAGAAGGAAAAGTTTACAAACTAAAGAAAGCGCTTTATGGGCTAAAACAAGCACCACGAGCATGGTATAGCAATATTGACAACTACTTCATGGAGAAAGGCTTTGAGAAGAGCAAAAATGAGGCTACTTTGTATGTCAAACGGCAAGAAATCTCTCAAGGTGATGATGGAGTTTTTATTTGTCAAAAGAAATATGCTGAGAAAATATTGAGAAAGTTTGGAATGCTTGGGTGTAATCCGGTTGATACACCGCTAGTTGTGAATGAAAAGCAAAAAAAGGAAGATGGGGGAAGGAAGGTTGATGCTAGTTACTACAGAAGCCTAGTTGGTAATTTATTTTACCTTACTAATACAAGACCTGACATCATGTTTGCAGCCAGCCTACTTTCTCAGTTCATGAATGATCCTAGTCATATCCATCTAGGTGCAACAAAAAGGGTGCTGAGATATATTCAAGGCATTTTGGACTATGGGATTAAATATGAAAATAACGTTGAAACTAATTTAGTTGGGTTTTGCGATAGTGACTGGGCAGGAAGTATAGATGACATGAAAAGCACTTCTGGATATGTGTTTTCTCTTGGATCAGGAGCATTTTCTTGGTGTTCGAAGAAGCAACAAACACTTGCTCAATCTTCTACAGAAGCTGAATATATTTCAGCTGGTCTAGCTACCCAACAAGCAATATGGTTGAAGAAAATACTAAATGATTTTGGTGAGAAACAAGAAGCTGTGACTATCCACTGTGACAACAAATCAGCCATTGCTATAGCTAAGAATCTAGTCCATCATGGAAGAACAAAGCATGTAGCCATCAAACATCATTTCATTCGAGAAGCAATTGAAAATGAAGAGGTGCGGCTGAATTTTTGCAAAACAAATAATCAAGTTGCTGATATTTTCACAAAAGCATTAAAGCCTGATAATTTTAAAAGACTTCGAGATCTTCTTGGAGTTCAAAAACCAAGCTTACGGGGGAATGGTGTGGGACTTATTATTTTTCATCACTCCACAACTTTGAAGCACCAATATAACTTTTTTAACACACCCCTTGATTCAAAGTTGTTGAGATAATAATCGAAGCACTTCTCTTCGATTTGTGATGCACTTCTCATCACCTTCCATTTTTTTTTTTTTTTATTTGTGATGCACTTCTCATCACTTTTCTTCTTTTTTTTGTGAGGATTATTTTAATGGGGAGGAAATTTTCATTGCTTTCCTTTGATTACAAATTTTGATTGCCTTCATACATCAACTTTATTGCCTTGCTTTTATAATGCATTGCATTCTCTAGAGTATTCTAGGAATGCCTTATCTAGAATATCTAAAATAGGAATTCTAGATTTTGCCTTTTATTCAATTCATTAATACAATTGCTAATTTAACAATACAATTATTTGTTTCCTGAAAATCCAAGATTATTTCCAACAAATATACTAACACTTCCTTGCTTTATAAAAGCTTCCTACATTTATATAAATTACAATAACCTGCAGTAGTATGAAATTGGCGTTTTTATGTAGTGGTAGGCTTAAAAATACTCATCATAATTCGAGTAAACTTGCAAACTCCACTAAACTTTCATAAACACTTTATATCTGGCACATATTTCACTTTAATCTTCCTGCTATTTGGGTTCATACTGGTAATCAGGTACTTGCAAAAGCAATCACACCTATTACATGTCCACTGTTCCTAAAAGCCTTCTTTAACTTGCTCATGCATTTCAGAATTTTATCAAGTAAATACTTGTAAATCCCGAAGTTTTAACGATTTAGTCATTAATTAATTTAACTATTTTCATATAATGGTTTGGAAATTTAAATGCTTTGAATTGAAATATTTTGAATATTTGATTAATATAGTACTTAATGGGATAATATAATTATTTCTGAAATAGCCAGAAAAGGTTTGATTTGCAATATTGTGTAATTTTGAAAATATATTATATTAAATTTAGTTTATATTCAAGTTATAACAACGAATAAGCTTATAGAAACAACGTTTGAATGTATTAATTATAATATAATTTAAATCGAGTTCGTAACGTCGCGGTAGTTTGTAATATTGAGTTTTGTACTTCAATTGAATATACATGATCCGTTTTAAGTCTGATTTCTTTGAAACAAGAAACTTTTGAATCTAATTTACTGTATTTTTCTAATGGAAGTGAAAAATCGAGATTTCGTCTTGTAGATTTGAAGCTATGTCCAAATCAAATTTTCAAATAGTGGCTATGAAATCGTTTATAAACCATAACAATTTATTTAATGTAATAAAATATTTGCTTCGAATTTGGACAAAGTTTTTGAGACGTATACTTAATTTAATTTATAAAATTTTAATGTAGTTTTTAATGCAATTATTACTTCATAAAATAAGCAACTTTTGGTTTGAAATATTTTACATTCTAAACCAACATTTTGGAATTGCACAAAATAAGTATCTTGTCTATTTTACTATAGTTTTGTGATCGTGTCGCATTACTCAACATGATGACACTTTTATTTCTGTTGATAGCAATATGTATACGAACGAATATTTATAAAGTGGGTATTGCTTAAAATTAACATCTCTGTGCACAAGTTTCAATTGCCATAGCAATAAAGTAAACGTATACATTAAATTATTTCTGTACGCCTTCTTTCTCTTAGCAAGTAAGGAATATATATATATATATATATATATATATATATATATATATATAGGATGTAATTGAGCATAGCTCCGTGTTCTGTTGGGTATTGCATAATCAAATCACGCAGGCAATGTTTTCAATCAATACAGACCTAAGCTAAAACTTACAGACTAAGGAATCATCTACCCCAAATACTTCATACCCAAGTTAAAGAAACATACCGCAGACCCTATATTATATATAGAAAACACATGGTAGAAAATTTGCTGCCAACCTATCTCCTTCCATTAATTAGCTACGTGTATTTTCAAATCGCACCTGCTACCCTAAAGACCTAAGCACATGCGAAGGTACAGACCACTTCTTTGGCCATCAAGGATTCAACAATATAAATACACGAGCAATCTTGAGTACACAGTTTTTTTATTTTTGTTTTCGTTTCGGTTTCAAGAAAAACCAATGCAAGTTTTCATTTCCCATTTTCTGTCGCAAGTTAAGGACAGTAGGAGTAAGGGGTTGCGTAGGAGGATGGGGTGTGTTTTGGTGGTGACCACGCATGTTTTAGTAAAGTGACGAAGGTGGAAGGAATTAAGTGGAATTATGAAGCTATAGGAAGGAAATTGGTATGGGAAGAAGAAGATATAGTGGAGTAGAGAGAAGTGGGTCGTGAATTTAAGTGGGTATGGGCCGAAATAATAATGACGAGGCCCGGGTTAAAAGAGAAATATAAAAAGAAAAGAAAAATATAAGCTTGCAGTATTGTTTCTGGAAGGAGAAGAAAAAGGGCCGATTGTTTATATTGGCGAGATAGAGGTCCTATAGACGTGGGTTATAAATCAGTTTTGGGCCTAAGTAGAGATGGTGAGCCCAATTTAAATTTAATTTTGTTTAATTTAAACATGTATTAACTCATAAGGCTAAACTTATCCATATATAGTCAGAATTGGGAGTCGTCTGTCACGTTGGAATCGTGTAAATGCAAGCTACACTGTGAACTAGTTTGGAGCGGTTTGAAGGTCCTTACAGTTTTAGGCAAAATAAAATGCCTGATTTAATCAATTAGATGGTAATCGATATTCAACGACTAACGACCAAGATGAGTAAACTCCCTGACTCCGTTCAATTTTATAATTTTATAAACGCTATGTAATATTTATATATAATGATTGAATGTTGTGTGATGGTTGTTTGGATGATTTACAAATAAATTAGTTGATAATTATATATATGAATTCGTTGGTTAAATATTGTTTATGTTTATTTTAATATTTCGTATTGATATGAAATTAGTGTTATTTAGGCTGATTAATTTTCTGTGGATGCAGGGGAACAGGTTGGAGGGATCCAACTGGATTCCTCAATAATTATATTATTATTTTTCATATATTGTACTATATGATGTGACAAATAATCTATGGTTGATTATTGTGTGATTGGGATGCTTGAATAACAATGACCTGAAATAATTGGTATCTAAATACCGTAAAATATATTCGAATATATTGGAAAAAAGAATTTGGGGTTTTAAAATGGGGAAATCTATTTTTAGTTAGAAACTGAATTTCGATTTGGATTGGAAAGTAATAACTTGTTTTAATCATAATAAAACAAGTAGTTTGATTTATTAACGATATTTATAAATGGAATAAAGTAATTATTATTAAATAATCTGTGAGTGTTAATTCGAAAATGAGTAACGGAAAGGGAAAACAATGAATTTATTTCAAGGTTCAAAATGTGAATATGAATTGAATAAAACTATAAGGATTTGAAATTATAATTCGACGACGTCAAATGTGATTAAAATAATTTATTTTTAGAAACTATATATTATATAATTTGGAAATTGACAAGATAATTAGTATTGGTTTGTAACCAAAAATTTATATCAAATATGTAATTAAGATTAAGTTATAAACTTGATATAAAATTAACAGGAAGTTGATTCGTAAATAGAGATTATGAAATGGATTTTGTAAATGTTTTTTTTAATTTAACCAGGGATGCTTCTTTATTTATAAGTATAGAAAATGAAACGACTTTTGTTAAGTTAAGAATGGAGTTAAGGGAATTAGAAACTGACTGGAAGTTAGTAAAGTTGAATGGCTTTCTCAGTGTTGATCTGGTTTTGGTTTCGGCTTTCGGGGTTAATACTTAGGGAGTTGTTCTCTTACTAGTTTTCGGTTAGAGACTGATGAATGTGGAAGAATAGTGATGCGTAGATAAGAAGCGATTTTTTTTCCAAAGATAACGTATATTCTCTAAACATAGAAAATGAGAATTTGAGAATATTTGGAAATGTTTTCCCAAGTTAAAAAGAAAGATTTTCTGGAATATAGAAAATAAATAGTTTAAAATAGTTGGAAACATTTTCCAAGAATCGTGGGAGGCTAAATAAGTTAGAGAAATAATTGGGGAAAGACATTGAAAGGAAATGGGGAAATGAATTAATTATTGATTAATTTATAGGGCTCAGTGTTGATTTATGGTTGATTGATACAATTTCCATTTGGAAATACGACCGTTGTTTGTATGTATGTTTTCCGTTGATAGTTAAATAACCGATTATCAAAGTTTTTGACCACTTTCCGTTGTCAATACGGAGAAACCAGGATCAAATTTATTATCTGAAACCCATTCCGTATGGCATTAGCATTGCAAATCAAATATGTTGAAGACGATTGAAGATACGTAGTTTATGCAAGGGATGTTTTGGCAATCCTAGGTAGAAATTGCCTAGGATGGATTTACATAATAGTGCCTTCGTTTGTCCAGTCCCAGGACAACATATATGGACGAATGTCTGAAAGAGTATGTCTAATAGATCGTGTGAGTTGATCTTTTCAAACATATTTATGTTGGTGGCTGAGGAATTCGTTTCTCTTAGCTTTATACCCGTATTATTTTTGGGGAAATCAATTTGTGATTTGGAAGGTATGACGATGTGTCGTTCAAAGTAAATGAAGATGACATGTCAAAGGATACATTATGGCTAAGTGGGTCGCACCCAATTAGGGTATATTGTCACCATCTAGAGAATATTCAAATTTGTTACTTCTTTCATTTCTGTATCTCCTAGAAATGGTTATGTTGGTATACCAACCGTAACGTGACAATATATTTGGAACATTCAAGCGAAATGAATGGTCGGCCATGTGTGGCTGAGTTGCAAGATGTTCTTGTTGAACTCCAGTGTATCCCCTCTAGAGTACAATGATCGGAATGTGACTCCATACCTTCTCATAATTGGAAATCCATTCTCCAATAGGATCCCGCGTATTTTATTGTAAATTATATATGTAGAACGTGAGATGCAAGTGTTCTGCTGGATTTCTATTTACTTGAATTAGACACTATTGTAATATCAGAAAAGTATTGATTTTTTAAGAAACGGTTTGGGTTACCATAAGGTAAAAAACATCCGTGTTTATATATAGATCGGTCTTACGGTTATTTTTTCTTTTGAAAAGGAATTTGAAAAGTTAAACCGAATGGTTGGAGTTTACTCACACCAGTCCCATGACTGACCCGGAGTTTGTTTTGTTTCGCCTAAACTCTTGGGTGCCCAAATTTGTACGGGCAGTCAAGTAGTTGGGATTTTTCAGATATACTTGGTGGATCTTGGAGCAGGAGGCTTCAACATTTTACATAGAGAGTTCATTTCCGTTGTGATGTGTTGTGTTATACTCTGATAATGGTATGTATATACTGTTGCAAGTTTGTATTTCAAAGTTATGTTATATAATATTTTTATTAGTTCCACTGTGAGATTCGTGTTTTCTCTGATTCTGTTCGGTTGTGTTCTTCTTCGTCTTTTATTCTAACTTTCTTTCTTTCTATTTCTCACCCTCTAACTTCTTTCTATTAATGATCTAGTATTCTCGATGCTTGAATAATTGACATGGTATTTATGTCGATTTTCGGGGTCGAAAAACCTTGGGTCGTTACAATACTTCATTATTACGTTTTCATTATTCCCATTCATGTCAGTATATAAACCAAGATACAATATCCAAATAAAACGGCGTAATGCCTCAAGCCTATTACATAATTAAGCAACATCTAATTATCCAAATATATTAGGTTATGCAATATCTTTTCAAGCAACCATTCATACCCTCACCTAGCCTTCTTACTATATGCAAGACCATTGGAATCTGCCTCATTATAAAATGAGACACCCTAATCACATACAAAAGCAAATGGGGCTAGACATTGATAGTCTGGTGTGAAAAACTTAATATATGACCTTAAGTCTATTATGTATTTGAAATATACCGGCAATATTCATGTGTACCCTTGTGTTACTGATATTAACTAAGAATATGCGCACATATATGTTTTAGAGTTCATTAGCTCAATACTTGCAGCAATCTGAATTATTTCAAACTTAACAAACCCAGATTCATAACATGAATTAACTCTAGCATCTTTCAAGAATTTTACTAATATATCCCGTGGGCTTAATTTTGCATATTCCTGAATTCCTTCTTTCATATTTACAGCTTATAACATCATTCATACAAGCCTGTCAGATGCAAGAAACAACACATGGAAGTGAACTCAAACATTAATCATGCATGTATATATTTCAGTGATCAGTCAATAAACCATTTCAACGTATCAAGACCTACCCTCAGCAAACCCCCTTGCTATTTAGTGGGCCTATGTCTGGTTTGCATTATTTATGAGCTCAATCTTTTCATTCCTAATCAATCATACTACTCTCGACTTATTAGATGCACATTGTTTGGTCCATACCTTACACCAGACACTCGGATCCCTAGGCTTAAATGAGCCATGTACAAGCTTACATTGTGGTCTATGTCAAGCTGCTCAAGGTAACCTTTCCCTGATCTGATTAGCCCTTAGTTAATTACTAAGTATTTTCCTTGCCTTTTCCTTTATTTAATTCATTCCATTCTCCCTGAATACTCTCAGCCCTCAACAATGAATTAAATACACCAAGCAAGTTCATCCATTCCTAATATTCATGGAAATCAACATATACAACATCCAAACATTTATGCAATGTGGCAGCCAATTCACATGTTAAACAACCATCATTTGACATAACTGAATCACCAGTTTACACGGATGTGTATTGTTATTATCCTATGGCCATGGATGTTTAGAAAAGGGCACATCCTAAAGCCTATCATTCCCCTTTCATCTATGATTTAGGCTATCTCACATTTTATTTAGCAGAAGTCAAAATCATAGCTTGTTATTTTAGGGATATTTTCTGAAGCATATGGGCTCACATGGGGTCCCATTGCACCCCTAGCTCCTTTTATCCTAGTATAGAACATAAGCAAGAGTACCCTATCTTGCTGCTCCACACCCTTCTTTACACATGCTACATTCAATAGCAATAATTTCAATTAATTTATATCATGTTATCAAACTTGTTATTCAAATGTGAGACTTCATGTCAGATTTCTAGTGTATAAAACCATTAGTATACATTAAGGTGTTTCATAATAATAAGTTTGCAACCAGGTCAATCATATTATTCGGAGTATTCATAATTTTTAATGTACCTACCTAGTTTTAAATAATTGTGCAGTGTATCTCTAGCAACCATCATCATACAATTCTTATTATACATACCATCACATAAACAAATGTTGCTACTTAATAAACCAGAAACTATCATACTCTATCATCATATTTGAATATATAGATCAATATAACATTGTTTTGAGGCTGCCTTTGAATAGGACGTAATGCCAAATATTGGGTGAGAATTCTCACATAATTATCTCTTGCTTTAATCCATCTTTATTCCTCATATTCTTATTTAATCCGGCTCCATACTTCCTCCTAGAAGCTGCTTCCGTTACTTGGTTTTATTTCCTATATGATTTTTTGAGAGAACAAATATCCTGACAACTTAGAATGCCTAATATTTATACAACCCATATAGCTATGATTTTAGGCTAACAATTCCTATATTACCCCATATTTTTTTAGCAGCAAAACACTCTTAATTCACCCGGTTACTCACCTAACTCCCCCTTTCGATTTTGTGAGAGAGAGGGAGAAGTGGTTACAAGGCAGGTGCATATTTGCTTTATACCAGAGAAGAGCTGCTTTTATTTTCCATTTTTACCACCATTGAATCATGCTTCATGCATGTTTTATTTCATTGCTTGTCATGCCAGAGATTATACGATTATATATGTTTCCACTGGCATATGCAAAGTAGGCGGACCTTAATATAATCAGCCTGTTACTTCTTATAAAATCTGTAGCTTACTAATTTTATCTTTCTTAATTATGCTATCAAATGCATCATGTTTTTAGATGTTATAAAACTTGTGTGCCCTTTATTCAAACTAGTACATCTAAATATATTTTGGGAAACATTCCTTGGTGCCAAAACCCGGTTTATTCAGCATTGTTTGCTGCGTATGTATTGGAATATATATGTACTCTTGCATATTAGTTAGTACCCAGTATGAGCATTTTAAGATGTCACAATAATCCTCTTATTATATTATCCGTGCAAACATATATTGTATATCTTTAAACTGGGAGTTTTTGATTTTTTATCATTGATGCTTGTATTTATTTCACTTTTAGAATTTTAATATAACAAATATATATATATATACAATGTGCGCAGCACACTCTAATTCCCTTATTAAATCACACACACATCTTATTTCTAAGGGTTCAATCACTATATTTAACATATTTAATTTGTGTGTTGGGATTATTACAAAAATGTAGAACAATTTGTGTGACGGCCCGCCCTGCACCAGCTGACATTTCCCTGAAATGTGTTGTGCCAATGCCCGACCAGCACGGGACGGTCGCCAAAGAAAGGAAAAGAAAGGAATTTAAACCAAAAAAGAACCTGTAGAATGTCTCCCAGCGCATGGGATAAAATATAATAATAACATAACTTTGACATAAAACAGGCGAGACAGTTTATAAGCTGAAAACTAAACCATCATTGCAACGGAAAATCCAAAATACAGCTTATGTTCCACATCATCATTATTACAACTTTTAAAACCGTCTCTAAAGCAAAATAAGAAAGGTACACTACTAATGCCCAAAGTAGTGACCAGTAGCGACACCGGGAGATTTTATATATATATATATATATCATACGTGGAAGCCTCCTGCTCATCTCCAGTACAGCTACTCGTGCATAATCACCTGACTTGTCTCTAGTCTGCCCGTTTAAGAGCACCCAGAGTAATAAGAAGAGACATAAAACCTGGTATGAGCGATAAGCAACAAAACAGAACAATAACAGCTATACTAAACCATACCTAAACCTGGACCTGCAACCATAGAGTTAGCACAACAAGTTGTACAATACTCTGAGGTGACACTAACATAAAGTGTAAAGATACGGGGGTGGGGGTGTGCATGTCATAGTGATGGAAAACAATCAAGCATAGCAACCATCCTCACATCTCTCACTCAGTGCATAAAGCATACGATATCCACCGCTTTGACAACCCAATTCCTTTGCTATGATCACTCTGCCCCCATGGAGTCATGACGGCTCCACTGCACTGATCCATAGCCACTAATCCCTTGCTATGTCCACTCTGCCCCATGAAGTCATGATGACTCCACTGCACTGGCTCATAGCCATGCTACGATCACTCTGCCCCATGGAGTAGTAACTACCCCACTGCACTGATCCGTAGCCTAATATCCGTCTTGGTGGTGAATCAAAGTTATGGACGTCGATAACCTCTTAGCACGCGCCCCGCAGCAAAGCCCAATTCATGAAGTTAACTCGTTGGTTCCCAACTGGATCCTGAGTTATAATCTCTCATTTGGACTACCTTTGCATCTTAGGTTTAGCCTCTTTCGGATCGGTTCGGATAACAGCCACATTAGACTCGGTTCGGTCCTCCTGAAGTAGCCTGGTTCATGATCATCCACATCGGTTAGGTTCGTGGTACCCCATCATGTGGGTTTGGGTCATGGCCTCCTCTTCGGATTGGGTCGTGGTCTTCTCCTAGGGTCGGGGCGTGCTTGGCAACTCCTCATGTTCGTGGCCATCAGGCGGTTCGGGTCAGCTCCTTCACTCAGGAGGATCGGTTCTTGATGATCCCATTGGTTCGGGTTGGGCTTTCCCACCTAGATCGGTTCATGCACTCCTTCTTCTGGCGAGCGGGTCGGAGTCATAGGGTGCTCCACGAGCGGGTGGGTTCGGGGAACCCGATCCGATCTGATTCCCTGCACTTTGTCCAGCGAGCTGTTTACGCCATTTATCGGCGTTTTTGACCAATCTAACTTTTCTATGCAATCACAAATCATTCCAAACAGTCATAGCAACATGTATAATCAACCATAAATACCAAAACAACAATATAACATGTCAAAGTGGATCAAACATACCCAAAACCCATGTTTTCCCCTTAATCCCCTTTAATCATGTTTAAGCATACAATTAGCAAAACTTATCCAAATTAGCCCAAATTTCTACCGGAGCCCTAAATTAATATTTTATAATTCTACAAATTTTTCTGAGTTATAATTTCGCTAGTTAACACTAATCACCCCTAATTAGCCGTAATTAGTGAAAAACAATGCAAATCACTCACCTTAGCCACAAATTACTTATAGTCTGAAAGTATCTCTAATATAGGTTGAATCTCTGTATGTTCCAGCAACTCTATCCCAAACTTGATGCTAATTTGCCTTGTTTTGATGTAGATTAGGCTAATGCTTGATTAAACAGTGATTAGAAGTTGTTTTAGGAGTTGGAGGTCATTGTTAGGGTTGAAGAGAGGTAAGTGGCAGCTGGAAAATGACAAAGAAAAGGTTTCTGTAACCCTAATCAGCCCTCATATAGCTCTAATCCCGAAATCCCCCAATGGGCCTACCTGCTACTTACCCGGTTAATCCCAATTAAGCTGTTTTTCACCTTCTAAACCTTAATTCAGCCATATCTCCCAAACGGTAAGTTCGTTTGACAAGTGTGACCAGTCTACGGAAAGGAAAACCATCATCCGAATCTAAGGAAGTGGTTTCAGGTCAAAACTCCTTACCAATCAAAAGTTATAGGCGAAAGAAGATTCGTTAAGGGCAAAATGGTCATTTAAAAATCGGCAAAAATCGAGAACATGGAAAATGACCCCAATAGTTGTTCCCCAAAGTTACACGACCATACTACCTCATATGAAAAAGAAATAAATATTCTACGATCCTTCGATATGTAGAATGTGGGTCATTACACTCTCCCCCCCTTAAGAAATTTCACCCCCGGAATTCCTTAACCAAAAACATACAAAGGTGTTCCGCATGCCTATCAGTCATTCACAAACAATCATACACAACAAACACAACAAGCCTACCCTAGCATGCGGTTTACTAACAATGGAAGAAACTATCACTATTAAAATCTTACCAGGCAAAGAGTTCTGGATACGACTCCCTTATGCTCTCCTCTGTTAGCCAAGTACAATCATTCTCGTTCTCGCCCCACTGAACCTTAACCAGTTTCACCGCCTTTCTTCGAAGTTGTTTTGTATCGTACTCGACAATACGGACCGCCTTGCAGTTCCCAACCGCCTCAGGTTCTACTTCGATGTCATCCAACTGATCCGGTGAAATAGTCATATCGGGGTCGTGCACGAACTTCCTTAACTGGGAAACATGAAACACGTTATGAACTCCTGCCATCTTATCAGGTAATCCAACTTTATAAGCTAAATTCCCAACTTGCTCGAGAACTGGGAATGGACCAACAAATCATGGTGCTAACTTGCCTTTCCTACCAAATTGAATTACGCTCTTTAACGGAGAAATCTTGACAAACACCAAGTCGCCAATGGAGAATTTTAAATCTCTTTGCCTCATATGAGCATAACTCTTCTGCCTATCTTGGGCGGCCTTCATTCGTTGTTGGATAACCTTGATCTTGTCTGAAGTTTCTCTTATTACATCTGGCCCAAGCACGAATTTCTCACCGGTTTGCAACCATCATGATGGTGAGTTGCATGGTCTTCTGTACAAAGCTTAAAATGGAGCCATACCAATACTGAACTGATAACTATTATTATATGCGAACTCAACCAGATGCAAATGGTCATCCCATGACCCTCCAAAATCTAATATGCAAGCTCTCAAGAGATCTTCTAATATACGATTCACCCTCTCTGTCTGACAGTCGGTTTGAGGATGGTACGCGGTACTGAGATGTAATTCTGATCCTAAAGCCTCTTTTAAGCTCTTCCAAAATCCACCAGTGAACAATGGATCTTGGTCACTTACAATGCCTTTGGGTACTCCATGAAATCTCACTACCCACTTTATATACAATTCTGCTAACTTAGCCGCCGTTCTGTTCGATTTGACTGGTATAAACCTTGCATTCTTGGTCAATCGGTCCACAATCACCCAAATGCTATCATGGCCCGATCTAGTCCTTGGTAACCCATCACTGATATCCATTGAGACTTGTTCCCATTTCCAATCTAGAATTTCTAATGGTTGCAACAAACCACTAGGTTTCTTTTGCTTAGCTTTAAATAGCTGGCAGTTCTTGTATTTGGATATAAACTTCCCAACGTCTCTTTTCATTCCTTCCCAGTAGTAGGTCTGCTTCATGTCTCGATACATTTTGTTACCACCGGGATGTATAGTCAGTTTCCAGTGATGACATTCTCTAAGCACTTCATCTCTTAATCCATTGACATTGGGTACAGCTAGTCTCCCATTCTTTCTAAGCCATCCATCTCGATCAAGCCTATACTTGTTCACCTCCTCGTCAATTCCCATTTCTAACTTGGAGATGATTTCTAATAGACTAGGATCATCACTCTGACTGGAACCAATCCACTCAATCAAAATGGGTCTGACTATCAAACTTGCTAACATCTCTGGTTCCAAGTCGCACTTTGGTTTGAAATGATACCCTGCGATATACTCCAGTTGCTTCCACTCAAGAAACATAGCCCCTGAACTGGCATGTCTCCTACTCAATGCATCAGCTACCGCATTGCCCTTTCCTGGTGTATATGCGATATCTAAATCATAGGAAGCCAAGAATTCTAACCATCTTTGCTGACGGAGATTTAAATCCTTCTAAGAGAAGATATACTTTAACGATTTATGATCGGTAAATAACTCGAATCTTTCTCCCAAGAGATAATGTCCCCACATCTTCAACGTGAACACGATCGCTGCTAATTCCAAATCGTGGGTGGGGTATCTTTTCTCATGCGGTTTCAGTTGCCAACTTGCATAAGTTACAACCCTACCTCCTTGCATCAACACAGCACCTAGTCCAGTACCACAGGCATCCATGTATACTGTCATCTCTTCATTCCCTTTAGGAATGACTAACACTGGCGCACGCGTCAACTTTTCCTTTAGACTCCTGAATGCATTTTGACACCTTTCGTCCCAAACGAAAGCTTGATTCTTCTTGGTCAACTGAGTTAACGGTGCCGCTATCTTGTAGAAGTCTTGGATAAACTTACGATAATATCCAACTAATTCCAAGAAACTTCTTACGTTCGTTGCATTCTTGGGTGTAGACCAATCATGTACCGTAGCCACCTTTGCAAGGCCCACGGCAATACCATTTTCTGAAACAACATGGCCCAAGAATCTCACTTCCCTCCTACAGAAGTGACACTTAGAAAATTTCGCTTTCAATTGGTGTTTCCACAACACCTCCATCACTATCCTTAAATGTTCCTTGTGTTCTTCCTCTGTCCTCGAGTAAACCAAGATATTGTCTACGAACACAAGAACAAACTTATTCAATTAATCCCTGAATACCCTATTCATAAGATCCACAAAATATGCTGGTGCATTGGTCAACCCGAATGGCATGACCAACCACTCATAGAATCCAGACAGCGTCCAAAATGTCGTTTTAGGAATACTCTCATCTGCTACTCAGAGCTGATGAAATCCTGTCGCGAGGTCCAACTAGGAGAACACTCTTGCTCCTTCCAATTGATCAAACAAATCATCTATTCGTGGAAGAGGATACTTATTCCTCCTAGTCACCTTATTCAACTCGCGATAGTCAACACATAAACGAAGGGAACCATCTGCCTTGGTAGCAAACACAACTGGTGCTCCCCACTTGGAGACACTTCTTCGGATAAATCCCTTTTTTAAAAAGATCACTTACTTGCACCCCAAGCTCTCTTTGTTCCTTGGTACCATATGACGAAGTGGCATTACTATAGGTTTGGCATCTTTCACTAAATCAATATGGAACTCAATCTCTCGGTGTGATGGAAGTCCGGTCACTTCCTCGAAGATATTCAGATACTGGACAACAATGGGAATTCCTGCTAACTCGTCTTACAGGATGTCGAGGGAATTTAGAAAACTAGCCATCACCTCATCACTAGGTAGGCCACCAAACACTACCCTCCGCCCATCATATGCCCTAATAGTCACCGAAAATCCCTCACATTCTACCACCACCGCATATCTTTGGAGCCAATCGACTCCCAAAATAATGCCAAACCCAGTAAAGCCCAAGACAAAGCAATCACAAGCAAACATACATCCATAACTCGATAAGACTAAATTTCGACAAATCATACTAAGACTAGTCGAACCACCAATCGAGTTCGTCACCGCTAAAGGTCTATCGACTATCTCGGGTTCCAATCCCAACCTATCTACCAGGTCACTAGATATGAAGGAACGGGAAGCCCCAGTATCAAACAATACTCGAACAGGAACATCATAAACATAAAGCATACCTTGAATGACAACATTCTTTCCTTTCTCCGCTGCAGTTGGGGCATTCGACGAAGAAGGAACAACAGTAATAACATATGCTTTCACAATATACTTTTCTTTAGGGGGTTGCATACATTTATCCTTGTGATGTCCAACTTGGCTACAGTTGAAGCACTTCCTGTCCGCTGGTTTTGCTCGACATTCTTTGGCATAATGGCCCTTCTTGCCATAGCTAAAGCACTCAACATCTTTCTTGTCCTTCTTTCTCTGACCATCCTTATCTTGGTTCTGTTTCCTCTTATTCTGCGAATTATTCTTGCCTCCACCGCCTGCTTGTGGTTTTGGCTCTCCTGTAGATACCACAACAACTTCTGTCTTTGACTTAGGGTAAAGACTCTCCGATCACAATGCTTTTCCCATAATGGATTCAAACGTATCATCGATGTGGTTTATAAGTCTTTCCCCCAAGTACCCATCCATGCCAGTTATGAACTTCTCGTTCTTCTTCTCGGCAGTGTCGATAAGGGATAATCCGTACTTCGATAAAGTATCAAACTCTGCAATGTACTCGGATACTGCCCTACCATACTGCTTGAGCTCCAGAAATTTCCTAAACAACTCTGATTTCTGAGCAGCTGGGATAAACTTATCACTAAAGTGGGTCTTAAACAGATTCCATGTAACTTGATCCTCTGGAGTAATTGCCTTAATAGCATTCCACCAGTTCATTGCCCGTCCTTGCAGCTGACGGGATGCTAGCCTTCTCTTCATCGCATCCTCGATACCCAAGTCTTCGAAGATACGCTCATAGCTATCCAACCAATCCTGAACTTCTATAGCCGATTCCGTTCCGTGGAACGGCTTCCCATCAAGACTTGTGTAGTCCTTACAGAGCTTGGCGAAATCGGCCCTAGGCGCCTGCACCGCTGCACAACCACCATTTGCATCATTAGGAGTTGCCCTCTAAACATCCCTAAGCATCTCTCTCATGAAGTCTGTGAACATCGCCCTCATATCAGAAGCATTCCGATTATTACCTCCTCTACCAGTACCTATGTCGGCTCATCGTTTAATCTGTAAGGAGAAAACGATTAACCATCTCTTCAGTGGTGCCAATGCAGTGCGACTTCATCCTTAGATATACTAATATATATATATATATAGCTTTTGAAAACCAAAATATCACAAATATATGCTCTCATATACGTATTATCTTTCCCTGGGTCTTTCCCTAGGTTAACTACGCAACTTAGAGCTCTGATGCCAAGTGCGACGGCCCGCCTCGCACCAGCTGACATTTCCCTGAAATGCGTTGTGCCAATGCCCGACCAGCATGGGATGGTCGCCAAAGAAAGGAAAAGAAAGGAATTTGAACCAACAAAGAACCTATAGAATGTCTCCCAGCGCATCGGATAAAATATAATAATAACATAACTTTGACATAAAATAGGCGAGACAGTGTATAAGCTTAAAACTAAACCATCATAGCAGCGGAAAATCCAAAATACAACTTATGTTCCACATCATCATTATTACAACTTTTAAAACCGTCTCTAAAGCAAAATAAGAAAGGTACACTACTAATGCCCAAAGTAGTAACCAACAGCGACACAGGGAGATTATATATATATCATACGTGGAAGCCTTCTGCTCGTCTCCAGTACAACTACTCGTGCATAATCACCTGAATTGTCTCTAGTCTGCCCGTTTAAGAGCACCCAGAATAATAAGAAGAGACATAAAACTCTGGGTCAGACAAAAGTCTGGTATGAGCGATAAGCAGCAAAACAGAACAATAACATGTATACTAAACCATACCTGAACCTGGACCTGCAACCAAAGAGTTAGCACAACAAGTTGTACAATACTTTGATGTGACACTAACATAAAGTGTAAAGATACGGGGGTGGGGGTGTGCATGTCATAGTGATGGAAAATAATCAAGCATAGCAACCATCCTCACGTCTCTCACTCAGTGCATAAAGCATACGATATCCACCGCTTTGACCACCCAATTCCTTTGTTACGATCACTCTGCCCTCATGGAGTCATGATGGCTCCACGACACTGATCCATAGCCACTAATCCCTTGCTATGTCCACTCTGCCCCGTGTAGTCATGATGACTCCACTGCACTGGCTCACGGCCATGCTACGATCACTCTGCCCCATGGAGTAGTGACTACCCCATTGCACTGATCCGTAGCCTAACATCCGTCTTGGTGGTGAATCAAAGTTATGGATGTCGATAACTCCTTAGCACACGCCCCGCAGCAAAGCCCAATTCATGAAGTTAACTCGTTGGTTCCCAACTGGATCTTGAGTTATAACATCTCATTTGGACTACCTTTGCATCTCGGGTTTAGTCTCTTTCGGATCGGTTCGGATAACAGCCCAATTAAACTCGGTTCGTTCCTCCTGAAGTAACCTGGTTCGTGATCATCCACATCAGCTAAGTTCGTGGTACCCCGTCATATAGGTTCGGGTCGTGGCCTTCTCTTCGGATCAGGTCGTGGTCTTCTTCTCGGGTCGGGGAGCGCTTGGCAACTCCTCATGTTCGTGGCCATCAGACGGTTCGGGTCGGCTTCTTCACTCAGGCGGATCGGTTCGTGATGATCCCATTGGTTCGGGTCGGGCTTTCCCACCTAGATCGGTTCGTGCACTCCTTCTTCTGGCGAGCGGGTCGAAGTCATGGGGTGCTCCACGAGCGGGTGGGTTCGGGGAACCCGAACCAATCCGATACCCTGCATATTTCCTGCACTTTGTCCAGCGAGCTGTTTACGCCATTCGTCAGCGTTTTCGACCAATCTAACTTTTCTATGCATTCACAAATCATTCCAAATAGTCATAGCAACATGTATAATCAACCATAAATACCAAAGCACAATATAACATGTCAAAGTGGATCAAACATACCCAAAATCCATGTTTTCCCCTTAATCCCCCTTAATCATGTTTAAGCATACAATTAGAAAAACTTATCCAAATTAGCCCAAATTTCTACCAGAGCCCTAAAATAATATTTTAGAATTTTACAAAATTTTCCAGATTTTTCTGAGTTATAATTTCGCTAATTAACACTAATCACCCCTAGTTAGCCGTAATTAGTGAAAAACAATGCAAATCACTCACCTTAGCCACTAATTACTTATAGATCTGAAAGTATCTCTGATATAGGATGAATCTCTGTGTGTTCCAACAGCTCTATCCCAAACTTGATGCTAATTTGCCTTGATTTGATGTAGATTAGGCTAATGCTTGATTAAACGGTGATTAAAAGGTGTTTTAGGAGTTGGAGGCCATTTTTAGGGTTGAAGATAGGTAAGTGGCGGCTGGAAAATGACAAAGAAAAGATATCTCTAACCCTAATCAGCCCTCATATAGCTCTAATCCCGAAGTCCCCCAATGGGCCTAGCTGCTAATCACCCGGTTAAGCCCAATTAAGCTATTTTTCACCTTCTAAACCTTAATTCAGCCATATCTCCCAAGCATAAGTCCGTTTGACAAGAGTGACCACTCTACGAAAAGTTAAACCATCATCCGGATCTAGTGGAAGTGGTTTCAGGTCAAAACCCCTTACCAATCAAAAGTTTTAGGCGAAACAAGATTCGCTAAGGGCAAAATGGTCATTTAAAAATCGGCAAAAATCGTGAACATGGAAAATGACCCCAATAGTCGTTCCGCAAAGTTACACGACCATACGTCCTCATATGAAAAAGAAATAAATATTCTACGATCCTTCGATACGTAGAATACGGGTCGTTACAATTTGACATTGATCAGAAAGAACCTCATGGTCTCTTGCCAATGAGTGAAATTGTTGTCATCAAATCGCTCCAAACGAGTCAAACGCTGATTCATCAATTGGAGAGCGCTCAAACCTACCAGTTGGGTTGAACTATTGTCTGAAAATTTATTGGGGATTTCACGGTTTGAGACTATTGGAGGAAGATGAATGTCATACTTCAGACTATAAGGAATTATATGATATATGCTTTCAGACAATAGTTCAATCCAACTGGTACAAACAGATTATCGAACTTTCAACTTTCAGGATTCAGTAAAGATTTGGAACAGCGTAATCGAATTCAAAGTTTGTATGACTTTGATCCGACCAAGAACACTCTGAATTTTGATAACTGATGATGCAAGAAAAGAATAAGAATGAAGAGGAGAAGAGATTAATTATGCAACGATTCTAAATTTTGTAACACCTTGGAGGCATTACAAGTTCACAGCATTTGAAACGTTATAATGGCATTGCAGATTAGAGGAGGAAGAAAATGTTGTTGAAAAGAGTGATTTGAAACAATTCTGGGCGTCGCTATTGATAACCTGTGGATGGATACATCTCATCATGAATTGACGTGACTGTTTGTAACAGTCATATCCATTACAGTTCTTGCATCTTATCATTCAAGAACATTACGAATTCAAATTGTCGCGCCCTTTCAATTGCAACGTTATGAAGTGTTGCAAGAAAAGTTCCCGCCTCATTTTAAATGCCATTCGAGTCTGGGTTCTTAACGGGCTAAATTCGGCTTGTTTCAGTTTAAAAAAACTTGGTGAAAAAATATTCTTATTGGACCCGAAACTCGGGACATGTACCCGATTAGGTTCGGTCAAACGAACAGGGGCAGCGCGCGCATGTGTGGCAGAGATGCATGTTCTATCTCCTCACAACAATGTAAGCATTTGGGTGCTCCAATGCCCCTACAACCCTTTGAGAAAGCCCATTAAGTAGTGGAATACTTCTTCCAACTTCATGGTATGGGACTAATCTCCACACCCTTCTTCTTCTTTTCTTGCTTCCCTCTCCATATTAAATACTAAACCCTAAAACTATATGAAAATTTACAACAATCTCCCCTTGGTGTGACTTCCTACATATCCAAGTGGGATCAAGCCTACATGGTTCTAAGATCAAGTTTTGCATCATCATGGAAACAAGACCTAAATAAAAGGTATCTTTCGGATTTGAACATTTTAGTGTAAACCATTCAAAGATCTATGAGATTCTATGGTACACGAATCTTGAATCTGGTATTCCATAACGATAAAAATCGGAACAATCGCACATGTTATTTTCCTTAGTTAGAGTGTTCTGTATTGCTCAGCAATTAAATGACCAAGTGCTTTAATCCTGGTTTATGAGTCTACTTTAGAAGAGGTTGTCCATCCTTTGTTCTTGTAGAATCCATCACTAAATATTATGGAATTATTGATTTAGTGTTCCATAATCATTCTCTTAACTTGTTGGTACCCATTGAACTTTGTCTATCCTTTTCAAGATACAAGTTGTGTTTCTGTTAAAAATGATCAGTCTTCATTCACAGACCCTAGTCCCATTTCTTTTGACTTTATAAAAACCATTGCCTTTGGAAGATTTTTTGTAAGTGGGTCAGCCAAGTTTTTCTTCATTTTTATGTTGTCAACAGTTATAACTTCACTTTTGAGTAACTATCTTACCATATGGTGTCTTAGACTCACATGTCTAGATTTTCCACTGTGTGTCTTATTACAGACATTATATATCGTTGCTTGATTATCACAGTTAATCAAAACGGCTGGAGATGGCTTCTTCCATAATGGAATTTCCATTAATAAATTCCAAAGCCATTCCACTTCCTTACATGCATCTTCTATTGCAATCAATTCTGACAACATAGTTGAGTCACATATGCATGTATTCTTCTTGGAAGCCCTGGACACAACAACGCGCCCTAATGTAAATATCAATCCAGTCGTCGACTTGGATTTGAATTCTATATTGTTCCAGGTCGCATCATTATATCCTTCTATTACAGCAGGATATCCTTTATAAGATAAACCATAGTTGAAGTTTCCTTTCAAATAAGCTAAAACCCTAGAAACAGCTTTCTAGTGTTACAAACTTGGATTACTCATAAATCAACATAATACACTTATAACATGTTCGATCTCTCGTCTAGTGCAATGCATAGCATACATAAGACTCCCAATAACACTAGAATACTCAAGTTGAGAATTGGTAAGTCCAATGTTCTTTTCTAATTTGATACTTGGATTTAAAAGACTTGGTGCTGGTTTGTCATCATAATAACCATACTTCTTTAGGAACTTCTCAATGTAATGAGATTGAGTTAGTAATAACTTCCCTGATTTCCTAATGATTTTAACTCCCAGAACTACATCGGCCTCTCCTAGATAATTCAATTCAAATTTAGAAGATAGAAACTTCTTAGTTTCATTCACACAAGATATATTGCAACCAAATATCATCATTTCATCAACGTATAAACATATTATAACATAACCGTTGTCATCCGATTTGCTATAAATACATTTATCAACATCATTAATATTGAATCCATATAAAAGTGCAACTTTATCTAACTTCTCATGCCATTGCATGGGAGCTTGCTTCAGGCCATAAAGAGATTTGACTAATTTACAAAGTTTATTTTCTTGGTCTGGGGTTATGAAACCTTCAGGTTGTTCCATAAATACCTCTTCTTCTAAATCTCCATAGAAAAGCAGTCTTTTCATCCATTTGATTTATGACTAAACTATGAATTGATGCAAGTGCTATTAAACAGCGTATAGAAGATATGCGAGCAACTGGAGCATATGTATTGAAATAATCTACTCCTTGTCTTTGTTTATATCCCTTAGAAACTAATCTGGCTTTGAATTTTTCAATGGATCCATTTATATTCAATTTTTACTTGTATATCCATTTACATCCTATAAGTTTAGCACTAGGGGGTAAATCAGTTAAAACCCAAGTTTGGTTTAACATTATGGAGTTCATTTCATCATTGATAACTTCTTTTTAGAAATTAGAATCTTTGGAACTCATTGCTTCAGAATAAGTTTTGGGATCATCATCGACGTTCATTTCATATCTTGTCACATTTAAAGACTTCGTCCTTATTGACTTCTATGAGATATGTTATGAAGTTAGGACCATCATCCTTCTTTATTCTCGCTCTTTTACTTCTCCTATGTTCAGTACTATTATCTGGTATTGACACTTCCTTGCTGTTTTGAGCAGACGCATATTCATCGTCACTGATATCATTAGTCACAGTTGGTTCCAGACTAGATGATCTCAATGGATTTTCAATAGTTTGATTTTCAAAGAATTCTACATATTCTATAGCTTCTAAGTAAGGAACCAAAAAGTTATACTATTAAGAGAATATCCTGTGAAAACACACTTAAATGCCCTATTATATAACTTTAGTCGTTTAGGCTCTGGTTTTCTGACATATGCTAAGCAACCCCAAACTTTAAGTCTGGTAAGGTTAGGTTTTCTATTAAGTTGATTCACCAACAATTTGATCCAGGGAGACCAATTCCCCAAGAAATTTTTGGACAATAGTTCAACCCAACTGGTACAAATGGATTATCGGACTATTGACTTTCAACATTCAATAAAGCCTTGGAACAGTGTAATCAGATTCGAAGTTTGTACGACTTTGATCCAACATAGAACACAATGAATTTTGATAACCGATGATGCAAGAAAAGAATAAGAATGAAGAGGAGAAGATTAAATTCGGAATGATTCTAGATTTTGTAACACCTTGGAGATGTTACAAGTTCACAATGTTTGAAAAGCTATAGTGGCATCGCAGATTAGAGGAGGAAGAAGATGTTTTAAAAAAAACTGATTTGAAAACCTTATGGACGTTTCTATTTACAACCTATAGATGGATACGCCTCTTTATGAACTGACGTGACTGCATGTAACAGTCATATCCGTTATAGTTAAAAGTGTTGCATCTCCTCGTTCAGAAACGTTACAAATTCAAACTATCGCGTCCTTTCATTTGCAACATTTTGAAGTGTTGCAAGAATGTTCCCGCCTCCTTTTAACTGAAGTTCGGGTCTGGGTTCATAATGGGCTGAATTCGACTCATTTCTGTTTAAAAACTTGGTCCAAAAATATTCTTATTGGAATCGAAACATGTACCCATACACTTATCAGACTGGCCCGGTTCGGTCGGACGACGGCACGTGCGTGTGTGGTAGAGATGCATGGTCTCCCTCCTTAATACAAAGTAAGCATTTGGGTTCCCCGATGCCCAAACATCCCTTTGAGAAAGCCCATTAAGTAGTGGAATACTTCTGCCAACTACATGATGTTGGACTAATCCCCACACCCTCCTTCTTTCCTTGCTTCCCTCTTCAAATTAAACCCCAAACACTAAAAATATTTTAAAATTTACAATAATCTCCCACAATTTCCAAAATAAATAAAGTGGACGGTTGAATCACTAGTGTGACTTCCTACGTACCCAAGTGGGATTAAGCTTATGTAGTTCTAAGATCAAGGTTTGCATCATCATGGAAACAACACATAAATAAAAGGAATCTTTTGGATTTGAGCCTATACTTAGTGTGAACCATTCAAAGCTCTATTGGGATTCCATGGCGATCAAATCTTGAACCAAGTATTCCTTAACGATAAGAACGAAACAATCGCACATGTTGTTTTCCTTAGTTAGAGTGTTCTGTATTGCTCAACACGTTAATGGAAATGTGCTTTAATCCTAGTTCGTGAGTCTACTTTTGAATGTAGTCTTACTTTCCTAAGGAACGACCTGATTTCCATAGTAAGTCTCTTAAGGTGTTTCTGCGATACACCTTTTAAGGTTCTAAACTTATTAAGAACATTTGTCCAACCATTGTTCTTGCAGAATCCAACACTAAATACTATGGGATTATTTATTTAGTGTTCCATAATCATTGTCTTAACTTGTTGATACCCATTGAACTTTGTCTATCCATTTCAAGACACAAGTTGGGTTTTTGTTAAAGATGATCAATTTTCATTCACAAACCTTAGTTCCATTTCTTTTGAGTTTATAGAAACCATTGCCTTTGGAAGATTTTTTGTAAGTGGGTCAGCCAAGTTTTTCTTCGTTTCTATGTAGTCAACAGTTATAACTCCACTTTTGAGTAACTGTCTTACCATCTGGTTTCACAGACTCACATATCTAGATTTTCCATTATATCTTTTATTAGAGACATTATATATCGTTGTTTGATTATCAAACTTAATCAAGACTACTGGAGATGGCTTCTTCCACAATGGAGGATCCATTAACAAATTCCTAAGCCATTTCTCTTCCTTACATGCATGTGCTAATGCAATCAATAATGACAACATAGTTGAGTCAGATATACAGGTCTGCTTCTTGGAAGCCCAAGACACAGCATCGCCTCCTAATGTAGATATCCATCCAGTCATGGACTTGGATTTGGATCCTACATTACTCCTGGTTGCATACTATATTCTTCAATTAAAGCAGGATATCCTTTATAAGATAAACCATAGTTGATGGATCCTTTCAGATAAGCTAGAACTTATGAAATAGCTTTCTAGTGTTTGAAACCTGGCTTACTCATAAATCAACACAATACACTTATAGCATGTGCGATGTCTGGTCTCATGCAATGCATAACATACATAAGACTCCCAATAACACTAGAATACTCAAGTTGAGAAATGGTACGTCCAGTGTTCTTTTCTAATTTGATACTTGGATCTAAAGGAGTTGGTGCTGGTTCGTCATCATAATGACCATACTTCTTTTGGAACTTCTCAATGTAATGAGACTGAGTTAGTGATAACTTCCCTGATTTCCTAATGATTTTAATTCTCAGAATTACACCAGCCTCTCCTAGATCTTTCATATCAAATTTAAAAAACAGAAACTTTTTAGTTTCATTCACACAAGATATATTGGAACCGAATATCATCATGTCATCAACATATAAACATATTATAACATAACCGTTGTTATCCGATTTGCTATAAATACATTTGTCAACATCATTAACATTGAATCCATATCAAAGTGCAACTTTATCTAACTTCTCATGCCATTACATGGGAGCTTGCTTCAAGCCATAAAAAGATTTGACTAATTTACAAAGTTTCTTTTCTTCGCCTGGGGTTATGAAACCTTCAGGTTGTTCCATAAATATATCTTCTTCTAAATCTCTATTTAGAAAAGCTGTCTTTACATCCAATTGATGTATGACTAAATTATGAATGGATGCAAGTGCTATTAAACAACGTATAGAACATATGAGAGCAACTGGAGCATATGTATCGAAATAATCTATTCCTTGTCTTTGTTTATATCCCTTAACAACTAATCTGGCTTTAAACTTATCAATGGATCCATTAGTATTCCACTTTTTCTTGAATATACATTATGGAGTTCATTTCATCATTAATAGCTTGTTTCCAGAAATTAGAATCTCTGGAACTCATAGCTTCAGAATAAATTTTGGGATCATCATCAACGTTCATTTGTCACATTAAGGACTTCGTCCTTATTGCCTTCTATGAGATACGTTATGAAGTCAGGACTATAGTCCTTCTTTATTCTCGCTTGTTTACATCTCCTATTTTCAGTACTATTATCTGGTACTGACACTTCCTTGCTATTTTGAGCAGGAGCATATTCATCGTCATCGATATCATTAGTCACAGTCGGTTTTGGACTAGATGATCTAAATGGATTTTCAATAGTTTGGTTTTCAAAGGATTCCACATCTATATATTCTATAACTTCTAAGGTGTCAAAAATAAGGAACCTATAAGCTATAATATTAAGAGAATATCCTATGAAAACACACTTAATGGCCCTATCATCTAACTTTGGTCATTTAGGGTCTGGTTTTCTAATATATGTTAAGCAACCCGAAGTTTATGTCTAGTAAGGTTAGGTTTTCTATTAAGTTGATTCACCAACAATTAGATTCAAGAAGATCAATTCCCCAACAAATTTTCGGATAATAGTTTAACCCAAGTAGTACAAATGGGTTATCGAAATATAGACTTTCAGGATTCAATTGATGATCCGATCAAGAACACTCCGAATTTTGATAATTGATGATGCAAGAAAAGAATAAGAACGAAAAGGAGAAGAAGAAGATTAAATATGCAACGATTTAGGATTTTGTAACACTTTGGAGGCGTTACAAGTTCTGGATTTTCTTAACATGACATGACAGTTTGTAATAGTCATATCCGTTACAGTTCAAAGTGCTGCATCTCTTCGTTCAGAAACGTTACGAATTCAAACAGTCATGCCCTTCCATTTGCAATGTTGTGAAGTGTTGCATGAAATGTTCCCGCCTCATTTTAAATACAGTCCAGGTTTGGGTTCTTAATGGGCTGAATTGGGCCCGTTTCAGTTTAAAAACTTGGTCCAAAAATATTCTTATTGGACCCGAAACCCATACCTATACCTATCCCGGTTCGGTCGGACAGACGGCAGCGGCACGCGCGTGTGTGGTAAAGATGCATGGTCTCCCACCTCACAACAAATTAAGCATTTAGGTGCCCCTAGGCCCCAATGTCCCTTTGAGAAAGTGCATTAAGTAGTGGAATACTTCTTCCAACTTCATGATGTAGGACTAATCCCCACACCATCCTTCTTCTTTTCATTCTTCCCTCTTCAAATTAAACACCAAACCCCAAAACTATTTGGAAATTTTCAACTATCACCCCCAATTTTCAAAATAAATAAAGTGGACAGCTGAGTCACTAGTGTGAATTCCTACGTACCTCAGTAGGATCAAGCCTTTGTAGTTCTAAGACCAACTTTTGCATTATTGTGGTAATAACATATAAATAAAAGGTATCTTTTGGATTTTAACCTTTACTTAGTATAAACCATTCAAATCTCTATCGAGATTCTATGCTGAACGAATCTTGAACCAAGTATCCCTTAAAGATAAAAACTGGAATAATCACACATGTTGTTTTCCTTAGTTAGAGTGTTATGTATTGCTCAGCACGTTAATGGCCATGTGTATTAATTCTGGTTCATGATTCTACTTTAGAAAGCGGTCTTACTTTCCTAGGAAACGACCTGATTTCCATACTAATATAGGTAAATCTCCTAAGATGTTTCTGCGATACTCCTTTTAAGATTTCTAGACTTATTAAGAACATTTGTCCATCCTTATTATTGCAAAATCCAATAATAAATAATATGAGATTATTTATTTAGTGTTTCGTAATCATTCTCTTAACTTGTTGGTACCCATTAAACTTTGTCTATCCTTTTCAAGACATAAGTTGAGTTTCTATTAAGGAAGATCAATCTTCATTCACAGACCTTAATTCCATTTCTTTTGACTTTATAGAAACCACTGCCTTTGGAAGACTTTTTGTAAGTGGGTCAGCCAAGTTTTTCTTCGTTTCTATGTAGTCAACAGTTGTAACTCCATTTTTGAGTAACTATCTTACCATATGGTGTCTTATACTCACAAATCTAGATTTTTCATTATATGTCTCATTAGAAACATTGTATATAGTTGCTTGATTATCACAGTTAATCAAGACTGTTGGGGATGGCTTCTTCAACAATGGAATTTCCACTAATAAATTCCCTAAGCCATTCCGCTTCCTTACATGCATCTGTTAATGCAATCAATTCTGACAACATAGTTGTGTCAGGTATACAACTCTGCTTCTTGGAAGCCCAAGACCCAATAATGCCTTCTAATGTAAATACCCATCCAGTCGTAGACTTGGATTAGGATTCTACATTGTTCCAAGTTGCATCACTATATCCTTCTATTGTAGCAGGATATCCTTTATAAGATAAACTATAGTAGATGGTTCCTTTCAAATAAGCTAGAACTTATGAAATAGCTTTCCAGTGTTCGAAACCTGGCTTACTCGTAAATCGATACAATACATTTATAGCATGTACGATATCTGGTCTTGTGTAATGCATAGCATACATAAGACTCCAAATAACACTAGAATACTGTAGTTGAGAAATGGTACGTCCGGTGTTCTTTTCTAATTTGTTACTTGGATCGAAAGGAGTTGGTGCTTATAACAACCCGTATTTTCAATAACCTGTTATAACATAAATCGAGGCAGAATTTAATTCTAAAATCTAAATCAAGGGAAACGGGCTATGCCATTGCGTTCGTCTCAGGAAAATACGCGAAATAGAGTCCGAGTTTTCAAAAATCGGAGTCCGTATGACCCAGTTAAGGCCCATTGAAGTTTTCAGAAATTTCCATGTTAAAAACAGATTTAAATTTTAAATTAAAAACAAGGATTAGGGCTAACTGGCGTCAGGTGGGAAAACTCCCGCCAAGACCCCCATGTCGACAGGCATGTCGACAGGGGTCTAAGGGTGTCGACTGCCCTGTCGACAGACCTGTCGACATGGGGTGGCCGGGCAGTTTTGCCTGGCGCACCATTTTTGATTTGGGCTTGGTTGTGTGGCTTGGTTCTGGAGAATTCCGAAGTCTGATGGACCTAATTCAACCTAGGGTTAATCCTATGGTCTAAATCACTAGCCTAATCTATAAATAAGACCCTAGCCTACCCTAAATCACTCATTAGTCATTCTAGCAACCAAACTATGTCAAATTGAATTCTCAAATGGCCTCCACCTAAAAACCCTAGCCTCCACCCTCTTCAAAAATCATTCCTATGAAGATTTCGATGTTCATACAAGCATTTCTAAGTTGTATGAATGATCATTAGCTTGCATACATCATCAAGTTGCAAGCTTTATTTGCTAAGCTAGAGTTTTTGGGATTTTTGTTAATTGGAGCTTTGTTTTGGGTTTTTATATGCTTGCATAAAAGGGCTTCTCAATCTTTATTAGTAGATTTGTGTCTTCATAATATTTGTAAGCCCTCATACCTTCATTTTAGAAACTCTAAAGTTAATATGTGATGAAAGTTGGGATTTATGCATGTTTAATAAGTTATGCATGCTTATGCGAGTTCACTATGCTATGTTATGCATGTTTAATAAGTTATGCATGCTTATGCGAGTTCACTATGCTATGTTATGCATGTTTAATAAGTTATGCATGCTTATGTGAGTTCACTATGCTATGTTACACATGTTTGATAAGTTATGCATGTTTATGCAAGTTCACTATGCCATGATTTGCAAGTTTAACAAGTTATGCATGTTTATGCAAGTTCACTATGCCATGATTTGCAAGTTTAACAAGTTATGCATGTTTATGCAAGTTCACTATGCCATGATTTGCAAGTTTAACAAGTTATGCATGTTTATGCAAGTTCACTATGCCATGATTTGCAAGTTTAACAAGTTATGCATGTTTATGCAAGTTCACTATGCTAAGTTATGCAAGTCCAACATGTTATGCATGTTTATTATGATATGTAAGATTCATCATGTATGTTGTGCCAAGTTCCCTCTTTCTATCCTTTATGCGTTATAACGAATATGTAAGCGATAGAATGACGTTGGGGGGGGGGGGGGGGGTTGGTTAAAACTTAAAATACATGAAAATATAAGATTGGGAATTTACCTATTAAGTTAGGTCTACCCCTTGGGAATTTACCTATTAAGTTAGGTCTACCCAAGTATTTGTTAAACTTGTAATTATGGTTTGAAAATAAAGTGGACATGACACTTAGAAAACATAAGTGTGGCCAACTCGAGGTTGGGTTGAGTTTGTAGCGTAAACCTACCCGGAACCGACCAGCTTAACTAGTTGCTACAAACAATAGGACCCAATGTGAGAAGTTGGTCATGTGTACCTTGGACCCGAGGTTAGACCAAGTTGTGGTGTAAAGCTACCCGGACCCGCCCGGCTTAACTAGTAACCGCAACAAAGTCTAATGTGAGAGGTTAAGGCACAATTAAATTAATTAATGCCTCATGATTAGGGTTAAGTCATGGCCCACTAATACTTAACCAATTTTGGGGATACGAGGGATTAAATGGGGTTAAGTGGTGAACTGTTGGTTACACTTAACTAATTTAATCCATGATTAGTGAGGGGTTAAACCACACTTAACCCTCTTAGAAAACCCTAGCAACGTGGTCTGTTCCAGCAGTAATCCCAGTTTGGTATCATTCACAACCCTAGAGGCTAGGCTGGGGCGGGGCACGATTACTGGACTGATGTAAGCGACCAAAGCGACGGCTGAGTGGTACAGCGGTGCGGGTCCAGGCGGGCTGCGGACGTGCACGTAGTCCGGTGTTGGACAAACTCGAGGCATGGGTACCAGAAGGTTTAGACTGTGCATTATTGCTTAGGTGTCTGTGGTTGACACCCGAGGGCTTGATACACCCGAAGGTGGACCCAGCACAGTCTGACTACAACCATATGTGGGCCGTATGGACACCAACACTTGACGTGTTAGGTTTATAGGGAGCCGATCGACTAGACCGTTGGGCTGGACCTTGTATTAAGGTCACCTCATGTTATTGGGCCAAAGTTTGGGCTGTGGGATCAATACCTGTTATGTTAGTTTGCTAGTACACTGGGGTGCAAAGCTTAATCTTCTTTATGTGAAGTCACCTTTATCTATTGCCAGTATGTTCATCTCAGTTTCCATCATGATGCTAACTTTATTAGTTTATAGACTGATCGTAGTAGGGCTTACCAGTCTTTTTGACTGACCTGTTTTCTTTCGCTTCTTTTCTTCCGTTCCCCCCCCCCCCAGGTTCTCAGGGAGGGAACAGTGGTGCTTAGCTTGGATCGCTTGCTTGTTTGCTGGGTAGCTCATGTATGTCTGGACATTGAGATCGCTATGGTTTATCATCTTTATTTTGGGGATAGCACTATGTATTTCAGTATTTCTGTTTATGATGTACTAGACATGTTTATTTTTGCAGTTGACTTTATGATGTACTAGACTTGTTTTGAGATGGTTTGAGATATTCCGCTGTTTTATTCTCACTTACTCTGTTTCACATATATATCTATGTTCTTGTTCTGCCTTGATATATCATTATGCATGCTTACCCAGTTCTAACGCCCCCCAGAAGCTAGTGCCCCCAAAAGAGTGACCCTAGCGGAGGTGGGGTGTTACAAATTTGGTATCAGAGCATATGGTTTACAAGAAAGAACAAAAAGTTTTTAAAAGACTTTTGAATAACTATTTTCAAAACAAGTATAAAGTATTTTCCAAAGAAAAGTCTAGTATTTTAAAAGGCTATTCCCCAAAAAGCCATTAGCGTTATCCTTCGTTCCCTTGACCTAATCTTATCTTATCTTTCGTTTCAGTATGGCTGAGAATCTTGCCATCCCGGATGGAGTAAACGTACCACTCTGGTATAGGAGACTTCTAGAAGCTAGGGCGGCAGCGGGCCCCGCAAACCCTACTCCCACTCCTCCTCCTATAGTTGAGAATCCTCCCCCTAATGTCCCTCCTCCGGTGGTTCCTGTTCCCCCTCCTCCAGTAGTTAATATTCCTCCTCCCGTGGCTAATGTTCCTCCCCCTCATGTTGCTGAGGCTCCTCTTCCTCCTCCCCCCCCCCCCCACAGCATCCTCAGGTTGAGTTCACGAAGGTTTGTAAAGACTTCAAGGCGATGGGAGGCAAGAATTTCCTAGGCTCGGAATCTTTTGTTGAAGCTAGGAATTGGCTGAAAGACACTGAGGACTTGTTTGCTATCTTTGGGATTGATGACGAGAGGAAAATCTAATTGACAGTGTGGCTTTTGAAGGATGAAGCAGCCTATTGGTGGGAAGTCACCAATGGGACGAGGCCCGTCGAGACTTGGGCCGATTTGAGGGCTAGATTTGTGGCCAAGTTTCTATCTTCTACTGAGGCAAATTTGCAGATGGAGAAGTTCATTGCATTAAAGCAAGGTGATATGTCTGTCAAGGAGTATGTGAACAAGTTTAATCAACTGGCCCGTTTTGGTTTGGATATGGTGAACACTCCTGAGAAGAAGGCTCTTCGATTTGCTAGAGGGTTGAATGAGCCGCTGCAGGGTTTGGCAATGTCACATATTCCGCATGGGGCTACTTTTGAGAGTTTGGTCAATATGGCCCTACTTCAGGGATATGGAAAGAAAGAGATCAAGTCGAGTGATACTCAAGCAAAGAAGACTGATTCTCCGGGTAAAGGCAATCAAGGTGGTCAAAGCAGTCAGGGGAATCAGAGCAAGAACAAGAAGGGGAACAACAACAAAGGCAAGGGAAAGTGCAATTACTGTGGTGTGCCTGGACACTTTGCTAAGGATTGTAGGAAGAAGAAAAGGAAGCTTAGTGGTGGATGTTTTTCCTGTGGTGAGGCTGGACACTTCAGCAAGGAATGTCCAAAGAAGAAAGGGCAGGGTCAGACTCAGCATGCTGGATCTTCAGGAGGGCAAGTTCATGCTCTCAATACCGCTTCAGTTCCCGATCGAGGTAGTGTTTCTGTTGAGAACCTTGTTTATGTTTCCGATCTTCCAGTTCGTACCTTGTTTGATTCTGGTGCATCACATAGCTTTATTTCATCTGATCTTGTTGATAGTTTGCACCTTAGTACTAGCTTAGTGGATGATCCCGTTTGTGTTTCGAATCCCATTGGGGGTTCTGCTCATCTATCTATGATATGTGAGGATCTGAGGATCTCTATACTCAGTGTAGAGTTCTTGTGTAGTGCGTATGTTCTTGGTTTCAGGGGATACGGATTGATTTTGGGCATGGATTGGCTGTCTAGACATGGAGCCATTCTTGATTGTGAGCATAGGGTTGTGAGGCTTGTGACTCGCCTTGGCAACACCTTAGAGATTTCATGCAATCCGAAGGATCCCGTCATGTTGTGCTATCTTGAATCTCTCGACTCGTCAGAGGAAACCCTTCAGTCTGTAAGGGTGGTCCGAGATTATCCAGATGTTTTTGAAGAAGTTAAGGGGTTGCCCCCTAAACGAGAGATTGATTTTCGCATTTATCTGGTGGATAATGCTAAGCCTGTTTCTTTGCCCGTTCGACACATGGCTCCGCGTGAGAGACGGGAGCTCAGCAAGCAAATAAAGGAGTTGCTTGAGAAGAACTTCATCAGACGAAGTATACCCGAATGGGGAGCGCCTGTGGTGTTTGCTACTAAGGCAGATGGTTCTCTTTGACTTTGTGTGGACTATAGAGAGTTGAATAAGCTGACTAAGAAGAACAGACACCCATTACCGAGGATCGATGATCTTTTTGACCAGCTTGTCGGTGCTTCTGTTTTCTCTCAGCTTGATCTTGCTACTGGATTTCATCAGCTCAGAGTGGCTGAAGATAGTATAGACAAGACTGCATTCAGAACTCCAGATGGATTCTTTGAATGGCTTGTTATGCCGTTCGGTTTGACGAATGCACCCGCGTATTTCGTGGACTTGATGAGTAGGGTGTTTCGAGAGTTCTTGAACAAGTTTGTCGTGGTCTTTGTGGATGATATTCTGATCTTCTCTAAGGATGAAGAAGAGCACGCGAGGCATCTTGTAGAGGTGATGGATACGCTTAGAGCGCATCAGTTAAAGGCTAAGTTCTCCAAGTGTCACTTTTGGAGAAGGGAAGTTCGGTTCCTTGGGCACATAGTATCTAAGCAAGGCTTGGCAGTGGATCCCGCTAAAGTAGTTGCTGTGCAGGATTGGAAGACTCCAAGGAATGCAACCGAAGTGAGAAGTTTTCTAGGTCTTGCAGGTTTTTACCGGAAGTTCATCAAGGACTTCGCGAAGATATCCGCTCCTCTTACTAAGTTGACGAAGAAGAACTTAGTTTTTGCTTGGAGCCTAGAGTGCGAGCTTGCTTTTCAGAAGCTCAAGAGAGCTCTCACATCAGCACCCGTTCTAGCTGTGCCCGATGGAGGGAAATTATTTACGGTATACACCGATGCGTGTGGCACGGGGTTGGGAGCTGTTCTGATGCAAGAAGGAAGGGTGATATGCTTTGGCGGTAGACAACTCAAAGTGCATGAGAAGAATTATCCCACTCATGACTTAGAGTTGGCAGCAATAGTATATGCACTCAAGGCTTGGCGTCATTATCTTCTGGGAGAGAGATTTGAGCTGTATACTGATCATAAGTCTTTGAAGTATCTCTTTTCGCAGAAGGATCTGAACTTGAGGCAGCAAAGATGGATGGAATTCTTGGCATCCTATGATTTTGAAATAGCTTATACCCCCGGCAAGGGGAATGTGGTGGCTGATGCATTGAGTAGAAGAAGGTTGACCCTAAGTCCTCTATTCGTTGAGATGAAAAATTTAGAGTATGTGGCAACCTTTGATTTCTCTTTGGCGGTTGAGTCGATGACCGGTTCTTTAGCATCTCTGGAACTCAGGCCTACCCTTCTTGATCAAGTTGGGGCTTCACAGAGAGAAGACCCTCACATAGTTGAGATTATGGATAAGCTGACTCGAGGAGAGACGTCTAGTCACCTCGCTCGATATTCTGTTGATGACAAGGGTTGGCTGAGGAGAGATGGAAGGTTATGTGTTCCCATGGTAGAAGATTTAGTAAGAAAAGTTCTGGAGGAAGCGCATCGCTCTAATTTAACTATACATCCAGGCGGAGATAAGATGTACAAAGATATGAAGCGTATTTTCTTTTGGCCTGGGATGAAGAAGGATGTGGCGGAGTTTGTCTCTAGATGTATCATTTGCCAGCAAGTTAAAGCTGAGTCAAAGAAGCCCGGTGGGCTATTGCATCCTCTAGACGTTCCACTTTGGAAGTGGGAGAGTATCTCCATGGATTTTATTGATGGGCTTCCAAGGTCAAGGAAAGGGAATACGATCATTTGGGTTATTGTAGATAGACTTACGATGAGTGCTCATTTCATTCCGGTGAAGAGCAAAAGGACCGCATCTGGACTAGCATCAGTATATCTTCGTGAGATAGTACGACTACATGGAGTCCCTTCTAGCATAGTCAGTGACCGAGATCCCATCTTTACTAGTCAGTTCTGGAACAGTTTGCAGGAAGCTATGGGCACGAGGCTGAACCTGAGTACGGCTTATCACCCACAAACGGACGGTCAGACAGAAAGGGTGAATAGGGTACTTGAGGAATTGTTGAGGCTTTGCATTCTGGATTTTGGTGGTACTTGGGAAGACCATCTTCCTCTTGTTGAGTTTGCATATAATAACAGTTATCAGGCAAGCATAGGGATGGCACCATTTGAAGCTTTATATGGGAGGCCGTGCAAGTCGCCTACATGTTGGTGGGAGACTACAGAGAAGCTCATACTTGGGCCTGATATGATCAGAGATACGTCCGAGAAGATCGAGTTGATTCGGAGACGAATGAAAGCGGCCCAAGATCGACAGAAATCCTATGCTGATAAGCAAAGATCCGATTTGGAGTTTGATGTTGGGGATATGGTTTTCGTAAAGGTTTCTCCTTTGCGGAATGTGGTCCGATTTGGAGCCGTTGGGAAGTTAGCACCGAGATTTGTTGGACCCTTCCCTATCATAGAGAGAATTGGGAAGATGGCTTATAAAGTGCAATTGCCCGAGAAGCTGTCCGGAGTGCATAATGTCTTTCATGTCTCGCATCTCCGAAAGTACCTACATGAGTCCGCTGAGGTGGTTGAACCTAGCATTCTTGAAGACGTGGAAGTAGAGAAAGAGGCAACTTTGAGGAGAGCTCCGATTCGTATCTTGGGGAAGGAGACCAAGAAGCTAAGGAATCGAGAGGTCAAGTTGGTGAAGGTTCAATGGGGTGAAGCCGAAGAAGACGCAACTTGGGAAACCGAGGAGAAGATGCGTGGGCTTTATACATTCCTTTTCGAGGGTACACTCTCAATCTCTTTCCTTTGTTAGCATATCTTTCTCTTTGCTATCCATGTTTATCTAGTTATCGTGCTAATCTTGTCATGATAACCTTAGGTAGAAACCCTTTGGATGAAACATGTGTTTGAGACATGTTATGTTTGATGGTTGCAAGTGGTTGCAAGTGTTTGCAAGTGGTTACTCGTGGATGCAAGATACACATTAGGCACTAGGTCGGCTCACACACTCCTCATATTGCATGTGCATGAGTGTTTATGCTTATTCTTGGATGAAATTTGTATGCAATCACATGGATGTTGCATATGGATGTATGATTGAGCACGCATGTAGATATTATACATTATGTTAGGGATTTGCATACATATGGATACATTTCACTAACATATTTTGCATTGATCTTTGCATTAGATAAGTACATATACACACACTTTTGCATATGTTCATACAGCATTTAGAATCTTTTAAGGACAATGATTGCTCGTGGATGATGCTTTGAGTAGATGGATGATTGGATGGTAGGATACGTTCTTCCTAACTTGAAGATTTCGGGGATGAAATCCTTTAAGGAGGGGAGAATGTAACAACCCGTATTTTCAATAACCTGTTATAACATAAATCGAGGTAGAATTTAATTCTAAATTCTGAATCAAGGGAAACGGGCTATGCCATTGCGTACGTCTCGGGAAAATACGCGAAATAGAGTCCGAGTTTTCAAAAATCGGAGTCCGTATGACCCAGTTAAGGCCCATTGAAGTTTTCAGAATTTTCCATGTTAAAAACAGATTTAAATTTTAAATTAAAAACAAGGATTAGGGCTAACTGGCGTCAGGCGGGAAAACTCCCGCCAAGACCCCCATGTCGACAGGCATGTCGACAGGGGTCTAAGGGTGTCGACTGCCCTGTCGACAGCCCTGTCGACACGGGGTGGCCGGGCAGTTTTGCCTGGCGCACCATTTTTGATTTGGGCTTGGTTGTGTGGCTTGGTTCTGGAGAATTCCGAAATCTGATGGACCTAATTCAACCTAGGGTTAATCCTATAGTCTAAATCACTAGCCTAATCTATAAATAAGACCCTAACCTACCATAAATCACTCATTATTCATTCTAGCAACCAAATTATGTCAAATTGAATTCTCAAATGGCCTCCACATAAAAACCCTAGCCTCCACCCTCTTCAAAAATCATTCCTATGAAGATTTTGATGTTCATACAAGTATTTCTAAGTTGTATGAATGATCATTAGCTTGCATACATCATCAAGTTGCAAGCTTTATTTGCTAAGCTAGAGTTTTTGGGATTTTTGTTAATTGAAGCTTTGTTTTGGGTTTTTATATGCTTGCATAAAAGGGCTTCTCAATCTTTATTAGTAGATTTGTGTCTTCATAATATTTGTAAGCCCTCTTACCTTCATTTTAGAAACTCTAAAGTTAATATGTGATGAAAGTTGGGATTTATGCATGTTTAATAAGTTATGCATGCTTATGCGAGTTCACTATGCTATGTTATGCATGTTTAATAAGTTATGCATGCTTATGCGAGTTCACTATGATATGTTATGCATGTTTAATAAGTTATGCATGCTTATGTGAGTTCATTATGCTATGTTACACATGTTTGATAAGTTATGCATGTTTATGCAAGTTCACTATGCCATGATTTGCAAGTTTAACAAGTTATGCATGTTTATGCAAGTTCACTATGCCATGATTTGCAAGTTTAACAAGTTATGCATGTTTATGCAAGTTCACTATGCCATGATTTGCAAGTTTAACAAGTTATGCATGTTTATGCAAGTTCACTATGCTAAGTTATGCAAGTCCAACATGTTATGCATGTTTATTATGATATGTAAGATTCATCATGTATGTTGTGCCAAGTTCCCTCTTTCTATCCTTTATGCGTTATAACGAATATGTAAGCGATAGAATGACGTTGGGGGGGTTTGGGTAAAACTTAAAATACATGAAAATATAAGATTGGGAATTTACCTATTAAGTTAGGTCTACCCCTTGGGAATTTACCTATTAAGTTAGGTCTACCCAAGTATTTGTTAAACTTGTAATTATGGTTTGAAAATAAAGTGGACATGACACTTAGAAAACATAAGTGTGGCCAACTTGAGGTTGGGTTGAGTTTGTAGCGTAAACCTACCCGGAACCGACCGGCTTAACTAGTTGCTACAAACAATAGGACCCAATGTGAGAAGTTGGTCATGTGTACCTTGGACCCGAGGTTAGACCAAGTTGTGGTGTAAAGCTACCCGGACCCGCCCGGCTTAACTAGTAACCGCAACAAAGTCTAATGTGAGAGGTTAAGGCACAATTAAATTAATTAATTAATGCCTCATGATTAGGGTTAAGTCATGGCCCACTAATACTTAACCAATTTTGGGGATACGAGGGATTAAATGGGGTTAAGTGGTGAACTGTTGGTTACACTTAACTAATTTAATCCATGATCAGTGAGGGGTTAAACCACACTTAACCCTCTTAGAAAACCCTAGCAACGTGGTCTGTACCAGCAGTAATCCCAGTTTGGTATCATTCACAACCCTAGAGGCTAGGCTGGGGCGGGGCACGATTACTGGACTGATGTAAGCGACCAAAGCGACGACTGAGTGGTACAGCGGTGCGGGTCCAGGCGAGCTGCGGACGTGCACGTAGTCCGGTGTTGGACAAACTCGAGGCACGGGTACCAGTAGGTTTAGACTGTGCATTATTGCTTAGGTGTCTGGGGTTGACACCCGAGGGCTTGATACACCCGAAGGTGGACCCAGCACAGTCTGATTACAACCATATGTGGGCCGTATGGACACCAACACTTGATGTGTTAGGTTTATAGGGAGCCGATCGACTAGACCGTTGGGCTGGACCTTGTATTAAGGTCACCTCATGTTATTGGGCCAAAGTTTGGGCTGTGGGATCAATACCTGTTATGTTAGTTTGCTAGTACACTGGGGTGCAAAGCTTAATCTTCTTTATGTGATGTCACCTTTATCTATTGCCAGTATGTTCATCTCAGTTTCCATCATGATGCTAACTTTATTAGTTTATAGACTGATCGTAGTAGGGCTTACCAGTCTTTTTGACTGACCTGTTTTCTTTCGCTTCTTTTCTTCCGTTCCCCCCCCCCCAGGTTCTCAGGGAGGGAACAGTGGTGCTTAGCTTGGATCGCTTGCTTGTTTGCTGGGTAGCTCATGTATGTCTGGACATTGAGCTCGCTATGGTTTATCATCTTTATTTTGTGGATAGCACTATGTATTTCAGTATTTCTGTTTATGATGTACTAGACATGTTTATTTTTGCAGTTGACTTTATAATGTACTAGACTTGTTTTGAGATGGTTTGAGATATTCCGCTGTTTTATTCTCACTTACTCTGTTTTACATATATATCTATGTTCTTGTTCTGCCTTGATATATCATTATGCATGCTTACCCAGTTCTAACGCCCCCCAGAAGCTAGTGCCCCCAAAAGAGTGACCCTAGCGGAGGTGGGGTGTTACAGTGCTGGTTTGTCATCATAATGACCATACTTCTTTTGGAACTTCTCAATGTAATGAGACCGAGTTAGTAATAACTTCCCTGATTTCCTAATAATTTTAATTCCCAGAATTACATCAGCCTCTCCTAGTTCTTTCATATCAAATTTAAAAGACAGAAACTTTTTAGTTTCATTCACACAAGATATCTCGGAATTGAATATCAGCATGTCATCAACGTATAAACATATTATAACATAACCATTGTTATCTGATTTGCTATAAACACTTTTATCAATATCATTAACATTGAATCTATATGAAAGTGCAACTTTATCTAACTTCTCATGCCATTGCATGAGAGCTTGCTTCAGGCCATAAAGAGTTTTGACTAATTTACAAAGTTTCCTTTCTTGGCCTGGGGTTATGAAACCTTCAGGTTGTTCCATATATATCTCTTCTTCTAAATCCCCATTTAGAAAAGCTGTCTTAACATCCATTTGATGTATGACTAAATTATGAATTATTGCAAGTGCTATTAAATAATGTATAGAAGATATGAGAGCAACTGGAGCATATGTATCGAAATAATCTATTCCTTGTCATTGTTTATATCCCCTAGCAACTAATCTAACTTTAAACTTATCAATGGATCCATTTATATTCTACTTTTTGTTGAATATACATTTACATCATATAGGTTTAGCGTTAGGAGGTAAATCAGTTAAAACCCAAGTTTGGTTTAACATTATGGAGTTCATTTCATCACTGATAGCTTCTTTCCAGAAATCAAAATCTCTGAACTCATAGCTTCAGAATAAGTTCACGGATCATCGTCGACATTCATTTCACATCTTCTCACATTAAGGACTTCGTCCTTATTGCCTTCTACGAGATATGGTATGAAGTCAGGACCATAGTCCTGCTTTATTCTCTCTCTTTTACTTCTCCTGTGTTCAGTACTATTATCTAGTACTGACACTTCCTTGCTGTTTTGTGCAGGAGCATATTTATCGTCGTCGATATCATTAGTCACAGTTAGTTCCGGACTAGATAATTTCAATGGATGTTCAACAGTTTGATTTTCAAAGAATCCTACATCTACAGATTCTATAACTTCTAAGGTATCAAAAATAAGGAACCTATAAGTTATACTATTAAGAGAATATCGTATAAAAACACACTTAAATGCCCTATTACCTAACTTTGGTCGTTTAGGGTCTGGTTTCTAACATATGCTAAGCTACCTCAAACTTTAAGTCTAGGAAGGTTAGGTTTTTGATTAAGTTGATTCATCAGCAATTAGATTCAGGGATATCAATTCCCAAAATAAAGATAGATAGTAGTTCAACCCAACTGGTACAAACAGGTTATCGAACAATCGACTTTCAGGATTCAATAAAGCCTTAGAATAGCGTAATAGGATTCAAAGTTTGTACGACTTTGATCCGACCAAGAACACTTTGAATTTTGATAACTGATGATGCAAGAAAAGAATAAGAATGAAGAGGAGAAGAAGAAGATTAAATCTGCAATGATTTTGGATTTTGTAACACCTTTGAGGCATTACAGATTCACAGCGTTTGAAACGCTTTAATAACATTGTAGATCAAACGAGGAAGAAGATGGTTTAGAAAAAAAGTGATTTGAAACATTTCTAGACGGCGCTGTTTATAGCCTGTAAATAGATACGCCTCTTCATGAACTAACATGACTATTTGTAACATTCATATCCGTTACATTTCAAAGTGTTGCATCTCTTCGTTCAGAAACGTTACGAATTCAAACTGTCGCATGTGTGGTAGAGATGCATGACCTCCCTCCTCACAACAAAGTAAGCATTTTGATGCCCCATGGCACCAACATCCCTTTGAGAAATCGCATTAAGTAGTGGAATACTTCTTCCAACTTCATGATGTGGGACTAATCCCCATACGCTCCTTCTTCTTTTCTTGCTTCCCACTTCAAATTAAACCCCAAACCCCAAAACTGTTTGAAAATCTACAACATTGTTCTGCTATGTCTACTTTCCATTAAAAGTGTGTGAAAAAAAACAACACTTGTTGATAGTGGACAGTGACAGTACTATAAAATTTAGATATGTTTTTGATATAAATATATGTCAGTCAAATAGTGCATGGAGAGATAAATCAAACTAAACTAAATGCCACAGTTGCTTATACTAGCTCCATAGGGATAATCTATGTCCCTTGTGTTCCCTGGATTACTAAGCACTAACTACTATATTAGTCAATTATATAAGCACTCGATCTTAGGAACATATGTGGAGTTGCATTAATGTTTGCAGGCATAGTTCGGCATTTTTGATATAACAGAGCTTGCAATTAGGTTGGTAAAAGTGTTACAGTGGTTAGCGAAATAAATTCAATGGCTTGAGAACTGCTTATATAATTAACATCTTAAATCGGCTTTATTGTCAGAAGAATAATTTGGCATCTTTATCAAGATTTTGGGATAGCAATGACATGATCTGATCTATGCTCACCGAGCATGTGAAGATAATAACTTAACCGTATCCTTCTTATGTTTTTTTACTATTCAAAAAGAAAGCAATCTTATATAATTTTTGTTCACTGCTAAAGCCACCGGACTGATTGCTAGGAGCTATCAACCTAGTGCCTGACCGCCGACCTAGCCTCGTGTTGTGGACAACCACCGACCGCACCCTTATTTGATCGCCGGTGAATTATCGATCGAAATCCACTACTGTAGTTCCTAGTGCAAACTGTGGTGCCCTTAGCAGTATACTTTTTTTGGTGGATATTTGTTTCAGTGACACATTCTAGAGAAAAATTAGTTCCAAGAATAAACAATTTTTGCTGTGTAAATTACGGATAACCTACATGTTTTAATTGAAAAAAGTCTATGTACTTCAAACTATGGACACAAATTAACATTTCAGAATTAATATAAAAATGTTTTTCATTGATTATGAGATTTAAAATTGACAAAAATTAATTAGAAAATGTTTTTTATTTTGTAAATATGGAAAAAAAATGAATATGGAAAAATTCAGGACAAAAAGCTATAGCTTTTTATGGATGTAAATGAGATTAGCTTTAAAATGAATTAGTTCTATGTTTAAATGATACAATATAAAGATATATTCATTTACTTTTCTAAACTGATTATTTTTATATATTTATATTAATATCAATCGATTAAAATCATTTTCTTCTTCTTCCAGTTTTGAAGACCGTTTAATATTTTTAACTAATTTAGTAATAATGAGAAACTAAAGTGAACTTCATCTTGATAAAATACAATTTAGTCTTTATTCTTGATCTATTTATTAGACTTAGTTGTCCTTGGATCTAATTTTCTTTTGAAATGTGTCATCAAATCGAAATACCCTTTTATACTTTTTTGGGGTACAGTTGACCGATTTTTAAAATGATATGTAACAATTTTTATTATTTATACTATATTATAATTATTGAGTTCACAATAGAGTGCTCAGAGCCTCCCAAAGTTTCACTCCTTAATCAAAGGTGAACCGTCTCTCGAAACTTTTCGTGATTGCTCCTCTCCGCCCCATCCTTCTCATTCCCTGCTACCCCAAATTCAATCTCAGCCGCCTCCTCCTCCTTCTCCGTATTTTCTCCCCCTTCCACGTCTTCTGCCCTAAAACTTCCCTTTGATGTTCAGTCCTACTCGGCCGATGCGCATCACTATCCCCCGAAGAATCACCGGTTTTATCCCTTCGACACTCTACCGCATGACTCTATCCCTTACTGTTACCATGGATGAATCGTTTGCTTTGTCCTTTTCTTACCCTTCCACCACAAATCGCGAAATCCTAACCGTTTCAATTTCATGAATTCCGCTGGGTTTCTCCAACATCGGCTTGGCATAACATCGTTATAGAGGTACAATCCTACTACAGTTTCTGCATTTCATTCGCATATCTTAACATGTATTGAACCGCGCAGTTTTATATTAATTTCATTCCTATATTCTTAATTCGCTATATTGACGATTTTTTTCATTTTCAGTTTTCCATTACTTTGTTTCCGATTTGGAAACACAAATTTGTCCACTCTGATGTAAATTTCGTTAGGTATATTAACTTATTATGCTTTTTCCTCCTTTTTACGACTAATGGATGTTGATTTTTGAAAACATGTAAAAAGCTACTCAAATGTGATTTCTCTTATCCGTTATTGCAAGTCAAACATATGGAACCCTTTTTGTTTTTAAAAACAAAATATTTCCAGACCAATGAATAAATGTATTCATGCTCATTGACACATGTTTGGTACATTATTTTGTGAAAATTACAATATGCATACATTATAAATAGTACGGAATATTGACAAAATAATTGATATTTACAATATGCATACATGATCAAAATTACAATGTGTTCGCATGATAATGGAATTATCACTTATAGCGAATAATTTTGACAATTATAATGCGCATGCTTCCAAGGCCTATAAATACAAGGATGCAATGCGGGTGATGACTTAGAAGTTATGTTGATTCATACCTTAGTTATAATTATCCAAAAGGACTTAACGCGTTCGCAAGCAATGTAGTGGCTATAGGTTATAACTGCAGTCAACGATATTGTGGTACACATGCTATTTTGGTGATTGCTCATAACTCTTACCTATTGTTGAAATACTCAACTGTAAAAGTGAGTTCAAAATGAAATTGCTGTTGGCTTTTGTTTATATGTCTGGGGAAAACAATTTATTCGGTCTTCACAGCGGATTCATGTCAAGTATATGCAAATGATCTTGGGATGTTGTAAAACATTGTTTCCCTCATTTTGAGACTCGTTAATTTAGACCTACAAAACTTAGCTATTCTCATGTATTATCTCATGTATTACTTCACAAAAATGTGTTATTCAATTCCATTTTATATAGCATTCTAATTTAAATACTTAATCTACTGCTTCCAAATTATATGTACTACTTCTTCTTCATCGGTTTCTTCTTTATTGTAGATTACATGTACTACTTGCAGCTAGCTGGATTACATTTTATCTTTCATTTTTGGGTGCTGATAGTTCCTTCTGATTGGAATGCCCAAATGTGTCTAGTTTTTAGGTTCGTTCCTTCAACTTTGTTAGATTATCTCTTTTTTTCTTTTCCTTTTTTCCCAACAGTAGATTGTAGTTTTTTTAACAAAAATCTGCCATACAAGTCTACTACTTGCAGCTAGCTGGATTACATGTTATCTTAAATTTTGGGTACTAATAGTTACATTTTCGGGTACTGATAGCACATGCACCAATATTGGAGTGCTATGGTCAGATAGTAAGCAATGTTAGGAAATCAGTTTTGTTGAATGAGAGAAATTGAGTTCAACCGATAGTCATAGCGATATTTAATGCTGCTATTAGGAGATGAATGAATATTTTCCTTGATTTGGGGGATGTGAAAATAATTTTAGCATATTCTAATTTTGGGACGTTTCCCATATTCACTATCTAACCGTGTAAATAAATCTCATACATGTATATCAATGCAACAAGTTAAAGCTGACAACCAACTTCATGAATTATTTCTATTAGTCACATGAGGCTGTAGTGTAAAATGTTGCTTGGCGCATGAAGAACGCTGATGTCTGGCTTAATTGGTGTTAATATATATGTAAATATGTGAGCTAATTAAAGAAAAATAATAGTCTAGGTTTCCCTCCTCAATTTTTACTTATAATTAATCATTCGTACTTTACATTGCCCAATAAAGACGTCTATCTTATAGTTAATATAGACCTATGCGTTATGTTTTATCAATGCTAAAAGAAGTATGCTTTTAACAGGTCAAGCTTATAACAGTTATTGCTAAAGATGTGACTTTCCATATATTTGAACTCCATAACTTAAAGAGTTTTTTACACACTTTAGTTAATCATAAGTATATGATACCTAAGTTCTCCATTTATTTCAATTCTACATGCATCAACAAGATTGCATTGTTTGCTAGAAATTTGTCTCATTTTCTTCACTGATTATCATAACATATTGGTACTGCCAAAATACAATAAAATATCTAAAAATAGTTGAACTTAGATAGTAAAGTACGCGTTACTATATTCATTTCTCTTTATGAGATGTGCTTTATGTACTGTGCCTTTTGAACAACATTCAGGTATTAAATTTATTATAATAGTTGATGCTTGGATAGATAATTTTAGTCTAACACTCTCATTTGGAGAAATAATTTAGACTCACTTAAATTATCTTGCAAATAGTTCTGTACGATCTTTTATGTGTTCTAAAATATACCATTGAACACTTAATGAAATTTCCTACCATTTATTTCTTTATTTTTTAATGTAAGCCAATTAGCCTTTGACATTACTCTTAGCATCTTCATGCTTCTCATGTTTGGTTTTCTATTTTTGTTTCATATTATTATTTTAGCCAAGAGCGAAAAACCATTGCCTTACAATTAATACAGATTATTTCTTATGCAGTTATCTTGCTTTCCAAATTTTGGAGTCTCATATTGCAATTTATTGTTACCTCCATGAAACTATGTTATTTGCTAATCCAATTTATAGCCATTTTATGTAATATATTTTGCTTATCTTCGTCCTTCTTTCGAGTAAAAGGAAATCCATTCAAGGATCCATATTCACTTATTCAAACGTTCAATTACATATCACCATTTAAGGGTTACTGGCTTACAATATGAGTAGAAAATATAAAAGAATTTCAAATTCATTGTCCATGCACTTAGCTGTAGCAGTGAATTAAGCTGGATGAGAATTTATAAGCTATTTATGACGAACAAAAACATTGTCAAACCATTGCAAATCTCTTCATGGGATGTTTTTTGAAAGAAATAAATCATTTCCAAATTCAGAGCTATTTGAACGATATTTCCTTGCCTTCTTTGGCATATTCCTGTTGTAATTGTATATTTATCAAGCATTAAACTTTGGAAACATTAATTTTGGTCATAATTCCATTTAAGCAATATATTTCTTCGGCCATAATTACTGTTTTTATTTTGAACCTTTATTTAGTATTTAATGATATTCATACTATTTTATTTAACTTTTAAAGGGATTAAAATTTGGAAATCTTCCATATTCTCGCAATTTGGCTCCATTATAGCTTATATCCATCTACAAAATTAATTATACTTAATTTTTGGACCTTAAATTTTTACTTCTTCCTGTCTTAATCAACTTTTCCTCAGCATCGGATATAGACAGTCCATTAGTTTGTACTTTGTTTTTGGCATTGATCAACACTTTGTTTTCTTAATTGATTTAAGCGAGTGGAAAGGCTCTATCTATCTTTCCTTAATTTAGAGTTTGGCTTCGACACCATTGGCTTTGTGATCTTCTTGGTCTCGAGCTCTCCGTCTAATGGGTAAAAAATATATACATCTTCCAGTTTGCCTTTAACATCTTTTTTTTCTATTATATTCACATTTTACTTTAAAAAAACAAATATTGTCACAGGGACCTTAGAATAGAAGCTTCTTTGAAAGTTCAAGTTTGATTTTGTGCTTTATCTCATTTTCTTATATGGTTTTGATCTTAATCTTTTTTGTCATCGTATTTATTTTTCATTGGCTAGAATTTGGTTTTTTTTTAAGTTTTTGTTGATTCCCAATGTTACATACATGTGTATATGTTTATGTATTTTAAAATCTAGCATGTTGAACAACAAAATGCTTTGTTTAGTCCATTTTGATGTAATTTTTTTTGTTTTTCACAGCCATTATTAATGCAAGCTTTTATTAACAGTAGCTTTAATAAATATTCTGTGTGCGCACACCAATTTTTAAAAATTGTTTATTCTGAACTAATAAACATAAGTCAATATTAGATTATCACAAATATAGTTCATCAACCTAATCTTCCTTTTAAATCAGTGTTTGATGGCATTTTATAGGATGGACTCTCTCTCTCTCTCTCTCTCTCTATATATATATATATATATATGTGTGTGTGTGTGTGTGTGTGTGTGTGTGTCTCTGTGTGTGTGTGAGTGTGCGCGCGCGCACGCGTGTATATGCGCGCGTGCCCGTGTGCGTGTGTGCTTGTTATTGTAAATAAAACTATTGTGGTTTATTTATTAAACCAAAAATGAAGCACTGCATATAAAATCATTGTTGCATTAAGCTAAAGAATTTCTTGCTTTATTTGAACTATAAAAGAACATTTCTACATTCATGTTATGATCTGTCAGGACTAATTAGGTAGCACAGACGGATGGTATGAAATGCAAGATTGTCAAACTCGAGTTCTCACCAAAGAGCGCTCGGGTATACAAAGATCGCAAATCGTTGGATCGTAATACAAAGCTTAAGCTCCCACAAAATGAAAATTAAAAATAAAATGTCAACAAAATAGCCATAACATAATATTTTCATTAATCATTAGTTCATTACAAAACATAACATAAACCTTAAAATTCCAAGTTCTAACAAAATAACCTTAACACAAGTTTTAGTCTTCCGGCAAAATATTGCAATCTTCCATGAGATCTTCACTATCCATTAAGTTTCACGAGACAATCTCGCGTTGAATCGACAATCGGTAATGTCGATTAGGTTTCCTGAGACTGTCGATTAGGTTTCTCGCGTTGAATCGACAATCGACTGTCGATTAGGGTTTTTGGGAATATCTCGAGGCATATTTAGGCTCGGAATATTGCTCGACATTTGCACGAGATCACGTTTTTCAGCGGTGCTTTGAACGCTTCCACTCTCCTGTGATGTTTATTCTGCGGTTTCTCGTTCGATGGAGAAAAACGCGTGGAAATGTGCATTTTCACGATGTAATGCGCAAATTTGACAACAGTGATGAAATGAATATACTGATATTCCAAGCAACATGGAACTATCTTCTCCTATTTTTGGTTCAGAATATACTTGCAAAAAGAAAGAAGTGGCCGTGTCAACCGACATCTCTCTACAAATTTTTATTCTTATCGTAGGCAAAAGAGGTGATGTTCAGCCTTTTTTTGCCATTGGTACACACTTACCGGTGAGGTTTTGTTTACTAAAATATTTGACATATATCTCTGAACTTCTGCAGTAATGACTAGCGAAGTAGCTCTCAAATTATCTCATGCAAGAAGTTTTCATTAGCATTTGCAAATATAACATAATAAAAATGAAATTATTTTCATTAGTTGTTGCCTGGAGTATGCAATGCACCTAATGCATAATGTTGTAGAGATACTTAAAAAACGTCCATGTTACAAATATATTATAGATATAAGCTTTTTTTTGCCATCTTCAATTATATAAAACAGCCAAATATTATTGGGATAATTCACATTTGCCAATGGTACACACTTACCAATGAGGTTTTGTTTACTAAAATATTTGACATATATCTCTGAACTTCTGCAATAATGCCCAGCGAAGTAGCTCTCAAATTATCTCATGCAAGAAGTTTTCATTAGCATGTGCAAATATCGCATAATAAAAATGAAATTATTTTCATTAGTAGTTGCCTGGAGTATGCAATGCACCTAATGCATAATGTTGTAGAGATTACTTAAAAAAATGTCCATGTTACAAATATAATATACATATAAGTTTTTTGCCATCTTCAATTATATAAAATAGCCAAATATTATTGGGATAATTCACATGGGATTATGGTCACCGTGTCAGAATTACAACTCTTACAAACCTTAGAGAGTTTGCACTACTTGCTAGATAAAATCCTATCAGTTAGGAGAAAATTCAAAATTCTTGATGAATATAATTAATTAGACAATCAACATTTTTTTGCGTAAGAATTTTTTCTTTATGTTTTGATTGATAAAAATTATTTTTGTGTGGCAAGATATGGTGCACAACAAACACTTTTTTGTTGCCTTTTTCATCTAAATAGGTTTTATTCTACAGAAAACAAATAAAATGAATAATGTTTTCTCTTCTTCCAACATGCACAAAACCTAATCTTGACGGAGGCATTCCTTTCACAGTCGAAGTTATAACTACAAATTGATATGGCTTTTGTCTGTTATATATATATATATATATATATATATATATATATATATATATATACACACACACACATATAATCATCTGACAACTGAATATGCATTATAATTTAAAAATGAAAATAATGATCCTGATGTAGCATTTCTTTATTATTGTTATCAATACATATTCACGGGTTCATATATTTTCATAACACCATATACATGATTGTTTACTTTTCTGATAGCGATCATTTATATATTTATCATCATTCATACATTTTAAGAAAAACACTGACCTGTTTGTATGACATTCGACGTCTTTATTGACATGTTCTTGCCCACTAACTTTTAAACATGTACCTGATTACTCAAATACACATTTACCCATGTAATTGGCTGTTCAGATGCAAATGTGCTTTTTTAGAATACTGGAAACCGTTTGCTAGAATAGTAGTGAGTTTCTGATACTCTGTTCTCTTTCAGGAAACAAATGAATTTCCATGCCACTTTCTCACCTCAAACGACCGATGGGTTATAATGTAAGTGATTCATCTTGCATTCTATTTAAAATAGTACAACTCAAAAGAAAAGAAATCCTTTCCTACCTGAATCTTGATATATATGCTTCACTCGTCTTCTCTATACATTATTTATAATGTATGCATCTTCCTTATCAAGTCATTCACTTTGTGAATTGGCTTTTAATTGGGGACATCATGAATAATTTGAGAAAAAAAACAACTGACTCTTCGAAGATCTTGTAGCAGAGTGATTCATACAACCCTCATGGGTATATCTGAAGCCCGCATGTAGTCCCAAAGCTCAAAGGTATGCTTTTATCTTAATGTCAATAGTAAGTTCATTCATCAACAAACAATGATGATATTAAACATCTGAGGGGGCAGTAGTAATACGTATATCAACGCCACAATTGCACATGAAATGATCCATGAACTCATTATCGCAGACGGTTTGCTACTCCCACAGTGCTTCTGTTGACTATCATATATCGAGTAAGAGAAGGACAACCACCTGCAGCGGTACAACACAGATGTTAAAGCCATACAAATAAACTGATAAACATATGCATATATATATATGTGTCGATGTTTATAACTACATACATGCAAGTGTGTGTGTGTGTGTATATACATGTGTGCGTGTGCGCACAGACATATAAGCTTGGATATGTAGCGCATTTTAAATGGTTTTATCGCTAATCACTATATTTTATTGTCTTAATGTATCAAGTTAACATCCATGGGCATGCAAAACTTTTTAGCTAACAACTTATAATGTCCCTACCGATGGCATTAAAGAACGATAAACATCATAACACAAATGTATACATGCATTCATTTCAGTTATAGGAAGATGAAAATATCAAGGAGCTCAGGTCTATTTTGACATATCAAGGGATCTAAGTATGTATTTCACCTTTATTGGTACTGCCTTAAACCGTGTTCAAGAAAATATGATATATCGTCATTTTTTTATTCCATCCTGAAGGATTCATATAAACGCTTTACTTTCATATAACAAGGGGGATGTATGCTGCGCTGCAACGTTTACAAGAGGAAAAAAGTTTACTTCACCTGCTAAAAAAAAGATAAGTGCAAAAAATGTAAGCTAATTACATCGAAAACCTTCCTGCGTCTTTATAATATATCCACCTGCTAAATAGGCTGACCTTCACCTGCTAAAATAAAAAGATAAGTGCAAAAAATATAAGCTAACTACATCGAAAACTTGCTTGCGTCTTTATAATATATCCACCTGCTAAATAGGCTGACCACTATAGCTTCCAAACGAGATCTGGGAATATGCAACCATACAAAATGATTTGGTTCAAAAAATACATGCATTAGAAACTACATTCCGTACCACGGCGAGCATTTATGGAATCGTGATAATAAGGTAACCAACTTCAACAAATAAAACAAAGCAACTTTGATAGATATATTGACACTAATTCTTCTCGAAAAGTAACCGTATGATAAAACTATTCAATTGGTGGTGTACGCGTTGACACCGAAAGTTACCCAATGTGCTTAGCTCATTCAAGTTCAAACATGGACAGTTCTTTGTCAATACAAGTCTGCAGCCATTATGTTGCCAACATAGATATGTCCATATAGTTTTTTTGCTTAACGCTTGACGACATACCAATGCCCATGCCTTCACGCATGATATATCTACTTATACGCTTATTCTGAAATGTGGTTAATAATTCATTTTCTTAGTTGACTATTTTTGGAATGTGTTCATAGTTATTTTTATTGCAGGAAAGAAGCCAATAACTTAATCAGTTATGAGAAGTTGGCCAATGCTACTTTAAACGGAAACATTGTTTCTTGATCCAAAAAACAAGGTGTTGATCTACATCCATTGTATGTTACAAACATAGGTTGTAGTACACATGCCACTGAATTCGATACATATGTTATCACAGTGAATATTGTAGGTTTCTTTATACTATGTACATACTTACATTTCATTATTAGATAACTTGAATTTATTGCTATTAGATAACTGTGAGGATTGAGTTAATTCTGGACCATATGATGCTTTTGTAAGCAAGTCTACTATGTCGTCTGCATATATATTTTTAGTTATGGAGCCATTGTATTAAACTAAGATTGTAACAACCCGAATTTTAATAACATGTTGAAACTAGAAATCAGGGTATAATTAAATTTTAAAATGAGAATCATGGGAAACGGGTTGCGCCATTGCGTTCGTCTCGGAATTCTACATGAAATAGAGTCTGAGTTTTCGAAAATCGGAGTCTGGATGAAGAAGTTATGGCCTGTAGAAGATTCAGCAGATTTTAGGCAGCACAGGACCAGGCAGGTCGACCTGGGGGTCGACCTGGGGGCCAGGTCGACCATGTGATCAACCCTAGGGTCGACCTACCCCCCAGGTCGACCATGTGGTCGACCTCCCCCCTTACAGGTCGACTTGGTCGGCCTGTTTTGACCCAGAACCCATATTTGAAGCCTGAGACGTGTTTTGATGGTCCGGATTGATTCTAGGGTTAATCTAAGGGCCTAAACTAGTTGCTACCCCTATAAATACATCCTAAGGCCTAATCTAATTCATAACAAATCATTCTTACACCTAAATGCTGCTGGAATCCCTCTTGATCATGGCTGCCGCCTCTAATAAATTTCCTAAGCTTTCATACACAATCCAATTCGAAGATTAAGGCTCCTACAATGATTCAAGTCAATAAATCAACAACGCCGCAACACTTCTACAACAAATTCAGTTCTTAGTTCGTTAGCCATGATCTGTAAGTACTAGTTACTTTTAGATTTAAATATTTAATTATAATATGGCCATGAAATAAAGTGGAATTGGATCTAAGTATGTTTATTGATTCAAATCTATTTCTGTTGAATCTTGAGTTTTGAGACTTGTCTATCTTTATTCTCATGCCAAGTTTATGATCTATTCAGCAGTTTTCTTGATTCGTAATGATGTTATCATCAAGTTGTAATCTTTATGCCTATCATGATGATTTATGCTGTTTTCTTTCTGATCTTGTTCTTATTGCAACTTCTACCTCCCCTATTTATTTTCTTTTGATGAACCTTGGTCAATTTCGGACCTAGGCCTAAACCGCGATTTGCGTACGATTGAATACGGGGGAATATTGGGATAATACCTATTTGAATATATGTGTTTGGTGGAATTGATGGCATAACATAAAAATTGGATATTTGGGTATTACTACCATTAACATGAAATTGAATATTTGGGTATTGTCATTATAATAATAATTGCAAGAATGGGGATTGGCATATATAATTTGACATGGATCTTGATATATGTAATATGACATGGATCTTGATATATGTAATTTGGCTAGAACTCGTTATGGGTAAATTGGTGTAAACATGTTATACATGTAATTTTGGGTATAAAACTGGATCTATGTAAATTGAGCATAGCTTTGTAAACATGTAAATCATGAATCTTGACATATGTAATGTAATAACCCGGAAATTCTGGGCCAATTTAAAATTTTTATTTTGGCAATTTTAGCGAATTTTGAATATTTAAAATGAATTATTTTAAATAATATCGATGAAAATTTATTTTGAATATATTTAGAACGTATATATTTATACGCGTCGTCGTTAGAATATAAATAATTATATATAATTATAAAAGGAATTGAAAATGGCGTGGTAGTTCGATAATTCGATTTCAAACTTCAATTGAATGTACCGGGTGCAAAACAAATCGGATTTTGGCGAAACCAAAAACAATAGGATCTAATTGATGATATCTTTCCAACGAACCCGAAAAATCGAAATTTCATAACGGGAATCAAAAGATATGTCCAGTTGAAAATTCTGAATAGTCGCTATGGAATTCAGGCCCTTAAAAATGGAAATTTTGCAAACGACCTCGGATTTCGACGAAACCACTTTTGTTGGGTCCGTGATGTCAAATTATTGCTAGATTCCAAATTTCATAATTTTTCGAATCAATATGTGAGCGTGGCAAAGGAAAACGCGTTTGACCAGTTTTAGTTGATTTTAATCGACTGGAAAATGGCCATTTTTCTAACGTTCTCGGAATTCGACGAAACTAATTTTGTTAGGACCGTATCGTCAATACGAAGCTAGAAAATATTCTTCTGGAATTTTTAAAGTTCGTATGTGACCCCGGTAAAATGAAATGCGCGTTCAAATTCAATATATAAAGTTATATGTTGATTTTAACGGAAACTGTTCGAAACGATCGAATCAGCCTGCGATACATATCCCATTGTGTTCAGAATGGGGGTAAAACGCTATAGGCGACAGGCGGTGGGCCTCGTTTAGAGGTCGAAAATACAAGTTGCTTTTTAATGAAAAATAAAATAATTAAATAATAAAAAAATAAAATAAACCCTCTTCTCCCCCTTTTATTCGTTCTGCCCCCCCCCACGTTTCTTCAAATCAGAAAACAAAATAATAATAAAAAAAAAGAAGGCGCAGCCGCGCCCCCCCTCGACGGCGGTCGATGCCGCACTGCGCCCCCCTCCCACATTCTGACCTCCGCCGCCTCCCTCTTCTCTTCTTCCTCCTCTTCCTTTCCTCCCTGACCGAAGTCGCAAGCCCCTCCACGCCACAACCCGCCGCGCCCACCCAACCACCTCCGCCCCCCTTTACTCCACCTGCGCCGACCCCTCCTCCTTCCCCCAACCCAAACCACCCCGACGAGATACTCCACCTCCCTAATATTCACTGTAAGTTTTTTTATTTCATTTATTAGTTTATTTTTGTTTTGTTTTAATTCATTTTAAATGTTTAGCTTAGGTTAATCAGTTTAAAAACTGATTCTTAGTATGTAGATTTTTAATTTACAAAAGAATAGATTTTTAATTTACAAAAGAAATGATTTTTATGTTTAGACATATAATAAAAATATAATTTTTGGATTATAAAAAGAATCAAAATACGATTTTTATATAGTAAATATAATAAAAATATAACTTTTAGATTTTATGGATAGTCAAAATATTATCTTTATGTAGTAGAGATAATTAAAATATAATTTTTATATTTTATATATAGTAAAAATATCATCTTTATATATGTAGCAAAGTAAAAATGTGATTTTTATAGTGATGAAATTGAAAGGGCGAAATCTTTATAGTTGAAAAGGCGAGATCTTTATATAGAGAATAATGATGTAAAAATAGAATTTTTATCTATATGATAACGATGTAAAAATAGAATTTTTATCTATATGATAACGACCTAAAAATAGAATTTTTATCTATATAGTAGCGGTGTGAAAATATAAATTTTATCCATATAGCGTGATTATAAAAATAGGATTTTTATATACATAGCAACAAAGTAAAAATTCGATTTTTATATACTGAATAGCGAAGTAAAAATTCGATTTTTATATACTGAATAGCGAAGTAAAAATTTGATTTTTATATACTGAATAGCGAAGTAAAAATTCGATTTTTATATATTGAATAGCGAAGGAAAATTAGATTTTTATATATTAGATAGCAAAGTAAAAATTCGATCTTTACATATGTAGAGAATACGGGCAACGAAGATGACAAAAAGGCGAGAACGACGAAGATTTCTCTAAATGAAGAGTCGTGGTATTGGATAGCTTTTGGAGAGAACTTCTCACTCTTCAATTTCTTTTTCTAGTTATATATATATGCTAGGATGCAGACGGTGTTTATTAGCACCCGACACCCGTCATCCACAGACCATGGATGGCTTGTTTGTTAAATTGTTTGGATGTGTAGTTGGTTAGTTTATTTGGTTTGAATTGTTTGGTGAAATGAATGGATTTGATTGATGTGTGAATGGCGTGGGCCTTCACTAGACCGAGGATAAGGCTAGGCCTCGTCCCGTTTCTAGTATCGTGCCGTTATGCCGCCGAAATTTCCTAAAATATGTTAGAAAAATAAAAATATCATTTTATTGAATAAATGAACTGAATAGAAATTCATGTGTTGAAATAAAATATTTTATCGTTAAAAATATAATTTTTAACGTGGAAGTGAATAAAATAAAATATTCATTTACAAACCAGACGGTTTGTTTATGTACACCTATTTGAAGGACATTGATTGGGACGATAAATTTTACACATCGCCCAACTACACAAATAAAATCTGTGTTTGATTGTTTGGAACCCCACACGGGTATTGGGATAAAATATGACATACACTAATCCCAATAATTAGTTGTATGTCGATCGATGGATCGACAGGCTGTTATAAGCGTTGAATATCTATATTTGATGCTTATACATGTTGGATCGAAAATAACCCTAGAGGGGGGGTGAATAGGGTTTTAACTCAAAATCAAAAACAAACTCAGAGAAATAATAATTGCAGAAAAAGAATCACACCCAAAAATACCCAGCTTCGGCAAACTGTGCCTACTGCTGCCTTTCTAAGATTTTTACTAGGAGTTTCAAAACAGATACCGCTTACAATTCTATGTAAGCTTGCAGCTCCTGCTCCTGTCTAACTCTAAGCTCAAAATCTTAGACTGACCTATGTAACCTAGACCAGTTTTTCCCAGACTACAGACCAGTAATCTGTATACCTAGTTTTACAAAGAAACTAGAAAAAGAAATGATTGTAGTTAAGGAATAACAACAAAAATTACAAAGGGAAGAAAAACAAAAGCAATAGTTCCCTTTTTAATGACTTGGCTTAGCCAAACCAACATAGGCCGGCCCACTCAACACTTCACTTGTTCGTTGTTCTTTCTTTTGCTTTGTGTATCTGAAATGGCGGCAGCGTTGAAACTAGGGTTTCTGAAAATTTGAGATTCATTGCTTTGAATTCCTCCAGCAGATCCAAATTGATTTTATTGTCTCCTAGCATGGCTCAGCAGAATTCTCTTTCTCTCAATTTAAACAGAGTAAGCTCTCTGATTTGTGATTAGTATTTTGATTTTTCTGTCACAACTGTTGGATGCCCATGTCGATGATGAAGAGTGTGTTTATATAGGGCTTTTGTGACCTTAATCTCTGATTTCGCATTAAAGACTTGCCTTGATTTTGAAAGATTCCTCTTTTGGTTGCCTGTATTGAATATGAATTTTTGCGTGGCCTTTAAAACAGATTTTTCCCCCTTTTGAATTTTAAAACTTCGTCTTTGATTTGAAAAGTAAATGAATTGTTGCTTTCCCCATTTGATTTTGTACGCCATGGTTTTGAAATGAATTTCCTTGATTAAAGACACTGAATGATTTCTTGCTTGATAAATTGCCAAGAATGTGTTGTTCAAAAACAGGAAACAAGATCAAATTTGTGTGGGCTATAATTCTGGAATCTATTGCCAAATATAATTTCTTGATTTACACCGACATCAAATTGTCTGCTATGAATTGTTTGAGTGATTCTTCCTATGCTGGAAATGCTTTAAACTCTTGCCATAAACTGTTGAATAAAAACATCCTGTCTCTGCTTTGCTTTTATGGCATTTACTTCGAATTTCGCAGAACATTGGCTCACTGTCGAGATTGAAATTGCATTGAATTCTCACCTGTAATTCTGGAAATCAATTCATGCCATATATGCATAATTAAAACCAGGTATTTATCATGTTGTCCCATGTGTGATTTAAAAAAAACTTTTGATTGCTAGACAAATTGAAGTATTGGCAAACTTGAATTACTGGAAAAAAAAAACAAAAAACCCTTTACATGACTTCCTCTTTTGCCATTGTTGTTGTTGTGATTTCTGTACACATATTTGAGGAAACTTGGAAGCAATCTTCCATGTTGGAATTTTTCATTTCTGTGTTGCACTCTTGCTTGATTGCTGAATCACCAAGTTTCTGTTTTGATCATGTATCAATGTTGTTGTACTGTTTTTAAACATATATCCATGTATACTTCTTGTTCAGCTCCACCATGCATCTTTAACTCATCCACCATTCATGTACATGCTCCTGCCATATCACTGTGTAACTGCACATGTTCTTATGCCACTTTGTTGAGCCTTGTGTTCAGCCATTTGAAACAAAAAGTCAAGCATCAAAATACTGAACTGTTTCGAAAGCTTACATGTGTACTCCATATTATTTTGGTCCATGAACATGCTGTAGACAAGTGTGCACACAAATAGACATATACAATGGCTTTGTCTTTGTGCTTTACCTATCATCCACGACTTTGCACAACTGTTTCTTTGTATCTACCTGAAACTGATTAGCTGTACTTGATACATGCACCACTCATATTGCTTGCCATACCATATATTTTCTGTTGCACCATGCTGTGATCACTATGTTTCTTGACTTTGTCATGCATATATGTAATCTGCCATTCCTTGTTTGCTTCTTGCTGACTTGTTATGTTGTCTTCCTCGACCATCTTTGTACTATAAATGTATCTCGTGTATTCTTGAAACACTTGTATTTGGGTTGCCTTGAACTGTGATGATCTGTTTGATCAGAACTTGCACTTGAGCTTGAATTATTATGCTCCACCTTGTTCTTTGTTGACTTTTTTTATTCACACAGCTTTTGATTTTGTTGAAGTATTTCCATTTTCTTTTTGATTTTTATCTTGTCTTGTGACCCTAGGGAGAAAAAAAAACAGCAGTCAAACTGTACTGTGTTGAGGTTGATCAGAATCAGCTGGTTCTGATCAGCAAACCAGTATGGTTATGGGATGGCTGTTCATGTCTGAAATATGATGAGAGAAACACACAGAAAACTGAGACAAATAGAGAATCACAAACTATAAAAATCTTATTTGTTCAGTGTTTATTTTAGTTCCAGTGTACTGTGTGTACATTTTCTTGTGTGACAGGTTTCAGGATGATGCAACAAAAACTTGCGATAGCAAGAGTGTGCAAAGCAGAGTGTATCCAGCAGAGAGTTGTGTATGAAGTGTAAAGAGAGTTGTAAAATCATTTGTAAATAGATGAGTGTTCCAAGAGAAATTTGTATACAATTGTTTTGTGAAATAAATTAAATATTATTGAATAACAAATGCTTGTATAAATTTCCTGTATTCTGTGTAAAGCACTATTAACCAATAATAATTATTATTCCACTATCAAACACATCAATAAAATCTATTTGTTATCATCAAACAAAAAAATCATATATTCAACAATACAGTGTAGTGCACTTTGGATGATGGTTGATTATTTATCGTTGCTGTTATATACATGTGTTGTATGGAATCCATATAATTAACTTTATATGGTGATTGATTGGGCCTCATTCCAATTTAGAAAATAAAGAATATTATAAAACAAAGGTTCATGTGTTGACCGTACTCATCCGTTGAGATTAGTCATGTATTGAACAAAATATTTTAACAATAAAATTTACATCTTTATCATATATAAAATTAGAAACTAACTGGAAAATAGATAAGATGAGTGGTCTCCTGGATATTAATCTGATGTTGGTTTCGGTCTTCGGGGTTAATATTCAGGGAACTGTTCTCTTACTAGTTTACGGTTGGAGTCTGATTTAATATCAAATGATAGATACCTTAATTTTTATAAAATATATTGAATAACAAAAATAGTCACACGTGGACAGTACTCATTCGTTGAGATTAGTCATGTGTTGACAAAAATATAGATTCATTTGTTGAATAGAATAACGAAGTTATTGAAATATATAAAGCCGTGTTGATTAGGGATGCGCTATTTTGACGCGAACGATAATTATATCGATTATATTCGAATTGAATTCAATTGAATAGAAAACGAAATGAATTTAAATTGAATAGAAAACGAAATGAATTCAATTGAATAGAAAACGAAATGAATTTAAATTGAATAGAAAACGAAATGAATTTAAATTGAATAGAAAACGAAATGAATTCGAATTGAATAGAAAACGAAATGAATTCGAATCGAATTAAAATCGATTTGAAGTGAAATCAAATAGAAATGAAAGTAAAAAGGGTTTATAATAGAAAATTCAATTTTGATTTGAATTTGAAATAAAGGTTGAAATTGTTTTTGAAACGAATTCAAAACTATTTATAAAATTCGTTTTAAATAGAAATCGACGAAATATATATTATATATATTATATATATAATATAATGGCCTGAATAGAACGCGCTGCGCCGCGGCAGTTCGTGAATTTCGACCATTTATTTCGAACGGACATTACGGGAGATCCGACCGTCGGATTCTCCTAAAACCGGAACCGTTGGGTTCGTATCGAAAAGAGATTTCTAATGAATATTAGAAATTTGAAATCTAATGGTTGGATTTGGAGATACGTCCAAATCAAATTTGGAAAAGGTCGTTGTAAGTGCAGTTCGATGGCCGTTGAAGGAAATCGACTGTACGGACCTTGATAAAATTATTAAAAATATCAATAATTTGTACAAAATCATAAGAAATGATTTGGGAAAGATTGGGATGTAAAACTCCATATTCGAAAAGATAAAAATGGATTTTTATCGAAATGAACTAGTTTTGAACTAAATTTAAAACCCAATTATTTTTAAATAAATCAATTCGATTTAAAAAGGGGTTTTAAATAATCGGAATTTCTAATATATTTGATTGGAATTGAATTAGAATTGAGTTGTGGGTTTATCGTGAACGGTGTTTTAAATAACACTAGTTCTTTAACCCGATAATAAATAGAATGTGATTTGGGTTTATCGTGAACTGTGTTTTAAAAGACATTAGTTCTGTAACCCAGTAAAAGGAGTTTTAATGAATCTGCAATTTGATTGAAACGTGAATTGATAATCTAAATTATCAAATTTGGCAAATGAGCGAGAATGGAGTATCACCAGTTTTGCTCCAGAGCGATAGTTATATCTTTAATTAGATTTGAACGTGAAATGGTAATTAATTTTACCGATAACACCGTGGTGTTAGATATGGAGTATTACCAGTTTTGCTTCATGGGATGAATAGGTTGGGATTGGGAAATAAAATAAATAATTACTTCGGTACGGTTCGCTAATCTCGACTAGTTTGGAAAACCATAATTTGGTTTTGAAATGACATCCAAAGGAAGATTATAAAATAAATTTAGAAGAATTTATCTTGGATAAAATTAATGGGAACCTTTCCCTAAGAATGTGATTTTGTGAATAAAAGAATATTCTGAATTAGAAGGAGGCGTATGTTGTGTTTGTGTAACATTTGTTTTAATATACGCGGGTTGTTCGGAAAGGCCGGGTTTATACCCATTCTGAATAACCAATTCGACGATAATTCGAAGATGATGACGGTGGTCGAAGACCGGAAGTCTTCACATCGTTTGGATAATTACTGATGATCCTGATTGGGCTGTACACACAAGAGGATGGAAATAGTCGGTGGTCGTCCAGACGTACTTGGAGATCGATGGATATGTGAGTAAAGTGCCTCCGGTTTCGTTCAGTCCCAGAACGAACTTGTAAATGCATTGTGTGTCTGACATTGGATTTTATTCTGTGTTGATTGATTTCTGTTAAATATATATCTGTTTGGCGGCGGAGAATTTATTCTCTTGCTTAACGCCCTTCTCTGAGACGTACGAGCTTAGAGGTTATATATCGACGGATATCAATCGCATGGCATGAATTGCCTATATGGAACGCTGAGTTGCATGGATCAAGGCTTTTGTTGAAAAGCAAAGTCTTGTGGTTGATGATCAAAGCACGGCCTTTGTGGCGTAGCTTTGTGTATAACGTGAATTCGCGAGCCTCACACCTCGGTATGAGTTAAAAACGGGATAAGGACTGCAGGGAGAGCACGACGTTTCTTTCTAGCTTTGGTGGTGTAAGTGACTTACCAGCCCTGACATTTATATACTTTTCACCTATGTGGTTGTTGGATGAGGCGCCTCGATTTTAGGTCTGTAAGAACCGGGAAACGTGTGTTCAGGCATAATTAATCCTCTAACGTAAGTGAGGACCGACCCAGAAGATCCAGGATTAGCTAGAGTGTGTAGTCCTGAGACATTTGCTAGAGTGTCTCGAAAGCGGAGAGGAGCTTGCCCCTTGCCTCGACTCATGACAGAATCCAATTTCCAATACGTGATATTGCGGTTTTAATTGTAGAACTAGTATGGCGACATAGTAGATGGTAGCTATGCCGCCTATGATTGATATTTACGATTGAAATTGTTTTGACACTATACACCTATAATAGTATCAAATAATGTGTTTTAAACATATCAAGCATGCTTTGGTTGTTATAAGGGAAAACCATATCCTCCGGCTTGCGTTGCATTGTGTGATGGGACCTGGGTCTTATAACAACTTCATTTTTCTTTATTTAGCATTGCGCTGTTTGTTCTATGCACTGGTATTCTTGGGAGGAAACCCGTTCCGTGTTATACGGCGTGGTCCCTTGATTTACCTAACTTTAAAACGAATATTAATAACTGTTTTATTTCTCACACCAGTCACATGACTGACCTGGAGTTTATTTTTTTAACCTAAACTCTGGGTGCCCTTATTTTCGACACGGGCAGCGAGTAGTTTTAGTTTTGCAGATTTATATTCACAGGATCCTGATTTACAGCTGGGACGATGCTCGGAAAGCTCTGTATCCGTGTATCACTTTCAGTTGTGTTTTATATTGTTTTTCCACTGCTATGTAATTTATTGTAATCTCTGATATTTATCGAATGTAATTTATTCAATTATACTCTGTATATTCTTGTATCTGATGGAATTGTTGTAATAACTATGAAATGTTCTTCCGTCTGCGTTCAGATTTGTCTTGTCCTCACAGTAATTCGTTTTTCTCATCTCTTCGGAGACCGGGGAAGTTCGGGTCGCTTCATTTGGTATCAGAGCTTTGGTTTACAGAGCTCGAGAACAAGACACATTAGAACCATACGAAAGGATTCATCAGATATTGGATTAGTAATATCCAATTAGAATGACTCGTTAGAGATAGGATCAGTAGTATCCTAGAACGAGTGTGAAGAGTATATTTTTCAAATGAAAACAATTTTGTTTTGAAAATTTAAATCGTTTTATACGTATTTGAATATTTTATTTGTATTGATTTGGACAATCCGATATATAAAGATTTTGCATATACGCGTCATGAACGTATATTCGAAGTTTTAATATACTGGATAGATATAGAATCACATTCTAGTCGCCCGGAGATGGTACTGATAATTGTCATGACATCATCAGTATTTATGTTCGTGTTTCGAAGGTGTGATATCTATATATTTCCATTAGGCTGGTGTGAGAACCAAAACTTATGTAGACAGATTTATTTGTTGTGAATTGGCATCAAAAACATGATTTTTGACTATATATCAAATTTATGAATTTGAAACGTTAAATTCACTAATTGATTGATGTTTGTGTTGTTTGTTTATTTGTTTAATAATTTTGAATCATTATGCCTAATTGCATCAAATATTGAATTGTATTGAAATTTGGTCGCATTTGCTTGCATATACATGTACTTACATTGAACAGGTCATAGCAAGGAGGCTAGAGCAGAGAATAAAATTTGTTTGCCCGATAAATAGGTACATGTTTACTATAATTTACTGTTTTGTTTGGGTGATGATGATTTTATGAGCCTATTGGCTTTTTCTTTTTCTTTTTGAGATCAGAAGGCCTATATGGCAATTTCGGGATTTTCCCGTGGCTCCCGGTGCAGGGGAGGTTATGGCGAAATTTTTCGAAAATTTAGGGTGTTAGCCAAATTTTTGAAGAATTTGAAAATTCTCAGAAACTGAAAAGTTGGAGAATGGAAGCCAGATCGAACGTAGAGTTGATTAATCAAACCACTTTCGACTTCGTTCCTTTTCGGGGACGAAAAGTTTTAAGTGGGGGAGATTGTAATAACCCGGAAATTCTGGGCCAATTTAAAATTTTTATTTTGGCAATTTTAGCGAATTTTGAATATTTAAAATGAATTATTTTAAACAATATCGACGAAAATTTATTTTGAATATATTTAGAACGTATATATTTATACACGTCGTCGTTAGAATATAAATAATTATATATAATTATAAAAGGAATTGAAAATGGCGCGGTAGTTCGATAATTGATTTCAAACTTCAATTGAATGTACCGGGTGCAAAACAAACCAGATTTTGGCGAAACCAAAAACAATAGGATCTAATTGATGATATCTTTCCAACGAACCCGAAAAATCGAAATTTCATAACGGGAATCAAAAGATATGTCCAGTTGAAAATTCTGAATAGTCGCTATGGAATTCAGGCCCTTAAAAATGGAAATTTTGCAAACGACCTCGGATTTCGACGAAACCTCTTTAGTTGGGTCCGTGATGTCAAATTATTGCTACATTACAAATTTCATAATTTTTCGAATTAATATGTGAGCATGGCAAAGGAAAACGCGTTTGACCAGTTTCAGTTGATTTTAATCGACTGGAAAATGGCCATTTTTCTAACGTTCTCGGAATTCGACGAAACTAGTTTTGTTAGGACCGTATCGTCAATACGAAGCTAGAAAATATTCTTCTGGAATTTTTAAAGTTCGTATGTGACCCCGGTAAAATGAAATGCGCGTTCAAATTCAATATATAGAGTTATATGTTGATTTTAACGGAAACTGTTCGAAACGATCGAATCAGCCTGCGATACATATCCCATTGTGTTCGGAATGGGGGTAAAACGCTATAGGCGACAGGCGGTGGGCCTCGTTTAGAGGTCGAAAATACAAGTTGCTTTTTAGTGAAAAATAAAATAATTAAATAATAAAAAAAATAAAATAAACCCTCTTCTCCCCCTTTTATTCGTTCTGCCCGCCCCCCGTTTCTTCAAATCAGAAAACAAAATAATAAAAAGAAGAAGAAGAAGAAGGCGCAGCCGCGCCCCCCCCTCGACGGCGGTCGATGCCGCACCCCCCCACCCCCCCCCCCCCCCGTTCTGACCTCCGCCGCCTCCCTCTTCTCTTCTTCCTCCTCTTCCTTTCTTCCCTGACCGAAGTCGCGAGCCCCTCCACGCCACAACCTGCCGCGCCCACCCAACCACCTTCGCCCCCCTTTACTCCACCTGCGCCGACCCCTCCGCCTTCCCCCAACCCAAACCACCCCGACGAGATACTCCACCCCCCCGCAATATTCACTGTAAGTTTTTTTATTTCATTTATTAGTTTATTTTTGTTTTGTTTTAATTCATTTTAAATGTTTAGCTTAGGTTAATCAGTTTAAAAACTGATTTTTAGTATGTAGATTTTTAATTTACAAAAGAATAGATTTTTAATTTACAAAAGAAATGATTTTTATGTTTAGACATATAATAAAAATATAATTTTTAGATTATAAAAAGAATCAAAATACGATTTTTATATAGTAAATATAATAAAAATATAACTTTTAGATTTTATGGATAGTCAAAATATTATCTTTATGTAGTAGAGATAATTAAAATATAATTTTTATATTTTATATATAGTAAAAATATCATCTTTATATATGTAGCAAAGTAAAAATGTGATTTTTATAGTGATGAAATTGAAAGGGCGAAATCTTTATAGTTGAAAAGGCGAGATCTTTATATAGAGAATAACGATGTAAAAATAGAATTTTTATCTATATGATAACGATGTAAAAATAGAATTTTTTATCTATATGATAACGATCTAAAAATAGAATTTTTATCTATATAGTAGCGGCGTGAAAATATAAATTTTATCCACATAGCGTGATTATAAAAATAGGATTTTTATATACATAGCAACAAAGTAAAAATTCGATTTTTATATACTGAATAGCGAAGTAAAAATTCGATTTTTATATACTGAATAGCGAAGTAAAAATTCGATTTTTATATACTGAATAGCGAAGTAAAAATTCGATTTTTATATATTGAATAGCAAAGGAAAATTAGATTTTTATATATTAGATAGCAAAGTAAAAATTCGATCTTTACATATGTAGAGAATACGGGCAACGAAGATGACAAAAAGGCGAGAACGACGAAGATTTCTCTAAATGAAGAGTCATGGTATTGGATAGCTTTTGGTGAGAACTTCTCACTCTTCAATTTCTTTTTCTAGTTATATATATATGCTAGGATGCAGACGGTGTTTAGTAGCACCCGACACCCGTCATCCACGGACCATGGATGACTTGTTTGTTAAATTGTTTGGATGTGTAGTTGGTTAGTTTATTTGGTTTGAATTGAATTGTTTGGTGAAATGAATGGATTTGATTGATGTGTGAATGGCGTGGGCCTTCACTAGACCGGGGATAAGGCTAGGCCTCGTCCAGATTCTAGTATCGTGCCGTTATGCCGCCGAAATTTCCTAAAATATGTTAGAAAAATAAAAATATCGTTTTATTGAATAAATGAACTGAATAGAAATTCATGTGTTGAAATAAAATATTTTATCGTTAAAAATATAATTTTTAATGTGGAAGTGAATAAAATAAAATATTCATTTACAAACCAGACGGTTTGTTTATGTACACGTATTTGAAGGACATTGATTGGGACGATAAATTTTACACATCGCCCAACTGCACAAATAAAATCTGTGTTTGATTGTTTGGAACCCCACACGGGTATTGGGATAAAATATGACATACACTAATCCCAATAATTAGTTGTTTGTCGATCGATGGATCGACAGGCTGTTATAAGCGTTGAATATCTATATTTGATGCTTATACAGTGTAGTGCACTTTGGATGATGGTTGATTATTTATTGTTGCTATTATATACATGTGTTGTATGGAATCCATATAATTAACTTTATATGGTGATTGATTGGGCCTCATTCAAATTTAGAAAATAAAGAATATTATAAAACAAAGGTTCATGTGTTGACCGTAGTCATCCGTTGAGATTAGTCATGTGTTGAACGAAATATTTTAACAATAAAATTTACATCTTTATCATATATAAAATTAGAAACTAACTGGAAAATAGATAAGATGAGTGGTCTCCTGGATATTAATCCGATGTTGGTTTCGGCCTTCGGGGTTAATATTCAGGGGAATCGTTCTCTTACTAGTTTACGGTTGGAGTCTGATTTAATATCAAACGATAGATACCTTAATTTTTATAAAATATATTGAATAACAAAAATAGTCACACGTGGACAGTTCTCATTCGTTGAGATTAGTCTTGTGTTGACAAAAATATAGATTCATTTGTTGAATAGAATAACGAAGTTATTGAAATATATAAAGCCGTGTTGATTAGGGATGCGCTATTTTGACGCGAACGATATTTATATCGATTATATTCGAATTGAATTCAATTGAATAGAAAACGAAATGAATTTAAATTGAATAGAAAACGAAATGAATTCAATTGAATAGAAAACGAAATGAATTTAAATTGAATAGAAAACGAAATGAATTTAAATTGAATAGAAAACGAAATGAATTCGAATTGAATAGAAAACGAAATGAATTCGAATCGAATTAAAATCGATTTGAATTGAAATCAAATAGAAATGAAAGTGAAAAGGGTTTATAATAGAAAATTCAATTTTGATTTGAATTTGAAATAAAGCTTGAAATTGTTTTTGAAACGAATTCAAAACTATTTATAAAATTCGTTTTAAATAGAAATCGACGAAATATATATTATATATATTATACATATAATATAATGGCCTGAATAGAACGCGCTGCGCCGCGGCAGTTCGTGAATTTCGACCATTTATTTCGAACGGACATTACGGGAGATCCGACCGTCGGATTCTCCTAAAACCAGAACCGTTGGGTTCGTATCGAAAAGAGCTTTCTAATGAATATTAGAAATTTGAAATCTAATGGTTGGATTTGGAGATACGTCCAATTCAAATTTGGAAAAGGTCGCTGTAAGTGCAGTTCGATGGCCGTTGAAGGAAATCGACTGTACGAACCTTGAAAAAATTATTAAAAATATCAATAATTTGTATAAAATCATAAGAAATGATTTGGGAACAATTGGGATGTAAAAATCCATATTCGAAAAGATAAAAATGGATTTTTATCGAAATGAACTATTTTTGAACTAAATTTAAAACCCAATTATTTTTAAATAAATCAATTAGATTTAAAAAGGGGTTTTAAATAATTGGAATTTCTAATATATTTGATTGGAACTGAATTAGAATTGAGTTGTGTGTTTATCGTGAACGGTGTTTTAAATAACACTAGTTCTTTAACCCGGTAATAAATAGAATGTGATTTGGGTTTATCGTGAACTGTGTTTTAAAAGACATTAGTTATGTAACAAGGAGTTTTAATGAATCTCCAATTAGATTGAAACGTGAATTGATAATCTAAATTATCAAATTTGGCAAATGGGCGAGAATGGAGTATCACCAGTTTTGCTCCAGAGCGATAGTTAAATCTTTAATTAGATTTGAACGTGAAATGGTAATTAATTTTACCGATAACACCGTGGTGTTAGATATGGCGTATTACCAGTTTTGCTTCATGGGATGAATAGGTTGGGATTGGGAAATAAAATAAATAATTACTTCGGTACGGTTCGCTTATCTCGACTAGTTAGGAAAACCATAATTTGGTTTTGAAATGACATCCAAAGGAAGATTATAGAATAAATTTAGAAGAATTTATCTTGGATAAAATTAATGGGAACCTTTCCCTAAGAATGTGATTTTGTGAATAAAAGAATATCTGAATTAGAAGGAGGCGTATGTTGTGTTTGTGTAACATTTGTTTTAATATACGCGGGTTGTTCGGAAAGGCCGGGTTTATACCCATTCTGAATAACCAATTCGACGATAAGTCGAAGATGATGACGGTGGTCGAAGACCGGAAGTCTTCACATCATTTGGATAATTACTGATGATCCTGATTGGGCTGTACACCCAAGAGGATGGAAATAGTCGGTGGTCGTCCAGACGCACTTGGAGATCGATGGATATGCGAGGAAAGTGCCTCCGGTTTCGTTCAGACCCAGAACGAACTTGTAAATGGATTGTGTGTCTGACATTGGATTTTATTCTGTGTTGATTGATTTCTGTTAAATATATATCTGTTTGGCTGCGGAGAATTTATTCTCTTGCTTAACGCCCTTCTCTAAGACGTACGAGCTTAGAGGTTATATATCGACGGATATCAATCGCATGGCATGAATTGCCAGTGTGGCACGCTGAGTTGCATGGATCAAGGCTTCTGTTGAAAAGCAAAGTCTTGTGGTTGATGATCAAAGCACGGCCTTTGTGGCGTAGCTTTGTGTATAACGTGAATTCGCGAGCCTCACACCTCGGTATGAGTTAAAAACGGGATAAGGACTGCAGGGAGAGCACGACGTTTCTTTCTAGCTTTGGTGGTGTCAGTGACTTACCAGCCCTGACATTTATATACTTTTCACCTATGTGGTTGTTGGACGAGGCGCCTCGATTTTAGGTCTGTAAGGACCGGGAAACGTGTGTTCAGGCATAATTAATCCTCTAACGTAAGTGAGGATCGGCCCTGAAGATCTAGGATTGCCCAGAGTGTGTAGTCCTGAGACATTTGCTAGAGTGTCTCGAAAGCGGAGAGGATCTTTCCCCTTGCCTCGACTCATGACGGAATCCAATTTCCAATACGTGATATTGCGGTTATAATTGTAGAACTAGTATGGCGACATAGTAGATGGTAGCTATGCCGCCTATGATTGATATTTATGATTGAAATTGTTTTGACACTATACACCCATAATAGTATCAAATAATGTGTTTTAAACGTATCAAGCATGCTTTGGCTGTTATAAGGGAAAACCCTATCCTCCGGCTTGCGTTGCGTTGTGTGATGAGACCTGGGTCTTATAACAGCTTCATTTGTCTTTATTTAGCATTGCGCTGTTTGTTCTATGCACTGGTATTCTTGGGAGGAAACCCGTTCCATGTTATACGGCGTGGTCCCTTGATTTACCTAACTTTAAAACCAATATTAATAACTATTTTAGTTCTCACACCAGTCACATGACTGACCTGGAGTTTATTGTTTTAACCTAAACTCTGGGTGCCCTTATTTTCGACACGGGTAGCTAGTAGTTTTGGTTTTGCAGATTTATATTCACAGGATCCTGATTTACAGCTGGGACGATGCTCGGAAAGCTCTGTATCCGTGTATCACTTTCAGTTGTATTTTATATTGTTTTTCCGCTGCTATGTAATTTATTGTAATCTCTGATATTTATCGAATGTAATTTATTCAATTATACTCTGTATATTCTTGTATCTGATGGAATTGTTATAATAACTATGAAATGTTCTTCCGTCTGCGTTCTGATTTGTCTTGCCCTCACAGTAATTCGTTCTTTCTCATCTCTTCGGAGACTGGGGAAGTTCGGGTCGCTTCATGTAAAACGACAAGAAACTTGGTATATGTGTAAATTTGCATAAAATTGGCATACATGTAAAACGACATGAATTGAACATATGTAAATTTGGTATGAATTGGGCATATGTAAAACTGACATGTAACCTAGAACTTGGGCATATGTTAATTATGTAAAATTTGGAGTAGAAACATATATGATAATATATGACTTGGAGAAAGATTAATATGAACGCGCCTAAGTTGGGTTTTAGGTAGTTGGTATGTATTGGAAGTAGAAGGCTATAACTTTGCATAACTTTACAGTGAATTACGATAATAATTTGGGAATACGTTTTGAGGCAAAAACGTGAATTATGAACTGGGAAAATGGGCTATAACATTAAATTATTAGCACACTTACATATAAAGAAAAAATATGTAAATTTAGAAAAATACGAAATGCTTAACCCGAGGTTGGATTGAGTTGTTATGTAAACCTGCATGGACCCGCCCGGCTGTCCAGTAATCACAACAATACCTATCCAATGTGGGAGGTTAAAGCATTGAGCCCAATAAGGACCCGAGGTTAGACTGAGTTGCGGTGTAAACCTGCCCAGAACCGATCGGCTGTCCAGTAACCGCAACAATACCTGTCTAATGTGAGTGGTTGGTGCTTTAATGAACAAGTTAAAGCTAAGTCAGGATTGATAGTGTTAAGTAAACTAAGAATGCTTAACCGGCATAACATGTTAACTAGTAGGTGGGTTAAGTAATATGACTAGACTAATGACACTTAACCAATTTGACACAATGATTTGGTAGGGTTAAGTCATGAACCGCTTGAATATACTTAACCAATTTGACACGATGATTTGGTAGGGTTAAGTCATGAACCGCTTGAATATACTTAACCAATTTGACACGATGATTTGGTAGGGTTAAGTCATGAACCACTTGAATATACTTAACCAATTTGACATGATGATTTGGTAGGGTTAAGTCATGAACCGCTTGAATATACTTAACCAATTTGACACGATGATTTGGTAGGGTTAAGTCATGAACCGCTTGAATATACTTGACCAACTTAACACATGATTCGTAGGGCTAAGTCATGAACTTGAATGACAACACATAACCAACTTGACATGCTAGACTGATAGGGGTTAAGTCACGAATTTAAATGACAACACTTAACCTATTGGACGGAAATCCTAGTTACGCGGTCCGTTTCAGCAGTAACCCACTAGATGTATCATGGTACCCTAGAACTAGGCAGAGTGGGGCACGATTACTGGGCTGATTGTAAGCGACCAGGACGTCGGCTGAGTTGGTGCGCCAGTGTAGGATCAGGCGGACTGCGGTCGTGCACGTAGTCCGGAGTTGAAAAGCAGGCATTGGGCATCAGTAGGTTTAGACTGTGCGTGCTTGATTCGTGTCAGGGGTTGGCACCCTAGGGCTTGATACACCTTATGGTGGACCCAGCACAGGTTACTACATTCGTGATAGGGCCGTATGACACAGACACATGAACGAGATAGGACTCGTAGGGAGCCGATCAATTAATATATCGTTTCGTGAGACCAAGTAATGGGTAATTTCATGACATTGGGCAAGGGATCATTTTATAGTCAACACATGGCACGGGTTGGGATACTAGTACGGGTGGTGCAGAGCAAATAGATATCATAGAAATATTTTAACGGTGAAGCAGAGAAATCTTGCAATCTTGTGAAATTATACTTAGTTCATCCTGAATGGGAACCTCGCAATGTTATGCATGAAAAAAGTCATATGATGTTATTCTTAGTTATCGTGCCTGTGGCTTATCTTGTCATCATGCTTATGTTTACTTTCAGTTTATTCATGCCATGTTATCCTTACCTATTTTTATGCTGAAAGTCACTAGGACTTACTCAGTCTTTATGTCTGACCCGTTTTGTTTTGCCTCCTTTTCTTCCATTCCCCCCCTGCAGGTTCGCAGGGTGGGAATACTGCTTAGTTCGGATCTTACCAAGCTCCAAGGCTCTTTCATGTACGGCTTGGATTTCCCTTGGCTATGGCTTGCTTTGCTTTATTGGGGAATATCACAATTTATTTTTATGCTTCTTTGTTTTTGAGCAAGACAAATATTTTAGCTATGTAATTGGGTATTGGAAGTTGATGGGCTTTTATTGTAAACATTTATATTTAATAGATGATTTTTCGTACTTCCACTTTTCTTTCCGTTGTTTTATATATGTCTGTCTTGTAATATTTCGGTTCCAGTACCCATAATGCTCCACTAAAGTCAAGGCATTCCCTTTGTGAGTGACCTTAACGGATGTGGGGTGTTACATTTGGTGTCAGAGTAGAAGGTTACCAGACTGGGCAAAAGCTTTTAAAAACCTTTTTTTTTTCAAAACATTTACAAAGAAGCACTCTTATAAGAAAAGTTTTGTTTTACGGAAGACATATTCCCCAAAGCCATATGCACTATCTTTTGATTCTCTCTTTGAATCTCCTCTTTCTTTCTTTTTCGCCATAATTTTGTACGCGTACGACACAAGTCGGAGGGCAAAGAAGTGCCCAGCCTCCATCTGTAGCCGTAGTAGTTCCATCTGCGACTATTCTTATTTCAAGCTTTGTAGGGATATAGTGTGATGGAGATAGCTTTCGAGAAACCGACCAACAAACTATACAAGGATAGTAAGAACGAGGATAAAGAACACAAGCCTAAGGACGAGAAACTTGTTGATAAGGCTTAATCCACGAAAGAGGAAAAAAGATGAAAGGAAAGAGGCCAAGTGAGAGAATAATAAAACCTATGACAAGAAAGAACATCGTTGGTATGGTAAAAAGGGACATGTAGTTAAGTATCATAGGACAAGGACAAGGGCAAAGAACAAGATCATCGAGAGGGCAATTGTATGCTCTCACTACTAGCATACCTAAGAGAGGTGGTAACGTTTATGTTAAAAGTTTAGCTTCTCTTTTCTATCATACCGTGGGAACTTTGTTTTTGTACGTCGCATCCTTTTATTTCTGCCTCAATAGTAGAGTCTCTGCACCTTAGTACTAGCGTAATCCCATTTTTCTCTCAAATCCTGTTGGGGAATCGGCTCATTTATTCATGACTTGTTTGGATTTGAGAAAGTCTATGCTAAGTGTTGAGTTTAGAAGTAAAGCTTATGTTTTTGTGCTATGGGTTGATTCTAGGGATGAAGTGGTTGTCCAGAAATGGTACCATTCTCGAGTATGAAAAGAGGGTAGTTAGACGCTTGACTTGCCTTGGTAATGCCCTCGAAGTCTAGTGTAACCCTTAGGGTTATGCCATGTTTAGTTACCTAGAATCTCTTGATACATTTATCGATCCGCTCGAGTAGTGTTCGCCACTAAGGCAGATGGTTCATTTTTCTTATGCATGAGTTATAAAAAATCAACTTAGTAAGTACATTTGACAACATGGTTGACATTTGTTTGTTTCCAAGATATAGTTCTTCTGCGTGGAATACCTCATAGTGAGTAAACGAGATCTAGGATTCACTAGTGAATTTTGGAGAGCTTGCATGAAACCATGAGTACGCAGTTATGTTTAAGCCGAGTATACTAGAAGAAGAATAAGTAAAAGTGGAATGAGAGGCAACAGTGGAATGAGTTTCAACTCATATTTTGGAAATAAGAATTAAGAAGCTACGAAATTGTGAAGTTAAAGATGGTGAAAGCACAATGGAGTTAAGCTCAAGGAAATGCGACTCAGAAGATTGAAGACTAGATACGCGTATCATACCTCTTTTTAAAAGTATATCCTTGATCCCTCTTTTCCTGTAGAGCTTATTTGCATGCTATCTTTCAAGTATATCCTCTCGGTCCTATTCTCAATCCCATTTCTGTTAGAAACCCCATAGGAGCATGACTAGTCTGTTAGTAATACATTTTAGGGCTTGAGGGTGTCCGTTGGGTTAACTAAACTCTTTGGGTTTTATAGGATACGGGTTGGTTTTAGGAAGGGATTTCCTTGTGACCTAAAAGGAGTCCATCATGCTTAGTTTCCTAGAATCATATATATTAGTTGGGTTGAGTAATTCTTTTGGTGTCAGCCTGATGTTGATTTCGGTCTTCGAGGCTGGTGCTTAGGGAGTTCTTCTCCAAATCAGTATATATGTGACATAGATTTCCAGTTTTGACATTGCCTAATGAGCACAAGGTTTTTACTTGCTTCTATCATTCGACTATACCTTTAGGTAGGAATAATTGGGTGTAAACATGTGTTTGAGACATGTTATGATTGATGGTTGCAAGTGGTTGCAAGTGGCTGCTAGTGGTTGCTTGTGATTGCATAACACACATTAAGCACTAGATCGGCTCAGACACATTTCCATATTGCATATGCATGAGTGTTTATACTTGTTTATGGATGAAATTGGATGTGTTATCATATGGGTGATGCATATGGATGGATGTTTGTGCACACATCTAGTGTTTATGTGACTAGGACTATTTGCATACATGTTGGACTCATTGCACTAAACATATTTTGCATTAAGAAGATCAATCAGGCCTGATCATTTGCATTAGATAAGGAACATATACACACACTTTCGGCATATGTTCATACAGCAATAGAAATCTCTTAAGGACAATGGATGCCTGTGATTGGTGATTGAGTATATGGATGATTGGATGGTAGGACACATTCTTCTTAACTTGAAGATTTCGGGGACGAAATCCTTTAAGGAGGGGAGAATGTAACAACCTGAATTTTTATAACATGTTGAAACTAGAAATTAGTGTACAATTAAATTTTAAAATGAGAATCATGGGAAACGGGTTGCACCATTGCGTTCTCCTCGGAATTCTACATGAAATAGAGTCCGAGTTTTCGAAAATCGGAGTCCGGATGAAGAAGTTATGGCCTGTATAAAATTCGGCAGATTTTCGGCAGCACAGAACCAGGGAGGTAGACCTGGGGGCCAGGTCGACCATGTGGTCGACCCTAGGGTCGACCTACCCCCAGGTCGACCATGTGGTCGACCTCCCCTCCTACAGGTCAACCTGGTCGGCCTGTTTTGATCCAGAACCCATTTTTGAAGCCTGAGACGTGTTTTGATGGGCCGGATTGATTCTAGGTTTAATCTAAGGGCCTAAACTAGTTGCTACCCCAATAAATACATCCTAAGGCCTTCATAACAAATCATTCTTACACCTAAATGCTGTCGGAATCCCTCTTGATCATGGTCGCTGCCTCTAATAAATTTCCTAAGCTTTCATACACAATCCAATTCGAAGATTAAGGCTCCTACAATGATTCAAGACAAAAAATCAACAATGCCGTAACACTTCTACAACAAATTCAGTTCTTAGTTCATTAGCCATGATCTGTAAGTACTAGTTACTTTTAGATTTAAATATTTAATTATAATATGGTCATGAAATAAAGTGGAATTGGATCGATTCAGATCTATTTCTGTTGAATCTTGAGTTTTGAGACTTGTCTATCTTTATACTCATGCCAAGTTTATGATCTATTCAGCAGTTTTCTTGATTCGTAATGATGTTATCATCAAGTTGTAATCTTTATGCCTATCATGATGATTTATGCTGTTTTCTTTCTGATCTTGTTCTTATTGCAACTTCTACCTCCCCCTATTTATTTTCTTTTGATGAACCTTGGTCAATTTCGGACCTAGGCCTAAACAGCGATTTGCGCATGATTGAATACGGGGGAATATTGGGATAATACCTATTTGAATATATGTGTTTGGTGGAATTGATGGCATAACATAAAAATTGGATATTTGGGTATTACTACCATTAACATGAAATTGAATATTTGGGTATTGTCATTATAATAGTAATTGCAAGAATGGGGATTGGCATATATAATTTGACATGGATCTTGATATATGTAATATGACATGGATCTTGATATATGTAATTTGGCTAGAACTCGTTATGGGTAAATTGGTGTAAACATGTTATACATGTAATTTTGGGTATAAAACTGGATCTATGTAAATTGAGCATAGCTTAGTAAACATGTAAATCATGAATCTTGACATATGTAAAACGGCATGAAACTTGGTATATGTGTAAATTGGCATAAAATTGGCATACATGTAAAACGACATGAATTGAACATATGTAAATTTGGTATGAATTGGGCACATGTAAAACTGACATGTAACCTAGAACTTGGGCATATGTTAATTATGTTAAAATTTGGAGTAGAAACATATATGATAATATATGACTTGGAGAAAGATTAATATGAACGCGCCTAAGTTGGGTTTTGGGTAGTTGGTATGTATTGGAAATAGAAGGCTATAACTTGGCATAACTTTATAGTGAATTATGATAATAATTTGGGAATACGTTTTGGGGCAAAAACGTGAATTATGAACTGGGAAATTGGGCTATAACATTAAATTGTTAGCACACTTACATATAAAGAACAAATATGTAAATTTAGAAAAATACAAAATGCTTAACCCGGGGTTGGATTGAGTTGTGATGTAAACCTGCCCGGACCCGCCCGGCTGTCGAGTAATCACGACAATACCTATCCAATGTGGGAGCTTAAGGCATTGAGCCCAATAAAGACCCGAGGTTAGACTGAGTTGCGGTGTAAACCTACCCGGAACCGACCGGCTGTCCAGTAACCGCAACAACACCTGTCTAATGTGAGTGGTTGGTGCTTTAATGAATAAGTTAAAGCTAAGTCAGGATTGATAGGGTTAAGTAAACTAAGAATGCTTAATCAGCATAACATATTAACTAGTAGGTGGGTTAAGTAATATGACTAGATTAATGACACTTAACCAATTTGACACAATGATTTGGTAGGGTTAAGTCATGAACCGCTTGAATATACTTAACCAATTTGACACGATGATTCGGTAGGGTTAAGTCATGAACCGCTTGAATATACTTAACCAATTTGACACGATGATTTGGTAGGGTTAAGTCATGAACCGATGAATATACTTAACCAATTTGGCACGATGATTTGGTAGGGTTAAGTCATGAACCGTTTGGATATACTTAACCAATTTGACACGATGATTTGGTATGGTTAATTCATGAACCGCTTGAATATACTTAACCAATTTGACACGATGATTTGGTAAGGTTAAGTCGTGAACCGCTTGAATATACTTGACCAACTTGACACATGATTCGTAGGGCTAAGTCATGAACTTGAATGACAACACATAACCAACTTGACATGCTAGACCGATAGGGGTTAAGTCACGAATTTAAATGACAACACTTAACCTATTGGGCAAAAACCCTAGTTACGCGGTCCGTTTCAGCAGTAACCCACTAGATGTATCATGGTACCCTAGAACTAGGCAGGGTAGGGCATGATTACTGGGCTGATTGTAAGCGACCAGGACGACGGCTGAGCTGGTGCGCCAATGTAGATTCAGGTGGACTACGGTCATGCACGTAGTTCGGAGTTGAAAAAGTAGGCATTGGGCATCAGTAGGTTTACACTGTGCGTGCTTGATTCGTGTCGGGGTTGGCACCCTAGGGCTTGATACACCCTATGGTGGACCCAGCACAGGTAACTATATTCGTGATAGGGCTGTATGACACAGACGCATGAACGAGATAGGACTTGTAGGGAGCCGATCGATTAATATATCGTTTCGTGAGACCAAGTAATGGGTCATTTCAGGACAATGGGCAAGGGATCATTTTATAGTCAACACATGGCACGGCTTGGGATACTAGTACGGGTAGTGCAGAGCAAATATATATCATAGAAATATTTTAACGGTGAAGCAGAGAAATCTTGTGATCTTGCGAAATTATACTTAGTTCATCTTGAATGGGAACCTCGCAATGTTATGCATGACAAAAGTCATATGATGTTATTCTTAGTTATCGTGCCTGTGGCTTATCTTGTCATCATGCTTATGTTTACTTTCAGTTTATTCATGCCATGTTATCTTTATCTATTTTTATGTTGAAAGTCACTAGGACTTACTCAGTCTTTATGACTAACCCGTTTTGTTTCGCCTCGTTTTCTTCCGTTCCCTGCCCCCCCTCCAGGTTCGCAGGGTGGGAATCCAGCTTAGTTCGGATCTTACCAAGCTCCAAGGCTCTTTCATGTACAAATTGGATTTCCCTTGGCTATGTCTTGCTTTGCTTTATTGGGGAATATAACAATTTATTTTTATGCTTCTTTGTTTTTGAGCAAGACAGATATTTTAGCTATGTAATTGGGTATTGGAAGTTGAATGGCTTTTATTGTAAACAATTATATTTAATAAATGATTTGTAGTACTTCCACTTTACTTTTCGCTGTTTTATATATGTCTGTCTTGTAATATTTCGTGAGACGACCCGAAATCCCGTTCAGACGGAAATAAGGGTTATCTTTGGAATATAACACAGAAACAGATAATAGCAGAACAAAATTAAATAAATACACCAGATAATGAACAACAAAATATACTGGATAAAAGAAATCATCAGAGTTACAAAGTATACAGGATCTTACTTAGTACAAATACGGTTCAGCTATACATAAATGTCTACAGCGGAAATAAACAAAATATGTACAATAGGAGCTGAACAGCATAAAAAGAAATAAATGATAGAATCCATCTTCAGCTCCAGCTATCCAGAAAAAGAACCAGCTAAACCTGAATACAAGGCTGCCCGTGCAGAAAAAGGGGCACCCGAGTTTGAAAGTGAAACAAACTACGAGTCAGTCATGGGACTGGTATGAGAAATCTACTCAACACATATATATAATTTGGCTAATCACAGGACCACGCCACTTTCGTGGAACGGGTTTACTCCATTGGATTGCCAGTGCTTTAAAACAAATCTTTCTTTTAAACATCGCTATGCTTTTTATAAAAATGAAGCCGTTATAAGACTCAGTTCCCATCACACAATGCAACGCAAACCGGAGGATAGAGTTTTACCTTATAACGGCCAAAATATGCTTGGTACGAATAAAACAAAGGCATTTGATATTATTGCTAGTGTTTATATGTTTCGAAAACAATTTCAAATCATAACTATCAATCATAGACGACATGAGCGTCCCATGCCACTATGTCGCCAAATATCTATACAATCAAAACCGCACAGTCACGTATTTGGAAATTTGATTTCCATCATGAACCAAGGCAAAAGATAGTCCTTACCGAATTCGAGACGCTCTAGCCCGTGTCTCAGGAACAGCCGCAACTGCCCCTTGGATCATCAGGGCCGGTCCACCGATGTGGATTATTATGCCTGAACACTACGTCTCCCCGCCCTTTGGGGCGAAAACGAGCCAACGAATGACTCCATCGGACCCGGATCGTCCGATCAAACCGAGGCGCCTCGCAACAGCAACAACCACATAGGTGAAAAGTATATAAATGTCAGGGCTGGTAGGTCACTGACACCACCCTAGCTAGAAAGAAACGCAGGCCCTCCCCGATGTCCTCTCCCATTTTAGGTTCATACCGGGGTGTGAGGCTCACGAATTCACGTTATACGCAAAGCTACGCCACACAGGCGGTGCTTTGATCATCACCACAAGACTTTGCTTTTCAACAGAAGCCCTGATCACTGCATCTTAGCATGCCACACAGGCAATTCATGCCATGCGACTGATGTCCATCGATATACAACCTCTGAGCTCGTGCGTCTCAGAGAAGGGCGTTAAGCAAAAGAATAAATTCTCCGCCGCCAAACAGGAGTATATTTAATAGAAATCAATCAACACAGAATAAACTCCAATGTCAGACACACAGTCCATTTACAAGTCCGTTCTGGGTCTGAACGAAACCGGAGGCACTAAATACCTCGCAAACCCTTCGATCACCACGTACGTCTGGACGATCACCACTCATTATCCATATTTCGGGATGCCTCCCAATCAGGACCTCGGTTACCATCCAAACGAGGTGAAGATCTCCGGTCTTCGACCATCGTCTTCATCTTCGAATTTCAATCGTCGGTCAATTATTCGAAATGAGAATTAACTCGGCCTTATCAAATAATTCACGTATATTTAGAATTTCAAATCGATTTATTTCAATGGTTAAATTATTCGACAACACCAATATTGTTCTTTAATGTAATTTTCACCCCAAACACATTCAACCATCAAATACAACATAAATCGAGCAAATTCAGTTTATTTCCACTCCATATTGTTTATGGTATTTTATAACTATTTATCGCTATTTTTATTTATTTTAAAATAGCTAATTTATTCAAAACGACGCTTCGGGCCATAAAGCGGCCGTGGCGCTGTTTTTCTTCAAATTTGATTTACACATATCTGAAAATCTAACCGTTGGATCTTCACAAAATTTACATCATTAGAATGGTCTTTTCAAAACGAATCCAACGGTTCCAGTTTCAGGAAAATCCGACGGTCGGATCTCCCGGTACAATCATTTGAAGTTTCGATTTCAAAATACGAACTGCAGCGTCGTTATTCGATTAAATATAATTATATTTTTATATATAAATAAATATAATCGTTTCTGGCGCTGTTTTTCTTCAGATTTGAATTAAACATTCCAGACAATCCAACCGTTGGATTTCTACAAAGTTGGTGCCGTTGGGAAGATTATTCCAAGGCGAACCCGACGGTTGAGATTTCGGGAAAATCCGATGGTCGGATTTCCCGTACTAGTTGTTTGAAATCATGGTTTCAAAATACGAACTGCACGGCTTCGTTTCGTTTTAATTTTATTTATATTTATATATTTATATAAATATAGTTCATTCAATGATTTCCATATCGTTTTCACTTCAAATATTTTTCTAACACCTTAAAATTTTGGAAAATTTCGCCATAACCTCCCCTGCACCGGGAGCATCGGGAAATCGCAAATAGCTTTCCCGGTCCTTCTAATCTAAAAAAGAAAAAGAAAAAGCCAAGCGGCTAGACAACAGGCTCATAAAATCATCACCCAAACAAAACAGTAAATGTGTACCTATTTGTCGGGCACAAAATTTTATTCCTCTTCTCTAGCCCCTTTGCTGTAACCTGTTCAATAAATATGTATGTACATATATACACAGTTCTTATCATTTATTATTTTCTATTCGACTTCATATTTGATTTCTATTTGGTTTTAAAAAAACACCATTCATTCTAATGTTACATAAATAGGTGCAAATCATTTCATTAGCTAATTAATGAATATTTCAACTCATATATGTTTATTTTGAACAAGTGGCTATTTTTAACACTTCACATTTCAACGATTTATGCATACAATAAAAATGTGATTTTTATTGTAAAACAATTCATTTCTAAATACAATTTTTCTATATAGTTCATATAGGTGACAAAAATATGATTTTTATCATAAAATAATTTCTTTCAAAACGAGATTATTTTACACATTTCATATAGTCGATAAAAGGTGATTTTTATTATCAAACAATTTATTTCAAAATATGAATACCATTCAACACATGAATTTCTAATCAACGAATGAATATCAATTCAACACATGAATGTTTTCTATAGTTTCTATATATAGATAAAAGGTGATTTTTATTATCAAACAATTTATTTCAAAATATGAATACCATTCAACACATGAATTTCTAATCAACGAATCAATATCAATTCAACACATGAATGTTTTCTATAGTTTCTATATATAGATAAAAGGTGATTTTTATTATCAAACAATTTATTTCAAAATATGAATACCATTCAACACATGAATTTCTAATCAACGAATGAATATCAATTCAACACATGAATGTTTTCTATTCAATGAATAAATATAGTTTAAGCAGATGAAAATAATTCAGACACACGAATATTATTCAAAATTTCGGCAGCATAATGGCAGGGTAGTTAAAACCGGGACCGTCCCTAGTACGGCTCCTCGCTCTACCTTAAAACCTTGCGGTTTTTGACAATGGGGATCATGCATCTAGTTCGCACGCAGGCGGCATGTATATATTTATTTCATTTCCACAAACTAATCCTATGTGGTTTCAACCAAATATTTCTCAACCACAAATGGGTATCTTTCAACCACAATCAACCAATATCAATCACAAACAATCCCAAACAATCATTCGCTATCAATCAATTTTCACAACAATTTCAATCAATAAATATCGTCCATGGTTTGTGGACGAGGGGCGTATATATATATATATATATATATATATATATATATATATTTATATATAGCAATTCATTTTTTTATTTCAACACACATATATGTATATAGTAAAAGGGATTGAAGAGTGAGAAATTCTCACCAATAGCTATCCAACTACGACTCTTCCTTTAGAGAAATCTTCGCCAATCTCGCCTTTTGTCGCTTCGTTGCCCGTATTCTCTACATACGTAAAAATCGAATTTTTACTATTTTATTCAATATATAAAAATCTGATTTTTACTTCGAATTTCAATATATAAAAATCTGATTTTTACTTCGACTTTCAATATATAAAAATCTGATTTTTACTTCGACTTTCAATATATAAAAATCTGATTTTTACTTCGACTTTCAATATATAAAAATCTGATTTTTACTTCGACTTTCAATATATAAAAATCTGATTTTTACTTCGACTTTCAATATATAATAATCTGATTTTTACCTCGACTTTCAATATATAAAAAATCTGATTTTTACTTCGACTTTCAATATATAAAAATCTGATTTTTCTTTTTAAAGTTCAAATCCTTTCCTTTTTAAAGTTTAAATCTTTTTCTTTTTAAATCTCAAAATAAAATCAGTTTTTCAAACCCTTTTAGAATTCAGTTTTAAACCTTTTAAAATTCAGTTTTAAACCTTTTTAAAATTCAGTTTTAAACCTTTTAAAATTCAGTTTTAAAATCTTTAAAAAAATCAGTTTTAAAATCTTTAAAAAATCAGTTTTAAAATCTTTAAAAAAAATCAGTTTTAAAATCTTTAAAAAATCAGTTTTAAAATCTTTAAAATCGAAATTTTCAGATTAAAATAAAAATAAAATAAAATAAAATAAACCACTTACTTTAACCTGCGAAGGAGGGGGGGTGACGGCCAGGCTCGGCGGCGCTAGGGTTTCGGGGAGAGGCGGATGCGTCGCGATGGCTTCGGTGGGGGCTCGCGAATTCAGGGCGTCGCCGTTAGGAGGGGAGCGAGAGCAAGGAAGAGGGTGGAGCGGTTGGCACGGGGGAGAATTATTTTTTTATTTTTATATTATTTAATTTATTTTATTTCAAAAAGTTGACTTTTACATACGACCTCTAAACGAGGCCCACCGCCTATGGTCAATAGCGTTTTACTCCCATTCCGAACACAATGGGATATGCATCGCAAGCTGATTCGATAGTTACAATCAGTTTCCGTTGAATTTACATTTAAATCATTATATTGAATTTTAAACGTGCATTTCAAATTACCGGGGCCACATACTAACTTGGAAAATTCCAGAAAAATATTTTCTAGCTTCGTATTGACGATACGGTCCTAACAAAACTAATTTCATCAAATTCTTAGACCGTTTGAAAAATGGCCACTTTCCAGTCGATTAAAATCAACTGAAACCGGTCAAACGCGATTTCCTTTGCCACGCTCACATATTGATTCGAGAAATTATGAAATTTAAAACCTAACAATAGCTTGACACTGCGGATCCAACAAAAGTGGTTTCGTCGAAATCTGAGGTCATTTGCAAAATGTATATTTTTAAGGGCCTGAATTCCATAGCGACTATTCAGAATTTTCAACTGGACATATCTTTTGATTCCCGCTATCAAATTTCGATTGGTCGGATTCGTTAGAAAGATATCATCAATTAGATCCTAATGTTTTTGGTTTCACTAAAATCCGGATTGTTTTGCACCCGGTATATTCAATTGAAGTTTGAAATTGAATTATCGAACTACCGCGCCATTTTCAATTCTATATATAATTATAATTAATTATATTCGTTTTAAAATGTCGATTCAAACTCAGTTTTCATCGCCATTATTTAAAATATTTATTTTAAATATTTAAAATCCATTATTTTAGCCAATTTAAAAATTTTAAATTGGTTCATATTTTCTGGGTCGTTACAATCTCCCCCACTTAAAACTTTTCGTCCCCGAAAAGGAATAAAGTCGAAAGTGGTTTGATAAATCTACAATTACACAACACAACAACCAATCCAATTGTTTTTAACCTTCAAAAATATACTAATCAAATCCTATGCCCCTTAAAAATCATTCAGACTATATAATTAAAAGTGCACATCTATGAAAAGAAAATAACAATAGAGTAGAGAATTGAATGGTAGTGCAAAGTAGGTTAAATGTACCTTGCACCGGAGTCAATCAGAGATATCCACTCGGCATCTAGGATAAGCTTTCTGAATGCTCTCCTCAGTTTCCCAAGTACAATCTCGCGGATCTCCACTCCATTGCACTTTGACTAAGCGAACCTTCTTGTTCCTCAGCTCTTTGGTTTCTTTGCCGATGATCTTTAGCGGCTCTCGCCTCACCGCTAATTCTGGAGTAATTTCAATATCCGGCTGAGCTGCTTCTTCCACGATCAAGTCTGGATCATGAACGTGCTTTCGAAGTTGAGATATATGAAATACATCATGCACTCCAGGCAACCAGTCAGGCAGTTTGACCCTGTAAGCGAGAGTTCCAATCCGTTCCAGAATAGGAAACGGACCAATGAATTTGGGCGCTAACTTTCCAGTTTTACCGAACCGGATAACTCCTCTCATCGGCGATACTTTAAAATATACATAGTCGCCAACTTCAAAGGATATATCACTTCTTCTTCTATCGGCATAGCTCTTTTGTCGGCTTTGAGCGGCGAGTAATCGCTTCTTAATAAAATCGACTTTGTCGGCAGCTTCTCGAATCATATCAGGCCCTAACACAAGTCTATTTCCAGGCTCGACCCAACAAGCAGGAGATCGGCACGGTCTACCGTACAATGCTTCGAATGGCGACATTGTCAGACTCGCCTGGTAGCTGTTGTTATAAGAGAATTCAGCCAAATGCAGATTGTCTTCCCATGATCCACCGAAATCTATAACACAAGCCCGCAATAGATCTTCTAAAATGCGATTCACCCTCTCAGTCTGACCGTCTGTCTGAGGATGATAAGCGGTGCTTAGGTTTAACTTTTTTCCCAGCTCGAGTTGAAATGCTTCCCAGAATTTGCTAGTGAATATTGTATCTCTATCACTGACTATGCTGAGCGGCACTCCATGTAGTCTAACTATTTCCCTGAAGTATATCTGCGCCAGACTCTTAGCAGTTCTGTTTGATCTGACAGGTATGAAATGGGCGGTCTTTGTGAAACGATCTACGATCACCCAAATACTGTCATTTCCTTTTCTGGTTCTGGGCAGACCATCAATGAAATCCATAGAAATATGCTCCCACTTCCAACCAGGAACTTCTAGCGGTTGCAACAATCCAGCCAGTTTTTGTTGGTCGCTTTTGACTAGCTGACAAGTAGGGCATCGGCTAACATATAAGGAAATGTCCCTTTTCATCGACTTCCACCAGAAAGTGCGTTTGATGTCATTATATATTTTGCTTACTCCCGGATGGATACTGAGTTTTGACTTGTGGCATTCATCCAGAACTTCTTTTCGAAGCTCAGGAATGTTAGGGACACAGATTCGACCTTTGAGCCTTAAAATCCCATCATTGTCTACTTGAAAACTCGAGGGTTCGCCTTGTTGAATTATCCCTCTGATCTTCTGAATGAAGTGATCATCCTCCTGAAGAGCAGATATCTTATCTAGCAATGAAGTCGTGATAATAAAACTGGCGATCATTACATTCTTTCTGCTTAGCGCATCGGCCATGACATTGGCCTTTCCTGGAGTATATATAATTTCAAAGTCATATGCTGCAAGAAACTCCAGCCAACGTTGCTGCCTCAAATTCAAGTCCTTCTGAGTGAACAGATACTTTAACGACTGGTGATCTGTAAACAGTTCAAATCTCTCACCCAGAAGATAGTGTCTCTAGATTTTCAAAGAGAATATGATAGCCAATAACTCAAGATCATGAGTTACATAGTTTTTCTCGTGTGGCTTAAGTTGACGGCTAGCATAAGCAATTACCTGGCCTCTTTGCATTAACACTGCTCCAAGGCCTTCTCTAGACGCATCAGTCCAGACTTTTAGATCTTGGTTGCCATCGATGATGGTTAACACTGGAGCTGTCGTTAATCTTAACTTTAGCTCTTCGAAAGCCTCCTCACTTTCTGAAGTCCATTTGAATTTAGAATGCTTCTTTGTAAGCTTCGTTAAGTGACCAGATATCTTCGAAAAGTCTTTAACGAACTTTCGGTAATAGCTAGCCAATCTGAGAAAACTACGGACTTCAGTGGGGATGCTGGGCTGTTTCCAATTCTGAATGGCTGTGATTTTGCTTGGATCCACAGCAATTCCTTCTTTCGATACGACGTGGCCTAGAAATTTTACTTCATCTTGCCAGAAGATACATTTGGAAAACTTGGCTTTTAATACATTCCGTCTCAGAATTTCTAGAACCTGTTCCAGATGCTTTTCATGCTCGGCCTTTGATTTAGAGAAGATTAGAATATCATCAATAAAAACCAGAACAAATTTATTCAATACTCCCCTAAATACTCTGTTCATTAGATCGACGAAGTAAGCGGGAGCGTTACATAAGCCGAACGGCATTACTAACCACTCGTAGAATAAGTCGGGGCCTCTGAACGCTGTCATTGGAACACACTCTTCGGCAATTCGAAGTTGATGGAATCCTGTAGCTAGGTCCATTCGTGAGAATACTTGTGCTCCATTTAATCGATCTAACAAATCATCAATCCGCAGCAATGGATACTTGTTCTTTATTGTCTGTTTGTTCAGATCACGATAATCCACACATAGTCGTAGAGTACCGTCAGATTTTGGGACAAACACCACTGCTGCACCCAAGTCAGAGAAACTAGGCCTGATCAGACCTTTCCATACTAGCTGTCGTGTTTGATTGTCTAATTCCTCCTTCTCTTTCAAGGACATTCTACGAATAGCGTGAACTACCGGCCTTGCATTGGGAATCAAAGCAATCTTGAAATCTATTTCTCTTTGCGGAGGTAAGCGAACAACTTCCTCGAACACATCCGCATAGTTCTTGACGATAGGAATATCTTTCACTAGGTCGGGAATATTCTCAGTAACTTCAGGTATATTTTCAATTTGGGCTGGAGAAACATTCAAAGCTACCCAGAAGTCTTTTCTATTAGCATTCTGACCGTCACAGGGAATGGTTATATAATCACCTGATTTAATCTTAGCTATAACAACTCTCTCGGCGCATCTAACCTCTGCTTCATATTTGGTTAGCCAATCCAATCCCAGAATAAGATCGAATTCATCAAAATTCATGACGACAGAGATAATAGGGAATTTATAGCAAGAAAAAGAGACGGGTACTGCACAAATCCAACTGAGATTGATAGATCCCCCGACCGGATTTTGGACAGTCATTGGTTCCTTGAGCTTCCTCAAATTCAAATCTAGCTTCTTAGCGGCACCCTTTGAAATGAAGCTTCGGGACGCGCCTGTGTCAAACAGTACTTTAACTGGAATGTTTTTGACAGCAAGCGTTCCTTCTAAAACATCAGATCTTCCTTGACTTGCTGAGGGATCAGAAGTTTCTGCTACTTCATTCACTTGAACTATTTCAGTCTTTTTCAACTGCCAGCAATCTTGCTTTACGTGACCAGCCTGATGGCACAGATTGCATTTTCTATTCGATTGAAGTCCTTCTTTGGATTGAAGTGCACCTTTTAATCTCTTCCTTAAGGGTCCGCAGTTTATCGACAAATGCCCCTTCAGATGGCAGTTAGAGCAAGTGGCGGTCTTTACTGGTTCCTTTTCAGATTTAGCCCTTTTTCTCTTAGCACTGGGCTTCTTACTGACCTCTAACGTTGTTATGGCCTCGGGACGATCAGTTTCTGACTCTGTTTTGTCATTAGAACAGACTTCTTCTTCGTCCCGCAACATCCCTTTCTTATGGAGATCTTCATACTGATAAGCCATATAAATCATTTTAGAGAAAGGAAGCTTCACATGCCCCAATACTTTATTCTGGTATTTCCTTTGAAGCCCATGAATAAATCTCAGATTTTTCCTCTTTGGATCTTGAATCAGATGAGGAGCAAAGTGAGCAAGTTCGTTGAATTTCCTATGATATTCTGGGATGGTCATATCACCTTGTATTAGATAAGAAAATTCATCACATAGTCGCTCGGTCGCTTCGGGAGGAGTAAATTTTTCTAGGAAAATCACTTTGAATCTGTCCCAGGTGATATCACCTTCTGGATTATCCTTAACAACAGAATCCCACCAGAACAAAGCTTCATCTTCGAGTGCCCAAGAGGCCAGTAATCTTTTCTGGTCATCCCTAAGCTTTAATGCTTCGAATATTTTCTCAGCCGAACGAATCCAAGCTTGTGTTCTCATAATAGATTCTTCGCCCGAGAACGGCTTTCCACCCAGATTTCTATATTTCATGAATAGAGCTTCTATATCCGGGTCAGTATTACTTCTTCTGTTTCTGGCACTCATTTTCTAGTTCTTCTGCAAATAGCAGATCAAGTGTCAGGTCAACAGAAAAGATATTTCAAAATATAGAGACAAATACTTGAATGTAAATGTGTCTATCGAGGTGTTATTTCATTCTACTACTCATACTAGGATATTACTGATCCTATCTGTATGGAGTGACCCGTCCTAGAACACTACTGGTTCTATTTCTGACGAGTTCGTTCAAATGTTATATTCCAGAACTAAGCTTAAACAAAGCTCTGATACCACGTTGAGACGACCCGAAATCCCATTCAGACGGAAACAAGGGTTATCTTTGGAATATAACACAGAAACAGATAATAGCAGAACAAAATTAAATAAATACACCAGATTATGAACAACAAAATATACTGGATAAAAGAAATCATCAGAGTTACAAAGTATACAGGATCTTACTTAGTACAAATACAGTTCAGCTATACATAAATGTCTACAGCGGAAATAAACAAAATATGTACAATAGGAGCTGAACAGCATAAAAAGAAATAAATGATAGAATCCATCTTCAGCTCCAGCTATCCAGAAAAAGAACCAGCTAAATCTGAATACAAGGCTGCCCATGCAGAAAAAGGGGCACCCGAGTTTGAAAGTGAAACAAACTACGAGTCAGTCATGGGACTAGTATGAGAAATCTACTCAACACATATATATAATTTGGCTAATCACAGGACCACGCCACTTTCGTGGAACGGGTTCACTCCATTGGATTGCCAGTGCTTTAAAACAAATCTTTCTTTTAAACATTGCTATGCTTTTTATAAAAATGAAGCCGTTATAAGACTCAGTTCCCATCACACAATGCAACGCAAACCGGAGGATAGAGTTTTACCTTATAACGGCCAAAATATGCTTGGTACGAATAAAACAAAGTCATTTGATATTATTGCTAGTGTTTATATGTTTCGAAAACAATTTCAAATCATAACTATCAATCATAGACGACATGAGCGTCCCATGCCACTATGTCACCAAATATCTATACAATCAAAACCGCACAGTCGCGTATTTGGAAATTTGATTTCCGTCATGAACCAAGGCAAAAGATAGTCCTTACCGAATTCGAGACGCTCTAGCCCGTGTCACAGGAACAGCCGTAACTGCCCCTTGGATCGTCAGGGCCGGTCCACCGATGTGGATTATTATGCCTGAACACTACGTCTCCCCGCCCTTTGGGGCGTAAACGAGCCAACGAATGACTCCATCGGACCCGGATCGTCCGATCAAACCGAGGCGCCTCGCAACAGCAACAACCACATAGGTGAAAAGTATATAAATGTCAGGGCTGGTAGGTCACTGACACCACCCTAGCTAGAAAGAAACGCAGGCCCTCCCCGATGTCCTCTCCCATTTTAGGTTCATACCGGGGTGTGAGGCTCGCGAATTCACGTTATACGCAAAGCTACGCCACACAGGCGGTGCTTTGATCATCACCACAAGACTTTGCTTTTCAACAGAAGCCCTGATCACTGCATCTTAGCATGCCACACAGGCAATTCATGCCATGCGACTGATGTCCATCGATATACAACCTCTGAGCTCGTGCGTCTCAGACAAGGGCGTTAAGCAAAAGAATAAATTCTCCGCCGCCAAACAGGTGTATATTTAACAGAAATCAACCAACACAGAATAAACTCCAATGTCAGACACACAGTCCATTTACAAGTCCGTTCTGGGTCTGAACGAAACCGGAGGCACTAAATACCTCGCAAACCCTTCGATCACCACGTACGTCTGGATGATCACCACTCATTATCCATATTTCGGGATGCCTCCCAATCAGGACCTCGGTTACCATCCAAACGAGGTGAAGATCTCCGGTCTTCGACCATCGTCTTCATCTTCGAATTTCAATCGTCGGTCAATTATTCGAAATGAGAATTAACTCGGCCTTTTCAAATAATTCACGTATATTTAGAATTTCAAATCGATTTATTTCAATGGTTAAATTATTCGAAAACACCAATATTGTTCTTTAATGTAATTTTCACCCCAAACACATTCAACCATCAAATACAACATAAATCGAGCAAATTCAGTTTATTTCCACTCCATATTGTTTATGGTATTTTATAACTATTTATCGCTATTTTTATTTATTTTAAAATAGCTAATTTATTCAAAACGACGCTTCGGGCCATAAAGCGGCCGTGGCGCTGTTTTTCTTTAGATTTGATTTACACATATCTGAAAATCTAACCATTGGATCTTCACAAAATTTACATCATTAGAAAGGTCTTTTCAAAACGAATCCAACGGTTCCAGTTTCGGGAAAATCCGACGGTCGGATCACCCGGTACAATCGTTTGAAGTTTCGATTTCAAAATACCAACTGCAGCGTCGTTATTCGATTAAATATAATTATATTTATATATATAAATAAATATAATCGTTTCTGGCGCTGTTTTTCTTCAGATTTGAATTAAACATTCCAGACAATCCAACCGTTGGATTTCTACAAAGTTGGTGCCGTTGGGAAGATTATTCCAAGGCGAACCCGACGGTTGAGATTTCGGGAAAATCCGATGGTCGGATTTCCCGTACTAGTTGTTTGAAATCATGGTTTCAAAATACGAACTGCACGACTTCGTTTCGTTTTAATTTTATTTACATTTATATATTATATAAATATAGTTCATTCAATGATTTCCATATCGTTTTCACTTCAAATATTTTTCTAACACCTTAAAATTTTGGAAAATTTCGCCATAACCTCCCCTGCACCGGGAGCATCGGGAAATCGCAAATAGCTTTCCCGGTCCTTCTAATCTCAAAAAGAAAAAGAAAAAGCCAAGCGGCTAGCCAACAGGCTCATAAAATCATCACCCAAACAAAACAGTAAATGTGTACCTATTTGTCGGGCACAAAATTTTATTCCTCTTCTCTAGCCCCTTTGCTGTAACCTGTTCAATAAATATGTATGTACATATATACACAGTTCTTATCATTTATTATTTTCTATTCGACTTCATATTTGATTTCTATTTGGTTTAAAAAAAACACCATTCATTCTAATGTTACATAAATAGGTACAAATCATTTCATTAGCTAATTAATGAATATTTCAACTCATATATGTTTATTTTGAACAAGTGGCTATTTTTAACACTTCACATTTCAACGATTTATGCATACAATAAAAATGTGATTTTTATTGTAAAACAATTCATTTCTTAACACTATTTTTCTATATAGTTCATATAGGTGACAAAAATATGATTTTTATCATAAAACAATTTCTTTCAAAACGAGATTATTTTACACATTTCATATAGTCGATAAAAGGTGATTTTTATTATCAAACAATTTATTTCAAAATATGAATACCATTCAACACATGAATTTCTAATCAACGAATGAATATCAATTCAACACATGAATGTTTTCTATAGTTTCTATATATAGATAAAAGGTGATTTTTATTATCAAACAATTTATTTCAAAATATGAATACCATTCAACACATGAATTTCTAATCAACGAATCAATATCAATTCAACACATGAATGTTTTCTATAGTTTCTATATATAGATAAAAGGTGATTTTTATTATCAAACAATTTATTTCAAAATATGAATACCATTCAACACATGAATTTCTAATCAACGAATGAATATCAATTCAACACATGAATGTTTTCTATTCAATGAATAAATATAGTTTAAGCAGATGAAAATAATTCAAACACACGAATATTATTCAAAATTTCGGCAGCATAACGGCAGGGTAGTTAAAACCGGGACCGTCCCTAGTACGGCTCCTCGCTCTACCTTAAAACCTCGCGGTTTTTTACAATGGGGATCATGCATCTAGTTCGCACGCAGGCGGCATGTATATATTTATTTCATTTCCACAAACTAATCCTATGTGGTTTCAACCAAATATTTCTCAACCACAAATGGGTATCTTTCAACCACAATCAACCAATATCAATCACAAACAATCCCAAACAATCATTCGCTATCAATCAATTTTCACAACAATTTCAATCAATAAATATCGTCCATGGTTTGTGGACGAGGGGCGTATATATATATATATATATATATATATATAGCAATTCATTTTTTTATTTCAACACACATATATGTATATAGTAAAAGGGATTGAAGAGTGAGAAATTCTCACCAATAGCTATCCAACTACGACTCTTCCTTTAGAGAAATCTTCGCCAATCTCGCCTTTTGTCGCTTCGTTGCCCGTATTCTCTACATATGTAAAAATCGAATTTTTACTATGTTATTCAATATATAAAAATCTGATTTTTACTTCGACTTTCAATATATAAAAATCTGATTTTTACTTCGACTTTCAATAAATAAAAATCTGATTTTTACTTCGACTTTCAATATATAAAAATCTGATTTTTACTTCGACTTTCAATATATAAAAATCTGATTTTTACTTCGACTTTCAATATATAAAAATCTGATTTTTACTTCGACTTTCAATATATTAAAATCTGATTTTTACCTCGACTTTCAATATATAACAATCTGATTTTTACTTCGACTTTCAATATATAAAAATCTGATTTTTCTTTTTAAAGTTCAAATCCTTTCCTTTTTAAAGTTTAAATCTTTTTCTTTTTAAATCTCAAAATAAAATCAGTTTCTCAAACCCTTTTAGAATTCAGTTTTAAACCTTTTAGAATTCAGTTTTAAACCTTTTTAAAATTCAGTTTTAAACCTTTTAAAATTCAGTTTTAAAATCTTTAAAAAAATCAGTTTTAAAATCTTTAAAAAATCAGTTTTAAAATCTTTAAAAAAAAATCAGTTTTAAAATCTTTAAAATCGAAATTTTCAGATTAAAATAAAAATAAAATAAAATAAACCACTTACTTTAACCTGCGAAGGAGGGGAGGTGACGGCCAGGCTCGGCGGCGCTAGGGTTTCGGGGAGAGGCGGATGCGTCGCGATGGCTTCGGTGGGGGCTCGCGAATTCAGGGCGTCGCCGTTAGGAGGGGAGCGAGAGCAAGGAAGAGGGTGGAGCGGTTGGCACGGGGGAGAGGGCGGATCTTCGGTGGAGCTTCGGTGGAGGCGACGAGCTGCTCCTCCTTTCTTCTTCTTTTTTTTTATTCTGTATACTGAAATCGGGGGGGGGGGGGGGGGGCAGAAAGAAAGATAAAGGGAGGGAATTATTTTTTTATTTTTATATTATTTAATTTATTTTATTTCAAAAAGTTGACTTTTACATACGACCTCTAAACGAGGCCCACCGCCTATGGTCCATAGCGTCTTACTCCCATTCCGAACACAATGGGATATGCATCGTAAGCTGATTCGATAGTTACAATCAGTTTCCGTTGAATTTACATTTAAATCATTATATTGAATTTTAAACGTACATTTCAAATTACCGGGGCCACATACTAACTTGGAAAATTCCAGAAAAATATTTTCTAGCTTTGTATTTACGATACGGTCCTAACAAAATTAGTTTCATCAAATTCTGAGACCGTTTGAAAAATGGCCACTTTCCAGTCGATTAAAATCAACTGAAACCGGTCAAACGCGTTTTCCTTTGCCACGCTCACATATTGATTCGAGAAATTATGAAATTTGAAACCTAACAATAACTTGACACTGCGGATCCAACAAAAGTAGTTTCGTCGAAATCCGAGGACATTTGCAAAATGTCCATTTTTAAGGGCCTGAATTCCATAGCGACCATTCAGAATTTTCAACTGGACATATCTTTTGATTCCCGCTATCAAATTTCGATTGGTCGGATTCGTTAGAAAGATATCATCAATTAGATCCTAATGTTTTTGGTTTCACTAAAATCCGGATTGTTTTGCACCCGGTATATTCAATTGAAGTTTGAAATCGAATTATCGAACTACCGCGCCATTTTCAATTCTATATATAATTATAATTAATTATATTCATTTTCAAATGTCGATTCAAACTCAGTTTTCATCGCCATTATTTAAAATATTTATTTTAAATATTTAAAATCCATTATTTTAGCCAATTTAAAAATTTTAAATTGGTTCAGATTTTCTGGGTCGTTACATTTCGCTTCCAGTACCCATAATGCTCCACTGAAGTTAAGGCATTCCCTTTATCAGTGACTTTAACGGATGTGGGGTGTTACAAAGATTCCTTTGATGATGTACAATACATAAATGATGCCTTACTATGACGCAAATCTATTCTCGTTTGTACTTCGCATCTGACATGGTCACTTTTTGACAGCTAATAATTCTTTATGTTTGCATTCTTTTTCCAGATATTGCGCTAGCTGCAGATGTGGTTAGAAAAGCTGCAATAAGTTGAATCTTCGTTCTATGCAGTTATTTATAGTTAAAGTTGTAAAGTAATATCCTCTTAAACCATCTGTTTTCTATATACAATCAGGACTTATCTACTTAGAATCTTATTACTGAAAGATATATATTACTTACAGCTTATGTAGTACTTGGTATTTTGAATTTATTGATGTCTCAGATTATAACTACCGGACTAGCTATGATTGGTCAAGGTGTAAAGGTAATATCTTTAGTTGATTTTTCTATTGGCATTGTTTTTTGCTTATCATTTCGTATTATCTTGCTCTTCATTTATGTAGTTGAATATTTTTACGCGTAGGGCTCTAGTTTGTAATCATACTCTATGAGACCTTCAAACATTTGTTTACTTTGTGTTATCCAGTTCAGTTTTTGTTCAAGATGTTACTTTTGATTATTGTATTAGTGTTGTTTCTTGTTTAGAAAAATTTTCTGTAGTGCAGTTTTTGATAAATAGGCAGGGTTGAGTTGGGTTGACCCTTTAACTAACCGGATTGGGTTGGATCAACCCGTTTATTAAATAGGTTAAATGGA